>CM067992.1:16144738-17431821 GCA_034663535.1 Citrus x limon
AATCTATATACTAAAACTAATAAATAGAACCGCCAAGTACCCATGTTACAAACAGCCATGCTTGATTTTACAAAAATCGTACAAGCATTCCCGACGACAAAATCTAGTTCTGATTCATCAGGTATTTTGTGGAAGTGACTAAACTTACACATGTCCAGAATCAATGAAAGTTGCACTGCTGCAATTGAGGATGATTATAATCAACATACTTCTCCCACAAGGGCTTGTACTTTTCCATTCCAATCTTCAACCACGGCTTTGAGTTTCCATTGTAGTGAAGAACAGCTCCTTTCTCTATCAACTGCGGATCGACATTGGTATAGCCCAACCCCAGTACATGCCAAGCGGGATTCAATGGTTCCGTCAAGCCATAGAATGTCAATAGTCCAGGAGGCAGAGTACCAAGTTTCCACAATGTCCTGTCTACGTTCTTTTCCTGCCAGTAGTGGTATATACCAGTTACATTCCTTTTCCTCCACTCAACTAAATCAAAAATGTTCATCCCAAAAGCCCATCCGCAAGCGTCAGGATCAAAATGTTCTCTTATAAGAGGGTGTGAGTAATTCAAGTATTTATGGTATCTATGAAACGTCTCCATGCACGTCTCGACAGCTCCATTGACATTACCATTTAAGTTGATGGAAAACAGAGCAGATAGGTCTGTCTGAACAACAACATCATCATCCAGGAAAACCACCTTCTTCAACGCAGGGAAAACTTCTGGGATATAAAACCTCAGATGATTAAGCATAGACAGATATTTTGGGTTACGGAACTTGATTGGAGTCCGACCTCCATCGTTATTACCAGAAAAATAATAGCTCTGTGTTTCAGAGTCTTGAAGCTGCTTAAGAACCGGAACATAAGAAGCATTCAACCATTTGAAGTCCTCAAACTTCTGAACCTCAACAGTTACCCCCCTAAAACTGTTAATGGCAAACCAAGCCTTCATTGCGGCATAGTTTATTTCATCAGTTACAAGATGAAAGACAATCATATCTGGATTCTTCGAGTTTGAAGCAGTTGAATTGACTACAACCGAAGTTGCCAGGATGTTGTCAGAAAAAACACAGAAATGATAGAGATTGTTATCTGTAAGTTTCTCCATTTGTTTCCTCTCCTTAAGTTTCCTTTGCAAATTTTGATTTCCGAACCACTCAGTGGTTAACCTAACACCAAGGCAGTATAGACTTTTTGGGACTTCTTCAGCAGCTATTTGTCCATACTTCGAACTTTTTTCATTCACGGAACCCATCTGTTCTTCAAGTCCTTGAATTTTAGCTTTTAGCCTCATGATCATTGTTGCACTGTCATAATGAAACTGCTGAGCTTGGTAGAGTAATAAAGCCATATCACGAATTGCAGTTTCTGTTTCTCTGGTTGTCAAAGGAGTCCGTCTTGTTGCAGCATTTGAGAGGAGGACTTGTGAATTGCGGATCTGGGCACTTAATTCCCATGCAAATTGAAGGTTGTTGCTTTCTTTTGCAATCACAACAAATGCTTTGGCAAGAGAAATTTGGTCGGTAAGTTGCCTAGTAACCGAGTTAGCACTCAACATTTCATCAGTAATATTCAGACCTTCCATTATCCTGTCATGCCTGTCATATCTCTGCAAAGCACAAATTTCCTTAATTTTCCAATAAAATTAAAAAAAAATGCATAGAAATCTGTATCATTGTAGTAAACTAATGGCAAAACTCAATCTTGTCTTACAAAATCCTATAAGATAATGTTAGCTTCATCAAACAACTGGATTAGAATAATTTACTACCTGGAACACAAAATTGAAATCACAATTATTTTGATAGAAAATGTAAGATTCAGCAACATCGAAATTGTATCTTAATTCTAAAAAGTTTTACCAGAAAAGCAAACGTTGGTAGGATTGACTTAGTATCCAATAAATTTTACATCGTAAGTGAAAATGTAAAATCATACAAGAGGATCCTTGCATCAAAATCACTGAAACTAGTGCCATGCTGGGTGCACGCAAGCTGGGAAAATATCTAATGCAAGTGGGTAACTGGTTAATCTAAAATTACATTTCACACATCATATTCGCATAGATAGGAAAAAAGAAAAGAACATTGTCATATTAGAAACCTGATTTGGTTCTATGATTGTTTATGATACTAGTTTATAAATTTGTTGCCTTTATACAAAAAGATGATCTCAGTGGCATGAGATATATATAATTTAGGCTCACAATGAATAACCATTTAGATCTTTCCCTAGCTTTGTAAACAAAGGTCCAACATGAATAATTGCAAATTAACAAACTAGAAGTTGCAAGTCAGTGCATCAGCATTAGTCCACCACATGCTAATGGTTCACACCTTCTACTTCAAGATTCTTGACCATAAGTACCCCAACCTTTTGTGGCATACAATACGGTTGCAAGATAAGAAAGAATCTCATGATACAATTTTTTTAAGTAGAAAAATATATTCATGATATGCCTCCAACTTCGAAAACCTAGGGTGCAGTGGTGCAAAAAATTAAATAGAATTAGTCAGTCACCAACTTGATAAAACTAGTAGCTTAGCTATCCTTTCTAGTTTTTGCTTATTCTTGAAAACTTCTGCTGTTGTCCATTGCAAGAGTGAAGCTATTATAGAACAAAAAGTGAGTACAACTAGAAAGAAACACTCATTTCCACATTGTGCTTGTACAAATTGAGAAAATTTTACGAACTTGTCAACTAACAGCAATATATAATTCCTTAAAGAAGACCGATGTAATCTAACTACAAAATCATCCATTTCTTGGTCTTATGGCCAGCCGCCTCTGCTTGCATGTTTCCTCAACAAACTAAATTAAAAGGTAGTGGTAGAAAAGCTAGGCATGTTGTCAAGCAATAAGCCCATAAATACAAATATGGTTAACTATTCCAGCAACATGTTTTCAAAACTTTAGCCTCCAATAACCATAGTTTTAGCAGACTGGAGAAATAGATCTTGAAATAGAAAAATCAAATTCACAAAAAAGCAACAAAAAGTAATATATTTCTGAAGCAATTAAGAATGAAATAAACAAGCATTCACGAGGAAAACTCAATGAAATTTTTTTGTAGATATCTCCACATCCTTACTTAACATTCAATATTCTCCCTTTGAATGTTTTAAGATGAATAGGTCCTAACAGTTCTTCCCTTTTTTTCTTGAAAGTTTCTACAATACTTTTTTTTTTTTGGGTGCCGTTCTTTGTAGCAAAGCCACCCCTTCAAGCTTTCTGTGCCTCATGTTAATTGTTGTTGCTTTCTAGGAACTTCCTAACCAATTAATATATTCTACAAATTTACCTAATATTTACTTATAATATATTCTTTTAGGAATAGGCTTTTCTAGCACACAATGTTGAACAATTCATCATAAGCAGTTTGATCCATGACTAAACTCTCTCAGATTCACTAACATCTGATACAACACTTGTATTACACAAAGCTACTACTCTGCAAAATTTTCAAGTTAGTTCATTGAGGAAAAAGTTATTATAATTAAAAATCTGCCTAGCTCAAAATCATCTACCTTTCCTTTTAATATCATCTCTTAAGCTATATTTGATAGCACTACTATGTACCAATGTAGTGCATGTTCCTGTCCTGTCAATTAAACACAGTACCTTGTCTTTAATTACACCTAAAATATCCATCTAATTCTCCAACTCTACTAGTAAAGTATCCTCATCCTAGCAGGGTAAAGCATTCCATCAAATGATCCACAGGTCCCATGGCATGTTCCAAAACTTTTAGCTGATATATTCAATACATCAAAGTTGCACCAATTGGCTCTTCTGCAAACACACAATTCTATCCCCTATCCTCTTCACATATATAACTTCCTTCAATCTATAATATTTAACACGCACGTCCTAAAGCATGGATGACCAGTAAACAAAAAACTTGCAACACTGGGGCATTCATTACAGGCGTTTATCAGTGTTTTTATTTCTGTCAGAAAATTGCAGCAATTTAAATTCTGTGGTGATATAAAACAAATGACAGAAAACGGCAACCATAAGCATATTAAGAAAGCAATTACAGTTACTTTAGCATGGATGTCATCTCAACAAAGTAATTTTCATTTCCCCATTTTTAAGATGTACGCATTTTGTAAGATCCCAGATAAAACTATCAGCTGCATCAATCACAAACAAAATGCCACATCAAACAGCTTATTTCATGCATCACTTTAAAGTCAACACTGACTTAATCCCCAAGATCAAACGATAATTTTACTCAAACCCCAGTTAAGCAGACTGCTTCTTTCCTCTACTTTCTCAGCAGCCAAACAGAATTCAGAATCTAAAAATGAAGAAGTAAAAATAAAAAAGAAAAAGAGAGGGAAAGATCTCGACCTTGGGAAAAGTGGGCCTTGATTCAATCTGACTCTCTTTGCTCAAAATAACAATAAAGAGCAAAACAGCAATCCCACACAATGTCCACCACACCACGTGTGATATCCTCCTCCTCACTGGCCTACGAAAATCCTGACCCCTTCTTCTCATTTCAATTCCCTCTTTCTGTTTGTTTCCAGGGAAAAATGCTTATAATATTTCCTGAGACAGTAAGGGATTCAGCAGTAGCCGAGATGATATGACAATCCTGTGGATCTGAAAGAGATTAGGGTTTCTATTTATAGGGGGAATTGGACTTCTCGGAGTTGAATTTGAATCCTTCAAGAGCTTAAGAGGATTACTGAGAAGTGAAGTGAAGCGAAGCAAAGCAAAGTTTTTTTTTCTTTTTGCTTTATTTTTATTTTCTTTTTCCTCGACAAAGACAGGAATCAGTTATAGGATCTAGAACTTAAAAATGGCTGTGAATTTTTCAAATTATTATTATTAATTTCCACACAATTAAAAAAAAAAAAATCTGCTACAAAATTTTAACTACGGGTGGGCATTTTACGGCTGGGTTCGGTTCTGATAAAAAATTGAACTGAGCCGAAATCAATTAGTACTCAAAAACTTGAAACCAAAAGAATTGAATTATAGAATTGAATCGAACCAATTTATTTCGGCTTGGTTCTATTCTAAATTTAGGTTCAATTCTGTATTTTTGGTTTAGACATTTTGGATATTACATCTAGCTACAGAAGTTTTTTCAGATTGATTTTATTTTTAAGGCCTGAGCTACATATATATTTTTTAATTCATTTTAGCACCACAAATATATTTTTTTATTTGAACTCTGAAAAATCAGAAGCATACTTGCATGATTCAATTTTACAGTGCAAAAATTATCAAAAGAAAAATATCCTCCATGACCCGACCACAAAATGTACAAACATAAAACAATTAAGTACTTTCAATTCTAAGAAAAAAAAATCAACTTTAACTTAAGATAATAACAGAAGTACGTGCACCATAAAGCCACAAACAGCTGCAAACATTAACATATGATTTGTGTAATTTTTTCCTAAATACACTAATAGCTCAGATCAGCTGAGATCACAACATAAATAGTAATAGTAGCAGTACAGCATCATAAATTACATTGTTCACACAATTAAAAAAAAAATCTGCTACAAAATTTTAACCATAATCTGTTAAATTAAAATATTAATTACTATATTACACAGAGTTACAACAGCTTTTCCAGATTGATTTAACCATTAAGACCTAAGTTATATTTTTTTTCAATTCATCTCAGCACCATAATTTTTTTCACCTCTTGGTCAGATTGATTCAATTCATTTGAACAATGTAACAGCACCATAATTTTTTTCATTTGAACTCTGTAAAAGCAGAACCTACTTGTATTTTGTATAATTCAATTTTAGTGCACCAAATTTACCAAAAGGAAAATATCCTCTATGACATGACCACAAATGAACAAATATAAAACAAATAAGTGCATAAACATAAACTAAATAAATAATCCTGATTCTAAGAAAATAGAAAAAAATCAACTTTAACTTGAGATAATAACTGCAGTACAGCACCATAAATCCACTAACAACTGCAAAATTAACATATTGTTTGTGCAAATTTTCCCTCAATTCACTAATAGCTTGTGTAAATTTGTGTAAATTTTCCCTAAATTCACTAATAGCTCAGATCAAATCAGATAATAAAAGCAGCATCATAAATAGCATTGTCAATATAATTAAAAAATTATACGGTCAGGAATGTGAATTTTTTTCCTTATAGTTTCAATTTGCACGAACCGTTCGGTTTGTGCATTCGATTCGGTTTTGGAGCCTAACCAAACACAAATAATTTAGTTCATAAAAATACAAATTATTTGATTTTTGCCTACTGAACGAACCAAACTAAATCGAGTAATTTCAGTTCGATTTGGTAAAAACCCAACCGAATGCCCACCCCGAAATTTATGTTTGTCAACGGTTGTAATCCACTCATGAAAAAACTGTGATTTCTGAAAATAGTTAATTATAATATTTCAAATAATTTAATCAACGAAATTGAGGCCATTTATTTATCTGTTCTGTTGAACTTGTTTTCATAATATAAATCTGATATTCGTATTACGTTTGTGATCAATGCACTTCAAAATTGAAATTTTTGGAGTGAAGGGAAGACTTTTACGAATATTTAAGTAATCAAGTAATAATCCCAAAAATAATTAATCTACAATTCAAGCTATTCAAATATCTTTGCATCCGTTGTCGTAATAGATAATCAGATATTGTAATATAATTGCGACTCGCACAAAAAAACTTCAAATTTGAAGTTTTTGGAGTTAAGGGAGGACAAGTAACCGAACAAAGATTTCATGTCCTTCAGAAACCGGCAACTTTGGCCTTGGATATGTGGATGCCACCTCCATAAACAATCAATGTAATGTTCAAAATTAAAATGTTGCACTAAAACTAAAACAACCATGAAATCAAATGAAACGAAATAAAGCATCCTCAACTCATCCCTTCCTAAACAACTACAATTAATTATCCAATTAATTATTATTATTATGTTTTATTTTATCTTGAAATATTTTGAAAAATGGACTACAAAATGAGAGGTAGCCTTCCGAAAAACTAACACATACTCTTTAGAAAGGCCTGTGGAAACTTCCTATATTAAACAGAGTATGAATACAAGCACCTTCAGTGTTCAAAGGTATTTGAATGTATGACCCGGCAAGAGCAGACCTAACGCACGCCAACAAAACGGTGATGTGTGCGAATCCGATACCTGCCCAAAAGTGCACTCCCTTGCAACTAGCCCTATATAATGTATTCATATCCACTAAGAAAAACAAGATAAGTTTTGATGCAATTGGCTTAAGAGTACAATGTAATTCTCTTTGATTCTTAAACTAACTCTTTGAACTTACCATATTTCTTTGGCATTCAAGCCCTTAACTTATTAATCATTTCATCCATAGTTGATTGTTGCATCCTCACATACCAAAGTTCTTTGCCTTCACTAAGCAAAGGTTCTCGGTTCCATACAATTCTAGGCCTATAATTCGATCTTAGAGACTAAATCAGTTAGGGTCGCGTCGATTGTTTGGCGATATTTATATCACATTTTCATATTAAGCAGTTTGTTTTACTAAATTTAATTTTAAAACTTTCTATGCAATTAGAGAGAAAAATAATCTTATGAATCTATTTTTATTTATGCATCTTGAGCTTGTTATAATCTTATGCAACATGAGATATGTTTTCTTTGTACTTCTCACTAAATTTAATTTATATAATTTTCTTCTAGTGTTAAAAGAAATTGAATATGAATAAAAAAATTTTAGTTTAGGTTAACAACAATTAAATTTACTCTCATCGATTCAAACATCAACTCTTTTGTTTTTAACTCAAATGATTTACAACTAAATTAACTAGTACCTACAATTTGATTATTAATATATTTACACAGTTGTGATATAGTTATGTATCTACATTAAATTATTAATATAGTTAATGAAGAAATTAATTTTACATCAGCACAAAAATTATATATATTACGTAAAATTTTCGCATAAAAATAATTTCATCTTGGTAGGCAAATTAATGCCTTAATGAAATTATTATTTACCAAATTACAAGAATGAATTTTTAGATTTTGAATAGTCACAATAAATTTATCTGTGGAATGCAAAGAACTTGTTTGCATCCCTCACTTGTTTGTATCCCTCAAGGCTACAGTCACGACATTGCTCCACACCATTAGCAACTTAGGAAAGTTTCCTACCCAATTCATGCATCATCTAATGATCTTTTATAGATTGCAATGGATGGAGCTCTCCTCTGATAACTAGATTTTTTTTAAAATTTTTTATTGTTCTTTATTTGTGAACATGTTAAGATTTTGAGGTTTTGATTTTTTATTTCTTGCTTATTATCCTGCAGTAAGCTTTTCAATTAATGTAGAATTGTCGGTACAACTGATGAAAGGGCTATTAATATGAAGAGTTGCTTAGTCCATGGAAAAGAAATATAAACCATACCCTTTTTTTGAACTCTACTAAGGCCATTATGCTTACCCTAGTTAATGTTGGCACCCAAGATTCTATTAAAGGAAGGATATGTGTATATACCTTTTAATTTCCCACGTTACCTTTATTTCATTAATTTCTTTTTTCAATTAAGATTTCTTTGAATTGAACTACTTATTGTCTTTGTATTTAGTCTTGAAATTGTATTGATCATTAAAACCGAAGTCTACTATTGTTTTGTTTCAGTCTCGTCTTGTGTTTAGACTTGTCTCCTGAATCATTAAGGTAACATTTTGTAGCTTTTCTCTTATAAAAGTTTCCATTTTAAAAATGAGTAATGATATAGCTACAAATTCTTGTACAAATTTATTTTGTACAAACTGATGTGGCATGATAAAATTGGTTGAATTAAATATCTCTTGGCCCACATGATTTATTTTCATTATTTTATATTTTCATTCAACCAATGAATTAATGCCACATCAGTTTGTACAAGAGTTTGTGGCTGTATCATCACTCTTTAAAATATTCAATTATTTGCATGTCTTTCTTTTGAATTGCAACTTCCATTTTTGATTGACTGATTGGCTTTTGGAGGTGAATCAAATTGTGATGTATGCATGTATTCCTGATAAAACAAGTTCTACCAAAAGCACTTATTTGAGTGCTATAATGAGATCAGGATCGCAAATATGTTATTTTTGTCTAATTCTTCCTTGAGTTATATGTTTTTTTAATATATTGTACAAGTTATAGTTTTAACATGTAATATTATTGGGTTGCTAGGCAAGTCAAATTATAGTTTGAAGAACTTAAGGTATTGGAATATTTCATTTCCCCATTTATTGAAAGAATACCTAGAAAACAAAAATTGATTTTTGATTTTTCTTGGTATTAAGGAAGCACATATTGCACACAAGAGACTGGCACACTAGGCACGTGAGTCAAAGATCGGTCAACAGTGTTAGTTAAAAGAATATGCCAGCTCAGCAAGTTTGTTAATCATGCCATTCATTATGTTTAGTTCTTAAGCTTACCGTATTCTGTTTTCATTGTACAAAGCTTAGTATAAATACAGTTGTAATAATCATTTTATGATTAAGAAAAGAAATAAAGAGTTTCCATAATATTCATCTTTACTTTCTTAGGTTCCAAACAAGATTTATAGTTCTTTTAAGTTTTCAAACATAGTATTAGAGCCAAAAACAACTTCTAGAAATTCAACAGTAGAAAATGCAAATCAACAAACTAAAATCAAATTTTCTTTCAATACTTTGATCAAGTTAGATCGATCGAGCCACTTCGGCCTTGGCCGAAGTGGTGGGCTGCTGCCCTCACAAGTATTGTGAGGGCAGCAGTTCTAGCCCCCACAAAAGCATTGTGGGGGCTAAATGTTCTTTATATTTAAAAATCCTTCTCCCTTGCGAAATGCAAGTGGAGTATAGACATCCCTCTCCTGTGAGGGGTTATTTGTCTGGGCATGTACTTCATAGAATTCAATGTAATAATGTAAGTCCCAATCATGTATATCTGATTGTAAATATCAGTGTAATATCTCTGCTACAATAGCAGTTGTTGTAAATATCTGTGTAATACAGTAATCTGATGATTAATCAGTATTAAAAAAAAAGTTAGATCGATCGAATTATCTGCTATGACATTCGCAAGTCTTAGCCTTCATCAGAGGCAATCGATTGGAAGGTTTCATAAATGAATCAGAACCATCACCTGAGGAACAACTTTTTCTAGTTGGAGATGATGGATCTACTCAAGAAATTAAAAATTCTGAGTACTAGAATTGGAGATCACAAGATTAGACTCTAATTGGATAGTTGTTGTCATCAATTAGCGAAGGTACTCTAATCCTTATTATAAACTGTGTGAGCTCTTTTGATGTTTGAAAAACCTTAGAAAGGAAATTTGGATTCAACTCATATATGAATTGAATATACTTAGGAAGGAATCACTAAGTGTTGAAGATTATTATATCAAAATGAAATCCATAGCTGATAAACTTGCTAGTGCTGGAAGCTATATAACAAAAAAAGATCTTATGTTAACAAAACTTAATTGATTAGGATCAGGTTATTGTGATATAGTTACTTTTATAATGGGTTTTAAAATGTAACATGATGATGCATATGCATTATTGTTGACATATGAAACCAAATTAGAGCAAGAATAAGATGATAAGAATGTATTTAATGGAAATTAAGCATAAGCTAATGCATATTATCCCAAGGCTTGCTATGCTTAACCAGAGGTAATATTAGAAGAGGGGGACACACTACTGTTGGTAACTTTGTTAATGTTGGTGGTAAAAGTCATGTTTCGATAAAGGGAACATTAATCATCAAAGAATGTTCAATAGTAATTTTAAAAGTAGATATGGCAGGGGACAAGCCTTTGGTCAAAATAGTCTCTATTCTTTCTAAGCACCCAGGAATCCATTTCTATTTACTAGAAGTGGATTTGCTAGAATTAATGGATCTCAAGGACTTTTTGGCAATATAAAAGAGTTAATCTATCAAATTTGCTTTAAAACTGGTCATATTGTTGACATTTATTGGCATAGATTTGTGAAAGATTATGTTCTTATTCAAGGGATTTTGGTAAATGCAAAGAACAAAAATCAGCCTATTTTGCTAACTTTGATGGTTTTGCTTTTTCACATCAAAGTTATAATGATTATGACAACTTCAGTTGCATGCCACCAAACTTTCATCCTGCCTTTAGAACTAACTATTACTTTGGAATTGATGCTTGTACTCCTGGAGTAGCTTGTATGGCTAACTTTGAAGGAGTTGTTGATGATGATAGGTATTTGGACAGTAGAGCCGCTCACCATTTGACCAAAAATATCGAGAATATGTATCTCAAAGAGGAACAAGAAGGCATTGTTCATCTCATTATTGAAAATAATCAATGATTGCTTATTTCTCATGTTGGCCATGCTTTTCTGTCATTTACTTGTTCCTTCAATCTCTAGGAACTTAATAAGCATTTATAAACTCCCCTCTGATAACTCTCTCTCTGTTGAATTTTGTGGAAACATTTGTTTTATAAAGGACATAAAGAGGCACGTTCTTTTGTAGGGCTTTGTTGAGAAAGGTCTTTACAAGCTATTATCAAAATCCAATCCTCTATCTTCATCACTTGCATCCCACTTATCTTAGTCTTAGTTGAATAAACCAATCTCTATGCTGTCTTTTTCAAACGTGTCCTCTGCTCTTCAAAACTACAATGCATTTGCTAAGGCTTATTATCATTCTGTTTCAAATAATTATAGTAAGAAACCTGATTAAATGACTTTCTTGCATAGAAGGTTTGATCATCCAAAATCAATAATAATTATGCAATTACTGAAGACTTGTAAACAACTTAAGGTCTTTCATAAAACTATATTTTCTCATATGCTCTCTAAATGAGAAACTTGTTAGTTAGGAAAGGCTTATAAACAAATTTCTTTACAACTAAAACCAAAGCTACATAGGTGTTAGAATTGATACACACTGATCTTTGGGGACTGTTGGGTATAAATACTAATGCTATTGGTATCAATGTGCAAGTTTACACAACAAGTAATAAAGTGATGAGTATTCAAGATCGTCTCCACAGGGATTGATGTTATCAGATTTGCTACAACAATCTTAACAGTGCAAATTTTGTGCTAAATTAAAATAAAACAATTAATGAAACTATTATACTAATTAAAATAAAAGCGCAATAAATAAAATGTAACAAAGTAAATTATCACGTCAAACTTAAGGATTAAACCAATGAGAATATAGAGTAGTTGAGTGAATAAACTCTCTTAATAGTATTGACTATTTTTCTAATGTTTGGCTCGGTTGCTGCAGCATCTGCTACAGCACTGGGCAGAATCCTTATGTATCCTCAGCTGTCGCATGTTGGATATCTTATATCTATATGCAACCTAACAGTGGTCAGTTGTTATGCCAACATAATATATAACATTACACGCTTAGGTTCTATTTACCTTACAAGGTGAATCCCTATATCTAGTTCATCATTAATTTTAGATTAAGCATGACCCTTTTGGGTTAAGTTAAACTTAGTTCAAGAAACCCAATCTAAAACCAAGTATTGCTTTGATATGTTTCACTAAGATAGGCCCTTTTGCGGCTCTCTCCTAACATGTATCATTAAATGGGTGATAAGCCGAAATAATGAATAAAAATAAATACTATCAAAATAAAATGCTACAGCAAACATGTAGCAACACATATTTTCAGTCAATAAACCATTAAGATTGTTGATCACTCAACTACAAATAAATTTAGTTCATGATTTGCAAAAGAAAAATAAATAATAAAGTTTCAGCCATGAAACACATCCCCATGAATAAATAGAAAACACGAAAACAAGAGAAAGATAAGAAGGATTGAGCTCCCAATTGATCTCTGTAATTTTTCCTCTTGTGAAGCCCTTAATCTCTCTCTTGAATCTTGTTTTTCTTTTGTTTCTTTGTGTTTTTCTCCTTGGGTGACAGCCCCCCTTATTCCTTATGATGTGTGCTTCTTTTATAGCTGAAAATTAGGGTAAATAGAAGCCCAGGGCGCGCATAAGTCAAATTAGGAAACTGCAGATCGCAATTCTACAGGTATCTCGCGCGAAATTTTCTCTGTCATTATTTTAGGATTGCTACAACAATGGTTGCTACAACAATGGTTATTACAGCAACAGCTACAACAACTGCACTGTTCCAGATTTGTTTCAATTCTTTTATAGCCATGTTCTTTCCTTATTTTTACAAGCCTATTGCATCAGTGTTCATTCCTTGAAATACACGCTTCCGGACACCTACAATTATGCACACAATCTAAGCACGAATTATTCTAAATCAAACAAAATTCATTAAGACTAAACTAAAATGAATGTTTATGCAAAATGTAACAAAAATACAATAGAACCACATAAATCTCTCTCTAAATAGTATCGATTTAAGTCTAAAAGTGCCATGATAACTCTCATTTCATAGAGTTATCAGGGACCTTCACCTAACATATTTAGAAATGGATACAAATACTATATCAGTTTTGTTGATTATTACAACAGATACATTTGGATTTAACCTCTCAAACTCAAATTAAAAGCCTTTGAAGTCTTTAACTTGTTTAAGTTTCAAGTAAAAAATCAATTCAGCAAAACACTTAAAATATTGCAATCTGACTGGAGGGAGGATATAAAGTGTTCACTGACTTTTTAAATCAAAATGGGATCATTTTTAGACATTCATGCCCGTACACTTATCATCAAAATGATTTAGTGGAAAGAAAACAAAGGCATATAGTAGAGCTAGGATTGACATTATTGAAATACTAACTAGGCAACCTAAGAGGGGGTGAATTGAGATTCTAAAAATTTAAGCAACTAAAAATTAATGCAATTTAAACTAAGCAACCAAACTCGAAATAAACAAATTAATGGGCAATGAAAAATTAAAGAGAGGGTAAGAGAGAGCAAACACGAGATTTTTACGTGGTTCGGCTAACCGTGCCTACGTCTATGCCTCCAAGCTCACCGAGCTTAAAGATTTTACTAAACAAGCCTCCAAGACTTCAACAACTCTTACAATTGACTTCCAAGGTGTCAATAAACCTTTATAATAAGAGATTATCCTTAATCTCTTAACGCAGGTGTATCCCAACACTTACAATCACTCAAAAATCAAGATTACAAGTGAATTTTCTTCTCACACAATGTGTTTGATTTCAAATGAAAACTCAATGTGTGAATGAATGAAACAAAAACAAGTTTAAAGCTTCAATAATTGTATACTCAATAGTAAGGTCAGTGATAACTCTTGGATGTCTTTTGATTTGAATTTGATTGAGTTATTTTATAGTTGGAGCTGAAAATTAGCCGTTATTGACTTTTTGCATGCAATCGAATCGTCGTTCAACCTTTATCGGATCATTGTTTTGACTTGAGCAACTGACCGTTGTGCTATAATTTCAAATTATCGGATCACCATTTTCCAGATGTTAGTGTCCAAAAGCTAATCTTTAATTCCATTCTCTGTCGGTTCGCCGTTATCTTATAAACGGTTAGCTGTTTCTACAGTGAAACTATTTTCCAAAATTATAGTTTTGCCTAAAAATTTATATAATTATACTATGGCCCAAAGCTTCATAAAACTTTACAAATAAGTCCATTTCCAGAGTTTCCAGACAATACTACTTGATTTCAAAGTTCTCAAAACCTTTTCAATTAAACAATGAACTTAAAAAACAACCAATTTCATGAAATCACTTTTCCTTTAAGTATAAAACTTTTATATTATCAAAATAATGATTTATTTAAAATGCATGAAAAATAATTTGAGCTTTTAAAAACTTAATCATTCTTGATCTTGTTTGTTATAATTAAAATCATCATTATAGACACATACATGTTAACAATTATTAGCTCAAGCTAATCTTCCTTTTAAGTCTAGTAGCAAATATCATATAAATAGGCTCCCAACCCCTGTACTAAAACTTGTTTTTTCCTATAAAAAGCTGTTCAAGCATAAACCAGATTATAACTTCTGTAAGTGCTTTGGTTGTCTTTGTTATCTACACTTGAGAGACTTTAAGAAACACAAATTTGATTTCCATACAAGCAAGTGCGACTTTATTGGATATAGCCCTTCTCATAAAGGTTACAAATGTCTAACGAGTTCAGGTCAAGTACGCATTGTTAGACATGTTGTTTTCTATGAAATTATATTTCTATACTCAATAAATAATATCTTTTCTTCTTCTGAAAACATCTCAACACTTGAAATTCAAGTGTCAAATTTCTCTCAATAACAAGTCTATCCTCTTTCAATATTATCCTTACTTAATAGCTGCTTTGAAGACAATTGCTCAGTAGGTCAGTAAGACATGAATAGATACCTTCATTATCTGCACATACATATACTTTGCATCAGCAAGAGTAGCCTAATCACTTAGTGTTAAAATCATCATCATTCCACATACCCTCTCAATATCTAGAACTTACTCAGCCGTAACTTGAATTATAAATAGCCATCCAACAACAACAACATATAGCATACTCAAATATAAACCTTACTCTACAAACTTTTCATAGAATGGTTATTAGATCAAAGTTTGGAATCTTCAAACCAAATTTATATATAGCCACCTTAACCAACAAAGAACCATATACAGTCTAAGAAGCTTTTAATGATCAGAACTGGAATCAAGACATGAGAGATGAGTATGAAGCTTTAATAAGAAATGGAACTTGGTGAGTATGAAGTTTTAATAAGAAATGAAGCTTGGTCATTAGTACTACCTCCAGCTAAGAGGGCACTCCGAGGTTTCTTTATTGGATAACCCGTATTTTATGATTACTGGAGGAGTATTATTCATAAATTTGGATTTGGTAGACCTATTACATTAGTGATAGAGAGATGCATACTTTTAAGTGGATTATAGTTTTTTTGGTGTTTAAAGGAGTCTCCGATTGTGCTAGTTTAGGTATGTTTTCCTTATTTACCTATCCATTTTATTCATTGTAAATCAGCTTTGTTTTCAATTACTTTTGCTATTGGCAAAGCTTTACAAGTTGATTATACTACGACTTTGGTTAATAGACGATCGGTTGCTAGAGTGCTTATTAAGTATGATGTTTCACCGCCATTGTTGTTGCATATTTGGATTAGTAAATGACATTATGGTTTTTAGTAAGATGTTATTTTCGAGCGGATCCCTGCTTATTGTGCATCGTGAAAGCATCTTGGGAATTCTACTGATGCATGCTATGTTACTATTCTTGGGCTTTGTAAAACCTAATAGCTTGTTAGTGAGTCTTAGGGTACCGTGCTTCCAGATAAGGGCAAATTACTAGTTTCTGATACTGGTGTTCTGCCTCGGGTGTCTCTTGCTACACAATATATTGTCATCACCAATAATTGGCCTCAGAGTCTTAGTCAGCCCCCAATGGATCAAGGCAGAGTTAGAGATTTACTTTAAATCCTTTTACAAAGATTCGGCCGTCAAGGCCTATGACTCCTGGTGGGACTTTCTTCGCTCATAGTGCACATTTTTCTGTTGGTAAGCACTTAGAGACTATTTTGGCTTCAGTTGTTGATGGTATTGTTTGCTTTATATGTCTTGGGTTCTGATAAAGATGCTATTTTCTATGTAGATTCTGGTTCTGGAGATGAGGGTCAATTTTTTATTAACCCTAATGAGGCTTATATCCCCCTGGCCTCGGATGTAATGATTGATAGCTTTGATGGTGAGCGGGTTGATGATTCATCTCAGGGTTTCTGTTTAACTATGGGTCAAAAGTACAGTAACACTTGGCAGTGGATGCGGACCAGTGCTTCCATCCTCTATGATTAATTCTCTCATTTGGAACCTCAAGGGGACTGATAAGGCCCCTGTGATTCATAGATTGCGGAAATTAATTCAGTTACATAGGTTATTCAGTTGCATAAGTTATCTTTGACATGTATTTTAGAGCCTTTTGTTACAGTTGATCGGTTGGAGGTTATTCAAATTCACCTTGGGATGGATCATGCTTTGTCTTCTCAGTATGGGAAGATTTGAGTGTTTTAGTGTGTGCTATTATTGGTGGAGTTACTTTAGGATATATGCTAGGTTAGTCATTGTTAGGTTAGCCATTATTTGTTTTCTGACCTTATTCTTATTTTTTATATATAAATCAGTTGCTTTATGCCTGTGTGGGAGAATTTATGGGATGCTCTTGTGGCGTTTACTGATAGTCATGTTGCCCATGGATTGTAGAGAGGGGATTTTAATGTCCTGAAGTCTATTTTAGAGATTTCTAGTGGGCATGCCCAACCGCAGAGGGCTATTGATGCTATTAATTTAGCTCTATCAGACTGTAGTTTAAAGGATCTTGGATTTGTTGGTAGTCCGTTCACTTGGACTAATGGGAACACTTAGAGGCATCTTGATAGAGCGGTCAGTAATGTCCATTGGTATGTATTTTTCTCCACTTTTTGGGTTACACATTTGAATCGTGCCGTTTTAGACCATTCTCTTTTGTTATTATCTTATGACAGGAATACAACTAGAGGGCCAGCTATGTTTAAGTTTTTACATGCTTGGCTTAATCATCTTGGCTTTATTGTGTGGCAGTCTAGGGCTGCTCCGTTTCTGGTTATGAAATAAGAGTGTTTCCGTAAACGTTTGTACGGTTGAAGCTTTGCTTGAATAAGGAAGTGTTTGACAATGTCTTTTACCTGGTTAAGGAGGCTGAGGAGGATGTTATTTAGAAGGAGAGGTAGTATGATCTTTCTAGTTCTGTAGAGAATAGGGTAGTTTTCTTTTAGGGTAGGGCTCAGCTGCAACACAACTTTGTATGTAGATTTTTTTTTTTTAATACAACAATCTAGTGTTCGTTGGGTTCAGGAAGGAGATGTCAATACTTCGTTTTTTTCATTTGATGATTAAGAAGAAATACAGTTATTCCATGTCTATAAAATTCATAATGCTTATTTTAATTAGATCTCTAAGCCATCTGTCGTTGCTACTTCCATGGTTGATTTCTTTTAGGGGTTATTGATGGGTGGTGCTAGTCAATTTGTAACAGTCTGAGATCTGTAGATTTGTACAGGGAACCAGATCTGGATGAGATTTGGTAGATGGATTTCTCTATTGACCCTAACAGTTCTCTAGGGTCAAATAAGTTTTGGAGTCGGTTTTATCTATTTTTTTGGGTTGTTATTTGTAGTGATTTACTAGATGCAGTCCTTGATTATTTCAGAGGTTCAACTATGCCCAGGTGTTTTCAGAGCACTTTGTTGGTTTTTTTTTTTTTCATAAGAAGACATCTCCAGCTTTTTGGGTAGATTTTCTGCCAATTAGTCTTTGTAATGGAAGTAACAAGATTTTCACTAAATTGCTTGTATTACGATTGACTTTTTTACTACCTCGTATTATTTCTCCTTTTAAGAGTAGGTTTGTTCGTAGTAGGGTAACTCATGGTAATATGCTTTTGGTTCAGGAGCTGGTCCATGATCTTAACCGTCATACTTGGGGGAATAATGTGATGCTGAAGCTATACACGGCTAAAGCTTATGATCGGATAACTTGGTCTTATATTATTCAAATGTTGCAGAGTTTTGGGTTTTCAGAATAGTGGCTCTCATTCCAGTGAGCTATATTTTGTTCTTTGGTTTTTGGTGTTAGTGAACAGGCCCACCCATGAGTTTTTTAAGTGTCAAAGTGGTCTTTGGCAAGACAATCTTCTTTCTCGTGTTTATTTATCATTATTGCTGAGTTTTTATCTTAGGGCTTGGACCGGCTGTATTCTCGGCTTCCTTCTATACGATTTGCACTACTACGCTTGTTCTTGTCTCTTATTTAAGCTTTGCGTATGATATTGTTATTTTTACAAATAAGAGTCGTCTAAGCCTTACACAACTTTTGGATTTTCTACATCATTATGAGGCGATTTTGGAGTAGCTGATTAGTCAGACCAAGAACAATTTATATATTGGAAGCTTGGCTTCTACTTTGTGCCAGACTATTAAACACTCTGTTAATGGTTTTCAACAACATCAGCTTCTATTTCATTTATCTTGGGTGCCTAGTCTTTATGAGGTACCTTAAGATTGTTTATTTTGATGAGATGGTTTGGAAGGTTAGGGATAAGATCTCGGGTTGAGCCAACAAATTGCTTTCATTTTATAGGAATTTGATGCTTATCCGTCATGTACTTTCTATGTCGCTGTATTTGTTTCATGTTGTTAAACCATCTGCACTAGTTATGAAGCATTTAGAGAGATTGTTTCCTCGATTCTTAAGGGGTGACTCTAAGACTTGAAGGCAGATTCACTGGTGTCGATGGTCGTCAGTTTGTTTTCCCGTCAAGAAAGATGGCCTGCGTATTCGATCTTTTGATGATTTAGCAATGGCTCAAGAGGTTAAGCTATAGTGACGTTTTCGGGATTAGCATTCTTTATGGGCTTCTTACATGAAATATAAGCTTAAGTTTGGTTCAATTCTACTATCTTGCTTTTCCTTTGTGGTGTTAACTATGCTCAATTGGGTGTGTTGCTGCACCTCGTATGCATTGGTTGTTTGGTTGTGGCGAGTGTAGCTTTTGGTATGACTATTGGTTTGGTTCATGCCCCTTAGTGTTTTATAATGTTGCTGCGGCCTCTTTGGTCTTAGTTTCTTTTTACTGGCAAGCAAGCATACAAGATAGAGGCAAGCTCCAAGCTGTGCTGGTTTCTTCGATTGTCGAGCAGATTCTTTTGGTCCTTGACTCATTGTCACTAGTAGGGAACTGGACTTACTAAGGTGAGGTGGTTTCCCTGATGTCGCTTTTCATTTCTGGATAACTTAGGAGCTCGTGTGTCGATCTAGGTAGAAGGATAAAGTTTTTGCTCCTATCTAGAAGTGGCATATTCCTCCTCGGGTTTATTCTTTTTGGATTCTTTGCCACTGCTGATGCCGTATGCTCGAAAGAGTTTTGCATGGTTTCTTGGTGCTTCTGTGGTCGGGCTATTGAGATTTTTCAGCATTTATTTCTTGATTGCCCATGATTTTAGCAGGTTTGGGTTCATTTTTAGCATACTTTTGGTTTGCAAGATGTTATTTTTTATGTCTCTCCATGCTCTGCTTCTTCATCAGCAACGATATGTCATTTTTAAGAGCCATATTCAAGCTCTTCTTCATTGCTTCATCTATAGCAAGTTTGGAAGGCTTGTAATGCTTTCAGGTTTGACTCGATGAATTTTTCTGTTGATGCGGTTATTTATCGGGTGGTTTCGGATCTCAGGTTTGCTAGTTTTGCCTTTGGTTTTAAGTTATCCTAATTGAAAGGAGTTTTAGGTTCTTAATTTTTAGAGGGATGGTGTGATAATTCTCCAATGTGGAGCCCACTTTGATTGGTTTCTTGGTTGCGACTGCTGCCTGTGGTGGTGAGGCTAATAATGGATAGTTGATCTAGGGGCAATCCTGGGATGTCCGCTTTAGGTGATATTCTATGTGATTCTTGGGGTGTGGTTTTGGCTACTTTTGGTTCTTTTCTTGGGCATCGTCTGATCTTTTATGTGGATTTTATGGCTATTTGTGAGGGTATAGAGCTTGTGGTTTAGCTTGGGTACTCTGTAGTTGAGATAGATTCTGATTCTGATTCTGCCACTATGGTTTCTTGGATCCTCTCTCGGGCCCATGTTTGTAGGGATTATACTAACACACTGCATCATATTCATGCTTTGGTTTCTTTTTATACTATATTGGTCAGGCATATGCTTCGAAAGGCTACTTCTGTTGTTGGTTACTTGACCACCTGAGCCTGCACTTATTGGGTTTGTCAGTGTTTTTTGGGTCCTCGTGACATTCCTATTGGTTTACCTAGTGTTCTTCATTTGGATGCGCAGGTAGTCACCCATTTCAAGAGCTAGACTTTTGGCTTTGTTGTTATAGATTTCTTACTGTTCAGTTATGCTCTTTTTTGTATTTCAGTTTGTTCTAGGAGATTTTGGTTCATGTTCTCCTCAGTATGTATTGTTTCTTTTTTTTATCTATATTATAGGTAGGGGGTCCCGCTTAAGCCCCCACATCTTGGTGGTTTTATCTATTAAAAAAAAAAACTCTTACCTTCGCCTCTGACCTCAAGCTTGTGAAAAATTCTAATAAAACTATTTGGATGAATGAAATTTTTTATTTGATTAATTTTTTAGTACACTGGATAGACTAATAGAGGTTTATAATTTCATTTACAAACAAATGCCAACAAAACATTTAAAAAGGAATTTCCCTATGATGCTGCAAACATTTTTTCAATATTGATAGTGACATTGTTATGGATCTTTAAATTTAAATGTTTTAATCTTAGCCTTTCAATCTTTCATTTAATATAATGAATGAATAAATAAATGAAATAAAAGAGAAAAATATGATAATCAGATGTGAGCTATAGGTGACGTTTTACTAGGATTTGTAGTTGCTGCTTTAATCTCACTATAAGAAATCTGATTACAAGAGCATGTCAAATCCTTTCATTCAGCCAACTTAATAGCAAAATGGGAAAAGAAAATTAGTCAAGAGTAAAATAAATCACAGAAAGGTATAATCGAGTACATTTGAATAATATCATCAAAATCAAGTAAAATAAATAATGCTAACAGTACATTATGTCTCTTTTAGGTGGTTAATAACACTTAGGGGCATAAATTTTAATTGATACTTATGTTAAAGACATGAATAATTTGTTTGATGATCAAAAGTGGTCAAGAACAATAAAAAAATTGTACTAGAGAAGACATGCATAAGTGAGTAATTTATGAAACTTTTTTATTTTGATTTTAAACAAATTAGCAAAAAGGAATGAGAGCATAAATAATAAATATTTAAACATGAATAATATTAATTTAAAATTAATAATAATATAAATAATGATATAATTTCGTATACTACAGAAATCAAATTTGGATTATTTAGTACAATTTATTTTATTAATAAATATGTTACAACTATTGTATCACTTTCTTATTTTGTGATTATTTTGTGGTATGTACAAACTTTTATTCTATCATACTAAGATGGCTTTTGAACTAATCTTGTAGGTTTTAACTATTTATTTATTTGTTATATTACTTAGAGATTATTTGATTAAATTATTTGCTTCGATCTTTATTTTACAAGTTATATATTTGGAAAATACTGAAAAATAAATGTTATGCTGCCGAAAATTTAACATTATAAGTTTCGATCTTTATGAAAAATTATGGTAATTTTTTTAACATTTATACTAAAAAAGGTTAAATTTCTAAAATCTAAGACTTCTACATTTAGATTTTTCTAAATACTAATAAATATTATTTTCTAAATACATAATTTAAATTAATCACAAAAAAATTAATAAAGTATAATGTAGCCCCAAAAGTTATACAATATTCTTATAATACAGTGTTAATATAATACAATATAATACAACACATTTATATTATACTCCACCGTAAATTTGCTCCAACATAATTATAGCCTATAATAAATAGTGCCAAACATACCTAACCTAAGTGTGTAGATGGAAAAGAGGGCATATATTTAGGCATATATAAACGAAAAAAAACTCCTGATTTTTGGGATGCAAAATAGGTCCCATCGGATGGGCCAAAATTTGTCATTTTGGAGCCCCACCCAATAAGTAAATTGCGAGAAATTACAAACCCAACCTCTACCCAATTGACTTTCTGAGACATAAAAAAGCAGGCACGAACTTAACAACCCTGCAGGATTGAAGTTATATTAAATTATTTAAAAATAATTAATTTTTATATATTAATTATAATAATATAATTAAATAATACATTATTTAGTTATATTTTAATATAATAAAAATTAAAATATAATATAATATTATTGAATAATAAATTATAAATTTATTAATTCTATGAATAATTATAATGTAAAAAAAAATGTTATATAATCTTATATTAAATTAAAAAGTTATATTTATTTATTATTATTGTTTGGAGAAGAAATGGAAGTTTAATAACAAAATGGCACATGTCGATATAGAATTTATAAAGTCACCAAAGGAAGGTTAGCCTATGCCCGCTATGCTGGGTAATCAAAATGGTGGGCGGGATATGCCATATCGAAGGAAGAGAAGTTAAAGAAAATGAACAAAACATCAGCCGCATGAAATGTTACCATCGCCCGAAAAGAAAATTTGATTTTTTAGAATCAATTAACCAATATTTTGTTGAAAAAGATGGGATAGCGAACTGTCCCACTCGTAAAAAGCACAAAATAGCGCATTAGAACAATGGTCCTCAATTGCCATGCCAAAAACTACCAAAACAGTAGTGGTAGAGATATACTGGACCACCCAACAATGTCCACCACATGTAAAAGTGGAGAAATCATGATAATATTTTCCTACTTACTCTCCAAGAATGCTCATAACGGCCCAAAATGATGATAAGGGTAAAAGGGCGAAAAAAAATCCTTGTGAGGTCAACAAAACCACTAATAGAACTGCACTAGGTGGCAAGGCAGCTAAGGACCCCAGGGTACTTTATATGAAGACACCAGGGTTATATTTTTCTCATTTATAATAAAATACACACTCCACAATAGTTGAGGTTTTCTTCAACCTCCAACCACCATTATCAAGAGTTTGCAAGCTCTTGAAGCCAAAATAGTTCTAAAAACTGACTTAAGCTTCAAAGTAAGATCGTTGGCCATTGCTGGATAAAACAGCCTTCATGCTAACTCTTTTTAGATTTAAGCCTATCACAACATCCTCTCTCAAGATTCACCTAAAGTCATATCAAGTAACACACCTTGACTATGTGAGGCCCCCTATGCCTTTATACAAGTTTTATTGTTTTAGCTTGGTTTTTTATTCTTTTTCCCTTCACCCCAAAACTTGTATGGGAAGCATACAAAAAGCTTTCACAGCATGAAACTAGTTGTTGTGTGTGTTCGCAAAGCATGGCACTTGATGTACCCTCTGACGCTCTGATGGAAGATCCTGAAAGAATGAGAGATGACAGCAGTGACATGGTCACCAATCCGCCGAGAAGAGCAACCTTACTCAACAAGGGCAAGTCTATCAAATAATCTACTGATCTCACCTAAATGAGGAGCCTGTTTCGTAAAGACATTTTGAAGAGCTCGCCTATGAGATTCTTTGAGCTATAGGCTTTGCCGTACCCAGATCGGTAGTTCTTCATACGGTTTGAGATACTTCGCTAGCACGAGCTGAAAAACAAATCATCTCACATTTTGAGGTACCTGAAGGAAGTAAGCCAATGAATCAATTATCAGGTACCTGATCTAAGTTTCAACTCTCAGCCCCTGAGGAGGAACAATACATGACCTCTAGCTACTTGTACAGTAGTAAGGGTACTAAACGTACAAAATGAGTCCCCGAATATCTCGAGAAAAAATCAATCACCTTGAAGCTCAAGTAGAACTTCTCTTCGAAAAGTAAAACGCCACCAGTGCTCCAATGTCGATATTGTATAACTAACTATTCACCATGGAGATCCAAACAATAGTTCTTTCGGATGCATTCACCATACTTCAGATATCCCAATACTTGGGTACCATCGAGCACACTAACTGGCAAAAGCACAAAGAGATTCACAAACGAAATAGACTTAGTGAATATAAAGGTACTAGATATAACTGAGGATACCCACTCTGAACAAATAGGCCTCGTTCGACCATAAAAATTGAAGTCGCTGCTAATTTCTTGGCCAAATTCGCTAATAACTTTGGGGGTGAGGGCATTTTGAGATACCCGAGCGAGGTAACTGATAACTCTAGGAAATGAGAGTTATTACATCAATTCTAGACTTGAATCAAGATCACTTAGAGAACAAATAAGGTGTTTTTATTACATTTTGATTACATTTTACATAAACATTCATTTTAGTTGCGTCTTAATAAGTTTTGCTTGAATCGAAGTATTTTGTGCTAAAAACAGGTGCATAATTGTAGGTTCTCAGAAAGTCTTAATTCATGAGGGGGTGTTCAGACAGTAGATAAGCAAGAGGAGGAAAGAAGATGGCCATAAAAGAAGAAAAGCACAATTGGGAATAATGCAGTGCTGTTGAGGATGTTAGAGCAACCTGTGCTGTAGCAATCTGAGAGCAATGTGGGAGAAAACTTAGGCGCGGGTTGGTGCATGTTTCCTAATTTAACGCATGCACACTAATGGGCTTTTGTTTACCCTAATTTTCAATATAAAAAGGAGGCATGCACCACATAGAGAGGCGGCGAAGGGCTTATCATTAGAATAATTAAAAGGAATGAAGAAAAAGACCAGAATTGAAGGCAACATTGGAGAATCGATCAGAATTATTTGGTAATTGTCTTTCACCGTGCTCACTTATATTTATCTTCTTCCTTTAATTGTTTTGATGTAGTCAGAGATTAATATATTTATGTTTATTTTTCTCTTTCAAAATATGAACTAAATTTACTTATAGTTGAGTGACAAATAATCCAATGGGTTCTTGATTGTTCTTATATGTTGTTATACTATTGTTGTAGCATTTTACTCTAGTAGTTCTTTTATGAATATAACTGTTATTTCGGTTGACCACCCATTTAATAGTTTCAGTTAAGATAGAGCAGGAAAATGGCATGTCTTAGCGGATATTATTAGAGTACTACTTGATCTTAAGTTGAGTTTCCTGGATTAAGTTATCTTGAATCCCATAAGGGCAATACTTGAAGTTAGGATTTGTGACACACTAGACATAGGTGTTCACATTGTAGGGTGGAGAGATTAAAGGTTATAATGCCGTACCATAAGTATATTAGCAACTGGTCATTATTAATAAATTTACAAGTATGAGACTTCCAACATGCGATAGCTGCGGATGCAGATTTATTCTGCCCAGTGCTGTAGCACTTATTGTAACAACTGGTGCTAAATTGATAGACAACAGTCACCCCATTAAGAGAGTTTGATCATTCAACTACTATAATCTCAATTGAATCTTAGACACATTTAATCTAGTATTTCATTACAATATTGTTTTATTTAAATATCTCGCAGTCATTAATTACGATAGGAATTGCTTAACAATTATTTGTTTCGATCTTAAGTTGATTTTGTACGATTGTGATTGCTTTAGCATTTCAAGTAACATCAATCCCTGTGGAGACGATCTTAAATACTTATCACTTTATTACTTATTGTGTATACTTGCACATTGGCATTCATAGTAATTGCCTATACAAATTAACCAACAGTAACACCCATGGTAGAAGAAGAACAATTCGAGGAACCCTAGCACGTGGATAGGCCAGTCCGATCTAGAGCCTACAAGCTACTTCACATGGACAAAATGATAGCGAAACACCCGTGGAATGTTGAGGAAATACTGCTAGCAAAGGCATAGCATTTTACCTCCTTTTGTTTATTTCATTTGTTTTTTTTTAATTCTTCAGTGTTTGTAATATGTGGTCGGCAATGGGGGTACCCAAGGTACCTTATTATCAACTTCTTATTTTGATGATGATATACAACAAACTCTTCATCTTGTCTGATTTTGCTACAAGCTTGGTGGCCATTATTGTCAACTTCTTATTTTCATGATGGGAAGTATAATTCTCTTCTTCATCTTGCTACGTAATCTACTCTCTTACAATAACTTTGTACTCAAAGCCAAATGGTTCCCACCACCTGAAGTAGTCGCATATCGATTTCTCATATTTATATTCAAGCCTCTTAGGATTTGCAGTAGATTCAAAAACTTTAATTGTTGCTCGTTCACCACATGATTTGTTTCTTAACTTCATGACCTTGCCATTCACTTGCAATTTCTCTTCCTCAACTTTATTAAAAAAAGTTATTAGAGCTTCCTCTTGAGGATGGCATTGTTACTGGTTTGTTAGAGCTTTCCAAGAAATGGTTGGATTTTAAATACCTTGGAGTTGGTAGTGTGTGTACTGGGGTCTTACAATCATGAGACAATGATGTGACAAAAATTTGAATTTTGAACTAGTGGCATACTTGTAATTTGAATAGCATGGTATGATTACACATGGGCCCAAAAATTTTGAAATTTGATTTTTATGGCGTTATCGTAATTTGCATATGATGTGATGACTTGTAATTTGATTAACTAACCTGTCTAATTCAGGGAAATTATCAATTTATTTAGACTCATTAAGTATTTTCTACAAGTTTATTTTTTAATTTATTTTTCATTGTTTACATATTAATATTTAATCGTTAGTTTTTTTTTTCATTTTCAATGATTAGTCATGCATCAACTTCTTTTATTGAGTCTCACAATGTCGTTACAAGAATATTTTATTAGGGTAAGTGCACTTTCATACTTTCATGAGTTAACGACGGTCAATTGTTAAAGATAACAAGCTTTGGGGTAACTTAATATTTTCAAAAGTAAGGGGGTAATTTGAAAATTATTACTTCACAAGGGGGAAGCCCAAAATTAACCCACTATTAATTTTTGCTTCATTTAATTTTTTTTTTTTTTGTATATCATAACTTCTCAGATTACTGTATAACAAGATTGCCTATAAGTTTGAAGAATTTCACATAAATTAGACGTGTGTGGCTATGGCATCATTTTATTTTCTAATATTGCCTAAAAGTTTGAAGAATTTCACACAAATTAGACATGGGTGATTATGGTATTCTTTCATTTTCTAAAGAATTAATTTTCAGTGTCATTTTGTATTTTTGGCTAGCTAGAATGACAGGGACCAGACTGAAAAATATGTTATCTAGACGACGACTGACCAAGTCAAAGTGATGCAGATTAGTAATCTATATTATATTAGGATTAGTTTCCTTATTATTTTTAATTTCCTTTTCAATTTAGAATTTTATTTCCTTTTCAATTTAGAGTTTTTTTTTTACTTCATCATTTAGGATAATTACTATTAATATAAATAGCTCCCTCTTGTATTCAATTTCAATAATATTTTTAATTTTTAAATTTTTGTGTGAGCATTTGATTTAGTTAATTCTCGGTATTCTGCAGAATCAATGAGTCTTAACCTTTAAATTTACAGTATTATTTTGAATTAACGTAAATTTAACTTGTTCTTTATTTCAATATTTATCTAAAATTAACGAAATATTTCGAATATTAAACTTCCGCTCCATCATAAAGTGTTTAATTTGGGAATGACAATCTTCACGCAGGTGATTATGGTATCCTTTCATTTTCTAACGAATTAATTTTCAGTGTCATTTTGTATTTTTGGCTAGCTGGAATGACAGTGACCAGACAAAAAATATGTTGTCTGGACGACGACTTACTAAGTCAAAGTCTTTAATTTGGGAATATTCAAGACAATTGAAGGAAAGAAAAACACAGAGTGGCGGCGTCTTCTTCCTCGAAACTGCTGCTGCTTTCGATTGGTTTCTCTCTAGTTCTACAATGCGGCTATTGTTTCTCACGGCTGCCGCCTCTTTGCTCTCGGGTTCTGTTGCTTCTCAATTATGCGGCTCTTAACTCTTTTTTTTATAATAATTCTCGGCATCTGAATCCTTAAGTGAAAAGGATTAAAACAAAGTTGCCACATTTAATTAGCCAATGTAATATTCCTATTTTTAACTCATTATAATGCTTTGCACGTGCCATCCTTTACTTTTATTAAGCCCATTATTTTAATTTACATTATGGCTATTTGCTTCTTATGAGCTTCACGTACATGCTTAATTGATTTATTTCCAAAATTCAATGATCTTGTTTTGATTTATTCTCCAAACTCCAGTTGGTTTCTTTTTATTCTCATAAAATATAACTACGATAAAAAATTAAAAAAAAGAAGATAAAATTATTATGATAAAATAATAAAAGACATATTTAAATTAGCAAAGCACTAAAACAATATAAATTAAATTAGCACCTTAGTATATAAACAATGTTAACAGAACTTGAGATATCTCAACCCTCATCCCTTGTATCTAGGGATGGTAATTGTACCCGCAAACCCGCAAATCCGCCCAAATCCACCCGCCAAAACCCGCCCGTTGCGGGTAATTTTACCCGTTGCGGGCGGGTTTAGTATTATAAATTAAAACCCGCACATGGATGCAGGTGGGTTTGGTATTAACCTTATATCCGGTGGATACCCGCATGGATATCCACTAAACCCGTAATATTTTTTTTTAAATATTTTTAATTTAATTTAAATATAAAAATGTATAAAGAAAATAATGTCATTAATCAAATTACCAAATAGACAAAGGCTCAAAGTTGTGTATGTGTGTATGTGGCTCATCTCTTATTCTAAAGTCATAACCTAAAGAAAACTAAAGGCATTTCCCTTCGAATTAGTATTTGAAAATATTAATCTTAATTATTATTATAGGCATTGTGTTGGATGGGTGCTTATGGTGGTGAATGAAATGAATATCTTCTCTTGGATCTTGTTTTAAATGATAATATGAAATGTAATTATTATTTTTAGATACTAGTTTGTGTTTTTTAAATAGATTTGTGTAATTTATACTTAAATTTGAGAATTTGTATTGAATTGATGTGGAAATTTTAATTTTTCATTGACATTGTTTAAATATAAAATTGAGTATGCTATATGGAATTTGAGGTTATTATTATAAATTTATATATTAAATATTTGTGATTTTAAATACGGAAACTCGCAAAAAATCCGCCGGATACTATTGCGGGTTTGGTAATTATTAAAACCCACTGCGGGTGGGTTTTTAAAAAAAAAATTAAAACCCACTGCGGGTTGTGGGTGGGTTTGGTAATTTAAATTTTGTGCGGGTTTGGGTTTGGTAATGGCAAACCCGCTGTGGGCGGTGCCCATTGCCATCCCTACTTGTATCAAAGATTCTAAGTGAGCTGATCCTGCTCATCTTTGTAGGCGTGATCGAAAATGTTTGTTGGTATATTGTTTTATAATAAAAAAGAGTATCTGACGACAAGCTATGTTTCGCCAAAATAGGCAGGATAGCTTAAGGTCAAATTTCACGTAATACGGGTTTTGTTAAACTGAATTTGACATCAGATTAATGGCAAAGAAACCGAAATCAAAACAGAGTACAAGACATGCAAGTAGATGAAGGGATTGTTGTATAGATTATTTTTAATTAGCAAGTGAAATAAGACCACCCACTTAATTTGTATGAAAAAAAATATATTAGTTAGGTTTGTTAGAAAAGACTGAAAGGGTCATAATGGTCCAGCTTAAAATACAAACTCTTTAGTAATGTATATAGATTTGATGTTAGAATCTTTCTAGTGCACTTAAGCTTACTGATAAGTCTCTTACACACATATCACTTATCACAAGTTTATAATAATAATAATAAATTGAAATTGCAAAGATATAACATATTAACAATATATAATAATACAAAAACCACTAACCCAAGGCTTGTAAAGGTACGGTGTCCCTAAAATAGATTCGTCACTTTCACAATGGTGTTTAAATTATATTGCTCTGTCTCCCAAGATACAATGCATCCAAATAGTGTTGGTAGCGCAACCTCACTCACTAGTAGAAAAATGACCTTCACTAATACTATTATGGTATCAGAAACATGTTTTGCTGACACCGAGTTATAGTGTCAGCATAGCCCGTGTCAGTGTTACACTGACAGTAGTTATTAGTATCAACAAGTTTGTGTTACAATTGTATCAAAGAAATTTTGATTATAAGAAATCACGTAGCTATTGATTGTATGGTATCAAAACAATATTGATGCCAAGACATCATATACATATTGATTCTATGGTATCAAAAGAAATTTGATGCTAAGACATCACGCACATAATGATTCGAAAGTAGCAAAACAATTGTGATTTAAAGTATCAAAGAATTTATAACTCGTTTGTATAAAAGAAATTCTAATGTAATGGCATTAATCAAATTCTGATTGTATAGCAATAATGTTACAAGGATGCTAATTTGGTGTCACAATTTATTTGAGAAAATAAAAAATAATTTTTTTTTGATACATAAATCAAATTTGCAGCTGATTATGAATGCTATTGTGAGCTCCATTTCAAACATACAATGTATCATAATCATCCAACAACATAGTATCATTCAACAAGATTAGAATTAGAATTACAAACTAAAACAAACAATAACCAAATCTATGCATTTTTGGCCAAACGAGACCACAAGTATCATAAACATTCAAACATGCACAAATTTGTTCATCTTAAAACCAGAAACAACAAAAACCAAATCGTTTGAATGAGTTACAGCATAAATCAGTAGCAATGATCTTCAATTAAATCAGCAAAAATTAGCAGCAACCAACTTCAAGTCAGAAAAACAGCAGCAACATTCCCTGAAAGTATAAAGGAAAAATAAAGACAGCAACATTAAATATCATTCTAATATAAGCTTGGTAACAAGAAATTTATTTATTCAACAATAATATGTACTTATTTTCTTAACTGAGTGATTAAATTACCCACATAGGCAGCCCACTCATTTCGAACCTTCATTGGATTGTCATCTGAATACTCAATTATCTCCTTAAACTTCAATTAAGGAAATGAAAATAATGTCGTAAATAATATGTTCATGGTTGAAAATAGCCAAGTAACAAAGATAAGATTTCAAACTTACATTTTCCTTCAAAATGTTCACATTTCCCACAATATCCTGCATGTACTTCCTAACGAAGTACCCACATTCAAAACCACCTATTTGTTGGGGGTACTGTACATTTATAAAATTAGTTTCACAACTGAAAAACATAAAAAAGTTAAGTTACAAATTGAAACAAAATAGACAAAAATGTAATAAGCCCTTAACTTACTTGAACAGTTACCAATTTCAGGTTTAACTTAGTTTTGAACTTGATTGAATAATACATTCTAACTCCTCTGAAGGTAATAACCACAATGAATATAGAGATCAACATAATAACCATAATTTAATATGTAAGGTATATGAAATACTAAAATAAAAGTCTACAGAAACTTAACTGATTGATTATTTGTTCCAAATTCACATCAATCTTTTCTCCAATTGCTGAATCCAAAAAATAGACAGTAGAGACTAACATATGAATTGCAATTAACACCCAATAATTGCTACAATTCAACACATAAATAGTAATATTAGTAGCCTGATAAATTGATTATCTCAATCGACAAAAATAATTAGAATAAATGAAGTGAAATTGCATATGAATAGCCTTCACTGGAATTCTATGAAATGAAACTCCAAAACTAGACTATACTCCTTGCTATGAAAGCAATCATCCTTTTAGTCATCAACTCAATACCAAATACAAGACACATTAAAATAAAATGGCAAAGAAAGTGCATGTTGATCCTATTAGTGTAGGAAAAACCTAGAAAACCTTACCTTGGATTATATATGATTAATGTAATCTGTTCAGGTAGAGCTACTCGCAACAGTTCAGATATGTGCCAAGACTTTCGAGTTATATATTCCTCTTGCGGATTGGCTTTACCAAGCATGACCTGACCAAATCCAATGGGAAATATCCCTTCATCATTCTCCATTGATTCATGTAAGTACCTATGATATGGTAAAATATTAATAATTGAACGTAATTGTATACGATGAATAAAACATGACAGTTATATAATGTAAGATTCTAAGACAGCGAGTTACCTTGCTCAATCACTTCATTCCGCAATGCAGCAAAATCAATGATCACTTGACAAACATCCTTCGTCAATAGGGTTACAGTTTGATAACCAAAAATGGATTCATCATGCTTAATCAAAATTTCTTTCTGTAAAAAATTTTCAACTATAACCGAGAACATTTTTATTGCTGCACTGCTATTCTTTCTCTCCTGCGCAGCTAGCCTAGTGTTCTTCCGCATTACTAGTTTTCTACTAGTAGCTGCTTTAATCACCTTTGGCTTCATGGGAGGAGGAGCTTTAGAACCAAGACATAAAACAACATGGTCTTCTTGTTTCCTTTGCTGGTTTGGAGACTTCCTTGGAGTCTTCTTCTCAGTTTTAACTGAAGGAGTTTTTGCCAATTTTCTTTCATTATGAGAATTTGCCTCCATCATATGTTCAACCTATTCAAAATGTAAAAATGACACAGTAATTAGTTCAATAAAATAATAATTAAGTGTAACATAAAGTAAAAAAATAGAAGTCAGACAATAACCTTTGTTTTGGCAGTTGATTGACCATTTTTTAGGGAATCTTCCTCTATAATGTCTGCAGCCTATTGAATATGTAAACACAACACAATAATTAGTTGAAAAAAATAAAAATTAGGTGTAATACAAAGTAAGTAAATTAAGGTAAGATAATAACCTTTCTTTTTGCCTTTGATTGAGCATTCTTGTCATCATCTCCAACTGTTGGAGATTTAGTGTTAACATAGCTACAACTGCCAATCTCTGTACGACCAGTGCCATTTAGCTTTGCATCCATCAGTGCCATTTAGCTTTGCATCCATCATCTCCATCATCATCTAAAACCTTTCTTCATATACCTTTCTTTCAATGGCCATTCTTTGCTCAAGCAAGTTTGCAGTATTGGGTATATGAAAATATATTGTTGGGGTGATTAACTTCCCCAATCTTTGGACTCTACTACCATTTGGCTGCTTCCCAAGGGCTGCTGACAAAATGTCATTTACCCCATGAGTTTGAAATGACCCTTGGTCGACTTCACTCTTTAATTCATCCTACAACAATACGCATCCAAATTCAAGCCTTAGCATAAAAAAGTTGCTATTCAAATATACACATACATATGCAAACCTCATATTGAAGTAAACCTAAGTAATAAATAATGAACACTCACAATTTTCTCTACCACTGTCAACACATCAGGTTCGTAACCACCATTGTTGTTCTTTCGGGCCATCAACCACAACTGACTTCGGTCAAGCTCTTTTTCAGAAACTGTAATCTCATCCTTCTATTTCATATTAACGAGTACAAAAGAGAGCTTAATTTTATGAGATAAAAATAAAATTTCTTAATTATATAGACAAAATTGATTTGAGGAGGCTGTCATATGATACCTTTCTGTGCAGCATGCCACTATAACCTGTACTACCCAAACGATGTTGTACTTGATTTGCTCACGCATCTTTTTCGCTTTATTACTCTTATCCTTCATAAAAATAGTTTACAGCAATCATCATACATTAAAACAAACAAGTTTTCTAAGTAACAAAGAATAAACATTGTTGTAAAACATTTTACCTCAAATTCAGGACCAAGAACCTTGTCAACAAACTGTTTCCACTCCAATTTTCTAATTTTGGGATACTCCCACGGAGGAAGCTTTAATTGACTGCGGTTATCTTTGTTAGATTGAATAAACTCAGTGTTTAAAGCACATCTGAAGTTCCTTAAAGCAATTCCCATTGATTGAACCACATGTTTTTTGCTCCTTATATCAAGTTCCAATTTTGTCTGTCCCAGCATATATCCAGAAACGATATTAATATTAGTAAAGAGATAAAGAGGAATTAAACCACAAAAGTGAAGAAGAAATGACATATTACCTGTAAGTGTTCCCAAAGTTTGTCCTTAATCTCTAGGGGAACACGTTGCCAATCATCATACAAGATTGAAACATTATCTCGGACGAGAACACCGATGTAACTTCTAAAATCATTCACTCCGTCTCCAACAGGAACTCCATAGTGGTTATACTGCACTATAACTTTATCGTCAACTGATCTTTTCAGCAAATGTTTCTTTTTTGTCTGCTTTCTCCTCTTTGGTCTCCCATCCAAGTTAGAAAATTTTGTCTCATTTTGTTCTTCAATGTCAGCCATATCTATAAAATTATGACAGATAATAGACAAATTAATAATTGAAAATTATCCTTATAACTTACATTTAAACAAATCTATAAACAAAGGAAAATATTAAAAAAAAAAAACACATGACAGCTTCACATCACTTGCATCTAATTCATATACAAACAAATAAAAAGACTTAAATCAATACCAGAAAAGAAAGACATGTGACAGTATGAGATATTACATTTACCTTGCCATATCAAAATAAATACAGACACTGAATTCAGTATATGAAAAAAGAAGCATATGACACCTTCAAATAACTTGCATTCAGTTCATATACAAAAGAATGAAGACACTGAAATCGGATAACTTACTGTAGTTGTCATTCCCCTGCTAAGTCATCATCAATTGGAACATCATCACACTCTGATCCTTCATATATGCCAACATCATCTTTATCAATATCTATTTTTGGGGATGGATATTTTTTACATAAAGGTTCATGTATCACCATCTCAATACTCCCATCAACATCTATTGATTTATTGACTCTTTGACCCACTGAACAAACAATTGATTTTGTTGGATCTACTTGGTCTTGAACATAAAACACTTACTTTGTATGCGAAACTAGAATGAAGCAATCGGACTTATGACCAACTCGATTAAGATCAACAACGGTGAAACCTAAATCATCAACCTTAACCCATATACTATCAACCCAATCACACTTAAAAACAACTTTCTTAGCCATGAGATATTGCAACTCCCAAATTTCAACAAGGACCCCATAATACTCCATTATACCAGTGAAAGGATTTTTATCCTTTGAGCTTGAGACTTGTAAGGTTGTTGCTGAGACATTAACCCCACTGTTTTGCGTAACACGGTTGCTATCTCGATCCCTCGTTGTAAAATTAAAACCATTTATAAGGTACCCTGAATATGCAATCACAGTGCAACTAGGTTTGTTTGCCAACATCCTAACATTTCATCAACATTTAAACCATTTACTATCATGTTTGTTACCTACAGTTCAAGAACAAATTACGAGTTACTAATGACAAACTTAACACTATTGTTAAGGATAAAATTGTCAAATCCTAACCTTCATTTGTAACCAATCAGAAAAGCTACGAGCATGCTCTGTTTCTAACCAATGAGCCTGCTTTGATTGCTTTAGAAATTTTGATTGCAAGAATATCTTATGTTCCCTACCATGTTAATATTGAAAAAGTCAATTGTTGTTAGATAAGGTTTTAAAATTTTTTTGTAAATACTAATGAAGATTTATGACTTACAATTATATGATTGCAACTCCAAGGTATTTTTCAGAATGCAAAGATGTGCTTGCTTTAGTAGTGTAATGTCAACTATCTTAACATCTCCACCTCCTAAAAGCTTTTCAATTGTATAATCAACTATACAATCAGGTGGCAATCTAATGAAATAATTGTTTGAGAGATATTCAGCACAAAATTCAAGTGCTTCCTCTACAACATAGCATTCCGCAATGCAACCCTCGGGTCGATAGTGGTTATGAACATAACCCTTTAACGTTTTCATGTTTCTCTCAAATGGATACATCCAACAAAAGTGAACCGGTCCATATAATCGGACTTGGTCAACAAGATATACCGTCAAATGGACCATTATGTCAAAAAAGGCAGGTAGGAAATATTACTCAAACAAGCACACAGTGACGAAATGATCTTTTTCCAATTTGTCAAGAGATTTTTTGTCCAGCACCTTACTACACAATGAGTTAAAGTGAAAGCACATCCTAATAACAACTTTTTTAACATTTTTTGATAAACAATCACATATTGCTAAGGTAATAATTGTTGCATCAAAGTGTGATAGTCGTGAGACTTAAGATCTTGAAGCCGACAATCGTTAGTAGAAACAAGATTCCTAAAGTTTAAACAATAACCTTCTGGAACTTTGGTTTCTAATAAAGTTTGACGGAACTTCATTTTCTCTTCTTTACTCATGGTGAAAGGTGTTGTAGGTATGGTACTTCTATCATTTTCACCAGGAACCAATTTCTCCCTAATTTTCATTTCTATAAGGTCTTTTCAAGCCTTTACCCCATCTTTTGCCTTTCCAGATTGATAAAGTAGTGTGCCATAAATGCTCTCACACACATTTTTCTCAATATGCATCACATCTAATAAATGAAGAACTAACAAATGTTGCCAATATTCCAAATAAAAAAAATTGATTTTCTTTTGAACAGTTTGTTACTATCATCATCACAATCATCACGCTTTCGCTTGCTGCCTTTGTGCTTTCCACTTTTGTAGTCAATATCATCCACTAATTTCAAAATATTTTCCCCAGTTAAATATTTAGGAGGTTCTTCCTTTTCTATCTCATTATTAAAGACCTTTTTAAGTGACCTAAATGAGTGGTTATTTGGTAAAAATCGACGGTGCCCTAAATATACACACTTTCTGCTATGTGTAAGCCATATTGAACGCTTGTTTGGGCCACAAACTGGAAAAGCATAATGACCATTAACAAAACACTCGGAGAGGTTCCCAAATGCATGAAAGTCACTAATAGTCCACAACAACACAGCTTGGAGATTAAAGGTTTCCTTTCTATAAGCATCATAAGTTTCTATATCGACATTCCAAAGGGCTTTCAAATCATCAATCAAGGGTGCTAGGTAAACATCTAGATCATTTCCAGGTTGTTTAGGCCCAGATATTAATAAAGACAGCATGATGAATTTTCTTTTCATACACATTCATGGCGGAAGATTGTAAATTACTAACATGACTGGCCAACAACTATAAGTAGTGTTAAGTGTGCTGTGTGGATTAACCCCATTAGTTGAGAGAGCTAATCGCAGATTTCTAGGTTCTTGACCAAAGTCAGGCCACTTGCTGTCAACTAAATGCCATGCTGGGGAGTCTGCTGGATGGCGAAGTTTGCCATCTTTAATTCAGTGATTAGCATGCCAGGATAAGTTTTTGGCAGTTTGAGGTGATTGAAACATACGTTTGAACCTACGAATAAGAGGAAAGTACCAGAGCACCTTTGTAGGCATCTGTTTACTACTTGTTTTGACATCTTTTTTATTTTTCTTCCACCTAGACTCTCCACAAGTAGGGCATGTGTTCAGATTTGCATACTCTTTCTGGTAGAGAATGCAATCATTCTTACAAGCATGTATTTTTTCATAATCTAAATCCAACACTTTCATTATTTTTTTTGCCTCATACATTGACTTAGAAATGATGTTATTTTCTGGAAACATGTCAGCAAGAACGTCTAACAAAACTGTGAAGCATTGATAAGATAACCCATATTTGCTTTTCACATTATACAATTTTATTAACCCGGACAACCTAGAATATTTTAAACCTACATACGATGGCTTCTCATCGTCCTCAAGTATATCCCTAAAATTCTTAGGATTATTAGCACATTGTTCGTAAGTATCATGGATCATGTCCTCAATGTTACTTTGATCTTTGAATCTAAATTGATGACTCTCAGAATAGTTATGGCAACTTACGGAGGCTATTTTTTGCTCAACCTCTCCATGCCTATCCCAAACTACGTATGATGGCAGAAAACTGTATGTGAACAAATGATCCCTTATCTGTTCAGGAGCATAAAACTCCATGTTGCAACAGTCAGTACAAGGACATCTAAGTAACCTACGATTTTCAGAATTAACCATAGCAAATCTCAAGAACTCTTCTACTCCATTTTCATATTCTGCAGACAATTGACTAGCAGACCATATCCAAGATTTATCCATATCAACAATAATGCCTGTTAATATAATTTTACATGTTAATTCAAGTTTTAAATGCTTTATTTGTACCAATACAATTCAAAATATTAATAATAAATTCATATTAATAGTAAAATCCTATTAATTATACAACTAACAAAACAGACTAGTAGCAATCTAGTATATGGTGTTGTGGTCTATGACTTTGGAGGTTATCTTTGCATGAACCAGACTTATATAAATGTAAACATATAAGAAAATAAAAAAAATTGTCAATAAACAAAGGAATGTTAGTGTTGTACACCATTCCCAACATAAACCAAATGATAAAAGCAGTCGTGCATGTAGTTCTCACAAAATCAAGTAATAACAGACCAAACAACACATTTGCATTCAAAGAACCATTAAAGTTGAGGTAACATGTCACAAAGCCACACGATTACAGTTGAAATGACAATGTATTCGTACCTGAACCAATCAAACACATTTTTGTCCCACTCAACAAAACTTTTAACCACAGCAGTAATCGAATCAGACAAATAAAAAAACCTGCCAACCACATTTAATTTATAACAGTATTAATACTTTTATTACTACAAAACCTAACTTAGTAAATCACAAAAAATAACAAAATATAAAGATGATACAATTACTTTAATAACATTTTGCAAAACAGCAAATGAACACCATTACCACATTTAAAAAATTATTTATTTACTAAAAGCCGACACATAAAGATACACAAAAGCACATCCTAATGATAAATAATTTTAATAATTAAGGTCAACTTGTCATGAAATAATTAAAAATTTGTTGCCATAAGGATAAAATTTTGACAAAATTAAGGAACTTCCATGCTAAAAAATATTAAATTATGCAACATGTCTGACCATGTGCTACTATATAACAAAAAAGGACAAATACATAATTTTTAAAAACTTTAAATCATCATTCCTAAAATCAAAACTAATAAACAAATAGAACATCTTCTTAATCGTATTTTATAAACACCCAATGAAATTTTCTTAGTTATATTTGCAAATCATCGATTCATGTGTGCATGCCCGTCAAAAAGTAAATAAACAAATGATTCATGCATGCAAGCCTATCTAAATTAAAATCAAGTCAAGAAATAGAAAAATCTGAAACAAATTGACAATGAGGGCTTTACAAAAAATTTGAGGAAAGTGCAAGAACCGATACAGAGAGAGGGTGAGTGTTCTGACCTGATTACAACTTTTTATTTGCTCTTACTTTCTTCGATCTTTCTTTCTTGCTTCAATAATTTTGGTTCTCTTCTTTCTTAATGTGGGCTTTATATTCTTCGATCTTCAAGGTTTTCTTGTGCCTTTTACCTTTTTTTGTCAGCTCAAATTGCTTATTTCATGTTGTGGGTTTTGCTTCGTTGTGCTTTCAATTTTGTTTTACTTTGTTCTGACTCCTGCCTTCATGTTTGTTTTGGTTAAGTGTTTAGGTTTTCTGAAGCTGGAGGGAAACGAAAACGGTAGCGAGGGAAATGAAAAGTCCCTGTTGTATTATTAGAAACAACAAACGCTACCGTTTAGCTTAAGTGAAATAAAAAATAAAATAAAAACACTGTCGTTTAGCTTAAGTGAAATAAAAAAACAGCCGTTTAAAATAATAAAAAATTAAATAAAAAATCAAAATATACACCCCTTAGTATTAGTACAATGTTATGATACTAAGGTATCAACAACTGCTGACACTCCTTTTTAATTTAGTATCAACAGCTTAGTATCAACGAACATCATTTTTCTACTAGTGACTATTCCAGCGAACTTCAAATAGATGTTTAAATTCTATCACACTAAAGCCTAAAGGAAAAGAGTTTGCTTAAGAGAAAAGAGTTAAAATCACTTGGATTTTTGGTGTGTTTTGAAAATGAACATGGAAAAGCTTATATGTGTAGTTTTCAAAAGAGGGCATTAGTTACTTAAAATCCTATGTGAGATTTTTCTTAATTTTTTCAAACCAATGGGTGCTCTTTAAGAACCAATTTCTCATTCACCTAATCACCAATTTGAGCATTTTATAATTTGTTGCGAAAAGCTTACGAAGGAGCTTCCGAATCATCTATGTGAGTATATTTTTTCAATATTTATCTTACTCAAGATTGGCCTCAAAATAGTCATTTTATACTATTTTTTCTAACAATTCCCCACATGAATGAAATTGGTGGAAGACACAAAATACGATTGTTTTGATATCAAAATTATTTTAACTTTGGTGATAGAATTCAATGGATCAAAACCTACATAGAATAGGCTGATCTCAACCTTTGAACCATCCCTTGTAAAATATATTTACATTACTGACTAATTAGTAGATGCGATGTATTTGAACTATTCTATCATTTATGTAACCGATGATATATATTTGAAATAGGAATTTTTCCTAACACTTTTGAGTTCTCATGGTTATGTTCATTTTGTTCTCCAAGACTTTCTGAGAATTGAGCCCTTGACAATTTCCTTTAAAGCAACCCCACTTCCCTCTGACGTAGGTGATTTCCTAATCAAAGGTAACCTGCTTACTTTGCTTGGATTCCAAACGCATAAGAAATCACTAAAAGCATAGCTTACCCTTTTTCTTTCTACGAGCATCACTATATTTGTTATCGGAACGGTAACCCCATAGTAAGCCAACAAGGTACTTTACAATTAGTTTGTCCTTTTGAACCTAGTTCTTGGGATCTTCAGTCAGGTAGATTGGGTTTTCCTTCGAAAATTATGCCTTTTCTTCTTTAGTCCTATTTCCCTCGACGATTTTTCTACTTACTCATTGTTTCCCCTTTGGCTAGTGGATTTGCAAAGTTATACTTGGACTTTACAAAGTTAACATAAACAACTCCAGTAGGGAGTAGTTATCTAATGGTATTATGTCTATGACATATATGTCTAGACTTATCATTATACATATTGCTTTATGCCCTTCCAATTGTAGATTGACTATCACAGTGTATGCAAGTTATTGGCTCAAGCTTTGACAATTTTGGAATACCTTCCAAGAAATTCTACCTTTATTCTACCTTTTCACTATATTTTTCCAATGCAATGAATTTAGATTCCATTGTTGACCTGGCTATCACCGTTTGTTTAGATTATTTCCATAAAATGGCAGCACCTATTAGTGTAAACATGTAACCACTGATAGACCTTGAGTCTTTTACATCAGATACTTAGTTTACATTACACCATCCTTCTAGTACAACAAAATATCTAGTATAGTGTAACTCATAATTATGAGTATAGCATACGTGTCTGAGTACTCTTACTATACATTTCCAGTGATCAGCTCCTAGATTACTCATATATCTAGCAAGTTTGCTTATTGAATAAGCTAAGTCTAGCCTTGTACAAATTGTTAGCTATATTAGATTGCTTATCACTCTAAAGTATTCTAGTTGACTTCTATTCTTAGATAGGAGCAAACTTGTATCTAAAGGGCAAAATTGTCTTTGTTGAAATTTTCAAGAATTTTATCCACATAATGTGATTGACTCAGAATAATTTTGTTAGATGTCCTTCAGAATTTTGTTCCCAAAATGAAAACTTTTGGACCCTTGTCTTTCATGTCAAAACTAGACTTCAACATATTCTTGGTAAATCTGACCATCTTGTCATCATTCCCAACAATTAGCATGTCATTTACATAAAGACACAAAATGACAGTCATTTTTTGTCTCTTTGACATCTATACATTTATGACATTCATTGATTTTAAAACTAATTTGCAAACTTTCTTTTCTTTTCTTATCTTGGAATTATAAACTTTAAACTGTTCCATGTAGATTTCTTTATTTAAATCTCCATTTAGAAAGTTTGTACATCCATTTTATGTACTTTTAAATTGCGCAGTACTGCAATTGCTAATATCATCTTAATGGAATTTATTCTTATTACCGGAGAATAAGTATCAAAGTAATAAAGGCATTCCCATTGCTTATAACTTTTAATTAAAAATCTAGCCTTGTACTTATCAATTGATCTATTAGCTTTCATTTTCCTTATGAAAATCCATTGGGATGCTAGATGTTTGCATCTTATCAATCGAAATTCAGAATGTGAGTGAATAATAGTGCTCATTTGGTAAAATAAAAGTGGGAATTGGAATGAAACATGTGAAACCCACATATATTTTGAGATTAAGGAATGCAAACTTGATTCCATGGGAGTGGTTGGGAATCAAGTTTCCACCCCTTGAACTCTCCATTGTACCCTCAGTCAAATTTTATAATTTCATTTTTTCCTCAATTAAAATGTTATTATATTATTTTTATTTTTAATTAAGGAAAAAAATGAAATTATAAAATTTGAGTCACTGTAAAATGGAGAGTTCAAGGAAATGGGAACTTGATTCCCTGCCCTCCATGAGAATTAAGTTCCCATCCTTACCTCTATTTTAGCAAGTAAATATCATCGATCATTCTTACTTTAAATTATGATTCTCGAATTTGGGAAGTTAATGCACCGTTATTGTTTATGATTTTTTCAACTAATTAGAAATTATCTCAAGAAGATGACAAGTTCCATTGGTTAGAATAGTTGCTTAGAATCATTCTGATTTCCTTTACAGAAGTCATTTGTTGAATTGCTTGAGCAATTTCTTACACAATGTTTATGTTGGAAAGAAAAGAGCCAAGGAACTGTGGGAGTCCTTAGAACAAAATTAAAAAAAAAACTTAGGATGTTGACACTAAGAAATTTATCATAGGCCGCTTCCTAAATTATAAGATGGCGAACTTCAAAACTGTTACGAGCAAGTTCAAGACTTACAGATAATTATGTCAAAAATTCATGCAATATGAGCTATCTCATGTCACTGCTGTTATCTCAGTGATGTAATTATTGTTTCAGCTTTAATGTCTTTTATTTTATAAAGTCCGAATTTATGATTTGTAATTTCAAAATTTGTTTCTCGTATATATTGTATACCATGTATTTTCTCCTATAGTTTCCTCATCAACGCAGGAAATAATCAGAACTAACTTTTCAGTTGACACTAACTGATTTTGAAAGCCCAAGTAGCTACAGAGGAGATATCAACTTGGCCAAGGAAAACCATTTGTTTCCAAGGCAAGCAGGGAGAACGTGCCTCGATAACATTGACATATATATATATATATATATATATATATATATATATTCTACTTTTATATATGCAGCAACAACAAAGGTGCAAAACCAAGCATGCAGATAACTGTTAAATTATGGGGAGTTTATCTACTGTTCTTCAGCACTCACTTCTGAAGTGGCATGGCAACTACTCTCTCCAGTAAATGCTCTGGTACCAATAGGCCGTGTAGCACGAAGCATTGTGGCAGCGAATCGTGACGCATAAATGGTGCCTCCTAAACTAGGCGATGAATAGCGCAACCTGCTTATTTCTCCACGCATGGATTCTTTAAGCCTTCTCACTCTATAGCGGCGCCAAGCTGCTTGTATGAAACAAGCTGCCCAAGTCCTCCACTGCGGTGCATAATACCTGAAAATGTATTTGGGCTGCTCTCCGTTCATTTGCCTGAATCGAGAGGCTGCAAACTTCAAGTCATCTGCCATTAGAGCCAAGCCTTCAACTTCCGTAAGGGTTCTAACAGTCCTAGTCGAAATGGGAAGGTTGTCAGAAGAAGATTGAGTTTCTAGAGCCCAAATGAAAAGTTCTTCTCCTAAAAAGTCCCCAGCCGTAAGATAGACTCCTGTTCTTTTACGATTTGTAGTCTCCATGCTCAATAGTTGTCCTTGTGTGATGAAGATCTCAGAAACTGGGTCACCTTCCTGTTGAATGTAGCTTTCAGCTGTATACAACACTTGTTTCAGGCGGTCGCACATTTCACTCAGAATTTATTCATTCCAGTTACTAAACATTGGCACCTTAATAAGCACATCCAAGAAAATGAGATACAAAAAGCATAATTATTACGGTGGGAACAAAAACATTAATATTAAGATAAAAAGAACTCACTTTCAGAAGCACATGTGAGAAGAGTTCACGGTTTATGTTCCTTTTGAGGTTCTTGGGGAGAGTATTCAGAAAATTTTCTACATCAACACCTCTGGTTTCTCGCCATACATGTCCTTGGTGTTTCTTTACCTGCTGTTGGAGATCCTTAGAGAGCTTTTGGTAAGGCATCCATTGCTCTATTTCTCGCAACTTCAGTCTCATCTCCTCTGATCTCATTGTTTTCGACTGCAAATATATCTGTCTCATCCGAAGCAATTAATATTCATCTTAAATATATAATTCATAATGTATATTGGTTGCTAAGAAAGAATATATTGCACTATATATTAGACCAACCTGGATGTTTCCAATGAGAAAGAGGAACAACACCAAGCTTGAGATGGTAATAAAAACAGCAAAGATGTTTTCCCAAACATAGCTACTTGTTTGTAGGTTCTGACCAAAACCACTACACAGAAAATAATAATAATAATCAAATTAAATTTATTAATTTGATAGATCATGTTGAGAAACAACAATAATGCAATATTTGCATGTGATTGATGTTATATATACAAGTTAGATAATCACCAACGTAACACACTAACAAAAGAAAAGTTTTTGGCTTAATTATTATATACCTAAGGTTTTGCAGGCCCCATTGGAAAGAATGAAAGAACTTTTGTGGAAAATCCATCACCTCCACGATACCTGACTGAGGAGCATCCTGGAAGATTCCAAAATTAAAGATCATTGTATTTCCTGTCCTTAGAGAGCAAAAGTCGTTAAGGAACTTGTAGTCTCCTAAATTGTCGTGACAGTAAAAAGAACTATGTTCACATCCATTATGATTCACGCAGAATTTATTCCAGCATGTAGTCAGTCTTGCAATGGCAAAAAAATACCATAAGGCTCCAAATACCTAACACACCAGCAGATCACTTTATCAGATTAGTTTTACACTGTTAATGACAATATAAAAAAATTACTTACAATTTCTTTCTCCAAGTGTGTAAACATATATAGATATATGGATCGAGCTGGGGTTCATTTGTAATTAATGGTAACTTGAAGAGTTATAATTCCTTCTCCGAATTATTATTTTTAATTATTTTTTGGAACAAAATTTCAAGGGAAAAACCACCAAGCCACCTGAAAGTTTCAAATGTACACATGGATCCTCATGATCTCAGAAATGGTCACACAATTATGCTAGATGCAATTCAATTGTGTCACTATAATCGAGGACAAAATTGTCCAAAAAAGGGTCTATCTGACCCACAAAAAGAAAAAAGAAAAAAAAAGACCGTGTTACCATTTCTGAAATCAAAGGATTTTATGTATACATTTAAGTAAATCTTCGTGATTTTTACATATTAGTACAAAAGCTAATTCATAATAGAGATCATTTACATAAATCCAGTACATTAAAGTCCGTCAAGAGCAAATGGTTCGGGACACATTGTCTGATATTTGAGTGGCCTTGTTGTAACACGTGGTACTACGAGTCCTAAAATTTTATATTAAATTATGAGATATTTATCTGGTAAGATTATTTAATTAGTTTATTTAGAATTATATTTGCTTGTAGGATTACATTGAATTAACTTTGAAGATTCCATTAAATTATATAGGACTGTCTATTGTTTAGTATGTTGTTGGATATAGTTATGTTAAATTTAATTTAACGAATTAAAAATAACTATTTAAATAGTTTAATTATTTTTAAATTATATTCTTAGTCATTCACATTAATGAATAATATACAATATTATTATAAATGAATAATTTTTTTTAACATTATTTAATAGTTTATATAAATTATTGAATTAAAATTTTGATATTTAATCTTAAATTGAAAATAAGTTAAAAATAAATTATTGAAGAAAGTTTTATTATTGATATCAAATTTGACTTAAAATAAGATATGGGAATTAGTCTCATCTACTAAAACCATGAAAAAATAAGGGCTAATAATCCCAAAATCTTTGGACAAAAAATTAGATTAATTTATTAGTCTAGACAACCAAACATGACCTTACATACAATAAAAATATTTTATCTTAAAAATTATTCTAGTCCTTCCAAATCCTAGCTGCTAAACATAGCTTTCGAAATTGTGAAAAATAGCTTCAGAAATTATGAAAAAAAAATCATCATTTAAAAAATAACAAAGCACTCACCACATAATTTATGATATAATTTAAAATAAAAATTTGGGATATATATTATTATTTTGTTGTTATTGTGCCCCTCAATGACTTTGATTTGGTTAGTCATATCGAAGACTTTGACTTGGTTAGTCATCCAGAAATCTTCCAAACGTGTTAATTTTTCGTAATTACCATTCCGGCTAACTCTGATGCAAAATGATAAAAAGAGGCATCTGACAAAAAGAAAATTAAGAGATTTTTCATACTATGGTGAGGTCATTAGTGGAGAAAGGCTCGAGGCAGATACACAGGCATATTTGAAAGAATCATCGAGGGCAGCTGCAGAAGACGATGATGATCCGAGGGAGGATGAAGCTATGGAATTGGCCATTTGAAATTGAGAAAGTGAGAGAATGTGAAGAGACTTTGAGTGAAGACGATGACTGAGTCTATCAATGGATTGAGGGAAATTGGAGAGAAATGTGAACAAAGAAAGGAACCCTAGAAAAGTGTAAAGAGAGAAAGAGCCGGTGGTCAAAAGAAGAAAAGAATTAAAACCACTAAACTCACTGCTCCAGTGCGAGAGAATGCAGCAAACCATGACATTTTTTCAACCAAGACATGTATATATCATGATAAAAAGAAAAAAAAAACAAAATCAAAGATCCTCAAATATTAACATTGCGGCAGAAGGATCTCCAACACTCAATTACATCTGTAATTTAACAAAAACTAGCATGAATCCATGTTCAACAATCAGTAGCAATAGCTTGAACAATTAAAAAATTTTCATACCCATTTTCAATCATTCACCAGGCAGCGTAATGTAGCTGAAGTCATCTTCAAGCAAAATCAGGTGAACATGCATTTACAACAATCATTAACCTACAACTAATCCAATCGTTGGGAAAAAAAAAAATGGAAGCAACAGAGACTCTAAAAAAGATTATCGAGACCCATTACTCATATTTTACCAAATTGATTAATTTCGTCTAATAAAACTGACATGCACAGTAATAAGCCATTTTCATACCCCGTTCGCGGCTCGAACAAACTAAGGTTGTCTGTGGGTTGACAGCGAAACTCACCAATTGGCATTCTTCCACGTGGCCGTCGTGATTTAGTCGTCCCTGGTGTCGGCGTCTTCGAGTTCGTTGTCATGGTCACCTGATCGCAGCACCCTTTCTCTATTAAAGCATAGTAGAGAGAGAGAATGAAAGGGGTGTTGTTCTTGTAGCTTCGGTTTGAACCAGAGTAAGAAGATGCCCATTATTATTTATTTTTTATTTTTTTTGTGATAATGACTGTTGGTTAAAAGTATCATCCATTGTATATGTATAAAATCCAGATTAATTTCAGAACCCAACGTGATAATTTTAAGTTTGTTTGAATTTTTTATTATTAACAAGTTCTATTACTATCTTGTCCTCGCTAACCGAACTTATACTAAACGGTGTACTAACGTCAGGGGATATAGTTAAGATTACGTGAATACAATCAATCAAGTTGAGAATACGCCAAATTTCAGGGAAGGTTTCTGATAATTACCCCATAAAGCAATTAGACTTCAATTGGTATAACTTTTTAAATAGAGCTGATCTAAGTAGAGATTTTATTAGTAGAGCTTTTATAAGTAAATGTTTCACCAAAAAAAATTAGTTGTTTGGTTATCAATGGGAACTTATATTAAAAATTATAAAATTACTTTAATAGACAAGCTTTTGAAAGTTATATTATAAAATGAATGAAATAAGATTATCAAATGAATAAATAAATTTTAGACTTTTTAATATCTTAAATAAGCTTAGATAGAATGTATTCATGTAAACAACACATTAAACTCAAATTTCCCTCAATATTATAGCAAAAGCTGAAGCTGCAAAGCTAGCAACATTCACAGGTCTTTTTTAGGCTGAAAACTAAGCTTTTCAAGCTAAAGAGGAACCAATATGCACCTGATGCATGATTGTTTAGCTGATAATTATCCATTGATAAATCAAGCAATAGATGAAAGCCCGTATCTCACATGAGGACAAAGATTAATGAAAGATTGACATTGCCAGAATGCTTAAATAATGCAAAACAACTAATCAATTTAACCTAGAAATTTATAATTAAATCAATCAACACTGGAAGTACCAGATTGGGCGCAGCCAAATTAAAACAGAGCTACCTTCATAGAACTCAGCCAAACTAAAATAAGCTTGAGAGCTCTGAGATGTGTCATTTTGAGGGCATTTGTAAGCATTTGAAAAGAAATTATAGTGGTAAAACGAAGAGAACCCGTCTTCTCTGCAATGGCTTAAGACCAAATCAAATATTTTGGCTAGCAAATAATTTTACAACCAATGGAAAACCAAGAATTAAAAATCAGAGAGTAGAAAATGAAAACTAATACATCAGCTAGCACAATTAAACCAATACACCCAACAAGGGCATAAAGAGATGATTATGAGTGTCAAGAGACCATTAAGCTCCAAACTCCTCAAGGAAGTGTAATATAAATGCCTTTTCGATCCTATATCGGCAGTGAGGCACCGTCAATGGAGGCTAACAAGATGGCGGTGGCGAGATCTAATGAGATTGAAAGTGGCCACAAGTGCAGGTTGAAGAAATCGTGTGTTCGTGGCTGTTGAGATGTTATTGAGGTCGTGCTGGAAGAGGGTTGGTTGAGGGTAATGGACGGCAATGATGTAGAACCATCACCGTCGACAGAAATTGTGGCAGTGGTATGTGGCGTGACAAGCCGCGAGCAAGGGTTTTGATAGCCGTGTGCAGTTGAGTTTTGGGATGTTAGCGGTTGCGGCATGATATCAGGATGGCTCAAGGGTGATGGTAGCGACTGCTGGGTGGTGTCGGCGATGGCCAAAGGGGCAGCGGTAGGGTGAGGGTTATTGTGAGACAAAAGCCATGTACTTGGTTAATGTGTGTTTATGGACGCAATTGATTCAAAGGCTGCCGTGAATGGGGGTTGGTAGCCGGCATGAGGAGAGAACTTCGGCACTGGGAAAGCACCACCACCAGCCACCGGTGCAGCCATGATCGGCTAGTCAAGGTTGGGTCACAGCAGGCAAGTGGTGGTCAAAATTTTATTGATCTGGTAAAAGTATTTATTTTTATTTTTTAATATGTTTTTACACATTTAACCTTCTATACTGATATTATACGTATTTTTATACTAACGACAGGGGAGGCATATGTAATTACATGAATACATTCTATCTAAGTGCTAATACACTAAACCTTAGGAGAGGTCCCTAAAAATTATCCTTGAGTTTTTCCTAGTAAAGACAAAATAACTTATTTTATCTTCAAAAGCTCTACTCGAAAAAAACAAGCAAACAACAACTTAGGTCCCTAAAAAAGATTAGAGGGGTCACAAACAATATATGGCCTTTGTGACAAAACCTTCTTAGAGTTCCTAAGCTTACAAATGCGCCACTTACAAGCTTATCACAAGTTTATAATAACAAAATTGAAATAACAACAAATTATAATGAACAAAAGAATAGAATGCAAACCGAGGCATGTGTGATTCCACAATTTCCTTAAAATATATTTGCCTTCTATTGTCGGGTGCTTTAGGATTTGAACAACATCTATTTTCCCCAAGATACAACGGTGACGAATAACTCTGGAACACCACTAGGTTATTCCATAGCGAGCTTTTGTTATGTTTGAACTCTATCAAAATTGAATAAACGACAAGTGAGGAATTGATGATCTTTTATTCGTATTCTTCTTTTCTTATTTAGAATTTCTCCTTGTCTCTTGTCTCGATCCTTGTCACTTACTTGAAATGAAGAAGAATTCTATTTATAGAATTCTATGAGAACATTTTTGTCCAAAGATTCAACTGTTATAAATTCTGTAATCGAAAATTTTAATTTCTTATTAAATGCACTTGTAATCACTACTTTTAAACGAGTAACTGCTGATTATTAAATCTTATTTAATTATTGAATTAAATTTAAAGTGTAATTGCAGCTAAGGATGACAATGGGGCATATATGGGTTTCGATCTACTCTGCTCTAGATCTCAATCCATAATAAAATTACGATCCATATCTGCTCTAAATCTATCATGGGTCCATGTTTTTGCTCCATATCTAGATCCAAAAGAAAAATAAATATCTATGTTTGCTCCAAATCCAATAAAAAAATTAAAATCTAAATCCGCCCTAGATCCATCATGAATTCTAAAACTCAACAATAAAAAATTAATAATTTTTTAGAAAGAACATTGAAGACTAAAATGTGCATCTAACAATTAAATTGTATACATTGTCTAAAAAATCTAATAAATATTGTAACTTATGCTTTTACACTAAACAAATTGTAGTGATTAGATTGCTTTACTTCCTCCAGCAATCAACCATTGCCCAAGAACCCTGTCATAAGTTGGAAAATAAACTAATCAACCAATCTAATGCTTCAATGTTAACACAACTCTTAGCTCTAGGATAATGGAGATTAATACCGAGAAATTAAACTTAATTGGAAGCAGAACAATACACCAAGAAATAGATTTAATGAGGTTCAACTGTGCATGAATGCACAATCTACATCCGTAGGAGAAGCCACGAAAAAAGCTTTATTGATGATTCAAGATCAAATTTACAGAGCTTATAAGATTACAGAGAACAAGAAGATACTTTCTCTCTCTCTCTCAAATCTCTTTGAAAAGCTCACAAATCACATGCTAAAACTACCTTAACAACCAGCCTTTATATCTCTGATATAGAAACCCAGATTGCACCAGCTTATGATATGTGTATAACGACTTCTAATGGCTTAGATTCTTATGTCACATGCTTCATCACGTGAATCACTTAATCTTTGCTTCGAATCACTAAAACTTATGTCGGTTTAATGCTTAACGAAAATGAAAGCATCACGTCTACAGCCCATGACTAGTAAGTGGAATCACTTACTCAAAACGCAACCATTTCAAGTGCTTGAGTTTTGAATTCATTGTACTTTAGTCCACACTTCTCCACCTTGAATCAAAACTCCTCTTTTTTATTCCTTTTCCATTCTCAAGTAATTCAGAGATTGCTCAACCCAGGCAAGTCCAAACATACAATGGACTTAGCTGAAGGAACTACCTTAGTGAGTATATCTGCAGAATTCTCATCAGTATGCACCTTGGACATCTTCACTGCCCCTTTAGACACCTCATTTCTAATGAAATGGAGTTTAATGTCTATGTACATTGTTCTTTCATGGTGAATAGGATTTTCGTATAGATGAATATGCATTGAAGTTGTCACAATAGATTGTTACAAACTTCTGCTTTATTCTTAATTCACCCATTAACCTCTGTAACCACAAAGCTTCATTTGTAGCTTTTATTGTAGCCGTATATTTAGCCTCTGACGTTGAGAGGGCAACCACATGTTGTAAGGTGGCTTTCTAGATAATGAGACATTCATTATATATGAACATATAGCTTGTCAATAATCTCCTTATGTCCAAGTCTCTTAGATAATCTGAGTCTACATAACCTAACAAGCCAGAACATTTTCTCACAACGTTCACCCTCTTTGAAGGTTTTCGGGTAAGTACCTCATAATCCATTTAACAACTTTCTACTGTTTTTTCTCTAGTAAAGCCATATATCTGCTAACTATACTCACTGCATGAGATATATCTGGTCTTGTTAACACTATACCATACATAAGGAATCCAACAGCATTTCCATAAGATACATTATCCATGGCAAGCTTCTCTTCTTCTATTTTTGGACATAACAAATTATTTAGCCTGCAATGAGCTACTAAGGGAGTTTGTACAGGCTTTCAATCCAACATCTTATAAGTATCAAGAACTTTAGTTAAATATTTCTCCTGAGTAAGAAATATTTCTCATTGGGTTCTATTTCTCTTTATCTTTACACCCAAAATCTTCTTAACAGACCCTAAATCCTCCATGTCAAATTCAGAATTCAACATTAGCTTCAATTCCCATGTTTCTTCTCTCCTTTTACAAGCTATTAACATGTCATCTACATAGAGAATGAGATATATGTAGAGTTATCCTTTAATAATTTGAAGTATACACAACAAACACAACATACACAACATTCATAATTGTAGATCATGAATTGATGTGTTATCATAAACTCATCAAACCCGATATACCATTGTTTTAAACTATAAAGTGATTTCTTAAGCAAGCACACATGTCAAGGTTTCTTAGGATCTACATACGCTTCAAGTTTAGCCATGAATATCTCTTCTTAAAGTCTTCCATGCAAAAATGCAGTCTTGAAATCAATTTGATCAAGCTCCATGTCTTGAACTATTGTTAGTGTTAAAAGCACTCTTATTAAATCATGTTTGACAACTAGAGAGAAAACCTCCTTGAAATCAACACATTCTTTTTTTGTATAACCCTTAGCTACTCGTTTTGCTTTAAATCTTCTTAATTCAAAACTTGCCAACCCTTCTTTTATCCTAAAAATCCATTTATACCTCACAACTCTTCTGTTTTCAAGTCTTATAACTAGTTCCTATGAGTTTTTTTTTTTTTTTTTTTTACAGAAATGACATTCTTCATTCATGGCTTCTTGCCACTCCTTTTTAAACTTGCTTTGGAATGCCTCTTTAAGGTTTTTTTGGTTCTTCATATTAATTTCTTGTGCAGTTGCTAATGTATAAGCAATAAGATTGGCATATCCATATCTTTTAAGTGGTCTAATATGCCTTATAGCTTTGTCTTTAGTTAATTGGTAGCCTTGCTCTTGTGCCTCTGATTCTAGTTCTTGCTATAAGGTTTCAGAATCCCCTAAACTATCAATGATATCACCTGAATATATAGCTTTAAGCGAATCATCATGGTTTAGTAGCTCCACCTCAAACTGTTGCTTAACAATAGCTTTAGAATCACTCTCAGTTGACTTTTTAATTGACTTCTGACTAAGCAATTCCTCTTAATTGAAGATTACATCTCTACTTATAATACATTTGGGAGGATTTAAATATGTACATAAGAATTTATAACCTTTTACCCCCTCTAGATACCCTATGAAGAAACCTTTTAAAGCCTTAAAAGCTAGCTTTCCTTGGCTTGTATGAACATATGCTAGATAGCCAAATGCTCTCAGGTCTTTTTAGCTTGCAGGCTAATCAATCCACTTCTCATAAGGTATTTTGAAATCAATGGCTGCAAAGGACTTAGATTAACTAAATAATAAGGAGTTAGTAGTGTTTCAACCCACAAAGTCTTGGGAAGCTTGGACTGAACCAACATACTTTTCACCTTATCTATGAGAGTCTTGTTCATGCTTTCAGCCAAGTCATTCTGTTAAGGAGTGAACCTCACTATTCTATGTCTTACAATTCTTTCTTTTGCACATAAACTATTGAATCTTTAATTGCAAAATTATAAGCCATTGTCTGTTTTGAGCTTCTTTACTTTTTTTCCACATTGATTCTTTACCAAGCTCTTCTACTCTATGAACTTTTCAAAGGCTTGGTCCTTTCTCTTTAAGATATATACCCATACCCTTCTTAAAAAGTCATTAATAATTGACAAGTAACTATTACCACCTAGAGACATTTATTGTGTAGACCCCCATAAATCAGAATGAATATATCCTAACTTATCCTTGGACTTGTGAATTGATCTCTTAAAACTAGCCCTTGTTTTCTTCCATTGGTTATCTAGTTCTTTTAGCCTTTTTAATCTTATGTGTTCTAACCTTAAATGACATAATATGGTTCTGTCATTGTTGGTATTTATTGACATACCAACTTCTCCCGTAATTACTTCCTCATCTAAGACAAATACTCCATTTTTTTTAAGCCCTTCTTAAATGCCATAATATGGTTCTGTCACTGTTGGAATCTATTGACATACCAACTTCACCCGTAACTACTTTCTCATCTAAGACAAATACTCTATTTTTCCTTAAGCCCTTCATGATGGTTTCAGTGCCTTTGACTGTTATCATTTCACCAGATTCAATCTCAATATTATACCCCATTTGGTCAAGCATACCTAAGGAAATCAAGTTGCTTTTAAGATCAGGCACAAACCTAATCTGTTTTAGCTCCTTTATGGACCCATCATGTAGTTTAAGTCTGACATTACCAATCTTTATGGTCTACACATAGCATTGTTTCTTATCATCACTCTACCCCCGTCAAAATCATGATATTTACTAAAGTAACTCTTAAAATGACATCCAAAATCAATGACCCATTTACCTCTTATCTCTGCTTTCTATTGCAATACACACACCAGCAAACTCAGATCATTCTTCCTCCACAACAGCTGCATTCTCATTCTACTCTTTTTTTTCTTAAACTTCTTCTCAGGACAATCTTTCTTGAAGTGTCAGTCTTTATGACACAAGAAACACTTCAGATTCTTTGTCTTGGCTTTGTTTTTACCCTATTTGTTTTTCTTTCTATCAATTTTTGCTTCGATAGTCAAACCTTCACCAAAACCATTTTCTATGCCTTTTTATTTCCCTTGCAATTTTTTAGTGTTAAAGACTAATTTGAATTCATCCATAGACAATATTTGTCTTCCATACATCAAGGCATCAACAAAATGCTCATAGGATTTAGGTAGAGAGCTTATCAACTATAAAGCTTTATCCTTATCACTTAATGCCTCATTAATGGTTTCCAAAGTATCACACACTTTTGTTAAACTCATCAAGATGATTATCAAGAAATGAGCCTTCCACCATGTTTAGTGTGAACATTTTTTTCTTGATATACAATTTGTTGGCAACAAACTTTTTCATATATATACTCTCCAATAGTGGGTTCTTTTGTAACTTCTTTGATCACTGAATCTACAAGACTCCAGATGATGGTCCTTTTAGCCTTTTTATCTATCTCAGTCATTTGTTCTTGGCTCTTTGAGGAAGACACTTTCTATTCTTCTTTCGATACTGGTTGAAGAGCATTTCCAAGGCCTTGTGTTACCAACACTACCTCCGTTATAACCTTCCACATATTAAAGTCATTTTTTCCATTAAATCTCTTAAGAGCAATCTCAAAGGTAGCCATACTTGGATCTTAGATAGAAGACCTTGGCTTTGATACCACGCGTAGTGATTAGATTGCCTTACTTCCTCCAGCAATCAACCATTACCCAAGAACACTGTCAAGATCTATAAAAGTTACAAAATGAACCAATCAACCAATCTGATGCTTCAATGTTAACATAATTTTTAGCTCTAGGTTTGCAGAGTTAGTATCGAGAAATTAAACTGAATTGGAAGTAAAACAGACACATTAAGAAATAGATTTAACGTGGTTCAATTATGCATGAATGCACAATTTATATCTAGGGAGAAGCCTAAAAAAAAGCATTATTGATGATTCAATATCAAGTTTACAAAGCTTATACAAATGAGATTACATGGAACAAGAAACTACTTTCTCTCTTTCTCAAATCTCTCTAAAAAGCTCACAAATATCACACTAAAACTGCCTTAAGAATCAACCTTTATATCTCTGATATAGAAACCCATATTGCACCATTTTGTGAAAAGTGTATAATAACTTCTAAGGCTTACATTCTCAAGTCACATGGTAGTTTGCCACCACCATGGTAATTACTAATACACCATTATGGGATAAGTTTATTCATACTGCCTCTGTCTCGGAGAAGGTGATTCCATATATTGCAGCTAAACAGTTCCGCTACTGGTGGTAACTATGCATTACCTCTCTAACTTGTTGTCTAATTACTCTATTCGAAATGCTTCTTGTTCCCAAACCTTTGAATATGGTTTCAATCTAGATTGGAGCCTTCCCCTTTTCTTTCCTATCCTCAAGTTTGCAAGGCATTTTCTTAATGTTGGCATTCTCTATTAATTCCTCAAATTCTCTTGTTTGATCAATTCTTCGATTTTTTCCTGAAGTGCTCAACAGCCCGAGGTGTCGTGTCCGTGACCTTTGTGAAAATAGAAATACTTTGACTTGTCCCTTTTTCTAGATATGGTAATTAGCAAGTTCAGCCACTTGAGATAAGCCTTATTCTTTACATACATCAAGACATGCTCTTGAGTGATGTTTAGTGGGGTGAAATGATTGAAGCATGATCAATATATCAGTTGAGTTCTTTCTCGCAAAGTGCTTCGCTCACACAACTTATCATTTGTGGGGTTTTACTCTTTACGTTACCCTACTGGTGGTAACTATGCATTACCTCTCTAGCTTGTTGTCTAATTACTCTATTCGAAATGCTTCTTGTTCCCAAACCTTTGAATATGGTTTCAATCTAGATTGGAGCCTTCCCCTTTTCTTTCCTATCCTCAAGTTTGCAAGGCATTTTCTTAATGTTGGCATTCTCTATTAATTCCTCAAATTCTCTTGTTTGATCAATTCTTCGATTTTTTCCTGAAGTGCTCAACAGCCCGAGGTGTCGTGTCCGTGACCTTTGTGAAAATAGAAATACTTTGACTTGTCCCTTTTTCTAGATATGGTAATTAGCAAGTTCAGCCACTTGAGATAAGCCTTATTCTTTACATACATCAAGACATGCTCTTGAGTGATGTTTAGTGGGGTGAAATGATTGAAGCATGATCAATATATCAGTTGAGTTCTTTCTCGCAAAGTGCTTCGCTCACACAACTTATCATTTGTGGGGTTTTACTCTTTACGTTACCCTACTGGTGGTAACTATGCATTACCTCTCTAACTTGTTGTCTAATTACTCTATTCGAAATGCTTCTTGTTCCCAAACCTTTGAATATGGTTTCAATCTAGATTGGAGCCTTCCCCTTTTCTTTCCTATCCTCAAGTTTGCAAGGCATTTTCTTAATGTTGGCATTCTCTATTAATTCCTCAAATTCTCTTGTTTGATCAATTCTTCGATTTTTTCCTGAAGTGCTCAACAGCCCGAGGTGTCGTGTCCGTGACCTTTGTGAAAATAGAAATACTTTGACTTGTCCCTTTTTCTAGATATGGTAATTAGCAAGTTCAGCCACTTGAGATAAGCCTTATTCTTTACATACATCAAGACATGCTCTTGAGTGATGTTTAGTGGGGTGAAATGATTGAAGCATGATCAATATATCAGTTGAGTTCTTTCTCGCAAAGTGCTTCGCTCACACAACTTATCATTTGTGGGGTTTTACTCTTTACGTTACCCTACTGGTGGTAACTATGCATTACCTCTCTAACTTGTTGTCTAATTACTCTATTCGAAATGCTTCTTGTTCCCAAACCTTTGAATATGGTTTCAATCTAGATTGGAGCCTTCCCCTTTTCTTTCCTATCCTCAAGTTTGCAAGGCATTTTCTTAATGTTGGCATTCTCTATTAATTCCTCAAATTCTCTTGTTTGATCAATTCTTCGATTTTTTCCTGAAGTGCTCAACAGCCCGAGGTGTCGTGTCCGTGACCTTTGTGAAAATAGAAATACTTTGACTTGTCCCTTTTTCTAGATATGGTAATTAGCAAGTTCAGCCACTTGAGATAAGCCTTATTCTTTACATACATCAAGACATGCTCTTGAGTGATGTTTAGTGGGGTGAAATGATTGAAGCATGATCAATATATCAGTTGAGTTCTTTCTCGCAAAGTGCTTCGCTCACACAACTTATCATTTGTGGGGTTTTACTCTTTACGTGCCCTTTTGTGATCCAGTGGCCTCCCAGATATATATGGTTCAAATCTTTTCCTGGTAGAATAAAGTTCTTCATCACTCGAATACCTTTGTGCTTTGTGCAAAATGTTAGTGTAAGTGTAAGGCAAGTTTTTCAAAAGCTACTAAAAGAATTTTGCTTGCTTAAGGCCCATTATCATTGCCATTAATACTACTCCATCACTATATCCTTCCACTCGTATTGCCTCTATATTGAAACGTACGACATAATCCCTGAGACTTTCATCCTTATGTTGGGTGACTAATAATAAGTGAGTTGATAGTTTCTTGTGTTGCCTTACTCTAAGGAACTGCGCCACGAACTACTTTGAGAGATAAGAAAATGAGCTGATACTCCTTGGCTTAAGTTATCTAAACCACTGCCTAGCTGATCCAATTAAAGTAGATGAAAAGGCCTTGCACATTATTGCCTTTGAAGCCCCTTGCAATTCCATCAATGATATATATTATTCTAAGCGGTCAATAGAGTCCCTTTATCCATTATACACCCTTATTTACGGTAGCCTGAATCTTGGTGGTAATGATGTCTTCATAATTTCCTTTATAAGTCAATAGCATCAGTTTTTTCCCAATCATTAGTTCCTTTGTATGCATTGCTTTTCATCCCCTGAATTTGTGCTTTCATTTCATGCGGCTTAACTTTTCATTCTGATTCTTCTATCTTAACTTCAACTTCGCAATTTATTCTTCTCATTTTATAGAACTAAGTTTAACAGCTCGCATTCTATGTGATCTCCCAATGGTTGAGTTGGCTTACACATGGTCTGTCAAATTTTATCATTTCATCTCGCTTTGAATCTCCCTCCAAGTAGTCACTTGGCTACATCTAAATTAGGATCGGAGTTGGCCCTTTGTTCTATTCATTTTCCTATCTCGTTGAACTAGTTTCCCCACCCTCACTCTTTTAAATTGGAACGAGGCCATTGAATTGAGACTTGGTAGGAGCCCTATAGGTCTTATGGTTGCAGCGGTCCCACTTCATTTAGTCCATCATTTTTTTGGCTGCCTTTTTTTCTGCAACTATTAGGAACTTGGGGATTGTATCAACTATAATTTTGTCATGGTGAATACAAAACTATGTTAGTAGAAAACCCTTCTTGTAGCACCGACTGTTGATACTTGATTTTTTTCCAGTAATGGTTGAACCAAGGGCAACAGATAGAAGTGTACCTCCCTACACAGTAAGAAACAAAGAAAATAGTGAAATAAGGCTGAAAATGGTGGTTTTCCAGCAATCTAACTCCAATGCTTAAATTAGTAAGGTGTTTTTTTAGCAGAATCTTGAGAGTTTTTAATGTATTTGACTTCTCACACTCTTTTCGGCATCTTATTTCTATTTAAAGTAACTTAATTAGAAAAAAAAATGGAGCATGGTTTTAAAAGTAGGGGTTGTGGCCCTATTTTTTTGTGCATAGTGGTCTTGTAGCCAACTTCTTCATCTATTATCCTTGTGTTTCTGTGATTTTCTACTATTGATAGGCATTATCTCGACATTTTCACTCTATAGGCACAATGTCTTTGACCAAGATATGGCTTCAATTGAGAGTTCGTTATTTCCCACCTCTAGGGATCATTGAGAGTTCGTTATTTCCCACATCGAGGGATCCTCAACTCCCACCTATTAATTTTCTTTCCTACTTTTGAGAGATCCAATTTTCCCCTTAGAGATCTTGACCCTCTCGAGGTGGTTCAAGTGATTAATTTCTTTGTCAACAATAGTCATCAAATTTTCTAAATTTATTTTCTTGAACAGTTTGGGTTATACCTGAATATCTAGACGATTGGAGAATAATAAATCTTGTTACGTTGTTAACTTTAAAGATGTGTATATTTCTCAATTGGCATGTTTGATATTTTCATAGGGGAAAATAGTCAAATCCCTCTCTTATTAAACCATTTCTCTGTCATTTATCAAAATTGGCAATTGTTCATGACTTTAGATTTTGAATTCATTTTACTTACAAGAACAAATCTATATGTTGATAAATTTTTGCTAGTTACTTCCAGGTGCTTAATTTTTAGGGAAATTATCATTGTACTACTAAAGTTTTACTGACATATCATGTCAGTACAAAAGTTTGCCGAAAAGTGCATTTTACTACCAAAGTTTTGCGCCGTTATCAATTCACTACCATTCTGTTAAGAAAAAGTTAATGCTTAACGGAAATTGAGTTAAAAGTTGATTTTACCCCCAAGAGTTTGGTAGTAAAATGATAATTCCCCTAAAAACTTGGTAGTAAAATGATAATTTATCTATCAAATTAACAGACAATTTTACTCTTACAGCTGGAAATGTCTTTGATGCCCTTACGACATCAGCAATTTTTTAACGTTGTTAACGGAATGGTAGTGAATTGATAACAACGCAAAACTTTGGTAGTAAAATACACTTTTCGGCAAATCTTGGTATTGACATGATATGTCAGTAAAACTTTGGTAGTAAAATGATAATATCCCTAATTTTTATTGCTTTTGAGAGTTTTCCATATTAAATGCTATTTCATGATTTATGTAAGATTCATGCAATCATGTCATTTATATATAGAAAAAAATATATATAGTTACACTTGATATTATTCACAAAGAAAAAAAAATGAAATACAATTAGGTCTAATTTACTTGAATTTCATGCATTGAAAAAAATTTTGGAGGACGTTCTCCTTAAAAACAGCTTGAGAAATCTGAGACACCTTAGAGAGCTCCTAAGTCTAAAGCGTGTTGACTGTTAGGGAAAATATTCCACATTAACTAAATATTGCACTTGAGGTTAAGTATATAAGACTTGGACAATTCTTGAACTAACTTTTGCGTTCACTTAGGCTTGTAGACTTTTAAATGGTATCAGAGCCAAATTTATGTACGAGTGGATATTAAACAAAATATCTCACATCGACTGAGTATTAAAACCCTCAAATTTTGAGCTACCTTTTGCGTTGAGTTAAGCCCGTAAATTTTTGTAAGTAACCTCTAAACGATCAAAGGAACTTGTATAGGTTTTCATCATTAAAAGATATAAATATGAACTAGGTTGAGTTAGCCCTGTAGGCTTGTGAGCTTTTATAGATAACCTCTTAACGATCAAAAGAAGATTGTGTACGGTTTTCACCCTTTAGAGATATGAATATGAACTAGGTTGAGTTAGCCCATAGACTTTTATAAACAATCTTGAGAAGAAGCTTGTATAGGATTTTCATCGTTGAAAGATATGACCATACAATCCAAGACTTGAGCTTTTCAGAGCAAATGAGTCAGCAACTCCATTTTATTGTTTCCACCACCAAAATTCTCAAGCCTCACTGCTATAAGATGATGTTGGATACAATCATGAATGCGCCTATCCCAGCACGTAAAGTCCATTCCAAACTGAAACTGAACATTCAAATAGTTAACTACACAATAGTGATAAACAATTCTTTCTAATTTATTAAGTTTCTATATTTCAAACTAAATATGACACATAGTAAAGAAAACTGAAGCAATTAAAATTTTTAGTTCTTAATAATTACTTTGGATAGTACAAATATTTTTCAAACTCTGTTGCCTCTGTAGTAACTTCTTTTGACAGAACTGTTCACTAATATTTGATTCTATCAAACACTAGCCTAACGATATCGGAATGACGTCAAATTTTAATATATTGTTGACTTATATGTCCACTTAAAATCTAGAAAGTATTAGAATGATACCTTTAGTATTTTAAATTTAATAAATATTCAAATACCTTCTGCTGCTTTTGCAGTTTCATATGTTGTTTTGACTTATATAGTTTTGCATTGTGAGAAGCTAATGTAGAGTTGTTCAAATGACTTGGAAATTTTATATGTGATGCATTATTCTGGTTTCCGATCTAATCATGTGATTCTTTCAATCAACATGCTCTTCTCCAATGTATTCTTTTAGGCGAAGAAGCGGCCTTTGAAAGAAAAGAGCGAGGAACCTTTCAAGATGGAAACATTTTAATTATTTATATAATATAGGCATAGGCTAGCTAGTGAAAGTTTGATAACATTCTGATAATATTGAATTAAAGAAAATCATAAATCGAAGTTGTCAATGTTTCCTATTAAATCTAACTAGCAATAAATCTACTAACTTGCAATACTTTTCAAGAAAAAAAAAATGTGTCAACGCAGTGAATTGTTGTGGTATAATAAAGTGCCAAAGGCATAGATATTTTTTCATTATATTTGGGACTATTCTTAAAGGTTCGTCTTTTCTTTTTTTTTCTTTTTTATTGAATTGATTTAACTTAAATATCAGCCAAGTTATTGATTTTGTAGTTTACAATTGATTTGAGTTCTACGTTCTTGTTTTGTGTTGATTTGAGTTTTACATCCTAGTTTAAGACTTTGAAGGCTTTCAAGAAATTATTTTGGATGATGAGTATATGAGTAATAACTTGAAATTAATTAACTATATCAAATATCTTAATTTTAAGAACTGTGGATTATTTCATGAATATAGCTTTGAGAAACTACTCATCTGCAGCTAAACAAGTAATTGTGCCTATTATAACATATTCCTTGCAATGCATTGATTTTGGTTGTATGATGCTTGTATTATATCTATATGTATAGGCTTGCCTTCTATATAAGTATTTTACTTTTTCTAAGTTCATAATAGTTTTTTTCTTTTGAGAGAGTTAATGATATGAGAAATTACAAATTTAATATTTATTCAAGGTTGCAATTTCATGTTTAGGGCATATGTATTACTTTTGTCTTATATGGTGTGTGATTCTTGTCTTAAAAGTAAATTCTGGTGCTTGATTTTGATATAGTCCAAAAATAACTTATGAGGTTTTTGTGAACATTGACCTTATGAAAGCTCAAAACAGAAGATGCAGTAGAATGTTCATGTATGCTCTGTTAAACATGATGTGCAGCTCATAGGAGATTGTAATCCAGTTAGTCATATGATCTTGTGCTGATGAGTTTAGCCTCTAAGTCTCATAACCATGCAAGTAATGCAAATTATAATAGAAGAACCTCTATGTAATCAACTTCAGTCATTGGCTAATTTTGATATTCATTGTGCTAGTGTTCAATTTCACCATTTGCATCTGATCATTAACAAATTTTCTTCTCCTGCTTTTTCTTGCTTACAATAAACAAAATGGATGAAATGACTTTTATCTTGTTATAATTTTTGTAACTCAAGTTTTGAACTTTTATTTATTTTGGCTGATAGTTAATATGTTGATTTGTGTTTGTTATTGCTTTCTTTATAGGGAAAGTTGGCATCTGTTGAGGACTTAGAACCATTTGTCAATCATCCATCTCAAATGGCCGCACTTGACTACATTGTATCTGTTGAAAGTGATGTGTTTATTCCATCATACTCAGGAAACATGGCAAGGGCAATTGAAGGTCATCTGATGTTGAGGTAACTAACATAACTGCTTAAATTTCGAATGAGTTCTTTTTTATTCTTTTTTTGGATTCCATCTATTGATATGATTTGAGTCTGCATCAAAGCCATTATGCTGAATATTGGATAATCAGGTTTGCATAATCTAGGTTGCCTTGTTTATCAAATGCATTTTTGTTTTTAGGCCATGGTAGAATGAGGTAACAATATCTTGTGAAGTCTTAATTCTTTACTTTTGCATATTTTATCTAATTGAACAAACCCTAATAAGATCAAACACAAAAAGAAATATTTTTGAAAAATTGACCTTTAGTGAATCTTCTTTAAAAATTATACTTAATGTCGATAGAGAATAAATGATCTAATGGACAGAATAAATCCATATATTATTCCATGTTTGTGGTGTCTTAACAAAATGCTTGCTGCCAACCATTGGCTTTAATGTGAATGACTTTATGACTATGCTTTATGTTTAAAGTTGCTCTTTACTTCAGCATCAAGATTAGCTAATGGCATTTCGGTGTTGCACTAATTATTTAAATTATGGACTAAATTATTTATAGTAAATCAAAATTAAAAAGAATTTTTAAGTTTAGTACAATTCTTTTTCGGCGAAAGAAAAAGAAAAAAAAAGAGTTAAATGAAGTACAAGTATTGATTCTTGTTGGTTGAAGAAATAATATCACTATGTTTAAATTATTTTTTATTTTTTCTTTAGTTATGCATATATAATTTGATAGCTGATGAGTTCTCAACCGAGCTAGCTAAATGGGATGCTTTTTTTACCGGTCATGATGATGAATCCAAACCTGTTTTGCTAGTTTTCACTATCTTTTAAGATTTTTTTTTTTAGAAAACCTTTTAATTTTTAGTTAACATAACATTTTTTTTCTTTAATAGGTTTTCAAAATTAAGCAAGATTACAGAAATAAATACAAGATTGTAGTTGGTGATAGTTGACTCTTCGAGTAGTTTTTATTGTAAACTCTTTAGTCTTTTGAGTTTGACACAATGTTTTGGCTTTTATATTTCAATGTTCATGTAGTTCTACACAATGTAATAAATTTTCAAATTATTCAATGACTATTTTAATCAAGTACCAATTGTAAATTTCTATTTCTATTTTTTTTAATTTTTTTCGAATAAACATTGTTACTATGGTATCGTTATCTTTGTAATACCCTGGTATCAATATTTGGTTGATACCATAGTATTGTTATATACGTGATTTCCTAGAATCAAAATTGTTTTGATACTATAGTGATATAAAATCGCTGATACTATTTTCTAGTGTCACTGTAACACTGGCATAGGCTATGCTGACACTAAAACTCGATGTCAGCAAACATATTATTGACTGCAAAATAGTATCAGTGAAGGCAATTTTTCTGGTAGTGCCATAAGGTATTTGACAAAATGCATTAGAGATTAATAATTGTTTTAAGGATGAGCTATTTGCTTATTTTCTTTTCTTTTCAAATTAAACATTAATTAAGCTTTTGTTTGCAATTGGTATCATATGTATAGAATTTGTATTGAACTTTTAATGATTTTTTGAAGTTGGTTGTAAGAGGCATAAATTTAATTCACCTATCTGACTATGCTAGATATATTTATAAAATTGTATCTATTGACTATGGTTTTTTTTATAGTTTCTTTCCAATTCATATTATATACTTGTCAATCTTTCAGTTGCAATTGGTATCATATAAATAGCCTTATTATTGGATATTTAATGATTTTTTTAGGTCGGTTGTGCTATGTAGAAATTTAGTTCATCTTCCTAGTCATCCTAGATATATTATTAAAACTGTATCTATTGGATGAGATGTTTGTATTGTTTCTTTCCAATTCATATTATATACTTATCAATCTTTCATTTGCAATTGGTGTTATATGAATAGCCTATTGAATTTTTTATGATTTTTTTAAATTGGCTGTAAGATGTAGAAATTTAATTAACCTTTCTGGACAAAATAAAAGCATTAATATTGTTGTAAATTTGTAGCTTTTGGTATATATAATAAGTGATACTAAAATTAATTTTATAAATTTGTAGTGTCCTTAGCAATTAACCAATTTTGAATGAGGGTACTTTGTTATTAAATACATGCAAGAGATCCAAACACATTAAAGCAAAATGTATGTTTCAAATCTCTATTTTATTACTTATCTTAAGTATAGACATCTTGTTCGTAGTATAGTTTTCTTTCTCATTTTCTGTAATTGAAGTTCAAAGGGACAGTTGAGTACTCGGATGAGAATATTTTAAAGGTTCGTGATGAGTGGGTTGTGTGTGCGGCTAACTTAATCACTAAATATCACTTGTTTGTTCTTGTTTTATAATTAATATTGAGAGACTATATGTTTTTGTTTAGAATGATGTGTGATGCCTTTGTTCCTTTATTACTTTCAGGATGCGCCTTTATTGGAATTGAGTATTGTCTCTGCTTGTTATTGCTACTACTAGTCAAGCCAGTGATGATCGAGAATGATGGCGGTAGCACACAAATTCCATTTTTATTTATTGTTTTATTACCGTTACTCAGGTTGTTGTAGTGATAAATAAGTTATAGTTTTCTTAGATTAGAAACTAGTTGTAGTTTTTGTTATTGTTGTACTATTGAAACTATGGTTGATGAATTTAGTTATTGAGTATTGGGTAGAATCAATTTGGTTATTCAATGTTGAATGTTGAATATTGAATGTAGCCTATTAGCAATTGTTAAATAGAGTTTATTGGATTTTGATACCAACATATATTCTATAATCATTGTCAAAACTGCTGATTATTAGGTTTTGATTCCAGCCTATTGTCAAGTGCAATAATGACCATTTTATTATCTTTTAAAATACTTCAAAAAATTTTGACACTAATTTAGCATTGGTAAATACTAATATTCTTAAATCATAATACAAATGATACTAGAGCATCAAAACTTGCTTCATACCATATAATCACTATCTACATGATTGTATAGGTTACAATTATTTTGATACTATGGAAACAACATTTCTTTGATACAAAGGTAACATAGAATCATTGACACAAAAAATATGTCAATAAATTTATTGCACTGTGATCAATGACACTAAATTTGGTGTTAGTAAAACAAGTTGCTAATACTAAAATAGTATTATAGAAGGCCATTTTTCTACTAGTGTGCTTTTAATCTTGTTTATTCTGATATTCATGGACCAACTCCAACTCCAACTATGGGTGGCTTTAAATATTGTCATTTTAATTTATGATTATTCCTATTATACATGGTTATATCTAATGAAAAATAGATCTGATTTTTCTTCAATATATCGTGAGTTTGCTAATATGGTAAAACATAAGTTTCTCATACAATCAAAGTTTTTCGTACTAATAATGCCATACATATAGAGATTCTGATTTCTTAAACTTTCTAAAGCAAAATGGAACTATATGTCATCATTGTTGCCTAGAGACTTCCTAAAAAAATGGAAGAGTTGAACGCAAACATAGACATATCCTAGGTACCATTCGTGCTCTTTTCAAATCTTCCACTTGTCCTGAATGTTTCTAAGGTGAGGCTGCTCTCAGTGCAGTCTATACGATTAATTGAATTCCCTCTCCAATCATTAATAATCAATCATCTTATGAGACACTTCTCGGTAGCTCTCCTAACTACAATATACTCAAGGTATTTGGTTGTGTTTGTTCTGTGCTCTTTCAACCTCATGAACACAGAAATTATAACCTTAGGGTCGATTGTGTTGTTTATTAGGATATAGGATTAAACATAAAGGTTATAAGTGTTGGGATCTTATCTCTATCTAACTGTCTACGCGTCTCTTGTCATGTCACCTTTTGGCAGGATAAAAATGCTCTCGTCGGTGTTAAACTTTTCATTCGGTACCCCATTCAGTCAACAACTTATTTAAATATAGTTATGTCAGTTTGTTTCCTGATAATTTTATATAAAGACTTTCTCTGAGCCTCAAACAGGTGATTTTGATACTATTGCCACCCAGCCTGACTTGTCTGGACCATCTAACAGATCAATTACTGACACATCCACTAACTATGAGCTTTCTGAAGGTAATGTTGAATCTTCTTTAACTAACTTTCTTTATCTTCATTGTTCTACTCGTGTGAGAGAACTTCTTGTTAAACTTATAGATTTTAATTGTTGTGTGGCTACTCTCACCTTGCATGAACCTCAATTTTATTCCAAGATTAGGTCTAACCCTGTTTGGCAACAAGTAATGGTCGAAGGATTATAAGTTCTTAAAAGGTTTTATTTGTGGGATTTAGTTGATCTTCTACTTAACAAATCCACCATTTGGTGCATATGGATTTATAAAAGCAAGAGCAAATCAAATGGATCAATTGAGTGATATAAAGCTCTTTTTGTGGCAAAGGGGTTCTCTCAAAACTATGAAATAGACTATGACGGGACCTTTGCTCTCATTACTTGACTTATCTCTGTAAAAGGCTTACTTTATGTTGTTACTGCTCGTCATTGGACACTTTTTCATATGGATATGAAAAATCTCTTTCTTAATGGAGATATTTCTGTGGAAGTTTACTTGAGCCCTTACCTGGTTATCCTCATCCTCTATATAACTATATAGCCTTAAATAAGCTCCACATGTTGGTTAAAAATACTTTTATAGTGAAAATATTTAGATCGCATTTCTCATACAATATATAAAATTACCATAATCTAGAAATCATACCTTTACTTTTTTCGTAGAAGATATTTAGACTCTCAAATCACGAGTTGTCACCACCAATCTTGTTAGATCACAATCTATCACCAACGATATTTCAGGTTATGACTTAAGTTTGATTTGCACTTGACGTGTGGGCGCCTTTATCATTACTGTAAGCAACTAGCAAGAGAAAACTTTTTCTCTCAAAATTAGAGAGAAAAACTCATTTTTCTCTAATTTAAATATTATGGCTCCTGTATCTCTTTTTTGTAGAGAAACAAGTCTTTTTATATCTCCTTTTGGTGGAAAACTTAGGCTTCTTATTTATCTCCTTTCTTAATTCTATTAAATCAAATTTGATTTAAATAAAAAAGATGAGAGACAGACCAAAAGTGGAGTCACACTTGTTCTTGTTATAAGGCTCATCTTGTAAAATAAGACAAAACCCCTTACACACAAGCATATATAATGGAGCCTCCCACTAAATGGTATATTTAGGCTTTTAACTCAACTAGCTAGTTATCTTACTTATTAATCCAATAGCTACAATAATTAAGCCTATAATTGAACTAGCCCAATTATTTAATTCCAAATCTACTCCACTAAAAGATTGGAACTGACCTCCATAATTGTATGCTATCTAGGATAGTGTTCTTGAAAAATAATTCAACCCATGTCACATTGATTTCTTTATTGAACAATCCTTTGTACCAAATCGTTAATTAAATCGATATCTCTATTGTCCAATCAATTTAATTACATCTTGTTCCTTGATACTTACTATTTTCTCTAATGATCATTTTCAATATACTAATTATGTTGACACACTTTGGCCAGAGAATTTTATGATCAAGTACCGAAAACCTGTCAAGAGATGTGTTTCCAAATTCTGTATTGCTAATCTATAATCCCACTGCTCATAATTGCTTCCACCAAGATACTAGGTAATCTTGACTACAAATGTATGTCGCACCCAGTGGTAACTCAAATGAAATGACAATCACAAACATGAAACTATAATTAACTCAAGATTGAGATTGCAATAAAATCAATGCCTATGAGATTTAATAAGTTTGACAGTCATTTTAAGGTTAATTAAATCTCATATGTGATCTAATTCAGTGTAGTCAAACTACATTAATAAATTCATACATGATTAAGACAAATCATTCAATGAATTTACTACAGTCTAAACGTAAATAGAGTGTCCAACTCTATTTATCCACTACGAACTTAATTTATTTAATAATAAGATAACTTATATTTATATCTTTTGTGAATCCATATGATGATCACATAAAATATATATAATATGATTAAATAGAATTTATTCAAAATATTTATGAAATTAAGATGTATGAAAATGTCTTAAATATTTTATTAACCAGAAAATAAATAAATCAATATCGTTTAAAGAGCACATAATCCCAACACCACATGTATGGTTTGCTAAGTTCAACACTACTGTTTATGGATTTGGCTTCATATTAACTTTTTATGACTCTGCATTCTTCCTTCACAAGAGAGATAAGGGATATATTTTCCATTTGCTTTATATTGATGATATAATTATCATTAATGATGATATGGCTAGTATCTTTTATCTTAAGGCCTCTCTCAGTAATATTTTGAGATGAAAGATCTTGGCAACTTGAGTTAATTTCTTAGTCTTAAATTGCTCTCTAATTTCAATGGTTACTATCTCTCTCAAGCTAAATATGCTTTTGATTTACTAACTAGAGCTGGGTTAATCGATTGTAAAACGACCTCTACTCCTTTAGATCCAAAAGCCTAGACTAACAACAATAAATGGGAATTCACTCAATGATGTAACTCTCTACAAATAGAGTTGGCTCCTTAGTTTCTTTGAATGTGACACCTCCCTTCAGTCACTATAAAGTTGTTCTTTATATCATTCGCTACATCAAGGGTACTTCTTTCTTGGTCTTTATTTTTTTAGCTCATTCTTCCCTTAAACTTTGGGCTTATTCTCATGCTAGTTGGTCTGATCCTACTAATCATTGCTCTATAACTGGTCTATGTATCTTTTTAGGAGATTCATATATTTCTTAACGTAGTAAAAAATAAACTGTTATAGCATGATCAACCATAGAGTTTGAATATAGAGTTGTTGCTGATACTACCTAAGAGATTATTTGGCTTTGCTGGTTGTTTAGTGACATGTGTGTCTTACAATCTTGTGCAACACTGCTATATTGTATTAATCAAAATGCCATCTACATTACTCATAATGATGTCTTTTATGAACGCACCAAACATATTGAGACTGACTATCATTTTACATATCGCTCTAGGAATTGTCCAACTAAATGAGATTCCATCAAAAGATTAACCGGCAGATCTTTTCTCCAAACCTCAACTTCTTGATCGATTTCATGAATTACGTTTCAAGCTCCAGGTTACTTCGACTCCACCAGCTTGAGTTTTTTAAGGGTGGGGGAGGGTGTTACTGTTAGCCTATATGGTTATACAATGTTGATTTTGATAATAACAAACCACATGTTTTGGATAAACAAGAAATTACACTTTATGGTTTTATAAAATAAGAAAATAAGTATATTTGAAACAAAAATTCTAAACTATCCGGATAGTCGGATAAAATAAAACGGCAAACCAAAAACATGAAGTTGCATTCTGAGACAACCGGATCATCGGATAAGCTAAACGGCATACCAGATACAACAAGGATACATACTAGAAAGTATATGGTTATAAAATGTTGATTTTAATGATAACAAATCACATGTTTTGGATAAATAAGGAATTACACTTTACGGTTTTATAAAATAAGAAAATAAGTATATTTGAAACAAAAATTATGGAACTAACCGGATAGCTAGATAAAATAAACAGAAAACCAAAAACTACTAAGTTGCATTTTGGAGACAACCGGATCATCAAATAAGCTAAATGGCACACCGGATACAACAAGGATATATTCTGGAAAGCAACTGACTAACCGGATTCACCAAGCGGCAAACCGGTTAACCGAATTCAGTAAGCAGCAGTTCGGTTCTGCAGAAATTCAAATCTTTCACTATAACGGTAACATTAAGCGGCAAATTGGTTAGCATAAATAACAAGCCAGTTAGCACCAAAAAGTCAATAACGGTTAGTTTTATACTCTAAGTATAAAATAGATTAATCAAATTCAAATGGGCAAAACAACTACTATTATCATTAAGTATTCTCCTGCAATCTGTATTTGTTTCATTCATTCACACATTGGGCTTTCATTTGTAATCAAACACATTATGTGAAGGAATTTTATTTGTAATCTTTTTTGTAAAATCAAGTTGAGAGGTTGTAAGTGTGGGATACACTTGAGTTAAAAGATTGAGGATAATCTCTTGTTGTAAAGGTCTATTAACACATTGGAAGTCAATTGTAAGCATTATTGAAGCCTTGGAGGCTCGCTTAGTAAAATCCTTAAGCCCGGTAAGTTGGATGCGTGGACCTAGGCACAATTGGCCGAACCACGTAAAAATCGCGTGTTTGTTCTCTCTCTCACCTTGTCTCTTTATTTTTCATTGCACATTAATTTGTGTATCTCAAATTTAGCTGTTTTGTTTAAAATTGCATTAAGTTTTAGTTGCTTAAATTTTTAAAATCTCAATTCACCCCTTTCTTGGGTTGCTTGATTAGTATTTCATTTGGTATCATAGCAAGGTGCTCTTGTTTAGACTTAACTGTCTAGAGTTAAAAATCAACGGCAACTGAAAATGATTCCATATTTAGGGAAGTTAATCAACTACTAGAACTCTTTTTTCTTATGGAAACGACTACCCTTATTGGAAAACTATGATGCAGATTTATTTGCAGGCTTTAGATTACGAAATTTAGGAAATTGTTAATGATGGTCCATTTGTGTCTGTTACCAAAAATGAAAAAGGAGAAGATATCCCCCAAATCATCACGGCAATGGAGTGAGGAAGAAAAGAAAAAGTTGTCTCTAAACTTCAAGGCTATGAATACTTTGTTTTGTGCACTTAATAAGAAAGAGTTTTATAGAGTGTCTAGTTGTGAAAGTGCTCAGGAAATTTGGAACAAACTTGAAGTTGTCTATGAGAGCACAAACCAGCTCAAAGAGTCTAAGATTACTAAATATACTAGACAATATGAATTGTTCCAAATGGAACAACATGAAAGTGTTTCTTCCATGTATATTAGGTTTACAGATATTGTAAACATATTAGGAGCCCTTGGAAAAACATTTTTAATTAGCAAAAAGGTTAAGAAGATTATTAGGTCTTTACCAATTGAATGAAAACCTAAGAGAACTACCATAGAGAAAGCTCTAAATGCAAAGATTACATGCCCAGAATTAAAAAATAAAACATTGCATGATAGAATTTGAATGTCATTACATACGTCATCTATGTCACGGTTATTAATTTATAACAGAATATTTTCCATCACAAATTCATGATGGTAATTCATAATCATATATCTGTCACACAATATTTTAATATAAAAGATAATTAAATTAAAATTGAATTTACTTAAATTTTTGCACCATTTTTTTAAAATTTTAGGCGGAAAATTCAGTTACCAATTATAAATTTATTATTCAATTTTGGCGGGAAATTTTTAATGAAAGACTTTATGATGGGTATTTTCCATCATAAAGTTATATATTTTTTTAAAGATTATATTATAATTATAATTTATTGATGAATTCCTGTTTACAAATTTAATTTATAAATAAAATAAATATCGTGAAAAAAATAAAAATAATTAATATTAATTAACATCCACTCAACCCAACAAATTAATTTCAAAAGAAGTACATCTAATATTCAATGTGATCACCACCAATACATAATAAAACATCACAAATTGAAAAAAATATCATTCGAAAATATAAAACAACAGTTAAATTACAATTGAACTCCAACAAAAGAAATTAAAATTCCCACCAAGCCATGTTACCCAACAAAACTTCCAAAGATTAATGGAAATATTCCAACAGTGAAACTTCTAGCAAGACTTCCAGCAGTAATACCATCTTCCAGCGACAATACTCAAACAACCACATACCCAACAACACTCCAACCCATACCCAGCAACCCACCATATGCCAACAACACTCTAATTCCAACCATATATCCAGCAACATTCCAACCCAAACCTAGCAACCAAGCTGATAACTCTAAGAAATGAGAGTTATCATGGCACTTTTAGACTTAAATCAATAATACTTAGAGAGCAAATGATGTTTTTTCATTGCATTTTTGTTACATTTTGCATGAACATTCATTTTAGTTTAATCTTAATAAGTTTTGCTTGATTTAAAGTAATTCATGCTCAAATTGTGTGCATAATTGTAGGTTTTCAAAAGCTTATAATTCATGGAAGGAATGCTAATGCAATAGGCTGGCAAAAAGGAGGAAGAATATGGCCACAAAAGAATTGAAACAAAATCTGGAGCAGTGCAGTGCTATAATCGTTGCTGGAGCAACCATTGCTATACCAATCCTGGAACAACGATAGAGAAAACTTAGCACGAGATATTTACAGAATTACAATCTACAGTTTCCTAATCTAACTCATGTGCACCCTAGGATTTAGTTTACCCTAGTTTTCAGTTATAAAAAGGGGCGTGCATCACATAAAACGGTGGGAAGGAATTAACATTAGAAAAAATGGAGAGGAAAAGAAGAAAACAATTCAAATTCAAGGGAACCAATTCTGCATCAGTGAAGAATCCAGCAAAGTTATTTGGATTCAATCTTCATCGTTCTCTACTTGTTCTTTTCCTTACTCTTTGATTGAACCGATGTATTTCATGACCAATATTTTGCTGTTTGTTTTTCTTTTTCAAAGTATGAACTAAATTTGATTGTAGTTGAGTAACAAATAATATAAATGGGTTTTTGACTGTTCTTATGAGTTGCTATGTAATTGCTGTAGCATTTTACTCTAGTAGCTATTATTATAATCATTATTTCACTTGACCACCCATTTAATGGTTCAAGTTAAGAGAGAGCCACAAAATAGTCTGTCTTAGTGGATATTATTAGAATAATAGTTGATTTTAATTTAAGTTTCTTGGATTAAGTTTTTCTTGAATCCCATAAGGGCTAGAGAGAGTAGATGTTCATAATGTCATACCTTAGGTAAAATAGCAACTGGTCATTGTTAGGATACTTAAGGGTATGAGAAGTCCGACACACGACAACTAAGGAAGCAAAATAATTCTGCCCAATGCTATAGGAATTGTTGTAGCAATTGGTGTTAATTTGATAAAAAGCAGTCAATCCATGAAGAGAGTTTGATCATTTAGCTACTTCATTCTCATTCGATTCTTTTACGTAATTTATCTAATCTATTTCATTACTACAAGTATTTGTTTTATTTTCTTACAATTGTTAGTTTCAGTAGTAATCAACTTTAACTAGGTTCATCTTGAAATAAAGGTAGATTGCACTATTGTGATTGCTGTAGCATTTCTAGTAACATCAGTCCATATGGAGACGATCTAGAATATTCATCACTTTATTACTTGTTGTGTACACTTGCAAATTGGCATCAATAGCAATTGAGTAAAAATTTACCAACAAGTTTTTGGCGCCGTTGCCGGGGATTGATTGTTTATTTTCGAAGTTTGAAGTAAATCTTGATAGTGCCAACTTGATCTAATTTTTTTTATTTATAGACAGATCAACACTTGCATGTGCAAACACATATCTGTTGTATTCCAATTTGATCCTGAGATTGAAAGGAATATAAGGAGACTGCGGAGTGAACAAAGAAATTCAAAAACTGTTTCAGACATGGATAATCTGCAGGATGTGGGAAACTTGGACCCCCATGGGCCACTACAACCTGTCAACATTCAAGAGGGGCAGAATGAGAATGTTAATCAAAGACAACCAGGCAACAACAATATTATTTACATGGCAGATGATAGAGACAGGGCTATCAAAGATTATGCTGTGTTAACTCCTCAAGTTGTACATCCTGGAATAGTCAGACCTGAAGTGGAAGCCGCAAACTTTAAACTTAAGCCAGTGATGTTTTAAATGTTGTAAACAGTGGGTCAATTCAATGGACTACCAACTAAAGATCCTCACCTCCATCTTAAGTTGTTTTTTGAAGTGAGTGATGCTTTTAAAATTGCTGGAACAACACAAAATGCTTTAAGACTAAGGCTTTTTCCGTACTCCTTAAGAGATAGAGCAAGAGCATGGTTGAACTCATTACCATCTGATTCCATCACTACATGGAATGAATTGGCTGACAAGTTTTTAATGAAGTATTTTCCACCAACCAAGAATGCAAAATTACAGAATGAGATCACTTCTTTTCATCAACTTGAAGATGAAAGTTTATATGAGGCTTGGGAGAGATTTAAAGAGCTGCCCAGAGGTATCCTCATCATGGCATTCCTTGTTGCATATAGTTGGAAACCTTCTACAATGGGTTAAATCTAAGTACAAGATTGATGGTTGATGCTTCAGCAAATGGAGCTTTGTTATCTAAATCTTACACTGAAGCTTATGAAATTTTGGAGAGAACTGCCAACAATAATTATCAGTGGCCATCAACTAGACAGACGGCAGCAAGAGGAGCAGCGGGGGAACATAATATAGATGCAATTACAGCATTATCAGCACTATCAGCACAAGTAACCTCATTGACTAACATGGTGAAAGCTATGACTTCTGCTACAACAGTAGTAAAGCAAGTTCCTGAACTGTCTTGTGTGTATTGTGGCGAAGAGCATTTATTTGACAACTGTCCTGGGAATCCAGCATCAGTAAATTATGTGGGTAATTTCAACCAACAGTCTCAAAACAACCCGTACTCAAATACTTACAACTCTGGATGGAAGCAACACCCAAACTTCTCATGGAGCAATCAGAATCAAAATGCTTCAGTACTGAATGAACAGAATAAAAATACTCAACCACCTGGTTTTCATCAGCAGAATCAAGGGCAAAAACACACCAGTCATGATCCACTTACTTCATTGGAAACACTAATTAAGGAATACATTGCGAACAATAAAGCAATTGTGCAAAGTCAAGTTGTATCTTTAAGAAACCTAGAAAACCAAATTGGATAGCTTGCTACAGCAATGAGTAGCAGATCTCAAGGAAGCTTGCCTAGCAACACAGAAGACCCAAGAAGAGAGGGAAATGAACACACAAAGTGATCAACTTAAAATCTGTAAAGAATGTTGATATTCCTGTTGATGTGACTAAGAAAGGGTTGGAACTTAACTCCTCACAAGGACCACCTCAAAATGAGAGCATGTTTCATCAAGGAAGTCAAAGCCTTAGCTTAATTTAAACTAAAATAAATAACATTCAGCCTTCTTGATTTAGCATTTCTTGTGTAACTTTTTCTTCTCTGCAATTGAATGTGTTGATTTAGCATTTCTTGTGTAACCCAGCCATCAAGATACTGGTGTTAGTAGTCAAGCTGCAGCAACTATGGAAGGGAATCAACCAATAAATGCTGAAGAAGAAGTTGCAACACTAGTGGTAACAACTTACAATAAATCAAATGAACAGAGATTGGTACCTCTTGAGGCAACCCAGCAATTTAGGTATCCACCTCCTTTCCCGTAGATATTCCAGAAACAAAAACAAGACAAGCAGTTTAGTATTTTTTTGGAAGTGCTGAAGCAATTACATGTCAACATAACTTTTGTGGAAGCATTGGAGCAAATGCCCAATTATGTGAAATTTTTAAAAGACATCTTGGCAAGAAAAAAAAAGTTGGGAGAATTTGAAACTGTTGTTTTAACACAGGAAAGCAACCACATGCTCCAAAGTAAGATTCCTCAAAAATTAAAGGATCCAGGAAGCTTCAAAATACCATGTTCCATTGGAACTAGGTACAATGGCATAGCACTCTATGATTTGGGAGCTAGTATTAATATGATGCCATTATCTATATTTAAGCAGTTGGGAGTAGGAGAATGCAGGCCAACAACAGTCACTCTGCAATTAGCTGACATATCTCATGAAGAAAAAATTAAGGATGTACTGGTGAAGGTTGACAAATTCATCTTTCCAGTAGACTTCATTGTATTAGACTTTGAGGCTGATAAAGAGGTACCCATTATACTTGGAAGACCTTTCCTAGCAACCGGGAAGACTCTGATAGATGTGCAAAAAAAAGAGCTAACAATGAGGGTGAATGACCAACAAGTCACATTCAATGTATTAGAGGCTATAAAGAACCCTGATGAGGCAGAAGATTGCAATTTCCTGAGTGTTGTGGATTTTGTTGTAGCAGACAGAATGGACAAATGCTGCAGTAATGAGGTCATCAAAGTTGCCACATTTGAGAGCTTTGAAGAAGAAGATGTTGCTGCAAACCAGATAAATTGAATGGGAGGAAGGCAATCTAACAGACATAGCAGATTTGTTGAATATCTAAATCTATCAGACATGGAAGTAAAAAAAACTTTACCATTTATTGAATCACCACCTACTTTTGAATTAAAATTGTTACCCTCACATTTGAAATATACTTATCTTGGTCATAACAACACACTCTTTGTAATCATTTCATCTACTGTGGATGCAGATCAAGAAAGGAGCCTGGTGGATATGATTGGAAAATACAGAAAAGTAATTAGATGGACCATGGCAGACATTAAAGGAATCAGCCCATCCATATGCATGTATAAAATTCTGTTAGAAGACTACTACAGAAATTCAATAGAGCAACAGAGAAGGCTAAACCTTATTATGAAGGAAGTTGTGAAGAAAAAAATATCAAATGGTTGGATGCTAGGATCATATACCCGATATCAGACAGTTCATGGGTGAGCCCAGTTTAATGTGTTCCAAATAATGGAGGAATAACAGTGATATCAAATGAGAAGAATGAACTTATTCCTATAAGAACAGTGACTAGATGGAGGGTATGTATGGATTACAAGAAGCTCAACAAAGCCACTCGGAAGGATCATTTCCCACTTCCATTCATAGATCAAATGTTGGACAGACTTGCTGGAAAACCATATTATTGTTTCCTATATGGGTATTTAGGGTATAACTAAATTGCTATAGCCCTAGAGGATTAGGAAAAGACTACATTTACATGTCCTTATGGAACGTTTGCCTTCATAAGGATGCCTTTTAGTTTGTGCAATACTCCAGCAACTTTTCAGAGATGTATGATGTCTATTTTTTCAAATATGGTGGAGCAAATATTGGAAGTCTTCATGGATGATTTCTCAGTCTTTGGAGAGACATATACTGATTGTTTACACAACATGGAAGAAGTTCTTAAAAGATGTGAAATGACTAACTTAGTACTCAATTGGGAAAAATGTCACTTCATGGTGCAAGAAGGCATAGTGTTGGGTCATAAGGTGTCCAAGAATGGCATAGAGGTAGATAAAGCAAAGATAGAAGTTATAGATAAATTGCCACCTCCCACTTCAATCAAAGGGATTAGAAGTTTTTTTGGGTCATGTTGGATTTTACAGAAGATTCATAAAAGACTTTTCCAAGGTAGCTAAACCACTATGCTCATTGCTAGAACATGACAAGCCTTTTTCATTTTGATAAAGACTGACTTAAAGAAAGCCTTGATCACTGCACCAGTGGTTATATCACCAGATTGGACTCTACCATTTGAACTGATGTGCGATGCCAGTGACCATTCTATTTGGGCAATGTTGGGGCAGAGGAAAGATAAGATTTTCCACTCTATATACTATGCCAGCAAAACTCTTACTCAAGCTCAGATTAATTACACCACTACAGAGAACGAGTTGCTAGCAATAGTATTTGCTTTCGATAAATTTATAGCTTACTGGATAATAAAGTGACAGTGTACACAGATCATGCAGTCATAAAGTACTTAATCTCAAAAAAGGATGTTAAACCGAGATTAATAAGATAGATCTTATTGTTTCAGGTGTTTGATTTGGAAATTAAAGATAGAAATTGGACTGAAAATCAAGTAGCATACCATCTGTCTAGGCTAGAAGCAGACACAAGCACATTGACGAAAAAAGACATCACTGAAATTTTTTCCTAATGAACAATTGTTAGTAAAACAGAAGGCACAGATGCTGCAGCAATCAGGATCTCCATGGTATGTAGATTTTGCTAACTACTTAGTAAGTAGATTGCTACCACTTGAGTTGAAGTTCCAGCAGGAAAAGAAATTTCTTCATGATGTTAGAAGCTATCAGTGGGATGACCCATATTTGTATAAGTTATGCTCAGATCAAGTCATACGAAGATGTGCTTCAGAGGAAGAAATTCCTCATATACTGGAATCTTGCCATGTTGCAACATATGGAGGACACTTTGGTGGTCACTAGGGGTGAGCAAAATACTCGATCCGACCCGACTCGACCCGACCCGATCCAATCCGAAAAATTTTGAGTTCGGATCGGATCGGGTTGTAAATAAAACCAGATCGGGTTGTAATCAACATCAGCACAGCACTGACAACAGCGGGCCAGCAGCAGCACACCACTCGACCAGATTTGTTGCACTGACAACATGATCTGCTTGTTGTTGCATCGACGATTGCTTCACTTCACTTCGATCGGATCTGCTTTTTCGATAGCCACCGACGAAACCCGTGAAGCCATCGATGAAACTTGTTGCCGTTTGATCCATCGGTTGCCGCTTGACCCGCCCGAAGCGATCCATGGTTGTTCTTCCAACGAGACCGAGACTGAGATTCACATACCAAGTCCTCCAAGCTCACAACTTTTTCAATTCTTTTTCAGTTTATATATGTATTTTTTTATGACAGTCACTGGAGGAAAGTGGAAATGGACTAAAATGAACTAATTGCATAAACGTGATCTTGTAATTATTAAATAATTATTAAACAACCCTAAAATTAACAAAAATGACTATTTTTTGTCCTTAACCCGAATTGACCCGAAATTGATCCGAATTTTAGATCCGATCCGATTCGACCCAAATACAACTCGATCCAATCTAAAATTTGGGTTGAGTTCGGATGAGTTTCTCTCCAACCCGATGAACCAGAAATCCAATCGTGTTGACCCGAACCCGATCCAAACCCGATTTTGCCCACCCTTAGTGGTCACAGAACAGCTCCTAAGGTTCTACAATCAGGTTATTACTGGCCTTCTATTTTTAAAGATACTTATGAGTTTGCTAAATGTTGTGACAAGTGTCAAAGGACAGGAAACATAACTCAAAGACATGAAATGCCATTGATGAACATTCTGGAAGTGGAGATTTTTTATGTATGGGAAATAGACTTCATGGGTCATTTTCCACCATCCTTTGGGAACTTATATATCCTGGTTGTTGTGGATTATGTCTCCAAATGAGTAGCAGCTGCAGCATTACCAATCAATTATGCTAAAGCAATAGTGAACTTCTTTCAGAAAAAACATTTTTTCCAGATTTGGCACTCCACGAGCAATTATTAGTGATGAGGGTACTCATTTTTGTAACAAAGTATTTGCTGCAAGTATGGTAAAATATGGAGTAAGGCATAAAGTAGTAATAGTATACCACCCACAGTCCAATGGCCAGGCAGAAGTGTCTAATAGAGAGATTAAGAAGATCTTAGAAAAAATAGTGAACCAATCAAGAAAAGACTGGTCCTTGCACTTACATGACTCCCTATGGGCCTACAGAACAGCATACAAAACACCACTTGGCATGTCTCCCTACCAAATTATGTATGGGAAAGCTCGTCACTTGCCACTCGAGCTAGAGCACAAGGCATACTGGGCACTGAAGAAATTACATTAAGATATACATTCTGCAACAAAGCAAAGGAAATTTCAACTATGTGAGCTTGATGAATTATGTATGTTCTCATATGAAAATGCAAGAATTTATAAAGAGAGAACAAAACGCTGGCATGACAAACATATCCAACATAGGAAATTAATCCCTGGTCAATTAGTGCTGCTCCATAATACGATGTTAAGACTATTTCCAGGGAAAGTGAAATCTCGATGGTCTGAACCCTTCAAGCTGCTTAGAATCTACCCTCATAGGGTTGTTGATCTCTTAGATGAAAAGAGAGGCCAGGAATTCAAAGTCAATGGGCACAGAGTTAAGCATTACATGCATTCAACTACAGATTGTTCAAAGGAGATCTTACTCCTTAGAGAACCAAGTTTATGAACACTCAAGTAAGTTCATACTGAAGGACCTTAAATCAAGCGCTCAATGGGAGGCAACCCATTGCGGAGACAGTCACTTCAAATGAGATGGATCCTCCTTGGTTTTGTTAAATATTTTCATCTTATTTTACTTTTTTTATTTTTTATTTCCCTTATTTAGAACTGTTTAACTTTTTCTTTTCTTTTCTGTTTTGTTTTTTTATTTAAAAAAAGAGAAGAGAAATGTGTGTGACAGATGGATTCAATACTAACAATTAGAGCTGTAATGTTAACATATTGCAGAGGCAAGCTACGTGTCAGCAGCTATTTGAGGAGAGTTGTAACCGTTGCTAGAGCATACAATTGGGTGCTGCAGCAACCAATATTACTGTTACAGTAAATTAATTATAGAGCCTCTCACTTACCGTTGGAGATCATATGTGACAGATGGGTGGATGGATTTGGATAGAAATTGAGGAAGAATATCTCTTAAATTAATTCATTAATTTCTCTTGCCTATTTTTATGGGATATGCTTAATAAATTTAAAAAGTATTCTTCCCTAATTTATCTCTTTTACTGGATTTGTTTTCATTTAATTCCACCTATATAAGGGCGTCACTGTGCATATGACCTCTAACATTATTTTCTCTCCCCTTCGCAGTTACAACTCCAGTATTCCATAACCTCTTCTTCTCATTTTACTCTTGGGCATATTACCATCGAATTCTTACTGTTATAGCAATGCCAAGGTACAAAAGGATAGCCAGCCGAGTAAAAGATCCCTCACGATTCCAAAGTTACCATACGGAAGAAAAATATGAAGAATTCATTGAACCGCGGAAGATTCTGGAGGAAAAAGGGGTTTCAGTTCCCACCTCAACCCATAGGAATTGTGCAATCATTATACAATGTCACAGTAAAGCACGGGTGGCTAGAGTTCTGTAACCACCCTCGAGACCCTGTGTTGCCATTAGTGAAAGAATTTTATGCCAATTTGGTAAGCCCTAGTCAGCACAATATTTGGGTAAAAAACTCGCTTGTTCCATTAGATTTTCGAATTATAAATGCTTTCTATAATTTACCTGCTGAAATTAATTGCGACTATGCCAAGTTGCTTGACAAATTAACCCCACAAAAATGGAACAAAATTTTCACGACACTTACAGTAGAGGGTGCATCTTGGGCTAATGAGGAAGGGCGTGTAATTAATCGGATAGATTTAAAACCCATTGCTAAGGTGTGGGTGAAATTTCTAAAATCCAGACTTATGCCAACCACCCACATCACTACTGTTTCACAAGAAAGGTTGGTATTGTTGTATGTTATTGTTAGAGGGTTTCCCATAGATGTGGGAAGCATTATCAAAAAAGAAATTCGGGACTATGCCATGAAAAACCACAAAGCAGCTGCCTTGCTATTTCCTTCACTCATCACCAGTATCTGTGTGGTATCGGGAGTTCGTCTTGATGCAAAAGATGAGCATGTCAAGAATGATGGTGCCCTTATTGCACGCACCATCGAGAGAATTGATGGTGAAGTTGCTAGAACCCCATCTGAACCAGCTGTACTATTGTGATTGTTGTAGCATTTCTAGTAACATCAGTCCATGTGGAGACGATCTAGAATATTCATCACTTTATTACTTGTTGTGTACACTTGTACATTGGCATCAATAGCAATTGAGTAAAAATTTACCAACACCAGCCTATGCAGAATCAATCAAAATACCCTATGTTATCAAATGCATAACATCTACACTACAACTTTAATATCAACAAATTGTAACAACTAATATGTATAGTTTTATACTCAGACTGACCATTTTGCTGATGCAACAAGGATGTCAGAAAAATGATTAGCCCATTCTAAACGAACCTCATCTAATTGATCCTGAGTTTATGCTTTCTTTCCATTAAGCTGTTAATCACAAGATTACTATTGTCAAACATAAAAAATAATGTCACATATATGGAATAAAAGAAAATTAAGATATCTCATCATTAACTTACATTGTTCATTAACAAACTAACATATATTATTATGTCATTCATATACCTTAATACTTAATAGCCACACTCCAATTTGCAATATTTTGTTTTGGAGACTGTTCACGCTAAACAAAAGAAAAACACTTTGCCTACAAAACCCATCTGCTTCTGTTAAGGTAATCCATTGGCACATAGAGTTTTTGTAAGGCTACATTTTTTTAACTTCACAAATCTTATATTAGTATTATAATTCCAATTTTCCTTATCATCCTCATCCTACTTATCAATAACAGAAATACCATCTTCCAACAACCTATAGTATTGGAATGAGGAATGATGTTAGAGTATCTTTCAAGTTCACTTATCATGCTCTGTAACTAAATGTGCAAGTAGAACCTCATAATGGCATGATAATTGCAATAGGAATGCATTAGTCATTAAATATAATTATGAACAAAAGAAGTGGTTACCTTAAGAACTTGTCATGATAGGCTTTATTTGGCTTCGAAGAAATGTACAAGAAATAGAAAGATTATTAACATTTATTAAGGGCTCTAAGATTTTGGACACAATAATCATGTAAAAAATAATGATAGATAAGAATGATGCATGATTCTAGGCTATTACCTTCTTGGCAAAAGTTGAAATGCTGAAGGATTGAGGACAAAGAGGATTACTGAAAATCTTAACAAGTTCACTTGCACTTGGTCAGTAAGAAGTAAATAAATTTAAATAAAAAAATTCGTAAATACTAATTTATCATGTCTGACAATGCAACCAAAATTGAAGTAAAAAGAATAATAGAATTCAAATGTTTCAGTTATATGCTAGCATTGTTGCAATACAAAGAAAAAAAAAATTATGTGTTTGTGTATATACATACACGCACACACTAGGAAGTGTACGGATACATAATCATCCTAAAGCTGCGAAAAAACAATAATGTTCAATTTTATCATGTAGCAACTAAAACATTTTACCTTCCTGTAATTCGAAACATTATCACAAAAATGAAAGAGAAGTTTCTGTTAAAGAAAAAAGGTAGAAATACCTGGATATAGCATAATATGAATAACTGGTTTTTCTCATTTAACTTTGTAAGCTTCTATAGTCGTTTTGCTCTATGTTTCAATCACTTTCAATGGCTCTAACTATGTTGCCTGACCATCAAAAGAGGCAACATCTTAGACTAAAAGTAAGGAAAACATCCACTCAGCTAAAGCATTTTTAATTGAACATGTAAAACCATCAGTGGCCTTTTAAACTTTTAAGAAAAAAAAGAGAATTATTTCATGATTATAAAAGATGTTAATTGTTAATGGATAAAATATAAATACCAGCTAATTGTAATTTTGATTTGTGGTCTCGCTAGACAGCAATCAAATGATTATCTAGTACTTTTAAAAAGTGATTTTTATAACAAAAAAAGAACTAAAATAAAGGTCTATTTCCAAGATTTTAAGTGACCCTAAATTATAAGGAATTGCACAGAAAATAATACATACAATATACTCTCAAGGCATATAGACATTAAATCCTATCTATATTAAAACACACCACAGAGCAACAGTTTACATGAAACTCAACAAATCAAATTCTCAAAAGCAGGATTATGGATACATTTGTATTTCAAAGTAAAAATTAAAAATGAAATCAAACCTACAAAATTGATTCAATCAACATAAATTAATATTTTGTGCATATGTAAAAGAAGCAAACTGAAAACAAGCAACATAAATATAGTAAAGAGTGCAGCAATCTATTTGCTAGAGAAATATTTTCATTGTGGCTTGTTATTGGAAACCAGACCTATGGAAGAGATGGTAGCAAATAGTTTAAGCCTACAACAAAAACACAATATCAATAATTAAGCTTGCACCTAGCTATTACACAAAAGTACTCATCTCTTTTAACAAATTAAAATAAATTTGACACCAAAAGCAAAAAGCAACTTGAGAATTTGTAGGCTGGAATTCCTAGTTGCTAGGTTTCGAAATCGAAAGAATATTGGTTGTTGTTAACGAAAGGGGAAAAACTACAACATATCTTCATATTATATGTACAAGAATCAATCTAAAAAGACAAAAAAAAAATTAATGATTGGTGGATTTTAAATAATTGGGGGTTTTAGGGTTTCAAATTATAAAGAAACATTTTGAAATAATTCCAAATTAAAAGAGCAAAATTGAAAATTAATTACTCTTAATTCCGTTTTGATTAAATGTGGGTCAAAGTCTAGAAAAAAAAAAAATCAAACCCACTTCCATTCAATAAATTTTCATCGATTTCTTTATCACCATACCAGGTTTGCAAAGGAAAATTTGTCACCATTTCATGCGAGTCAGACCCAATTAATTTATTCAGCAAACTTATTCATATTACAAGCCCAATCGATTATACACCTAAAATCAAAGGACAAATTAAAAAGAAAAAAAAAACACTCTAAGCATTTAACTTCACGAAGTGAAACTACGGTGATGGTGACACTGAAAGGACAAAGAGACTAAGTAATGCTGCAAAACAAGTAATGCTGCAAAACAAGTGCGTAATTGAGAGTAAACAACTTAAATGGCGGCATAATGGTGGTGGCAGTGACAGGCTACGATTTTTAACCAATATTACCGACGTAGTTACAATATACTTGAATGGCAGCCAAAGGATGTTGTTTTGCTCGATCGATTGGGTGCAAGGTTTATTTTTAGGGTTTGGCCGTGAGAGAGTGATGAGTGTTAGTGAGTAAGACTTGGATCAAGAGGTAGTGTTTTTCTTTTCTCTTTTTTCATTTTTAAAATATTAAAACACACCCTTTTGTTTTTAAAATAAAATAATGCATTAAACTTTTGGTCAAACACAATCAAATCAATTTTTCAATCATAATTTCTTGACATAGAAAAGTTTTGTCACAAAACCATCATTAATTTGTGATAGATTGAAAATTCTATCACGATTCTGTCATACTATTATGATATAAGCTATTTTACACAGAATCTATCATAAATTGTCTGTCATTATTGTCTTTTTTTCTTGTAGTGTGAAAAGAGTACTTTTCATATATTTTTGCCATGTTGAATTCAAATCCATGGGCAGCATTTATATAAAAATTCATCTAATAAGAAATTAACTAAAATTCCTATAAAAAAAAGAAATTAACTAAAATTATTTTACTACTACATATGATATGGCTATTTTCATTTTAAAAATTAGGGTAAATGTTCATTTAGTCTCTATATTTTGACTTAGTTATTTGTTTAGCCTCGATATTTAAAAAAAAAAAAAAAAAGATATCCTTACTAGTAAATATGTTATATCTGTACCCTTACTTTTTCTTTATTTTTGTAATAATATCCTTATAACAATATTTTTGTAACGTTGATGAAAAGAAAAAAAATGATATTTATCAAATTATCCTTAAAAATAACATAAAATTTTACTCAAATTTTATATTATTATTTTATATTTAGGGTTAATTTAGTAAATTAACTTTTCTAAAATAAGTGTTAGTAAGATTGTTGCAAGGATATTAAACATTACTTTAAGTTGGCTGATATTAATTTATTTATAAATATTTATTAGCAAGATTATTGCATGGGTATAAAAACTATTAGTTCTTTCATATTAATATTTATTGGTTAATTCGATAAAATTAATTTTTTTAAAGATAAATTAATTAATAGCAAGAATATTGTTACAAAGATATTATTGTAAAAGCCAAAAAGAGGTAAGGGTAAGAATGTAACTAATTAATTGTAAGGGTATTTTGAGGTACTTTTTTAAAATATAGAGATTAAACGAATATTTACCCTAAAAATTACCTTTCATACTCTATTACTCTATACACATATATACTGATTTTTTAAAAATAAATTTTACTTTGTGTACTCTTTAAAATTAAAAAACAAAAAATAAATGCTTACTTAAACTATTAAACTAATTAACTTTATTTACTCAAAATACTAATAAAACTATAAACACCTAGTTTTAGGAGATTCAACATATACTTACAACAATATAATCAAGTCAAGTTGTAAACAAATTATTTTATATTATTTTAGTTATTAGTTTTATTTATTTATGTTCAATGCAGTAGAACCCCTATAAATTAATAGGATTGGGACCATATAAAATCTACTAATTAAAAGAGAAATTAAATAATCGATAAGTTAATAATTTATTAATTTATTGAAATCAATAAATTAATAACTTATTAGTTTACAGAGTATTTACAATTCAATTAACATACATCAACAACACTTCATAATTTCTTATTACAATTTGAGAAGTTAACACCACACCTTCTAGATGCAATAAGAAAAATAAGATATGAAATCCAATTAAATTTAAATTTTAAGAAAAGACAAGTAATAATAAAGTCATATTTTATATAAATAAGTAACAATAGAGTCATATTTTATTTAATTAAAATATCATAGTCAACTACATTTATAGTTTTAGTAAATTATTAATTTATAATTTGAATAGGATCACAAAGTTATGTAAGTGTTTTTAGAAAAGTATTATCTTATTATTTTATCAAATTATTAATTTAGTTCATTGGCCCAAGTCGACACCCTAAAATTTTATTATATAACAGAGATTATTAATTTATCAAGTATTAATTCATAGAGATTTGACTGTATTTGATTTTACTACCAAAACAACTTACAATGATAAAAGAAAAATATTTTATAGATATTGTCTAAAGGAAAAACAAAAAGAGAGAGAAGGAAGAAGAAGATGAAGTAAAGAAGAAGCGTCAAAACCTTGAAAAATGTTTATTTTATATTACTTATATATATTTTAATTTTTAAGAAAATGGAAATATTACACATACTTTGTAGTCAAAACTTTTTCAAAATAATAATTTCATGATTGTTCATCTAAGCTCTTATTAAGATGCTATAAATAAAATTTTTAAGATTTAAGATATAAAAAGATATATTTAATAATGATTGTGCAATACGGGCGCTCAAAGTAATTAATAATAATTCACATGATGGGTAGTTTCGTAATAATTTTTTTAATTATAATTAGAGTGGTCAGAATAATTAATGTATAATACCTCCACCCATAAACGATGTTTGGTTTGAAGAAATATGAGAAAATGAGAGAAAAGGAAAACAAAGGAAAAGAGAGAAAATGAGAGGAGAGGAGAGCAAAATGTTTTTCTAATATTTGGTTATTTACATAATTATATAAAGAAAAGAAATCTCTAATTTTTTATTTAGACAATCTTAGCCTTAATTTTGTTTTTTTTGAACTTTCAAAAATATAATTCAAAAATTAAACAATAAATTTATTTAATATGTTTACATGAATAACTAATAAAAAATTATTGAAAATAACATACTTTTATTTATAATTAATTTTATTTAAAATTTTTAACATAATTTTATTTTATTACTAATTTAAATAATTATAATTGGACACTCAATTGAGATACATAATGATGTGACATCTTATTTGTTGTTCATTGAGTGAGTTGTAAAAAAATAATAAGTTAATAACTAATAATAAAATTAATTAATATCATACACATAACATTAATAATTAGTGACACGTTAGTCAATATTCCAATTAGGTATCCAAACTTAGTAAATATAACATTATTATAATAATATTTTTCTTTGTTATAGATTAGTGATCACGTTGATAGACAGCCAGCTAGAAATCTAAACCCCATTTGCTTATGAAATTAATTGATTTTTCTCTTAAGTAAACCAATTAATATATGATGATTAAAGAGTTTCTTTGCCAAATGATGGGTTCATGATTCACATTTTCAAAAGCTTAATTCGACTGGATCGAACAATTTCGGCTTTTGGGGCGAGTCTGTTATTCAGTGAACTCATCATATTCAGGGCTCAAAAATAAATGGCAGGGTTTCTGTAATTATTCCAAATCCAAATCCAAATCTAAAGCATGATGCTTTCAACCGCTCTCTCGTCTCCCCACATAACCCTTAAACCCCAACTTGACCCTCATCTGAAAACCTATTCCCTTTCTCGATTCTGGCTTCAAACCCATAACAAAATCTCTCCTTTGTCCAAAACTTGCTCACTTGAACCAATACACACGTGGTCAAGCTTTCTTGGATTTTCCGGCAAGGAACGATTTGGGTTTTCGAGTATCAAAAATTTGAGGTTCAGCGTGAATGCAGACAACGGCGGAAGCGCAGAGACTGCACATAGTGTTGATGATGAAGCTGAAAGATTGGCCAGAGGTGAAAGTACAATGCCTGAACGTTTTAGGCACTTGACCAAAGAAGCACCTGACATTCCTGTCAAGTGGCCTTGGTTTATTGGTAAGTCTTTTGTGAACTGGGCTCAAGAGATTGGCTGAATTTGATTTTTTTTTCTTATATCTATTGAAATATTCTGAACAGAAATTGAATAATGTGCAAGCACCGAATTTTGTTTATTTGCTTATTCATAGGGTGGCTTCTTTGTGCTAAATGTGATTTAAGTCATGGAATAGACTCAGTTTGGACATTTTTAAAAAAGAATCGTAGCATATTACTAACAAGAAACTTAAAAGAGGAACATATTTGCTACTTTCGTTAAGAGACAATATTGAAAGATCGTGAGATTGAAATTTGTAGTTATAAAATGAACTTTGCAGAAGGAAAGAAAATAAGTGGTTGATCAAAACTCTTTGTTAGAAAGGACTATCGTTATAAGTCTTATATCCTGTCAGGTCTGGGATGTACCTCCAATTACTAACATGTGAGCTACTTAGTCAAATTTTTCATTTTGATCTTTTCCCTGATGTGAAACTTTTGGCCTTATTGGTGAGCTATGACTGGTAAGTTCTATGTTTAGTCTGTCGTCTAAATATATTCTACAGAGATGGCTCCCTAACTCAAATTTCTATCATGGAGGATGCAAAGAGAAAGAAAAGCAGGGGAAGCATGCATTTCCCTGAGTAGTGGAAAGTTTAAGAGAGAGAAAGTGAAATGGGTATTGGGTATTTTGATCCATTAAAAATTTGGACTGGAGATAGGTTGGTAATTGTGTTATGCAATTAGACGGCTATTTGAGACCAGGAAAGTAGTAATTTTTATGGTTGAATGATATGGGAGCCAAAAGATCTTTATGTTTAAATCTGCTTCTTCTATAATGTTTTATATCTGATGAGTTTAATCTATTTTATGCATCAGTGAACAGACTTAATTGTATGTCTTGTGACTCTCACAGAATTCTGTAAACACATCAGTTATTTCTCATAGTCATGCTAAATAAAGACCTTTTGATGCCTCGGCAAAAGTTTGTGCATATTCTTCCAAGTCATTGATGCAAAGATTGTAGGACTTGTGGGTTTGATTGTGCGTATTGTGTTTGTTTCTTTGCTGTTTGTGTCCTAAGTTGTCATTTATATGGTGAAAATGCAACTAAATAATTTGATTTAGGAAGTGCTTTATTTTTCGGGTTGAAAGGAGTAAACACGGTAACTGTAACAAAAAAATAGCGCCAATGCTGACCAAAACATCTTCATTTTTGGAATCGTTGTGCAGCTCTTGCTTTCCTAGTCTATGCATGGAGGACAGTCTTGTTTGAACTATCTAACTGGAGAAAGGGTGCTCTGACTATTGTTGCATTTGCGGGATACCTCCTAAAACTCGTCTTAGCCCTTATTTTCCATTTCATAGGGGATCCACTTACTTCCCTGATCTTTTGTTTGGAGACTGCAATCTACTCCATTCGAGCTTTCTACTCTGGGATAGTGGCATATACTCCCGTCGGTGAACTGACCCTCATTATCATGCTTGCATCAGCTGTTCTTTCCATTGGCGAAGCCACTGTTCCAAATGCTATTGGCTGCCAACCATATCTTCTTACACTGTCTGGCCTAATTGGATATGCAGTTGTGGGAGGCCATATCTCCGAGCCATTCTTCTGGACACTTCTATTGGGCATGTATGGTTTCTCACGGCTAATTAAAAAGAGGGACGATGTTACGTCTGCTTTACCCCCTGCAGCTGCGTTAGCAGCTGTTGGTGAGCCCTGGGTTAGAGTACTGGCAATGGCTGCATATCTAGCTCTAGCTATTTTTCATTATTCAAAGAAGCTTGGAGAAGGAAAGGAGGAAGTACAAGTCTTAGCAACAAAGAGAAAAGTACCACTGCCATTGTTTGGTGCCGCCTTGGCCATTGGAATTAGAGTCGCTGCCAAGTGGGCTGGGTACCGGCATTTGACATGGATGATAACTTGAAAGCAAGGAACTCCTGCCACAACCATTTTCACATTGTAAGCTTGAAGTGATCTGTTTTGAGAAGACTGTCGATGTTAAGGACCAAATTTTCATTGTTGAGATGAGAGGATTTTTCACTTTCCTTTCTGTCTACATTTCCTACCTTTGATGCTACTGAGTGATTTTTCTCTGTAAAATATTATAAGTTTTCTGCTTAATGCTGCCAATTTATGTTCTATGTAACAGCTTTATACCATAGAAGTTTAATCTTTAATATTACAAGTTTAACATCTTCAAATTAACGCAGCAAAAATTAAGATCAATTTTTTTGTCGTATCTTGTAACAAATTACTTGTACTTTTCAGTTTAAGTGAAGTTATTGTCACCCTTGGTTATTTTTATAAAACCTCACTTTAAATAAAATTAAAGCAAATAAAAATCAGAATTAAATGAAAAAATTAAAAGAGTGTATTTAAAAAAAGGACATTTTTAGAAATAAAATAAATATAACTGAAAAAGAAAGTTCATCAGGAAATTATAGAGGTCCCAATAGTCCAATTCTTTCAGTTTTCACAAAACCGACAAGTAATTAAGTGAAGAGGTGGATTATTGGCACCCCTCCAAAATTCTTTTGAAACCCCTTCTTCAATAATGTTAAGTTTAATACCAAAAATACCCTTATTTTTAAATAAACACATTTAATTTGTGAATCTTTTAATTTTCTATTGTTTTCTTTCTCCTCACAAACAAACTTTTATGGGTGATAAACTTTTTTATAAAAATCGATTAATTAAATAACATATTTGTAAGATTATGATGTAAAAAATTTTATTATGAGCCTTAAAAAAATGTAGATAATTTTGTCAGAATGTATTTTGTTTATTATCAATAGATTGTCTTAGTAATTGAAGAAAAATTTATAGAAATTTTGAGAAAAAAATTACATGTGTGAGTTTGATAGTAGAGAAAATACAAGAGTTTTAATATTTTTTTAAAGAGAGAAAATACAAGTTTGAAGTGAGATAAAATAAATATGAAATATATTATAGTATTTGTCCTTAAATGTAATTGTAACAAAATAAGAATTTTAAAAGAATTTTAGAAGGGTGCCAATAGTCCAACTCTTAAGTGAATCTCCCTGGCCCATTCTAATTTTATTTGGGCTTAAAATGAATTGCCCAGGTTGAGCCATACTAATTTTTACTTGGGCTTAAAAAATATTGTCCGCTCTAAAGTTTCTTAAATTATAACCCCAAAAATAGGGGCCAAATAATCCGATTCGTATCCAGCTTCCCACTCCAATCTTTTTTATTAGGGTTTCAAAATCTCTATATAAGCACGTCGTCCTTCCACATAATTCACAATGTCACTCACCAAATTAGGAGGCTGTGAAGTACAATTAGGGTTTACCTTTAAGCAAAATGTAGATTTTTCCTTTATTTTTTTTGTGTCGTCTTAATTTAATTGATTCAGCATCTGCACGACGCTACCCCGGGCTTCTCTGAAGTTCAAAAGTGACGAAGAAGCCCCAATGCTTGTGCTAAATCGCCGCCGTTAAGTGTTGCAGTTTAGCCTCTTTTTTTCTTCCACGGCTCATCTGTGTCAAAGTAACGGCCAAATCCCTCACAATTTTATTTTTGGTTTTTTTTTTTTGGGTTGCCTCTTTACACCTTTAGCTGGTTTTCAAAAGCATTAATTATCTGAAAATTAGGCTAGTCACGGAGGCAAATATTCAATTCTCGGCGGGTGTTCACGTGGGGGTATATTTTTTTTCAATAGTCTTGCCCCTAAAATCAACCGCTATAGTTAATTTTTTATTTGCTAAGTTAGATGTTGTATTGTATTGATTTTAGATCAATTTTTGGCTATGATTATATATATTTATCCGCGCTTCTGAGAGTGTCTATGAAGTACAAGGATAAAAAAAATGGTTGAATTTCTTGATATGAGCCAGCTTATTAGTTTTATAGTACTATCCCCAGATGAATTATATTGTTAAATTGCTAATTCACAGTTTTGTGTGCATGTTAATTGATAGTTTCATTGGCAATGACGATCGAAATATACAGCTTATATGCCAGTTCTGCTTCAGAAAATTCTTGATTGATAAAGCTGTTTCATACTCTGAGCCTCTGAATTGCCCAAAAAAAAAGAAAATTAACTTATTTAACTGCTAGATTTGAATTTGATATTGCTTGTGTTTTGATTATATGAAAATGCCGTTGATGATTCTATCCAATTTGTTTGAGGTGTAGTGGAGTCAGGATGAACCTACCTGACAGAAGCTATCACGCTTTGATATTACTGGATTTAACTGAGGCTTTATAGTATATAATTTGTGTGGTTTAATTGTTCTTGTATTAGTGAAATTAACTTTTGCTTTGAATTTGTAAAATTTTTTGTTGAATTGAGTTTTAACTATACCCTTTATACTTCATTACAGATAGATATTGGGTCTGAAAAAACTCAGAAATTGATGTGTTGTCATCAGCTTCTTCTCTTTTATTTCAACGAGTGTGGAGTTAAATAACAGCACTACAATTATTTACACTATAATATGTTACATTTCATTTTTTATCATTTTGTTTTGTTTTGTTTTTATGTATTATGATTATCTCTAATTTATCTTGGGAGCGTTTGTTAATCGCGGATTTTGATTTGTTAGTGAAGTCTGTTTCCTACTATATCATCAACATTTCTTCAAATCTCGTTGAAGTTGCCATCCCTATAACAGCATTGGACTGGAGTTCCTAAATGGTTCATGGACTCATCACTAGTATCTCATCTCTATTAGGTGTAGATTTCCGAGCCATGATCGACGTAATCAATCTCTAATTGTATTTATTTTATTCCAGTCTTTTAATATACATTAATTTTGTAAATAGCATTATTTGCTATAATTGTTTGGATTTAGATTCAATCTGGATTAGTATTGCTTTCAGCAAAATTCGGACCTCTCTTCTTATCATATTAAAAATTTAGTTGCAATTTATTCACGGGCCAAATTACTAAAATGTACATTCCTCACGTAGAAGATTGGGACTCAGAAGAAGAGTTATCAATAAATCACCATCTCCTTCTCTGGTTCAGATCCTCTCCAGATCTAATCAAAGCTACTAAAAATCCATTGATATGTGGTAGTATAAAATTTAGTGGCCATAATTTATTTTCCTTATTTTCTTAAACCCGATGAAATACTCTCTTAGAATTGTCAAATTCAAAAAAAAAAAAATCTAAATCTTCGGCAATGGAGAACATTAAAATCGCTTAACATGTTATCTAAGGTAGGAGTAATGATATAATCACAAATTCTTGTACAAACTTATTTTGTACAAATTGATGTGGCATGATAAGATTGGTTGAATAAAATATCATTTGGCCCACATGATTTGTTTTTATTATTTTATATTTTCATTCAACCAATGAATTAATGCCACGTTAGTTTGTACAAAATAAGTTTGTACAAGAGTTTGTGGCTGTATCATTACTCCTAAGGTAGTAAGCCCGAAATTTGATTAATCTGATCTGATGTGATAATCGCTTAGGCAGCATTGATTCAACGTCGATTTCTTCATTGTTGAAATAAGTAATCTTATGCCTATAGTTTTCTAATTCATTGAAAACTCTGATGCTCCTCGTACCAAAACTTGCTAGAGGCGAAGGAATAAGAGAACGAATAACTCCTCAAAGGCAATGAGAAACTCTTCAAAGGATCTGACATGACTAAAGATGGCCAACGGCTGTGCCGGCAAATAAAGGCCCATTAGGGTCCACGAGCCGGGCACGACATGTCCTACCAAGTAAACGGGTCGTGCCGTGTCGAAAAAAGATCCATCAATCTTTTTTTTCAAGCCCACATATCTGTCGTATTTTTTCAAACCCACGTGCCTAGCGTGTTTTATTTAAGTCTATGTGTCTGGGCATGATTTTTCAAATCCATTAATCCATACACTTATAATAATAATAATAATAATAACAACAATAATTTTTATTAAGGAAACAATTAAAATTTTATTATCAGTTAATCACAATTTCACAACTATATATTTAATTTCACAATAATCATTTATGATATAACAATACATAAATTTAATTCTTTGGATTATAGCAATGACTAATACAAATCTATATACTCAAGCAGCCAAAATAAAAAAAAAATCTTCAAACAAATTATTCAAATTTCATTTATTCATTTAATAAATTATAAACATAAAACAATTAGATTTTTTTTAAGCTAAGACTTAAATTAATTTTTAAAATCTTATACTGATAAAATATATTAAAATTTTTAATTTCAAAATATTTGTAAAATCATAACATTTTATGTTTACTTTTCATTAAAAAATTTTACTTTGATATACTTTGGCCCATCTGCTATTGATAGCCCACGGGCCACGTGTTAGCTCACTAATGAAGCATGCTTATTTCGTGTATTTTCACGTGTCATGCTTAAACACATCTCTAATTGTGTCATACTTTTAAGGCTCACATACCTAAATTTCTAAGCCCAACCAACCCACATGCATATCATGCCATGTCGTACGAACACGTGTTATGCCACGTGCCGCCTGGCCCGTTGGCCATCATTAGACATGACCAGGCGTGGCGCCAATTAATCATGGTAGAGAGTATCAATTTCATGCATGGCCTGTGCTGGTATCAATTTTATTTCATTTTTTTATTATTCAATTTCTTTTTCTCATTAATGATTTTGAAATTATGGAATTGTGAAGTAAAGCGAGAAAAGTTTAGTCATGATAGATAATTTTAAGGAATTAAAGTGCACCATTTAAGAGGTTGTCAAAATAATTAATTAACAAGGAATTCTGACCATTGAATTTAATAATGCCACATGTCAATAAATTTTTAAAATTTTAAGTGATGATCATACCATGAGAAAATCTTAACCCCTCGTCTCCTCTCCTCTTCCCCCTTCCCATCCCCTTCTTGATGCACAAACGGGCAGATATTCGAAAAACAAAGAAGATGTGCAAGCAGCGCAACAATACTTAGTGCCTGTTTAAGATTGTTTTTAAGAGATTTAAAAGTGATTTTAAAAAAGTAAAAGTTAATTTTGGTGTTTGGTGAATTTTTTTTTTAAAAGGAGTAAAATAGTAACTTTTCGAAATTTAATTTTAAGAATCACTTTTATACTCTGTGTAATTTCATATATATCATCATATATATTATAAAAATCTAAGTTATCTTTATAAAAAAAACTATTAATTTTAAAGAGATTATTATTATTATTATTGATTAATTAATTAATTAAATTGAGATAACAAAATTAAAATTATAATAATATAAAAAATTTAGTTTAGTTACCAGTTATCATATGTATACAATAAAAAAATATTTTTTTATATATGGTTATAAATATTTAAATAAGTTTTATTAAATATTATGTCCAATTCAATTATTTATATTCTCACAACAGTTTTACAGTAAAATTTATTAAATATATACAACTGTTTTTAAAACTCATTAAACTTTAAAAAATAAATTTTATCAAATATTTAATTGATTCTCTTCACAGTTAATTATTTCTACAGCTCAGTTAATAGCAATTATTTTACAAGATACAACATTAGTGAACCGGCCCTTACTCCAAAAAGACATTTGCCATTGCTTCTTTCTTATCCCTCACTAATATTTGGTCTCTAGATCTAACAATAAAATAAAATATTTTCAAGAGATTCTCTTCTTTTTTTCTTTTTGCAGTTTTATTTCAATATCCATTAATTGATTGATAAATTAAATAACAACAATAGCTACAAAACCATAAACAATTTCATTTCTGTCACATCTTGAAAAACGTGGGAATAACGACTAGTCACCGACCCAGGCAGCCTGTAGTGCACATGCTTTGATAGGTCATAAGCTCATCGGTGCATAGTTTATAGTTTTATACAACATCCATGTAAATCATAATAGATTGTAGACCTTAAAGTATAATTCATTTATTCCAAGTAAATGCCAAGAATATTGCTGAATTTTACCCGTTAAATCTCAAGTTATTTTTTTATTTTTATTTTTTACACTCTCAAAACAATTCATTATTTTCCTTCTAACAGTACCTAGCAGCGCCTTAGCCAATAGCGACCTACTCAAGTAACAATAAACTAATATATAAAAGTAGCGCCACATGGCCAGAATTTTAAATTTTTGTAATGGAGGCGGCAGATATTGCCCTATTCTTTCTTAGAGATAAAGAATAATCACAATATATTACTTGAAAATTTGTCTAGTCATATGACAGATTCCGAACTTCTTTTAACTCTTTTAGTGAGAGAATGAGCAAGAAAATATTACAGTGTCAATCTTATTTGCTTCATTAAATCTCTGATATAATCCACCAAATTTCTGTTCTATTGCTGGTTTTGTTGTTGGCTGGATCAGCCAGTTTACTGCAGTTTGTTTCAATGATCAAATCCGTGAGGTTGCCTCTTTAGCTTCATGGGAAGCATTTCTTTCTTGTCGCTTCTATCTACACCCTGTTTTATTGCTTTTTAACATAAATCGCTTTGAAAATGGAAGATTAATTTATTTATTCATCCTTCACGAGTTACACCTCTGCATCGTTGTTTATTCAAAATTTTAAATAAAGAAGTCGTCTTTAGACTTTAGTAGCTTGCTTGCTATAAAAAACACAAAACCAATCGTGACTTTAATTAATTTATTTTGCTTGTGCTTATTCAAGTTACACCTTTGATGTTGTTGTATAGAAAAAAAATAAATGAAAAATCAAAGTCTGACAAAAAACACACCCAAGATAACGTCTTTTTAAATTTGTTCTTAAATAAAAAAATTAAATTCACAAAAAAAAAAAAAAACTCTTTCATCAATCCAATACAGTAAGGGTTCTCCCTCTACAAAGTTTTGAAACATCTTTCTTCTAAGTTTCACACAAAACTCAATACTTCTTCAACGAACGCATCTGGAAACAAGTTAAAAATCACATTTACTTCTAACAAACTACGTTTTTGTTCAATATTTATCACAAGATTAGTTTTTCTTAATTTAAATTCTTATTTTGTTTACTTACAACTATGTAAATAAAAGTGTTGAATTTACCAATGTTGCTTTGTTTTTAATATAGTGCATTTTCTTATAAAATAATGATGAACTATACTTAAATGTGTAGCCAACATATTATTTTTGGGTGGAATTTATTATACTGATTGTTGATAATTGAGTTTAGTTTTGGAATATTTGTTTAGATCGCAATCTAGACTTCTCGATCTCTAAATAAGTTTCGAGTCCAGAAATCTAAAACTTTAACATATATGAAACATGAAGTTTTGAATTTGAATAACATAGAATTTCAAAGCCTAGTGGTTAGAATCCATACATTATAATTGTGAAGTCATGGGTTCGAACTCTCACAATACATTTTGGGGATTTAATTTTTTCCCTCAATTTGAGTCAATTGAGGTGAAGGTAGTTTTCTCCCTTTCGAAATATGAGTGGAGCAGAGACGTCCCTCGAATATTAGAGAGGGTAAAAATTTTGACGAATAACAATAGTCTCATATAATAAAAAAAATATATATAAAATTTCACAATGGTATTTGTGTATTTTCATATCATATTCTATCGTACTCTTGACATTTGAAGTATTGAGTCAAGTTATTCTTGGCATTTAAGTACTATTGAGTAATCAGTCATCATCAATGGAGTACCAAGAGGCTTGATTCTTCCTGAGAGAGGGCTTCGGCAAGGGTGTCCACTCTCCCCATACATGTTCCTTTTATGTGCTGAGGTCTTTTCCAGCTTGCTATCCCAGGCAGAAAGAAATCAGCTGATCAAGGGTTTGAGATTCGCTAAAGATGTTACTATCTCCCATTTCCTCTTTGCGGATGATAGCCTAGTTTTCACAAGAGCTACAGTGGCTGATTGCAAGCATTTAAAAGGTCTCTTTGATACTTATGCAAAGGCATCGGGGCAGATTTTTAATTTTGAAAAGTCATCTATGTTTTTCAGTGGTGAAATTTCTGAGGGGCAGATTTCAGCAATAAAGAGTATCTTCAAGCTCAAGGTGGTTCCCAAATATGAAAGATACTTAGGCCTCCCATTCATGATAGGGCAGAAGAAGATAAGCTTTTTCAAGGATGTCAAATTAAAGGTCTTAAGCAAAATTTCTAGTTGGCACCATAAAAATGTTCTCTAGTGGAGGAAATGAAGTTCTTATTAAAGCAGTTGCTCAAGCCATCCCAGCATATGCCATGAGCGTTTTCAAACTCCCGAAGGGGCTATGTGAAGACATTCAAAGAGCTATAGCCAAATTTTGGTGGGGTTCGAATCAAGATAAGCAAGCAATCCACTGGTTGAGGTGGGAAAAATTAAGTTGTGCAAAGAGTATAGGGGGGCTGGGATTCAGAGATTTCACCAACTTCAATCAAGCAATAGTGGCTAAACAAGGCTGAAGGCTGCTTCAGTTGCGGGATTCCTTGGTATCCAAGGTACTTTAGGCCAAATACTACAGGAACTCCTCATTTTTGAATGCAAAGGAAGGTTCTAACCCTTCTTAGATCTGGAAAAGCATCCTTTGGGGTCGGCAAGTTATAAAAAAATGGGCAAAATGGCGAATTGGGAATGGGAGCAAAGTTCGGGTGTACAAGGACAGCTGGCTGCCACGATTGGATACTTTCAAACCGATATCCCCCCCCCCCCCCCCCAACACTGCCCATGGAAACCACAGTGGTCGAGTTGATAGCTGAGAACAACAATTGGAATGAAGCTAAGCTAAAACATCACTTCCTCGAGGAGGATACAAAAGCAATACTCAAAATTTCCCTCCCCCCAAGCCATAAAGAGGATTCCTTATTATGACATTTTGACAAAAGAGGGGAATACACTGTAACAAGTGGCTACCAGGTGGCTCTCAAGCTTAAATTTCCAAATCAAGCCAGCAGCTCAGCCAGTCCCCCCCAAAGATGGAATAATTTGTGGCCCCTTAACTTACCTGAAAAAATCAAAATCTTCATGTGGAGAGCATCTAAAAACCTTATTCCAACAGCTGAAAACTTGTTGAAAAGAAAATGTCTCCAAGATCCAATTTGCAAGAGATGCTGCAAGAGTGTGGAAACCATTTACCATGCTCTGCTGGAGTGTAAAACAACAAAGAAGATCTGGACTCATGCTCCTCTCCAGCCCAATTTCCAGAATAGCTCAAATCAGAGCATCCTCAGCATCATCCAAGATATGCCCTCCAATATGCGGAAGTCTGATTTCGAGCTTTTGATCTCTCTGTGTTGGGTGGCTTGGTATGCTCAAAACAAGTTTATTTTCAAAGGTAAGAAGATAGACCCAATGCTCTCAGCAGCTAAAGCTGAAGCAGTAATTGATGCTTTTCAAAGAGCTAGGAAGCCTGGAGCCACACATATCTATAACAGCAGTAAAGTGCCTCAGCTAAAGTGGAAGCTCCCTCCGAAGAATGTTTTCAAAGTTAATGTGGATGCAGCCATAAACAGCAAGAGTCAAGTGGCAGGCTTAGGAGCTGTAATAAGAGACTCAGAGAACAAAATTGTAGCTGCAGGCATCAAGCAAACTGGTATGAAGGAGCATGTCAGCTATGCAGAAGCTGAAGCCATTGAGTGAGGTTTAAAGCTAGCTAGAAGGGCAGCTCTTTCCACTTTAATCATAGAGTCAGATTGCCTAGAAGTGGTTGAGTTAGTAAACAACACAAAGAGCAACAAAACATGACTATGGTGAATAATTGAAGAGATCCAGAGCTAAAAAAGAGAGTTTTGTAATGTAATTGTCAATCATATCCCTAGAACTAAAGGTGGCCAATGGGCCGGACGGCACGAGGCACGGCACGGGCACGGCACAAGCACGTCTCGGTAGAGCACGCGGCGCGGCACAGCACGACACGCACGTGGGCCGTGCTGGGCTTAGATTTTAGGCACGCGGACCTTAAAAGCACGGCACGATTAGAGATGGGCCAAAGCACGGCACGCGAAAAAGCACGCAATAAGCACGTTTCATTTTTTAATGAAAGTAAACTTAAAATTTTATGATTTTATAAATAACTTGAAATTGAATCTTTTAATATCTTTTATTGGTTCAAGTTTTTTAAATTTATTTAATTCTTAGTTTCAAAAAAATTATAATTGATTTATGTTTATAATTTATTAAATAAATAATTGATATCATGATTTTAATAAATAAAATTATAAATATTATGATTTTATAAATATGTATTAATATTATTATAAACTATGATATATGACTCTACGTAATTCCAAGTTAACAATTAAGTTAACCCTTAAAAAAAAATTATTATTATTGTTATTATTAAGTGCTAAAAAAGAATTCTAATACCATAGAGTCAAACTTAGCAACTAATATTACATTCTCTTATTATTATTAATTTATTATTATTGAATATGGACTTGAGTTTTGAATTTTTTATTCTATTAAATTAAAATAAAGGCATATGGATCCAACAAAAAATACATAAGCTTGAAAAAAATAAGACAACAACTTGGCATACGCTCTTAAAAAAAAAAAAAAACGCTTAGTGGGCTATTTTTCATAGGCACGGCACGGCACGGCCCATGGCACGGCACGTGTGGGCACGAGCACGAGCACGTGTGGGCACAACACGTGTGCCGGGTTGGCATGGCACGACACGACACGAAATGAATAGTGAGCACGGCACGGCACGAGCACGAGCACGCGTAGGCTTCCTTTGATGGGCCTGGGCCGGCACGGCACGGCCCGTTGGCCATCTCTACCTAGAACCTGTAATGTTTGTGCTCATTCCCTAGCAAAATATGCTGTGGGAGCAAATACGCCTGCTGTCTGGTTAGACTATATTCCAGCAGAGGTGATGAATGTTCTGGTTTAGTGTTGTTTTAAATGGAAAGGTTTACTTTCTTCTCAAAAAAAAAAAAAAAAGGTACTATTGAGTAATATTTGGTGCAAATCCATATGCAAATAAGTCAACACAATAAGGGTAATTTTTAGGGACCTCTCATGAGGTTTAGCTTATTAACACTTAGATAGAATGTATTAATGTAATTACAGATATCACCCATGTCGTTAGTATAAAAATACGTATGTCGTTAGCATAGAAGGCTAAATGTGTAAAAACATATTTAAAATTCAAAACAATTCAAAATTCAAGACGAAATTTTATCAATATCTGAGAAATATTAACTGGTACAATCTTTTTGCCAGTGGACAAAAGAAAGAAAAAATCTTCACGAAAGGAAATATCCACTTAGTTTTTCTCTTTCACATAAGCAAAACCCAACATTGATTTCATCTTTCTAAAGCTGAGAAGAAGCACTCCTTTTACCTGAAGCTTTATCATGATTGAAAAAAGAGTTTAACTTCAGTTACAAACGAGATGAGTTCTTGTGGTGGCCCAAGTCTTCCACGACGCGAGTACTGGCGGTAAATGGCTTCAGCCGCGACTAGAATTGGAGCGAGAAAATGGTTAGTCCTTATTTATGACCGTTCGAAGATGTGAATCATATGCAATTAATTATTTTGTTGACCCTTAGTTTTTTTTTTTTTTAAAAAGAATGGGTTGATTCTGAATTACTTACGAATGAAAATGAGTTTTTTTTTTTATTTTGTTTTTTTTAATCATGTTGATTTCAACAGCCGTGGTTTCTAATTTTTTTTTTCTGTTAGCCAATTATTGTTGCCATTCGGATTGTTGTTGTTTCTCTTTTTCCATTTTTCTGCAATTTTTTTAATTCGAAATATTCATTCTATTTTTGGTATTCCCTATATATATGCGTATATTTCTATTTTTCTATTAGCCAATTTGCTTTCTTTTCTTTTTCTCTTTAAAGTCAATATATACATATGATATTCCCAAAACCAAATGAGTAAAGTCCTTTCCTTTCTGATTCATGTCCATTTAATTTTGAACTCTGATTTGGTCTGCTTGTTGAATTTACTCTGTTATCAATTACAAGCAACTAGGATGTAATGATAGTCTATCATGTAATGCTAACTGAGATGTTGAATTTGAATTTCCTCATGTCTTCAAACTGTGGTTAGGTAATGTAATCCTCTAAATGTGTCAATAATTTTATTTTAAAAAATTTTTTTGACCTAATTTATTGCTGGGTCAAGATTGGGGGTAGCCTGGATTTAGGATTGCTGAGAGAAAGCAATTTGGTGCCATATTGAAAGAGTATTTAATTTTTCTTTACTTATATGAATTAGCAATTATGAAATCATGATCAAAAGTGATGTTTTCTTCATGACATATGGATCAGTCATAGACAGTGTGATGGACAACTCTTATAATTTCATCCTTCTCCACATCTCATTTAAAAATATCTCCAGTGGTCGTGGATTCATAGCTCTCCTAGTTATGCATATGTTATGTTCCTTTTTGCCCTATTAAAAATTAGAGGGAAAAATAGCTTTTGAGAATTTTTATGGATTATGCTTCAGGGGTATGCTAATAGATGCATATAGATTCTTACACAAGAAAAAGGACATGGATTGTGGCTTCTTATGGTCTGAGAATCCAATTGGAAAGTACTTGGGAGATCGAAGTAAAGTTTAACACTCAATTTGGATCTAAATGTATAGGTTGTGATATACTAAATTTCTTTTTCTTTTTTTCCATGTATCAGGAGAAAAGGATGACACAATAGGCTATTTCATTGTTTCAAAAGAACTCAAAGATTGTATTATTGCATTTGAAATGCAAGGGCACATAATTGATTTAGAAGGTATTGTTTATTTCCTGATGGGTAGCTTTTATATTACCATACATATACCTGAAACTAGTGTTCGAATGTGTGATGAATGTTATGAAAATCTTCTTATTGTCTAAGTAGCAAGTTGGGAACAAAACTTAAAATCTGAAAAGCCTCCTCTTGAAGTGCCTGATTTCATCAACAATGTCTCTATAGTGATATATAAAACAGAAAAATTAGATAAATGCTAATTCTTTGTGCATTTTTTTTCTTTGTTTGCAGGTTTTAATGGGAGTGACCATTGTCCTATTTCACTTGAGATTTCAGAAGCCAGTTCAGCTGAGGGGGAAAAAGAAAAAAAATATCGATGTCTGAGTGAAGTTGATTTGTATGTTTGTAACGATGTAATGATGTTATTATAATCTTTCAACAATGCTAATTCCTCAAATTTATTAATGCGAAATCATGTCTTTACTAACTAGTGGCAATGTTATTTGTCCAATTTAACTTCAATTGCTTGTCCTCGCCTTTCAGTAAATTTTGTTTTTTAACTTTGAATATGTTCATTATGGCCATTTGATTTATGTCATAATAATAGAATCTAAACAGGGTATGAAAGGCTTGGATTGAAAGTATTAGTAGATTACGAATAAATATAATATAAAAAACAGTTAAAATAATTTTTTAAAAGAGCAATTTCAGTTAAATTAAAACATCAAAAGTAGCTTCTAATAACATCCTACTTCACGAAACAACAAAGATTTATTTGATAATTTATTATTTTGGAAGGGAGGGTATTTTAGTAATTTTAATAGTCCACTAACGGTCAACTCAAACATCAAGGGATGTATCTGTAATTATATCAATACATTCTATCTAAGTGTTAACACACCAAACATCAGGGGAGGTCCCTGAAAATTACCCACACAATAATCATCCGTGTGACAGACAGATTGTATAATGTGAGTGGTGACTCTCTTCTCTCTTCTCTGGTCTCCCCAATCACTCAACACAAAAGATCCGGTTGAAATCAAACTGCTTCGTAAAATGACGATTTTGTCCTCCTTCGTCCGGAGAGCTTCAGGTGCTTTCAGTGGCAGCTCTACTTACTCCAGGCTTCTCGTTCTCTGCACTCTCAGTCTCAGGTTCTCATTTCCTCACTGCTCTTAAAATGTAAGAGAAAGTTAGAATTATATGAAATCAAAAAACTATGTTATGCATCGATCAAGTTTCATTGTACTCTTCCACTTATTTGATATGCTTATTTAACCAAGTTGTTCGAGGATTTGTTTTACTTTAGCTGATAACTTTCATTTTTTTTAATTATTATTATTTTACTTTAATCTTCTCATATGGCTTCGCAGTATGTGAATGTAATCATATCATCATTCACTAATGCTACTGAATATTTTGGCTCCATTTATGATCACTTTGGATGATTGAATGAGAAATGATTGATCCAGCTTCTTATTAGTTATTACTCTAAACAGGAACAAAATCATAGATAATTTAAGAGTTTTATCTCTAAAAAATTTAATTTTTTGCAGATGAACAACTTCTGGTTTGAGCAAGTCTAAACTCTAATTGTACGTTTCCTTTCTTTTGAACTATTGCAGTGGAGGTGGTTTGGTAGCATACTCTGAATCGCAATCAGAGCCCGGATCTCCTGCTAGTGAACATGGTGAAAAGGAGCGCGAGAAGAAGAGGGTAGTCCTACTTGGAACTGGCTGGGCCGGTATTAGTTTTCTTAAAGATCTCGACGTTTCGTCATATGATGTTCAGGTTGTTTCGCCTCAGAATTATTTTGCATTCACCCCTTTGTTGCCTAGTGTCACCTGTGGAACAGTTGAAGCACGTAGCATTGCTGAGCCTGTCCGAAACATTATAAAGAAGGTAGCGGAAGCAAAACAAGAGTTTCAAAAACTTTTTACATTTTTTTTTCCTTATGCACAGCTAGAATCACTCAGCGTCTTGTTTGATAATTATCTTTCACGTTATCACACTTCATACACATATATTGTCACTTTTTGTCCATTAATGGCTTTTTGGTCTTATGACATTGCAAATATGAGACTTTGATTACTCTAGGTAATTGATTTGTTATTCTGTTTGCATCATTTATCAGAACATTCTTTTCATTGCCAGAGAAATGCAGAAATTCAATTTTGGGAGGCAGAAGCCATCAAGATTGATGCTGCCAAAAACGAGGTTTTCTGTAAGTCTAACATTGACAAGGAAACTAGAGATTTCTCTCTGGAATATGACTACTTAATTATAGCGGTAGGAGCTCAAGTGAATACTTTTGGCACTCCTGGTGTACTGGAGAACTGCCATTTTCTAAAGGTAAAGACATTAGATTTCATAGTATGAAGATATGCATCATTTGTTCCTAAATTTTATTATTCAAATGCGGGTTTTTAATCTTTCTAACATTCTTTTATTGCTTCCTTTATCTTCAAGATGCAGATGTAAATAAATTGCTACTTAGATTCTTTGATAAGATGCTCAATTATTGAATGCAGGAATTAGAAGATGCCCAGAAGATTCGCAGGACTGTGACTGATTGTTTTGAAAAGGCTGTCCTTCCTGGGCTAAGTGAAGAAGAGCGGAAGAGAAACCTTCATTTCGTAATTGTTGGAGGTGGGCCTACTGGTGTAGAGTTTGCTGCAGAATTACACGACTATATCCAAGAAGATTTAATCAATTTGTATCCCACCGTTAAAGACCTTGTGAGAATAACATTGATCCAATCTGGAGATCATATTTTGAACTCGTAAGGAACTGACCATTTACATTTTATATTATTTAAATTGCAATTATACATCAATGAAAGATGCACGTATGCATCTTTTCTAATTTCGTGAAATAGATACTAAGACCATATATATCATGAAATAGATACTAAGTTCCATAATCTCCACAAATGAGGTCTTTTAGACTTGCCTTGATCAGCTGAAAAACCCAATGTGCTAGAGTGGCGCAAAAAAGCGTAAACCTCAGGTTTTTCACTTATTGGTGTATGACAACATAAGGGGTAAAATAAAACTTCTCAGGATAGCTTGCACTTTAGTCAAAGTGAATTATCTGGCTTCAATTTATGCGGTTATATCTGTATATTCAATCTTCTACTGACTAAAAAAGAGGCTAAATTAGATGAATTTAGCACATGCTTCTGTTTATTCTGTTCTCAGATGTCAGTTCCTCATTCTGTTTAGTGCATTTATCTAGAAAATGGTAATGGAATTTTAAATTTCCTTGGAAGACAGGAACATCCATTCTCTCTCTCTCTCTCTCTCTCTCTTTTTATTCTGAATACTTGTTGTTAGCATCTGAGGAAGAGTTTAAGTCATCTTTGCAGGGTTATTTGAAAAATAAAAAAATCAATCCCTTTTCTCTGCAGATTTGATGAAAGAATTAGTTCATTTGCTGAAAAAAAATTTCAAAGAGATGGTATTGAAGTTCTAACGGAATGTCGAGTTGTTAATGTTTCTGATAAGGAGATAACTATGAAGATAAAATCCACGGGTGCGGTTTGTTCAATACCCCATGGACTGGTTTTGTGGTCCACTGGTGTGGGGACTCGTCCAGCCATAAAGGACTTTATGGAGCAAATTGGTCAGGTAGGCTGTATAAATTCCCCATGCTTGTAATGTCTTTGAATTTGAAATTTATATTTTGACCATCATTTTTCCCACCCTATCTTATTATAATGCTAGAGATCCGAAATTTCAGTCCCAACTCGAGTCCCATAATGTGTCCCTTATCTATTAGATGATGAATGAAAAACTACTTATTACTTTATTCCACCATCCAATTGATGGATGCCGCTTCAGTTGGGATTCAAATTGGGTCTCAAATATTGGGATCACTAGCATTCCTCTTGCTCGTTATGTGCAGCCTAACATGGTGACATAAACTCTATTCTTTTGTCTCAAGTTTGAGTCAATTGAAATTCTTGAATGAGTGAATACTGATTAGTGTTTCTCAACTGCTTATGCCTGGAAATCTGTTTTGCAGGGTAAGAGACGTGTTCTGGCTACCAATGAATGGTTGCGAGTTAAGGAATGTGAAAATGTGTATGCCCTTGGTGATTGCGCTACTATAGATCAACGTAAGGTCATGGTATGTGAAACTTTAGCAGATTGATTTTGTTCTTAGATCTGCAGGGAGTGGCTTGCTTCTGCTACTTCCTTTGTTCTCCATAATTGCAGCATCTATAAGCAATTACAGATTCTTCTATATGGTCTGTGATTTGTTGATATTGTTCAACCACATTGTACTTTTTGGGGAAAAAAAAAAAAAAAAACCTACTACTACTTGTACAAGTAGTTTTATCAGATTGTTATTTCATTGGTGAAGGCTTCTGTTATCTTGCATCTTTTCATTGGTTAAAATTTTACAGTACGAATGGTTTTAAGAAAGAAACTTTTAATCCAATCAATAATTTTATGATTTGAAATCTTATTTCCATATTTTCCTTTCGGAAAATGGCTCTCTTGATGAAGTCCAAAAAGATACTAATTCAGTGAAACCTGACCAACCAATACAGCAGCTAGGCCAAGCTGTGGGACCTGAGCCTTTTGAAGATTGAGTACCTTACTAAGTTCATTAAACTTTATAATAATAAGAGAACTTTATTTGTTTTGAAAAATGAATGAAGAACGTAAGACTACTCTTCGAGATACAGACAGTTGAAAAGAATACACAGTTCAAGATAATAATATGGCAGCTGATGCTTTCTTTATTTCATTCTTTTTCTTGCACTCTATCCCTATTTTTAGTTTTACATTGAAATTTCTTATTCCCGAATGCAATTTTGAATCCATCTGTAGATTGCAATGATTTTCTACTTATAACACTATGTTGCTGTGCCTTTAGGAAGATATTTCGACCATCTTTGCAGCTGCAGACAAGGACAACTCTGGTACTTTAACTGTTGAAGAATTCCAAGATGTAATAGATGACATCCTCATAAGGTACCCCCAAGTGGAGCTCTATCTAAAGAACAAGCATCTGAATGATGTAACAGATCTGTTGAAGGATCCTCAGGGGAATCCAAGAAGAGAAGTAGATATTGAAGGGTTTACATTAGCCCTATCTCATGTGGATACACAGATGAAGAGCCTGCCTGCAACTGCACAGGTATTTGTCCTTAATATATAGACCGTTTGGGGCAGCTGCACTGTCCCCACGCCTATAAAAGAGGAGAAATTTTCTCGTTTACGGGGCTATAATGGCTAGAGTTCACTTGTGATTTTGTTTGTACTTTGCTCATATGCCTGTACACAGGTTGCTGCTCAACAAGGTGCATATCTTGCTAGGAACTTCAACCGCAGGCAGCAATGTATAGAACATCCAGAAGGTCCTCGACGCTTTAGAGGTCTTGGGCGTCATCATTTTCGTCCATTTCGGTACATCATATATTCTTTCTCTCTAATCCAGTTGTTTGCTCAGTGTTATGATCAGCGTGGTTCTCTCTTTGACTTGAGTTGTGTGCTTTTTCTGTGCAATGCATGCTTACGACAGATAACCACTAAAAATTACTGCAAAATTCGATACACATGGGAATCTCCTTTTGGTTTTAGTATAACTATCTCCAAAGTTCTGTTCTGTCATCCTAAATGGCATTCACATGATATATAAGCCATAATTATGCACAAGTTAGAAATTTCAAATTTGAAATATTCCATGAAAAGTTCATTTGTTTAGTGTGCTAGAAAACTTTGGGTTTTAACTTTTTGACAGTAGCCAATTTATGTGAGTCCTCACACTGACATTGCTTTGGTTGGGACAAATACTGCCTACTAGCCTTTTATTGATCCATTTGCAATCCAAATAGCATTCCTCTGGCATTATCTATTCATTGTTTACAGTTTATCAGATGATTTGCACTTTTCCCAAAGGGTTTTGACCTTGAAGAGCAATGATAAGGAAATCTTTCACTTTCTTGGGACGTTCAGTAACTTAATGCCTCAGATTTTCAATAACTTAATGCAACATTCCTATGGCAGTGAAACATACAAGTTAAGGAGGATTTTGGAAGCAAAGGATGTCCTCTTTAGCTAAAAGAAGAGCGTTAGAAGTGTAGCATTGCTATATGATAGGTTATCTTCTCCCAATCTTATATTTTGGTAGTAACCAGCAACAGATAACACATTCTATAATTGCAAAATACATGAGCAATGCATTCAAAAAAGCTTCAGCGTTGTAATCTTAGGTAGTGGTATGATAACCATAAAAGAAACACTTGCAATAACTTTTTGTCAAATTTGGTGTAGTCACATTATTCATAATCTGATATGGATTTGTCTTAATCTTTGTTCTTACTGGCTTTCCTGGCATTTGATGTGTACTATAACCCCATTAGGGCATCAAACTCATAATAATTAGTAACATGTTAGTAATAAGTTATATCATTCTATTCTTTTTAAAAAAAACTTCTGAAAACTGTCTTGACTAGCACAGAAGTTAAAGAGCTTGAACCCAGTTGTTTGTCTTCTATGCTGTATTCTGGCACACCATTGACCTCAGATTTGGAAAATTTTAATATCCAAAATTGGGATATCGTTGTTTGGATAGAAAGAACTGACATGGATAGTCAAGATCACTTCTCAGTCATTTCCTTAACTTTTGCATTGTTGAAACCCTGTGATTACCAGGTACAAGCATTTTGGTCAATTTGCTCCTTTGGGAGGGGAACAGGCAGCTGCTGAATTGCCTGGAGACTGGGTTTCCATGGGCCATAGCACTCAGTGGCTCTGGTATTCTGTATATGCTAGGTGATTATCTACTGTTGCTTGTCGAATGTAAACGGTTTGTGCATCCATGAATTTAATTAAATCATTACTTACTTTTTATATTTAGCAAACAAGTTAGCTGGCGTACGAGGGTGCTAGTGGTATCTGACTGGACAAGACGTTTCATTTTCGGAAGAGATTCAAGCCGCATTTGAGGCAGCAGCTAGAGAACCTTCTTAAATTTTCTCAAGGCAGTGTTCAAACCTATTATCTGTTGTATTTAGAAACTGCGTACTCACTCCTTTGAACATTGCCACTGTATATGTTATCTTCTATGTGCAATAACTTTTCCTGCTCTTTGGGCAGATGGCAATGAGCAGGAGCCTACCCTTAGTGATTTCAGTCTCAAAATTTGAAGTTCCAAGGTTCAGAAGTTTGAGACAATGGCATGAAACGGTTTCTGGTGTTGTTTTATCTGTATATTGTTAAAATTATAGACATTGTAACACAACTGATCTACTAATTAAGTTTCAAGATGGTATTTTCATTAGTCGTTAAATGTTTATTCTTTGGGTTTTCAATATTTACTTTAGGCAACAATGCTTGTGACTCATGAGTCTTCATCTTCAATTCGCTCATCCCATGGCTTGAAGTCTCAAACTGAAGTGGGTGTTCTTTTTTTTTAATTATTATCTTTTTCTTCCCCTTCAAATTGTAAAACGAATGTCACTTTGTTTAGTTGTTTTTCATGGCTTAAAACCTAATTTAATAAAATCTCGAACATAGATTAAAATAGTGAAATCAACGGTTCTGATTTTTATCCCTTGCGTCACCGGCTATCACAATTGTTTTCTCACGAGGTCCTTTGCTGTTCTGTCATAGTCAGTCGCTTGATGTTATGCACAAAGGATTTTGGAATCCTATTTATTATGACATGGGCCCAGGGATCTGCACTCACCATCCAAAATCTCGAACCCCCTGATACGTCACCGTTTAATTAGATTAAGAACCCGAAACTTGGTGGCCAAGTAATTACACAACCTGTGCCTAAATCCCTACTAAGTAGGGAGATCATGATCATACACGTGTCCTACATTCCCGTTTAGACAAGTCAAAAAGAGGAATATATATATATATATATTTTTTCTTAATTACGCGACCGTTTCCTCGCCTACAATTTTGTGCCCCGGCCGCAAAACCACTTTCCCATTTTCTCTAGAAATTTCCTCCTGGTTTTTAGTAATTAGCATAGCAAAAAACTCAGGGTTTAGTTGTCTACAATGCGAGGTTACACGTTTTGTGAGGGAGCGGGAGCCGTAGGAGCTTTCCAAGACCGTTCCTTGCTGGCTAACATTCTTGATATCAGCTCTGTCAGGTACTTTCATTTGATGGTTTTTTTTTTTTCCATCGAATGATTTCTATTACTATCTGGACTGCAAAAATATGCTGTTGTACGAAATAGATCACATGCAAGTTTGTTGAAGAATTTTTTTTAACTTAAACAAAAAAGCAAAAGATGCTGTTTTTGTTTTTTTTCATAAATATTGTTCTTAATTTTTTTTTAACTTGTTTACTCGTAAATAAATTATTATTGTCTCATAGCTTAGTTAGCTTTTGTTTTGTTTTGATTCGTTTTCTTCTTCTTTTTTCATTTTTTCATTAATTTGCTTTTGTCGACAGTATTATTCTTTTTTATTTATTTATGAAATTTCAAAATCATATTAAATAAATTTTTGATAAATCTAAGGTATCGATTATTGTTATTGAATATCTATTATATATTGTTGATTTTTGTCATTGCTTGCATTTTTTTCATTGTTATTGTTTGCATGTGGCTGATGTTGTTGGTTCTGTTTTCTGCGATACCCCTTTTACCACCAAAGGTGTTAGGAAAAAAACAAAACAACAGTTTTGTTTCTAAATTGTCTGGTAAACTCTTTTTTCTTTTCCTTTTTTGGTGGGGGTTAAAAAGCAAGCAGTCAGAGTCCTCTGATATTGAATTAGTGCAGTTGTACCAAAACCTCACTCAATCATCTGACAGCAATACAAATGTCTTGAACATCGCATGTAAGAAAAAAGAAGAGAAATTAAAAAGGACATTGAAGCTCAAGAGTTAACAATTGTTGACTTGATCCAAGTGTCATCAAGATTTTGTGACTGGAGTTTGTTTTATCTTTAGAAATGTCTCAATTACTCTTCTGATGTTGATCCAAGTGTTCAACTTATAAACATTGGTCTCAATTCAGGTACAGGAATGCGATTAAAGAAAGATGTGCCCGGACCTCCAGCACGTGTAGACCCTTAATTGTGGCATGCAATTCTAATGCGTCAGACTACCCTGTTCTATCAAGTAGCAGAAGTTATCGGGGATCTTATAAGCTCCATTCCTTGTCTACAGGTATATCAATGTCAAATCTTTTCTTTCATTTTTTTGGCTGCCCAAACAGTTATGATAAGAGAGTTTACAAAGCCTCTGCTGTCAGGGAGAATAAATTGCTACTTCAGAAACTAGCTTAGGAATTAATCAATTGTTTGTGACTCAAATTATGAAAACAAAAAATAAAGCCTGAGAGATTTGAAGCACTACCCCTCCTCTGTTTTCTTTCTATGCGTCTGTGGCCTGTGGGGTGCTGCATAAGGCAGAGATTATCGCCTTGGTGTGCTCACATTGTTTTTGTTATCCCTACTTGTATATTATATACAATTAACAGGATGCACAGGTCATCCAGCTGCATTAAAAAGTTTCTTACACTTGATATTTTTGTTGGAACAAATAAGGAAATATTGGCAGCTGTCAATAGATATGACTTTTTTTTTATATTGTTGTGAGAATCTTAACCAGATATGCTGACCTTCCAAAGTTAAAATCACTCTATAACAATTACATTTAAATAAGTGGCATGTCGATTAGAATTATATATATATATATATATTTTTTTTTTTATATTTTGAGACCACATGATGTGGTAAAAAGGTGATTTTCATTGTCTTTAAATTGTTCACATTTCGACCATTCTACCAAAAATATTAATAGATGATTAAAACATCATATATTATCAATAGTTCATGTCTTTATGTTTTGAGATGAGATGTTCTTAGGAACATCAAAAAGACTTTCTGAATTATTCCAATTTGCTCATACTTTTGCTATTTTAATTGGTAAGAACTCCACCTCAATCATGTTCAACATCGAACTCCTTTTTAGGTGACAAAAAAGAGTTTCTGTCTCCCACAAGCTTTAATTTACATAGACGGAACGGATCTGCACTGGTGCCAAGGGCTGCTGCTAGGGATGCATTTGATTTCCGCTTGCCTGCAATAACTGTGAAGCCAGAATGGTGGTGGAGGACTTTAGCATGTGTACCTTATTTAATTGCTCTGCAGATATCAGACGTAGGGTTGTATTTCTATCCCTTGTCAGAACACTATGAGCTGTTTGAAAATCTAATCTACTTCGTCCCAGGAGCCATTTCCAGGTTACCAATTTGGTTCACTATGATCTATTGCTTCATAGCTTATGCTGGGATTGTGAAAAACAAAGACTTGCCTCACTTCTTCAGGTTCCATATGATGATGGGCATGTTGATGGAAAATACCCTGCAGATTTTCTGGTATACGTGCAATTTTATGCCGCTTATTCACTATCACGGTACTTTTGGAATGCACTTTTGGGCAGGTATCGGATTCGCATACATCACCGTTTTGTTGGCGTGCGTTAGGTCTGCTCTTGCCGGGTCATACATTCAAATACCTTTGATCACTGAAGCTGCTTGTATTCATACTCTGTTTAATATAGGAAGTTTCCACAGGCCTTTCTAAAGAGTGTGTTAGTTTTTCGGAAGGCTACCCCTCTTTATGCAGTCCATTTTTCAAAATATTTCAAGATAAAATAAAACATAATAATAATAATTAATTGGATAATTAATTGTAGTTGTTTAGGAAGGGATGAGTTGAGGATGCTTTATTTCGTTTCATTTGATTTCATGGTTGTTTTAGTTTGTATGCAACATTTTAATTTTGAACCGCATCAGATCGGTTCCTTAAAGCAGGGCTGAGACTCCTGGTTTCGCAAACAACAACATTCAACATAATAATATTAAAAAGAGGGGGAAACTTGTGGTGCAACTGTGGTACCGTGCTACAGTTGCATCCAGTCGTTGGATGTCAGTGGACCCTACCAATTCAAGTGCATCCAACGGTTGGATGCAACTGTGGCACGGTACCATAGTTGCACTGTAGCTTGATCCTAAAATGAGTCATCTTGCAGTACAGAGCTGTATGACACACAACTAGTTGAACAGTGAAAAGGTAACTCGGACAATCGGTATTCTACCGGTTGTAAATATTTTTTACATTTATTTAATTGATTTTGTATAAGAAAAAATACTAAAAATAGAGAAAAATTACAAATAATTACCAGAAAAGTAGTAGAATGCTGTAGAATATTTGAGCAAATTAATTTCGAAAAAAAATTATGAATTGTAAAAAAAGTCTTTGAAATAATTATATTTAAGATAATTTGGTTAAATCTCAATACATTAGATAACTGTTCCAAGTTTACTTCTTATGTTTCTTAATTTGGTTATACTTTCTCAATTATCAAGTCATATATTTCAAATCATTATTCCACTAGTTTTATGTTTATAATTCCTATTTTTATGCTTAAATCCAATAATTTGGCTTAGATTCCAAGTTAAGATTCTATAACTTCTATTTCCGTCCAATAAATTCTTAACTTTGTAAAATTTTCTCCGTTATTGTTTCTAGTGCTTCAACTAATTTTTGAAGTGGTTTTGTGTTACATAATCGAATTAACAAGATCAAATTCTAATTAAATGGGTTAGATTTCAAGTTTATATTATAGGCTTTTATAGTTGGTTAAATTAGTTTCTACATTTCGTTAAACTTTATCATTTTATGGTTCTATACTTTCACCTAATAGATCCACTAGATTTATGTCGAGTATCCCAACTAAACATGTAGCATTCCGCCACCATGAGTTAAATACCAAATATACTATTAAGTACTTTTCTTTTTATTTTATTTTTCCCTATATTCCGTTATTTTTTCTCATCTTATGGTGTAATACTTCGACTAATAGTTCCACCAAATTCGTATTAAGTATTCTAACTAATTAGGTAATATTCTACTTTTATGGGTTATATACCTAAAATAATTTTTTTTGTTTGACTTGTTCCTACAAGTCATTATACTTTCTCAATTTATGGTTTTTATTTTTCACCTAATAGTTTCACTAGCTTTGTGTTTAGTATTCCCACTAACTAGGTAATATTGCAGTACAATAGGTTAATTACTACATATGCTTTTTAGATTTTTTTTGGGTGATAATTCCACTATTTTTGTGTTGTATATTCCAACTAACTAGGTAATATTTTAATATTCTATGTTATATATATAGATATATTTCTAGAATTCGTAGTACTTTCTCAATTTATGGTTTTAATGTTTCACGTAATTTTTTCACTAGGTTTGTGATAACTCTATGAAATGAGAGTTATCATGACACTTTCAGACTTGAGTCAGTAATACATAAAGAGTAAATGACATGTCTTTATAGCATTTTAGTTATATTTTGTATGAACATCTATTTTAGTTTATTTTTAATAAATTTAGTTTGTTTTAGATTAATTTGTGCTTAAATCATATGCATAATTGTAGGTGACTGGAAGCTTAAATTTTAAGTAACATGTAGTAGTCGTTGCTGTAGCACCATTGCTGTAGCATTGTTGCTGCAGCAGTCCTAAAGCATTGACAGAGAAGATTTCGCACGGATACTTCAAAGATTGAGATATGGATTTTTCAAAAATGGAAGATACGCACCCTAGACTTCTGGTTGCCCAAATTCTAAGCTATAAAAGGAATACACAAGCAAAGAAAAAGAAAGAGTCATCACCCAAGGAATAAACCGCAGAGAAAAATATAAGAAAACAGAAATCAAGAGAGAGATTGAAGGTTTTCCTAGAGGAGAAATCGCAGAGATCAATTGGAAATCAGTTCTTCTTATTCTTTTCTTATTTTCTATTTATTCATGGGGATGTATTTGATGGCTGAAACTCTTTTATTTATTTTTCTATCGCAAATCATGAACTAAATTTGATTGTGGTTGAGTGATAAACGATCTTGATAGATGATTGACTGATATAAGTATGTTGCTCTGTGTTTGCTATAACATTTTGTCTTAATTGTATTTATTTTAATTCTCTATTTCGGCTGACCACTCATTTAGGGATACTATCTAAGAAAGAGCCTAAAAAATGTCTAACTTAGTGGATCTCATTAAGATAATACTTGGTTTTAGATTGAGTTTCTCAAGTTGAGTTAATCTCAATTTGAATAGGGTTATACTTGATCTAAAATTAGTGATGAATAGGGGTGGGCGCGGTTCGGTTCGGTTTTTTACTAAATTTTTCATAATAGTTCGATTACGATTATTTTAAAATCATAATCGCGATTAATCAAATTACCGAAATAATCAAATACTTGATTAATCGAAATAATTCGATTCGATTCGGTTTGATTATTTCGATTATGGGCCTATTGGACCTATTTTGGGTTTTTTTAAATTTAAAACCTTAAATTAATAAATCTACTACAAACATAAAAAGTTAACAAACAAAAAATCAAAATATGTCTCAAAAGTATGTTCAAGAACACATAACATGTTCAAATAACAAGTTCAAATCAAAATAAATATGCAATTGTTTTGTGGAGTAGCCATGCATGTAAGTCAAAATCGTTCATACACACATACAACAATAAGACGCTACAAAAATGAAATTTCATTTCATGATTTTTTCATAAAGCAAAATCACTCCATTTCCAAGACACCGAATGGCATAAAATATCAAATCCAGTTTTTTCTCATCAAATACAAGAAAAATTATAAAATTTATTGTTCAATGCACAAATGTTGTAATTCTAAACTAAAACCAACACTTGCAAACTAAATTGAAACCACCTTCTTTTTCTTTTTCTCGTTGCTGTTATCTATTCCCTGCATGTCGACATATGTGAGAGATTAAAAAAGACCAAATAAAAGTTCTCTTCTCCTACAAGAAATAAGGAACAAAAGAATCAAGTAAGAATGAAAGGCCTCAACATCCACACATTTCCTGTTCTGTTCCTTTCGCCATTTTTTCCCCTTCCACAACCAAACAGAGATTTTTCCAGAAAAAACACAAAGAAATGAAGAGCATTTCAATAGAAGGATTTGACGGCTGACGGACACCATTTATAAGGAAAAAAAAGAAAAAAGAAAAAACAAAGACATAATCAAAAGGCTCAAACACTCACGTCAAGTTTGCAAATTAAGAGCAAAGTTATCAGCACACAATGACACTCATTGACGACTGCATACTAATTCACATGGTAGGTGACAATGGCAGCAGCAGCAGATGACAGCGGCTACAGCAGGTGGTAGCGGCGGAGACGAGTAGCAAGGATGAGATTACAGCGGCTGACGGTGCTGCGGCTGAAGGAGTGAAGGTCATGAGTTCGGTTTTTGGCTGAAGAAAGAAGAAGTGTTTATATTTAGACTTAGGGTTTGTTTATTTCATTTCGGTTTATTTGATATCTGGTTCGGTGTTTTGGTTTTTTTTTTTAAACCGAAAACCGAACCGACTGGTTTTACTACTTTGATTATATTACTCATTCGATTTTTTGGAGGTAAAAAAACAGCACAAAAATTAAACCGCACCGTTCGGTTCGGTTCGGTTTTTGATTAATCAGTTTTTTTTGCTCACCCTTAGTGATGAACTAGACACAAAGATTCATTTTGTAGGGTAAATGAAACTTAGATCGATTAATACTATATTTAATATTGGCGTAACAACTGGTCATTATTAGGTTGCATTAGTTATAAAATATCCAACAGGCAACAACTGAGGATGCATGAGGGATTCTGCTTAGTGCTATAGTAGATGTTGTAGCAACGATACTGTAATTAAGAAAATAGTTAATGCTGAAATAATATCTAAGCAACCTAAGAGGGGGTGAATTGAGTTTCTAAAATTTTTGCAATGCTTAAACAAAACTTAATACAAATCTTAAACGAATTTAAAGCAACAATAAGTAAATCAACCAAAATATAAAAATATAAGGGAAGAGATATTCAAACACAGAGATGTTTACGTGGTTCGACAAACCTCGCCTACGTCCATGCATCCAAGCACATTGGGCTTGAAGATTCCATTAGTTAAGCCTTCAAGCCTTCAAGCCTTCAATTACACTTACAATTGACTTCAAATGTGTCAATCAACCTTTACACCAATTAAATCATTAATAGATAAACACTTCCAAGATCAACTCTTGTTTAAAGCTGATTGAGCTTATTTATAGTTGGAGTTGAAAAATAGTCATTGTCGGCTTTCTGCCCAAAATCATATCGCTGTTAACAATTATCGGTTAACCATTTTGACTGGTCCAAGTGACCATTGAGTTAAATTTCAAATAAACGATTGACTGTTTGCCATTATCGGTTGACCGTTAATTTCCAGAGACCTATAAAACAAATTTTGGCTATCTGTTCTTGCTAAACGATTCAAGGTTAGCATAGAATTACATTCTGAAAATTATCGGTTAGCCGTTTGGCGTTAACGGTTCGCTAGTTATTTCCAGTAACCTGCAAAACAAAATAAGCTTATCCGTTTTTGCTAACCGGTTCAGGCTTAAGAATTTATCCCTCTCTGAAATTATCGGTTAACCGTTTCAAAGTTAACGGTTCACCGTTTACTTCCAGAATCACAATTTTAACCAAATTTCGCAGGGAATGATTTTTTGATTTAAAATTAACGATTATCTATATTTCATGAACACATTTAGAAAGATTATACGGTTTTTGGGAAATTATTTATAGATGAAAACTCTAATATTTTAATCGAAAACATTTAAAGTTTGTTATCATCAAAATCAATATAATGAACATATAAATGTTAACAAATGCCATTTAATGAAATTTTAGAACAAAACTGTACTGTCAAATTACTGTAGCAAATCTGATAACATCTTTTCTTGTGGAGACGATCTGAATACTCATAAGTATATTACTTATTGTGTACACTTGCACATTGACACCCATAACATTAAAGATTGCACACACCAGTTTGTGTTGAGAATTCCAACTAAATGATCAAAATTCTAGTACAATAGGTTAATTATCATATATGCTTTTTAGGTTTTTTTTTGGGTTCTATTTGTTCTTGTATTTCGTTAGACTTTCTCATCTATTTGTTCTCTAGTTCCACCTAATAATTCCATTATTTTTGTGTTGTATATTCCAACTAGCTAGGTAATATTTCAACATCCTAGGTTAAATACCAAATATGATTATATATATATATTTTTCAGTTTGATTTGTTCTTAAAATCCATTATACTTTCTCAATTTCCAGTTTTGATCATTCACCTATTAGTTTCACTAGATTTGTGTTGAGAATTCCAACTAATTAGTAAAATTCCAATAGAATGGGTTAATCACCAGATATGTCTTTTAGGTTTTTTTTTAGGTTTAATTTGTTCATGTATTTCATTAGACTTTCTCGTATATTGGTTCTCTCGCTCCTCATAACAATTTTATTATTTTTGTGTTGTGTATTCCAATTAACTGGGTAATATTTCACTATTTTGGGTTAAATACCAAATATGATTTATATATACATCATTTTCAGTTTGATTTGTTCCTGAAATTCGTTATACTTTCTCTATTTACAGTTTTGGTGTTTCATCTATTAGTTTTACTAGATTTGTGTTGAGAATTCCAACTAACTGGTGAAAATTTCAGTACAATGGGTTAATTACTAGATATGCCTTTTAGGTTGTTTTTGGGTTTGATTTGTTCCTATATTTCGTTAGACTTTCTCGTATATTGGTTCTCTTGCTCCACTTAGTGATTTCACTATTTTTGTGTTGTGTATTCCAACTAACTAGTTAATATTTCAGTATTCTGGGTTAAATACTAATGTGATTTTCATATATATTTTCTTTTGATTTTTTCCTGAAATTTGTTACACTTTCTCAATTTACGGTTTTGATGTTTTACATAATAATTTCACTAGGTTTGTGTTGAGAATTCCAACTAATTATTGTATATTTCAATACAATGGGTTAATTACCAGATATGCTTTGTAGTTTTTTTTTTTTGTTTGATTTGTTCTTGTATTTTGTTAGACATTCTCATATATTGGTCTTCTCGCTCCACCTAACAATTCTACTATTTTTGTGTTTTGTATTCCAACTAACTAGGTAATATTTCAATATTTAAGGTTAAATACCAAATATGATTTTTATATATTTTTGGTTTGATTTGTTCCTACAATTCTTTAAGATTTCCCAATTTATGTTTGATATTTCACCTAATAGCTTCACTAGGTTTGTGTTGAGAATTCTAACTAATTAGTGAAAATTTTAGTACAATGGTTAATTACCAGATATGCTTTCTAGGTTTTTTTAAGGTTTGATTTGTTCATGTATTTCCTTAGACTTTCTAGTATATTGGTTCTCTTGCTCCACCCCTATTTTTGTGTTGTGTATTCCAACTAATTAGGCAATATTTCAATACTCTGGGTTAAATACCAAATATGATTTATATATATATTTTTTATTTGTTTGTATAGTTCTTTAAGCTTTCCCAATTTATGTTTTGATATTTCACCTACTAGTTTCACTAACTTTGTATTGAGTACTCCGACTAACTAGCTATAAGTCATATACCAAATATGACTTATAGATCCTTTTTTGGTTTGATTTGTTTCTAAAAAAACTTTCTCAATTTATTGGTATAATGTTTTGCGTAATATTTTACTAGCTTTGTGTTTAGAGTTTTGACTAACTAGGTAATATTCCAAATCAATGGGTTAACTATTACAAATTCTTTTCAGTTTTTATTTTTAGTTTACATGTTCCTATATTTTGCTCAACTTTCTCGTTTAATTGTTATCATGTTCCACCTAATAATTTCACTATTTTTGTGTTTTGTATTCCAACTAGTTAGGTAATATTCTAGTAGTGTGGGTTATATATCAAATAGGATTTATAAATTCTTTTTTTCTATTGATTTGTTTCTATCTTTCATTATAATTCTCGTTTAATAGTTCTCATGTTTCACCAAATAGTTTTACTGCCTTTGTTTTCCGTGTTTCAACTAAATAGGTAACATTTCAATATGTTGGGTTAGATACCAAATATGATTTATAGATTTTTCCTTTAGGTTTATTTGTTCCTATAATTCGTTAAACTTTCTCAATGTATGGCTATTATGTTTCACTAGTTTTGTGTTGACTATTCCTAATATTTAAGTCATATTTCAATATCACACATGTTTTTTTTAATTGATTCCAATATTTCATTAAATTTTCTGGTTTCATGATTTTCATGTTCTGCCTAATAGTTTCAATAGTTTTGTGTGTGTATTCCAACTTACTGTGTAACATTCCAATATTATTGGTTAGATACCGAAAATAATTTATAGATTATTTTTTTACTTGATTATTCTTACAATTCTATAAACTTTCTTGATTATGGCTACGATGTTCTACCTATAGTTTCATTAGTTTTGTGTTAAAGTATTCTGAGTAACTGAGTAATATTGTAATACTATGGGTTAGATAAATGCCAAAGATGCTTTTTTGATTTTTTTTTGGTTAAATTATACATACTTTCCATTAAGTATTATCAATTATTACTTGATATGTATCAACTAAAAATTTCTTGATTTTTTTGTTGAATAATCCTACTATGAAACTAACATTTCGATAATTTTTGTTGGATTTCAAATTTACTTTTTACTACTGTTATTTTTGTTAGAGTAGTACCAATTTTCCTTTAAGCTTTCTCATTTTATAGTTCATTTGTTTCAATTATTTGTTCTATAAGTTTTGTGTTGAATATTCTAGTAGGTAAGATTTCAAAATTTCAGGTTCAATACCAACCATGCTTTTGACTATTGTTTTCTATTGAATTAGTGAATAATTCTCATTAAAATTCATCAATTTTTTGTTATATTATTTCAACTGATAGATGCACTAGATTTATGTTGAGTATTCCAACTAATTACCTAATATTACAGTACTATAAGTACCAACTGATAGGTCAATTTTACCTATTTATTTCCAAGTTTATTCCAAAACTCTAATATTGTGCTACAAGATGACTCTTACATTTAACTTTCTCATATCTTAGTTCAAATATTTCAACAAATTGGCACACTAGTTTTTTTCTAAAAAAATTATTCAAGTTGTAATTAGACTCGTTGCATTGTGGGCCGGGTCCGCTTATTAAGCAGCCATGTATCTGCGTTGAAAGATCTTATGGGAAGAAAAAGAGTAATAGCCTTTAAGCATGCAATTAATTTAATCATTTAATGTCAGTGACTTCACATTTTTTTTTCTGACTCATTGCTTGTTGAAGGAACAAAGATGGTTTGATTAATTCGGTACCATCCTCTTCCTGTTGACTTGTAATTTCGACTATGCAGGTAAGCTTTTTTAATTGTAAAGCTAAGCTATTTCCTGCTTCTTCACTATATTGTGCTGTGGTTGTGAAATTGACAAGTGTTTATTTGGCTCAAAGATCATTTGACTTATAAATGTAGGGACACTGTGACATAAACAATGAACTTTCTCTAGGTTTCAATATAGACATGAATATTTTTGTAGTGTTAGTGGAGGGTGCCATGAGTGGTGCTTCCATTTCTTTTGCTGCCTATGCTCATAATTCGACATTCTCAGACCAATCTAGACCAACACATTTGGTCTCTTTTGCCAACTCAGATGACCACACGGATAGTGATCGACCTCCTTCCTTTTTTGTTTCTAGAGATAGGCTGTCTAAGTTTGATGTAATTGGCAGAGAGTTTTCATCAATAGAAGATGTCGAAGAGTTTTACTTCGCCTATACGAAGAGCATCGATTTTAGTGTTCGAAAAGATGTTAAAAGAGCAAACTCAAAAGGCAATGTCACAATAAGAAGCTGGGTTTGTTCAAAAAAAGGTAAGAGGTCTAAGAAGTATCTGAATAAAAGTGATCGAAAAAGGGTAGCCAAACCTTTAACAAGGGCATCATGTTAGACTACTTTTTGCATTGGTTTTAATAAAGTTAAAGGTGTTTGGTTGCCCAAAAGTGAGTTGACACTCACACTTATGCATTAGTGCCTCATACTCAAGTACAATTTCTTCGCTCTTATCATAACGTATCAGATGCTGATTATGTTACTGATTCAATTTTGTACCATTTTGGAATGAAACCATCCCAGATCTATGAGTTAACGGCAGAACGCTCGGGTGGATATGAGCATGTTGAATTTATAAGAAATGACCTAGGAAATCGTTTATATGTTGGCAATCAAGAGCAAATCATTCAAACTAGCTCAGAGACAATGCTTTCAATGCTGTGTAGAAAACAAGACATGGACATTGGATTCTATTATCAATACACTCTTAACTCCAAAAACAGGTTGTCCAATTTATTATGGTGTGACTCTTGAATGTGAGCAGATTTCTATTGTTTTGGTGATGTTCTAACATTTGACTCTGCATATAAAACTAATGCATGTAATAAACCTCTTGTCTTGTTTGTTGGTGTAAATCATCATATGCGGAGTACACTATTTTGCTTTGCACTGTTTTTTAGTAAGAGTGAAGACACGTACATATGGCTCATTCGCGCTTTCACTTTGGCAATAGATGGTAAAATGCATGTGTCTGTTGTCACTGATGTAGATAAAGCAATTCGTAATGCTATATGAACAATGTTGCCCAATGCTTCTCACCGATTATGTTGTTGGCACTTGGAGTGAAATATAACTACAAATATTTCTGACTCGTATTCCACAAGTGCCTTCAAGGATGTTATGTTGGATTATATGACAGAGGTTGAGTTTCAACTAAAGTAGGATAAAATAGTTGCCAGATTTTAGCTAAATAATAATGAGTGGATAAGTAAATTATACACTGATCAATATAAATAGGCTAAAACATTTTTTAGGCACAAGTTTTTCGGTGGACCTCGAAGTAATCAATGGCGCAAGAGTATGAATGCACATCTAAATCAATATGTTGGTGGCAAGATGATATTATTTCAGTTCATCATGGAGATGGACCTTTTAATTGCACGATAACGACATAAAAGGCCAAAGATGACCACCTTTCATACCACATGTCCTATGTTACCACTTTGCACTAGCTTTAAGAGAAACAAGCTACCCCAGTGTATACTCGTAGTGTGTTTAACCCAGTCCTTGAAGAACTTCGTGAAGATGAGCTGTTATACATCTCAAATATCATGTCCGATATTGGTCGCTGAGTGATATAAAAAAAATTCAAATTTGGGAATCGGTCTTGAAGGGTCATTTTTCATGAATCAGATTCAAGGGTTGTGTGCATTTGCAATCTTATGCAGACACTTGGTATACTACACAGCCACTCATTCGTTATTATGAAAGTAGAGAACCTATCAGAGATACCTATGTGTATGATTTTGCCTCATTGGACAAAGGATGCCAAAATTCCAAAGTCTTATTTGCAAAACTCATCAAGTAACCCAAGTAGTGAGGCTGTCTACATTGGCTCTTTGACCATCGCGTGTCGAAACTTGATATGTTTTACAGTGAAGACGGTTGATGGTTATAATGATGGCATTGAGGTTATCCGTAAATTGACCTTACGTGTAAGATGCATTAGGCACTGATGGTATTCTAAGACATTCTACAAAAACTAAACATGGGGGTGATGTTATTCAGGATTCATTGGTTGTTAAGTCTAAGGGTTCATCCAGAAAGACCTTTACTGAAAAATAGCGTGTTTGTCATCAACCTGGTGATACCAAACGAAAATGTCCACAAGTTGGTGGAGTAAAGAGTAAGAATGATAATGATAATACTAGCTTGTGTAGTGACTTTATTTTTGAAAATATAATAAACATTATGTCTATAACAATAGCTGGAAGTTTAAATTTTTCAGCACATGAGGATAAAATATTCAGGGGTACTGTTGATTTTGTTTGGTCTGCTTTAAATAAGTTTGACAACCAATTCAATAGAGGTTTCAGCTTTGCTTTAAAAGGAATTTCACCTATCACAAGGGGTGGCATTGTTCCACCCCAATGGCAAAGGTAGTGGTATTATAGAACTAGGTAACATTTTGTACTACAAACTTGCACATTTATTTTACATGTGCACACATTGGTTCATTTTATGAAATAATATATTTGATTTTATCAACATTTAATTCACTGCCATTATTTATGTAGTTAAAGTCACACCAGCATGGACGTGCTTCCTTCCCCATGTTGCTAGAGTTTTTTTATCTCCATGACACATTTTTTAATATTAATAAGTAATGCATTTTGTAAAATTATGTTGAAAATAGGTTATGGTTTAAAATTTGTTACTCTAGCAAATTGTACATATTTTGAATAATATTTTGACATAAGCATCTATTCTTGTAATAAGAAATCGACTTCCTACAAGTTAAAGCTATTATAATGGATATGGTTTAATGTATTGTGTTACTTAAAGGAACAATATTGTCTAAAGTTCTGCTATTAAATTGGCTTGACTTTTTATGTGAATGCATAACATGTCTAAAAGAAGTGACTAGTGTATAGACATCATTTAAGCTGCCAATGAAATCAAATAAGTTGAATACACATTGTTCAGTCTAGGCCTTCTTGATAAATTGGCACAATACTTATCATTTTCCCAAAAAACTCTTGCAACTAAATCATAGTGTATCATGTTCACATCTATTCGCCTTGTGCATCTTTACATCCAAAAATAACATATGTACATTAACTTGATTATGGTTGTTTACCCTAACTGCCCAACACAAAAAAAAGCATGGTGGATAACAATTGTGCTCGTGCAGTACACAGCTCCGTAGTTCAATTTGGACCGTCTGTAAACATTTGGATCATATAGCCAGCTTACATAAAAAATGAACCATTACAACCAAAAAAACTTTTCATGCATCATCTCGTGCAAGTACCGTACCATATATCCTATTTGGATAATAGCAGTATGATTAACTAAAATACCAAGCACAAAATGATAAATGTTATGATATATTTGATTTTATTGGCATTTCTTTCACTGGTATAAGTTTCACCAATTGCAACTTTCAATCAATCACAGATACCAGAGTTTACATTTCCATGTTTTCAAATGAATTAATTCTCTAATTCACTTAAGATAAACATAACATTTAGTCACTATTTTCCTCAAGAGTTTTACAAAATAAACTCTGGGATATGAATGCGGGTACTGAAAAAAACTCAAGTAAGCAATAAAGTACAATATCTAATAATGGTACAAGGCAAAGAAATAAACGAAGGAATTTATTTCTCCTAAGGCTCTTCAATGGACACAATTTTAAAATATTAGTACATCAACTACCAGTAATTTGAATAGCAATTTAGATGCTACTTTATAACTGATTTGATAGCAAGCAGTGACAAAAACATAGTAAAAAAATTGACAGTGAATATTATTAAGAACATAAATTAAAAATATAACACTGGCCTATAAAATTATTACATAATAAGATTTATATCGCTGTGTATCCATTTCGTTGGCTTCAACAAGCACATGATGCTACGAGACACAGAGTTGTATGTTGTACACACAAGGATCTCATTGTTAACAAGTAAACAAAATATACAATAAGTATATATTTAAAAAAGCAACCTGAAAAAATATTATGCAATCAAAGTAGCTTCATATATGAAAAAGAGCAAAAATGAATTCCATGAAAATGTTCATTAATATTGAACTTATACACGATTTAATACTTACTTTTCATCTAGGGTATCATCAAATATATAACTACGTAGTTGCAGTTCATCATTAGTGATAGGCGAGGTCACCACATAAGGACTTTTCCAATATCGTGGCGTAACAGACTTGTCATTAACCTTTTCAAATGGTGAGCGTTGAGCCAACTAAGCTTTTTTATCGATAAAAAATCATAAGGACTATGAATTATTTTAGACGACTTTGGCTCATTTAGATTTCCCATGACGTTATCCTCCTACAAAAAGAATAAATCACGAGATCAATCGAGATGATATCGCACCTGGTGTTACAAAACCAGAAGAGGTCAAAGGGTTATTACCAATCACTTAACTATTTTATCCACATCATGGGGTACATCAGTAGATGTATTTTCATTTAATGTTTTTGCATTTCTTTCAGAATAGGTCTCAGCGGCTTTACCATCAAATAATATACCCACATCATCATTAAAAAAATTGTCCATTATAATGGGATTTATTTTGTCAACTTTTATGTAACTAGAATTATTGGACAAGTCATATGGTCCAACTACAAGATCTTTATTCTCATCAAGGTTCTCAAAATGGGGGCTTAATTTAGGCAATGGTAGAAGATCTTCTTTTGCATGGACTGGTGTAGATTCAGGGGCAGTTTTCTGACCTTAAACAACAGATGGCTTCACCATAGTTACTAAATCTACAATAACATTACTTAGTATGTTGATGCTCATTGTTAAATTTTGTATTACATCAGATTACTTTGTAATGCGCTGCAGTAATTGTGCAATGTCTACAGGTACTTGGCAAGAAGATCCAACATTTCCACTGTCATGCAGTCGCACCTATAAGCATTAGATCATTTAATACTTCTAAATTGATTGAATTTTAACAGATAATCCTTATAATACTCTTCTAATACTTCAATATCAATGTTATTAGTAAAACAATAATCTTCTTTTCAAATGGAACTATAAAACATATCAAATATATAACATAGGTTGTACAAATATTGATTTTTCAAATAAAATTAAAAAGTTTCTTCCAAATATGAATTGCAGTTTACAATTTTATCTTCATTGCCTTCGTATAAATTAACTTTAGCACTTTCAATTTGGTCAATACAATAACAATGACATAACACTAGTCAATACACTTATTACCTTCTCAGAATTCACATTGTCTTGTTTTTTCAGCCATCGCATGAACTTTTTAATCTCTTCCTCATTCCAAGCTATAATCAGAGGAAGTGAAGAACCACGATAGACATTTTCGCAGCATTCAACATTGTTCATGTGAAATATCTAATGATTTTAGCATATAATGTGTGTTAGTGCATGAGGTGCTTAATCATTAATGGAGACAATTATTTCATTCCATGAGAAGCATGGAAACCTAAACTCATAATCAAAGTACATAAGTTACCAACCTGAAGAAATAACAGACAACCTCCAATATGAGCTGAAACATTTGACCTGAACTTGGACATAACCATTACAAGTCAATCGTAACAAAAAGAAGCCCAATTGCATTCTCTTATGGCACCCATATCGTTTAGCGTGTGTAAGAAAGAAGCTGATATAATTGGTGCACTTGATGGACATAATACGATGGGCAATAAAAACCGAACAAATGCAACATATTATTTATTTTAATGTATCAGATAAGTTAAAAAAATAAAAACTTTCACGTGTTTGCTAACTATATTATACCAATATTGATAGTACCTTGAACTCATCGCCAGTACCATCTAATTCTTTTAGGAAATCTTTTAGGTTTCCTATGCTCATTCCTCAACCAGTGCACTTGAAAGTGTCTCTAAATGCTACAATTTTATTAGCCTCATCAGACAAAGACACAGATAAACCTCCATCATGTATGCCCATTATATTGAAAAATATCATTGCAGTCACTAAAATGCACCGTTTGTTCAAAATAATGACACCTTCATCAGGTAAGAACTATTCAATCAATCATAAACACAACTTTCTCTGCAGCCTACCAGTTCGCAACTGTAAGAGGCTCTCAAATCTAATTTCCCATACAACTTGTTGTTTTTCAAAACTGAAAGTTTTAACTAACTAATGAAATTGATATGGACCACAGCAGCATTCTATTCCATTTTTAGTCATCTTTTGTTGCAACTTTTTGCCATCATCGGTTTGAAGATCATAATCGAAAATATTTATTAGGGATTTCTTGTACTTGGCATTTTCATTCGGGGGTAGGCTTTTGTATGTTTCATCAAACCGTTTTTTTATATGTCAGAAAATAAAGGTACATCACACATTGGTGTTAATCAAGTGTCAATTTAGGGTGTGTTACATATTATAGAATGAACTATATAACATGGAAAATATGGCTATATAATACCTCTTTGGTAACAATAAAGTTTTCATCAAAAGTCTCCATACGCTTCACTTGCTCATCGTTATAAGAGAGATAATGAGCCATTAAATGGTTAAATATCAAGACTATAGAACACCAATATATAAGTGTGGAGGCCCATTAAGAGCACTAGGGACTTAAGTCCCCAATAAGGAAAAAAAATCATTCAAATTATCACTTGAAATTTTAACTAAGACACTGTAAGCCCCACTACACATACTGTATTAAGTAGCTTTTCTTTCTTTTTTTTAATAAACAAAATTAATATCTTTTGCTATGTTCAATATAATAATATTAATAAAGAAAAGTTTGATTAACAAAATAATAACTTCAACTGACAAGTATGACACAAAACTATATAATGAATTACTGCAATCCTCAATGATAGTATCAACATTCCCCTCTTGGTAACTGATGACGTCATTTGACTGTTTCTTCGGCTTACAATCTCCTTTTTCCATAAGCAGTCTCGAAAAATAAAATGTTTGAGAGCAATTGAGCTGTTAAACAAGTTAAAATAGTTTAGGTCACTAGGAATAATAAAGCAAACATATCTTGAACAAACAAATGAATTCATGTTGAATTTGTCACATAAAAAGCAAGCATAACCACCAATCATAGGAATAGGATTTACGAACTCGCTTCTACAATTAGCATTTAAGATCTTCCTTCACTAACCTTGACACGGTCTTATCCAGATAACGAGACTTTATTATTAAGTGTCTGATCAATTCAGCCAACTTTATTTTTTTTCCCGCTGTCACTACTTAGGGGAACTTAATTTTTCCGTAATAAATCTCAGAATACTTACTTCAATCACAATTATTATTTTTAGAGGCATCTCTTAAAACATGTATAGTATCAATCTAATAAATACGATAGAAGAATAAACTATATTCAGCAACATTTAAAAGCTATATTGCAAATTTTACTCACCCCTTCATCATAGATATTTTCCACTTAAGAAGATGCTCCATTATTCTTTGCTTAGTATGAGAATATGAGCATATTTTGTATAGGAATTAAAATCTCCAAAAGTACTTAGGGCTAAATTAGGGCTAATTTTTATTGATTGAATAAAAAAAAAAGAACAATCCTGACCAACTATTCAAAAGGTAGGCCAATCTCTCTCAAAACTCCTAATTACTCATAATACTAGATAAAACTCAGCATAAACCCTAAATGACTCATTAATCTCATATTTATACCTAAGCCCTAATTAACGAATAAATAAAATTACTAAACTGCCCCTGCCCCTAAAATTATAAATTATCTCTACCCCTTTATATTTGCAACTAACATTAGTTTTATTGGTATAATATTACTCTTATCCCAAAAAGACACCTTGTCCTCAAGGTGAAATCCAAGAAACTTATGCCTCTTCTTTCTCGGCTTCTTCCCTACCTTCCTACTCATCATACACAATCAGGACTTGTCGTGATTTGTCTATACATCGATGCCCCGGTGAAAATTTCTCATCGCATCAAAAACACAACCCCTTCGTCGTTTTGTCTTGAATCTCTATCTCTGTGAGGCGTTTAAAGTCACCCTCAATTGTGCACCACTAACCCGATCCTTTTGGGAATCTCTTTGTAACCCCATTATTTGCATTTTCTAGCCTCTTGGTGGTGTTCTTTAGAACTCTCGCTAAAACCCCAAGGTCTGGGTTTTCTCTCTTATTAATTGTGCGCTGTTTCAATATGCAAAATTGACTAAATTGTTATTATTAACCCATTTTGTTGTGTTCTTATCCTCAATCATTTGTGCCAACTCTATTGACTCCCCTAACCCTCTCGGTCTCAACAAGCGTAGTAAGGCTTGGATTTCTGACTTCAGTCCCTTCATAAAATTCTTTCCAATACTGCCTTTGGGATTCCCCCTAGACGCCCCAATAGCAACTCAAAGGTCAGAGCAAAACATTGTTCATGCAAATCTCCCTCTTAAGTGGTCTAAAACCTCTCCAACAACCGATTCTTAAATTCACTCCCACGACCTTAATGGTTGTCATTGTTCTCTCTAATGAAACCACGCAAGGGCTTTCCCTCCAAACGTAACACTGCTGCCATCAGTTTTTCCATTTCTGAGAGTCCATTAATGGTGAAATAGCATTCTACCCTATACACCCATCCATAAGCATCCTCACCTTCGAAAATAAGCATTTTTCAGTCTTCTTATTCTAGAATCCTCCCCAAATTGAGTCTGCCCCACCTAATTCCGTGCCATTAGAGGTCTCCAACCTCCCGAACCTACTCTAGTTTCTACAAATCCCAAAGTTCCAGCTCAAAATTCTCCTTGGGTTGAAATCCTTTGCACAGCCGCATTCCGGTCATAACTGCTCCCTCATCGCCGAAAACCCCTCCTCTTATCCATCCGCCTCCAAATCCAACCTGTCTAGACCCAAAACCACCCTGTCAAACTAAATCCAGCATGCCCTACCCCAAAGTAGCCCTACCTGGCCTACCTAAACCCAAAACAGCCTTGTTCAGCCTAAAATTCAACTTTTCGAGGTCATGCATCACCCCCAAACACTACTGAGTCACCAAGCCAGACGACCCCCGACTCCCGTGCGCCTCACTCCGGTGCCAAAACACTAATTCCTAACCCTAAGCCACCTCATCCAACTGCATAACCCTCAGATCCACCACACCCAGCCACAACCCAGCTTCCTCTGCCACGCCCGACGCTGGGAAAGGCTCCCCCAGGCAGCGAGTCCTCTAGGCCGACCTTCCCGCCTCCAAATTAGCTATGACCCATCACCCCTTGCTGTGCTAGATTAGTGGTTTTCAGCCCTCCACCCTTTGTGTCACCGTCGACCACGGGTTCTGTACCACCGAATCCTTCTCCTACAATGCCGCCATGGCCCATCGATGTTGCCGATGGTGGGTTAAGGTGGAGTTCCGTCAATTTCAACAATATGGCTTCAAGGGATGAAAATTGTTGTTGAACGGTGTTAAATCGCTCGTCAATGGTAGCCTTGAGGGATCTAACCTCCGCCTGCAATTTCTCTTCAAGTGCGTCCACCTTCTTTGCTGCCATTGTCTCAGAATTCTTGCTTTGATACCACTTTGATAGGACTTAGGGCTAAATTAAGGCTAATTTTCATTGATTGAATAAAAAAAAAGAACAATACGGACCTATTATTCAATAGGTAAGTCAATCTCTCCCAAAACTCCTAATTACTCCTAATACTAGATAAAACTCAGCATAAACCCTAAATGACTCCTTAATCTCATATTTGCACCTGAGCCTTAACAAATAAATAAAATTACTAAACTGTCCATGCCTCTAAAATTACTAAATTGTCCCTGCCCCTTTATATTTGCACCTAACATAAGTTTTATTGGTCTAACAGTCACCAATTATTTTAGACCAAGAAATAAAAAATAAAAAATGATCCATTACAGTCAATTCAAACCTGGTGTGGATTGGTGTCAACGAAAACGAGTGTTTGCATAGCCTTATGCGTAGACTATATACATAATCGCTCACAAAAGTGGATAGAGAAGATATATCTTTTTGCATATTAGCAAGGGGTAGATCTCACTTCTATGCAACGTAGATTTTTGAGCTATGCTTAATAACTATAAGTATATAAATTTAGACATCTGGTACACTTTATAATGTAATGTCATACTTATACAAATATAAAGTTGTTAGGGAATAGTTTAAAAGCATAACCCATATTTGCATAAAAAAAGAAGAAAAAATATCATAACCAAATATAAAATTATGAAGCCTTAAAAATAATCCCAAAATTTTTATCACAATGGTATTTTTATTTATTTTTGAATTTTTAAGGTAATTAGTTAAACATTGTGATGTAATTATATACATAAGCATCTATACACAATCTTAAAAATACCTATTAAATAAGTTATGAGAAAGGGAATGATGGATACTAGTTGTAAGTGGAGCATCAATTAGATCGAGACCATCCAGCACAATACTATCAATCTAAATTAAAAAAAATGCATGTTGGATTGAATGTCCTCAAATCAAAAATAAAAATCTACAAAATTAAATCAATGCACAAGTAAATTAATCAAAATTGTTTATCACGGCCAGCATGTAATGGGGCATTTACGTATATGGTTAATTAATAATAATTTACCATAGAGTGACTTGACTGAAGCCTGCACACAATCAATTTAAGTCTACTGCTCTAATACAGCTAACTTCGTAACTACTTTCAAGCATGCTTGATAACAGTAAACATCATTAAACTCCTTCACTCTAATCATCAAACTTCTTTAATTGCAACTTTAGTATTTCAATCAAATAAAACTCAACAACAAAACAAATACAAACTCCATGTGCGTGTTGTGATTGTTAGTATAATGAAATCAAAGCAAAAAGTGTGTTAATCCTTACCAAATCAGTTCATGCCCCTTTTAATTGACTGAATAAGAAAACACTAACAAAAACAAGAACCCAAAATATTTCTGCACTAGCACCAATTTTGTCAGGAACATTATTATGTGTTGATGGTGAAATTTGGTCGAGCGGATGATGACGTCCAGATTGCCTTGTCAATGGTAAAATATGCCTTTACTTGAAGATGCTTTCCTGTTGATCTTACAAGTATTAAACTATCTTGATGCTTCCAATAACCTGAGACAACAGAGAAGATGGTCAGAGGCGCCAAATTTCCCGGCGTTAACCCTCCGACGCTCAAGTCAGCGATCTTATGTGATTTGCTATATTGAAGAGATGGTATCTAGCTCAAAAAGTCCAACCCCCTTTTTTAGATCTTTTCCCTGCTTTAATAGACAACCGTAAGCGTCGGTTATTGTGGCCGTTATCTAATTGAATGCATTGATTGTATCATTTAAGTGTGTGGGTTAATATGTCTTTTTATGTAGTTATTGGTCAGTTGTTGTAACGTCTGATTATGCTTTACACATGCCTGGATGTTATAGACTAATTCCTGAAAGGAACTCCCTGCCTTCACGTGTGAAAGTCACGCGACCAGCTCCTGGTCTACTCGAGTCGTGCTGGTCGCGTTTGATACATGCGACCAGATAAGGAAACTCCTCCCCGTCTTGACTAAATCTTAATGTCCCAAACATTATGAAAGGAAATGAAGTGATATTACCGAATTTAAAACTTCATTTGGAAACATTTCGTTATTCACGTATAATAATCAAAACAAAAAAGAGTTATTCAGATTCGTATCTCTTTCATTTAATCAATAACTACTATCTTTACCCACTAAGTCAACCACATATATGATTAAAAGCCATTTCACTTCTCTTGCCCATGTCGTTACTAATTAATATTACAACAGAATGGCAACTACAAATGCATAATATTTATAATTAGGCTAGTGATGCAATAGGCTTTCACTAAATTTAAGTTTAGTTATGTTGTTTCAGTTAGCTTAATTTTCAGCAGGAGCTTTAGCTTGTTGCCTATTGCTGAGCACTAATTTTTTGGTTTTAGTTTGAACCATAGAACAGAGAAGATTGAAATTAAGTCTCCAACGAAGTATACAAAGATGCGGCTATCTTGCCAGAACATAGCAAAAGTTAGATTTGATAAATTTAAGCTGCTTGGCAACCAAGAAAATGAAGGAGAACAGAGGAAAGGAAACTGAAACTGAGAATCTTAGAACTTTTATTGATTTCAAGTGAATAAAACTATACTAATTACATTAATTAATGCTAATCCACACAATCTAAAAAGATCTTACCGACTGCTTCTAGAAACTAACACAATATCGAAAACAAAATATCCTTAACTCAAAAACCCATAATGAGGTGATTAACAACTTTGGTTTCAGAGAATCTTTATTTTAAATCGTTTCGACAAGGCACCCAAATATTAGACATGTCATCTCTATTAGCATTAAAGCCTTTATCAGCATGAGAATGGAAGAAGAATTAATTAGTACATAGTTTTTGTTCGGTTTCAAGGGCTGTTCGCAGCAAGTTTTTAAATGATGTATTGATTAGAGTTCGCACTCTGCACACTGAAACTTTGACTAAGATTGGTGACATTACATATAAGACAAAAGAAATGGCTTTAATCAAACTTCAGTACAAGCTCCGAGATAGCCCAAGAGATCACTTTCTTTAAAGGCGCAATCACAAATGAGCTCAATAGACTATCACAGCAAAGGCTTTGTTTTCAAAACTACTCGATCAAGCACTAGGGTGGACAAAGGGACAAAAGGAATGAATGGACAAAGGGAATGAAGCCAAAATGTTTGAATGGAGAAAGGGGATGAAGCCAAAATGTTTGAAAAATAATAATAATTAAAAATTATATTTTCAATTATTTTATTCTTTGCATAGTAACTAATTTCTCATTTAAATAGATAAGGATTTCATTCATCCCAAAATTGTTAAGCTTATAAGTTTCTAAGCTTTTGAGAGAAGTGTGCCTGGGGAATTTATTTTTCCTGCAGAGTGTGAGAGTACTAGGTATATTTGGGTTCCTGGGAAGTGAGATTTGTTACTCAAATATTTGTACTCTATTAATTGTTAAATAAACAATTATTCTTTCTTGCCTCCGTGGATGTAAGTTTAATTACCGAACCGTGTTAAATAATTGTGTACTTTATTTTTCTGTAATTATTTGGTGCGCTTGATTCTGCATTCTGCGCACAAAAAGTGGTATCAGAGCCGACGGTTTTTACTTTGGGGGATACGGTACTGTTCATATATACGGTACTATTCTAGTATATGGTACTGCTCATGTACGGTACTATTCATGAATACGGTGAAGATGACCATTTGTACTTGGGAGACAGTCTATTGTAAATAGTGTGTATTTTTGCATGTCTAGGAAAGTTCTGTCAACAAGACGATAAGAATCTAAAGATTCAGGTTTTTAATTGGGACCGAGTTCCCGTCCAGTCTCCTGGGAACTTTCCTGGTGCATTTATTCATGCGAAATTAACATCATAGTGGTTGTTTTTGAAGTGGAAATAGTTCATTAAGAAAATGGTAGAAGGTGAAACTTCCAGAATTGGGGAGAGATTTACCGAGACTATTTTAGAAGACACTTCAGGTGGGAGGCGAGATTTGTCAAATCGCTATTCAGCACTTGTTATAGGAGGCCAAAAGATCGATGTTGAAAAGTTTGATGGGAAAATCAACTTCGGCATGTGGAGGCACGAAGTTATGGATGCCCTTATTCAAATTGATCTCAATGTTGTTCTGAAAAATAAAAGACACTTGTATGATGAAGAAATTTGAGATCATATGAATGAAAAAGCCTATGATGAAGAAATTTGAGTTCATATGAATGAAAAAATCTGTGGTCAGATCATATCATGTTTGACCAAGGAGGTGAAATACTTGGTGAAAGATGAGGAGTGAGCAATGACTTTGTGGCGTACATTGGAGGAGAAGTACTTGCTGAAAAGTCCTGAAAATCGCCTCATGCAGTGAGCTAAGCATATGGCTTTCAAATGAAGCATGGGGTGTCAATGCATGATCATGTCTCAAAATTTAAAAAGTTACTTGCAGATTTGAAGAATCTTGATAAAGATATTAAAGATGAAGTCAAGGCTATGATTCTGTTACACTCACTACTAGAGGAATATAGCCATTTTTTGACTACTTTGATATACGGGAAGAGTGTGATCGTCTTCAAAGATGTTTGCACAACATTGACTAACTTGGAGATTCAGAATAATGGTAAAAATTATGAACGAGCATCGTATGAAGCTTTGGTGAGTAAAGATTGGGCGATGAAGAAAAAAAAGAAGCGTGGTGGAAAGAATTCTCTATCCAAATCAAGAAATAGAAATATAGCTTGAGATGAGTGTGCCTTTTGTCATAAAAAGGGCCATTGGAGGAAAGATTGTCCAAAGGCTCAAAAGAGAGATGAAAAGAAACCAGTAGTAGCAAACATGGCACGTAAAGATGAGGACTCTGATTATTCACTAAGTATTACTCATGCAGCATATGTGGCTAGTTCGAGTGAGTGGATACTTGATACTGAAGCAACCTATCATTTATGTCCTATTAAGTAATGGTTTGCGGATTTTCATAATTTGGAATCTGGTGCAGTTGTGATGGGGAATGATCAACCTTGTCGCACAATGGGGAGAGGAAAAATTTGGCTCAAAATGTTTAATGAAATGATTAGAGAACTAAAAGAAGTTAGATATATTCCAGCTTTAAAGAAAAATCTAATTTCTGTGGGTGCTCTAGAAGCTAAAGACTACAAGGTTACCATTGAAGATGGCACAATGAAGTTTACACATGGGGCTATGGTGATTCTGCAAGGGGTTCGGCGTCACAATTTGTACTATTTGAAGGGAGGTACAACTGATGAAGCAAATGTTGTTGAGGCGCACAGTGACACCACCAAGGTATGGCATGTACGACTAGGATATGCTGGAGAGAAGTCTTTGCAAACTCTGATGAGGCATGAACTCTTAAAAGGTACCAAAACCTATAAATTAAATTTCTGTGAGCACTGTGTAGTAGGCAAGAAAACAAGGGTCAAGTTTGGTACAGCTAATCACGATACTCGTGAGATCCTTGAATATATTCACAGTGATGTATGGGGACCAACCAAGACTACATCGATTGGTGGAAGCCATTATTTTGTTACATTTGTGGATGATTTCTCTATACGTGTGTGAGTGTACACCATACGACCAAATGATGAAGTTCTAAAGATTTTTATGAAATGGAAGAAATTAGTGGAGACTCAAACTGGCAGAAAGATCAAAGTATTATAATCTGATAATGGGGGTGAATATACTTCTGATTCATTCTTGCAAGTATACCAAAACGAGGGTATTAAAAGATATTTCACGGTGAGACATACTCTGCAACAGAACAGTGTGGCTGAGTGTATGAATCATACTTTGTTGGAGAAAATACGATATATGTTATCTAATGCTAGTTTAGATAAAAAGTTTTGGGCTGAGGCTGTGAGTTACGCAAGTCACTTAATAAACTAGTTGCCTTCTGCTGCAATTGGAGATAAAACTCCTATGGAAATGTGGTTTGGAAAGCATGCACAAGACTATGATTCCCTTCGTATATTCTAGTGTCCAGCTTATTATCATGTCAAAGATGGTAAATTGGATCCTCGTGCTAGAAAAACTATCTTTGTGGGATTCAAAGGTGGAGTAAAGGGCTTCAACCTTTGGGATCTCGAAGATAAAAATTTTGTGTGTAGCAGAGATGTCACGTTTGATAAAGCTTCAATGATGAAAGCTTCAAGTTCTCAGCAGGTGGAGAACAAGACCAAAGAGGTATTGCAGCGGGTGGAGTTTAATGCAACTCCATATGTACTAGTTAGTTCTACATCAGAGAAGGGTTCAACTATGGAGGTGACACCTAGAGTTGAAGAAGAGGTTGTTTCTTCTGATGTCCCACAAAATGAAGAAATAATTGATGATGTAGATAATGATGATTTTATAATAACAAGGAGGCCAAGAAGAGAAATAAAGAAACCCGGATGGCTTACTAAAGACATGGTGGTAGCCTATGCACTTCCAGTTATTGATGATGACATCCCCAACGCTTTCGGTGAAGCATTACGCAGCAGTGAAAGTGATCAATGGAAGTTAGCCATGGAAGAAGAGATGAAATCTCTCCATTAAAACTAGACTTGGGGACTTGTGGAGTTATCAAATGGGAAAAAGGCTATTGGCAATAAATGAGTCTACACCAAAAAGCAAGGATCTCTAAATTAAACAACTCTTCGGTATAAGGCAAGACTCGTAGCAAAAGGCTTGCTCAAAATGAAAGTATTGACTATAATAAAGTGTTCTCTCGAATTGTAAAGTATACTTCTATTCGTATCCTACTTGCCTTGGTAGTTGAATATGAGTTAGAGTTGGCTCGATTGGATGTCAAGACGACATTCTTGCATGGAGATTTGGAGGAGGAAATCTATATGACTCAGCCTTATGGTTTTAAAGTTGCTGGAAAGGAGAATCGTATGTGCAGATTGAGTAAATCTTTATACGGATTAATTCAAATTCTTCTAATGTATTAAGTTTGGAGAATCATGAACTACGGTTGGCTTGATCCCAAATTTTGGGTACGTAGGCAATCGAAACGACACAGCCATTTTGGATCGTTATTGAAGGATTACCTTGGGGATGATGATCCGTTGGTAGTCGGCTCAGATTTGGTAAATTTTCACCGAGGTGGAGATTTGTTGAAGTCAAACAAATTGTTGGTTGCAGTCAACAATTGCAAGCAAAATCAAATTGAATTTGATTTTGCAACTGAAAAGAAAGAATGGACAAAGGGGAAGAAACCAAAATGTTTGAATGGAGAAAGAGGGTGAAGCCAAAATGTTTGAAAAATAATAATAATTAAAAATTATATTTTCAATTATTTTATTCTTTGCATAGTAACTCATTTCTCCTATAAATAGCTAAGGATTTCATTCATCACAAAATTGTTAAGCTTATAAGTTTCTAAGCTTTTGAGAGAGGTGAGAGAAGTGTGTCTGAGGAATTTATCTTTCCTGCAGATTGTGAGAGTACCGGGTATATTTGGGTTTCTGGGAAGTGAGATTCGTTACTTAAATATTTGTACTTTATTAATTGTTAAATAAACAATTATTCTTTCTTACCTCTGTGTATGTAGGTTTAATTACCGAACCACGTTAAATAATTGTGTCCTTTATTTTCTGTAATTATTTAGTACGCTTGATTCCGCATTCCGCGCACAACAGCAACAACGCATGATCAATTCCATCTGAATTAATTTAAGCCAGTGGCTACGGTACTGTTCTACTGTACAACACTGATGATGACCCTCAAATTGTAGTAGTTATCATTAGCGCTTTAATTTAAGGACTTGTTTATACAAATAATCTTATTAACAAAATAATATCAATATTACATTTACTTTAAGCAACAATGCTTGTAACTTGTGAGTCTTCATCTTTAATCCTCTCTTCTAATGGCTTAAAGTCTTAGACTGAAGTGTGTCTTTTTTTTCTTTTTTTCTTGCCCCCTTCAAATTGGAAAATAAATATCACTTTGCTTAGTTGTTTTAATGGCTTAAAACCTAGTTTGATACAATCTCGAACATAAATTAAAATAGTAAAATCAACGGTTCTGATCATCCCCATCAATGTGCCTTTTTAGTCACTGGGTGTCTGGATTGTTTATGCACGAAGGACATTGGAATCCTATTGATCATAACGTGGGTCCAGGTAGGGGTGGGAAAAATATCCGACCCGACCCGACCTGATCCGAAAAATTTCGGGTTCGGATCGGGTGGTGAACAAAACCCGATCGGGTGAAATTGTCTCAACCCGATCGGATCATGATCGGATAGGGTTCCCGATCGGGTTGAGATAAAAAAAAATTTGGCTAAAATTACAGTATCACACACATGACACACTCACACGAGTACACGACACAATCACTAAATCAGTAACTCACAGAATACAAATCACAGTGTCACACACTCACGAATTTACAGTATCACACACTCACACTCTCACAGACTCACAGTCTCACAGTATTCACCACACAATTCAGTAATTCACAAAGTCAGTATTCACTCCAAACTATTCACCGCAACAAAACAATTCAGTAATTCATAAAGAAAAGAACACAAGCAAAGTAACAACTCACAAACCCTCACTCACTCAGACACTCACCGCCTCACGGTATCACAAACCCTCATTGTCACACACAAACCACTGAAACCAGCACTCAAGCCGTCAAGCACAAGTAGCCCACCCCCACCCATTCACGCCTCATGGCCTCCGTCGCTCACCACACGCAGCAAACACACACGCACAGTTCACGGAGCTAGCTTCATCCGGCCACCACACACAGCAACCGCTGCCGAGAACGACGCCAACCGAAGCCGAAGCTGATTTACGAAGATCGTGACCCGATCTACAGATCTGCTGCAACCAAGCGCCGGATCCACGCCTTGAATCCTCCACTCCACCATCACTCAGTCCGATTGAAGATCCACCCGGCAAGCTGCCTCCGATCCACTCCAGTCTCCACCATTGGCATTCACAGGTCACGGTTGTTGAGTGTTGACATCCGGCCACCACACCCATTCACGGTCACGCCTCACGGGTCACGGCTCCAGTCTCAAAAAGTCTCTTCACTCTCTGTTTTGGAAATTGGAAGTTTGGAACTTGGAAGCCCGAATCAGCAAATCCGGCCTTTATACTTATTTAAGAGATGGTATATAATATATAATTATATATGCATTAATGATTAATTATAATTGTTATTTGTTATATGTTATATGAGAAATGTTAATTGTAACTTTGTATGTTAATTATATATAATTATATATTGTTAAATTTTATCAATAAAATAAAAATAATCTGGCATTAAGTTTCTGTTACTTATTAATAATTGATTTTTTGTATGAATAGTAATGTTAGATTAAAAATTAAAATTAAATATTATGTTACAATATAAATTATAATTATATATGTCATATGATATGTGTACTTGTACAATAGTTTCAACTTCAATAAAAAATTAACCAATTTAATTGCAGTAGTTTCAAGTTTCAACTTCAACAAATAATTAATCAATTTAATTAATTGCATGATAACCAATAAGTAAATATTAAGTGGTTAAGTACATATAATGTGGGCATAATAAGAATTAAGAATTTAAGATACGGATATGTAATTAATATTATATTATTTTGGCCAATGGATAATTAGATATTATAAATTAAATAATTACATTAATTTCTTGGTTTTCTAATTCTTGATCATATATGAACTTTATGGTGGAAAATTGGAAATATCGATTTCAAAAAGTTTCATAAAATTAAATTAACAATTATTTGAATCAATTTGTAATACTAACTATTAAGTAGATTTTTTTAATATTTTTTTGTGTTTTAATTTATGAATTAATTATTAATAATTATTTATTTGTATGTTTAGATGTCTGGACACTCAAGATCGAATTCAATAAGTGATGATGACAATCAAAGTGTTCAAATGGAAGGAACTCAAAAGGCAAAGCGGAAAAGACCAGCGATGAAGAAAAGATCTGCGACGTGGAATCATTTTACTTTACTTGAGGACAATCCAAACAAATGCAAGTGCAACTATTGTGGTAGACAATATCAATGTCATTCAAGGCGTGATGGGATTACAAATATGAGAAATCATATACTGGCTTGCCTTGCATACAAGACATTCCGGGAACAACAAGAGGGAAGTCAACAAAACTTGACAACTAAGGATGGGGAAGGAAATGCAAGTAATATGGTTTTGGCTAAAGGGTGGAGTCAAGACGCTTGTAGAAGGGCAGTCACCAAAATGATCATTATGGGTGAGTTGCCACTTAGTTTTGTGGATAACAAAGGGTTCAAGCATTTCTATAGTGTAGCCATTCCGCAGTTTGTTATGTCATCTCGAAGAACTATTGGTAGGGATGTTATGGATTTATTTTTGGAAGAAAAGACAATGTTGAAGAGTTTGATTTGCAACAACAAACACCGAGTGTCTCTTACCACTGATTTATGGACTTCTGTTCAAAACATGAGTTTCATGGTGATCACAACTCATTTTATTGATAATGACTGGTGTTTAAACAGAAGGATTATTAGTTTCAGTGTGATTGAAGATCATAGAGGGAAAATGATCGGTAAAAATATTGTAGCTTGTTTACAAGATTGGGGGATAGAGAGGTTGTTTGCAATAACTGTTGATAATGCCAGTACAAATGATGTTGCTGTTAATTATGTGACTATGCAATTACTTGCTTGGAGGAATGATGATGCAATTGTATTGGCGGGTCAGTATATGCATGTGCGTTGTTGTGCACATATTTTGAACTTGATTGTTGTTTCGGGGTTGAATGAATTGCATGCTAGTGTTTCCGCCATCCGGAATGCTGTGAAGTATGTGAGATCCTCCACTACGAGGCTACAGGCATTTAAACAGTGTGCTCAACAGGTGAAATGTCCAAATAGAACGGTTGTTTTGGATTGTCCTACTAGGTGGAATTCCACATATTTAATGTTGATGACTGCGTTGAAGTTTCAAGCAGCATTTGATAGAATGGCAGAGGTGGATAAACCGTATGAGGCATACTTTCTCGAGAAAGAAAATAACGCTAAGAGGGTGGGCCCGCTTGGACCTGAGGATTGGGAGAGTGCATGACGAATTGTGAAGTTTTTAAAGGTATTTTATGATGCCACATTATTATTTTCTGCCTCTTTGAGTGTGACTTCTAATCTTTGTTATGATACCATTGGCTTAATTGAGAGCTCATTGACTGCATTAGAGGCAAGTAAAGATCCTTGGGTGGTGGCTATGGCTTATCATATAAGGGAAAATTTTGATAAATATTGGGAGTCTTCAGGGAAGATAAATAAAATGTTGATTGTTGCCTCTATTCTTGATCCATGAGCTAAAATGGACTTTGCCAAACATATTTTTGAGATCATTTTTGCCAATGATGGTTGGAAAGTTGAAGAAATGACCAAAGCAGTGAAAGATTTGTTGAATGAGCTTTATGATGCATATAGTGCAATGTGCTCTAGTTCCACACCATCGATATGTAGTGAGAGTGTTCCTAGCGGCAACTATGGTGGTACAAGTTATTCTCCTTATTTTACAACTGAGGTTGGTTTGTCGGAGGGTCCTAGTGGTGATGGTGATGACATTTTCCGAGTTTCTCGCCCTTTCTTTGGGTATGCTCAAAAAGTGTTTGTTCAGAATGAGGGCAAGAGAGTAGTATCTGAGGTGGAACGATATTTGAGTGACCCAGTTGAATATCCGAGCAATCTTAAGCTCAATGTTTTGCTTTGGTAGAAGGTTAATGGATCGAAGTATCCGATATTAGAGAAAATTGCAAGGGATGTCCTCGTTATTCCTGTTTCCACAGTGGCATCTGAATCTGTCTTTAGCACAGGGCGTCGCGTCATTGACAAATATTAGAGTTCTTTGACCCCTTGTATGATTGAGGCATTGATATGTACCGAAAATTGGTTACAAACTAAACTTTTTGCTAATCCTGTCTACAACCTTCAGGAAGATATTAAAGAGCAGATATTCCATATTGAGCTACAAGAAGGTAATATTTTTCTCATACTTTATAAAGTTAAGATGTATTATAACTTTATAAATAGCATCTACATGTACTTAAGTTACTTACTAATTTCTTTTTCTTTTTTTTGACATTTTAAAGAGTTTGTAAGATCACAAGCTTCATCGGTGGAAACAGTGAGCGCTGATATGGGTGTTATGGATATTTGAAAGGTAATTCTTAATAGATATTATTATTTATAATTTCATATTATATGTTTAGGTTGTAATTTACACTATAATAATAGACAATAGTTGTTATAATTTTAACTTTTAAGTTTTAAGTCAAATTATAATATTATAATTGTTTTATTTGTTTTAGACACATTGAAATTGCCGGAATGGTATTACTTAGGAATTATGATTATTATTAAATTTACTTGGTGATGAATGCCATGAAATAAGCCACAATTGACTTAATTTTTTTTTCTTATATTTAATCAAGTACACACATGAATTGGGCATATGTGTTTGTGTTTAATGTCTCTTTATTTGTAATGCGGCTTAAAGAAAGTAGTTAAACGGTTATCATATATTATTTTTTCAATTTTTCTCTAGGGGATATATCCTTCAATTCTTCAACTTGGAGTAGAAGAAATTGAAGTTAAAAGTTGTCAAAGTGCTTGCAAGGAACGGTGGAGCCGTGGAGGAAGTTGATCTACATTTACATTTAAACTTTGTTGTGTTTTGGATTTTGGAACTTTGTCATTTGTGTTTTGGAAAATGGAAACTATTTAATTATGTTTAATTTTGTGTTCTAAAGATTAATGTTTAAATTTTAGAATTGGACATTGCGCTTTGGATAGAGACTATTAAATTTAAACTTTGTGTTAATTTTTAATTTTGAATCATTTGAATTTAATTCTATAGTAGTTTTCTTTTTTTGTTGGTTGAAATGAATGGATGGATGAATGAGGGAGGACAAGGAAGGTGGGAGAGAAATGTCTTAGTTAGCAAGGTGACAAGAGTAGAAAAGAAACCAATTGAAAAATTCTGAGAAAAAACGAAGACTAGAATCCAGCTTAGATTATTTGGAATTTTGGATACCATGCATATATTATTTTTTTCTGATTTGACTGTGTAAAGTTTTGGTTATAGGATGCACATGATAGTTCAACTTTTTTCATTATTAAATGGCAGAGGTGTGAGTATTTGTTATAGCATAAAGCATTGATGACATACTCCATTGAAGATTTTTCTTTGTATTGACAAGTTGGGTTGGTTTTCCTCCATATAGAGAGATTTTTGCATGGATAAGCTTTAGTTTCAACAGAAACCGAATCAGGAAAAGCAAAAATAATGGCAAGTTTATTTTATTTTTGGAGTGCAAGTGCACAAATGCTTGTTTTATAACGAACATGCACGTTCATGTTGTTATTGCTAGAATGAACACAAACCTAATTTATTTTAATATGAACAAAATTTTTGTAAGCATGCTTGGTGCAAGATTCATTATTTATGAGCCTCATAATCAACAACACAAAATAGAAAAGATAATTTCATGTGACTTTTACAATCTTTCCAGCACCAAAACCCCTTAGGAAAAAATACAATAAAATTATAATAAATTAATTTCCTATTTTCACCTCCCCAATTGCCAAATTAGCTATAACCCGAATTGACCTGAATTGATCCGAATAACCCGAATTAACCCGAATCCGATCCGATTACACCCGACCCGAATTGACCCGAATTGATCCGAATAATCCGAATTTAATCCGAACCCGAATTAACCCGAATCCGATCCGATCCGAACTCCACCCGACTTTTTAACCCGATTCAAATTGAATTAAATTCGGATCGGATTGGATCGGGTTATAAGTTCGGGTGGAGTTCGGATCGATTTTTATCCAACCCGAAACCCGATCGGATTGATCCGAACCCGATTTTTCCCACCACTAGATCCAGGGATCTGCATTCACCAACCAACCATCCAAAATCTCAAACCCGCTGATACGTCGCCGTTTAATAAGACTAAGAACCCGAGACTTGGTGGCCAAGAAATTACACCACCGCTGCCTAAACTCCTACTAAATAGGAAGATCATGACCATTGCCGGTTACATGAGTCAAAAAGATTATGTAAATTTTTTTCCTCTTAATTACGTGACGGTTTCTCCTTAGCCCTCGCGCCTTGCCTCGCTTACAATTTTGTGCCCTCGGCCGCAAAATAGCTACTTTCTCGTTTTCTCTATAAAATCTCTCTAAAAGTGAGAAAAAGAAAAAAAAAAAAAAACTTTTGCTTTTCTCTTAGTTTTTACTAGAGCAAGAAACTCAGGGTTTAGTTATCTACAATGCGAGGTTACACGTTTTATGAGGGAGCCATCAGAGCTTTCCAAGACCGTTCCTTGCTTTCCAAGATTCTTGTTATCGGCACTGTTAGGTAGTTTAATTTGATTTTTTTTTTTAAATAATTATCGTCTTCTAGCTCTACTTTTGCTTTATTTTACTTCGTGTTCATTCTTGAATTTTTATAATTTTGCTTTTGTTGATAGCATTTTTCATTTTTCTTTACTAGAATTTCAAAATCATATTAAATAAATTTTAGATAAATCTAGAAGATATCGATAACTCTGAATGAATTCAATGTTCCTAGTTGTGTTCATTGTTCGAATTAAAAGTTTTCAAATTTATTAGCTTTAGCTGTGTTTGTGATTTTTGTCTTGCTTTGGTTACTGCTTAAGCCTCTACTATTACTTAGCCCAAACAAGCATACTTAAGTTACAAACCCTCAATCTCAAACAAAGTTCTGTATGTTGTAAATTGTAGGTTTTGTAATTATAAGTTGTTAAACTTGCCATTAAGCTTTACTTTCTCTTTTGTTTTTTATCTTTTTAGCTCTTATTAAACGGTACCTGTATGTCTTATCATATTACTAAATTTACTCACGTCCTTCAATTTGTTCTACTATTTTTGGCAGCGGTGGGAGTGCAGTGGCATTTTCTGATAGCAGACCATTCCAAAGAATCTACGGTGATTCTGGGGAGGGTGAGTTCAAGAAAAAGAAGGTGGTGGTGCTTGGCACTGGCTGGGCGGGCACCACTTTCTTGAAAATTTTGAAAAGCAATTCCTTTGAAGTTCAAGTGGTTTCTCCTCGCAATTATTTTGCATTCACTCCCTTGTTGCCAAGTGTTACAAATGGCACCGTCGAAGCTCGCAGCATTGTCGAACCAATTCGCAATATTGTGAGGAAGGTAAAGATAAATACATCAATGATAATAATATAAGATGTAATAGTTCGTTAATTTGAAGATACTTGGGCAATTTATATTTTCTTTGTTTCACGTGACAGAAAGGTATGGATATTCAATTCAAGGAGGCTGAATGTTATAAGATCGACGCAGAGAAGAAGCAAATTTATTGTCGAACCACTGAAGACAGAACCTGTGGAGGGAAGGAAGAATTTGCCCTGGATTATGACATCCTGGTAATAGCCATGGGAGCTCAAGCAAATACTTTCAACACGCCTGGTGTTGTTGAACATGCTCATTTTCTGAAGGTACTCAGTCAGCTACACTGTTGATTGCTTTAACTGCTTCATTACACTAACCATAACATTATCCCAAGGTTTAAAAAGAAAAAAAGTGTTTTAAACAGGCTTTTCAAAAAAGAAAAATGTCTTTCAATGGTTTATCTAGAGGGCATTTCAAGTGATTTTCCAATCCAAAAGTATTAATATATCAAATGTTTCTTTGTATTTTTGTAATTTTTACAAACTAATTATTTCCAATGCTGGTTTTAACGGTAATACTGTAGACAATTTTTAGATATTTGTCGGGTTAATTTTATTGTTTTGATGCACTGCATGCAGTTAGAGTTGCTACTAAGCTGAGGAAAATTGAATATATGTCTTATTGCAGGAAGTAGAACATGCTCAAAGGATACGTAGGTCGGTGATAGATTGTTTCGAAAGAGCAAGTCTTCCAAATTTAAGTGATGAAGAAAGGAAGAAGATCTTGCATTTTGTAGTTGTTGGCGGTGGCCCAACTGGTGTGGAGTTTGCTGCTGCGCTTCATGACTTTGTCATTGATGACTTGAGCAAGCTATATCCTTCGCTTAAAGAGTTCACAAGAATCACACTCCTCGAAGCAGGCGATCATATTCTGAACATGTGAGGGAAAAAATAAGCTTAGAATATAATTTTTGGTGCTGCAAGTAAGTTCATGGTACTTAGTCAACTGCTTGATTAATGTAGGTTTGACAAAAGAATTACTGCTTCCGCTGAAGAAAAATTCAAAAGAGATGGCATTGATTTGAAGACGGGATCAATGGTCGTAAAATTATCTGATAAGGAGATTTCCACTAAAGATAGAGCAACAGGACAAATCTCTTCAATACCATATGGGATGGTTGTCTGGTCAACAGGAATTGGCACTCGCCCTGTGATAATGGACTTTATGAAGCAAATTGGACAGGTTAGTTTCTCTAAACCAGATTATCATCTCCTGAATTTCACTTCGTATTTCTTTCCGAAATCATTCCCCTTAGAGATCATGATCATCTACCTTGTGGATACAGGCCAATAGGCGGGTTCTCGCAACCGATGAATGGCTGAGGGTGGAAGGATGTGAGAGTGTATATGCTTTAGGTGACTGTGCAACGATAAATCAGAGAAAAGTTATGGTAATTATTGATGTCATGCATTGCAAACAGTTTTATGAATATAGTTGATCATTTATCTTCCAATGATCAGAGCCTCGAGTTTATTTCTTCAGTAATTATCTTGTTCCAGCCATTTATTTCCCTTTTTCATGTCTTCATTTCCTAACATTTATCTATGAAAAACTTGTTCTTTGTCTTTTCATTTCTACACTTCTATTCAGGAAGATATTTCGGCAATATTCAGTAAAGCAGACAAGAATAATACTGGTAAACTAAATGTAAAAGACTTAAAGGAAGTCGTTAAGGACATTTGTGAGAGGTACCCTCAAGTGGAGATTTATTTGAACAAGAAACAGTTGAAGAATATTAATGTGTTACTGAAAAATGCTGAAGAGGATCCAAAGAAAGCTTCCATGGAATTTGATATTGAAAAGTTTAAGAAAGCTCTATCTGAAGTGGATTCTCAGATGAAACACCTTCCTGCAACAGCTCAGGTTAAACTCAAGAGAATTTATTTTCATCTGACGATATCATCCTTCCACCAACTTTTGATCTGATTGTTTTTTGTTCTGTGACTCTTTCTTCCAATATTGTAGGTTGCTTCTCAAGAAGGTGCCTATCTTGCAAACTGTTTCAATCGCATGGAGCAATGTGAAAAGAATCCTGAAGGTCCTCTTAGATTCAGGGGTGCAGGACGCCACCGATTTCATCCCTTTAGGTACAAGTTGAAGTTTTCTTAATCATCCTTCTGAAATCTAAGCTAAGGTTCTTCTCAGAAAAAAAGCTTAGCAACTAAATTTACGATGGTTTGAAATTAAGGTACAAGCATTTCGGGCAATTTGCTCCACTGGGAGGAGAAGAAGCTGCAGCTCAACTTGAACTTCCTTTTGATTGGATTTCGGTTGGTCGTGGCAGCCAGTGGCTCTGGTATTCGGTCTATGCAAGGTAACTTCCCTTCATCCGTCTTTGCTTTTATTTGCTTTACTAAAGCTGGTAGCATGTGCCCATCCTCCGATGTTTCTTTGCAATTTCAGCAAGCAAATCAGCTGGCGCACAAGATTTTTGGTGATATCTGACTGGAGACGACGATTCATGTTTGGAAGAGACTCGAGTCGAATCTGAGAGTAGAATTTGCTTTTCACCGTTTGTGTTTTCTTATACAGCTGAAATATTAAATGATTTTGGTTCATTTTAAGTTTGTGAAATACTTTATTTTTTTTTCCCTTCTCTCTGTCTTTTAAATATTAGTATCATTAGTATTAGATATCTGATATGTTAGGTTACAATTTATTTATGCCATTTATCTCCGGTTCTTTTCAACTTTTCCACATGCTTTGCTTAGATAAGATTAGGGTATGACATTTTACATTAAAATGTAAAATTACAGCCAACGTGGAACAGGAACGGTAAAGGTCGGGCAATTAGTTATTTTGTTAGGAGACTTATCAACTGTAACAACAGACAGAACTCAATCTTGAACAAGAAGCAAGTACAGCAAATCTAAATATCATTGCTAGGAAATTAGTTTTGAAAGTATATACATGAAGATAGATTGGGCCATTAGATGCTTCTGCCATCCTCCTACACAAGAAGCAGAATCATCAGATGGTTTAGGCTTATGCATCAAGTAATTATCTAATGGTTATCAATATCAAAATAGCACAGCCAACAAGTGCTGATAGGGGTTGTGTTGAAAGTTTCAATTCAACATTTGAAGGGTAGCAATAGTTTTTCAATCAGATGAAGACTGCTGCTGGTCTTGAATCTTGAATGACGGTGGATCCAGATGCTTCCATGAATATGCAGAGTACCAACATTTGAACTTCTATATAACACACAACAGTTTACGAAGGCCGCATTAGATACCTCAATCGGCCATCCATGCACTCCAACCAAACAATATTTTTATTGTACCTATTATAGAAGAAAGAGATTATTCTGGAAGACTGATAAGAAATCTCAGAAACTACTAATTTTGCTAATTACTGAACATTGGATGATGTCAATACTTGTTGCATCATTCAGCGGATGCTTACAAGGATTATACAGTAGCAATGTGAACAAATATGGAAAAAGATGCCTAATAAATGAGATCTAACAGAAATAAAACCCTATTGCTGTAAGAAAAGAATGAGTGAAGAAAGCAGGTACCAATATCAGCTGCAATTGCTGAAGTAGCTCTCCATGACATATATTAGCTCGAGCTAACTTATAGGCTTGAGTCTCAACTCTCAAGCAGTCCCTCGGAAGTCAGTACCTTAACATTTTGAGTGTTTGACTACCTGGCTTTTCGTTTGAAATCCTTTGGACCGGCCAGATCTGAAAGAGATGAATTCATCTCTTCAAAAAGAGTCATTGCCAAATCAACCTTCCCCATCTTCTTCAAATTGTCAATCAGTGATCTATAAACATAGATTGATGGACGGATCTGCCGCTGCTTCATATCATTAAAGAGTCTCAGTGATTCCTCAATGTTACCTGTTCTCCCAAAGCTATCAATCAATGCAGTATAAGTAAGCAAATCTGGTTTAATGCCGCTCTCACCCATTTCTCTAAAATATATTAAGCACAAATCCAGTCTCCTAATCTTCCTCAAATTGTTTAATAATGTATTATAAGAAATGAAATCGGGCACCACACCAGCTTCCTTCATGGAAGCAAACTCATTAAGCATATCATTTACACGACCAACACGACCCAAGATATCTAAAACTATATTATATGTGATCAAATCTGGCTTACATTTCAAACCCTTAATATGGTCAAATATCAAAAGAGCCTTTTCTATCTGCCTACTTTTAGCAAAAGCAAAGATGATTCTATTCACAACTATTATACTTTCTGGAGAGGCTATCTGCACTACTTCTTCAATAAAAATCAGTAGCTGGGTACAATCATCTGTCATAATAAAAGCTCTCGCAAAATTAGTGTAACAATCTGAACTCAAGGTTCTAGATGACACCAGTAGGTCTTTCAAAATCTGAAACGAAAGATCAATATCATTTGTCTCAGCCGATGCCACCAACACGCAATTATACGCATTGGGAAGGAAGATATTTTTATCACGTAAGGATTGGAGTAATCGAACAGCAGCAGAAACATTTCCAGCCTTGCAAAGCTTTTCAATGTATCCATTACACATTTCCTTTGCAGAATTAGAACCATTTTCAACGGAGGCAAGAATACGATTCAAAACTTCATTTGTTACGTCCTCTTCATCGGGAGATGCCCCCGTCACAAGTGACTGATAATTGCCACTGATTTTACTTACAGTTGCAAAGGATGGCGAAATCCAAAGGGAACCAACTGGGACAGATGTGATACAATTCTGTATTAGAAGTACAGTCACTAACAATAAGCTTCAGAAAGGAATTCTTTTTACAAAAAAAAAAATCGAAAGTTCATATTTTAAACTACAAGGTATAAATATGATTTCCATAAATGAAAATTTGACAAGTAATATTTGAAGTCATATTCAATAACCTAATTACTTTTTTCCATTGACCATATGAAAAGCATCAATCACTAGTTGCACAACAACTCTGAGCAAAATTTAATCACAGTATGTCTAGTTGAAGCTTTCACTTACAACTTTAGTTCGTCGGAGGAACGAAACCGAGATAGAATCAATGCGGCGTGAAGACGGCGCCGTCACCTTAGTGTACGGTTTGAATCGAGAAACAAATTTGTAGAATCTTGAAGCAGTTGCCATGCCTATTGCCCTATACTGCTGGGCTTAGGGTTTAATGTTAGGGTTTAGAGCTGATAGTGAGAGATAAGAATTGGGAGTTTTTGTTTTGTTATTTGAGGGAAGCGCCTGAGTATTGACTATTGAGAGCCTTTTCTTTCAGTTTCAGGTGACTGTTATTATCATTTAAACATTTTTTTTTTTAAATAACATATATCTTTCTTAATTTTAAAAATATCAAAAATAAAAATAAAAAGTTTTCCATAATTATTTATTCTTACACTCAAATAATTTCATCATTTTTAATCTTTTATTTTTCTTATAAAGATTAAATATATGTTAACAACCCCTTGATTGTGATGGTCGGTACCTTCAAATACTAGTATATTGTCAATGAAAGTTTATTCTCTATGCTAAGTTTTCATTTAAATAATATAAAAATATATACATAAAACAACTTACAGATTTTCGTTTATCTTACAAAGCAAGTCAATTTTATATCTATTTATATGTCAATAACCTTTTGTTTGCGTAGGGTCCGTATTTTTTTCTTAATTTTGAGATGAAAGGTTTTGAGTCTTTCCAATAAAGATAGAGACGGTTGATTTGTGTTGGACTAATCTAAACTAAACCTATTTGGTTCTTAGTTTAGTTCAGTTTCACCTTAAAAACCAATTAGATTGAGAATTGAAAACTGATCATGTTACATTTAAATATAAATGTCTTAAAAAAATCCTAAATCTGAAAAAAAAAAAAAATGATTTCCCTCAAATCTCAAACCTCATTCCCTTAATTGCAAACTAACTAAATTTTGACATGAAATTATAACCAAAACTCGAATCAAATTTGAAACCGAACCAAACCGAACTAAATTTGTAAACCCGTTTAGGTTTAATACTTGAATTCTCAAATTGAATGGGTTGCAACCCGAAACAATCATCCCTGCTCTCCATTAGCTATGTGAGTTTTTTTATTATGCTCATTAGTTGTATTGAATTTTGATACGTTGGATTGATTATACATTTCAGTAAGATTAATTCTATTAGATTGTTATACACACACACATATATATATATAATATATATATATATATATACACACACACATACATACATGTATATATACATATATCCGTGTATATACATTTACACACACATACATATGTGTCTATACACTATATGATCTGTATGCCTTTAACAAGTTTTCCTTTTTATTTAACGATAATCAAATAATCAATAACTTTTCACTACTAATCTTTTATAAAATATGTAGCCCTTAAAGAACCCGAGTAAACAAAAATTTGTTTAACATGTAAATATAATATATTAATTTTAAACAAAATATGCTCTCTTTCTAGTGTTTTTTTTACTTTCGAAATTCGCCCTACATGTATGCTCTTCAAGATTTGAACTTCATGGAATTCTCTTCTTCAACCGATACGGGTTTAGAATTTTGTTATTTCTTTCGGCATCAGCAAAATTCAATAATTTCATGTCCCACGCAGCTTGATAGCTAGATGATTAGCAAAATGTCAAAATTAAATGATTAGCAAAATGACAAAATGATTTAGGAAATCTGATAAAGTGAGAGCGGTATGATGATTCAAAAACTATCTTCTAACTGTTCACCGAGTTGAAATTTAAGATTAAAAAGATTGTGGGTTCCAAGTTGTCTAATTACAATCGTGACTCAGCATCGAGGTGCCTTGCATCTGAAAACACAATAAGAACAATCTACATCAAGAGAAATTTTGTCCTACTTGCTAGTGCATGACAGAAACATAGCAGTGCAATTAGAAGTCCCCCCATTCGTCCTTCTCCAGAAAACTACAACTGAAGACTAGATTGACATGATATTAACATATCAGTGCAGATTAACATTATTGCACAAGAGAAAAAAACTAGGCTTGTAGAACTTTTCAACTTCTGACAAAGTTTAATCTCTTTCTAGTTTGTTTTCCTTTTAGAATTGGCACTATCTTAAGGGCTTAGACTTCATGAATTTGACCCGGCTATGCAGATCACCCTTCTTCGATTGTTATGAGAGGCAGAATTTTTGTTGCCGCATTCGGCATCAGGCAATCAGCAAAATTCAAGAATAAGAGAGCTATAAATCAAGCATTCTCTTTCATGCATATGTTACGAATTCAAGTTTTCAGCATACTGCTACTTATGCTTTTCTTTTTCTTGTGCAAATGAGCTCCCCAACAGTTTTTCACTTCCATTTCTTGTAGTTTCTGCCGCTACCTTTTATTTACCTCCTAAAAGCAGAATCCACTTACTTTTTGACTCCAAAGCAAGGCATTGCGTTTAGGTTTGACAATCAAGTTTCATTTTACACCAAAACCGTCTCCAATCGAATGTCATGTGATTAGCAACATGACAAACGATTTAAGAACTATGTTTTCATTAGCAACATGAAAGCGGAATAATGATTCAAAATCTTCTTTTTACTGTTCATTGACTTGAAAAGTAAGATTAACAGGATTGCCATTTGCCGGTTCGGTTTCAATTTGCTTTAATAACAATTGTGGTTCTGCACCAAGGTAAGGCCTTGCTTCCTAAAACACAATAAGATCAAAATACATAACAAGAAAAAAAAAAAAAAGCTTATCCTACTAGTTCATAACAGAAACATTACTGCTAAATTAGAAACCTCCCCCCCTGGACATTCTTCTCCAAAAAGCTGACCAGATTGACATGAAACATTAACAATTGAGTGCAGTTTAATATCACATCCACATCAATCTCTCTATATCAAGACCAAAAAGCTAACTTATCAACATTAGCAAGCAAGGGAGGAGCTTCTCATTACATTATTGCATAACAGAAACAAGAAGCTTATATCCCATATCATAGAGCACAAATGAAAACTATTTCAAAACCATAACAATAGTTATGGCTTACAGCATTAAAGCTAAAAGAACTTACAAAGAAACTTGGAAAGAATCACCCATCATTATTACTCAAAGCTATCATCATCAAACCTCAAAGCCTGACAAACAAAACCTTCTTCCTCCTCCTCCTCCTCCTCTTCTTCAATTGAAAAGAATGATTTCCTACCAACCAATTCAGCCACCCTTTTCGCCGCCCCTGAATCCCTTGGGCTCTGATCAACACATTGAACGGTCCTGATCTTAGGCAACACATCACTCATCTTCGCAATGGACGGAGGAGACCCCTTGTTCACCACTACCTCACTAGGAATTTCCCATTTCTTCTTCACTCTAATACTCTCAGTCTTCTGATTTCTCCCAGAATTCACCAGGTTTTCGCGTGAAGTGCGTCTCTTATCGCACCGATTACTCTCTTCTTTATCATTATCCGGCCAAGACCTTTTACGAGCAGCATCATTTGTAATCTGATTATAACGGCTAGCCACCATTCTCCCAGGTTTCAATGGCTTTTTACTCACTGATTTCTCTCCCTCTCTGAAGAGCTTTCTTGGCTGAATGAGTGAAAGCACATTATCTTCTTTCTTGACAGTCTTTTTGGAACCTACTGTTGTCACCGCTTGAACCTTTGGCGCCGCCGTTTTGCGAGATTTTGGACTAACACTCAGACTCTTCCCCCTCTCTTTTGTAACCTTCAATTCATCAATTTCTTGCAGTTTCCAGAAACAAGATTTCCTCCGATTCTGTATTGATAGAACTGGCGTTATAATCTCTGGCTTCCCCAAAGAAGGCCTTGATTTTCCCGCGGAGAAAATCTCAGCTGGCCCTAAACTCATTCCCCTTCGATTCAGCTTTGATTTAGCGGCCGAAAGAAAATTTTCTTCGCTCTTTTTTATGTGTTTCTGCTCCATGAATTTTGCGGGCACAAATCTTCCTCGTTTTTCTATAGCCTTTGTTTTGATGTCAATCTTTTCGAGTCGAAGCGCTTCGAGTCTTGACGATAAGCGACTGATCTCCTTCTCAATTTCCTCAATCTCGATGTCAATCTTTCTCTCATCACGCGTTTCCTCTTCTTTAGAAACACTCTTCAACTGCTTCATTTGTGAGTTCTTGACAGAGCTATTCACTTGTAGAGGCTTATTGGGTACACAAGATTTGAGAGAAGAAGTAGGGGATTTATTTAAACGAGGACTCAGATTCTCTTTACTGCAATCCGATTCAAGAGACTGATTCATGTAAACAGATTTCAAGTTAGCCCAGGAACCTTTCATTGCAGTGGAGTCTTCAGATTCTCCGTTGTCGAATGCCGCATTATTCCAAATCTGAAGCTCTTGCCCGTTAAGCGTATCTGGGTATTGAAGAACACTCATTTTAGCGTACTGGGTAAAGGCGATTCTTGAAAAGCGACGGCTTCTTTTAGAGAAAGAACAAGATTTGAAGGTTTTCTTTAAGGGAAAGACAGCAACTTTTGAGAGAGAAAATTCTTTGTCTCGGAATATTTGAATCTGACGAGATATTTGACCGTTGTGGGAAAAGTTGGACGTTGGGGTATTAGTGATATCTCAGCCGTTAGTTGCTAAACGGCTCCTATAGACGCTCCGATTTGATTTAAAGGTTTAATAAGGAAATATAATTTGCTAGCACTTGAGTGAGTCTGCTGAGTCGGTTGTTTCTTTCTTGATTAACTGTAACTCATGGGGTCCATGTAGAGCGTCGTTTGTTTTGTACGTTAGGATTTCGGAATGGGCTTCATTCTTGGGCAAATCAATTGAGTAAACAACAAAACAAAACGAAGCTTTCTCATGAACGAAACGACGACGTTTTCCCTGGTTTTTATTTTTTATTTTTTAATATTATTTTTTTATATAAAGAATTACTACTTTGGATAAATTCCTAGAAATTTCCATGAAAAATTTACCGTTGCAATGTTAAATATTCCTTGAAATGAACCCTTAACCCGCCAAAAAAAAAGTATACGACATTGCCTGGCAAGAAAACAATATTATATTTTTTCGACTTTATCATATTTATCAATTGCTTTTATTCATCTCATAAGAAAAATAAAAGAAAAATTCGATTCAAGAATTGTTCGAGACTGATTAGACAATAATTTTGCTTTGTGGCAGCAGATAATAATTCATAATCTCGAATAGAATAATAATCTCTTTCTGTTTCATGTTTTGTGTCGAATCAATTATTTATGCTATTTGTTTTATTAATTTCATTGAAAGAATTTGCAAATTTTTTTTTTCCTCAAATTAGCGTTTTTGTATTTGATGAAGAAGAATGATGAATTTTCACTTCAACAAGAGCTTGGTTTGTTGTATGGCCCGCTTTCGCTTCAACTTCTAATAATAAGAAAGGGGAGTTTGGGTTTTTGTTAAATTTGTTTCTCAGAGAGCTGTTATTTGTTAATGGCGTTTTAGTCATTTTCCCTTACAAAAGAGGTTATTTTTCACGTATTTCCAATATTCAGGTTAGTTTCCATTAAGCGATTGCCGCTTTCTCGGTTGATCGCTCCGGCCTCGTAAACTTGTTATTCTTTTTCAGCTCTATGCGAGCGTGATGGCATTTTAAATGGAGTAATTTCAAATTCGGGGATCAAAATAACAATGGATCTAATGCGGCAAGTATTCCAAGTTGACGTTCTTGAAAGATACGCGGCGAAGGGGCGCGGTGTAATCACGTGCATGTCAGCTGGAAACGATGTTATTGTATTGGGCACTAGTAAAGGATGGCTCATCAGACACGATTTCGGTGCCGGAGATTCTTATGGTAATCTTTTTTAAACCTATTTTCTATTTTACTTTAATTTTAATTTCCCTAAGAAAGGTTGTGTTCAGTTTAATTTGCAAAGAATTTCAACCAAAGATAGAATTTTGTTGCATTTACATTAAATTTTAGGTGATTACATCTTTAAATGAAGGATGTCTTGATTTGATATTACTGTTTTTCAGTAGAATGTTTGAAATGTATACTCCTCTGCGTAAAGATGAACCGAGCTGATCGAGCTCAATTCAGGAGCTTTAGGACACTATTCCTGAGATTGATTTTACAAAAGGATCTCAAGTTGATCACTAAAATTTTAGTAATAGGGTAAATTCTAGCATTCCAAATTGAATCAAATTACTAGCTTGTGTCCGCTTGAGCTTGAGCTTGAATTTTTTTTTTTTGGGCATGCTTGTGACTGGATATGGAGTTCAATTAGCCTACTCCTGGTATCAGTTGAACTTGGTCTGATTGCACTTTCATATACGATGAAGCAATGCCTGATTTCTTTTTGTCTATTTTAAATATAGATATTGATCTTTCTGCGGGTCGACCTGGAGAGCAATCCATACACAAAGTTTTTGTAGATCCTGGAGGTAGTCATTGTATCGCCACCATAGTCGGTAGTGGTGGAGCTGAAACTTTCTACACTCATGCAAAGTGGAGCAAGCCCCGTGTATTAAGCAAACTGAAAGGTCTTGTTGTAAATGCTGTTGCCTGGAATAGACAACAGATAACAGAAGGTAATTTACTAATCGCTGTGGAAATTGCTTTTGTGCTATATTGTAGTAAGGTTGGTACATATTTATTGATTTCTGCTACTGTATTTGGTTTAATTCAGCTTCCACAAAGGAAATCATTCTCGGTACGGATACCGGCCAACTTCATGAGATGGCTGTGGATGAGAAGGACAAGAGGGAGAAATATATAAAACTTTTATTTGAATTAAATGAACTTCCTGAAGCTTTTATGGGTTTGCAGGTACCTTCCCCCCCCCCCCTTCTTTTCTTTTGCTAAGTGGGCTCTGGTCTGCTGTTTGTATATTCTTCCCTGGTCTTCCTTGGACGGAGAAAATCTCAAACACTTTACATATTTTGAATACTATCGATGCAGCTGGAAGTCTTTTTTGTGAGATCAAAGTTGCTAAATATTTGTATTTTTTACCTAATTGCATGTGGGTTTGTCTTTGTCCTATGTATCCAATTGAATGGACTATCAGCCGAGGTTTCCTGCTAGTCTATTTGAAGCTAATATGGATCGGTTGAAACGGTATAACCTTTTGTTAATCTATGCAGACCCTCCTGATTGTTGTTGTTTGATGATGTCAAAGAATGCATGCAGTAGAAAATTGGAATAATATTCAGAACTAGAATTTCCATTAATTTTTCCTCTAGAAACTGAAAACTATTACTTTATTCTTGGATTAAAGTTACCCATTTACACTGCTAATGTACTTACCACCTCAGTCCTATTCTTTCTTTGCAGATGGAAACAGCTAGCTTAAGCAATGGTACAAGGTATTACGTGATGGCTGTTACTCCTACACGACTTTATTCCTTCACTGGATTTGGATCACTTGATGTAAGTTTATCTCTGGTCTCTTTTCTTCCTGCTCGGATGAAATTGGTCAATGTGTTACAGAATGAACGGTAAAATATTTTCATGTGCCACACTTGCAGTATCAAGTATAGAAAGTATAATTCAAATGGTTCCAAGATAATTCTAAATGGCCGTTACAGTGCTTATTTGCTTTGCAAGATAATTTTATTAATGCATGGTTTGTGAATACTTTGATGATAATCTCCTGGCTTTGCTTCCGGTTGGTTAATGGTTTCTCTTTTAAACCATTGAGTTTAGAGCATCTTTAGAGATGCAAGCTGAAGCCGCATGTACTTTGATGATAATCTCCTGGATTTGCCCTTAGTAGGTCAATGGTTTGTTTTTAAACCATTGAGTTTAGAGGTTCCTTAGGCATGCAAGCGGAAGCTGCATGTAATCTGTCGGGTATTGAGCCTAACAGGCAGATTTGTTTTAGAAACACCAAGCAAGAAGTCATATTTTTCTGGAGAAAAGATTTATTGCACTATTATTTATATATCTCTCTAAAATCAAATGTTCCCATTTTGCACTTTGGGCATCCTTTTATAGTCTGAGGCCATAAATTGTTTAGATACTTGTTTTTTCATTTAATCTGTTGATCATGATGGTTAGAAAATAAGGGTCTATTTTCCTTTTTATTAAGTTAGTAAGGATAGCAATTAATTTGATCTTAGCCAAATGGTAGTTAAACCTGGCCCTTTCCCCTGCTTCTCACGGGAACTTCATTATTTAAATTTTTTTGTCTTCAAAGTAGCTCTATGTGTCTGTACATCTTTGCTCTTTCAGATACTTGAAATCTTGTTTGTATTTGAGACACTGTTGCTGTCTTATCTCAACATATTGGTCAGAAAGTTATTACTTTCTACATTTTAATTGGATTTTCGTTTTTTGTGTTTCTTGAGTTTGTTTATTGATTACTAGATTCTTTATCGGTGACTTGAGGAGATAGTTATTGGCATACAGCCCTCTGTCTACTTATGCAGCAAGACATCAATGCTTACTGTTTGCATTGCTTTTCTAGACTGTTTTTGCTAGCTATTTAGATCGTGCTGTGCATTTCATGGAACTTCCTGGTGAAATACTAAACAGGCAAGTGTTTTCTTTCATGTTTACATTATTCTAGTATTTAAGCTAGGGGAAATTGGAGAAAGAAATGAAAATTTGGACATGGGAAACTATTTATAGAGTCAAAACTGCTATCCTAATATATTTTTTTTTCTTTTTATATCAATCATACATGGTTTCAAAACTGCTACGTTTTTCTTGAATTTTCTAAGTATATAATGTTTTCCTAGTTATGGTGGTAATGTTTTCCTAGTTATGGTGGTCTTCTTTATCAGTGAATTGCATTTCTTTATCAAGCAAAGAAGAGCAGTGCATTTTGCCTGGCTTTCGGGAGCAGGTATATATCATGGTGGCCTAAACTTTGGAGCACAACGTAGGTAAGGAATATCCTTAATTTTTTTTCCTCCATGTAAATGGAACAATCTTCTAAATTGTTATTGTCTTTTCTCAGAAAATACAGTTTTAATTGCTACATGCAGTGATGCTGCACTTGTGGGCTCTCATCTCAATATAATTTTGTGACATATTCTAGAAGTTTACTGGTTGTTCATGTTTTTTGTACAGTTATGTTGTGAAATCATTGCTTACTTTTTCTTTTGCGAATATTTTGGGTAGTTCTCCAAATGGTGATGAAAATTTTGTGGAAAACAAGGCTCTTTTGAGCTATTCAAAATTGTCTGAAGGTGCTGAAGCAGTTAAACCCGGTTCCATGGCAGTGTCTGAATATCATTTCCTCCTGCTAATGGGAAATAAGGTTAAGGTATGTTGTGCTGAATGCTTATGCTACATTTTTACGTATGATGATCTTTTTTGTCAAATTGTCAAATACAGCTACACATTTGGCATTCATAGGTTCTCCCTCCCCCCCCCCCCCCCCCCCCCCCGGGGCGAAGACTAGTTGGTTTTGAGTTATAAGGCACTTCAATTTCCTAGGGCCTTTTTTAAATGCCTGCCCATTCATTTTCTAGGATTTATGAAATCAAATTCACAGATTATTGGTTTTTACTTAAGATTCCCTACATAATGCCCCCACCCCCGCCCCTTTTTTCAATATATTTACACTTATATGCTGTGCTTTTCAACTTTCCGTAGGTTGTAAATAGAATCAGCGAGCAAATTATAGAGGAACTTCAGTTTGATCAAACATCAGACTCCATTTCAAGGGGTATCATTGGATTGTGCAGTGATGCAACTGCTGGGGTCTTCTATGCATATGACCAGAATTCTATTTTCCAGGTTTGTGTCTTATGAGAGCTTATTTTCATTGTTAGTGGTACTCGTTACCCTAGTCAGAGAATTTATTTATTTACCTTCTACTTTCTATTTTATTGTTTTGTGACTGTGTTTCTGCACATATTCTAGGTGTCTGTCAATGATGAAGGCCGAGATATGTGGAAGGTATATCTGGATATGAAAGAGTATGCTGCAGCTTTAGCGAATTGTCGTGATCCACTCCAGAGAGATCAAGTATATTTAGTTCAGGTCACGTCTAATTGACTTTATGGATGTTGAAACTAATGGCTGTCGAGACATTGACTTCTGTTTCTTATAGCGAAATTATATTATTTGCCCCTTGTGGCCTCATATGTTTGTTTATGAAATCTTCTTTTTTTCTTTTTTTTGATTTTTGATTTTTAATTTTTTAATTTTTTTATTCTTTTTACTGTCAGTGTATAACTGGAGCTATTTATGATGCAGGCTGAAGCTGCCTTTGCCACCAAGGATTTTCATAGAGCAGCTTCTTTCTATGCAAAAGTGATTTCTCTGTTTCTTTCTTATTTAATGTATACGGATTTAGTTTGCTGTGACATTTTAATAGCTATTTTCTGTATCCTTGTTGGTTTTCTTATTGGTGAAACTGACATTGAAAAATATATCCTGTTGAAATACATAAATATTAACAATAGTATACTACTTATCAACCGATGATACCTTTAAGGCAAAATCTTTTGGTATCAGTGGATATATGAGCATGCACACATGCATCTTATTTTTTTGGCCTATTCAGGACAGATACCAGATGCAAACAATGTTGTTTTTATTTTCTATCTAGTGTATATCCCTGAAGCTGATGGAAGGTGTTTTGCAGATTAACTATATTTTATCATTTGAGGAGATCACTTTGAAGTTTATTAGTGTAACCGAGCAGGTAAATACAGAACCATACCTGTTTTTAGCTTTATGAAGATGTGGTATAGAGTTGATTAAATTGATTCCATGCCTTTTCATGTTATATCAAAAATATCCTCGCATCTGTGATGGCTTTGTTAGTTTTATTTTTATTTAAGCACATATCTTGCTAGAAAGTTGGGGTTGTATCTGGACTTATTATGCTGTCCAAACTTGTGAACTCTTGGGCTGTTATTGAACTCCTAGTATATTAATATCTTTGACCTTATTTGTACTTTTTTGTAATTGCTCACTAATTATCATTATTGGGAAATACATGCAGGAATCATTTTTGTTTTTATAGTTATTTACAAAGATTATCATATGAGAACTTATAAACATTGGTCTAGGCTCAACAAAGAGTAGATCTAACTGAAAGTTCCTTTGAATTTCTGGTGTACTTTGTTTTGAATTCAAGCACTGCATTAAAAACTTATCCTTTGTTTTCTCCTTGCAGGATGCTTTGAGAACCTTCCTACTGCGCAAGCTTGATAATCTTGCAAAGGATGACAAATGCCAAATAACAATGATTTCCACATGGGCAACTGAATTGTACTTGGACAAGGTTTTTGCTTCTTTTTATGCCTAACTCTTGGATGACTACCCTTTTGCCACCTACATTGTGCTGGATGGCTAGTAAATTTGAATAATTTAGCACAAATTAAATGGTAAATTGCTTTGGATTTTACAATGCATCTTGAGATTCCAGGTTTGTTGTTGAAGAACTTTCTGATGCTTTTGTTATTCCTCTTACCTGCTATGGTGGCAAAACAAAGAAAACTTTTTAGTGAAAGCAAAAGAAAATGCCAAAAAGAACTTGAAATTGTTCTAGAGATCATTGGTGCTTTTGGAACAATTTTCCTGACAACTGTTTTCAAGAGGTATTTGCCAATCAAGTATTCTAGTCTATGAAACATAAAAATGTTTTAGAATAATAAATAGGAGAACCAATCATGTGTTAAGATCTTCAATTTGTTTCACTTGTATTATTGTGTGAAAATCATTTTTCTCTTTTTGTAAAAGAAGTTATAAAGCAACAATAGATATTTACCACTATAAAATAAATGATAATGTTAGAGTTTATGTTTCAACTTTTTAGATAAATCGATTACTCTTGGAAGATGACACTGCTTTGGAGAATCGAAGTTCAGAGTACCAATCAATTATTAGAGAGTTCCGTGCTTTCCTGAGTGATTGCAAGGATGTATTGGATGAGGCAACTACAATGAAACTTTTAGAAAGGTAATTAATTTGCAAATATTGACAGTGTTCACAATCAGTTTTTCTCCTTTAGACCATTATGCATGTTATAGAAATTATGTCAAATTACCTGTCAAACATTTCCAATTCTTAGTAACTGCCTCTTCCTTCCTTGAGTTCTCATGTAACAAGTAGGCCATTTTAGTTGCTTAATCAAATACATGGATTTTGGAAATTGTTATGCTTCTTAAGCATCTGGCAATTTGAAGTATATTTCAGTTTTTCTTGTTCGGTTTTGCAAGCATTGTAAGTATTGATGCACTGTGATGCCTAAAATCAAATATTTATACCTATTTCTTGTGCTTATGATTTCACCGTAATTTGCTTTTTCAAAATCAAAAGTAGCCTAAACACTCTTTCAATTATTATTATTGTAATTTTTTCCTTTTTTTTTATGGTACAATATTCTGCAGCTATGGTAGGGTTGAAGAACTGGTATTTTTTGCTAGTTTGAAGGAGCAGCACGAGATCGTAGTTCATCATTATATCCAGGTACTTTTTATTTCCATTTTGAAATATTTACTTGTGGGATACTGTTCTATTCATTACCCATTCTTCTCCTCATGGATATTTACCAGTTGAGTTTTTCCTTTTCTAATTATTTTCAGTATTTGGACTTATTTTATTTACTTTTGCCCCATAAAGTTATCTGGAAATTGTTTTTTTTTTCCTTTTAGCTGGTGCCAAAAATCCCATTTTTTTTTTTTTTTTCCCCTTTGAGGTTTGTCCTTGGGTAAGCTTTCCCTGTTGTGTAATCTTTCCCTTTGGTTGATAGTAGATATTGTTAACAAGAGAGAGGAGCTAATTTGGTATGGAATTAATTTATATGGTTAACATTGGAGATTCAGATGATCCATTACTGTTTTATTTAAAGTTTAGCAACAAGATTATTCTTGAATTTGACTTGAAGTTATCTATCCATTCATTTGCTTATGTATTTTGTTTCATTCAGCAAGGAGAAGCAAAAAAAGCATTGCAAATGCTTCGAAAACCTGCTGTCCCAATAGATCTTCAGGTACAGATCAAATTCCGGATTTGGAACATCGAACCTTTAGGACTTTACCCATCACTTCAGCGTACTGGTTGCCGGTTCTTCCTGTTTTGTTTCTTCATTGTACTCAAATCACCAGTTATTTATCTTCATCTTTTACCATATCAGCTAGCTGACCTTTCATGTTTGTCAGAGACCATTATTCTTGAAAAGACAATTACTGATGGTCTTCCTACTTTGCAGTACAAATTTGCACCAGATCTTATCATGCTTGATGCATATGAAACGGTGGAGTCATGGATGACCACAAACAACCTAAATCCAAGGAAACTGATTCCTGCAATGATGCGTTATTCAAGTGAACCTCATGCGAAGTAATCTGCAGCTCTCTATTTGCATATTTTATCTGTTATATGTTTCTTTCACATCAATGATTTGAGTTCATGTGCCTTTTTTTTCCCCTCCCTGGTTGTATCTCCTCAGTAAATATGTCTAGGTCCAAAGCTGTGACAGCTGAGTTAAAAACTTTGTATGATACCATGCGGGTGCCACTACTGGATTTCCTTACCCCTTTGGCTTTTCACTGAATTCATTTTGTTAGAGATTGCAGCTGTGCACATCTTGTTGATAGATACATTCAGTGTTGGTCATTGTATAAATGTTAAAGTTAGTAGGAAAAAATTGTAAATTTAGTTTTGTTTTGTTACTGACATTGCACAGATGTTGAATTAATATATTCCCTTTTCCTTTCTTGCAATTAGGTTTTGGCACTGCTTTTTGTTTTAATTGTTATTGTTCCCATTTAATTAGGGAGGCATATCTATCTAGCAACATTATAATTTTGATATAATGGATGTATTTTTCTATTTGACACTCTGAAGTTTATTTATTTATGCAAATCATTAAAATGCAGGAATGAAACCCATGAAGTCATCAAATATCTAGAATTCTGTGTTCATCGCTCGCACAATGAGGATCCTGGAGTTCACAACTTGCTGCTTTCTCTGTATGCCAAGCAGGTTGAGATACTCACTATAGTATTTTAAAATTATGTTTTGAAGCAACACTACCAAATTATATTTGTATTTGTGTTTTGCATACTCCATCCCATAATATAACTGATTTTATTGTCGACCAATGTTAGGTGAATCTCATTATTACTAGTATCGTCTGTTTACATCTTGAAATCCATGTCTTGCCATAGAATACCATACATTTGTTATTTATTCTGAACATTCTTGCCTTAATGTCTAACATTGTTGTTTTGTGTGCCCAAGATATAATGATGACATTTTATGGCCTGTTCCATTGTTTCTGTTCTGTGGTATATATAACTACTTGAACATATCTTTGATGAAAACATTTGGATTCTTTAATGAGGAACTCTCAAAGATATTTCAGTAATGTCCAAGTATATTTGAAATTATGTCATGTGTGTGTGTTAATGTATTTATGATTTATGCATAGTGCAGACAATGTGATAGTGTGGAAGTCATATTAGACACAATTCTAAGTCTTACTCTCTGTTTGTTTGTTAAGACATTTAACTTTTTTAATTTTCCTTCTCGTATTAAATTAGGAAGATGATAGTGCCCTTTTGCGCTTCCTACAATGCAAATTTGGGAAAGGACGAGAAAATGGCCCTGAATTCTTCTATGATCCCAAGTACGCCTTGCGTCTTTGCCTCAAGGAAAAGCGAATGCGTGCCTGTGTTCATATATACGGCATGATGTCTATGCATGAAGAAGCAGTTGCGCTTGCTTTACAGGTGATATGTTATCCTAATGCTTTCATGGTTTCTTTTCATATTATGTTTATCCAAGTACTTCTGTTTGTTCATAGCTGTTTTATAATAGTCCTTTCATATTATGTATCATTTTGCATAATCTAATGTAATCATTGCTGGAATTTTGTCTCAAAACCACACTGGCACTAGAGTTGTTCAAATCAATTACTTACAAATTAAGATGGATAAATCTAATTCTAGAAATGCAGCACATCTGCTGGTTGTAGTATACATATATCACTATATCAGGGTTTCTATCAATTTCTCACTGCTGGGGATGGGAGATTAGGGGATGGACTGAGAAAAGCTTCACACAGGACTCTCACGGAAAGTTTCTTGCGGTTTGTTTGGGTAGTTTTTATGGAGGCATGAAATATCTACGGTCAATGTTGTACTCTTTTTTTTTTTTTTCGAGAAGGGTCAATATTGTACTCTAAAAGTTCTTTGATTTCAAATTCACAGGGATTGGGTCTGAGTGACTTCAATCATACCATATCAAATGTAAACCTCAAAACTTTGGATCTTGTCTTATGTGGATCTCTTTTCATTATACTCGTGCTTGTTAACTTTGGATCTTGTCTTATGTGGATCTCTTTTCATTATACTCTTGCTTGTTAAAGCTAAAGCTAGAGTGTGAGGAGTGACGTTAGTTAGTGTTTATTTGGTTGGTATAGTCATTGAGTTGTCTTTCCATTTTTTTTTTTTAATATTATGTATCTTGTACTAGTTCTTCAGTACTGCAATACAATAACAATGTAGACTTTTATCCTTTTCTCTTTGCCTGTATAGCTCATTCTCTCTCTATCTGTTAACATTGCTGAAGTACATTATCAAAGACATTCTAATTGCACTTCTCAAAGACATTCTAATTACACTTCTGCTTTTGGGTACTAGGTTGACCCCGAGCTAGCTATGGCCGAAGCTGATAAGGTTGAAGATGATGAAGACTTGAGGAAAAAGCTTTGGCTCATGGTTGCAAAGCATGTAATTGAACAGGAAAAGGGGACTAAAAGAGAGAATATTCGGAAGGCAATTGCTTTTCTGAAGGAAACTGATGGACTTCTGAAGATTGAGGATATCTTACCATTCTTTCCTGACTTTGCGTTGATTGACGACTTCAAAGTTAGTCCTATCATTCTGGGTTTTGTTATAGTGTTCAGTAAACTTATCCACTCTTTCCTTAGCTTACAACTGTATTGAATTGGTATATTTTTTTCCAATCTTGGCATATAAAATATCTATTGTATGTATAAAGCATATTATTGTTTTTTTCGCATTCATAAAGTTTTTGCTAGTTTGTATGGAAGACCACACTAACTCTGTTGTGGTAATTTATATGTACGCTCTTTCTTAAGTTTGTTCTTTCATCAAACTTGTGAATGTTAACTTTCTAATCTGTGTCTCCAGGAAGCGATTTGCTCATCGCTGGATGATTATAACAAGCAAATTGAACAGCTTAAACAGGAGATGAATGATGCAACACATGGTGCTGACAACATCAGAAATGATATCAGTGCACTTGCTCAAAGATATGCTGTCATTGATCGCGACGAGGACTGTGGGGTATTGCTCTTCCTAATATTTACTTCTTTTTGATACCGTTGATGAAGGGTGCACTTCATATTCTGCTTAAAAGCATACTTTTATCAGGGAACATTTTAGAATGGAACTAAACCAATATAATGCTCAATTTGATTCACCTTTGAAGTTGTGCCTTACAGTTTGCCAAGATCTCTTGATTTGTGTTCCCACCATGGTTCCGTCTTTCCGCTTTCTTCCCTGTTCGTCTAACCATCATCTTGTTTCATTTAAGTTTTTACAAGATTATGAGTTAAGCTCTTATTGGTTTTGTTTTGGATATTCATTCGATTCGCTGTGGTGCAGTCCATGTTATTTAATCCTATTATTCAGCTTCATGCCTTTATTATGACATCTTAATTGTAAATCATCAGGTCTGCAGACGTAAAATCTTGATTGCGGGTAGGGATTATCGCATGGCTCGGGGTTATGCATCAGTTGGACCAATGGCACCTTTCTATGTATTTCCATGTGGACATGCTTTTCATGCACAATGCTTGATTGCCCATGTGACCCAGTGCACCAATGAAACTCAAGTAAGTGTTGTTGATATTGTTTTGTCTTATAAGCGGCTGCAGTCGGGCTGGAATACTGTGGCTTCTGGTGGGCTTCACATTAGCCACACAAAAGATGTAAAAGTTTTGGTTTTCAGCAAATATGGATGCATGCAGTAGCATGAGATCTATATACGTTGCGACTTACAAATTTGCCACTGAATATCTTTATAAGAAATTTATATGGTGTATTTGGCAAATTTGTTAAGTCAACATATATTCCATAAGAATATTCGCAGAAGAAATTTAGTCAATACACCTGATCAGTAAAAGATATGAACAGCCGTGACAGTTTCTGTCGACATTAAGATTTGTATTACACTTATTCCTCTATCTCTTATGGTCTAAGCATCACTGGACAGCTCAGAAGTTATGGTCAAGTTATAGGATGATTATCTTAGCGTATAGTTACCGTTCACCTCAGCCCATCCTGCCCAAGATCTCATGTTTTTGTGGCAAGACCAATTGGGCTATCCTTCAGGGATTTATAGGATGAATACTCATTTCAGGTTTTTCTTTTCCTTTTAAATACAGTTTTCTGAAAAATTGTTGCAGGCAGAATATATACTGGATCTGCAGAAGCAACTAACTCTATTGGGTAGCGAAGCAAGGAAGGATGCAAATGGTGTCACAACTGAGGATTCCATAACTAGCATGACCCCAACAGATAAGGTTTGTTTTCTCATTTCTGGGTTGCACCTGGGCTAACATACATTACTGAATGTGAAAAGTCTGAAATAAGAGTGTTCGTCTGATTGGCTATGACGTTATATTGAATTTTCTGTTGCATTGCATTTTGATGGGCACGAGAGTGAAGCTGAGTTTCACTCTGCTGAATGTGGAAGTCTGAAATAAGATTGTTCGCCTATTGCCCATGACAGTATGTTGAACTTTCTGTTCCATTGCTTTTTGATGAGTTCCAGAATGCAGCTGATTTATCTCATTATTAAGATCTTCGTTAATGTGCATTTTTAATTTATTACCATCATTCCTCAAAAATTATTCATGGTTTTTGTGCACACTAGCGATTTTATAATGCTTCTAGTTGTTTCACGAAGTAAAGGTTTTTCAAATGTGGACCGAAATGGACTGATACAATTACATTTTTATTGTTTGAATTTATGGGCAGCTTCGATCACAATTAGACGATGCAATAGCAAGCGAGTGTCCATTTTGTGGAGACCTGATGATCCGCGAGATCTCTTTGCCATTTATCGCCCCTGAGGAAGCGCATCAGTTTGCTTCGTGGGAGATAAAACCACAAAACCTTGGAAACCATAGGAGCCTTTCTTTACCTGTATAACAAGTTCTGTATGTGGATACCGTCAAGTTGCACGTTTACATTGTGTTTGCTGGGGAACTGGTTCACGACCAAATATGGAAGCTCTCTTCTTGGTGTAACATCTCGTTTTTTGCTGTCCATGAACAACGCCTCTATCTGTTATTTATTTATTTATTTCCTTGCTCTCCTTTCTGGATAAAGGGCCTCCTTCAACCCACTCATCAGGCTCCCTCTATTCATGTAATATATTGATCTCTGTTGTACTATTGATGCGTGGGCATAAAATAATATTATGGAATTCTAGAGATGTGGAATGCCCCTTCTTTCCAAGGGTCGTGGTTTCACCTTGCAACAGTTAGCTGAATTTTGAAATTTTATTCCTCCCTAAAAAATATATATATTATTTTGTTAATTTTTGGAATTCGGATGGAAAGCGCCATTGTGATTAGAGAATTTGTTAATCCCACCTTGCAATCTCTTCTGCCACTGCCAGTTGCTGTGGTTAACTTGAATGTGTTTGACTTGGAGCATTCTTAGAAGAGTTCGAGTATGCGATTATTGATTGATTCACTAACAAGAACAGATGAAGATGGAGGTAAATAATTACATTAAACGATCCGACTTGCAGAGTTAGTTATATTACAGCATGTTATATCATCTCCTTCTGTACAAAATTTTTTTCTACAATTAGACGACAAAATCGTCCGTCTGATCCGACTCAGTATATCAAACACAGTCTCTTGACTTGGATCAGACTTGATCAGACCTGACCCCAGCAGTTCAAGTACATGACTCGGCGGAGAGACTCGTCCGTTTCAGCGCCGGAAATATCGGATCCGACGAAACCGGAGAGCGGGCGAAGATCGGAGGAATCCTTGGAGGAAAATCTTTTATTGCCGTGGTGAGCGGAATTAAGGCCGGTCTTCACTTTGCAGCCCTGGTCCGTACGGCCTTGCACCACCGCCACGGTTGCCGCCATCCACACCCTGTTCAGGTAAGTCATCTCCGTAAGTATATTGTTTGAAAGAAATGAAAGGGGAATCAATTCGTTTAAGCTCGCTCAACAAGATTTGTATTTGTTTTGTTAGCGGCGTTGTTAATTTTGTGTCTTTCGCGTTGTGAATGGTGAGTGCCGAGTAGAGCTTGCTGTTGGTTATTTATAGAAGAATTATTTATAGATGGGGATGAAAGAAAAAGCAGTATTGTGAAAATGATTAGTGGGAATCCCAAAACCAAGAGTGGTTTCGGTTTCTGAGTGGCGAGCGAAATACCCGAGGTTCTTTTGTTTTCTTCTCTTTTTGCTTTTGGATGTACATCTTATCACGACACGAGTTTCTCAACTCTGAGCAACTTATATCGCGAGATTAGATTGGGAATTACTAACTAATAAACAAAAAACTCGTACGCCAAACGAAACGAGATGTATAGAAAGACATGGACAAGGCACGAGAAGGCGAGAAATCGCTGTAGTTTGTCGTACGCGCGAGAATGCAGTGTGTGACAGACGGGTACGGGGGGGGCAGGTGGCTGCCTTATCCGAAGTGATATTCGATGACTCATCTCGTCGTGGACCCCGCGCAAACACTTTCTTTTTGTTAAAAAGTGTTGTCGTTTTCGTGACAGGCAAAGTGCAATCACCTACACGTGTGAAACGATGACTTTGCCACCGTCGCTCGCTCTTCTGGAGACACCATATGCCCATCACGTGCTCTACAAGTCTACTGTATTCTCTATTATTATTATTATTATTTCTCTTCACTTATTAAAATTTAATGCATCAAATTGAAAGTTGGGCATCATAAAAAATATCTTGCAAGTATAGAACAACAAGAGGCATGGACTAAGCTAAACCATGGCTTGGAGATTTGAATAGATACATGAAGTGGAAGACCACCCGTGGAAGGGAAATACGTAAAAATAAAAGTTCTGATTTTAGGAAACAATTCGCTAAAGCCTAAAACCACTCACTAAATAATGGAGGGAGGGAAGATGAGACACAACTTTTAATAGGATTTGATGGGGGGTGTTATAATTGTTATACAAATGTATCATCAAGTTGATCACCCAATGTCCCACCTCTCCTCTCTTGATAATTGCTTTTTTTGCTTTTTGTCCTGGTGGGTCACAAATTTTTACTCCAATTGTGATGTGATCTCCACCCAAAAATCTTTTTACGGGTGCCGAGAGAAAATTTTTAAGTGCTCCTAAAACCATTCGTTCTTTTTTCTATTTAGTCTCTGTCATGTGTAAACCGCGGACTTGACTAGCTTACAGAATCTTTAAGCTACAGACTGCAGCATCAGCCGTTGGATGTGGTTGGATGTGGAGTGAGAAACTAAACAATAGAAAATCGGATGGTGGGATGACGGGAGATGTTTGTTACAGAATCTGTACCATAGACAGGTCTGTAAACCGCAATCAATATCTATTGAATAGTGAATGGATTAAAACTAAATAAAAGAAGATTGAATAGAAAAAGGATAAATGCGGATAAAGACTAAATGGAAAAAGACAGATTAGAAAAATAAAAATAAATAAGAACATTATGTTTGTCTTTACCCTTTTATTTAAGATGGAAAAAAATAGAAAGATAATTTGATATGCATAGTCTCGCACCCAGGAAGATCTTTGGTGCTCCTGAAATATTGAGCTTCTAGAGTGCGAGGTTATGCATATTAAATTATTTTTATAATTTTTTCAACTTAAATAAAAAGGAATATTCAGTGATTATTTGTACTTTATTAAAAATACATAAATTTTTTTTTCTTTTTACAGCTTTCTACTTGAAATTTATAAAGTATATCACTTTTTTACTTTTTCGTTAACATCGTTAAAGGATTCAACGAAATATTGACAAATGATTATTTTACCCCTAAATGTAAAATGACTATTTATTTATTGTTATTTTAGATTGATGCAAACAATTTATAAATTCTAAGTTTCCCATAACTAATTTTATATTGTTATTTTTTATTTGTGAAAGAAACCAAAATGTTAAATGTTTTTCATAATTAGGTTTATAGTTTACTTTAAATGTATTTTAGATAATCATAACCGTTTCTATTGGTGATTTATTATTATTAAAGATTTTTTATTATTGTCAAAAATATGTCATTCAAGTAGATTAGATGAGCAGTGGTTCTTGATTTATGTTGTAAATGAGTTAGGATGGTTATTTTGGTGATTATATATCTTTAAATTACAAGTTTGATGAACTAATATATCTAATTTTGTAGTCATTATTGGTCGCAACATCCATAAAATTAAATCTATTTTTTTCTTTTTGTCATTTAGCTAGGATTAAATAGCCTTTTACGTTCAAGAGCAAAATAGTAATTTTATTAATATTACGTTAAATCCTTTAATGGTGTTAATGAAAAAGTGGAAAATGATACACTTCATAAATTTTAGGTAAATAGGTGCAAAATAAAAAAAAAAATGTATGCCGAATATCCTAATAAAACAGAGTATTTGTGATACAAATATGATTGACTAACCTACATTACCTTGTTTCGTAAGAACAATTTTTTTATTTACTAATGTTTTTTAATACGAGGAGAAAAATACGTTTAATACACTTTTTTTTCCAAGTATATGTGAAGTGACTTTCTCAAAATTTTAAAGTATTATTTTATATGTCACATGATGAGTACCACCTCGTTAAATGAGATGAATTATTTGATGTATTTTTTGTCTGTGTGTGTGTTACCACTAAGCCTATAGGCCACTGTTGTATTACAAATTTACAAATTACAACGAAACAAGTTCATTTCAACTTTATGTCTTTTTAATATCAAACCTAATTTTATGTCTTTTTAATATCAAATTTGTTTATGTAATATCAGGGGAAATCTGTGGTGCAACTGTGGTATCGTGCCACAGTTGCATCCAGCCGTTGGAAGTCAACGGACCCCATTAATTTAAGTACATCCAACGGCTGAATGCAACTGTAGCACGGTACCACAGTTGTACCGTAACCTGATCCGTAATATCATATTAAAAACTTTAAAATATAGACATGGGCCAAAAATTGACAAACCCAATAATGCAAAGGAATCTTTCAGTTGATGGACCAGCAGCAGACGATCCTAACACTATTTAAAGAAAGCCATAAGATGAGAGTCAATTTTTGTCATCAATAATAATAATATTGGATTCATAGTGAAAACAAAACATCAGTCCCTGTACGATTGACTGAATTTTTTGTAACGACGCTCGCCTATGTGGTCCATCAAAGATTATCAAAGTTTCAAAAATGCTAAACTTCTCTAGGCTGCATCAAGGATAATGAACCTCAAGTTCAACTTAAAAGTCCTCTTAACCTAAAAGTAATAATAATAGAAAAACACGTAAGATTAGGATCTCTCCTCATCTAAACATTCCTAATCTTTTTCAAATTTTGTACCATTTTAGTGTTATTGTATGATTAGGATTTAATTATTTTTTTAATTTATTAATCACTATTTATATTAATAAATTTTACTCATAAAAAAATCAAATTAGGAAAAGATCCTATCTAAAATTCACATCTTTGATGAGAAATAATAATAAAGAAAGAAGTGATAGTGAAAACAAACTCATTGTCTCATTGAATGGGCCAACCCCACTATAATAAGTTGCTAAATGAAAGCAGGTACACTTGGATTAAAGCTCTTTAATAATACTACTCCCTACTGCATGTATTGAAAGTGATTGCTTGGTATCTTTTTATTTGGATATTACCCCACCCCATTTGCAATTTCTTATATAATCAGATCTCTCTTTCATTGATCTGCTTGATTTTCAAAGTTATCCTCTATTCTTTTGTTACAAAGTTAAGGACGTGTTTGGCATCTAATAGAAATACAACTTAAAAAGTGGATAAATACGATAAAATCAGTTATAAGCAAGGGCTTTGTATTATTATGTACTAGTCGATAGATTAACACAACTTCTGTTACTTTATCAAAGTTTTGTGAACTAGTCACTTTACATATGTTTATCTTGGTGAGATGAACCAAAAAATTTAAGGATAAAGAGAGAATCACAACCCTCAAATTGGAGAGATTTATCTTCTTTTGTAATATAAATGCTTTTTAAACAAATGTCGTTATCGTACAAATCCTGCTCCTAATAATGTTTCTGTTAGGGTAAGTTTTGAGTTTTGAATTATTTTTCTCGCAAATTAGTTATTTTTAAATCGTCTCTCTTACTTTTAAAAGCTTCAAATTACTCTTATATTTAGCCAAAAGATAAAGGATAAGTAGGAGTAGATTGATTTTTTTTTTCTTTTTTTCTCCTTCCCCTAACAAAATAGAGGATAAATTGAAGTTTTCAAAAATAAAATCTGATTTAAAAAAAAAAAATCCCTTTATGAGAGAAGTCATTCGAAATCAACCCTTTCTAATATAATATCATGAAAAAACAAGAAAACCTCACATTAGTAAAAGGAAATACCATTCCAAAGACAACAAAATCAAATATTATTTTTCCTAGATCCAAACATGCCATACACCATTATTATTTATTTAATCACCATCGGATAGATAATCACTCACCATAGACATATACAGTAAGCAAGGATGTTAAAATAAGTTTTGTGGACCAAGAAGAATCAGAACCATATCCAGAATTGAGATCTCAAGAAAACATATTTAATTTGACAAATAAAACAAAATTTATTTTCTCCTGGCCAAATAAATCTCCAACTATTAAGCAGCCTACAGATCTTTCTTTCCAGCTATTAAGGCATCAAAATGCAAGCAATGACAACCAAACCAATAATAGGGACTTAATCAATACATAATCAATACATGTAACAACAAATTCTAGCCTTTAATTAACTCTTTCTCAATTAATTTATTAATCCAAAGGTATGGCATGCTAGGAGAAGATTGGACTTGGACTGATCCACATATATAATATACACCATGGAGAATTTCATGATGGGGCAACTTCTTCTTCTTATTATTTTGGTTTAATTAATATAAATAAAATATCACGGTTACAGGTTCTACAACTTATATTTTCTAAAAACTTAAAACATCAGTCACATCACAAGACTCTTATCTTATACAAATATACTATTATAGAGCGTGGGCACAAAATAGTTCAAGATTGTAAATGAGATTTCTTTTTTTCTTTTTTTTTTTAAAGGAAGATTGTAAATGAGATTAACTCATTACTCAGTGGCACTTAAAAAGTTGTAAAACTTAGGGATTTCGCTATTTTTCAAATCGGCAAGTACAATTCGGGCGTGCCATCAAGTAAAATTTCAGTAATTGTTTAAACCTAACCTAAATAACCTTGAAAGCTACCGACTAAAGCATCTGTTTCCAATGCTTTAAACTATCTAAAAGTTGGAATATATAAGCGGCAAAGTTTCAAGTTTAACATAAGAATGATACCCAGGAAGCCGAACTTAATGCCCTATGCAATAATTCTCCCATTCTCCAAGACTAAAATCATAAGGATACTATATAAAATAAAATAGAGATGCAGCAACATAAAGTGCATGTGATTTGGATCATACAAAATGAACAAATTCTCCATTCTAATCAAAATCCCACTATCTACAAGTTGCAAGGCACCAGCCCTGAAACAAGTGCATTATGTGAAATACAGTTTCATGTAAATACAAATAAATCATCTCACATCTACTAACAACAAACATACTTTCATTTAATACCTTTCTTGAGACTCCCTTTTGATCCTTCTTGATCACTTGGACATGCTCCCAATGACGGGGCCAAAGAATATAGCTTTGCATGATGAGAATTTCAGCGGTAGAAAAGTGCTCAAAAGCAAGTGGAAACAACAGTTTACACAGAATCAACCCCTTCAACCTGTTGCCGGGCCAGGTATCTTTCCCTACGTTCTTTCTGGTAAGAAAATTTGAGCAGAAGAAAATATTATTAAATGTAAAAGGATTAGCTAGTATCAGATATACTCCATCAAGTTCAATGTCTCACCCATTCATCTATAACAAGTCCTTCCCCTACAATACGGGGTCCAGTGTCTTCCGGAGGCTTTTTGCGTGCCTCAAGTGCAGCATCTGCCTCAGCCAACTGTCGTTTAAGTTTATCAAGTGCCTTGGCATAAACAAACCCCACAAATTATTGAGTGATAATGATACATCTTAAATGTAAGGCATGGATGGAGCAAGTAAATGAATACTCATTGAAGGAAGAATGCAACGTATAAGAAATATTTGATTATACTCACAGGGCTAGGGTGTTCTGGGTCAAGGAAAACAACTCGTAAAATTTGCTCAACTGCCACTTGATCCTTTTGCTCATCAAACTGTGTAAACATTGTTATAACACATCTTGTCAGCTTTATAGTCCACAGAAAGAATTTTGCAATAAAGGGAAAAAAATCCAAGCAGAATTCATGTAATCAAGATTTACATGGCCAAACACCTATGGGCCAGGAACATGTACACCCATTTGACTGGTGGTCTTCCAAACACCAAGAATACATTTTAAAGGTAGCCTTAAAGATTCAGACACAAAATCAAGGATTTGGAAATTGCTTGATGCAAATAATGATTCAAAAGTGGAAGTAAGACCAATAAGGATAATGATAACAAGGATCAGCAATAATATTTGAAGAAAGATTCAAGAGGAGGAGACAACCACAATTCTGAAGAAAATATTTACTTTTCAATTTAGCAGGACTTAATTGGCACATGTACAACCTGAATAATCATCAAACTATAGTGCTTTTATCAAACTTGTGAACATAACTCCCCATGGTCCAGCCAAGTGAGTTCCTGCTTCATTCACTACATTTATAACTTATAATTTAATGGTGTGCAATAGTAATTTTACAAAATCAAGGATTTGGAAATTGCTTGATGCAAATAATGATTCAAAAGTGGAAGTAAGACCAATAAGGATAATGATAAGATTTTCACAAGTTCGATAAAAGCACTATAGTTTGATGATTATTCAGGTTGTACATGTGCCAATTAAGTCCTGCTAAATTGAAAAGTAAATATTTTCTTCAGAATTGTGGTTGTCTCCTCCTCTTGAATCTTTCTTCAAATATTATTGCTGATCCTTGTTATCATTATCCTTATAGTAATACATTTTAAAGGTAGCCTTAAAGATTCAGACACAAAATCAAGGATTTGGAAATTGCTTGATGCAAATAATGATTCAAAAGTGGAAGTAAGACCAATAAGGATAATGATAACAAGGATCAGCAATAATATTTGAAGAAAGATTCAAGAGGAGGAGACAACCACAATTCTGAAGAAAATATTTACTTTTCAATTTAGCAGAACTTAATTGGCACATGTACAACCAGAATAATCATCAAACTATAGTGCTTTTATCAAACTTGTGAACATAACTCCCCATGGTCCAGCCAAGTGAGTTCCTGCTTCATTCACTACATTTATAACTTATAATTTAATGGTGTGCAATAGTAATTTTACAACTCTCAGTCCGCAAGCCCCCAATCAATTCACACCCAAAAGTCTTTTTCCTCTAAATTTTTCACAAAATGAAACAGACCCATCTTACAAGCACACTCCCATTTGATTTCAAAAATAGAAAGGAAACATGCTCCATATCATTTGATCAAGTTACTTATGCTGTAGAAGAAAATATAAAATCAAAACCCAGGAAATTTTGTATTAACAAACTTCACCGATATAAAGTCAACCTTCCACTAATGGAATAACATTCTGCCACTGGCCTAGAGATTCCAAAGACAAAATTATGGTTGTGAAAAGGTGAATAATATTCTTTAGAATGTAGCTTCCACAAGTTCACCAAATCAAATAGATATGGAAACAAAAATGCAATAAGATGGGTCAAGAAAGTGGGCTTGCAATGCATACCAATTCTGGAACATAATCCATCTCTCCTTTCACTTTCAAGCTCATGATCTTAAATTTGACCTTGCTTTTCTGATCCGTTGGTCGCTCATTGTTCTCAGGGGGCTCCACAAACTTGAATACTGTCAGTCAAATAACCAATGGTTAAACAACTAGCCAATGCAAAATAATAAACAGAACCCATGATAAGAAGGATGAATTACCTGTAGCTATAAGACTTTCCCCAGGAGCAAGTATACCCCCCGGAGGACGCATGTAACAACTTTTTGGAGCAGTAGTTTGAAACTGTACAACAATACATAGTCAATCAGAGGAGTTATATTCAGTAACTAGAATTGATGGCAAAGACATATAGCAGATAGACTCGTAGACTAGTACAACTGAACAAGGAAGAAGAGAAATGTAATGAACATGGATTGTCTACTTAAAAGCAATAATAAACAGCAGAATTACAATTACTATTAATTTATACTAAAGAGTGGACAAAAGTAGAAATTAAGGTTGAGCTTGCAGCCACTTTTTTAAGGGTTGCATCAAGATTTTCCCAATATGAATCAATTGTTTCTGATAACTTCTGTTTAAGTACATGTATTCTCAAACAATGGTCTTAGCAAGATTTGAAGCTCAAACCTCTTGTACCACCCCAAAGATCAAATTTTAATCAATTTAAGTTTCTAAACTGATAAATTTTCAAAAATGTAATGATATTTGTTTTTATATGAATTCTTTATTTTTAAAAATTTTTCCAAAATAATTGATTGAGGTTATTAGAGAAGCTGGCCAGTGACAGTTTCTACCTTCTAGAAATAACTTTCAGATTTAGGTTGAACATAAAATCCATAGTTTTCACATCAATGTAATCCAAATTTGATCGTGAGTACTGTGAAAATTGAATTTGATAAACTAGCCATGCCTGAGTGCAGAATTTAACCCATAGGTAACATACATTCTTTAACAATAAGAAGTAAGCATTACAAGGCCATGTATGAGACAAATCAAACGTCCACACCAATAGCAGAAAACAAAGAAATCTATAGAGGACCAGATTTTTCATACCTTAAAAGCCACATGGGACTTGCTTGTGTTTTTAATTGAAATAGCACTCCTAACCTGCTTACCGGGTTCGTCTTCTCATGCAACAGAAATTAAACAAATCAGTGGGCTTGAAAAAGACATATCTGGCTTGCAAATATCAAAAGATAAAGAAACTTGAACAACATTGTTCTTCTAATTATTAACCAGAATTTGAAAGTGAAATCATGACAAGAAAATAGAAAAAAACACTGAATGAAGAAAGAAAAAGGAATAAACCTCTAAATGACTGGCAAGCTACAATCCACAGAAGCCTGATCAATTTACAAATACTGAAGAGACTAAGATATGAACATCAATGAAAACTTTCCCCCGATTATTCGACTAGAGTTATTAAAAATTCTGAGCTGCTGAACTTAAATACTCACAAGAGGAAAGAGTTTATCACTTAAAACATCAACAAAGCAAATAATAAAGAATCTCATTTCCAGCAACTGAAATAAGATAATTAATCAAGAGAAAACAACAAATCATGCAACGGAAACCACTTTAAAGAATAAAGTTTCTTCAATATAGAGAATGGATGAAATCAATCCATATCAACATAATCAAATATTGAAGCACAAATCGATTAAACCAGTCAAAAGCAATGTGTAACATTCTAACGGGAGAAATAAGCAGATCATGAAATCTAAGGAGCTAACGGTAAAAGACTCTCTTAACTCGAGAGAGCAAGTGAATTAAGGAACGTCAACTTAGCAAGAAAGAAAATAAAACCACTTTCAGCTCAAAGGAACAGATCTTCCATTGTAAAAGTAGCAGTTAGCAGTTGAAACCATTGATCAAGCTATCAAATCAGCAAAGAACAATTAGAAGCACAGCAATTCAGAAGATGAGCGAATTAGTGAAGCATCAGGGGAAAAAAGGGGAAAAAAAAAAGTACAAACGATAATAAACTGCAGACCCAGATCATGAATTTCCAGAACACAAAATCTCATTTCTGATGAATGTATCAAGAATACCCAGATCAAAAAAATCAGAAAAGTAAAACAAGAAAGCACATTTCATATCTATCAAATCACCAAAAGAATTTAAAAAAAAAAAAAAGAAATAAACCATAAAGGGGGGAAAAAAACAGACTTACAAGGAAAAAAGAGCTTAGTAGAAGGATCAAGCCTGAGTCTCCTTCTAGTGGGAAGCAAAGACTTAGCCATAGAAGAAACATTAGAAGAATTAACAACACTTGATCTCCCCATCACTTGTTGGCTCTGATTCTGCTGGTAAACATGACTGCTACTGTTGTTATTATTACTACTATTATAATTATTATTATTTTGCATCGAAGAGGAGGAAGAAGAAGAACCGTTGCTTGATTGCCAAAATGGCATTTTACAAAGACCCCAAACCTTGCCCTCAGCCCCTGATTTCTTCTCATCAACAGCCATTTTTCTTCTTCTGCTACTTTCTTTATTTAATAACAACTGGATATGGGTGGCAATGGGTTGGTTTGCTTTCTCTCTTTCTTTCTTTCTTTCTTTTTATTTTCTTTTTTCGGTTATAAATAAATAAATTTAAATATAAAATATAATAAATATATATGCAGTGTTTTTAAAGATTTGTGTTGTGTTCGGTTGGTGAAAGCTGTTTTATGTTATCAAAATCAAACAATATTATGGTTATGTTATGCTAATTGTACTTATTACTATGTATGGATAGTGGATGAGTCCTATGATGGCCTTTTTGCTCTCACTATTTGCCTTTTTTTGATTGATGAAACTGGCGGTGGATGGATACTTTTTTTTTTTTTTATCTCCGTTGGGATATCTGAAACTCAAAAAAGTTTGGGATTTTTCTGCATTTGCTTTCACCATTGTTTTTTTTTTTTTTTTTGCTGCATTTGATTTTGCATAGGATTCCCGGGCTTTTTTACACTTCACTTCTTTTCTGTGTGACCCCTGTTAGTTAGTTTTCTTCTTCTATTTTGACTTTCTTGTCTACTTTCTCTTCAAATAATATACTCTAGAGATTGACTTTCTAAATTATATAATCGGTTAAAATTTTGTTGAATAAAGAAAAGGTCAAATTTTGGGTAATCATATATGGATACCTATTTTTTAATTATTTTTTTTTCAAATAACGATATAGTTTGACCATTTTATATCATATTTGTTATTGATCGATCGCTTCTAAAATGATTGAAATACCATTTTCTTTAAAGTTACGTTACATACTGTTCGTATCACAAAATGTAATTTTGTATGCAGATAAATAAAGTGTGTTCTTATTTTATGAAAAGGAAAAGAAACTTGAAGATATATTAAACTCCTCTTTCGAAATTTATTAAAAGCACTCTTTGAACTAGTCATTAAAAACCTCTTTTAATTTTTGTGTGAATTTTAATAAAAGCATAAATCTCATATACTGTAGTTCAAAAGAATTGAAATTGACTCAAACTACAAATTTTATAATATTTTAGTAAAAAAAAAAAAGTAATCACACCCTTGCTTAAAGTTTAGTTGATGGTTCGTGCAATTAAATTTTCTGAAAAGGAATATATAAAATATTTTGATTAGCATTATCTTAATTCTTAAGAGAGCAAGCCATGGGATGGGAACACATAATGTGGCATGATGTGCGAATGAGAAGATGCACTTAATGGGTGACATTCAAATAAGAAAACAAGGTAAAGGGAAAAGAAGAATGGCCACCGATTCTCCCATGTGGCCCTCTTGTAGAAAGCATCTCTTCTTTTGCAATCCTCACACAATAATTTTTTCGCAAAAAAAAAAAAAAACACACACACACACACACAAAATAATGTTTATTTTTAACCCTTAGGCCCAAGCAATACACACATTACACACATTGGCCAATAAGTAAAAATTGCAATTGGTGGGTACAATCCAACAGCCTCCGCGTAAAGTCACTTTCCCATTTCTCATATCTTTGACACAAGTCAATCAACTTTGGAATTGGACCCACTCCCATTAATTATCATACTTCAAAATTTGAATGTTACCACTAATAAGCTTTATAATTAGGGTAAATTTGGTAATGTCTTATTTTTCAAAATAATATATGTATAGAGAGAGAGGGAATTAATTAAATTTTTACTAAAATTTATTTTTAAAAATACTATGAGTATTTTTTATATTGATAATATATACAGATAACTAATATTATATTAAATGTTTGTTTGGTATGACTTATTTAATGACTATAAATGTTTATTTAATCTCATAAATTTTTATCATAATTTTTGTTGTTGTTTGGTTGTTTTTCTAATAGAGCTTTTGAAAATTAAATAAGTTATTTTACCTCTATTAGCAAAAGCCCAAATTTTGAGTTTTTGAAAGTAGAGATTGAAAAACTTTTTATAAATGTCAAAATATCTAAAATATCCTCTACTTATTTAATAATCTTATTTATTATTTTCATAATATAACGTTAAAAAACTTGCCTATTAAAGTAATTTAATAAATTTTTAATAAAAACTATTATTGACAACCAAGCAACTATTTTTTTTTAATAGAAGATCTAGTTACAAAAGCTCTACTTAAATAAGTTCTACTTGAAAAACCGTACCAAACGGAGCCTAAATATTTACAACCACTATTTCAGCAGACAATTAAATATTAGAGTACAACTACTATTTCAACAGACAATTACATATTGGGATTATAATTTTTCATATATTAAATTCTATTAAACACATGTCTAGAGATGCGTTTGACACACTGTATTGCATTATTTTAATGCAAATGTATTGCATTATTTTAATGCGGGTGTATTGCATTATATTGTATTGCATTCGCACTGTATTATAATAATGTTGTACAACATTTGGTGCTACACTGTACTGTATTAATTTTTTATGATTAACTTAAATTATATATTTAGAAAATAATATTTATTAGTACCTAGAAAAATACTAAATATAGAAGTCTTAAATTTTAGAAATTTAACATTATTTTTTAGTATAAATGTTAAAAAATAACACAATTTTTAATAAAGATCGAAACTTATAGTCTTATATTTTCAGCAGCATAACATTTATTTTTCAATATTTTCTAAATATATAACATGTGAAATAAAGATCGAAGTAAATAATTTAATCAAATAATCTCCAAATAATATCATAATGTAATGATATTTTATGTTATTATTTTTATTGGTATTAATTTTAAATTAATATTATTTAAATTTATTCATATATAAATATTTATTATTAGTTATCTTAAATTTTTAAATAATAATCAATTTTATATATTAATTATTATATAATTAAATAATACATTATTTAGTTATATTTTTAATATAATAAAAATTAAAATATGAATAATAAGTTATAAAATTATTAATTTATATTAATAATTATGATGTAAAAATAAAAATAATATTAATATTATATAATAATAAATTAAATCAAAAAGTCATATTTCTTTTTTATTATTAAAAAAAGCAAAAGCCAAAAAATAAAAAGAGAAGCAAAAGCAAAACATTAAGGTGGCAACTGCTGCATTAGCACACCCCCTTTAACCCAATACAATTTCTTTCAAAACATGGCCTTGATATTAAGTTAATGTGAACAATATCTTAATACACTATAATCTCATACTTCAAACACACCCTAGGTTGTCTATCTTTACAAATATTTAAGGGTGGTCCGCTCCACTTGCATTTCACAATAAAGAGACTACAACTGACTGCACTCAATCATATTTAATTGAGGGACAATGAGTCTCTAAGGACACCAACTGCTGCTCTCACGTGTGTGGGAGCAGGCGGTCCACTACTCGGTCAAAGGCCAAGTGGCAAGTACTATGAGTGTTAAAAACATTCATATTTATTTGATAAATTTTACTGTTAAGCTGATCTAAGAATATGATATTAAATTAGAAATAATGTTTAATAAAATTTATTTACATATTTATAAACATGTGTATAAATTTTTTATTATTATGTATATATAATAATTGATGACTAAAATAAGTATTTTACACTATTAATTTTATTTTGATTTTGTTATCTCAATATAATTGGTAATAATAACAATATCTTTAAAGTTAATGATTTTATTTTTAATTAATAAGGATAATTTTAGATTTTTAAATATATATATATATGAGGATATATTAAGTATAAAATTAATTCTTAAAATCAAATTTTGAAAACTACTCATTCCTCACTTTTCAAAATCTGTTGTAGAATTGGATGATTTTGTGAAAAATAATTTTTAAAGAACTTACCAAACACTAAAATTAAGTTTTAATCTTTCAAAATTACTTTTAAATCTCGTAAAATAATCCCAAACATGTAAAGGAAAACGATACCCATATAGTTATCAAATCTCAATAGAATATGGATTATGTAATTCTCTTTGTTGCGTTTGAACAATGAACAATAAATCGGATTTAATTTATGAGCAACAATCTGTTAGAACGTCCTTTGTCACGTCATAGAGACCTACTATGATATACGGACAAATGATGCCCATTAATTTTTGGGTAGCACGTCAATTTCATTCACTACTGTAAATCTTTTCACTGTTTAGTGTTCACACACAGGGTAAATCTAGTTATAGGGACCCCAGCAACTCAAGAGCATAATTTTTCTGAGTGACTCCTCTGATTGATCTATTTTATCTTGCTTGCAAATGCTTCTCTTTTTAGATATCGTTTTTGAAGAGGAAGAGCTCTCCACTTGAGTAGACACAGCAGGTAGGGATGGCAAATTGGTCCATCCAAATTGGATATCTATATATCCAATTCAATTGGATTGGATAATATCCATCCAAAATCTTTTTGGATATGGATATAGATATTTTTAAAAATATCCAATTGGATATTGGATGGGTATGGATATTTAATGGATATTCAAAATCCAATTAATTTATCCATTTAAAGTTAAAAAAATTTATATTGTTAAACTAAAATAAAAAAAAAACAACAAAATCTAATATTATCTTATATTAACTAGTAAAAATTTTAAATTCCTCTTATATTAAAAATTAAAGTTTTCAAAATTACCCTTTAATTTTTTAACTTATTTAATATTATTAATAATTATTATTTTATTTTAATGATTTAATATTATAAATAGACTTTCGCCGGAAAATCGCCGGACCACCACCGGACTTCGCCGGACCACCGTCGGACATCGCCGGAATATCACCGGAATCACCGCCAGACCTCGACGGAAGGTCGCCGGACCACCGTCGGGTTGCCGGAAGGTCGCCGGACCACCGCGCGGACCTTGCCGGAAGGTTGCCGGAACCCTGCCGGACTTCGCCGGAAAATTGCCGGACCACCACCACCAACCACCGGACCGGCATTTTATTATATATATATATATTATTACTAATATAAATAGTTTAATAGCCAAATTTAATATTAGAATTTTAACTATTTTATATTATTATTTTTATATAATAAAAATAAAATATCCATGGATATCCATGGATCTCCATAATTATATGGATAAAATCCATATCCATATCCAATATTAATTACTGGATATGGATATGAATATATCCATTATGGATAATTATGGATTTGTGTTTGGATGGATAATATCTGTCCATCATTGGATATTTGCCATCCCTAGGTGGTGGTGGTGGTGGTGCAAAGATTCTAAGCTGGAGTTGCTTTCGCAAAGTTTATCGGTTCTCATTTTCTCTAAGGCTGCAACAGTGCCGGCAAAAGCCCAAGCTTTGCTCTTCCAACTCATGTTTTGTTCTGAATTTTGATTGAGTGTACTCACTCTTCATCTTTCTGTGACTAAGAATTGAGCTTTGCCTTATATTATAAGGTGATGGGAGCGTAGGCGGTTACAGTTCTAGCTTGTGGTTTCTGCAGCTGCCGATGGTTCAGTCTAACCAGCGGCCTCTTTTGGTGGCTTTCAGCCCAGAATCTAAGGAAACAGTTTTGAATCGGACTATTGGCACCCCTTTAGAACACTCTAAAAACCCTTTGGATATTTTGCAACTTTAACCTTCATGATAATTATATTTAAGGACAAAATATATCTACTAAATATTTTCTACTATTATCAAATATTTCACAAAAAAATTACTTGGATCCCAAACTACTTAACATCTGATAAAACTCAATTCTCCAAAAATAATCAATACAGGATGTAACAAATTGAAATTATAGTGCGCTTACTCTCTAGATGGAAAAACAAAAATTAAATTTAAATTTAGTTGTTGAAATAAAGAGAGGAATAGGTTACCAATGAAACTTTGGTCCAGTCGGAGAATCTTTACACTTACAATATTGAGTGCAAGAGTTTAAACCTCTATAAAAATATTATGGGGGTTAATTTCAGTCTTCCCTCGATTATTAAATAATTGAGTGGAGTCAATTTATTCTTCACTATTCTATCAAATATTAAAAAAAGTTTAAAGAATCTAGATAGTGCTTTAAAAGAGTACATATCACAAAAAATATCACAGTTATATATTTTATTTGTAAATATAATTTTAATATTTTATGTAATATCAGTAATATCATTAACATGATTATATAACAGCATTAAAGAAAAAGAGGAATAGGTTTGGATGGACCCCACACCAAACTGAAATCATGAATTGGAGTATGAGTTTGGGATGATTGGGTGGGTTGGAATCAGACTCCAATTCCTAAAGTTACTAAAATACCCCATTTAAATTTCATTATTACAACTTTGTCCTTTATTTAAATATTAAAAAATATAAGATACAAAGAAGGTTTAGAAATCACAGCAATCCAAAAATAAAAAGCTATTTCATCCAGCAATCAAATTTTCTGTAGCACAAATTGGATTTACAGTCACCGTTCCCTCAAGCAGCAGTGTTGGAACACTTTGTTGGTCGTCGTGCAGCACCGACAGTGTTTTTTCACTTGTTGATTTGAAGATGAAGAGCAGACGAAGAAAATAAAGAGGAGAAAAATTAAAAAAAGAGTAAAGAAGTGATGAAGTGAAGAGTAACAGAAAAAGGAAAAACAAAAGAAGAACATACGAAGAAGAAGAGGAGACACAAAAAAAAAAAAAAAACAAAAACAAACGAGAGAGAAAATAATATTATTGTTGTTAATATTGTAATTATTATAGTTGTTGTTGTTGTTATTATTAATGTCAACAATAATTTTTTAATAATAATAATCATAATTATTATAAAAAATTATGGTAATGATTAATTAAGGGTATTTTAGTGACTTATAACAATCTATTTTAATTATGAAATAAAATAAATATATTAATGAGAATACAACTCGTTCTGATTCTGATTCTTAAAGTTCAAATAAATAATTTATTTTGATTTTTATTCCAGTTCATTCTCATTCTAGCTCATTTCAATTTTAATCCATTCTAATTACCAATTAGTCAACACGCCAGTAAATTAAATTATAATTATAGAAACTCAAATAAATACAAGTGAATAAATAAAAAATTAGTAAACAAGTTATTCTAATTCCAAATATAGGAATAATTTGAAGTTTTTAAAAGTAAGGAAGGTAATTTGAAAATAGTCAATTCACGATAAGAACAATTTGAAATTAACCCTTTGTTTTACTATGTCCTTTCCTCCAATTCTTTTTGGATTAGCAATGCATCTATTAATTATTCTTTCGGGTTATATTTCACTGAAGTCGATAATTTTTTTAGTATCAAATCAGGTCATCAGGTTTGTCAAATTCCAACCCGAACGAGTTAGAATTTTCATTTACCTGAATTTTTCAGGTCGGATCGGTTCATGTTATTTACCCACTCCTAAATGGCGTTATAAGAAATTAACATTTTTTATAAATATATTAAGGGATAACTAAAGAAAATGGATTTTAAAAGTGTTATGGAGGATGTAATAGTTCCACTCTTTTATTTTTTTGTGAATAATTTTAATCATTTCAGTTATATAAGTTTTTTATTTTTATTTATGGAAATAACATAGATCCAGATATATGGCTTTTCAAATGCACTAGTACTCAGATCCGCATTCAAATCACCACCGATCTTAGTTTTTAACATCTAAATTTGCATTTCTAATAATACGAATTCAGAAAAAATTCAAATCTAAATCTTGTGGATTTTTACGGATGCCAGCTAGACCCAATTTTTTTTTTTTTTTGTCGCTAAGACATTGTATCCAGGGGCGGATGCAGGATGTGACCAGTGGGGGCTTGAGCCCCCGCTGGCCAAAAAAATTCTAAAAATAAAAGCGAAAAATATTTTAGTTTTCTAATTAGCCCTTATTAAATTTATTAAAATAATCACTATAAATTATAAACCCCATAAAATTTAAACTTTAACTTTTAAGAATTATGAAAACCTATATTTTAATTAAAAATAATGATAGCCCACCACCCAAAATATTTTCTGTTCTCAAAAATAGGATTAATTCTTCAAATTTCTATAATAATAGTAAAGAGAACGTTTTCAGTAATGAAACTCCTGAAGAATCATTTTTAAAATTGGGTGGGATAAATGATAGTTTGGTTGTTTATATAAGAAATAATAAATTTAATAATATTGATGATGAGTCTATCGCATAACATTTTTAAAATATAAAATTCCGTAGAGAATAATTATAAATGTATTAGCAAATGTTTTATATATTTAAAATTTTAGTTTTTAAAATTTTATTATTATTTAATTTAGCCCGATAAATTATTTTTCTAGATCCGCATTGTATCCATGTCGATTGAATCTATAATCTCAAAGCTTGGTTGTCAGATGTCGCATACAAAACTCTTCATACAAAAATAAAGTTAACAAATGAATTGATTGTAAGTTGTAAAAGCTTTCTGATGAGAAATTGAAGATTCTTGGTTATGCTACCAAATAATACGATTGGGGCAATAAAGCAAATTTGGATGTTAGAAATCCTAGTAAGATTATTATTATATGACAGAGCTTACAATTTATAATTTACAACTCAATCAGTATTTAGAACCCTTCAGGCAGCAAACACAAATATTTACCACTGCCATCTCAATCAATTAATAACTACATCCTACTCTACTGCCCACCAACCAAAATCTTGAACTATTATGATCGTCTTGATCAGCTGAGTAGTGGCCATTGGGGTTTAATTGGGACCCCAACAACTCAAGTACATGACTGTCCTTAAAGACTCTTCCGATTGCTTAGCTTTGGTCACTTGACTTGAAACCACAGCAGAAGATGATGAAGAAAGCTTCCTTGTTGACCGAGAAACCGAACTTAGATTGTTCTTGGCATGTTGATGTAAAGATTTGAGTGTGTAGTTCCATCTGCAGAACCCTTGATCTTTCAAGGCTTCAACTGCTCCAACAATCCACGCTCTGCTTGTTGAACTCATCTTTGATCTATATGAATGTCTTTCAGATAACTCTTTCACTTTGCTTTGCTTTAGAAAATTTGATGTTTTGATGGAGAAAAATGGCACGGAGGGATTCTTATTTTATATAAAGAATGGCCTAAGTAAAGGACAAAAGTAAAGGAGATAAAACCTTTAAACCAGCAGCTACTACTGCCTTTTACTTCGCTGGAGGTTTTAGGAGAAACAAAGGCCAAAATTATTTCGTTCATTCAAAATGGGATAAGATAACAGATGATGACATTAATGTTAATGTCATTGTAGGACCACTTCTACACTTGTGTAATGAGACTAACAAAGTGAAGAGGATAAGGTGAAGGTGGGGTTTAGATTACATCACAAGTCACGACACTGACAATTCTGGCAACGCGCACCTGGTTTCGCTTATCAAAATCCAGTTGAGCCCGGAGATTGGGAGTGAAAACCACTAGTTTCTTTATTAAGGTTGCCTCAGGATTAAGTTACATCTAGTATGTCGAAACAATCTGGGCAGACGACATAATTAAAATTTGGAGAAAATCATCCAAGCCTGTACGGACACTCGGTGACAATACCAAATGTATTTCTCATTACGGTAAGGATTAATTTATAGGACAATTTTATTCTAAGTTATATTTTTATTCGTTTGTGGACCTTGACCCCTTACATAATGTTGTAAGTAATATCAATTAAAAGGTTACACTAAACAAGTTATGTGTAGTTCACTTGATACAACTATGTGTGTGTTTGGTATATCTATATCGTCGATATAACTTTCACTCAGCTGCTCCTGTAGGAGCTATTTAAGATATATAAATGTTTAGAGCAATGATTTATGACTCTCAAGTCAAGGATAACCTTAATTAAACCTCACTGCAAAGGCAAAAAAAAAATAATAATAAAAATATTGAAAAAAAATATATATAAAAAAAATAAAAGAAAATTATCGGTCATCCGCCCTAAAAGTTTACAATACACTTGTCACATTTTAGTAATTGATTGCACTAATACTCCAGATATACTTGAGATTTTCTCCTTTTATACACTATGGAGTTTTTTTTCTTCTTCTATATAGGACAAATGATATGTACCCCACTAATAACATCCACCTCAACCCTACTAGGACAAAATTTTTAAAGTAATTTTATCATTATCTCAAAAGTTAAGGGTAACCATTAAACTATTTTAATTTTTTTTTTTAATTACATGAGACTATTGCTTAGATTACAACTCATATTATATGAGATTATAACTGATATTTACAAATCAGACAATTACTGGGACTAACTTACATCAATGTTAATGGAGCTGTCCAGATTTTAACCCTCACAAATATTCGAGGGATGTCTACTCCTCACTCATGGGTAAAGGAAAAGACTACCTTCACTCAAATTAATTGAGAAAGGAAATACCCCCACAATGCTTTTGTGGGGGTTCGAGCTGCTGCCCTCCAAGTTGGAGGGCAGTAGCCCTGGCCACTCGGGCTAAGCCGAGTGGTTTATTTCAATTTTTATTACTCTTGTGTGGGTTTGGACAAATCAATAACATTAGCGATGAGCACAAAAACCAAAGATCAACTTGAAACTGGAAGAAGCTATCCCAAGTGCAGGAAAAATTTACACTAATGGATTGATCTCATTTCCCTCAAAGCACGATAAGATGGGTGAGAACCAACCATCCAACCAAGGGATGGTTTTCTCTAGGCTTTGTGTTAAACTTCACCATTTCTGCTCCATTAGACCAGGCATGTTCTTACTTAATGTAGTATAACTATGTAAAAGATTAAATTGTAAAGGTCTGTTGCCTATATTACCTGTGCGTTGCAAACCCCCTAAAATTCCAGGCCAAAGAGGCTAACTTGGCAAGTTCGAGGTATGCTATCTCGGCTTGTCCCTAGAAACTCCCATCATTAGCAATCTCTTGCACATTCTCTTCACTTGTATATATGTAGGAAGTCTCTAGATTTTGCTAGACCATTGTACCACATAGCTTGTACATAGATTTCTTTAAAACTCACTAGACACTGCTAGGCATGACAGCTCTCACCAAATCTTGAGAATTCTCTACACATAGAATATTCTAAAATTAGGTAAGCCTCCCCATAAATAGGGCATGACACTTAGCACACAGCAACTCAAGCTAGCAATCTTGTGAGCTATCAAGCTCTCTTGTACAATTATTTGGCTCATTTGCTCACTCTTCTCCTGTAGATTTTCCGCAAGTGTCTCATCTTAGCTAGTTGAGAAGTTTCAAGCTTACTTAGCAACTTTTGGGCAATAGTTGTCTAAGAGCCAAATTGGTTTATTACCCAAAATACTCATCGTGTGATAAGTGTCTAGCTTGTGCTTTCTCTTTGAATTTATGACTTTGACTCGGTAAATAATTAGTTTAAACTTGCTAAGGAAGAACCATTTGCAAGACCAACTTTAGAGTATTTAGGATCTTAGGTGATTTTTTTACGAGTTCTCCTTACAATCAATAATTTTAATACCAAACAAACATAAAAGATCTTAAAACTTATTACACCTCAAGAAGATCCTAAAAAATTTTAAAATGAAATAAATCATAAAAAAAAGTCAAGAAGAGAGCAGGAAAATTTTTAATTATTGTTGATACTTTGTCCACATTTTAGAGATGATAAGGTTTTGAATGGAAATTAAAAGAAAAGTCAAAGATTCTAACATTAAATAATTAAGGTTTTTTTAAAATAAAATGTAAAAAAATTTATTTATTTATTATTAAAAGATTAACAAAGAATAAATTAATGTTAGACAATAATCATAACATTATTAATTATAGGTTATTTAGTAATGAGGTTATCAAATATAAAATTATAGCTCTATAATATTAAGATGAGTCCGGCTATGTTGGAATCACTCTGAGATAGAGCACGCCTTTATAACCAGACGATCAAAGTCATAACATGTTTTTCACTATTTATTACTTTGCGTGTGTGGTCATGATTTGTGCTCTACTTTAGAGCAGTTCCAAGGTAGCCATTGCCTATTAAGATTATCAAATATAGAATTTTTATAAAATATGAATATTAATTTATGATAATTATTAATCAGGGAATTGTCAAAAATAGGCTTTACTACAATAGGTAACTTAAAAAATTCTTTATCAATTAGAGTATGATTAGAGAAATACTTAAAATATGGGACACTAAATGACAATTTTGTTCATTTATACTTAAAATCGCCTTTGACCATTTGATAAATTAATAATTAATAATTTTTAAGTTTTATATAAGATTAGTACCCAAATTTTTAAGAGAAGTAGGAGTCAACCCATGGATTTCTAGTCAACCCATGGATTTCTTACTTGCCAATTAGGATTAGGAATTGGGATGAGAATGACGGATCAGAATTCTCTATGACTGAATCTTCTATTGAGCAAAAATTAAAGAAATGATTCGTTGTTAATAAATAAAAATTAAAAAAGTTATATAGAAAATTTTCAAAGGTTCAGAAGGACATAGATAAAACATCCGAATCTCAAAATGACATATGTCAACCATGACTTGATGTGAATGTGATTATCTAAAAGGGGGCCAAATTGGTAATTCACTCTATGTTGATAAAGAAACTCCGGCAATGGCCAACGTGCACCACATTTTCTATACAAAACCCATTTAAGGCCGGAATATGGTTGAAAAATTAAGTAGTGCAAATTGATGCAGCCGACGTTATGGTGCCAAATTCATTTTATTTGCTCATTGGCATCCGGCATTATCAAAATAAAATAAATATTTACATTCCCTTTTATTTAAATTTTTGGGGATAATAAAATGATTTTTCAATTAATGTTTTCTTGGGAGTTTAAATTTATACAACGACAAACTTATTATAAAGTAAAACAATCAATTAGTGTTAATTACTTAAAGGACCTAAATTCATAATATTTCAAAATTTTCAAATACTTCGGAGCTAGCTTGTTATTAGCTAAGAATGGCTTCTCAAACTGACAAAAAGCATTAAGAGTGAAGCCCATTTTGAGTTGCTGTTAGACTTGCATCCAGACATGGAGTTGGAATTGGGTGCAGTAATTGTTTCGAATTTCCTTTGTCCGTGGGCTGAGGCCTGAAAGTCACCATTTCTGTTCCTCAGTAGCCCTGCCTTGAGCTTAATCTTGTTGTTTGCTTTAGTACTTCAGTGTAAGAAGATATGGGGGCGCAGATTGATGAAATCTTAAACAAGCATCATTCACAGCAAAAAGGACAAAATTTGTTCAAAAGATTTTTCGAATTAGTATGTGATATATAGAGTAATATTGCTCTTCCTCTATTACAATATACAAATCAAAATGATCACTTGGCACTATCCAAGTTGGGGACCAGTCAATTAGGACACCAGCAGCTCAAGTACATGACTGTCCTTAAAGACTCCTCTGATTGCTTGGCCTTGGGGTCTCTCATCAATTTGCTTGAAACCACCGCAGCAGAAGATGAAGAAGAAGAAGAAGAAAGCTTCTTTGATGATTGAGAAACTGATGATCTTATATTGTTCTTGGCATGTTGGTGTAATGATCTTAGGGTGTAGTTCCATCTACAGAACCCTTGATCTTTCATGGCCTCAACTGCTGCAACACTTGCTGCTACCATCCATGCTCTGCTTGTTGAACTCATCTTGAATCTATGTGAATGTCTCTCGGATACTCTTTCACTTTGCTTTGCTTTAGAAAAATTGATGTTTTGATGGAGAAAATGGCATGGCGGGATTCTTATTTATACAAAGAGGGCCAGGGGTGAGGGGATGGAGTAAAGGCCTAGAGTCATGGAAATATGTAAAACAAGTGGCCGCAGGCTTTAGCTTTTCAATTTCCTGCTGGTTTTGGAGCAAAGCAGCCAAAGCCAGTGGTTTCTATTTTGGCTGGTAGTTGGAACTGAATAATGACAGTAACACCCTTGCAGGACCACTTGGTGCGATCAATTAGAAGGGGGACAAAATGGGTATCGGGTGCATCACGAAAAGATAAATTCAGCCAGTGCGCGCACCTGGTTTTGCTTTATTTTATTAAGAAATCCATTGAAATTGAGGCGTACGGTTAAATTTTACATATTTGTAAAAGTGAAGCGTGTGGAAAATTAAAACAGCACGTTTCTTTGTTGAAATGTGGGTCGTCGGGAAAGGTCCTCGGTATTTAGGTCTTTTTTTCCATTTACGGATAAAATTAAAAAATCAAAATTAATTGAGGTAAATTAAGGAAATATGACTTTTTAATTACGTGGATTCCAAATTTCCTTACTCTTCAATAAAGAAACTAAAATCCTCAAATAATATAAATTGGGATCGGTAACAAATTTGATTTTCAGTAATTTTTACCCACCGAACAAAGGAAAATAAAGAGGAAATAGACAGCCTCTCTTCTCCTGCCTTAATTTCTAGCAACCGAACATGACCTTATGTCTTTTTTTTTTTCTCATTTTGGGATAAAATTAGAAAATCAAAATTAAATTAGGATAAAATAAGAAAATATGACCTTTTAACTTTGTGGAATCTAACATGCTTTTGGTAACTTTTTTGTTGGGTGTTTTTTATTTTCAAAAAATGAAAAATACAAAACATGTTTGGTTAAACTATTTTCTAATAATTATTACAAAAGTTAGAGAACAAGATATTTCAGTTTTTAAATTTTTGTAAAGAAAACTCAAGAAAGCCAAATTGGCGTTCTTGAATCTTTCAAGAACGATTAAAAAAAAAATAAGACAAAAAGTGGTGCTGGCTCACCACCATTATTGTTTCAATTATTACTTTATTAATTCTTTATTTAATTACTTTCACATTATCCCTTCAATTTTTTAGTTCTTCTATATCTTATCTTTTTCTTCTTTATTGAAACAACTCTTCTTATCTCTTTGTAACAAGATCTAGGTAATTTTTATAATTTTTAATTTTATTTATTGTTCATTAAAATTTTGAATGATTTTCTTTATCTCAAATATAGGATGAAGATCCCTCTTTTTTTATTTAATTTTTACATAATAAGAATGAATAAATATAATTGTAGTACGACTTTTTATTTTTTATATGTTAACTAATTCTACATTTATTATTTTAGTTTTATTTTATTTTAATTTCTTAAACTTAATAAATTATGAGAGGATTTTATGAAACTTATTATTGTTATATGAAATTTGATCTCATTTTGATTAAAAGTATAATAATAAAAAATATGTTGTAGTAAATTGAAGAAAATTATTCATAAAAAATCTATATTTTCAAACAAATAACCAAATACAATTTTATCATTTTCATATGCTATTTTCAAACTAAATTATCAAACAAAATTTCATTTTTTTTAAATCACATAAAAAATATCATTCTTTTTTTTTTAAAAATAAGACCCAAAAACACTGGCTCAAAAATATTAATAAATGCACCTTAAATTTTCTTACTCATCGACAATGAAACAAAATTCCTCGAATAATAGAAATTGGGGTTGAGGCAGAATTTGATTTCTAGTTAACTTTTATCAACTAAACAAAAGAAAATAAAGAGGAAACAAAAAACCTCTCTCTCTTGCCTTAATTTCTATCAACCGAACATGACTTAAGTTATTTCTTAATCGTTATAGTTCTCGTGCCTAATATTTTGGGATATTTGTGGGATTCGCCATTATCAAAATTACATAATCCAATGCCACTCAAGCCTTTGGGCGACTGGTATTCAATGCTCCCGTCAAGGTGAGAGCATTTTCAGAACTTAAGCAAATTTTCTATACTAAAAATAATTAATTATAAATAAAGATAAATATATTTTCATATATTAGGGTAGATCTGGTCTATTGGTAGGCAAAATTTTTTTAACTGTATTTGATAGATCTTTGGATTAAAGTATTAAATGATAAATTGTACAAATTTAGGCTCCCAATATATATGTTATCGTAAATTTTTGTTGATCGTAAACAATAAAAAAAAAATCTTATAACATTTCTTTCTTAATTTTTATAAAGATCAATGCTCGTTTAGTTGTTATATTTTAATTAAAGTGTTCGTTTAGTTCTTATGTTTAAAAATGTATCTCAAGAAACCTGGTGTTAAATATGTTAAATTTTTACAGTTTTACCCTTACTTTTTCTTTCCTTTTATAATAATACCCTTGTAAAAATATTATTGGAGATGTTAATGCAAAGAAAAAAAATGATAATTTATCAAATTAGCCAAATTTTTATATTACTATCTGTAAGAGAGATTGTAACATTTTTCAAGTTTTTTGGTTTGATATTCTGAACGAAAACGGTTTGCCGTTTCTGGAGAAAATGGCTCACCGTTTAAGTCCAGAGAGCATGTTTTATATTCTAGAGAAAACGGCTCACCGTTTATTGAGAAAACGGCTAACCGTTTAACTCCAGAGAGCATGTTTTATGTTCTAGAGAAAACGGCTCACCGTTTATTGAGAAAACGGCTAACCGTTTATTTCCATAAAGGCGTCAATTGGAAAAACGGTTAGCAAGATTGAAAATTTCAATTGTCAATCGATGCAAATTCAAATCAAAAGAGTGTCTTCGAAGAAGTACCATTTCTAATGGTTGTATTCTTTCAAATAAACATTTTCTTCATTAAAGAAAGACACACAATTAGATTAATCATCAGATTTTGCAGGTTTCATATATGTTTTGGAAATACAATCTTAGGGCCTGTTTGGTACCGTTTCCAAGCCTCTATTTTCGTTTTTGTTTTATAAATACAATTGAAAAACATGTTTGGTGGGCTAAACTCAGAAACAAATTATAAAACAAAAAATCCGGATTCAACTTTCTAGTTGTAAAGTTGAAAACGTGTTTAATGCGTTTTCAAATGAATTACAGTTCACACTCAAGAACAAACTACAGAACAAATCTCGGCTCGTGTTCTCTTCATCAACAGCTCCCAAAGTCCCCGATCTAAACTCTCCGCACTCACTATCACTCTCTTCTTCCTCTTTCTCTAGATCTACAACACATATCTCTCCCTCTAACTCAATCTGCCAGTCCGTTGCTGCTGCTGCTCGATCTCGGCTGTTGCAGCTGCTGTCTTCACTTGGTATTTGCTCCAGCTACTTCCAGTTCGTTGCTGCTGCTGGTAGATCCTGCTGCTGCTGGTAGATCCTGCTGCTGCTGCTAGATCCTGCTGCTGCTGCTGCTAGATCCTCCACCGCTTTGATTATTATCGTTTTTTGGTTTTGCGTTTTCTGCCGCGTACGAAAACAATGCTTCATTCGCTGCTGCTGCAGCTGCTGCCGCTGTGTTTTCATCACCTCACTGTCATTACAAATTTAGACAAATTTTACAAATCCGCGTTTAATTAATTACACGCATATTACTTCCTCACCGCGTTCGCCGACTAGTTGTCCCATCCACAATTCCATTAATTCCCTTTGCTTCTGGTAATGTTTGTAAATTACTGCCTGCCCAGTTTTTTTTTTCTTTTTCTTTTTTCTTTTTTTTTTAATGTAAATATTTTATTAATTCTTCAGGATAAAGTTATGATACAACAATGATGTTTATTATTCTATTTGATTCCTTACAAAAAAAGTTACAAAAAAATGTTCCTTGTCCTCTCGTCAACCTAGATCCTGCAAAACCAAAAAACGATAATAATTATAGTTTACGTAAGCAACGTCTAATTCCAATTGCATGTTGCGCTTTGCGTAATTTTATTCGACGAGAAAATGCAAGTGATAGGTTATTTGGGGACTTTGATGTGTAAGATTTGGTTACCAACAATGAAGGAGACACTAGTAGGCCACTTACTAATATTGATTTATCTCCAGCAAGTGTCGTAGAGATGAATGCTACAAGAGATGGAATTGCAGCTTTTATGTGGCATGATTACATACGTAATGCATAATGTGTATCATATATTTTTTTATAATTATTTTTTTTAAATCATGTGTTGTAATGTATATCTTAATTATATAGTGTAAAAACAATGACAATGTCAAACTTTTTTTAATTAATGTTAATTCTTAAACTTTATTATCATGTAATTTTTTAATTTTAAATTTGGTTAAATTATTTTGTTGTATTTGTGTGTATTAGCTAAATAATTATTTTATAACTATAAATATAATGTAAATGATTAGTAAAAACTATTTTTGAAAAAAGCACTACCAAACGCATATTCTCTGTTTTTATAATTTTCAACTGTGTCTACCAAACGCATATTACTGTTTTCAGTTTTAAAATATAGGATACAGAAAATGATACCAGACGCATATTTAAATTCGAAATACAGTAACTGCAAAACACTATTTTCATTTTCATTTTTATTCTCAGAAAATACAGATTCAAAAACAATACCAATCAGGCCCTTATTTGCTAGAGATTGTATTCAGGATTTGATATATCTTGGGGGTAATTTGCAATTAAAACTCTATAGCAAACCAAGATTGGTGAGGGCAAATAAAACCTTAAAGGAAAGTGTGCAAACACGTCTCAAATCCTAAGCAGTTTTCTTTGTTCTTTGCCTCCATATTCTTATAATTCTCCAACACTATCTTATTTTTAGGATTAATTTTGTAAAAAAAATTTATAAAATGATTATTAGTAACATTGTTATAAGAATATTAAATATTACTTTAAGTTGGCTGATGTTGATTTGTTTATAATTAATTATTAACAAGATTGTTGTATAGATACAAAAAATACTAATTCTTTCGTACTACTAATTATTGGTTAATTTGTTAAAATTAATTTTGTAAAAATAAATAAATTAATATAAAGAATATTATTGCAAAAGCTAAGAAAAATAAGGATAAAAATACAAGGTATTTAACCGTAAGATATTTTGAGATTTTTTTTAACATATAAGAATTAAACAAACACTTAAATCAAAATATATGAACTAAATCAATATTTATCAATATTTGCTTTTTTTTATAAAATTAAAAAAAAGGTACTCGGGGAGTGATTTAAGGTACTTATCTAAACAGTGGTATTTTTAGTTTTCATCAAAAGCGTGGGGATTCGCAAGTAGCTTGTCTTAATTTTTAAAGCACATCTCATCTCATTTGAGTGAAGACCATTGTGAGTTACTAAAAACCATCATTGTTATTGGCAGACTTTCATGGAAGTTGAAATTGGATGCATTTGCTATCAATTTCCTTTCTCCGCAAGTCCTACAATTATTTGTCTTCAAAATTCCTACCATGCTCATACGTTATTATTATAGTAGTAATTATAAGATCAAATTGCGCTGGTCTGCTCTGCTGCAAATATAGTTTATATTTATTTAATATATGTTGATGGTGTTTCGTATTTTCTCAGTGAATTTCCACTCTTTATACAACTAACAGGCGAACATAGTAAGGTTCTAACTGGTTTAGAAATGTCAATCAAAGGCCAACAGATTGTTTTTGTTCAATAGATTGTACGTAAGAAATCGTTTAGACCTTCTCCCAAGAAAAATTTAAAAAAACCCACTAAAAATATTAATAAATAAAAATGATAAAAAAGTATAAAGTAAAAAAATTAAAACTGAAGTCTTTAGCTTAATCTTGTTGTTTGCTTTAGTACTCCAGTGTAAGATTATATGGAGGCAGAGATTGATGAAATCTTAAACAAGCATCAACCACAGCAAAAAGGACAAAATTTGTTCAAAAGATTTTTCGAATTAGTATGTGATATATAGAGCAATATTTACAATATACAAATCAAAATGATCTCTTCGCACCAAACCAAGTTGGGGAATGGGGACCAGTCAATTAGGACCCCAGCAGCTCAAGTACATGACTGTCCTCAAAGACTCCTCTGATTGCTTGGCCTTGGGGTCTCTCATCAATTTGCTTGAAACCACTGCAGCAGAAGATGAAGAAGAAGAAGAGGAAAGCTTCTTTGATGATTGAGAAACTGATGATCTTATACTGTTCTTGGCATGTTGGTGCAATGATCTGAGCGTGTAGTTCCATCTACAGAACCCTTGATCTTTCATGGCCTCAACTGCTGCAACACTTGCTGCTACCATCCATGCTCTGCTTGTTGAACTCATTCTTAATTTTCTATATATTCTTCAGATTCCCTTCTGTCTTTTGCTCTTTGTGAACTCTTTTAAAAGATCTGCTTTTGCTTTGATGGAGTAAACGATACGCGGGGGTTTCATATTTATATAGACTTGGTTAGTGGTTTAGTTGATTGAGCACACAGATGGAAAAAGATGAAATAAACAAAACCAGTGGCTCTGTCTGGCTAGCGGCAATTATTTGGTAGAGCACAATTACTTTTATGTCCTTACAAAAGCACTAACTAAATGGGGACGAAATGGGGATTTAGGCACTTCGAGACAGAACAATTCTGGTAGCTGAGCTAGCGGTTTCTCTTACTAAAATTCAAATAAGCCCGGAGTTTTGGAGTGAAAACCACCTGGGATTTTTGGAAGCCTGGGGAACGTAACTGTCGCTCTGCAGTGAAGTAAACAACTAGATAAAATTGCTTTAATTGTAGATTAGTTGATAAATCTCAAATTTAATATATTATTTTTTATATTTAAAAGTTCATTTAAAAATTGTTTTGTTAATTTTTTATCTTTATAATTTTATTTAATTTGTGTAGGGAAATTTCTTGATATTAATTATGGGAAAGCTTATAATAATTATAGGAGTTTTTCTCTTTATGTTAATTTTTGTAAACTTCTCTATACTAATTTAATTATAAAAATTAAATAAAATTATAATTACAAGAAGTTAATTTTTTATAATTATAATTTGATTTAAAAATTATCATCTTATATTTTGAGATTTTTTTTTTGAATTTAGGCTATTTTTATAATTATATATTTTTTTTATTTTTAAAAATTTAATAGAATAAAATAGTTTTTAATTCATTCGGGGATAAAATGATAATTTTTAATATTAAAGTGATTGATCGATATAAGTTTAGCAGCAAATATAGTGTAAAGAACATGTTAAAATTTTGTGATAGTTAAACGTACATGTGACAAAATAAAAGTGGTATAGAGATATTTTTACTTATTATAAAATTAATTTTTGAATTTGTTTCTCCATGATTCATTCAACATGTTGTGTATGACCTTAAAAATTGGCGAAACTTCCATGCACTTTTATCAATGATAAAATTATTCAGTAGATTATTTTAAATCATAATTGCCATCATATTAAAAATAATAATAATACATGGAACGATCATCAGGTCATTATACATTTGCAGTAATTTACAATTCAGTCAAATTAGAAGGTGACCCATCAACTGGCTTCACTATGGTACGCACATTTGCAATGATTTGTCTGGCGTACTCTTGAGTAGATGCATTATTGCCCGACCTGATTGTGCTATAGAAGCCCATAGCATCAAACTGAATATCTGCATTAAGGATACATGACAAATAATTTTCGGGAAATTTAGACCTATAACCATAAAATTTTTTCCTTTTTCCATCTTAACCCCTCAAACAAATTTCTATCAACATTAGCCATAAAAAAACCTTTGAGACCAAAATACCCCTCTCTCATCTCTCCCCCAACAATCTCTCTTTCACTCATCTCTCCCAAACCGAAGAAACATCAACCCTCGTCGGCGGCTTGCTACAACCCTCGTCGGTGGCGGCTCGATCCCTCATCGGCGTCCGATCTACCATTTACAGCCTTCAACAAAACTAAGTTAGTCATTTTATTTATATTTCATTAATTTAAAATGAAATTTTAGAATAATAGTGGTTGTAGTTTGAGAATAATAGTGGTGGTGGTGGTTGTTGTTGTTTTGGGAGTGTAGTTGGAGATCATTAGTCAAGGAGGAATTATCATCATTTTGGATGGTAGATCGCTGGGTAGCAGCGCGCGCGCGCGCGCCCGTACTGTCGCACCAATTTGGCATATTTGCTTGTCGCACCAAATTACAGTGGGTTTAATATTTTTTTTTTCCGTCAAGTCAATTTATTTTATTTTTGTTGTAAATGTAATGTAATAATGTTATAAATATTACAGATACATGGTGAAATCAGAATCATCGGATATCGAAGTAGGCAGGATGTATTTTCGTTATGCCGATCACTTTCCGGGTCGAATTTTGAGCATGTGTAATTTATCTTCGGTCATAAAAGCCATCGAGGAAAAATTAACAAAGCGGCAGTTGAATTTGTTCAAGAAGGATGTATTTGAGTATTTCTTGGAGTGTCGAAGCTTTCCATTTAGTGGGGTAATTTTGCACAATCTTTTACTGAGGCAAGTGGCCCATGAAGAAGATAGCCGTGAGGATCAGTTATGGTTTCAAATTGGTGAGCATTTAATTTGCTTGTCAATTGTAGAATGGTGCCTGGTTACTGGACTTTCATATGGTGTTGATACCGAACTAAGAAATAACAAAACGGTGCATAGGCTACGGAATACGTATTTTGGTGGTGTGCATCGTAAGATCAAACTTAAGGAATTTGATGCATTATTTAAGAAGTTGAAATTCGAGGAAATGGACGATATGGACGCATTAAAAATTGCGCTATTTTATTTTGCGGACATAGTACTAAACGCAAGAAAAAATCACTGTCAAATCAATTTCGATTGGCTTAACGAAGTTGATAATATAGAGTACTTCCGAAACCGTCCATGGGGTCTTTTGTCATGGGAAATGATATACGAGAGTCTTGACGATGCACTGTTCGAGAAAGACGAGAAATTTAAGATGACTCGGTTAAAAAACCCAGATCATAACATTGAAAAGTACAATGTTTATGGCTTTACGACCGAGGTTCAGGTGCATTGGTTTTTTGTTTATGAATAAGTTTTATAGTATTACATATTTGATAGATGTTTTAATAGATTTTTTACTTTAGTTGTTTTAGGCTTGGATTTACGAAGCGATCGGAGGTTTGCCATCAACATGGGTCGTGAAAACGAAGAAGAAGATTCCCCGCATCGTGCAATGGAAGCCCATGGCATCTTCAAGAATCAACTTTGCTGAGGTTTATTCGTTCTTCAACGACGAATCTCGTCTTGTAAGTAATATGTATTAGTTAATTTTTTAACTTTAGTAAATTTATGTTATGTATACTTAAAATTTTGAATTGAATTTATGGCAGGGGGACGTTTTACAAACCTTTGAGCCGAATTCAAAGGAGAGTAGCAAAAAATATTGGCTCACTGTGAAGGATTACATGCCAAGCATTCCAGACTAGGTTCATAAGGTCAGTATCCTCTAAGTACTATAAATTTTTTAATCGAAATTTTTGACTTTTCATTTTCTAATTTTAAATGATACTTTATACAGCACCAACTCTCAATGAATGCGATGCCGCCCGTTACAAGGCAATCAGACGAGCATGACGAGCATGACGACATACCAAACCCAACACCAGAGCAGCATCATGACACTTCTGAGGATGAGGTGGCTGTTGATGACCACCAGGAGCAGACAGACAACTCTGATGACGCACATAATTCGGAGGTTATAAATAATATACGATATTCTTCCTTTATAAATCGTTATTGTTTTACTGTTATTCTAACATTTTACTTATCTTCTTTTGTAATAGTCGAGGACAAAGCAGTTTAACGATTACATGCGACGACAACTGGATAAGATTGATCGTAACGTTTATGAATTTAAGTCAGAATTAAAAGATTTTAAAGAAACTGTGGTTGGATTTATCGACATATTTTCCAAACATCCAAATAAGGATTCTCCTACTGGATGCTCGTTTGCGGTGAGCAAATTTAAATTTAATAATTATGTTCTTTTAACTTTTAATTTGATAGTTGTTTAATATGTTCATCTTGGCGAATGGACAGGCCCCGGATGACTATGGAGTGTATACTGACGTGGGCAATCAAAAATTTTCTACGCCCACGTCATTGTATAGTTTCTACGGGGATGTTAGTGGGGAGAGCGTACAGGTGTTCACTGAGGTGCCTTTGGGCGTTAGTAAGTTCGGCCGTGCGTACATACCGTCGTATGTTTATAACAGTCCTTACATGATTCCTCCACGCAGGCGAGGAAAGAATGCTCGGCCTATACCTCGACCCCAAATCATGGACCATGTGATTGACATGAATACGAGTGTGGATATAAATCCATTGAGAGGATTGGAGGATTCTAGTATGTTTGCTAAGTTTGATCGATGGTTCGCTGGTGATATGACAGTGGATCGGAGAGTCCAGTACCCGCGGTCATTCTTTCAATTACTTTTGGGTTTAGCTTCGATGGGATGGCTAGGCGATGAGGTAATTATATTTTCGAAGTTCTTTGAGTGTTGTAGATTTGTGTATAAATTTTTTCTTTTAAATCGTAATGTTTCTGTTCCTCTACAGCATATTCACGAGTATTTTTGCTTGATTAGCGAGAAACAACGGCAGTATCCGAATGCCTTAGTTCAACGTGTCACACATACTGACACATTTTTTTGGGTAACGTGCCGAAAAAATTTATAAATACCATTTCTATTTTTTTAATTATCGCCTTTAAGTTTTGTTAATTTATGCATTTCTTGGTTATCTATGTACTAGGTGTTCTTGAATCAGTTATGGAACAACGGGAATTGTGCGGTCGATTCATTAGTATTAGACGACCGCTTGAATTGCTACCTTTGTGGGCGACAGCACACAATGTCCAAATCAATGACGGATTTCGATATGGTATGTATTTTATTGCATTTCACATACTCCATAATGAAAATATACAAGTTGTCGCTTTTTCTTGGTTGTTTTTCAATTTCATATATAACGAACATGTTTTTCAATTTTTATATACAACTACTCATCCCTGTTAACTTGGACGGCGCGCATTGGGTACCGGCACGAGTAGACTTTCGTAAAAATAAAGTCTGGATTTATGACTCATTACTCACATTTCGCGACGACAAAAGATACAAGTTGAAATTCAAGCCACTTGAAGTTATCTTCCCTCGATGGTTGGAATATGTTTGCTTCTACAACATCCGACTTGAGTTGCGGAGTGCCGACCCCTGGAAAGTTATCGTAGTTAAGAGCGCGCCACAACAAGAGCCCGGAACTGGTGATTGCGGTGTTTTTGTATTGGTGTTTACAATGTATTTAATGTTCGGGCTTAGATTAGAGTTTAACGCTAGTCATGTCGAGTACTTTAGAAAAAAAATTACAGTTGATATATTTAATGACGATATTGTATTGTAAACCGTTGTAGTAATTCGAATGTTGAAACTTGAATTTTTATTCTAATTTGCACACTTAAGTTTATATAATTTTAATGCTCACATTTTAATATTAAAAATAAAATAAAATTTCATGACATATAAGTGTACAATACACAAAAAACAATAACAGTTTTAACCAACGAATCATTGAAACAATACAACTAACTTCGAGTCGACGCAATGTGATTCTTACATCGCTTACGATTGTGGCCCGTTCATGACACTGCCCGCATCTTACAGTCCGCCGGTTAACATCCTCGCCAGCCGAAGGTATTCTGAGCTCTTTACGACGGCCATGTGGTGGTGCCTCAACTGGTGGGTATACTTACATCTCCTGAATTTCATCTGGAACTTCCCAATCAGCCACATCGCCAACTGGCTCCACTGGTTGTGCATAAGCCATCGCCAACGATTCTGTAGTGTAAAACTTCGAGCAAAGGTTAATAAAATCCACCTGGTGTGTTAGACACGCCGCAATTGCATGAGCACATACAAGCTGATCAAGCTGAAACACTCTGCAGGAGCAAGTTTTCTTTTGCAAGTCAACCAAACCTTCCTTAAGGCCACCACCTATAACTTGAAATCGATGCGAAGACACCGGCCAAACTATCATTCTTTCAGTTATAGTTCTCCTCTCAGTGACTATTTCATCCGCCCATGTTGTTAGCCGAGTACTCATTGATTCAGCCACAATTTTTCTATCATAAAACCATTGCTGCAATGTTTTCCTAAAGTGATCAACAAGATGAGTAACAAGAAATTTTCCCGGTTCCCTCATGAAAGAATTAACACTCTCCGCGATGTTGGTGGTAAGTACGTTGTACCTCCTATCTTCAAACTGAGACCTTGCCTAATTACACGTACCGAAATTATTTTCTAAGTAATCAGCCGCACCCGAGTGGATCATCCACAACCCTTCAAGTTGTCTCTTAAATTCCTCGTGGCCATATGCTTTTGCTGCATTAATAAAGGCAGGCTCAAATTCATCCCAAAGAGTTTTGGACATTCTAAACTGTGACTTTATGTTACCTTTCACGTGGTAAAAACAAACGCCATGAGTTGTATTGTGAAATACTTTAAGAATGACTCTCCTTATGGCAGTGCATCAATCAGAGATAATTACCAACTCAGGTCTATCGCCAATCACTCCGTGTAACTTCATCATAAACCATTCCCAAGCATCATTGTTTTCTGAATCCATGACCCCAATGACTAACGGATACAATTGATTGTTACCATCAAGACATGTTGCCACGAACATGCTTCCACGATATAGCCCCTTGAGATGAGTACCATTTACAGTAATGACAGGCCGAATGTACTGCATAAAACCCTTGATGGAAGATCCGAGTGTTACAAAATAGTACAATAAATTACCATCTCCATCCTGCTCGAGGTGAGTGACTGTACCCTCATTCGCTGTAGTTAGTACGTGAGAGTATTTAAGGAGCAAGTTGTATGACTCTGCAGGGTTGCCTCGAACTATTTCAAGACCAACTTCTCTCGCCCGATATGTCTGTTGGTATGTTAACTGAACACCGTATTCCTGTTGCATATATGCTCTTATGTCATTCGGAGTATAAATCTTCTTGTCTTGAATATATTTTTCTGCGATAATATGATCGACAACCTGGCTCCTTACTTTATGACGTCCATCAACCAATACCTCATTATGACAAGTGTGTACATTGTCAATTCTCCGCACCACCCAAGGAACATTTTGCTTGTTCAAACTTCTAGTTGCTCGAATACGCCATTTACATGATTCCGAACAATAGTGAGCCTCGAAACGTGTCGTTGTAGACCGTGCAATCTTGAAATCAAACTTATCTCTAAAGGCAACCTTGCGTAGTTGTAATATAAACTCATTCTTCTCAGCAAATAGTTTACCCACACTGATATCATCTGAGTCACAACTGCTAACAAAGGTTGGAGCAACCATGTTCGAAGGCAAAGTTGGAGCAAGACTTGTGAGGGGGTCAATTCTCTTTCTTGATCGAACCATAGGAGGAATAGGTCCATTGCCTCTGTTATTCACAGGAGTATTGTCTTCACACTTATCCTCATGCTGAAACGACGAAATATTCGAAGGACCGGCTCCTCTATCATCACCATCATTATTGAAATGAGTGCCTCTCATACTAGTAGAAGGTTCTGCATAAACATTATCCTCCTCTGTCTCAACATGAAGATCATCATTATCCCGAAAATCATTGTTGTGATACGGAGAATACCGTTGCTCCAACGACGTCGTTATTGGAAATAACGTTGCTCCAACATCATGTAACGTAATGCCGTTATCATCAATGTTGTCATAATTGCTATGGATTGTAGAGTAATATTGCTGCAGCGATATTATCCTTGGCAACACCTCTTCTTCATTATCGGGGCCATACATATTTGCTCTAAACGAAGTTTCTGTATCGACATGTGGCTCAATACCTTCGCTCGGAACTCGAGGTGATGTGGTCACGAATATAGGAATGCATCCAAAATTGGCTACATTGGATGCCATATGCAACATAACCCTCACCATTTCATCATCAAATATATTCATGGGCGATATAATGTGTTACTAGACCTCAAAGTTGTCTTCATTGTGATACTATATTCATTAGGGTTTATTTGTAACACCTTGTATACTATTGTCAATAACTGATCAAACAGACAATTTTTTCCAACAAAAAAAGCTCTATTTTTACCATTCACATACTCCATACGGCCATCCTCTAATGTCTCTCACCAACCATCGTAACACAATTCAAGTACAACTGAATCCATTAAGCCTGAAATTATAAAAAAAATTAATTATTTGAGCCCTATCAAATTAATAGTCAGTTGCAATGAATCTGTCTCTTCGTGCAACAAGGTGCCTGTCGCCAGATTCACCCACGCCAGATTCACTGAAACTCTTGAGCAAGTGCAGAAAATAACTCATACCACTATGTGATGCCGATTAATGTTGGATCCGGATAAATTATGATCGGATTTCACTTTTATAGTTGCCTTTTGCCGTCGCCGTTGGTTGATGATTCAAGAGTGGAAAGCTGCATTTGGTTTGACGAAAGGGGAAAAAGAAAGTTGCTTTTGGTTTGTAAAGAAGGGTAATTTGGGGAGAAAAGCGTGTGTTTGGCTAATGTTGATAGTAAAAAGTTGAGAAGGTTAATTGTGAAAATAACAAAAGTTTTATGATTATTTTTGTAAATTTCCCATAATTTTCCCCAAAAATATCAAGGGCTTCAAATTTTAACTTCGTTAAATTTAAAATCTTTAAGGGCTTCAAAATCTCTCAAATTTTTGGTTTCAGATGTTTAGGCTTTAATTTTGATACTGTAAGGCTTCAATCTGGATTTGTATGCTTCAATCTTGATTTATGGTTCAATCTTAATTTTATATGCTTCAGTTACGCTTCAATTCTACGCACTGATATTTACTTGTAGCATTAGTAGTATAAAATAAACAACTATTCTTATCATTTGAATACTCTAAATTAAACCCAACTATTACACATTACACATCACACATCCCACATCCCAAATGCCTTAATAAAACTATCTCATCCTACTCTTATTACTAAATATCCTAAATACATAAGAAAAAAAATAAATCCAACATTAATTAACCAAATGAATTTTGGTTAATTAGTACTGGATTTGTATGAAGTCATTGCATGTGATCATTATTATTCCGCTACATAAATTTTTCTTCTTCCATCGAAGTACCCATAAACTCACCTTTTGTAACTAAAGCTTTCTCTTGAAATTAAGCAATATGATCCCCTTGAACTGTCTCTTTCCAATTTAAAAAATTCAATACACACACACTAAGAATCTAAACTTAGTATTATCAATAAATAATAAATAATAAATAATAAATAAATAAAAACTTATTAGAACTTAGCAAATCTCTCAACATTTTACAGCAAGCAAGAACACACAAATAAACAGTATCACCATTCTACTTGGAAAGCATAGGAAAGACTTACTATAAGAAAGCCTTCTACATAAATGATATATGATAAATAAATCAAATGGGACTGCTGAAATAACTGATCAAATCGTGAAATATATCTTGGTCGGTATAAAAAGAAAATTAGCGTTTTGATATCCTACATTACAAGCTGTTTGGGGTGTAAAGTGTTATGACCAAGCATCTACTAGTAAAGTCCGTTTGCTCATATTCGAGGAGCCGTCTACTGTTTGCTACGGTACAGCTATACAGGGACCGTATGCTCATTTTTTAAGAGTCATTTGGTATAACTATAAATATGATAAAAAAAACACAGAGAATTAACATGGTTCGGCCTTTAACTTACGTCCACAGGACGAACAAATAAATCTTTTATTAAAATCGCAATTACAATTCAGTTCGGCCTCTCTTCGCTATTTTTTCAGTGCCTCCCCTCATATTAAGAGAGACATTTATTTTTATAGTCCTCTGCAAATAAAATCCCTTTCTCGCTCAAATTCACCTTAACTCTCCTTTATTTTTTAGGATTTGAATTATAAGATATTCCTTATCTTTTCATTGATCCTACCTGTGTCAAACTTTAACTAACTTGCTTCTGGTCCAAATAATATTCTTCATTATTGACTTTTATTTGACTGGATTTATTCAACTATAGCCCCTTTTATTTAAACTTAACCTTTTCTATGCAGTCCATGATTTAAATTTAGGTCAAGAACCTCCTATGAGTTAGGGTCTATGACTTATTTTACTATCCCCTATTATTAGAAACCATCATTTTGCTCCCTGTTCTTAGGGAGGAGCATGGTTCCTACTCCCTAATAAACATAAGAGCATGGTTTCTACTCCTTAAAGAGCATGACTCTTGCTCTTCATTCTTGCTCCTCATTCTTGGGAGCATACTCTCTCAATATGCTCTCTATTATGATTTTCTATATTTTCTACGACACCTACCATAACGAACATGACTCTTTTCTCTTCATTCTTGCTCCTCATTCTTGGGAGCATACTCTCTCAATATGCTCTCTATTATGATTTTTTATATTTTCTACGACACCTACCATGGTCATGCATTATTATTTCTTGGTTTGCTCTGCTGCAAATATAGTTTATATTTATAATATATCTTGATGGTTCTTCGTATTTTCTCTGTGAATTTTCACTCTTTATAGGACTAACAGATGAACATAGAAAGGTTCTTAAGCTTTGATTTGACTCATTAAACAACGGGTCTAGCTGGTTTAGAAATGTAATCAATAGCCAATAGACTGTTTGTGTTCAATAGATCGTAAGTAAGAAATCCTTCAGACCTTCTCCCAAAAGGGAAAAAAATAAAAAACCCATAAAAGTATTAATAAATAAAAATGATATAAAAAATTAAAAGGTAAAATCATTATAATTGAAGTCTTTAGCTTAATCTTGTTGTTTGCTTTAGTACCCCAGTGTAAGATTATACGGGGGCAGAGATTGATGAAATCTTAAACAAGCATCAATCACAGCAAAAAGGACAAAATTTGTTCAAAAGATTTTTCGAATTAGTATGTGATATATAGAGCAATATTTACAATATACAAATCAAAATGATCTCTTCGCACCAAACCAAGTTGGGGAATGGGGACCAGTCAATTAGGACCCCAGCAGCTCAAGTACATGACTGTCCTCAAAGACTCCTCTGATTGCTTGGCCTTGGGGTCTCTCATCAATTTGCTTGAAACCACTGCAGCAGAAGATGAAGAAGAAGAAGAGGAAAGCTTCTTTGATGATTGAGAAACTGATGATCTTATACTGTTCTTGGCATGTTGGTGTAATGATCTGAGCGTGTAGTTCCATCTACAGAACCCTTGATCTTTCATGGCCTCAACTGCTGCAACACTTGCTGCTACCATCCATGCTCTGCTTGTTGAACTCATTCTTAATTTTCTATATATTCTTCAGATTCCCTTCTGTCTTTTGCTCTTTGTGAACTCTTTTAAAAGATCTGCTTTTGCTTTGATGGAGTAAACGATACGCGGGGGTTTCATATTTATATAGACTTGGTTAGTGGTTTAGTTGATTGAGCACACAGATGGAAAAAGATGAAATAAACAAAACCAGTGGCTCTGTCTGGCTAGCGGCAATTATTTGGTAGAGCACAATTACTTTTATGTCCTTACAAAAGCACTAACTAAATGGGGACGAAATGGGGATTTAGGCACTTCGAGACAGAACAATTCTGGTAGCTGAGCTAGCGGTTTCTCTTACTAAAATTCAAATAAGCCCGGAGTTTTGGAGTGAAAACCACCTGGGATTTTTGGAAGCCTGGGGAACGTAACTGTCGCTCTGCAGTGAAGTAAACAACTAGATAAAATTGCTTTAATTGTAGATTAGTTGATAAATCTCAAGTTTAATATATTATTTTTTTATAATTATAATTTCATTTGAAAATTATCATGATAATTTTTATCATTATAATTTTATTTAATTTTTGTAAAAAGGTTTCTTGATATTAATTATGTGAAAGTTTACAATAATTATAGGGAGTTTTTCTCTTTATGTTAATTTTTGTAAGCTTCTTTACACTTAACTTAATTATAAAAATTAAATGAAATTCTGATTATAAAAAATTATAATTACAAGAAGTTAATTTTTATAATTATAATTTCATTTAAGAATTATCATCTTATATTTTGATTTTTTAAATTTAAGTTATTTTTATAATTATAATTTTTTATTTTTCAAAATTTTATAGAAAAAAATAATTTTTTAAATCATTAATGAAATAATTATTTTTAATGTTAAAGTGGTTGATTGATACAACTTTAAGAACAAAGGTAGTGTAAAGAACATGTCAATTTTTTGTGATAGTTAAATGTACATACGGTAAAATAAAAGTGGCAGAGATATTTTTACTTATTATAAAATTAATTTATGAATTTGTTTCTCCATATGACCTTATAAACTAGCGAAACTTCCATGCACTTTTTATCAATGACAAAATTATTCAGTAGATTATTTTATATCACAATTGCCATCATATTAAAAAAAATAATAATAATACATGGAACGATCATCGGGTCATGTTACATTTATGCTGCGTTTACTTTTTGGATTGGAGTGGGAATCCTGAGGAGTGAGAATCCTTGGATTAGGAGTGTGGAGTAGGAGTGGGAGTAGGGTGTTTACTTAGACTAAATGAAAGTATGGATTGTCAATCAGAATCTCAATTATTTGTTTACTTTGTCTTGGATTGGGAGTAAATTGTTTTAAATTACAATTTTATCCTTATGTACAGAATTATAATTTGTAATTATAAAATTAATAAAAAATATATTTGGAAAATAAAATAAATATTTTATTATATTTATAAATTAATAATAATTACTAATATTCTTAATTATGTAAATCATAATTTTTTATTAATTTTAATTTAAGTTATGTGAATAAAAATTATTAATAATAGCAACACAAATGAAATATTATTATTGATAATATAGTACAAAATTAATATTTTTTTAGAATAAAATATTTATTATTATTAATTAAATAATTAATTAATATTTATTAAAATTAATGTTTAATATTATTAATTTAATTTAATATAATATTTATTTATTTTTATTTTATTAAATTTAATAAAATAAATATGATATAATTATTATTTTTAATAAATATGATATTATTTATTTTATTAAATATTATTTATTTATTTTATTAAATATTATTTATTTATTTTATTAAAATATTATTTATTTATTTTAATTTTAATTATAAGGATAAAATGGGAAGAGGGGGGAGTGGGATTCCCACTCCCATGGGGGGAATCCAGAAGGAAATAGGATCGAAGGATGGATGTGTTTTCAAAATACTTTATTATTAAAAACTCAAATTAAACAATTAATGGAATCGGCTTCTTTAGATTTTAAAAGGACTTACCGTTTCTTTATTAAATCAATTTGCTTTGGAACGCACATGTCTCTTCACCCTTGTTGTATTTCATTCTGTATTTCAGTATTTGTACAAAGTAGTCTACTATTCAAAGCTACGATCCAAAGTTTACTGTACACTCATAGCTCCGCTACAGTGAACTACTATTCAAAGCTACGATCCAAAGCCAAATGATCCTATTTGCTTTGCTCAACCGCGTTCCAAAGCAAATTGATTTAATAAAGAAACGGTAAGTCCTTTTAAAATCTAAAGAAGCCGATTCCATCCACTCCCCACTCCAAAATTGAGTAGGACCCACGGATTCCCACTCCCACTCTCCCCTTTTTTAAGGTAAATAAACACTGGAGTGGGAGGAATCCACACTCCACACTCCCACTCCAGTAAGTAAACACTACCTTATAGTAATTTACAATTCATTTAAATTAGAAGGTGACCCATCAACTGGCTCCACTATGTTGCTCACATTTGCATTGATTTGTGTGGCGTACTCTTGAGTATTGCCAGACTTGATTGTGCTGCTGAAGCCCATAGCATCAAACTGAATATCTGCATTAACGATACATGACAAATAGTTTTCCCCGAAATTATCAAGTGCTTCAAATTTTAACTTCGTTAAATTTAACATCTTTAAGGGTTTCGAAATCTCTCAAATTTCTGGTTTCAGATGTTTAGTCTTTAGTTTTGATACTGTAAGGCTTTAATCTAGATTAGTATTCTTCAATCTTTATTTATGGTTTAATTTTAATTTTATATGCTTAAGTTACGCTTCAGTTCTACGCTTTGGTCTTTACTTGCAGCATTAGTAGTATAAAATAAACAACTAGTCTTATCGTCTGAAGTGAGAGATCTAAATTAAAGGCAACTCTTACACATTACACATCCCCAATGCCTTAATAAAATTAGGGAAATTATCATTCATATACTCTATATTTGTTCTGTTATAAAAAATACTACAACACTTTGAGCGTGTATCAATCGTCCACCCTTAGTTGACAAAATATATCAGCCGACCACCAAACCGTTAGTTGCCGTTTGAAAGTTAACGGAGTTACAGTGAATTGACGATTTTACCCTTAAAAATTATCACTTGTATACCCTTAAATTTTCTTTTTATCACTTGTATACCCTTAAATTATCAATTGTATTATATGAAAAGACCAAATTACCCTTCTGACGTCATCATACTTAAACGGCAACTAACGGTTTGGTGGTCAGCTGATACATTTGTCAACTTAAGATGGACGATTGATACACCTTCAAAGTATTGTAGTATTTTTGATAATAGAGTAAACTAAAGATATACAAATGATAATTTCCCATAAAACTATCTCATCCTACTCTTATTTCTAAATATCCTAAATGCATAAGAAAAAAAAAAAAAATCCAGTACTGATGAATTAAATAAGTATTGATAGACAAGTACAAAGTGCACCAATACCAGCATCTTATAGATGCCATCCAGAATTCCTATTCAATCTTTCTATTGCAACCAAAATTCATTTATTGACGTCATTGTGTGTGATCATTATTATTCCGCTAAATAAATTTTTCTTCTTCCATTGAGGTACCCATAAACTCGGTTTTTGTAACCAAAGCTTTCTCTAGAAATTCAGCAATATGATCCCGCTTGAACTGTCTCTTTCCAATTTAAAAAATTCAATAACTTAGTATTATCAATAAATAATAAATAATAAATCAGAAAATAAACTTATTAGAACTTAGCAAATCCCTCAACATTTTACAGCAAGCAAGAACACGCAAATAAACAGTATCACCATTCTACTTCCAAAGCATAGGAAAGATTTATCATAAGAAAGCTTTGTACATAATGGGACTGCTCAAGTAACTTATCAAATGGTAAATATATCTTGGTGGGTATAAAAAGGCAATTAGCTTTTAGATGTCCTACATTACAAGCAATATATTTAATTTAAATCTATAAATTCTAAATTCTCAAAGCAATTGTTAAACTATGCAAAATGTAATTCTTCTCCATAAAAGACTTAAAAACCGTGGGATAGTTACTTAAGAAAATATTTAACGGTCAAGGAAAAGAAAATGTCATCAAGCATTTACATTTCAAATCTATAACACAGCTTCAAAGTTTCTCCATCAATGACCATGCGATGACCTGTCATAGTCTAATTTACAAGAGCTCATATGTTGGCAGAGTATTTCATTACAATATATTTTAATACAACAGCCCACCTTAAAAAGAAAAAAAATTCCAACAGCGCCTCATTTTTATTTTTTCATTTTAATCTAATTAAATGAATTATTATTACACATTAGTCGAATATAAAAAAGATATTGAATAAAGAAAGATAGAAAGAATCATAACATTATTTAGAGGCCAAAACTTACTTTAAACTTCCAACTACAAAGAACTGCAAGGAAAAAAGAAAAAAAATTGGGTAGTGAACAGAAAAGTGTATCAAATATGCCCGAAATAAAAGAGAAATTTTAATAAAACAAAAAAAAATCTTGAGAAAACGATTTTTTTTTTCCCTTTGCATTAATATTTCTGACCAAGGCCAGTGTATCAAATATGCACAAAATTAAAACTTTTTACAAAGTGGGAGGACTGCAAGAAGTCAACTACAGCATCTAAATAAAAAATTAGAATAGCCAAGTAAAAAGCCATGCATTACCATCCTCTGATTTGTAGGTACCAGTTCTTGCTACAAATCGTATCCAAAAACTCTCATTGAAAGCAAATATGTTTTCAACAAGAAGCTGCTGAAGCTGTTAAAAAAAAAAAGAAAAGGAAAACCAGTTTATGCAGAAACCTCAACAATAGATGATATTTTCTTTCAAGTGATAGTATCCACACTTACCCATTTTCGGAAGGATGAATCAAGGACCCTAATGAGATTATGATGGAATCACACATAACAGTCATAAAATATTCCAAATCCCATAAATAGATACACCAAACGGATACTTATATTTTTAAAGCCCACAGAAATAGTAAATTAAAAAGTCCATGTAAACCAACACCTAGAAAAGAAGAAAAATGAAGAAAAATACCTCATTCATTTACTAAAAAAATACAATGAATTAACTTGAAAAGAAATTAATTACCCACATTTCTTTACATACTTCCGTTAACAAAAGATTCAAAGCAATACCCCTAAGAAAACCTACACCTAAAAGAAAGATACGAGATTTTATCTTTTTATTTTCTTAAGTTTTTTTTTGGCTATCAAACGAAAGCTAGGGTTTTTTATTTTTATTTTTATTTAAACAACTAAATTACTCGGAGATAAAAGGATAACAATGAATTGAAGTTGTTGCTTTTATTGCATAAAGAGTTTCCGTTTCCTAAGACAACGTTATAGGAACTCGGTTAATCAAATATAATAAAATTAACTATAGTGGTTACCTTGGTTGGACTTTTTCCAAAAGATACTGTGATCTTTATAACTCCCTTAGAAACTATACTTCCTCTAACGAATCCATGAAGTGGAGTAGCGTAAGGTTTCAATCGCAATCGTTCCAACTTTATTTGAACAAAGGTTGACATGAATAAAATATCAGTCGAACTCCAATTATCAATGAGAATCTGATGGAAGCATTTGTTTATCACAAGGAGGGTGACGATTAAAGCATCACAATTAGGATGATGAACATCTTCGGAGAAGATTATTGGTATATTACGAACACTTGATCCTTGGGATTGACTAGTCAAATTAACCTCAAGACCTTCGGTTCATGTTTTGCTTGGGGTACGAGCTTAATTCTTCCTTAATTTCCCGAGTCTTCCGCAGCTAGTCCTCCCCAAATGTAATTGACATCAAATATGTTTTGATCACCATACCCTTGCTTCTTTCCCTTTCTTTTCCTCAAAGACTATGGTTAATCACTCTTCACTCCATCATTCATCATTAGCATTTCTTACATACTCCTGTAGTTGTCCTTGTCGAATCAAGCTCTCTATTGTTCCTTAAGCTTAAAACACTCGTAAGCTTAAAATACTCGTAGCTGTTATGTTTATGATCTTTATGGAAATGGCAATACTTATTTAGATTCTTATCGTAAAACCTTTATTCAATTCTTCTTAAGATCTCGTTCTAGAGGAGCTAGAATTAATCACATTACCTCTACTTGAGTTCCTTTTTTCTTAGCTTGAGCTTGGAATTGGTTGAACATTCTATTGGTGTTATGAGCCAACTGATCTACTTATCATTGAAATAAAACAACACGAGGTTGTGCTCCGTGTCTGGTGTGCCGATGTGGATTTAGAGGAGGATGGGTTATCATCATGTCATCATCCTCTAAATCTCGTTGTCATCTCTTTCGTCGGAAATGAACTTCCTTATCCATAACTGCAATATTCATCCACGTGGTAGGACTTACAGACGACGCCAATCTGTTGGAGTAAATTTTATCCTAACTTATTATATGGTAATTCCAACCAAGGATGGCTCCCTTAGGACTGAGCTTCCTTTTTTTTTTTTTTTATCTTAATTGGCTTTTGAATTTTCTCATAGGAGTCCGCTTTCCTAGATAATAAGGATGCTTTTGTCAAGGAAAAAATTAGAGAACCGTCCTGCGGTTGAAAGCCCTTTGACGATAAAGTCAATTATTGATTTTTTAGAAACATGAACTTAGAGAGAGAAAGTTAGAATTTCTCTTCTTGAGTCAATTTTTCTTACATTTCAATGAGAATAGAGGGCATATTTATCAGCCTAATTGATTAGACTTAGGCCCTAATTACTTAGATGACAAGTGTCATTGTTCTTGTGACACTTTTTTCTTCTGCCTGTGCTAATTGATGTCTAGATATAAAGGTTAGAACCTTGGAAAGTTTGTCCTAGGTGTTTTCTCCTAGAATCTTGAGATTATAAGAACTTTGGAATCTTTGGGGTTTGTGATAGGATTTTGGGATCCTAAGAGTCTTCGAACTCTGAAACCTAGAAGGTTAATTCTAGGTGGTTTGTACGAGGATCCTATGAGTCTTGGAACTTTGAAATTTATGATGTTTATCCTAAATGGTTTGTTCAAGGATAAGGTCCTAGAAACCTTTGAACTTTTTGGGCCTTAAATCTCATAGGTAGTTTATCAATCTCTTCATAGGCCTTATAGGGACCATATAGGTTAATTTCTAGTTACCTCCTAGTGAATTGAAAATCTTCAAATTGCCCCCCTTACTATTGAAAACATCAATTTACCCCCCAAAACTAGTTATCTATTCGTTAATTTAAACGGCGTAAAGGGTAAGATGGTACTTATACAAATCCGTAATGACCGTTAAGCACAGGGACACGTGACGCATATGCAGGAAACATCAAATTAGTTAGTTTTTTTAACCTAACCCTGTGTTACTGTGCGGTGTAAATGATAAAAAAATTAAAAATTAAAAATTAAAAGGAAACAAAAAGGAAAAAATTAATGGTGTGATATAAAAAAATAAAAGCTTTGCTTTCGCACCAAAGTAAGGCGAAGGGTTTGTGCATACAGTTGTAAGTTGCAAGACTTCACTCAGGCAAAAAAACAGAGCAGCACTGAACAAACTGTAAGGACGACATTTGAAGGAGCAAGATGAACTCAAGCAATAGCAATGGAGAATTTGAGTCTGAATAGCCTCGCTCGACAACTGAGGTGAAAAAAAAAGGAACTTTTTTTTAATCATTTTACCGTTATTTTTTGTTTTGGACTGTATGTCGGTACTTATGTCATTTCTGGTGTGATAATGATAGGTTAATGACATTGCATGAGGACGTTAATCATTGATTTTGAAGTATAATTGGAAACCTTGAGTTTTTATAAATTTGGGGATTTTTGTTTGTAGTAAAAAACATAGGAATTTTTTCCTTGTTCCTGCACTCAGAAAATTGAAAACCACATATGAAAACCATAGATGAAAATCAAGATTTCTGTTATTTTGTTGGTTTTGATGAGCATTGTAGGTTATTGATAACATTGTCCTTATTTTTTACTAATCTTTCCACAATTGTAAAGAATGATTTGCGTAATGAAGTTGTGTATGACTTGCAGTTGTATATGTGTGGATTGTGGATTTTAAAGCTTGTCTGTGTATTGTGATATATAGGAAAAAGAATTCAAGATGTTAGCTTTTGTTAACTTTATAGGTGTAAGGTGGGATCTTGACCTTGTAGATCTTGATTATCTAAGTAGAGTGATAGTGATCAATGGGGCAATGAGACAAGCTTTTGGGAGAACCAGCTGGCCTAGTGAGAGGTTTGTGCTTCAGGTTACATTGCTCTAAAATGGAAAAAAAGGGAGCAATAGAGAATGATAATGAAATATATCAGCTATGCGAGTTGTTTAACGAGAAGAAGTACATAGAGATTGACTTCTACATGGAGGTACTACTGTTGAATGTGATGTATGTGGGTCGAAAAAGATTATTCGATGATGATATTCAGACTATTGCCGTAGAAGCACCACCTCGTAAAACCAGTAGTAAAAATATTAAAAGTGTTCTAAGGAAAAGAAGAAGAGGCAAGAGACCTACCCCTGGCCCTGGATCCGATCGTGTTAGTCCATCAACCCCCACTCTTGAACCTGTCAATCCAGAGGCAACATCTGCTCCTGAGTCAATACATCAATCTGAACTAGCACTTGAGTCAATGCATCAATCTGAACCAACACCTGAGTTAATACATTATTCTGAACCAACACCTAAATCAATGCATTAATTTGAAACAACACATGAACATGAAGGTGAATAACATATGCCAGGTGACAATGTATTAATCACAGAACATATTCTTCAGAAGATTAGGACACAAATGAAATCGAATCTGTAACAAGATCAGCCGACAACAAAGTTTAGCAGTAAATTTAATGAGACACAACCATATTATGACCAAACTCCATTGCCTACTCCAACAATTAACCCAAAAATTGACCAAACACCAGTATATGCAACTACTCATACATCTGAACTAGAAAAAGATAATGATGTGATCGATGATTTGTATAATGTTCTGTTAGGGGATGAAAATGATGATGATGGCCTTGGGTTGGGTACGAACAGTATAAATCCATCATTGTCTAAATTTTTTGAAGACAATGATTCACAAAAGGGTGAATCTGTCTCAGAGCCTGCCACAATACCAGCACCTTCTGCTACATCAACATCTTTCCAACCAATGGCTGAACCTGTGCAGTTAAGACCACCAGAATAAACACTACTAACTCCTAATTAGGGACCTGCATTAAATCATGAATTTCCATCTCAATTTGACTAAGCTGAACCATCTGAGACAACTATAAAGGAGTCAAATATGGTAAAGAGGAGAAGTGGTAAAGTGCAGCCATCTCATTTGCATGCCAACAAAAGAAAAACTACTTCTGTCTAGATAAGGGCTTCCAAAGAATTGTACAGCAAAGGCAGAAGAAACAACATGCTCTTACTAAGCCTTCGAAGAGAAGTGGAAAGAAAAGAAAATTAAATTTTGTAGACAGTGAGTTTGTTCAGACCAAGCCTAAGCCAAGAAAGACAAGGCGAACTAGAAGTTCATCAGGCTCTTCAACACAAACAACAACGGATGATGTGCCTCATTCTCATGCTGACGACGAGTTTCATTTATGGTTTGATTCATAAAATGATGGCAATAATGAAGAAGTAAGATACGACAACAGTGGTAAATTTGATGATGATGATGGCAGTGATAACGATGATGGCTTGTTAGAGGGTTATGAAAGTGATAATGCTGATTTCGGTCCAATGCAATCATCAGATGATGAGCATCCATTCCGTGCAATGTCTCGCGTATTGAGGGGTCAAATGTTTGAGGACGGTACAGATCCAGTTGAGTTTAGGGTTGGAATGGTTCTTAGAAATATGAAGTCTTTTGCATGGGCTTTTTAAGATTTTTGTATTCAAGAAGGTTTTCGAGGTAGAATAGTGAAATTTGAGAGAAGAAGGATATTATGTCATTGTTATGCATCCAAGTGTCATTTCAACGTATATACTTCATTGTAGAGACACAGTGAATGCTTTCAAATCAAAAGTTTTCATAATATCTATACATGTCAGGGGATTGTGAAAAATCCAGAGGCAATAGCGGGTTGGATTGTGAGGAAGTACCATAAAAAAATCACTGCCAATCCTTCAATTTCTGTAGAAAATATGGTCATTGACATCAAATAAATGTATGGAGTTGAGGTCAGTTTACAGAAGGCTTATAGGGCGAAAAGAAAAATTCTTGAGTCAGCAGGTGGTGGAGACTATGTTCGGAGCTTTAAGGACCTTTGGGACTATGCTCGCATCATAAAACAACATATGCCAAGTGCACTAACAATGCTTAAAGTTACAAAATCAGGCACCCCTGCAGGGAAGTGTAGGTTCCAGAGGTTCGTTATTAGTTTCCCAGGTTTAGAGATGGTTTCAAGGTGGGCTGCAGACCATTTATTGGTCTTGATATCTATAATTTAATGGGACCATTTGAGGGTGTCCTGTTATCAGCAGTACGTTTGATGTAAACCAAGGGGTATTTCCATTGGCAGTATATGTATATGAATATGAGAACATTGATAGTTGGACATCGTTTCTGGGGCATTTGAAGGAGTACTTGGCTAATTCAAGGGAGTTAACCTTCATGATGGATAGACAAAATGGTGTAATGAATGCCTTAAACTTGGAGTTCTACGGATCACACAATAGTTATGTTCAATCTTTAAAAAGTAAAGTATTGTCACTTTTTTTAATGTATATATATTATCATACACTTGAAACGTTTTTTGCACATTTACAGCTTTGTATGATGATCTAATAAACTGTGGTCGAAGTGATAAAAGGGTAGCTTGATTTACAGTTTTGTCACTTCTCAGGGGTTGGCCATGATTAACATTTTGAGTTATTTTTTCCTTAACAGGTACTGTGCGAGACATGTGCGAGACATGTATTTTCCAACCTAACGCAAAGGTTTCCTAATGTACAGCTGAAAGACGAGTACTGGAAGGCTGTCAGGTTTGCAAATAAGGATGATTTTACGGAAGCAATGAACAATATAACGAAGGTTGATGCAGATGCTTTCGATTGGCTAAGGAAAATCAACCTAAAATACTGGTCAGTTCATGGTTTTGATAAATCAGTCAAATGTGATCATATAACAAACAACATGACTGAGAGTTGGAATGCATGGTTTGGAGATATGAGTAAGGCACCAATAATCACCATGATGGAGCATATAAGGAGGAAGATGATGCAAGCAATCATAGAAAGAAAGCTGGAATGTCAGGGATGGCGCACTGAAGTTCTTTCTTGCATAAATAAAAAGATGAACAAATTACTGAAGGATGTGAAGGTTCTGTCATGTTATACCAGCAAGTCATATATGACCAATAATAAGAAGTCGTTTGTTAATTTAAAGAAGCATACGTGTGATTATAGGCTGTGGCAAATTAATGGTCTACCATGCAGTTATGCGATGCATTGTATTGCTCATTTAAGGGCTACTTATGAGCCATATATTGCTGCTTGCTTCACAAAAGAGACTTATCTAAGATGTTATTCATGTATCATTCATCTTTTACTAGACAAGTCTAAGTGGCCACACATAGAGGCTGATGAAATTTTGCCTCTGAATATATCAAGACCACCTAGTAGGCCCAGGAATTGTAGAAGAAGGGAGGTTGGTGAAGCGCCATCCCACAACTGCAGAGGCATCGGCCACAATACAAGATGCTGTCCTCATAATCCAACCAATGCAAGCAAGAAGACCAAAACAATGATGGTAAACCTTGTAATGATATTTATTATCAATTATGACCCGCTTTTCATTATCAGCTAATGACATTTTATAACATTCTTAACTATTTATACGCGTCGAAAGACTTTAGCGGTAACTTCAAGCTTTGGTGCATCAAATCTAGGAATGAATGCTTTTGCATTAAGGCCAGGGACAAACACACCTACACAACCAAGCGATTCTGCTGCCCTATCAAGTAGAACACCTACATCGACACCAGTAACAACACCAACACAACCATCTACTGCTGTATGGAGTGCTCACGTTGCATCAGGTTTGTTTAACATTTATATTCAAAGGTATGACATATGTTAAATATCCAGAACATCAAGTTACTGATTTTTTTTTTTGTTATCAATGTAAGATAATTTTTAATATATTTTAGCGTAGGTGTAAGGTCAATGTGACATGAGTAACTTTGTTTAAAATTTGTGCAGCAACTGTTATAGCTTCAGTTTTGAGTTATTCACTGCTCTTATTTAATTTTAGTTCAAGTTTGTTAGTCTTCATTTTATCTAAGAGTCAGTTATGGTACCTACCTGATGAATAAGTTTAGGACCACGTTTGGTTTTTTTATCATGTTAGTTGACATACTTTACATGCATTTCTAGTATAAATTGAAGCTCCACTGTCAGTTGAAACTTATTTTATTTTCTGCACTTACAATTTGTTACATACATGTGTTATAAGTTTCTCAAATATATATATATATATATAGTTTTGCATCGATCTGGTCACAACGCCACGTACTCATAATAAAAAGAACTCACAATCGCTAATTGATTTCTTTGTTTATAATTTTCCTTAAAAAACACACCCATCCTTCGATCCTATTTCCTTCTGGTATCAGAGCCAAGGGGAGGATAGTGTAATATAGTTTAGAGACTTTGTGTTTAAAGACTCGTGTTTTATTTTAATTCTTGTTTGTGTGGTGAATTCCTTACTGGTAGTAAGTCCCGCTTTAGGATAAGACTTTCCGCTTAGGGCAGTAAAACCATACCTGTAACCATACTGACAGGCCTTAGAGTAGATCATAGGTCTTTACCCATGGATTCTCTGCTCTGTAGAGTATCGTCCTTTTCTAGCTCTTCTTCTGGAAGAACTAGCGATTCAAAGAATGTTGTGAATTCTGAAGAATTTGTTATCGAAGACTTCAATAAAGCAATTGATAATTGGGAAATACCAAAGGTTAATAAAGAAATGATTTACAAAATAAAAAAGCTTGATTTTCTAAAAAATGATTATGTTATAAAGACCGAAGAACGTGACATAACCCTTTCAAAGCCTTTTGAAACAATTCATTTGTTTTCAGAAAAATCTCTAAAGAAATTAAAAGATAAAAATTTTAATTATATTCACATCGGACTTATACAAGTCGGCATAAAACCTCTAACAAAAGAAGGTCTTGATACTTCTATTCTTGTTGTCCTAAGAGATGGCCGATTCATCTCTTTTGATGATTCTTTACTAAGTAGTATAGAATCAAGTCTTTGTAAAGGTCCCATTTCATTTAATTGTTATCTAAACATAACAATTTCTTTAAAAGACAAAAACATTTTAAAAAGCATGATTTTACAAATCAAAACTCATAATTATCATATAATTGAGGGATCTGTCCCAGTAGCTTTGATTTTTAAAATCTCGTACAAAGCAATGGTCTCTGCGTTTAGTACGCAACATAAATTCCAGTAAAAAAGAGACGAGACTCTTCTCTTACAGACTGATCTGTCTAGAGCAAATACTGTCATTCCAAAACCAATACAATGGAAAGATATCAATCTTCTAGATGAATGGATTCTTGAAGGTGCCACTGCACCAATGATTCTGAAACAACTTGAGTCAAATACAGAGTTGCAAAATGTGACTCAGTATTCTGATGGTAAAGTAAAATTATCCTTAAGGAGATCTATGTCTTCCAGATACTTAGATAAAGATTCATGCTCAAGCATCCCTTCAATAGAAAGAAAATTTTCAAAAATCCCTTATGTTATAAATCTCCCTTTCCAACAAGAAAAGAGTCAACCTAGGTTTTCTACTTCGGATATACCTAGTTCTTCTATACGTTCTGTTGACTATACCACTAGTGTCCCTCACCTAATCTACACTAGCAGTCAACATGAGCAAAGACAGGAAGAGAAGGATCCTTCTCCTCCAACTTCTCCTACGTTTTCTGCTGTCACAGAGAATGTAATAAATGTCATAGAAAAAGACTTTGAGCTGGATAAAACTTTTCTTCACAATGATTTTTATTCAGATAATAATAAAGAAAAAAGACTTTGGTTTTTTAAACATTTTCTAAATCAAAGAAAAGAAATTCAAGAGACATATTATGAATTTGTAAATTCACATAGAATTCATATATTGTTTTTTGATTGGTTTGAGATATATTCTTCCAATAGCAACATCTCTTATGCCTTTAAAGAGTCAAATCCTATTACTGTTAGGAAGAAAATCCCTGAGTGGAATCTTTCTGATAGCAATAGAACCATAGAATCTGAACATCCACATCTTAGGAGTTTTACTATTAACCATGGTGAACCTCCTATTGAGATTAGAGTCTCACCTTACAAAATCCCAAAACCAAATGATTCTGATGCAAATTTAAGTAGTATTATTCAGCAGAATAATTTCTGTAATACTAACTTAAATACTATAGGAAAACAGTTGACTAGGATAGAGAACTAATTCCAAAAGTCAACCATAGCTGTTTCTCCTGTTTCATCAAAATCGGATTCTGACAAAAAGCTTAAGGAACCTATTTTCAAACCTTTCCAGGTTTCGAAAAATAGTCAAAAGCTTATCTAAGAGTCAAAATCAGATTTTTCTAAAGCCATTAGAGACCAATTAGATAGAATATAAGCTTCTTCTTCATCTTCTTCTAAGGTCCAGATAGCTCCTGATAGTGCCCAATCTAGTAAGATTGGCATCCTTGAGTATGACAATGTTTCTATAGCCTCTTCAGACATAGAAGCATTTAAGGAAGAACCATCTGCTCCTAAAGCCAACAAAATCCATTGAGAACTAGCCCTACCTACTGTCAAGACTCCACCAGATCTAACTATAGATAATAGACCAAGTGCTTTAAATCAATCAAGATTTAATGCATCTTCTGTCTATGAGTGGAATATTGATGGTATGTCTGAGTACAACATCTTAGGATTGTTGCAATAGATGACTATGGCAGCCAATGCTTATAAAACACAGACGGGAACTTCTGATAGAGCCATAGCAGAAATTCTCGTTGCTGGTTTTTCTGATCAACTTAAAGGATAGTGGGATCATCTCCTCACTAAACAACAACAATTAGATATTCTAAATTCCATTCAAGTTGATGAGAATAATGCCCCTATTCTTGATGAGTTCAATAGTCCAATTCAGGATGCTGTAGTTACCCTGATTCTGACTATATCCCTTCATTTCATAGGTGACCCTTCTCACCTTAGAGACAAGAACGCTCAGTTACTACACAACTTGAGGTGTCGAAAACTTAGTGAATTCCAAAGCTATAAAACCACTTTCTTTACCAGACTCTTCCTTAGGGATGATCCGAATCATATAACTTGGAAGGAAAAGTTCCTTGCAGGTTTACCTACCCTATTAGGAGAAAAGGTTAGAAACTCCATTAAAGCCCTTTATGATAACCGTATTCCTTATGATGAGCTTACCTATGGTGAACTTGTCAGTTTTGTCAATAAGGAAGGTTTAAAGATTTGTCAAGATTTGAAGTTACAGAAACGATTAAAATGGGAGCTTAAGAAGTCTAAGCAAGAATTAGGCAGTTTCTGTAAACAATTCAATTACGATCCTTTTAAAACTTCTACTTCCAAAGATTGTAATGGTAAATGTTCTGTAAAACCTTACAAGAAACATTACAAATCTAGACCCCATAGAAAATCCTTTCAAGACTTTAGAGAACCTTCTTATAAGAAACCTACGAGGCCTTATAAGAATCCCAACTTCTCTAAAAAGAAAGAGTTTAGAGCCAAACCAAAAACCCCGTTTAATTACAAAAAAGCCACATGTTACAAATGTGGAAAGAAAGGCCATACTGTAAAGTTTTGCAGAATGAACAGAACGCTCAATGAGCTTGGCCTTGATGAAAATACCCTCTCCAAAGTTGCCTCTTTGCTTATAGAGTCTTCTGACTCTGAGTCTTCCATGACGGGAGATAGTGAACCTCTGCAGATTGATGAGTTAAATGACTCTGAATCTGTTTCTTCAAGTGATTCCGACACCAGCAATTCAGATTCTTATTTAAAGAAAATCAATGTTTTGACTAAAGACCAAGAAATCTTTCTTGAACTTGTTAAACATATCTCTGATCCAAATCTTCAGAAAGAATACCTTGATAAACTTTTAAAGACCCTAGATTATAATAAAGCAGAAACTTCTAAAGTTCCAATTGTTAAAAAGAATTCTTATGACCTTACTGAAATTTTGGACAAAAAGAAAACAAAGAAAACAATCCCCAATATCCAAGATCTTCAGAAAGAAATCAAAGAAATCAAACTTGAGATTATAGAATTAAAAGAAAAACAAAAGAATGATTCTAATACCATTCAACTTCTCTTACAAAAACAATTAGAGCATAATTCTGATAAAAAAGTTGAATCTGATGGTGATAATGAACAAAACCTTGAAAATATTGAATCCGTACCCAATGATTTCCTGTTTGTTTTAAAACAAATCACCACCAGAAAGTATTTAATTAAAGTCACTCTAATTTTTTCTAAAGATTTTGAAATTGACACCATTGCCCTCTTTGACACTGGTGCTGATTTAAATTGCATTAAAGAAGATATTGTTCCTAAAAGTTTCCACGAAAGGACAAATGAAAGACTCTCAACCGCCAATAATTCAAAACTTAAAATTAAATCAAAAGTTGATGCCTCAGTGCATAACAATGGTTTTGAATTCAGGACTTCTTTTATTCTCACAAATGACATACACCATACTGTCATTTTAGGAACTCCATTTATAAATCTCATTACCCCGTATACTGTCAATTATGATAGTATATCTTTTAAAGCAAAATCCAAAGAACTTGTTTTCCCTTTTATTGAGAAACCAAAAACAAGAAATCTAAATATTGTTAAAGCCTGTTCTGTTTACCAGAACCAAATCAATGCCATACTTAAATCTAAACAAAATAACTTGTTTTGTTTAAAAAAGGATTTAAGTCTTCAAAGAATTGAAAGCCAATTACAAAATGACTTTATACAAAAGAAAATCTCTGATTTTAAAAATCTCATTGAAAAAGAAATATGCGCCAATCTTCCATCTGCTTTTTGGGAAAGAAAACAACATTTGGTAGATTTGCCCTATGACAATTCTTTTGATGAAAAACAAATACCCACTAAAGCTCGTCCAATCCAAATGAACATGGAATTAGAAAAACACTGTAAAAATGAGATAAAAGATTTAGAAACCAAAGGACTTATTGTAAAGTCCAGATCTCCATGGTCTTGTACCGCTTTTTATGTTAATAAAAACTCCGAAATAGAAAGAGGAACACCGAGACTTGTGATAAATTACAAACCCCTAAATAAAGCATTAAAATGGATTAGGTATCCTATACCTAATAAAAAAGATTTACTCCAGAAGTTGTGTTCAGCTTTTATTTTTTCAAAATTTGCCATAAAATCTGGTTTTTGGCAAATTCAAATTCACCCTAAAGACCGTTATAAAACTACATTTACTGTTCCTTTTGGACAGTACGAGTGGACTATAATGCCATTTGGATTAAAAAATGCACCCTTAAAATTTCAAAGAATCATGAATGACATTTATAATCCTTATTCTGAGTTTTGCATTGTTTACATAGATGACGTATTAATTTTTTCTCAAACAATTGATCAACATTTCAATCATTTAAAAACCTTTTATTTTGCCACCAGGAAGGCTGGTCTAGCCCTTTCTAGTTCTAAAGTTTCATTATTCCAAACAAAAGTCAGATTCCTTGGTCACTATATTTCTAAAGGAACTATCACCCCTATTGAGCGATCACTTTTATTTGCAAATAAATTTCCTGATAAAATTCTTGATAAAACACAACTACAAAGATTTTTAGGAAGTTTAAATTATGTTCTTGATTTCTGTCCTAATATTAACCGGATGTCTAAACCTTTGCATGACAGATTAAAAAAGAATCCTGTTACATGGACAGATGAACACACTAAAACTGTTCGATTAATAAAAAATTCTGTAAAGAACATTCCTTGTCTATTCCTTGCAAATCCTGCATTACCCAAAATAGTTGAAACTGATGCATCTGATTTAGGCTATGGAGGTATATTAAAACAAAAAGAGAATGATAAAGAACAGATAGTACAATATGTTTCTGCACATTGGAATGATTGCCAGAAAAATTATTCTACTATCAAAAAAGGAATTCTTTCTATTGTTTTGTGCATATCTAAATTCCAAAGTGATTTATTAAATCAAAAAATTCTGCTTAGAATTGATTGCAAAGCAGCAAAACATATTTTGGAAAAAGATGTTCAAAATATTGCTTTAAAACAAATTTTTACAAGATGGCAAGCCATTTTAAGCATTTTTGATTTTGATATTGAGTTTATTAAAGGAGATACAAATTCTATCCCTGATTTTCTAACCAGGGAATTTCTTCAAAATAGATAAATGTCGCCCAAAAAGAAAGACAAAGGGAAAGGGATTCTCAAGGAACCTGTGTCCCAAACTCCTTCCAAAGCTTCCCAAACCTCTCCACCTAAAGAAAAATTACTTTCTTCTGCCATGCTAATCAAATCTTGGATCGACATGACAGAAGATCAAAAAGCCCAGTCCAAAGCCCTTACCTCTCATGAACAGGTAAATAAATGGATAAAATCCATTTCTAAATCTCCTGAGCTTATACTCGCTTTACAAAATTTTTCTCAAAACCAAATTGCTCCTAAAGAAGAGGATGAAAAAGAAAAATCTATTTCCAAAGAGGTTTCAAAACCCTCTTCTCAAAATGTAGTTGTTTCTGGTGAAAGTTCATCTTCCCAAATTGTACTTTCCCAGCCAAAACTTTCAAAGAAATCTTCCGATTGGTTTGATAAAACCCACTTCCAAAATTTTTTATCTATGGAAGATGGTTTTTACCATACTGATCCTTTCCAAGCTATTTCAAAGTTTTTCCCTAAAGGCTGGTTTTTCAAACCATGAGATTTGACAAAACCACAGTCTTATTACCAAAGCATTTTAGAAGCCACTAAGTCAGTAAAATTCAAACATTTCTTTCTCAGTGAAACCCATTCAGAGCCAGCCTATTCCACGGCTACTATCCTAAAAGTCTTGAGCCCAAACTAGTGGGGTGATCAACTTCATAAACAAAAAGCCTTCCCTCCAAATTTTCAAATGCGTTTACCACATTGTCTGACTTATTCCTATTGGGATTACCAACAAGCTTGGTATAACATATTTTTTTATCCAAAACCCCAAAAAATCCCACTCTTGGTTATTTTTCTTCAATTCAAAAATAACCGTTCAAAGCCTCCCAAACTGGTTTCAACATTGGTGGAATTCTTTTGGCCCAATCCCTCAGATCCTAACTCCAAATGCCACCCATTGTTTAAACCTCTTTAAAGCCCACTATATTCCTTCTGAATCCGAGAAAAGGTTTCCCCCCTTTCTTTGTTTCTGTACAAATTTCTTCCATCCATGGGTATGGATGTGGAATCTCAGATTTCATACCCAAGAAGCCCAGCTTATCCTACAAAGAACATTCAAAGTAAAATGGTGGTCAAAGTTTGACGAACAGTCCAAATTGACAGACACTCTGATCCGTAATTGGCTCTGTTCTAAAGGATTCTTACCCCCAACCATTAAAGCCGTAAAGGCCCAAGAAACATTTCTAACCCAAAAATCCAAAGCCCAATCTCTTTTGGCCAGCGCCAAGTCTGAAGAAGAATATTTTAAAGTCATGGAGCAGCTCCTCACCTCAAGATCAAAGTCCTCAGTTGCAGACTCCTCTGATGATGATGATGATCAAGTTGAAGAGCCATTTATTTCTCTTGGAGATAAAAATGAAGACGACTGCTTTGGAATTTTCTCTCCTGTAAAGCATTGTAAATAATTATTATGTATGTTTAATTAAAAAAAAAAGCGTATTCCAGTATTTATACTCCTTTCTTGTATTTTTATTTTTGTATGTTTGTACCCTCGGGTGATCCACTGGACACAAGTGGGAGCGCACATGTCTCTTCACCCGAATTATATTAAAAAAGACTGTATGTTCCAAAGACTACTGTTTCAAGCTACAGTTCCGCTACAGTTAAAAATCTCAATTTTTGTATTTAAATCGAGAGGAAGACTTAGACTCCTCAGATTTTTCAGATCTAGTTTTTCTCTTCTTCTCTCTTCTTTTCTCTCTCTCTCTTTCTCGCTTAGGAAGTCTGGATCAAGACGTCAAGGAAACCTTTCTTGTCTTGTAATCTTCCCGTCTTTCAATCTTTCTTCTCTAGAAGATCTGTAAAATTGTACAAAGCCATTTGAATCCAAGAAATAAAGCAAACATGTATGTTTAATTGGTACTTTAAATTTTTATTTAAAGCTTTGTTGTATATTTAAAGTTCTGTATGTTTAATTTCCGTAATTTACTTTAAAGCAATTTACTTTAAAGCTTTTCAATTCCAGCAATTTAAATTTGATGCATACTTTGCAGACTGATCTGTATCAGCTCTACCATACAACTGCTACGTTCCTCTGAGGCAACGAGACTAGATCTCTATCCTCAGTTGTATCTTCTTTTCTCCCTCCCATCCATTCAGAGTGCTATTTCTGGGATCCAGATCTAGTACTATCTATGAGCCTTTAGATCTGTTGCTAGGCTTGTTTAAAGAACCTAATTCATATTCGGTAAAGCAATATAGTATATCGGTTGGAAAACAGAACGTGCGTGATATTGATCTGTTCTAAGTCAGATCTGGTCACAAAGGCAGATTAAGTTCTGGATCTGGTCACAACGCCACGTACTCATAATAAAAAGAACTCACAATCGCTAATTGATTTCTTTGTTTATAATTTTCCTCAAAAAACACACCCATCCTTCGATCCTATTTCCTTCTGGTAATATATATATATATATATATATATATTCATGAATGTGTTGTATTTTCTGATCAAAATATAAGTGCCAGCGAGGGGTTTAGCTAACACAGACAACATGTTGGACAAAGATTATAAACTGCATTTGGAACACCACCTGTAAAAGGAATTCAAATTACAGAAGAAATAGATAGTACAAGAGACACTTTACGATCATCCCCTCCTACAACAAAGACAAATGGAAATTCGAAGGGCAAATAAGTCATTCACATTTGCTGTAAGTTGTTCAATATGCTATTGGGTTCAAATGCCTTGCAATAATGTATTAAATTTCCTGAATTGTGTTTAATTGTTTGGAAAGTATTGTTGCTACATTTTATTGCAGAGTCTGCTACAGGTAAAGGCATACGGCATCATCATTCCTTCAGTAATTACATATTCACCACCAACAAATGATACTGGTCATTTTGTGTAACTTCGTATTTATGATAGTGTATTATGGTAGTAAATTAATATGACAGTTGGAAGCAGGAAATTTAACCTCAATTTTTGGGTGTGTTACAATTCATATTTTGGACAAAGGTACGACGAGGAGCAGTAGAAATGTGCAGGCATTCACCTGATTTTTTGTGAAATATTCATTGCAACATACATATATATATGAACAACAACTCATGTACTATCAGTGTAATGAACTACAACTTTTGATAATGAAATACATCATTTTGATTATCTTATGTGCAACAGCTCATGTACAACAACTCATGTACTATCAATGTAATAAACTACAACTCTTGATAATGAAATACATCATTTTCATTACTTATGTTCATGCTCTACTTATTTAACACTAGTCATCCTATTTATTTATTTAATATTTATTTTCTGCCCAAAATGATAAATGTACATGATACGCAGTAATTGCATTATGATGATGGTATACAACAAGCTCGTCATCTTCTCTGATTTTGCAAAAAGCATGGTGGTAATTGTTGTCAGCTTCTTGTTTTCGTGATGCAAAGTTTGGTTCTCTTCTTCATCTTGCAACTTACCCAACCCTCTTACAATTACCTTGTACTCAAAGCTAGATGGTTCCCACCATCTAAAGTAATCGCAGCCCGACCTCTCACACTTGTAATAAAGCCTCTTAGGACTTGCAGCAGATTCTGAAAATTTGATTGTGGCTCATTGACCGCAGTCAGTACACAATTTGTTTCTAAACTTGATGACCTTGCCATTCACTTGCAACTTCTCTTCCTCCTCTTTATCAAAAATGTTATTGGAGCTTCCCTTAGAGGATGGCATTCTCACTGCTTTGTTAAAGCTTTTGCAACAATAGCTGAATTTCGATGCTTTAGGGCTCGTGGGTTGTGTGCAGGGGTCTCTGTAAATTTATGAAGCAATGCTGTGCACAATCAATTTGAATTTTGAACTAGTTGGAAACGTGTACAATTTTATGCCATTTATCATAATTTGCATACGATTGCATAGCTTGTAATTTCCCTTACTAATATGTCTAATTCAGGGAAACTAATTACTTTTTCAGGCCCATTAAGTTATTTCAATATTTTAATTTTTTAATCCATTATTCACTATTTACATATTAATATTTTAATTGTTAACTTTTTACATTTTCGATGACTTAACATATATCAATTATTTTTGTTGACTTTACAAAGCCGTTACAAGAATAGTCCGTTAGAGCAGGGATACTTTCGTACTTTCATGAGTCAAAGATGGTCAATGGTTAAAGATAACGAGTTTTGGGGGGTAAATTGATGTTTTTAATAGTAAGGGGGGTAATTTGAAGATTGTCAATTTATTAAGGGGTAACTAGAAATTAACCCGGACCATATTTATTTAGACCATATGTCATGAGATGAGTATATTACTCAGCAATCTGTGCGGTATTTAGACAATTTCTAGCATAAAAATTGATGAATAAGTCTATTGAACTTCTCAAGCTTGGTAATGAGGATGCTTGCAAGAAAGATAGAGATTAGAGAGAACAATTTGGCCAAAGTAAGTTTTATTACTAGAAAAAGAGAATACAAGAGAGCTTTATAAGGATGCCTGAGTTGCTAGGTGTTGAGCAAAATGGCAAAGCCCATGCCCTATTTCTAGAATGGCTTGCCTAGGTCTAGAGTCTTCCATACAATTTATACAACTTACCTAAATATAGATTCTAGAATATATAAGTGTAGATTTGTCTAGACATTTACAATTGCTAGTGTGTTGTTGAGAATTTTAGAATTAGGCCTAGCTTGCTTACTTTAACTTGTGAATTTGGTTGTTTGCTTGCAAAGTGCACCATAGGTCACTAATATATTAGGAGGCCTATTGCTAAGCGCACCCTGCTAGTAAGTGTATCTCGTCTTTAGGCGATCTTTTACCAAGCGTATCAATGCGCATCAATTTAGCCTATATTGGTGGAAAATTTAAGCAACCTGGGACACTTGGCTGGCCTATTCTATTTTTGGTCCGATACTTATTTTGATAAATAAATAACATGAGCCTAATTGTTCTTGGCATGTCCCGTGACCAGATTGACGAAATATCTTATTGAATAATTGGGATCATTAAGGATGAAGGACAACATTTGTCCATGAGATTCCTGAAAACACAACTTTTGTGCAGTAAAATTAAAATGGATGGCGGAAGCTCTAGAAACCTCGGATAAACTTCATTCAGAAAATCAAGAAGAAATATTGAAGTTTGTTTACCTCACTTGTAGTTTCAGAAACAACTTCGTGAGGTAAGAGAAAATGGCTGAAAAGAGTAAGGTACGAACACTGTCCATGATATAGACCACTGCTAAACATAGTGTCTATCACAATGTATAATAAGCCATTAACACTCAAAACCATATGGCTTATTATTATTTGGTCAAGTTCAATAAACTTGTTCTTGCAACAACTTGTTCTTGCAACAACTTGTTCATGTCAATGATATGAAACTCACCATCCATTTTAGTATCACATACCATAAGGAGTCATAACACATACTAGTGTTTATAGAAATTTATAACATCCAATCATAAATCTACCACTAGGAACTATTTTAGAAGTATAGTACAACGGATACACGTTTCATATTCTCGAAAAACTTGAGAATGTGTTCCTTAACTATTTTACTTCTTGAACTATATTTACTAAATTAATTTATGAGTGTTGATAACTTTGCCATTTTATAAATATCAAAATGCTATTCAAATACAATAATTCCCGAAAAGCAAACACCATTCGATTGGCCTTTAGGGCATATTACTAACAATCTCCCACTTGCACTAAAGCCAATCGCTATGGTATCTCATACCAATCTTCTCAAAATGACGATCTAACTGCTATCGAGTCAGTGCTTTAGTCAGAGGATCTGCAATGTTATCGGTGGAAGCTACTTTTTGCTTGGTTACATCATCATTTCTAATGATTTCTCTGATAATGTGATATCTTCTTTCAATGTGTTTGGACTTTTGGTAAGACCTTGTTTTTTTAGCTTGCGTTGTAGCCCCATTATTGTCACAATATAATGAGATTGGCAACGTAATGGTTGGAACCACTCCAAGTTGTTGAATAAACTTCCTTATCCAAACAACTTCTTTTGCTGCATCTGATGCAACTATATATTCCGCTTTAGTGGTGGAATCTGCAGTAGTTGCTTGCTTAGAACTTTTCCAACTCACTACTCCACCATTGATAGTGAATAAAAATCTTGATGTAGAATTTTTGTCATCTACATCTGACTGAAAATCTGAATTTGTGAAGCCTTCTATTTTTAAATCACCTTCTCCATATGTTAAGAACAAATCTTTAGTCATTCTTTAGTACTTAAAGATATTCTTAACTACGGTCCAATGTTCCTCACTTGGATTACTTTAGTATCTGCTAGTGATACTCACTACATGAGTTATATCTGGTTTAGTACATAGCATAACATACATAAGACTTCCTATTGCAGAAGCATATGGAATCTTATTCATTCGCTCTCTCTCATTATAAGGTTTAGGACTCATGCTCTTAGAGAGATGAATTCCATGTCTGAAGGGTATAAAACCTCTTTTGGAATCCCACATATTAAATTTCTTTAATATCTTTGCTATGTACTTATCTTGATATAGACCTATCAATCTTCTGGATCTATCTCTATAAATCTTGATTCCCAAGATATACATTGCATCTGCTAGGTCTTTCATGGACAAGTTTTGAGAAAGCCAAATTTTGACAGAAGACATTTATCCAATGTCATTTCCTATAAGCAATATGTCATCTACATATAGTACAAGGAAAATTATTGCAATCCCACTAACCTTTTTATAAACACATGGTTCATCCTCATTCTTGGTGAAACCAAACAATTTGATTGCATCATCGAATTAGATGTTCCAGCTCCTAGAGGCTTGTTTTAGCCCATAAATGGACTTTCTTAGCTTGCATACTTTATGAGGATTTGTCTTAAATTCAAAACCACAAGGTTGTATCATATAGATATCTTCCTCAATGTACCCATTAAGAAATGCAGTTTTGACATCTATTTGCCAAATCTCATAATCATAATATGTTGCTATAGCCAATAAGATTCTGATGGACTTCAGCAAGGCTACTGGTGAAAAGGTTTCCTCATAGTCTATACTTTTATTTGACGATAACCTTTAGCTACCAACCTTACTTTATAGGTCTCTACCTTTCCATCTAAGTCTATATTCCTATTGAAGATCCACTTGCATCCGATAGGTATAATATCTTCGGGTGGATCAACTAGAGTCCATACTTGGTTGGTTCTCATAAAGTCCATCTCTAAATCCATGGCTTTAAGCCATTTCTTAGAGTCAATATCTGATATTGCCTCTTCGTAACTAGTAGGATCATCTCTATGATCTGTATCCCCCAATAAAAATATGTTGTTCATCTGATGAAGTAAACTATATCTTTCTGGTGGGTGAATTACCCTACTAGATCTACGGAGCTGCTGTGTTCCTTGTGTTTTTACTTCAACAAGCTCTTCATTGGATTTATCTTCATTAGAATTCTCAATAAATTCTAATTTTTTTCCTTGTCCACCTTCTTGAATAAACTCTTTTTCAAGAAATATTGCATTTCTACTGGGTATTGGTCAGATTGGATGTAGAAGTAGTAACCCAAAGTTTCCTTTAGGTATCCAATGAACCTCCCACTATCCGCCTTAGCTTCAAGCTTCTCACTTTTGAGTCTCTTGATAAAAGCAGGACATCCCCAAATCCTAAGATGATTTAGGCTTGGTTGTTTACCATGCCATATCTCATATGGTATTTTAGGTACAGACTTGGAAGGTACTCTATTTAGTACATATTTTGCAGTAAGGAGAGCATATCTCAAAAGAGAAATTGGTAAGTCAGTATAACTCACCATTGATCGCACCATATCTAACAGTGTGTGATTTCTCCTTTCAGATACTCTATTAAGCTCTGGTGTACCTGGAGGTGTCCATTGTGAAACAATACCATTTTCTTTAAGGTAAGACTGGAATTCTCCACTGAGATATTCACCACATCGATCTGATCGTAGGTTTTTAATAACCTTTCCCATCTGTTTCTCTACTTGATTTTGATATTCTTTGAACTTTTCAAAGGCTTCAGATTTATGCTTCATTAAGTACACTGAACTATACCTTGAGTGATCGTCGATAAAAGTTATGAAGTAGTAATATTCACCCCTTGCCATTTTATTAAATGACCCACATACATCAGTATGTATGAATTCAAGTAAATCAGTGGCCCTTGTACTTCGTCCAACGAAGGGTGCCCTGGTCATTTTTCCTTAAAGACAGGATTCACAAGTTGGATAAAGTTCTAAACCAAATGGATCTATTAGTCCATCTTTAGCCAATTTTGTGACTCTATCTTCTCCAATGTGACCTAGCCTTAAATGCCACTTATATTTGGGGCTTATTTCTTCTCTTTCACGTTTATGTGTTATGGTATTTACATTCACAACATGCTCATTATTTTCTTTCATGTCTAGTACATAAAGATCATTATCTAAAGTACCATGTGCAACATATTTATTCTCATGATAAATTTTACAAATTTTATTTCTGAAATAAAATTCATAGTTGTCTTTGTATAAACATGAAATTGAAATTATGTTCCTTACAATAGAAGGAACAAATAAACAATCATTCAAACTTATTACATGCCCAGATGACATTTTAAAGAAAAATGTCCCTATAGCTAAGGCAACAACCATTGCTCTATTTCCCACTCTAAGAGACACCTCTCCTTGTTTAAGTCTTCTACTTCTTTTCAGATCCTACATTGACATACAAATATGTGTGGTTGCAGCAGAATCTAAAATCCAAGAAGTAGAATGAATAATTGCAATATTAGTTTCAATAATGAGCAAACCTTCAAAAGGATTCTCTTTAGGCTTGACTTTCAACCTGCTGAGGTAAACTGGTAGTGTCGTTAGGGTGCACCAAATTTAAAACCTTACTACTAGTATAAATAATTAGTATAGAGCGAGTAAGGATCGATCTCACATAGACTATGCTAGCTGTATTTATTATCAACTCTAAAACAGGGCTTAAAATAAAATAATAGTAGAAATAATTAATATAAATTAATCTAACTAAAGAAAATGCCAATTATAAATAAAATGGGGGGTTTGAATCTTTAACTAGATTGCAAGAAATAAAGAAATTAAACTATGAAAACAAAAATTTAATAAAAACTCTAATTAAAGGATAAAGAAATAACAATGAGAAAAACTTTGGTTAAAGGATCATTCGCCACCACCAAACATGCACATAATATATCAATTCTATCATCAATTTATATTGAAACTATCAACTGTAGACAACAATAAGCTCTGTTAGTCTCAATCTTTCATTAGTGTGTCGTTAGGCAAAACAAGCTCTTCACGTAATCTCTAACCATTAAATAATTTAAAACAAGCTCTTTAAATTTAAGATAATGAAAGCATTAAGCAGAGAAAGATATTAGGTTGATCTAGGCAATAAACACACAAGTTCAGGTTATTTAACTTAGGTTATGTTCTCCAATTGAAATAACTGATTCCAACCTGCTACTAATGATTAAAATATCAAGACAATTACGGATCAAGAATTTTAATCTAACAATAGAATTTATTCAAGTCTTATCTAATTGGCCACTCAAACAAGATGAGAATAAAATCATAAACATTAATTATAGAAGAACATAAACAATCTCAATTAAATAAATTGAATGATAGAAATTAAATTTAATTGCATAGCATGTTTAGGGTTTTGAATTCACCCTCAACCAAATAGAAAATCTAGCCTAACATAATTAAATTGGAAATAAAAGAGTTAATAAAACCAGACATAGAGATTAATTCAAACGGTTGCCTCCTCTATTTTTTTCTTCTCCGTTGCGGCTACAAATTCTTTTGTATGTGTGGCTGCCGAAAAAATCCCCCCGTGTTGCTTCCGCTTGGCCCTTATATAAGGCTTCAAGTGTGGCTTTTAAATCCTTGCATGGAAAGAATTAAATCCAAGCCAAAACTGCCACTTTCATAACGTGCTTGCCATTTAAATTGTCATGCAAAATATTTGCTTTCTTTTTTTGTCTTCATTCACAAACTCTTCTAATTGGCCATGCTTAAAGCCAAAAGGCTTTATTCTTTTCTTCCTCTCACGTGCTGGATGGCAATTTCCTTTTTCTAATTTTAGCTCCATGTGATGGCTTAGCTTGTAATTGGCTTGGCTTCCTTTTTGACTTCCATTTTCCAATTTTAGCTCCATGTGCAAAGTTAATTTTGCTTAGCCCGTACAAGCTCTAATTGAAAAAATATTCTTTATTTCTCCAATTCTTGATTTCTTGTGCACTTTTATCTCCCAATCTTCAATTCTTTTCCTATTCTAATTCTCTCAATTAGATTTCTTTCCTGAATGCTCCAATTTAATTTTTCTTTAATCCCAGAAAATACCTAAAATAATAAAATAAAAAAAACTAAGATAAAAATTAACACAATAAAAATATAATTTACTAAATTAAAAATGAACTAAAATAACTAGAATATTTAAGACCAAAATAAGAAAAAGATGGAGAAATTAATAGCAAAATATATGAAAAATATGCACTTATCATAAGCCTTGCAGTTCCTTTTTCAATGCCCATCCTTACCGCAATGGAAACATTTTCCCTTGTCATTAGGCATATTAGCTTTCCCCTTCTTAATCCCACCTTTAACCTTGGGTTGAAACTTTTTCTTTTTACCTTTTTTAACTCAGGGCCCTTCTATAGCCATGACATCTTTTGGCTTCTTTATGCAAGTTTCAGCAGTATTAAGCATCTTTAGCAGTTCAGCAAGACTGCACTCCATTTTATTCATGTTAAAATTCATGATAAATTGAGAGAATGAGTCTGGCAAGGACTGTAGGATAAGGTCAATAGCTAATTCCCCATCCATTGAAAAATTAAGAGCTTCCAGTTGCTCTATGTAGTCAATCATTTTGAATACATACTCAATTGACCGACCCTTCAGTCATTCTCATTCTAAACAATTTCTTAGATATCTCATATCTAATTGTCCTGCTTTGTTCACCATACAACTCTTGCGGATGAAGTATCATGGAACTTGCATCAGGCATATTTTCATGTTGCCTTTGTAGCTCATTGGACATCGATGCCAATATATAGCTTTTAGCACTTAGGTCATCATCTTGCCACTTCTGAAAGTGACACGTTCTGCCTCACTTGCTCCCTCAGGAATTATATTTGGTTTAGGTGTATCAAGAACATAGCTAATTTTCTCATAATTAAGAACAATTCTTAAATTTCTGAACCAATCAACGTAATTGGGTCCCGTCAAATGATAGTTATCCAAAATTCGTGCCAACGGGTTATTCATTATTAAATATTTCTGCAGAAAATATAAATTAAATTATTAGCATTTTATTTTATTATAATCTATTTGATTTTGCTCTTTAAACCAAATAGCACCTCCCACTATTTTATCATTTCATTACACTCCCATATGCAAGAAACAAAAACTCTCATTGGTAAAAGTTTCTAGTAGGAATCAGATTCTCATTAGCTTAAGTTTACCTCACCTAACAGTTCTTGGCTTACTTATTATAATGAGTAGGTAACTCTTACCAAATGCATCTCATGTATGTACCGATTATCCTTCGGCCTCTAAATCATTAATACCTCACCTAATAGTTCTTAGTATAAATGATTTAGTTAAGTTTACCCTAATACCCTTGCATATTTCAAAACATCTTACTAACCTCACTTGACAGTTCTTGGTAGCTTAATGTATGAATTACGCATCATCATATGATATATAGTTTTCTTTCAACATTTTAATGAATGGGTAGCCCATGTATCCATGACAACTAGCCCAAGCATAAAATATTTTAAATATTCCATTGGTATTAGTAGGCCATGATAGATATTCTTAACATCCATCATTACAACTTAACAATAATTATGTTTATTTTAATAGGGAGTATTTGGTCATTATTATGGTCTCACTTTTTAGCATGTTATTCCATTCTCAATATTCAAATATGTCTAAGCACCCTAATATACATCTCATGCATATTATAGACAAACTAATCAAGGATGATCATGGAATATTCTAATAAAACCAATTTGAGCCAAAATTGGTTTTAAAGTCCACATAGGTATCAAGCAAGCAATAATGATTATGAGACATCTTATGCCTCAAATTATTACAATTATTAGTTTCTATTTGAGAGGCCAAAACATCATTGGAAGTGCTGCAAGATCCATTTAGTCTTCTTGCTCCAAGGCATCGTAAATACGTCGTCCCTCCTTTTACAATCATCTTGTAGAAATTACATATTTAGAAGAATCGGGATACAAATTTAGGGGTAAGGGGATACAATCAAATCTTAATAGAGGGAGGGACATGCAAGTCCCTATTTAAAAATATTACAACCATTTAAACCTTTAGAAATCAGCCAAATCAACAAATAAACCAATAGATCATACAAACATGATTGAAAAGACCTAGATATTAATATGATATATTTACTATTTTAATATATATTTGTCCATGAGGTTCCTGAAAACGCAAATTTTGCGCAGTAAAATTAAAATGGATGGCAGAAGCTCTAGAAACCTTGGATCGACTTCATTCAAAAACGAAAATCAAGAAAAAAGATTGAAATTTGTTTACTTCACTTGTAGTTTTAGAAACAACTTCGTGAGGTATGAGAAAATGACTAAAAAGAGTAAGGTATAAACACTGTCCAGAATATAGACCACTACTAAACATAGTGTCTATCACAATGTGTAATAAGCCATTAACACTCAAAACCATATGGCTTATTATTATTTGCCCAAGTTCAGTAAACTTGTTCTTGCAACAAGTATCTATGTGTTTGACTTGACATCTCATGTCAATGATATGAAACTCACCCCCATTTTAGTATCATATACCATAAGAAGTCATAACACATACTAGTGTTTAAGGAATTTATAACGTCTAATCATAAATCCACCACTAGGAACTATTTTAGAAGTATAATACAAAAGATACACGTTTCATATTCTCGACAAACTCGAGAATGCGTTCCTTAACTATTTTATTTCTTAGACTATATTCACTAAATTAATTTATGAATGTTGATAATTTTATCATTTTATAAACATCAAAATACTATTTAAATACAATAATTTCTTAAAAGCAAACAACATTCGATTGAACTTTAAAGCATATTACTGACAAAGGACTATGTCATGAGCTGGCCGTACTAATGGCCGAAGGCTTGAACAATAATAATGTAACATTTTTTTTTGTACTTGTGTCACAATATTTTGCCTACCAATACCGATATTACCGGTTCTGCCAAAAAGGGGAAAAACAAATTCGAATAAATTATTGGTACTAATTACCTCGGTCATCGAAGATATTACATTTTTTGGGGCTGACTGAGGAATTCATACATGAATCTTGCAACATTTACAGCCATCTGGCAGAACAAATACATGAGTTTCATCAATACAGAAAAACATGGCTCCAGATTTTGCCATCTTATGTGATTAATCCTGTATGTAATACTAGTGATGGACTTTCACTGCATGTGCATCCGTCTTCTTTCCACCTGTCATTCTTTGAGAGTTTCTTTATGCCCAAGTGATTCACATATGTTTTAATTTGTAGTATTTGGTTTAATATGGACCCCAAGAACTCAAGTAAATGACTTTTCTCATGGACTCCTCTGATTGCTTTGCTTTCTCTTCTCTCACTTTATTGTTACTTGAAACCAAAGCAGAGGATGAAGTTGAAAGCTTCTTGGCTTGAGAGACTGATCTGAGATTGTTCTTGGCATGTTGGTGTATTAATCTAATGGGGTAGTTCCATCTGCAGAATCCTTGATCCTTCAAAACCTCCACTGCTGCAACACTTGCTGCTACCATCCAAGCTCTGCTCGTCGAACTCATCTTCTTCCAATTTCTATTGAGATAACAAATTAAATGGCTCTTTTCTTGAAGATACGAGTGATTAATTAGAATTTTTCTTTTTGATGAAATAAAGAAAGAGGAGGGAGGGCTTGTTTATATAGAATAGAGGAACCTGCAGATGAGTATGTGCAAGTGTAGTGTGTATTAGAGCTGAAAGTCGTGACACAAAACCATAGGCTTTTTTAGCTTTCTGCAGCCGGTTTTGGGATGGTGAGACATTTCTACCCTTATGGGATCAACTGTAAGATTAATTTATTGGGGGACTATTTCGGGTTTCGATTTCTATTTCACAAAGATAAGATCACTTTCCACCTCAGTTTCAATAATGCATGGGCACGCAGTTTTTCTTTTTTGTTTTTAAATCCATTTAAGCCAGCGGAATGCGGGAGCCACATGTTAAAAACCACTTGTTTTCTACAAGATTGCTGCTAAAATGATGGCTCTACTGCCTTACTTTTTTGGCATATATGTGCTAGGAGTGAGCATGCGGTTCGGTTTTGTTGAACCGGGCTGAAATTACTCAATTTGATTCGGCTGAAATCTAAGGTAAAAAGTCAAATGATTCATAAATTTAAAAATCAATTGGTTCTCATTCCTTTCGATTCAAAGTGGAAAATTGATTGATTCACTATTTAAAATAAAAGTATTATTATCTATAAATTATAATATTTATTTATTTTAAAATTATGGGTTAATGTCATTTAGGTGATACATTTTTTGACAAATATCAAAAAGTTTGTAGAATTTTTTAAAAATAGGCAGATAAGTGACAAATCGTTAATTTTTACTATTAATTGTAAGGAGAAAATGGTTAAATAGGAATAATTTATTCAAATAATAAAGTAGAAAGGGGTTAGTGTCACTTGGGTAATACATGTTTCGACATCTATCGCACAAGTAAAAATTGTTTCGAAAATACTTTTATAGGTGACAAACCGTTAAGTTCTGCTGTTAACTCTAATGATACAAAGATACTGTAATTGATAGAGTACATGAGAAAAATATATTGATAGATTTTTGTTGAAAAATATATTGGACATCTTTGTTGCTATTGGATTGGATTGAGAGATTGGTTGCTATGAACAGGACTTTGAAAGAACAAACTTTCACTAAGCCATCATATTGAATTCTTGAATATTTGAGCTTAATATTTGCAAAATTAATGCTAATGATATAAAAAAATATTGGATTTATATCATGCTTTACGACTCATGAGAGATTTGTTTCTTTTATGTTAAAGAATCAATTTGATTCAATGAGATTTTTTTTTAAAATATTAGTTTGATTTAACCCCAAAAAGGCCTAAATTTAGATTTAATTCACAATTTTTTATAAAAGAAAATTGAAAATCAGTGAGTTAACAACAAAAGTTAATGGTTTATCATCTGTAGAAGTACTTTCAAAATAATTGTCACTTGTGTGAAAAATATTGAAAAATGTGTTACCTAGGTAACATTAATGCTAATATTTAAACAAAATCAAAGGAGTAGAAAAGTTATTTCACCAAAAGACAATCAATTTCGTTAAAATTAACAGAACAATTTGTTTCATATCTATCTATTTTTAAAAATTCTATCAGCTTTTTTACATTTATCAAAAAATGTATCACCCAAGTGTCATTAACCCTAAAATTATTTTACATTAGTGTTTTGTGTAAATCGTGGTTATAATTGAATTAAATTAAGAAAAAAAATTCAAATTTAAATAAGAAGTCTAAAATTTTAACAAATATAAAAAGAATTATTAAAATTCTTAACTTAAACCAAACCGAATTATAGAATCAAATCGAACCAAATTATTTTCAGTTTGGTTCTATTATTCGGTTCGTACGTATTCTGTTCAAACAATCAGTTTCGGTTCTCGGTTCTCGGCCACCCCTAACAAGGAGTTAGATTTGAGATAAGGAAACTATTTATCATGAATTCACCTTTAAAAATAAGTGTCAGCATGTTAGGAGATTTGTTAAATAATAGAAGATTACGATTTTAAGCTTTCCAAATTATGGGGATAATTTTTTTTTCCTTTTTTTTTTAAAACCCTTAAAATGACCAGTTATCTGTTAAAAGTGATACACCAAATGAAGATAATTATTAAGCACATAATTTAAACTCATGGGCAGAATCATTACTTACAGGATAGAGCGTTAAGAAGTTTCTGTCAGACATGTAAATTGCTAACACTCAGCTATTGGCATGGAAAGATTGATAAGCTAGAAGCTGGTTAAACCACTTTAAAGCCTCAGGATTAGCACATTCTTCTTAATGAGCTGAATGATATTAATAAGAAACTAATAACTAAACAAATGAACAGAGGCTGAAAATAAATATTCAAACTAAAAGAAATTGCAGTCCTTCATCTGATCAAACATGAGGAAACTTTCTCATTGAACTGATATTTACAATTCTCTGCTTCCATGGCGAAATATACACATTTTTTTTTTTTTACTTCATATCATTTTCTAAAGCTTCACCACGGAAAAAACTACAACCTCAACAGAAATTCTACTCTCTAGGATTTGGTAAAAACACTTTTAATTGGGACCCCAGCAGCTCAAGTACATGACTTTTCTCAGAGACTCTTCCGATTCTTTGATTTTCTTCTCATCTTTCACTTTACTCAACGCCATTGCAGAGGATGAAGAAAGTTTGTTGGCTTGAACCAACGATCTGAGATTGGTCTCAGCATGTTGCTTAAGAGACCTCAAAGGGTAGTTCCACCTGGCAAATCCTTGATCTTTCAATGCCTCCACAGCTCCAATTGCAGCCACAATCCAAGCTTTGCCTTTTGCGTTCATTTTGAACTAAAATATTTTTGCCTTCTAATTAATTTCCCTTCTTCTTTGCTTCAAGATACCCAATAAAGTGACTTGCTCCTTGCGGTAATCAGTTGTGATGTACATATATATAGTGTAGTGATGGCTGCTGGTTTTGTGAACCAAGAGGCAGGATTTGTCCTGTTGTGGGTTTTTAATACAGGCTAAAAGCAGTGGTTTTGTAAATTTCAGAAAGCAAGAGACAAAATTGGAGGGCTCCAGCGACACGGAATCTTGTACTATCCACCGGACCACTTCCTGTCCCTTTACATATAATTTAATTATTCTCTGAAAATTCATTTTATACATAGTATTAATTAATTAAATAAAAATAATAAAAATATAATATATCTAAAAATTCGCATTTTAAAAATATTCCTGCATCCACAACAGAGAAGGATTGGTGTGTGTGTGTGCGTGATGTCTGTCTCCCTCTCATTCATAACCGATCGGCGGGTTTGGCTTTTCCCTCGGAGACAGTACTATGCATGGTGTTACATTCAGGAGTCGCCACGTTGCACGCACTCCAATATTTAGGCGACACTTGTTATTTGTCAAAACAGATGTTCAAATGAGAAACTGCAACGTGGAATATGGGTCTGATCTTTTGTAAGAACTAAGAATTGTTGGAGACGAGGAGCTGTGTCTATTGCAGGTGGTCGACACCAATAAAAGCTAGAGCTGATTCTGGCTTGGGAAATGAAGGAGCAAATTTCCTTTACTACCTAGAAATGACCGATTATCTCTACCATCTTCGAGCTTCCAAGGCTCTAAAAGCAGTGATAAAAGCTGAAAACTTTAGTTACGGGGCGGAGTAAATAATGTATATATAGTTTAGAGATAATTTTAATTTCTATTATAATTTAGGAGATATTATGTATATTTTTAAAAAATTAAAATTTTATAGGGGTCATGACCCACTCTAGTCTCTATTAAGATCTGACATGTCTAAAAGTTCAAGTGATGATTTGTTACTTATAAAAGACACTCTAATATTCAAGTCAACATTTGATTCTTTAAAAAATATATGAAAATTAAAGAGAAAAATATAATCTTGAGTCGGAGAGTGTTTTTCTCTTTTCATTCATGAGAAAGAATATGTTAATTCCACTATTAGAATTTATGTCTCGCCCCCTTCTTTTAAGGAGTTTAATATTTCTATTTATGGGTACTTTTTACTAAGGGAGATTAGATTTATATAGTCTCATTGGCTCTTTTAATTCTGGATTTAATCGTCTCTCTCGTTTATTATTTTTTTTGATAAAAAGAGGGCTCTAAAAGAGAATAGCTAGAGGGGCACAAAACGGGGGTGTGCCACCCCATACATATCCAAATACAAAATAGAGCTCAAACCTAAAGGGACATAATTAAAAAAATGCACTCCAACAGGCAATCTCAAAGCATGCGTAGCAAGGAAATCAGCCACCGAATTTACTTCGCGGTAAATGTGATCAATTTGAATACTCTAATCCTTCCTCATGAGCTCCTTAATCATCTCGATTATAGTCGAAAGTTCGTTGACATTAGCATTATTCTCCTTTATAAGCTGCACCACACTACATTTATCTATTCCAACTTGGATACGTCTATAGCCAAGGTCCCATACCATTCTTAACCCATGCAAAACGCCCTAAAGTTCACCCTTTATAACCGAACACACTCCAAGATTTACGCTGAATCCATGAATGAATCTACCATGAAAGTCCCGCAACAGACCACCTGCACCTGCACGCGCATCTCCATTTCCTTTTCTTGTACCATCCGTATTTAAGCACAAAAAAGGCCATGGTGGAGGAGCCCAACGAATCCATTTCTAAATCCTTTAATTTCTTCGATAGACTATGCTTGAGAGGGTAGAACAAATTTTCTCAGCCCTTGCCTTAATATCCCGAACGATCAAATCACCATTCCAACTCTTATTGTTAAACATCACCTGATTCCTCCAGTACCAAATTCTCCAAGTAGCAACACCAAACATAACATGCCAATATAAACTCCCCATATCACAGGACCTTCTCCTAAGATTCGTCATGATCCATTGCCGAAGAGGATAACTAAAAAAGGCATTCTATCTAGGCACGAGAACAAGCTTCCTCCAAACACCTATCGAATATGCACGATCCCGGATTGCATGCAAAGAACTCTCAACTTCTACATGGCACCTCCCACATAATGGATCAATGTCTAGATGCCTTCTAGCAAGCTCATATCCCGTCTTCAATCGATCATGGCATAATAACCATAAAAAAATTCTTACGCTTTGAGGCCTTTTCCATTGCCACAAATGCCGCCAGTCTTGACTGTCTTCAACGGGAGAAAGATTTGTAAGCACATGATAAGCTGATTGGACTGTAAAAATTCCCGTATTTGAAGCACCTCAATACACCCTATCATCACTTCTCGTTGCCGATGGAGGAACCATGGAAGCAATCCTTAAAACAACATGGTTATTCAACAAATAGCTGAATATGTTCCACAACCAATTCCCATTTTGATCAACACATTCCGCCACCGACATATTTCGCATGCTATCAGGAATTGAAACCACCATATAGTTGATTAAGGGATCACCATTGGTAACCCAAATATCATCCCAAAACTTCACCCTTTGGCCATTTCCAATACTCCAACGCAAACCCTTCTGGAAATCTTTCCAAATCTTACCTATAGAACGCCATAAACATGAACCATTTTTAGTTGGAACATCAGTAATAGGCATATCACTAGGCACAACATATTTAGAGATCAAAACTTGGGAGCACAACTTGCTAGGATTTATGAATACATCCCAAGCCATTTTCATTAATAAGTCTTTGTTCATAATTTCCATGTCCTTGAAGCCGAGCCCTCCATTACTCTTGGGTCTACAAATGTTGTTCCAGCTAACCAGGCTTAACTTACGTTGAGATCCAGCCCCACTCCATATGAATCTTCAACAAAGTTGATCAATTTTAACTTTGGCACTAGACGAGATATACGTGGTCTGCATAGCGTAAATCATAATTGCTTGAAGCACCGATTGAGCAAGAGTAACTTGCCCTGCCAAAGACAAGTGCTTTGCTGCCCATCCTGATAGCCTCTGATCAATTTTCTCAATAATACTCTGATACGTTTTCTTAGAAACCCGATCATGTAGAAGAGGCATGCCAAGATATCTTCCCAAATTATTTGTAATTGAGAAGGCTAAAGCCTTGCCAATTCCACTAGCTAAAGTGACCGAGACGTTTTTGGAGAAGAAAATTTGGGTCTTCTGTTTACTAACTTTAGCGTCCGAGCTCTTGCAGAAATTCTCCAACACGTCATTCAACACATAAACTTGGGTGTAATTTGCTTCCAAGAACAGAAGCAGGTCATCCGCAAAAAACAAATGACTTAGAGGGGTGCCAATTCTAGTCAGCCGAATAGGCTTCCATCTACCTTGATTAACCGCCTGAATAATACCATGGCTTAATCTTTCAATACATAGCACAAAAATATAAGGCGAAATGGGGTCTCCTTGTCTAATTCCTCTCCCTAGCCGAAAATCTTCAGTCATTGCTCCGTTCCACAAAACATTCATTTGGGTTGTGGACAAGCACTCCATTATGAGATGAATAAATCGCTTTGGTAGCCCAACTTCCTTTAAAGTTTCCTGAATAAAGCACCAACTCAACCGGTCATATGCCTTTTCCAAATCAACTTTAACCACCATCATTCTTTTACCCCCCATCTTTTTCTTTATTGTATGAATCACCTCTTGAGCAATAACAATAATCTCTGTAATATGTTGACCCGGTACAAAACTAGTTTGTTGGGGGCCAATGAGATCTGGAAGAAGAGCCTGTAGCCTGTTTGCAATAATTTTTCTCACCGTCTTATATGGAACTGTACAAAGGCTGATCGGTCGAAATATCTTGAGGCTTATTGGATTATCAACTTTAGGGATGAGGACCAGCAAGGTTCTATTGATCTCTGCACGGATATGATTAAAATTAAAAATATTCTTAATGAAAGAACACAACGACATACCAACTGTACTCCATTACGCTTGGTAAAAACCAACATGAAAGCCATCAACTCCGGGAGCTTTGAAAGGACTCATACTGAAAATAGTCCGTCTAACTTCCTCATCTGTTACAGCAAACATCAAGCTTAAGCAAATATCATCAGAGATCACAGGGAAACACCCCCTGACAGAATATGGGCTATGCACCCCTTGTTCAAGAGTGTATAATTCTGAAAAGAATCTTCCTGCAAGTTACTTAATGATCTCGACGTCGTATATCCATTGCCCAGTCTCATTTGGAATCGCAGTAATCCAATTCTGACGACGCCTGGTTAGAGTTTTTTTTTTTTTAATGGAAATAGGCAGTATTGTGGTCACCATACAAAGTCCAATCTCTCCTGTATTTCTGAAGCCACAATAATTCTTCCTGAGTGAGAACCTCTTCGAGCTCCTTCTGAAGTTTAACTTCAAGTCTAGTAAGGCTATGAGTAGGCTTAGTTTCTAAAATTCGTTGAATCCCACCTATTCTAGCCAACAATTTCTGCTTCCGATAAATAATATTTCCAAAAATTTCCTTATTCAATCGCCTTGTTTGTTTAGTAAAGTCAGCCACTGTATCGAGAAAATTAGCTCCCTTGTTCCAGCTGCCATTCACAAAACTCCCAAACCTCTCATCCGCGAGCCATACAGTCAAAAACCGGAACGGCCTCGGGCCCCCATTCCTTGAATCCACGTTCTGGAATTTGACTAGAATAGGCCGATGGTCGGAATCAATTTTTGGAAGATGCATGTCACTGCTATTTGCACGTTTTATTAGCCATCCATCATTTGTAAACCGCTCTGTCCAGTCGTTTAGAAAGGTTTCCTCTAGACCAAGTGAAATGAGGGCCGGCAAATTTTAGATCAATCATCCTACAAGAATGAAACCAATGATTAAATAAATTGCAAATGCCACTTGTTCGGTTAAAACCCCCTTTCTTCTCATGTGCGTATAAGATAGCATTGAAGTCTCCGCCCACTAACCACGGGTCCATCATTTGAGAAGCAATATTTGCAAGGTGATACCATAATTCTCGCCAGACTGTTGGAATAGGGCTAGCATACACTGCAGTCACCCAGCTCTCTAATCCATTGCTAGATATAATCTTAAAGTGAACAAAATGCTTATAATTTAAAGCTATCTTTACTGTAATAAAATCTCTCCATAAAATCCAAATTCCTCCAGAAAAACCCACCGCCTCGATCCTGTGGGATCTCTCAAAACCACAGCCCCAAATGAAATTGTCAGCTTTTTGGCCACTAATTCTTGGCTCAAACATCACCACCATAGACGGGTTATAGCATTGAATAATTGCATCAAAAGAAAGTCTAAAATCCGAGGCCCCCGCCCTTTGAACGTTCCAAAGCATAACTGAACTCGACATAATCATAATAAAATACAAAAGGGGTAGAGCTTTCCTTACTGGCTGGATCCATGGATCTTATCCTCCTTATTCATTGGCGTATCCTCTACAAAGGAGTCCTCACCATCCGTTGTATCTTCATCCTCCTCATCCTCCACATAAGTCGGATTAGCCTCCATTTTAATATCTGTATCCCCACCGTGTAAATCTGGAGGATCTCCCGAATAAGGTAAGGATCGGCCCTTAGTCCCTAGACTCGAATAATGTAGTTTCGCACTATCCATCTCCTGTGTATCTATAGGCTTATTGCTTGGGTTATGGAAGACAATAGTCGTATGCTTTAGAGGGTCAAGGGTTGTGGGTACATGATGAGGAGTTATCATGGGGCTGGGTTGGTTTTCGAGTGGCATGGCTAACGTTGTAGCCACATTGGGACTCGCCACATGGTTTTGTGTGTTGGAATTAGGGTGCATGGTTATCTTATTGTTTCTGGTGTCTTTGGCTGCAGTGGGAGACTTGCCCTTGTCTACAATCTTTGATGAAATTCTTGTAGAGTGTCTACGTTTTAATTTGGGTGCATAGGGTTGCAAGGCATAATGTTTACATGGCTGTTTCGGGTCTGCATGGTTGGTCTCTTTTTCCTGAGTGTCAGTAGCCACATGCTCATGTTCATTGTCCCCTGGATCTTGCGATGCAAGCGCAACAAAGCGAGATTTACTTTGATGCACAATCGGCTGCTCCTCGACAGTGCCATGAGAAACATTCTTGCTAGCATAATTTCTTGGTTTGCTTTTGCGTGATACAACCATCCAAGGACCAAACTTGTTCCCTCTCGTTTCAACTACTCTATTATTCTTCTCGTTGGCCACCACTTGTGCGTTATTCTCCACTATCTTAACTGTACCAATCTCCATCATATTCTTCTCCCCACAATCCTCTGTAAAATGTCCATATTTTCCATAGGAGAAACATATAATTGGAAGCCCTTCATACTCCACCAGTTGGATTTGCCCATTCACCTTAATTTGCGAGATTACAGGTTTTACAAGAGAAACCCTTACTGCCAGCCTTGCAAATTTCCCTCTCTTAGAGTCCTCTGTATTATAGTCAATTTTAATAACTTCTCCAATTTGGTTGCCAAGTCGTCGCAAGCTGCGTTTGTCATAATATTGGATCGCCATGCCGGGCAATCGTACCCATACCACAGTCGATGTGAGTTCATTGGAGAAGCAATCAAAATCCAGCGTCCAAGGTTGAACAAAAATGTTTCTACCCATAACAGTCCATGGTCCTTCGGTTAGGGCACGTCTGCATCAACTGCAGTTTAGAACTTGACTAAAAAATAGTTATTTTCTAGATCAATGATGGAGAAACCAGCTGCCATCGACCGCCATAGGACCTCCAACCTATTGCATAAAACCCGATAGCCAATCTGCCGTCCCAACAGTTTGACTATTACAGAGTAACGCCATGGCTGCTGCAGTTTCTCTTGCACCCTTTTAGAGAAGTATATCGCAGGGATCCCCTCCTCTATTCTCTCAACCACATCTTCATCTTTAATATCCCAATCTTCCTCTGCACTCCCCGTCTAGCTTGCCATCACTGTGACTGCCTCCATAGCCTTATCTCTCCAAGAGGGTTTATGAGGATTGTTAGCATCGGTTCCCTCAACCCTAAACCAGGCCTTCTTAGTCATCCTGTCCTCTTGCAGCGGTGGCGGATTAGAGTTCTCAAACCCTAGACCTAGGTTTTCGTCAATTCCAATATTTTCGGAGCTCATTTTTTAAACCCCGGCTGCAGCGATTTTTAATAGCCTACGTCTAATTTAAGCATGCATTATTATGATCTCCTTAGAATATGACTTGAATGTTTCTGTGTAATCTGTTTATTTTAAATAAACCGTTCGGTTACTTGTATCGTGTTTGTCTTGCCTAATTTCCGAAGGCGAAATCTCCGTCTCTCTTATTTATTTATCAGTCATGTGACTAATATGTTCTTACTTTTTGAGATTTCTTCATTTCTTTTTATTGGCCACATCCAGATTCCGTAAATCTGTAGTGCCTTTGCTGACACATGGCACAATGCAAGTGCCCAAATTTTATGGTACCTACACCAGTCCCCCTTTCACTGTATTTCTTATCCAAGTTATTCAAAACTTAGCATGTGAAGTAAGTCGTTCCGTTTTCACTGTGCAAGTGTCATTTTTTAGTAAACACCCTTTACTATTAAACTTGAAGTTGCTTTCGGATTTCTTCGGCTCACTAATTTTATCTAAAATCTTTTCCATAGCTATTTTCAGATGAAGAGAATTGTTCTTCGAACTTTATTGATGACACTTAATTATTCTACAATTTTATTTTGGACACGAGAGAATATGAATTGATTTCTTAATTGATTCTGAATTTGGAGAAACTAAAGGCTTGTTTGGTATTATTTATGAATTGGCACTTTCTGGAAACAAAAAATGAAAATGAAAATGTTGTTCTATAGTTGCTGTATTTTCAATTTAAGTATGCGTTTGATATCATTTTCTATATCCTGTATTTTCAAACGTGGAAACAGTAATATGTGTTCGGCAATACCATATTCAGAAATAGTTTTTGCAAAATAATCAAGTCACACTTATAGTTAAAACTAATATTATAAAATTTATTTATTTAATCTCTCTTAACTAAACAAATAATTCATTAAAAAAACAACTTATTAAATTATAAAAATACATACACAAACATACTATAAATAATTTAGTATTAACATTAATTAAAAAAAAATTTATATTGTCATTGTTTTTACATTATACTTATCAACACATGATTTAAACAAAATTATTATCAAATTACATGATAGATATCATAAGTTACGTATGTAATCATGTCATATGGAAGTTACAATCTATCTCTTGTAGCATTAATCTTTGCAATACTTGCCAAATATAAATCAATATTAGTAGATGGCCTATTAATAACTGCTTCTTTACTGGTAACCATATCTTGCACATGAAAGTTTTCAAACAATCTATCACTTGAATTTTCTTGTCGAATAAAATTATGTAAATCACTACATGCAATTGGAATTAGCTATTGCTTAAGTAAACAATAATTATCAACACCCTCAAATTGAAAATCGTGCTTTTAAAACACCTAAGCATGAATCGATTTTATTATACAATAATGAATGTCGATAATTAAATAAGTCTTGGGGGACCTTTAAGTGCTCGACTTGGTCCTTTATAATCATGTAAATGATATTACTTAACTTTATCTAGCATTAAAAATTCTTTCATATTTGTATATCTAGAATCCACAACATAATAATATCAATAAAATAGTAACAATAAAAATAGAATTTAATTAAAAAAAATGCTAAAGATATTAACTTCTATATATAAAAAAATCTCACAATGTTCTTACCTTCTTCTGGGCATGGAAACTCAATTTCTTATTTATTTAAGACATTTATAAATACTCTTGAGTCATTGGCAGTACCTTCCCAACCTATATATATAAATGTGAACATCATGTCAAAAGAACACACACGAAATATTTTGAGTCACCTGAGACTTTATATCTTGATACAATGTCAGTTTATGTGCTGGTGACTAAGCAACAATATGAGTTTCATCAATTGTACTAATAAACTTCTGTAAAATTATGTAACAATTATTAGTTTGTTAACCAAATCTTAATGTCACATAAATATTAAAGTAACATGCATTCAATTTCATACCTCAAAATATGGGGGTGGGGGGAGTTTTGATTGTTTTCTGGCAGCGTCTCCCTTGAGATTTTGCTTTTGTAATGTGTTACACCAAGCAACATAGTGCTTTTAACACATACTTAAAGTGTGTAAACATAGTGTCAACTAAATGTTAAAAATGCTCGGATACAACCTATACAACAACACCATGAGACAATATATATAAGCACATTGTAATTGCCTCTTTAATACAAACATGTCATACTTTAACAAATGTAAATGTTCAAGTGTATAAAATAATCGAATGTGAACTTTTTTATCCATGTGAAACATATTATACATCTAGTAAGGACAATCATTGAACAACTCATGAATAAATTCAATATTTGACAATTGTCCACTATAGCATTGCCTTTTAATATCATATTGTAGTTTCTCATATATTTTTATAGCAATGGCCACCTCTAAACCCTCTTCTTCAATATCTAATAAACTTTCAATATCATCATCTTCATTATATAGTTTTTTTTTGTACGAAATAATAAATTCTAAAAAAAAGTAATAAATTCTAAAAAATAATGTCTAATTTTTAAGAAAGGAAAATAAATAAAATCACTACGGAGTTCAACTATTAAAAATACAACAAAGTTCAACACAAACTATAAATTGAACAAGCATATATTTTCATAACCAACAACAGTAAAGTTAAACACATTAAATCTTAAGCATCAAACTGCATACTAGCTAATCAATATCTTTTTCTATTTTTACGCATGCTCAAAAAAGTTTCCTCAATTCAACATTGGGCACTAGCTTATCCATCAAATTGTTTTATGTTTTTCCATTAGCATCTCTATTATGAAATAGACCACTTTTCTACACATTGAGAAGTTGACTCTGCAATTTTACATTTAACAATCTCTAATCTAGCAGTCATCACTGAACTAGCTATTTGAAAGTAACCGTCATACTCACTCTTATTTATTGGTTTTTTTGGCCATGTCCATTCTAAGGAGTAATTGGTTGATGGGGCCTCTTTCTATCCTATCTCAGATGGAGGCTAATGTTGGTTGATTTGTATAGGCAATTACTACCAATGCCAATGTGCAAGTATACACAACAAGTAATAAAGTGATAAGTATTCAAGATCGTCTCCACAGGGATTGATGTTATCAAAATGTTAAAGCAATCACAATAGTACAATTCAACTTAGGACCGAAACAAACAATTGTAAAGTAATTTCCAAAGTAATCGATGGTTGTGAAAGAATTAAATAAAATAATACCGTAATGAAATAAACTAAGTTAATTGTGTCTAAGATTCAATTGAGATTATAGTAGTTGAATGATCAAACTCTCCTAATGGGGTGACTGTTGTCTATCAATTTAGCACCAGTTGTTACAATAAGTGATGCAGCACTGGGCAGAATAAATCTGCATCCGCAGCTATCGCATGTTGGAAGTCTCATACCTTTAAATCTATTAAAAATGACCAGTTGCTAATATACTTGTGGTACGGCATTATAACATTTAATCTCTCCACCCTACAAGATGAACACTATGTCTAGTGTGTCACAAATCCTAACGTCAAGTATTGCCCTTATAGGATTCAAGATAACTTAATCCAGGAAACTCAACTTAAGATCAAGTAGTACTCTAGTAATATCCGCTAAGACATGCCCTTTTGCTGCTCTATCTTAACTGAAACTATTAAATGAGTGGTCAACCGAAATAACAGTTATATTCATAAAAGAACTACTAGAGTAAAATGCTACAACAATACTATAACAACATATAAGAACAATCAAGAACCCATTGGATTATTTGTCACTCAACTACAAGTAAATTTAGTTCATATTCTGAAAGAGAAAAATAAACATAAATATATTAATCTCAGAATACATAAAAACAATTAAAGGAAGAAGATAAATATATGTGTGCACGGTGAAAGACAATTCCAAATAATTCTGATCAATTCTCCAATGTTGCCTTCAATTCTGATCTTCTTCTTCGTTCCTTGTAATTATTCTAATGATAACTCCATTGCCGCCTTTCTATGTGGTGCACGCCTCCCTTTTATATTGCAAATTAGGGTAAACACAAATCCATGAGCGTGCATGCGTTAAATTAGGAAACATGCGTTGACTCGCGCCTAAGTTTTCTCCCGCATTGCTCCCAGATTGCTACAGCACATGTTGCTCTAACATCCTCAACAACACTGCATTATTCCCGATTGTGCTTTTCTTCTTTTGTGGCCATCTTCTTTCCTCCTCTTGCTCATCTACTGTCTCAACATCCCCTCATGAATTAAGACTTTCTAAGAACCTACAATTATGCACTTGTTTTTAGCACAAATTACTTTGATTCAAGCAAAACTTATTAAAACTCAACTAAAATGAATGTTTATGCAAAATGTAACTAAAATGTAATAAAAACACCTTATTTGTTCTCTAAGTGATCTTTATTCAAGTCTAGAATTGATGTAATAACTCTCATTTCCTAAAGTTATCACACCCCCAAACTTAAACTATTACTTGCCCTCAAGTAATAACACATACTAACACTTCCCGCAAATAATCATGCACACAACTTTAACTCTTTGATCAAATTTGCAAGGATTCTTCCACCTTCAAATCACAATTCCAATCATACAAAATAACCATAGTAAATCAGTTCTAGACTTAAGCTTCTTTCTGTCCATAGTGTGTGTGTGCTTCCTTTGATTGAATTCCAGATATGCTGTAATATCACCAAGGACTGCATGAATTTCAGCAGTGATACACTTCATTCATAAATGGGGTAGCATAGATTTCGCCTACTCAAACTGTGATGCTTTTATCATTGATAAATTGGGGAGTAATCAACCTCATCACTGTAACATTTATCTTTCATGTGAATGTCAATCACTTGTAATGATGACGCTCAATTACTCAAATCATGCCTAGATCAGAGTTGCTGCAGCAATATTTACTGTATAATCCTATCTAGAGGTATCTTTTACTCAAGGCTGAACATGGAGCTCATGAACAGACCTGGCTACTCAATGCCTTAGACAGAAGACTTTTTTTTTTTTTTTTGCTACAACATTGCTCATAACTCTCACTACCTTTGACACAATTCTGCATATGGGGTACATACTCAGATCTGGTTACTTAACAGCTGGAGCCATTGGAGCAGAGTTTATTTCATAGATATCACAGTCAATCAACTTGCTTCTCCCCCCAAACTTAAGATCTTTTCTATTCTTTTGGCTCTGCTCTAGCAGTCTCATACAATTCAACCAAGGTCTAAGTGTTGGGACATAATTTCACTTCTATCTATAACTATCTCTACTTGGCATTCTTATAAATACTAAATAACACTCAATGTATCTTCATTAGGTTTTCAAATCCATACACAAATATCATATAACAGAGCCTCACATAACACAAACATCAACACATGCATTCGGAAACACAACCCCCCCAAACTTGAGAGATGATGTGTCCTCACACGAACTGACAAGGATATGTAAAACCGTAGAACAAACCACACAAATTGACAAACAGAAGGAAATTTTTTTTTTATTTTTTTATTTTTTTATTTTTAAGAACAAATGAACTAGTAAGGAAAGAGTACTCCCCTGTGGTGGGGACTGCAACACATCACGGGAGACTATCAGCGCTTCTTGGACGCACTACGCAGCTTATCATTTGGTGAAGCTTTTGGGGAAGTAGTTGGCAATGTCTTTGTCTTTTTCGCTGCGGGGCTAGCGAGAGGAGTTATGACTGGGGTTGCTGTAGCAGTACCAGTAGATGTACTGCCTTTTCGTTTGCTGGATTGTCTTGGACTCGTACGAATAGGCTGGCTAGGAGTTTGCTGGGGAGGCTTTGTAGTTAATGCATCAGCTGCTTGGCCCTCAGCTGTGATGGCAGCAATAACCGCAAGTAGTTGCTTGGCTTGCTCAGGTGTAGGCATAGCTCGGGCTGCTGCAGCAGCCAGCTCAGCATCGACTTGCTCCATTTCATCTTTAGAGGCTGGAGGTGTTGCCATTTTTGCTTTGCCCTTGTCCTTTCTCTTGCTCGCGAGGACTGGAATAGACGGCTCCTCTTCAAGGTCTTCCTCTTCTTCTTCTTGAATAATGTGTTTTTTCCTGGTTTTGGGCTGGGCTGGGATGGTTGGTTCCTCATGTTCCTTCTCCGAGTTGTCCTCTGCTTATGTGGGTGAGCTATCAGTCTCAGACTTGTCACCTTCTTCCTCAGGTGGATCCGATGGGTCAGCATCTTCTGATTCTACCTCTGCTTATGGTTCGGCTTCAGCTTCATCCACTGGTTCATCTGTGGCAGTGGCTTCCTCACTGGTTTCTGCTGGAACACCTGTGGTGTTGGTGTCAAAATTGTACTGCTGGAGCAGTGCATCAAGGAAGTTTTGGTGAGTGTGTTTCATGTACAGAGCAAATTGGTGTAGTTGGTTGTCCAGGTACTGTAGATAACTCCAAAATCGATCGTTTTCCCTCTGTTGAGCTTCCACACATTGAGTTATACTTGCGCTGAGTGCCTGGATGGTCTGTTCTAAGCCAATAGCTCGTCTAGCTCCTGTTACAGCAGCTGGTTCAGGGGGTTGTTCCAATATTCTCACCAGCAACACTCTCAATGGCACGTGCCGTAAAGGCACCATCATTCTTGACATGATCATCTCTGGCATCAAGACGAACACCGAAAACTACACAAATGCTGGTGATAAGTGAAGGAAATAACAAGGCAGCAGTTCGGTGAGTCTTGGTTGCACAATCTCGGATTTCTTTAGCGATGATGCTACCTACATCTATGGGAAGCCCTCGAATAATGACATATAACAAGACCAACCTTTCTTGCGAAACTATAGTGGTGTGAGTGGTGGGCATAAGCCTAGATTTCAGATATTTCACCCACACCTTAGCAATAGGTTTCAAATCTATCCTATTAACTACATGCCCCTCCTCGTTAGCCCATGATGCCCCTTCGATTGTAAGAGTTGTGAAAATGGTGTTCCACTTTTTCGGGGTTAACTTCTCACGTAACTTAGTATACTCACAAGTAATTTCAGCAGGTAAGTTATAAAAAGCATTGATAACACGGGAGTCTAATGGGACAAGTGTATGTCTTACCCAAATGTTGTGCTGATCAGGGCTTAGCGAATTGGATTAAAATTCTTTGACTACGGGTAGCACAGGATCTCGAGGGTGGTTGCAAAACTCTAGCCATCCTCGCTTTGCTGCAGCATTATGAATTGTTTGCACAATTCCCGTGAGTTGGTCTAGAAATTGAAATCCTTTTTCTTCCAGAATCTTGCGCGGCTCTATGAATTCTTCATATTTTTCTTTGGCGTGGTAACTCTGGAATCGTGACGGATCTTTGAGGCGGCTTGCTGTTTTCTTATACCTCGGCATTGCTGTAGCAGTAACAAGTTGAGGTTAATATCCCTGAGAGTAAAAAGAGAAGAAGAGTTTTAAGAATTAGGAGAGTTGTATTCGTGAAGGAGATAGGGAATAATGTCGTAGAGCACTAAGCATAGTGACTCCTTTTTATAGTGGACTTTTAATTGAAGGTAATTACGGCAATGAAAGATAAATGAGGGCATAAAATATTTTAAAAGTAATGTGCATATCCCAAAAATCTCGGTTAATAAAATTAAAGCATTAATTTCGGAGATTTGTTCGCAATTTCCATCCACATCCATGTCTCCATCTGTCATGACTTATCTCCAACGGTAAGTGAGAGACTCCATCTTTTAATTTACTGTAATGGTAAAATTTGTTGCTACAGCACTCATTCGCTTACTCTAGCAACAGTTACATAGTCCACACTAAAGCCTCTGCCACCATACTTTGTCAATATGGAATTCAATTATCACATATATTTCCCATAAACTAAAATTAATTCTGAAATTAAAATAAAATAGATCAAATGATAGCAAAAGTAAAGAATGCAATACTGTGAAAAGATAAAATTAAACGGCCGGAATGAAATAACAAAATTAAATGAAAAGGAAAAGGAGGGAGGGCTTGTCAATAAAACCAAAGGAGATCAAAATTGGTTTGAAGTGGCTGTCTCCACAATGGGTTGTCTCCCATGGAGCGCTTGATTTAAGGTCCTTCAGCCTGACCTTCTTTCATTGTTCAATAACTGGGTTCTTTAAAGAGTAACATCTCCTTTGAACAATCTGCTGCTGGATGTATGTAGTGCTTAACCTTGTGTCCATTAACTTTGAATTCTTGACTTATTTGTTCATCTAGAAGATCAACAGCTCCATGAGGATAAAACTTTAACTGCTTAAACGGGCCAGACCATCGTGACTTGAGCTTTCCCGAAAATAATCTTAGTCATGTATTGTGGAGTAACACTAATTGATGAGGGTTGAATTGCCTGTGCTGAATATACTTGTCATGCCAGTTTTTGGTCCTCTCTTTATAAATTCTTGCATTTTCATATGAAAATAACCTTAATTCATCAAACTCACAAAGTTGAAGCTTTATTTGTTCTGATGCAGCATGAATATCCCAATTTAGTTTTTTCAGTGCCCAGTGTGCTTTATGCTCTAGCTTTAGTGGCAAATGACAAGCCTTGCCATAAACAATTCAGTAAGGAGACATGCCAAGTGGAGTGTTGTATGTTGTTCTGTAGGCCCATAGAGAGTCATGCAAGTGTAAGGATCAATCATTCCTCGTTGGGTTCACCACTTTTTCTAAGATCTTTTTAATTTCTCTGTTGGACACTTCAGCCTGGCCATTGGATTGTGGGTGATATGTTGTTGCTATCTTGTGTCTGACTCCATATTTCATCATTGTTGCAGCAAAGATTTTGTTGTAAAAATGTGTGCCATCATCACTAATGATTGCTCTAGGAGTGCCAAACCTGGAAAAAAATATTTTTCTGAAGAAAAGCCACTACTGTTTTAGCATCATTGGTAGGTAATGCTGCAGCTTCTACCCACTTGGAGATATAATCCACAGCAACAATGATATATAAGTTCCCAAAGGATGGTGGGAAGGGTCTCATAAAATCTATTCCCCAGACATCAAAAACCTCCAATTCCAGGATGTTGGTCAATGGCATTTTATGTCTTCTAGTTATGTTCCATGTCCTTTGACACCTGTCACAACATTTAACAAATTCATAAGCATCTTTAAAAATAGTGGGCCAGTAATAACCTGATTGCAGAACTTTAGCAGCTGTTCTGTGACCACCAAAATGTCCTCCATATGCTGCAGCATGACATGCTTCCAATATGTGGGGAATCTCTCCTGCTGCAACACATCTTCGTATCACTTGATCTGAGCACAACTTATATAAATGTGGGTCATCCCACTGATAACTTCTAACATCATGAAGAAATTTCTTTTTCTCTTGAAACTTCAGCTCAGGTGGTAGCATTTCACTTACTAAGTAATTAGCAAAATCTGCATACCATGGGGGTTCTGACTGCTGCAGCACATGTGCTTGCTGTATTACCAACAGCCGTTCATCAGGAAATGTTTCAGTGATGCCCTTCCTTGTCAATGTACTAGTGTCTGCTTCCAGTCGTGACAAGTGATCTGCTACTTGATTCTCAGTCCCATTTCTATCTTTAATTTCCAGATCAAATTCTTGAAGCAATAAGATCCATCTGATTAGTCTTGGTTTAGCATCATTCTTTGAAATTAAATATTTGATGGCTACATGGTCTGTGTAAATAGTTACTTTAGTACCTACCAGGTAAGCTCTGAATTTGTCAAAAGCAAATACTACTGCTAGCAACTCTTTCTCTGTAGTGGTGTAATTGATTTGAGTTGGAGTAAAAGTTTTGCTTGCATAGTATAGGGAATGAAAAACCTTATCCTTTCTTTGCCCTAGTACTGCTCTCACAGAATGATCACTAACATCACACATTAGTTCGAATGGTAAAGTCCAGTCTAGAGATATAAATGCTGGAGCAGTGATCAAAGCTTTCTTTAATTCTCCAAATGCTTGAAGGCAATCTTTGTCAAAGTGAAAAGGTTTGTCATGCTCCAGCAATGAGCATAGTGGTTTAGCTACTTTGGAAAAATCCTTAATGAATCTCCTGTAAAATCCAACATGACCCAAAAAACTTCTAATACCTTTGCTGAAGTTGGAGGTGGCAGTTTATCTATTACCTCTATCTTGGCTTTGTCCACCTCAATGCCATTCTTGGATACTTTGTGTCCCAACACTATTCCTTCTTACACCATGAAATGATACTTTTCCCATTGAGTACTAAGTTAGTCATCTCACATCTTTTAAGAACTTCTTCCAAGTTGTGTAAACAATCATTGTATGCTTCTCCAAAAACTAAGAAGTCATCCATGAAAACTTTTAAAGTTTGCTCTACCATATCAGAAAATATAGACATCATGCATCTCTGAAAAGTTGCTGGAGCATTGCATAACCCAAAGGGCATTCTTCTGAAGGAAAATGTTCCATAAGGACAGGTAAATGTAGTCTTCTCCTGATCTTCTAGAGCTATAGCAATCTGGTTGTAGCCTGAATACCTATCTAAGACACAATAGTACTGTTTTTCAACAAGTCTGTCCAACATCTGATCTATGAATGAAAGTGGAAAATGGTCTTTCCTTATGGCTTTGTTGAGCTTCCTGTAATCCATACATACTCTCCATCCAGTCACTGTCCTTGTAGGAATAAGTTCATTCTTCTCATTAGCTATTACTGTTATCCCTCTTTTTTTTGGAACACATTGAACTGGGCTTACCCATGAACTGTCTGATATTGGGTATATGATTCCAGCATCCAACCATTTAATGATTTTCTTCTTTACTACTTCTTTCATAATAGGGTTCAACCTTCTCTGGTGCTCCATCGAATTGCTGGAACAATCTTCTAACAAGATTTTATGCATGCATATTGATGGGCTTATCCTTTTTATATCTGCCATGGTCCATCCAATTGCTCTTCTGTATTTTCCAAGCAAATCTACTAGACTCTACTCTTGACCTGCATCCAAAGTAGAAAAAATGATTACAGGTAATGTGTTATTTTGACCAAGATAAGCATACTTCAAATGTGAAAGTAATAATTTTAATTTAAGACTAGGAGGTGATTCAATAGATGGTAAAGTTATTTTTACTTCCCTGTCTGAAAGATTTAGGTGTTCAATAAACTTGTTGTGCCTATCAGATTGATGTTTGTCCATCCAATCTGTCTGAATTGCTGCAATATCTTCCTCTTCGACATCCTCAAAGGTGGTGACTTTGTCAAGTGTATTACTGCAGTATCTGTCCATTCTGTCTGCTACAAAAAAATACACTACACTTAGGAAATTACAATCTTCTACTTCATCAGGGTTCCTCATAGCCTCTAGTACATTAAATGTGACTTGCTGATCATTCACTATCATGGTAAGCTCTCCTTTCTGCACATCTATCAGAGTCTTTCCAGTTGCTAGAAAAGGTCTTCCAAGTATAATGGGTACCTATTTATCAGCTTCAAAGTCCAATACAATGAAATCCACTGGAAAAATGAATTTGTCAACCTTCACCAGCACATCCTCTATTTTTCCTTTAGGGTATGCATGAGATCTGTCAGCTTGTTGCAGAGTGACTGTTGTTGGTTTGCATTCTCCTACTCCCAGCTGCTTAAATACAGATAATGGCATCAAATTAATACTAGCTCCCAAGTCACAAAGTGCTCTGCAAGCATACCTAGTCCCTATGGAGCAGGGTATTGTAAAACCCCCTGGATCTTCTAATTTTGTAGGAATTTTACTCTGAAGAATATGATTGTTTTTCTGTGTTAAAGCAACAGTTTCAAACTCTCCCAGCCTTCTTTTTCGTGCCAATATATCTTTTAGAAATTTCACATAATTTGGCATTTGCTCCAAAGCTTCCAAAAAAGGTATATTTATGTGCAGTTGCTTCAGCACTTCCAGAAATTTACTGAACTGCTTGTCTTGTTTTTTCTTCTGGAACCTTTGTGGGAAATGTGGTGGATGTCTAAACTGCTGGGTAGCTTCAGGAGATATCAAACTCTGTTTGTTTGGTTTGGTGCAAATTGTGACTACTGGTGTTGCAACTTCTTTTTCAGCATATTCTGGTTTAACTTTCTCTGCAGTTGCTGTAGCTTGGCCCATGTAACCAGTGCCTTGATGGGGAGGTTGTTGTAACATGCTTTCATTTTGAGGTAATTTTTGTGCTAAATTGAATTCCATCTTATTTTTGGTTACATCAACTAGGATATCTACATTCTTTCCAGATCTCAAATTAATTACTTTGCAGTGTTCTTTGCCCTCCCTCCTAGGGTCTTCTGTGTTGCTAGGTAAGTTTCCTTGAGTTCTGCTGCTCATTGATGTGGCTAGTTGTCCCATTTGGTTTTCCAGGTTTCTCAAGGATACAGCTTGACTCTGCATGATTGCTTCATTCTTTGCAATGTATTCCTTAATCAATGCTTCCAGTGAAGTGATTGGATCCTGACTGTTATGCTTTTTCCCTTGACTTTGCTGATGAAAATCAGGTAGTTATGTGTTTCTGTTTTGCCCATTTACTGCTGGAGCATTTCGATTCTGACTGCTCCATGAGAAATTTGGATGTTGTTTCCAGCCAGGGTTGTAAGTATTAGAATATGGGTTGTTCTGAAGTTGTCGATTAAAATACCCACATAGTTTACTGAAGCTGGATTTCCAGGACAATAATCAAAGTCATGCTCTTCACCACAATATACACAAGAAAGTTCAACAACCTGCTTTACTGTTGTTGAAGCAGATGTCAAGGCCTTTACCATGTTAGTCAATGAGGTTACTTGTGCTGACAAGGCTGTAATTGCATCTATGTTATGTACCCCTGCTGATTATCTTGATGCTGGTTGCCTGGCTGAAGGCCACTGGTAATTATTATTGGCAATTCTTTTCAGAATTTCATAAACTTCAGTGTAAGATTTGGATAACAGAGCTCCATTTGCTGAAGCATCCACCATTAACCTTGTACTTGGATTCAACCCATTGTAAAAAGTTTCCAATTGAATGCAACAAGGAATACCATGATGAGGACACCTTCTGAGCAATTCTTTAAATCTTTCATAAGCCTCGTGCCAACTCTCATCTTCAAGTTGATGGAAGGAAGTAATCTCATTACACAACTTTACATTTTTTGTAGGTGGGAAATATTTCATCAGGAATTTATCAGCCAATTCATTCCATGTAGTGATGGAATCAGATGGTAACGAATTTAACCATGCTCTTGCTCGATCTCTTAAGGAATAAGGAAAGAGCCTCAGCCTTAATGCATCTTGTGTTGCTCCAGCAATCTTGAAAGCATCACTTACTTCCAAGAACAATTTAAGATGGAGATGAGGATCTTCATTTGGCAGTCCATTGAATTGACCAACTGTTTGCAACATTTGAAACATCACTGGTTTCAACTTAAAATTTGCAGCATCTACTTCAGGTCTGATGATGCCAGGATGTACAACTTGAGGAGTTAGCACAACATAATCTCTTATAGCTCTGTCTCTGTCATCAGCCATGTAAATAATATTGTTATTGCCTGGATGTCTCCTGTTAGCATGTTCATTCTGCTCTTCTTGAATGTTGACTGGTTGTAAGGGCCCGTGAAGATTCAAATTCCCTGCATCTTGTAAATTATTCATGCTTGAAGCAATTTCTGAATTCCTTTGTTCTCCTCGCAATCTCCTAACAGTACTTTCAATCTCATGATCGAATTGGAATACCACAGATCTATCTTTGTGCATGTATGTACCGATCTGCCAATAAAATAGAATAAATCAAATCAAATTTGGTGTTATTAAGATTTACTTCACACTTCAAAAATAAACAATCAATCCCCGGCAACGGTGCCAAAAACTTATTGGTTGATTTGTATAGGCAATTACTACCAATGCTAATGTGCAAGTATACACAACAAGTAATAAAGTGATAAGTATTCAAGATCGTCTCCACAGGGATTGATGTTATCAAAATGTTAAAGCAATCACAATAGTGCAATTCAACTTAGGACCGAAACAAACAATTGTAAAGTAATTTCCAAAGTAATCGAGGGTTGTGAAAGAATTAAATAAAATAATACCGTAACAAAATAAACTAAGTTAACTGTGTCTAAGATTCAATTGCGATTATAGTAGTTGAATGATCAAACTCTCCTAATGGGGTGACTGTTGTCTATCAATTTAGCACCAGTTGTTACAATAAGTGCTGCAGCACTGGGCAGAATAAATCTGCATCTGCAGCTATCGCATGTTGGAAGTCTCATACCTTTAAATCTATTAACAATGACCAGTTGCTAATATACTTGTGGTACGACATTATAACCTTTAATCTATCCACCCTACAAGATGAACATTATGTCTAGTGTGTCATAAATCCTAACGTCAAGTATTGCCCTTATGGGATTCAAGATAACTCAATCCAGAAAACTCAACTTAAGATCAAGTAGTACTCTAGTAATATTTGCTAAGACATGCCCTTTTGCTGCTCTATCTTAACTGAAACTATTAAATGGGCGGTCAACCGAAATAACAGTTATATTCATAAAAGAACTACTAGAGTAAAATGCTACAGCAATACTATAACAACATATAAGAACAGTCAAGAACCTATTGGATTATTTGTCACTCAACTACAAGTAAATTTAGTTCATATTCTGAAAGAGAAAAATAAACATAAATATATTAATCTCGGAATACATCAAAACAATTAAAGGAAGAAGATAAATATAAGTGAGCACGGTGAAAGACAATTCCAAATAATTCTGATCAATTCTCCAATGTTGCCTTCAATTCTGATCTTCTTCTTCGTTCCTTGTAATTATTCTAATGATAATTCCCTTGCCGTCTTTCTATGTGGTGCACACCTCCCTTTTATATTGCAAATTAGGGTAAACACAAATCCATGAGCGTGCATGCATTAAATTAGGAAACATGCGTTGACCTGCGCCTAAGTTTTCTCCCGTATTGCTCCCAGATTGCTACAGCACACAGGTTGCTCTAACATCCTCAACAGCACTGCATTATTCCCGATTGTGCTTTTCTTCTTTTGTGGCCATCTTCTTTCCTCCTCTTGCTCATCTACTATCTCAACATCCCCTCATGAATTAAGACTTTCTGAGAACCTACAATTATGCACTTGTTTTTAGCACAAATTACTTTGATTTAAGCAAAACTTATTAAGACTCAACTAAAATGAATGTTTATGCAAAATGTAACTAAAATGTAATAAAAACACCTTATTTGTTCTCTAAGTGATCTTGATTCAAGTCTAGAATTGATGTAATAACTCTCATTTCCTAGAGTTATCAGCTAATCAACATCATTCTCAGTATCAACATGAACTCTATGAATATGAAAATTCTCTTCCAATTCACTATCCTCATCTGAGGACAATAGAACTTGGCTAGAGGAAAAACATAAATGGCCAGAAGCTGTAGTTCTATTGAATACGTCCCCTATAGTTTGGTAGTGCTCTAACCTTTCTTATCATTTGACTTCATTCCTGGCACTCTTTGTGTGAAAAAAAAAAGTCTACACAACTAACAAAAAAATTTTATTTTCATATGAAAACAAAAAAAATACTGCAAAAATAAATTTTGTCTTAATATATTCACTCTAAAAAGCTTCAAATGTTGTGACCATAATTGAAATAGGAACCCAACCAAACCTAATACGTGCTATTAAGTTAGAAAACTCTCGATGTTTTTTGTGCAATCTATTAAAATTTGGACTTAAATTCCCCTACATTGAATTTTTTGGTTTTTTTTCTCAAACCATTCATCAATTGTAGTTGTCTAAATTTTCTTAGTGAAAGTTGATATTTGTAAATCACCTTTTTCACATGGTCATGCACTATATGAATAAAAGTGGTCTCAGTCATGGTAGACCAATTAGCCTTATCCTCACTATCAGCATCTTGTGAATCAATTTCTACTTGTTAAAAAAGTGAAAAAAAAAATAGCATATATCAAATATTATTCAAATTAAAGAGTTAACTATGAAATTAGAGAAAGTATCTGTAATAATATTATAATTGGCTTAAGAAGATATTAAAAATGAAAGAGCATATTATTTTTTAAAGGGAAATTATCCACCGTCCATCCGTTTTTTCATTATTTTTCAAAAATACATAAATTTTTTTTTTGCAGCGCTTCACCTGAAGTTAATATTTTTTCATTGATCCACTCTCGTTATAACACCGTTAGAACTTTGTTGACATTATAAGGGTAATATTGTCATTTCACAATGACACAGTGGTGGAAATGTGCAAAACAATATAACTTCAAGTGGAGTTCAGCAAAAAAAAAATTATGAATTATGTAGTTTTGAAAAAATACAAAAAACAATGTGGTCGGTGGATAACATTGTCATTTCACAACGACACAGTAGTGGAAAGGTGCAAAACAATATAACTTCAAGTGGAGTTCAGCAAAAAAAAAATTATGAATTGTGTAGTTTTGAAAAAATACGAAAAACAATGTGGTCGGTGGATAATTTATCTTTTACATTTGAGGGTAAAAAAGTCATTTATACAATATTCCGTTAGTTTCTTAACGGTCTGCAAACGGAAGTGGACAAGTGAAAAGAAATGTAACTTCAGGTGGATTCCAGCAAAAAAAAAAAAAGAATTGTGTAATTTTGAAAAAACCCAAAAAAATTGGTGGTCCGTGGATAATTTCCATTTTTTAAATAAAACAAAGACAACCTAAAAGAACAAATAAAACAAACACTTGAAAGTGAGGTAGTCACATTAAGTGGTAGAAAATATGCCAAGAGCATTGGGATAATCCATTATAGTCAAATTTCGTAAAAATTATATATTATGTAGAGTATTTTTCTCCTTAAACAGTAAGAACTTCAACAAATAAGTATTGAAAACTTCCAAATAAGCAATGAATTTAACTGAATTTTACATAGATAAACTGAAACTGCAGCATGATCATGAAGCTATGAGAAAGAATAACAAAGTCTAATGGGTGCTTAAGATAAAAAGTGAGCTTTAAAACTTCAAAGTTCAGATCCAACAGAAACAATTCACAACAAAAGTCAAATAACACGAAACGATCAGACAAAAAATAACAAGAATGAGTGATATTATTTTTCTATTTTCTCTTAATTTAACATTCCTTGGTGAGACATTTTTATTGGGTTTATTTTCTTTTGAGATTGTCACTCTTATCCGTGAGATTTTGGGGCTTGACATGTCATTCTTGAAAGCGGCTTGATTAATATAGCTTTGAAATTGATAATTTTGCATGAGTTTACTTGACTAATTTGTGTGAATGGTTGATATGAGCCTATTATTGTTTAGGCTAGAGATAATGGTTATACTTTTATTTTATTGTTGTTATTAATTTGATTAAAGAAGTAAGCACAATTGCCCTAAAAAGAAAAAAGATTTTAGTCTACATTTGAATTTCATCTGATAATATCGCTTTAATTGCTAGAGATTAGCAATAAAATAATTGGCGATGTGATTAACACTAGAAAATGTACATTTAATAAAGTTAAAATTATCATTTTTTCACTCACAATGTTGATTAATACGCTCATAACTTATAAATTATCTTAATACTCTCCTATTATAATTTTATGCTAAACTAAATTATAGTAAGTTAATTTCATCTTAATTTTATATTGTAGCCGTATTTTAAGAATAAAATAGGAATAGGAAAGCAGGATATAATGAAGATGGATTGCATTAATATAAAATAAAACATAATAATAAAACAAAAAAAGAAAAAAAAAAGTGGAGCCATGTATTACTGTGATAAAAGTGCAGCCGCCACTTTACCACTTGACTATCACTTATCCTTTTATCATTGTTATAATAAATAATAAAAAAAGGAAGGTGAGGGCGGCAATTTGGTTATACAAGGAGCAGAAATTTAAGCATTTGGGGTGCCTAAAACATAGGAGAAGAGGAGGTGCTAGAGGCACGGAGAGTAGAATCTAAGAGAAGGTGAAGAAATACAGAAAAGAGGTGAGAAACGAAATGTTTAGTTTCCAAAGTTTCTTCTATTTTCTTTTATATTTAATCTTCTTGTAATTTATTTTGGATGTTTGAATTTTAATTCATAAATAAATTTAGTTTTATTTTCAATTTTAGCTATTTTATTTTTAATTCTGTGTAATTTGATTTTAACAATTACTTTTATTTCAATTATTCTAAGCTAAATAGTGATAGTTAGAGTAAGGTGAATCTCTTAGTAAAAAAAATGATTTAATTAAATTCTATTTTTAATTATATAAATTAAATTATTTTCTATTTGATTTTATCCATATTTTATATTTTAAAATTTTGATTTATTGTAGACAAACAAATGAGTTTGGCATAATAAATTCTTAATATCTTAGTATAAAGTATGTAAAATGGTACTTTGACTTATTGTAGACAAATTTAATTTTGTCACACTAAGTACTTAATCCATAATAAAATTAATGGGAAAATAATGATAATTTATTTACTTAATCTTTTGGGCAACAAACAAAATAAAAAGAAAATAATTATTAAATTATATCTACTACTAAGAATGGATCCATAGCCCTGACTAATTTATTTCTATAGTTTCACTTGAATTAAATAATGAGAACTTAAACTATATTTATTTAGCTTTTAGATAAATTAAAAGAAATTAATAATTTAAATCTTATCTTTGTGGATCGACCTTAAACTCACCGAACTATATTGTAACAAGATACTCTTATACGTGGGAGAAATTAATACTTTTGAATCATGTCATAAATGAATATAATTATCAAATATGCTAGCTCAAAAACATGTTATTTCTCCCCCTTCATCATCAAAATAAATCCTCCTTTGAACAATGAAGAAACATGGAAGCAATAATCAAGTGGAGTTTCGTTTTACCTAGAGTACAAGTAGTAATAAAATATGGAGTTGTCAAGAAGCTCCCCTTATCCACAATCAAAACTTAACAAGAAACAAGCACAAATTATAAGAGTACCAAGACATCCAAAACATTACAAGCAAATCAAATGAAATCATCAATACATAAACTGAATAACATAATCAAATGATGGGATGACAACGTATGCTAAAATGTTGGTGTGAAATAGAAAAAGACATAAAATTAAAAGAAACTAATAGGGTGGCTGTGATGGTGAGTGTGGTGGAGAAAAGCCAAGAGCTGTAAAGAGTCATTGTTGGCCATCAAGAAGATCCTACTGTCCGGTGATAAGTTGTTGCTGTTGATCAAAAAGTCATCGCTACTTGTCAAAAGTTCACTGCTACGATGCTTCAAACTATAACTGAAATTGGTTTTGTTGCTCGTACATAGAATGAACTTTACCCAGTAGCTGCTGAACCAGATCTTCATTGGCTTTTAAAGCATGTGCTTCTGTAGCAGTATGTCGAGCCTAAAACTCCTGTGATGTAGTGAAATCCGACATTTGATTGGCAGGAATGAGATCATTAATCATACGATGGTCAATAGGAGCAATCCTGTTAAATCTATTTTTGACGTAAGAAGCCTTAATCTATTGTCCATCCTTCCAATCAAACCCCAAATTAAAAATGGCCTCATCCCCCAATTGCTTAGTTGACTCAAAAGTTGGTTTATCAATAGAAGCCCAAAAGTGTCGAAGAATCTTGGTAATAATGCTACCAAAGGAAATGATCAGTTATTCATTACAGGTGTACTAATCATGTGTCGAAGGATCACATAGCCAATATTTACCCATCGTCTCTGTAAAATGTAGTCTAACAAAGCCACATCTAGACGGGTCACTTCATCAGTATGTTTCATCCGAGAACTAACCACATGCTAAAGTATGCTATGAAGAATCCAGACTTGTAAGCTTAGATGTTGGGCGCGTAAATGGATGTTACTAACATCATCAAACATATTGGAGTACCCACATATATTTCTAACAACCTAAACATATGTGTACTTAGGAAATTCTAGTTCTTTCTTAGTCGTGTAAAGATGGAGGCCATCATTTCTTATTTCAAGGATCATAATAAGGTCAGTTACATTTAATAGAAGTCCTGGATACATTGGTGATCACTCAATTTTGATTACTAGCGAAATATCTATATTCAAGTGAAACACCTTAACAAGATTCAAATACACATTTTCTTCAATAGTTAAAACATTACTCCAGCCTATATGTTCAAGCAATTCCCTAAGATTACTACCACAAGTAGAAAGATGATTTATATTGTCCATGTTAACAAAAAAGGAAGGTTGTACCATATGCGGCATAAACCAAGTGTAAAATTGTCGTGCCATAGGTGAAGTTGGAAAGGGAGTTGCATTGAAGTTAGGGATGTCTTTAAGAGGTTGGCGCGCTTCTTAACCAAATGTTTTTATTTCTTATCCCCATTAAGGTTTCACCACTAGCCATTAAAACTCAAATTTGTTATTCAAGAAGTTTGATAAAATGGTAAAATTGAACTGATTAAATTGAAGAAAAGGGTATTTTAAATCAATGTGAGCGCGTAATTTAATCAATAAAGGGCCAAGGATGAGCCAATTTAGAGAGAAAAAAAATGTGGCTGAAACCTAGGTTTAGATTTGGGATTTTTGTCTGTGGATGATAAAATCATGTTTGGATGATGAAAAGATGATGTTTAAGCGAAGATTAATGAATTAAAAATGTTGATTTAAGCATGAAAAGCTCATAAATTGGTGGATTGTAGTGAAAGAGAGAGATGAGTCGTTTAAAGAGAGAAAAAATAACTGAATAGTGAAGAAAGTGACTTGATCCGTATAGTGGTTAGCTATTACAATTGACAAGTTTTCTTCCTTCTAAACGGTTAGCCATTCCAAATAAGCAGCTAGCCATTTCCTCTTAATATTGCACACCAATTTTTATTTTTGGCCAAAACTTGATTGATTTCAAGGCCATTTCATGATCCCTAAATGTGTCAAAAGCAATTTTAATGCATGAGACATGATGATAGATAATTGTAAGTATGAAATTAAAGATCGAACAAATTTTAAAAGTAAGCAACTCAAAGATTAAACAATTAAATAAATTTATATAAATAAAAAAATCATACACGTAATTACATAGACATAAAAAGACAATTAATAGTCCAATAGATATATAGAGATATGCTAATGTGAAAATCTCGTCATCTTAAGTTCGTGTCGAGTTTTTATAATTGGTCTTCACAAAGGGATTTTATAAAAATGTCCACAAGTTGTTTTTCAATTTAAACAAATTCTAACACAATGTCTCTTTTTTTAACATGGTCTCTCAAAAAAATAATGTCATATTTATATATGCTTGATCTTAGAATGTTGAATTAGATTCTTTGACAAGTTTATAACACTAGTATTGTCACGGATGATGGGTATATGGTCAAGATTAATCACAGATGATGGGTATATGGTCAAGATTAATCCCATAATCTTTAAGGGTTTGTTTCATCCAAATAGTTTGTGCGCAATAGCTTTTGATAGCAATATGCCTCAGTGGTTAAGAGTGCAACTAAATTTTACTTTTTACTAACTCTTAAACAAGTGAGTGTCCAAGAAAATGATAAGTTCCACTAGTATTCCTTCTATCAACTTTATAATCGACAAATTCGGCATTCAAGTAGTATGTTAAATCTATGTATGTTTCCCTGGGGTAATAAAGCCCAAGGTCAATAGGCTTACTTAAATAACGAAAAATTCATTTTACTACAAGAAAATGAGATGCTTTAGGACTTGATTGAAATCTTTCACATAAACATACACTAAACATGATATCGGGTCTAATAGTAGTTAAGTAAAGTAGAGATCCAATCATACCTCTGTATGTTTTGATGTCAACCTTTTTGCCTTTTTCATTCTTGTCGAGCTTTATTGTTGAGTTCATTGGAGTGCTTTTGATCTTTGTATTCTTAATGCCAAATCTTTTGAGTAAATCTTTCACGTATTTAGCTTAATTGATGAAGACTCCCTCATTGTTTGTTTAATTTGAAGTCCAAGGATATACTTCAACTATCCCATCATGCTCATTGCAAATTCCTTACTCATACAGATAAAAATTCCTCGTACAAGGACTCATTGGTAGAACTAAAAATAACGTCATCAATATAAATTTGAACAAGTATGTCTTGGTCATTATGCTTGACAAAGAGGATAGTATCCACTTTTCCTATTAGGAAACCATTATCTACAAGAAATTTACTAAGCCTATCATACTATGATCCAGGAGCTTACTTTAGACTATATAAGGCTTTTGACAATTTATAAATATGATTTGAAAATTTCTTGTTTTCAAAACTAGGAGATTGTTTACCATATACTTCCTCCATAATGCAACCATTTAAAAATGTACTTTTAACATCTATTTGATATAATATGAAATATTTATGACATGCAAATGCTAAAAGCTTCCTAATAGGTTCTAATATAGCAATAGGAGCAAATGTTTCATCAAATTGATTTTTTTTCTTTTTGGTTGTAACTTTAAGCCATTAATATAGCTTTATGTCTTACAACTACACCAGATTCATCCATCTTAATTCTAAATATACATTTAATGCCTATTATAGATTGATTTTTCAGTTTAAAGACTAGTTTCCACACACAATTTCTCTCAAATTAATGTAACTCTTCTTGCATCGTCATAATTTAAAATTCATCATTTTCAACATCAAGAAAAGATTTAAGTTCAATTTGAGATATAAATGTCGTATATGCTTATAATTGTTTCTAACATATGATCTAATGGTTATGCCATGTGATCAACCACTTAGAATTAAAGCTTTAGGGTGAAAGGAAGCATACCTCTACTCCTTGTAGAGTGATTGAGAATTGCCATAATTTTGAATAGACCTATTATTTTTCTCAACAACTTTATTTTATTGTGGAGTCCTTAGAGATGAATATTGATGATCAATGCCAAAATTGTTGCAAAAATTTCAAAGGCATGATTTTCAAATTGCCTACCATGGTCACTTCTAATGCAAGAAGCCGTATAGCCTTTTAATTTTAAACCCTTTTATAAAAGATTTTAAAAGAATCAAAGGCATCATCCTTATTTGCTAGGAACAACACCCAAGTATATGTAGAAAAATCATCAACTACAACAAATGTATAGTATTTTCCATTAAGGAGCATATCTAGATGGTCCAAAAAATCCATGTGAAGAATTAAAGAGGTTTTAAAGTAGAAGTAGAGATATGATTTATATCTTTGAAAGATGTTTTGACTTACTTTCCAAATTAACAAGCATCACATATTTTATCTTTTTGAAAATTAATTTTTGGAAGATGTTTAACTAAATCATTTTTCGATATCTTTCAAATCAAATTCATGCCTGCATGACCTAATCTTTTATGCCACAATCAACTATCACCATGTAATACCCAAAAATATTTATCATGAGATAATGCACAATCTATGTCAATAATATATACATTTATACATCTTTTTCCAATAAAGAGAGTTTTACCATCACATGCATCCTAAATAACACATTTTGATTTGTCAAAGATAACTTTATAACTTTATCACATTATTAACTAATAATAAGCAAGTTATACTTCAAATTTTTAATTAAATACACTCTCAATAATTGCAAAGGAATTTTTACCAACATTGCCTATTCCGATGATTTTTCTTTTTGAGTTGCCTCTGAAAGACACATCTCCATCATTTTGAACTTTTGGTAAAGCTTGAAGGCTAAGAGTAGTCACCAATCATGTGCCGTGAGCATCCGCCATCCAAATATCATTTGTTCCTTTTCTTCTTTGATCCCTACCAAATAGGTTTCAAATTTGAGTTCTTAGGTACCCAAACATTTTTGGGTTCTTGAATGTTAGGGATAACTCCTTTTGGAACCCAAACCTTTTTAAGGGTAAAAGCTCATTTAGTCCCTGTATTTTAAGATTAGCGTCCGTTTAATCCCAATATTTTTAAAAATGCCTCGAAACATCCCTATCGTTAAAGTATTGATACCCCTACAGTTACTTTTTATTTCTTTTGGCTTACTTTTACAATATTACCCTTTTATAATATTTTTTTGTTTGGACATTAATAAAAAGAAAATAATTAAATTACCAATTTAATCCTAAAAAATAAAAAATTATATTAATTTTTAATTGTCAAAAATTAAATTATTACTTTTTATTTCTTTTGGCTTACTTTTACAAAATTTAATTATTTGCTTTTTATTAATGCCCAAACAAAAAAATTATTATAAAAGGGTAATATTGTAAAAATAAGCCAAAAGAAATAAAAAGTAATAATTTAATTTTTGACAATTAAAAATTAATATAATTTTTTATTTTTTAGGGTTAAATTGGTAATTTAATTATTTTCTTTTTATTAATGTCCAAACAAAAAAATATTATAAAAGGGTAATATTGTAAAAGTAAGCCAAATGAAATAAAAAGTAACGGTAAGGGTATCAATACTTTAACGGCATGGACGTTTCGAGACATTTTTAAAAATATAGGGAATAAATGGATACTAATCTTAAAATATAGGGACTAAATGAGCTTTTACCCCCTTTTTAATGCCAAGATAAGTATTTTTCCTAATTGAACATGTATAGCTCATATGACCATTTCCATTACAATAATTGCAAATGATTAGATGTTCATTAATTGGGATAGCAATAACAAAATACTTCTTGTAATATTTTGTTTCAAGTTAGCCTTATACCCGATGGCTCATTTGTCAAAAACACATTTTTGAGAGCCAAACAACTTTTCTAAATTCTTTGGACCATTTGTAAATTTTAAAACAATATCATTTAGCTCATCGCTCTTTTTCTTAAGAGCGTCATTCTCCTTAGTTAAATCACCAATAGCTAAACTCTCATGCTCAAATGAAATACTTAAGTTTTTCTTTAAACGAATTGATTTTATTATGTAAGATCTATTCTCTATTTCAAGACACTTAACCTTTTTATTTAAAGAATTATTTTCATTTGAGAAATCTAAAATTTTCTTTTTAATAGATGCATTTTTCAATCTAATTTTTTTGTATCACTATACAATTCTTTAAAAGCTTCAAATAATTCATCATAACAAGGAAGATCATTTACCTCATCAAGCTCATTTAATGATTCATCTCCTATGACCATAAGTGCTACGTTTGACACCTCATGTGCTTGCTCTTCATTAGTGGACTCTTCATCACTATCATCCCATATAGCCACTATAGCTTTTGTTTTTAATTTAGAGTTGTTGAAAAAAGGACATTCTAATTTTATATGACCTGCCTTCTTGCATTCAAAGCGAACAATTACCTTTTTCTTCCATTTTTTATTTTGAAGTCCTTAAACTTTCTTTTGTCACTTGGCTTCTTGAAAAATCTTTTAATTTTCTAGTAATCGTTGCAATATCTTTATTTCAAATTCACTTTCTTCATTACTTCCAAGTCTAGAAGCTTTCAATATAATGTTCTTCTTCTTCTTATCTTTATGTCCTTTTTCAATAGCTAAATTTTCTTTATAAGATATAAGTAAGCCAATTAAATTATCATAAGATAAAGTATTAAGATCTTTAGCTTCTTCTATGGTCGTTCTTTTAGGTCTCCAATCTTTTGGCAATGACCTCAAGATTTCTTCACCTTTTCACTTTTTGAAAAAATCTTTCTTAGGCCTTCTAGCGTATTTACAATATCTGTGAATTGAGTGCACATGGCATGAACACTCTCATTTTGCTCCATTTGAAATAATTCATATTATCAGGTATATCTACTAATTTTAAACTCTTTAACTTGATTAGTTCCTTTGTAGACAACTTCAAGTTTTCTCTAAAATTTATAAACATTAGAGCAACTCGAGACTCTGTGAAATTTCTTTTTATCTAAGGTACAAAATAGAGCATTCATGGCTTTGGAAATGACAGAAGCTTTTCTCTTTTCTAGTTGATGCCATTCACGTGAACATTTTGGTATTTCTTATCCTTCTTCATTTTTCATCATAGGTATAAATGGATCATCTCAAACAACTTCCCATATCTCAAAATTTAGTGTTTGTAGATAAATTCTCATCCTAGTTTTCTAATATTAGTAATCATTGCCATTAAAATATGGAGGTCTATTGGTAGATTGACCTTCCCTAAAGGTTAAATCATTTTGGATTGTCATAGATATTTTTCTCTAAACATTTAAGTCCTAACAAGAGAACATTGCCTTGACGAAATTCTAGCTAAGCAACCCAAGATGGGATAATTGTGTCACAATCCAATGCCAATAATTGTTTCAACTAACTAATAACAATAGAAGCAATAATGAGTAAATTTAAAGAGGTAAGAGAAAAAAAAACAAACATAAGATTTTTACATGGTTTGACAAAACTCACCTATATCCACTCCTCCAAGCACATTGCGCTTGAGAATTGCACTATCCAAGCCTTATAATCTAAGGCTTTAAGATGTTTTATAATTGACTTCCAAGATGTCAAGAGTTTTTAATAAATCTTGACAAATAACAATAATCATACACCTCTTTCTCAAGTATTACCGTACTTACAAGAACTAATTTTTTTTTATGTAGAATTAAAGTTTACAAAGATTAATCACTGCTCAAAGGAGAATAGAAACCCAGAAATCCAACCCCTACTATTCTAAAAAGGGTTGGGAGGGAGGCTAGCTCTCGGTTTACAGAGGAGCAGCGGGCAGTCTTTGCTCATGCTTAACCGTGATAATTGTTGAGTGTTAGAAAATGCATATTTATAAAGGAGAAAACCGTCATTTTACATTTCAAGTCTTACTAACAACCCTTACTTTTATGTATTTAACCTTCTTGTGATGTAATTACGTGTGTGTTATTTTAATTAAGTATTTTATGTATTTTAGGGGCATTATAGTCATTTCACAATAAAGGAGAGATCAGATGGCAAAACGGACATCACTTTTGAACTCATGACGGTCGAAAACCTTAGGAAGGGCATAAAAGGAAAAATGGCACTATTCACATGTACGGTACTATTCACGTATACGGTACTGTATATGTTACTGTTCACGGCACTGTTCACATAGACGGACGATGACGTGGCATTGACCGATGATGTGGCATTGACTGATGAGGTGTCACGATCCTGTTGGACTAAAACTCTTATGTACTGTTGATGGTGACGTGGCAGCATATCAGTGGACGAAAAATCTCGCGTACGGTGCATGCATCACACAGGATTATTTTCAACCAAACCGCGTTACTGTTCATCCGGGTCAAACCGTGTTACTGTTCATCCGCGTGGTCAAACCGTGGACTGTTGACTGATGACGTGGCGCAATCCTGAGCGTCCAAACTGTTTTTAATCCGATGGCCATGATTTACTCCATGTATCTATAAAAAGGGGGCCTCCCCCCCTAATTTGATATCTCTGAATCCATTTTTGGGATCCATTTTCTATAATTCCCTCTCCATCTTGTATTTTCTTTGTATTTTAATAAATTCCCTTTTTGCCCCTAGTTCAATTATGAGTAGCTAATTTCTTTTCAAACTTGGGTTGAAGGTGAAGTCTCAACATGTGTCATTGGCTTTATTTGGTAAATTTATTTTCTTTTCCCCTCTAGTTTTTGTGGATGATTTGACTTATCGTCGACAAATAATACTGATCTTGTCTAGATACCGCCTTAGTTACACCGGCTCTCTAGTATAAGGTTATTATTATTTGGCACGATAAGCCCTTAGCACCATATTGATTAGAGCGTGGTTCATGAGGTGTGGATTCCCCCCTCATGATTTAATTAGCATTAATATGGATTATTTAGCCCATGATGCATGTTGATACGGATCCAGATACCTAAGTACGTCAATTTAATCGATTTTCTCTACAATTTATTCTCGCCATTGCAATTCCAAAATTAATACGGATATTTGAAATCACTTCCACCACAGTTCCAATCACCCATTTACAAAATTAATTCTACACACAATTAAAATCCACCTCCTCGTGGGATCGACACTCGTTACCATTGATCTACACTACAATAGATTCGTGCGCTTGCGAGTACATTAAAATTTGCACAACAAGTTTTTGGCGCCGTTGCCGGGGAGGTAAGTAATTTTAATTCATAGAATTAATTTTTGTGGATAATTTCTTTTATTTGTTTTCTTGTATTTTTTTTTATTAAAAAAAAAAAGAAAAAAAAAAGTAAATCTACATTTAGAGGTTAGTATTTCTTTTCTTTTTCTCTTCTTTAAAATTCTGTAATTTAATTTTCAATTTATTTTTTCTTTGTAATTTTTGTTTATCTTATTAATTTAATTTTTAGTTAATTTATTTCACGTATTTATTTTTGTGTATTTTTATAGAAATGTTGTAATAGCGCAAACAAGGTTAGTATCGTAATTTCTCCCTCTTCTTTATTTTTATTTGTTTTGTTCTCATCTTTATTTTTTATTTGTTTTGTTCCCATCTTTATTTTTATTTTATTTATTTTGCATGCATGGTCGTAGGTCATTATTACCTAATCTTGAACCTATAGACCTTGAATTAGAAAAAACACTTCGCACACACAAACACGTTAAAAATAAAATGGATTTACAAGCACCACAGGAGAGGCCATTTAAGGACTATTTTAGTCCCTTAGCTAATTTGAGCACATCATGTATTAGATACCCAAATGTAGCTGCTAGGAGTTTTGAATTAAAACCTAGTGTGCTAAATTGTCTCCCCACATTTTATGGCCTAGAAAATGAGGACCCATATAATCATCTGAATGATTTTCATGCAATTTTTCAAACTTTTAAATATGAAAATTTTTCAGACGATGATGTTAAACTTAGACTATTCCCATTTTCTTTAAAGGATAGAGCTCGTTCATGGTTAAATACTTTGCCTGCTAATAGCATTGCATCATGGGAACAAATGGTTACAAAATTTCTAAATAAATATTTCCCAGTGCATAAAACCAATTCTATTCGCAGGGAAATTTCAGAGTTTACACAAAGAGAGGACGAGCAGTTTTTCGAAACATGGGAGCGATTCAATGGGCTACTCTTGAAGTGTCCACATCATGGGTACGAAAAATGGCATCAATGCCAATACTTTTTGGAGGGATTATTGCCGAATGTGCAAGAATGGCTAATGGCAACAAGTGGAGGAGAGCTAATGTCAAAAAGTGCATCAGAAATTTGGGAGTTTTTCCAGCGACAAGCGGATAATTCCCAACAACGGAGTCGATCACTCAGGAATACCAGAAGAATTAAGGGAGTAAATGAGGTTCAAATTGGCGAGTCAACTTCGGGAATCAAAGAAGTCAAGGAGATGGTTGAAGGTCTTGCTCGACAAATAGCATCGTTATCGACTGCTAAATCAACAGAATCACATGACCCTGACTCATATCCAGATCAAGCCAATGCCATAGGTGTAATGAGAAAGCCATCTAATTACAACCCATACTCCAACACATATAACCCTGGATGGAGAGACCACCCCAATTTTTCATGGTCTCAAGGATTCCAACAGAATGGACCAGCAGCTCCAGCTCCACCAATGCAACAAATTCCTCAAAATCCTCAAGCCTCTCAGCCACCATTCAGACCATACAATTAGAACCAGAACTACTCTCAACCCAGACCATGGGAGGATGCATTCCAGAATTTCAAGAATGTTACTCATTCTACCATTGAGCAACAGAACCGCACCATTGATGGACTACGAAATGAGTTGAGAGCAGGCTTCAACTCACAAGCTCAATCAGTTTCAAGCCTCGAGAAGATGGTGGGACAACTTGCTTCTTCAGTTCAGACCTTGGCAATGACTGTTGAGAAAGGAAAATTTCCAAGTCAACCAGTGCCTAATCCTAAAGGAGTATATGAAGCAAGTACCAGTTCACCACAACAGCATGGAGAGGTCAAAGTAGTCATGACCTTGCGAAAAGGAAAAGAAGTCGACAACAAAGTGGAGATGCCGGTGACCAAAGAAAATCAAATTGTACCTGTGAATGTTGAGGACTCACCACCGGAGGAAAAAGAAGAAACCAACCCACGAGAATACATTCCGAAAGCTCCATTTCCTCAGAGGTTAGCGAAAGGAAAAAAGGGAAAATCCACAGGTGAGATTCTTGAAATCTTCAAACAGGTAAGTGTTAACATCCCTTTGCTTGATGCTATAAAGCAAGTTCCATCTTATGCCAAGTTTCTTAAAGACCTTTGTACTAAAAAGAGAAATATGCATGTTCAAAAGAAGGCATTTTTAACAGAAAACGTTAGTTCTATACTCCAACATAAAATTCCTTTAAAATGCAAAGACCCAGGCTCCCCCACTATCTCATGTAGTATAGGGAACCACACAATTGAGAATGCTTTGTTGGATTTAGGAGCTAGTGTAAATCTGTTGCCTTACTCTGTATTCGTGAAACTTGGACTGAGAGAATTACACCCAACTCCAGTGGTGTTACAGCTTGCAGATCGGTCCACGAAAATACCTCGTGGTATTGTGGAGGACGTGCTTATCCAGGTAGACAAGTTTTATTTTCCTGTTGATTTCATTGTAATTGACACTCAACCAATACAGGACTCAAGGAAGCACATCCCCATTATTCTAGGCCGACCTTTCTTGGCAACTGCAGATGCTCATATTCAATGTAGGACCGGAAATATGCAATTGTCCTTCGGCAACATGACTATGGAGCTAAATATTTTCAACATTGCCAAACAACCTCACAGTGCAGATGATGGAATTGTTGATGTGGATTTAATAGAAACAATAGTTGATAATACTTTTCTTTCAAACCTTAGTGATGATCCTTTACAAACATGTTTAACTCACTTTGGTTTGGATTTTAATATTGACAGATCGGTTGATGAGGTCAACGCTCTACTTGACTCAGCACCATCCATGGACACTAATAAATGGAAGTCAAGAGTAGAACAACTAGCACCATCAGAGAAGAAACTCATCCCATCATCAGAATCACCACCGAAACTCGAGCTCAAACCATTGCCCAACACATTGGAATATGCATTTTTTGGGGAAGAAAGTACTCTACCGGTAATCATCTCATCATCTCTAAATGACGAACAAAAAGATAAGTTGTTGGATGTTTTAAAAGAGCACAAAGGAGCATTAGGATGGACCATAGCAGACATCAAATGTATAAATCCAGTAGACTGCATGCATTACATTTACCTTGATGAAAATGCTAAATCTACTAGGGAAATGCAACGTCGGTTAAATCCTAATATGAAAGAAGTTGTTAGAACAGAAGTCCTTAAGCTATTAGACGCAGGTATCATTTACCCAATTTCTGATAGTTCATGGGTCAGTCCTGTACAAGTTGTCCCCAAAAAGTCAGGAGTCACAGTAGTTACCAATGCTGATAATGAATTGATACCAACTAGAGTAACTACAGGATGGCGTGTATGCATTGATTATAGAAAGTTGAATTCTGTCACACGTAAAGACCATTTTCCTTTACCATTTATCGATCAAATGCTTGATAGATTAGCAGGCCATGAATTTTATTGCTTTCTAGATGGCTACTCAGGATATAATCAGATTCCCATAGCACCAAAAGATCAGGAGAAAACTACTTTCACTTGCCCTTTTGGCACATTTGCATATAGGAGAATGCCATTTGGATTATGTAATGCACCTGCTACATTTCAACGATGCATGTTGAGCATTTTTTCTGATATGGTTGAACGATTCCTTGAAGTCTTTATGGATGATTTTTCTGTCTTTGGTGACTCGTTTGATCAATGTTTACATCATCTAACACTAGTTCTGCAGAGATGTACCGAGAAGAGTTTAGTCTTAAATTGGGAGAAGTGCCATTTTATGGTAAAACAAGGTATTGTTCTCGGTCATATCATTTCAAGCAAAGGTATTGAGGTTGACAAAGCCAAGGTAGATCTCATTTCTAATCTTCCTCCACCTAAAACAGTCAGAGAAGTAAGATCTTTCCTTGGGCATGCTGGTTTCTATAGACGTTTCATTAAAGATTTTAGCAAAGTTTCTAGACCCTTATGCAATTTACTTGCTAAGGATGTACCTTTTATCTTTAATGATTCATGTCTCATGGCGTTTGAAAAATTAAAGCAGTTGTTGACATCATCACCCATCATTCAGGCCCCAAACTGGAGCTTACCATTTGAGCTCATGTGTGATGCATCTGATTATGCAGTAGGAGCAGTATTAGGACAAAGAGTTGATCGAATTCCCCACGTTATTTACTATGCTAGTATGACATTAAATGATGCACAGTTGAACTATTCAACTACTGAAAAAGAAATGCTAGCAGTAGTGTTTGCATTGGAAAAATTTCGATCATATCTCATTGGTTGTAAAATAATTATATTCACGGATCATGCTGCTCTTAAATATCTTCTTACAAAGAAAGATGCAAAAGCTAGACTAATTCGTTGGGTGTTACTTTTGCAGGAATTTGACTTGGAATTCAAAGATAAGAAAGGGACAGAAAATGTTGTAGCGGACCATCTCTCTCGTCTCCATTTTGACACAATTACAGAGCCATTAATATTAAATGAGTCATTTCCAGATGAACAATTAATGAGTGTGGAAGTATTGCCTTGGTATGCTGATATAGTTAATTATCTTGTTACAGGTAAATTTCCAGAGCATTGGACCAAGCAAGACAAGGCTAAATTCTTTGCGGAAATAAAGAATTTCTTTTGGGATGACCCATATTTGTTCAAGTATTGTGCAGACCAAATTGTTAGACGATGTGTCCCAGAAAGTGAAATTCAGAATATCCTTTCATTCTGCCATGAACAAGCTTGTGGAGGCCATTTCAGTGCTAAGAAAACAGCGACTAAAGTTTTACAATGTGGTTTCTATTGGCCAACTATATTTCGAGATGCTTACACTTTCTGTTCTTCATGTGATAGGTGTCAACGAATGGGGAGCATTACACGAAGGAACATGATGCCACTAAATCCAATTTTAGTGGTTGAGATTTTTGACGTATGGGGTATCGACTTCATGGGACCCTTTCCCCCTTCTTTTGGCCATCAATACATATTGGTTGGTGTTGACTACGTCTCAAAATGGGTAGAAGCAATTCCATGTAGAACCAATGATCACAAAGTGGTGATAGGATTTTTGAAAAGCAACATTGTCTCACGCTTTGGATTCCCTCGAGCAATAATCAGTGATGGTGGTGCCCACTTTTGTAACAAAGCATTCAAAGCTCTTTTGACAAAGTATTCAATCACACACAAAGTGGCGACCCCGTATCATCCGCAAACCAGTGGCCAAGTTGAGATCTCCAATCGAGAAATAAAGCACATATTAGAAAAGACGGTGAGGCCAGACAGGAAAGATTGGTCATTACGACTTGATGATGCATTATGGGCATATAGAACGGCTTTCAAGACCCCGATTCGGATATCACCCTACAGGCTAGTGTATGGAAAAGCTTGCCACCTACCTGTGGAACTCGAGCATCGTGCATATTGGGCCATCAAGAAATTCAACTTTGACATGCAGCAAGCCAGCTCAGAAAGAAGATTACAGCTGGCAGAACTTGAAGAAATTCGCAATGATGCATACGAAAATGCCAAGATTTACAAGCAACGAATGAAAGTCTTCCATGATAAGCAAATTATGAGAAAATCGTTCACTCCAGGTCAGAAAGTGCTTTTATTCAATTCTCGCTTGCACCTATTCCCAGGTAAGTTACGCTCTCGTTGGTCTGGCCCATTTATTGTACATACTGTTTTTCCACATGGGGCAATTGAAATTAAGGACCCAAAGAACGGTGTCACGTTTAAAGTTAATGGTCAAAGATTAAAGCCATATCTAGAGTACCAACCACATGGAGAAGACACCGAAATAAATTTGAGTGACCCACCAAATTTGAATTGAATTTTTTTTTCTTTTCGTTGATTTGATTTTTTTTCTTTCTTTATATTATTCTTTTGCTAATTGAAATTATTTTTTTACATAAGTGTGTTTGTTTAACTATTAAGTTTTCTCTTATCATTTTTAATCATGAGTCTCATACTTAGACCGTTCCTCCTGAACATTCTTAAACCACTTCAACGTGTCAAAACTCATCTCAAAAGGCAGATTCAATTTTGTAAAACACAACGCATTTGGGCTCTACAACCACCAGAGTTAGTAGCCTATGTTGAGGGTTTAGAACGCCAACTCAGAGACATTGAGAGAAGTGTTTACGACATCCAGTTGGAGCTTGAGGTAAATTCAATAAGAGGACGATTTTAATTTTCTTTGTGTGTTTTGATTTGTTTTTCTGTTTGTGTGCTTTAGTTTGTTACCCCGGTGAAGTGGCGGATAACGGTACTCCGTGACAATCAAGTCGGTTACTTCAGTTTCCCATAATAACTGATATTCTGAGGCGAAGGTATGGACAGAAACGAGATTCTAGCGAAGCTTCACAAGCGATTCCCTTCACTTCCTCAGAATGCCCTCCTTACGATCTATAAAGCCCGGTCTGAACGCATGCGATTGCTCATGAGGAATAACATACCTGCAGACATCCGTTGGTTAATCGAGGCTAAAGTACGATTGGCAGGTGAGTTACCTCCTAAATTTATTGCATACATGCCTGGTTGTGGTAAAGGAAATTACACAAGAAAACGACGAGCTCGAAGAATTTCTGTTGCTTGTCATAAGTGTGCCAGAATGAGTTGTGATAAAAACCCATGTTCTTTAGGAATGGTGTCTGATAACAGAGAAGATAAGATTCAATTCATTAGGGATGGCTTGAATAAGGAGTCATTGGATGATATCCTTTTGTCTCTTGAAACGCATCCCAGTGGATATGTGCAAGGAGCGATTCTCCGGTTATGGCCATTATTCCAGAAAGAGCATGCACGATATAGTCTCGGGAATCTGACTATAAACGACCATGTTTGCCAGTTTATAAGAAAACTGGATAGGAAGCCTATCCTCGACCCATAGAGGGCGTTCAAGCCGTTTCTGGACGTAAAACCAGAGGAAGATGTGAGCCACAGTCGCAACTACGTGTAAATATCCTTTTACTTTACTGTTATTTTATTTCATTTCACTGTTGTTTTATTGCATTATTGCCTTTAATAATTTTATTACTGTTTGCTTTTTCCTTTTTACTGTTTCCTTTTTTACTCGCGAGCCACGCGCTTTATGCGTTATTTGACACTGACATGTTACCTCATACACAGCTGTGACCCACTATCACCAAGATTCTTAAATGTGATTTATCTTTTGTCAAGCACTCACAAATTATTTTTGAGAAGTATCACAATGGCAGCTACTCCCAATAGACAATTCAAGAACATTTGTGTACTTTCTGGATTTACCTATGGCAAACATAAAGAGTTCGTGGAGGCAACCATAGATCTTGGTCGAAGCATAGCAGCAAGAAAATTACATTTGGTGTATGGAGGAGGTAACCGAGGGTTATCAAAAATGGTCTCAGAAGCAGCTTTTATCAGAGGAAGTCAAGTGTTAGGCATCATCCCAAGAGTCCTAAAACCATTGGGCAGTTCGTCTGACTCATCAACTGGAGAAGAGTTAGTCGTCTCAGGTATGCAAGAAAGAATAACTGAAATGCTTAATCATGCTGATGCTTTTATTTTCCTTCCAGGAGATCTTGCAACACTAGAGGCACTTATGACACTAGCATCTTGGGCCCATCTACACATTCACCAGAAACCCATCGGTTTGTTAAATGTCAATAACTTTTATGATGGCTTTATCGCATTTCTTAACCATGCAATAAAAAACTGTTTCATTCCTTCTAATGTGAAAAAACTCTTTCTTTGTGCTCACACTGCTAATGAGCTACTTGATATGTTACAAGCTTATAAACCGGAGCCAGACCCCTGGACCTTTGTGTTGGAGCGACCAAATAATGATGGTAACAGTAGCCGCAGTAAGAAGTACAAATTAGATTTAACTCTCCGCCTATAAATATTTTCTTCTGTGTTGCACCACCCAGGTGATGTCTTCTAAACTCTACTTCTTTCCTTTAAAACATTGAGGACAATGTTTCGTTCTGGTTGGGGGGAGGGAATAGTCGACAATTGTGGAATCTTGGTTAAGTTTTTACTGATTTTTTGTTGTAGAAACTAACTGTTGCTAACGTTTTGTGTTGAAGATGGCTGAATATGGAGTGTAGTTACTCTAGAAACGCATCTTCATCGTTTAAAAAAAAAAAAAAAAAAAAAAAACTCGTTTTCTTCCTCTTTCTCCTTTATAAATATGTAGTTTCTCCTTTATAAATATGTAGTTTCAAATTTTTGAGTCGAAGATGGCTGAATATGGAGTGTAGTGCCTCTAGAAACGCATCTTCTTAGTTAAAAAAAAAAAAAAAAACAATTCTTTTTCTAATTAAATTTTCTACATCATTTTCACATTTCTGCATGCATATTTTCCTTTCATGTTTAGAATAGGTTGGGGGGTAGAATGTTGTTTAAAAAAAAAAAATTTGTGTTATTTGTTTTAACATTGGATGACATGATTAATTTCAAATTTTAGTATTTGTATTATCTTTGGTCTTAAGTGATGTTACGCTATGTTTGCTACTTTACATGTTGATGTCGGAGACAAATATGAGTTGCTTGAAGGAATGAACATGTCATAAATAAGTGCCAAGTGAGTTGTTGAGCCTATCATTTTCTTGGAGAGTAACCCTTTTGCCCATTCTCTATACAGCTTAGCAGTTTATTATTTTATACACGATCTCTAGATTTCTTTTGAGTTAACCCTTTAAAAAAAAAAAAGGTAAAATTAAAAAAAGAAAAAAAAGAAAAAGAAAAAAAATGTGTGTTGCTACATTGGGATGCCCATTTAACTAGTAGATATGGATAATTATTTAGAGCCCTAAAAAACGATGGAAAGGCCATCTTTGATCCGTTTGAGCCTTTCTAGCCATCCCTGTTATTAAATATCCATAGTTACCCCTTTTGAGCCTTTAAAAAAAAAAAAAAAAAAAAAAAAGAAGAACAAAAGCCTTTTCTTTGTCAACTTATCATCTTGACCCACTCCGATTTGGAGTATTACCCAATGTCTTTTAAGTTCCATCACCTATTTATGTTTGAGAAAATGTAAATAATTATGTTGTTCAGTGAAGTTATGCCAAATAAAAGCAAAAAAAAAAAAAAAAAAAAAACAAAAACAAAAAAACAAAAGTTGTTGTTTCAAAATAATAAAATAACAATAATAGGTGAAATCCACCTTGCAAGTACATTGCGCTTGAGAATTGCACTATCCAAGCCTTATAATCTAAGGCTTTAAGATGTTTTATAATTGACTTCCAAGATGTCAAGAGTTTTTAATAAATCTTGACAAATAACAATAATCATACACCTCTTTCTCAAGTATTACCGTACTTACAAGAACTAATTTTTTTTTATGTAGAATTAAAGTTTACAAAGATTAATCACTGCTCAAAGGAGAATAGAAACCCAGAAATCCAACCCCTACTATTCTAAAAAGGGTTGGGAGGGAGGCTAGCTCTCGGTTTACAGAGGAGCAGCGGGCAGTCTTTGCTCATGCTTAACCGTGATAATTGTTGAGTGTTAGAAAATGCATATTTATAAAGGAGAAAACCGTCATTTTACATTTCAAGTCTTACTAACAACCCTTACTTTTATGTATTTAACCTTCTTGTGATGTAATTACGTGTGTGTTATTTTAATTAAGTATTTTATGTATTTTAGGGGCATTATAGTCATTTCACAATAAAGGAGAGATCAGATGGCAAAACGGACATCACTTTTGAACTCATGACGGTCGAAAACCTTAGGAAGGGCATAAAAGGAAAAATGGCACTATTCACATGTACGGTACTATTCACGTATACGGTACTGTATATGTTACTGTTCACGGCACTGTTCACATAGACGGACGATGACGTGGCATTGACCGATGATGTGGCATTGACTGATGAGGTGTCACGATCCTGTTGGACTAAAACTCTTATGTACTGTTGATGGTGACGTGGCAGCATATCAGTGGACGAAAAATCTCGCGTACGGTGCATGCATCACACAGGATTATTTTCAACCAAACCGCGTTACTGTTCATCCGGGTCAAACCGTGTTACTGTTCATCCGCGTGGTCAAACCGTGGACTGTTGACTGATGACGTGGCGCAATCCTGAGCGTCCAAACTGTTTTTAATCCGATGGCCATGATTTACTCCATGTATCTATAAAAAGGGGGCCTCCCCCCCTAATTTGATATCTCTGAATCCATTTTTGGGATCCATTTTCTATAATTCCCTCTCCATCTTGTATTTTCTTTGTATTTTAATAAATTCCCTTTTTGCCCCTAGTTCAATTATGAGTAGCTAATTTCTTTTCAAACTTGGGTTGAAGGTGAAGTCTCAACATGTGTCATTGGCTTTATTTGGTAAATTTATTTTCTTTTCCCCTCTAGTTTTTGTGGATGATTTGACTTATCGTCGACAAATAATACTGATCTTGTCTAGATACCGCCTTAGTTACACCGGCTCTCTAGTATAAGGTTATTATTATTTGGCACGATAAGCCCTTAGCACCATATTGATTAGAGCGTGGTTCATGAGGTGTGGATTCCCCCCTCATGATTTAATTAGCATTAATATGGATTATTTAGCCCATGATGCATGTTGATACGGATCCAGATACCTAAGTACGTCAATTTAATCGATTTTCTCTACAATTTATTCTCGCCATTGCAATTCCAAAATTAATACGGATATTTGAAATCACTTCCACCACAGTTCCAATCACCCATTTACAAAATTAATTCTACACACAATTAAAATCCACCTCCTCGTGGGATCGACACTCGTTACCATTGATCTACACTACAATAGATTCGTGCGCTTGCGAGTACATTAAAATTTGCACAACAAGTTTTTGGCGCCGTTGCCGGGGAGGTAAGTAATTTTAATTCATAGAATTAATTTTTGTGGATAATTTCTTTTATTTGTTTTCTTGTATTTTTTTTTTATTAAAAAAAAAAAGAAAAAAAAAGTAAATCTACATTTAGAGGTTAGTATTTCTTTTCTTTTTCTCTTCTTTAAAATTCTGTAATTTAATTTTCAATTTATTTTTTCTTTGTAATTTTTGTTTATCTTATTAATTTAATTTTTAGTTAATTTATTTCACGTATTTATTTTTGTGTATTTTTATAGAAATGTTGTAATAGCGCAAACAAGGTTAGTATCGTAATTTCTCCCTCTTCTTTATTTTTATTTGTTTTGTTCTCATCTTTATTTTTTATTTGTTTTGTTCCCATCTTTATTTTTATTTTATTTATTTTGCATGCATGGTCGTAGGTCATTATTACCTAATCTTGAACCTATAGACCTTGAATTAGAAAAAACACTTCGCACACACAAACACGTTAAAAATAAAATGGATTTACAAGCACCACAGGAGAGGCCATTTAAGGACTATTTTAGTCCCTTAGCTAATTTGAGCACATCATGTATTAGATACCCAAATGTAGCTGCTAGGAGTTTTGAATTAAAACCTAGTGTGCTAAATTGTCTCCCCACATTTTATGGCCTAGAAAATGAGGACCCATATAATCATCTGAATGATTTTCATGCAATTTTTCAAACTTTTAAATATGAAAATTTTTCAGACGATGATGTTAAACTTAGACTATTCCCATTTTCTTTAAAGGATAGAGCTCGTTCATGGTTAAATACTTTGCCTGCTAATAGCATTGCATCATGGGAACAAATGGTTACAAAATTTCTAAATAAATATTTCCCAGTGCATAAAACCAATTCTATTCGCAGGGAAATTTCAGAGTTTACACAAAGAGAGGACGAGCAGTTTTTCGAAACATGGGAGCGATTCAATGGGCTACTCTTGAAGTGTCCACATCATGGGTACGAAAAATGGCATCAATGCCAATACTTTTTGGAGGGATTATTGCCGAATGTGCAAGAATGGCTAATGGCAACAAGTGGAGGAGAGCTAATGTCAAAAAGTGCATCAGAAATTTGGGAGTTTTTCCAGCGACAAGCGGATAATTCCCAACAACGGAGTCGATCACTCAGGAATACCAGAAGAATTAAGGGAGTAAATGAGGTTCAAATTGGCGAGTCAACTTCGGGAATCAAAGAAGTCAAGGAGATGGTTGAAGGTCTTGCTCGACAAATAGCATCGTTATCGACTGCTAAATCAACAGAATCACATGACCCTGACTCATATCCAGATCAAGCCAATGCCATAGGTGTAATGAGAAAGCCATCTAATTACAACCCATACTCCAACACATATAACCCTGGATGGAGAGACCACCCCAATTTTTCATGGTCTCAAGGATTCCAACAGAATGGACCAGCAGCTCCAGCTCCACCAATGCAACAAATTCCTCAAAATCCTCAAGCCTCTCAGCCACCATTCAGACCATACAATCAGAACCAGAACTACTCTCAACCCAGACCATGGGAGGATGCATTCCAGAATTTCAAGAATGTTACTCATTCTACCATTGAGCAACAGAACCGCACCATTGATGGACTACGAAATGAGTTGAGAGCAGGCTTCAACTCACAAGCTCAATCAGTTTCAAGCCTCGAGAAGATGGTGGGACAACTTGCTTCTTCAGTTCAGACCTTGGCAATGACTGTTGAGAAAGGAAAATTTCCAAGTCAACCAGTGCCTAATCCTAAAGGAGTATATGAAGCAAGTACCAGTTCACCACAACAGCATGGAGAGGTCAAAGCAGTCATGACCTTGCGAAAAGGAAAAGAAGTCGACAACAAAGTGGAGATGCCGGTGACCAAAGAAAATCAAATTGTACCTGTGAATGTTGAGGACTCACCACCGGAGGAAAAAGAAGAAACCAACCCACGAGAATACATTCCGAAAGCTCCATTTCCTCAGAGGTTAGCGAAAGGAAAAAAGGGAAAATCCACAGGTGAGATTCTTGAAATCTTCAAACAGGTAAGTGTTAACATCCCTTTGCTTGATGCTATAAAGCAAGTTCCATCTTATGCCAAGTTTCTTAAAGACCTTTGTACTAAAAAGAGAAATATGCATGTTCAAAAGAAGGCATTTTTAACAGAAAACGTTAGTTCTATACTCCAATATAAAATTCCTTTAAAATGCAAAGACCCAGGCTCCCCCACTATCTCATGTAGTATAGGGAACCACACAATTGAGAATGCTTTGTTGGATTTAGGAGCTAGTGTAAATCTGTTGCCTTACTCTGTATTCGTGAAACTTGGACTGAGAGAATTACACCCAACTCCAGTGGTGTTACAGCTTGCAGATCGGTCCACGAAAATACCTCGTGGTATTGTGGAGGACGTGCTTATCCAGGTAGACAAGTTTTATTTTCCTGTTGATTTCATTGTAATTGACACTCAACCAATACAGGACTCAAGGAAGCACATCCCCATTATTCTAGGCCGACCTTTCTTGGCAACTGCAGATGCTCATATTCAATGTAGGACCGGAAATATGCAATTGTCCTTCGGCAACATGACTATGGAGCTAAATATTTTCAACATTGCCAAACAACCTCACAGTGCAGATGATGGAATTGTTGATGTGGATTTAATAGAAACAATAGTTGATAATACTTTTCTTTCAAACCTTAGTGATGATCCTTTACAAACATGTTTAACTCACTTTGGTTTGGATTTTAATATTGACAGATCGGTTGATGAGGTCAACGCTCTACTTGACTCAGCACCATCCATGGACACTAATAAATGGAAGTCAAGAGTAGAACAACTAGCACCATCAGAGAAGAAACTCATCCCATCATCAGAATCACCACCGAAACTCGAGCTCAAACCATTGCCCAACACATTGGAATATGCATTTTTGGGGGAAGAAAGTACTCTACCGGTAATCATCTCATCATCTCTAAATGACGAACAAAAAGATAAGTTGTTGGATGTTTTAAAAGAGCACAAAGGAGCATTAGGATGGACCATAGCAGACATCAAATGTATAAATCCAGTAGACTGCATGCATTACATTTACCTTGATGAAAATGCTAAATCTACTAGGGAAATGCAACGTCGGTTAAATCCTAATATGAAAGAAGTTGTTAGAACAGAAGTCCTTAAGCTATTAGACGCAGGTATCATTTACCCAATTTCTGATAGTTCATGGGTCAGTCCTGTACAAGTTGTCCCCAAAAAGTCAGGAGTCACAGTAGTTACCAATGCTGATAATGAATTGATACCAACTAGAGTAACTACAGGATGGCGTGTATGCATTGATTATAGAAAGTTGAATTCTGTCACACGTAAAGACCATTTTCCTTTACCATTTATCGATCAAATGCTTGATAGATTAGCAGGCCATGAATTTTATTGCTTTCTAGATGGCTACTCAGGATATAATCAGATTCCCATAGCACCAAAAGATCAGGAGAAAACTACTTTCACTTGCCCTTTTGGCACATTTGCATATAGGAGAATGCCATTTGGATTATGTAATGCACCTGCTACATTTCAACGATGCATGTTGAGCATTTTTTCTGATATGGTTGAACGATTCCTTGAAGTCTTTATGGATGATTTTTCTGTCTTTGGTGACTCGTTTGATCAATGTTTACATCATCTAACACTAGTTCTGCAGAGATGTACCGAGAAGAGTTTAGTCTTAAATTGGGAGAAGTGCCATTTTATGGTAAAACAAGGTATTGTTCTCGGTCATATCATTTCAAGCAAAGGTATTGAGGTTGACAAAGCCAAGGTAGATCTCATTTCTAATCTTCCTCCACCTAAAACAGTCAGAGAAGTAAGATCTTTCCTTGGGCATGCTGGTTTCTATAGACGTTTCATTAAAGATTTTAGCAAAGTTTCTAGACCCTTATGCAATTTACTTGCTAAGGATGTACCTTTTATCTTTAATGATTCATGTCTCATGGCGTTTGAAAAATTAAAGCAGTTGTTGACATCATCACCCATCATTCAGGCCCCAAACTGGAGCTTACCATTTGAGCTCATGTGTGATGCATCTGATTATGCAGTAGGAGCAGTATTAGGACAAAGAGTTGATCGAATTCCCCACGTTATTTACTATGCTAGTATGACATTAAATGATGCACAGTTGAACTATTCAACTACTGAAAAAGAAATGCTAGCAGTAGTGTTTGCATTGGAAAAATTTCGATCATATCTCATTGGTTGTAAAATAATTATATTCACGGATCATGCTGCTCTTAAATATCTTCTTACAAAGAAAGATGCAAAAGCTAGACTAATTCGTTGGGTGTTACTTTTGCAGGAATTTGACTTGGAATTCAAAGATAAGAAAGGGACAGAAAATGTTGTAGCGGACCATCTCTCTCGTCTCCATTTTGACACAATTACAGAGCCATTAATATTAAATGAGTCATTTCCAGATGAACAATTAATGAGTGTGGAAGTATTGCCTTGGTATGCTGATATAGTTAATTATCTTGTTACAGGTAAATTTCCAGAGCATTGGACCAAGCAAGACAAGGCTAAATTCTTTGCGGAAATAAAGAATTTCTTTTGGGATGACCCATATTTGTTCAAGTATTGTGCAGACCAAATTGTTAGACGATGTGTCCCAGAAAGTGAAATTCAGAATATCCTTTCATTCTGCCATGAACAAGCTTGTGGAGGCCATTTCAGTGCTAAGAAAACAGCGACTAAAGTTTTACAATGTGGTTTCTATTGGCCAACTATATTTCGAGATGCTTACACTTTCTGTTCTTCATGTGATAGGTGTCAACGAATGGGGAGCATTACACGAAGGAACATGATGCCACTAAATCCAATTTTAGTGGTTGAGATTTTTGACGTATGGGGTATCGACTTCATGGGACCCTTTCCCCCTTCTTTTGGCCATCAATACATATTGGTTGGTGTTGACTACGTCTCAAAATGGGTAGAAGCAATTCCATGTAGAACCAATGATCACAAAGTGGTGATAGAATTTTTGAAAAGCAACATTGTCTCACGCTTTGGATTCCCTCGAGCAATAATCAGTGATGGTGGTGCCCACTTTTGTAACAAAGCATTCAAAGCTCTTTTGACAAAGTATTCAATCACACACAAAGTGGCGACCCCGTATCATCCGCAAACCAGTGGCCAAGTTGAGATCTCCAATCGAGAAATAAAGCACATATTAGAAAAGACGGTGAGGCCAGACAGGAAAGATTGGTCATTACGACTTGATGATGCATTATGGGCATATAGAACGGCTTTCAAGACCCCGATTCGGATATCACCCTACAGGCTAGTGTATGGAAAAGCTTGCCACCTACCTGTGGAACTCGAGCATCGTGCATATTGGGCCATCAAGAAATTCAACTTTGACATGCAGCAAGCCAGCTCAGAAAGAAGATTACAGCTGGCAGAACTTGAAGAAATTCGCAATGATGCATACGAAAATGCCAAGATTTACAAGCAACGAATGAAAGTCTTCCATGATAAGCAAATTATGAGAAAATCGTTCACTCCAGGTCAGAAAGTGCTTTTATTCAATTCTCGCTTGCACCTATTCCCAGGTAAGTTACGCTCTCGTTGGTCTGGCCCATTTATTGTACATATTGTTTTTCCACATGGGGCAATTGAAATTAAGGACCCAAAGAACGGTGTCACGTTTAAAGTTAATGGTCAAAGATTAAAGCCATATCTAGAGTACCAACCACATGGAGAAGACACCGAAATAAATTTGAGTGACCCACCAAATTTGAATTGAATTTTTTTTTCTTTTCGTTGATTTGATTTTTTTTCTTTCTTTATATTATTCTTTTGCTAATTGAAATTATTTTTTTACATAAGTGTGTTTGTTTAACTATTAAGTTTTCTCTTATCATTTTTAATCATGAGTCTCATACTTAGACTGTTCCTCCTGAACATTCTTAAACCACTTCAACGTGTCAAAACTCATCTCAAAAGGCAGATTCAATTTTGTAAAACACAACGCATTTGGGCTCTACAACCACCAGAGTTAGTAGCCTATGTTGAGGGTTTAGAACGCCAACTCAGAGACATTGAGAGAAGTGTTTACGACATCCAGTTGGAGCTTGAGGTAAATTCAATAAGAGGACGATTTTAATTTTCTTTGTGTGTTTTGATTTGTTTTTCTGTTTGTGTGCTTTAGTTTGTTACCCCGGTGAAGTGGCGGATAACGGTACTCCGTGACAATCAAGTCGGTTACTTCAGTTTCCCATAATAACTGATATTCTGAGGCGAAGGTATGGACAGAAACGAGATTCTAGCGAAGCTTCACAAGCGATTCCCTTCACTTCCTCAGAATGCCCTCCTTACGATCTATAAAGCCTGGTCTGAACGCATGCGATTGCTCATGAGGAATAACATACCTGCAGACATCCGTTGGTTAATCGAGGCTAAAGTACGATTGGCAGGTGAGTTACCTCCTAAATTTATTGCATACATGCCTGGTTGTGGTAAAGGAAATTACGCAAGAAAACGACGAGCTCGAAGAATTTCTGTTGCTTGTCATAAGTGTGCCAGAATGAGTTGCGATAAAAACCCATGTTCTTTAGGAATGGTGTCTGATAACAGAGAAGATAAGATTCAATTCATTAGGGATGGCTTGAATAAGGAGTCATTGGATGATATCCTTTTGTCTCTTGAAACGCATCCCAGTGGATATGTGCAAGGAGCGATTCTCCGGTTATGGCCATTATTCCAGAAAGAGCATGCACGATATAGTCTCGGGAATCTGACTATAAACGACCATGTTTTCCAGTTTATAAGAAAACTGGATAGGAAGCCTATCCTCGACCCATAGAGGGCGTTCAAGCCGTTTCTGGACATAAAACCAGAGGAAGATGTGAGCCACAGTCGCAACTACGTGTAAATATCCTTTTACTTTACTGTTATTTTATTTCATTTCACTGTTGTTTTATTGCATTATTGCCTTTAATAATTTTATTACTGTTTGCTTTTTCCTTTTTACTGTTTCCTTTTTTACTCGCGAGCCACGCGCTTTATGCGTTATTTGACACTGACATGTTACCTCATACACAGCTGTGACCCACTATCACCAAGATTCTTAAATGTGATTTATCTTTTGTCAAGCACTCACAAATTATTTTTGAGAAGTATCACAATGGCAGCTACTCCCAATAGACAATTCAAGAACATTTGTGTACTTTCTGGATTTACCTATGGCAAACATAAAGAGTTCGTGGAGGCAACCATAGATCTTGGTCGAAGCATAGCAGCAAGAAAATTACATTTGGTGTATGGAGGAGGTAACCGAGGGTTATCAAAAATGGTCTCAGAAGCAGCTTTTATCAGAGGAAGTCAAGTGTTAGGCATCATCCCAAGAGTCCTAAAACCATTGGGCAGTTCGTCTGACTCATCAACTGGAGAAGAGTTAGTCGTCTCAGGTATGCAAGAAAGAATAACTGAAATGCTTAATCATGCTGATGCTTTTATTTTCCTTCCAGGAGATCTTGCAACACTAGAGGCACTTATGACACTAGCATCTTGGGCCCATCTACACATTCACCAGAAACCCATCGGTTTGTTAAATGTCAATAACTTTTATGATGGCTTTATCGCATTTCTTAACCATGCAATAAAAAACTGTTTCATTCCTTCTAATGTGAAAAAACTCTTTCTTTGTACTCACACTGCTAATGAGCTACTTGATATGTTACAAGCTTATAAACCGGAGCCAGACCCCTGGACCTTTGTGTTGGAGCGACCAAATAATGATGGTAACAGTAGCCGCAGTAAGAAGTACAAATTAGATTTAACTCTCCGCCTATAAATATTTTCTTTTGTGTTGCACCACCCAGGTGATGTCTTCTAAACTCTACTTCTTTCCTTTAAAACATTGAGGACAATGTTTCGTTCTGGTTGGGGGGAGGGAATAGTCGACAATTGTGGAATCTTGGTTAAGTTTTTACTGATTTTTTGTTGTAGAAACTAACTGTTGCTAACGTTTTGTGTTGAAGATGGCTGAATATGGAGTGTAGTTACTCTAGAAACGCATCTTCATCGTTTAAAAAAAAAAAAAAAAAAACTCGTTTTCTTCCTCTTTCTCCTTTATAAATATGTAGTTTCTCCTTTATAAATATGTAGTTTCAAATTTTTGAGTCGAAGATGGCTGAATATGGAGTGTAGTGCCTCTAGAAACGCATCTTCTTAGTTAAAAAAAAAAAAAAAAAACAATTCTTTTTCTAATTAAATTTTCTACATCATTTTCACATTTCTGCATGCATATTTTCCTTTCATGTTTAGAATAGGTTGGGGGGTAGAATGTTGTTTAAAAAAAAAAAAATTTGTGTTATTTGTTTTAACATTGGATGACATGATTAATTTCAAATTTTAGTATTTGTATTATCTTTGGTCTTAAGTGATGTTACGCTATGTTTGCTACTTTACATGTTGATGTCGGAGACAAATATGAGTTGCTTGAAGGAATGAACATGTCATAAATAGGTGCCAAGTGAGTTGTTGAGCCTATCATTTTCTTGGAGAGTAACCCTTTTGCCCATTCTCTATACAGCTTAGCAGTTTATTATTTTATACACGATCTCTAGATTTCTTTTGAGTTAACCCTTTAAAAAAAAAAAGGTAAAATTAAAAAAAAAAAAAAGAAAAAAAAAAGAAAAAAAATGTGTGTTGCTACATTGGGATGCCCATTTAACTAGTAGATATGGATAATTATTTAGAGCCCTAAAAAACGATGGAAAGGCCATCTTTGATCCGTTTGAGCCTTTCTAGCCATCCCTGTTATTAAATATCCATAGTTACCCCTTTTGAGCCTTTAAAAAAAAAAAAAAAAAAAAAAGAAGAACAAAAGCCTTTTCTTTGTCAACTTATCATCTTGACCCACTCCGATTTGGAGTATTACCCAATGTCTTTTAAGTTCCATCACCTATTTATGTTTGAGAAAATGTAAATAATTATGTTGTTCAGTGAAGTTATGCCAAATAAAAGCAAAAAAAAAAAAAAACAAAAACAAAAAAACAAAAGTTGTTGTTTCAAAATAATAAAATAACAATAATAGGTGAAATCCACCTTGCAAGTACATTGCGCTTGAGAATTGCACTATCCAAGCCTTATAATCTAAGGCTTTAAGATGTTTTATAATTGACTTCCAAGATGTCAAGAGTTTTTAATAAATCTTGACAAATAACAATAATCATACACCTCTTTCTCAAGTATTACCGTACTTACAAGAACTAATTTTTTTTTATGTAGAATTAAAGTTTACAAAGATTAATCACTGCTCAAAGGAGAATAGAAACCCAGAAATCCAACCCCTACTATTCTAAAAAGGGTTGGGAGGGAGGCTAGCTCTCGGTTTACAGAGGAGCAGCGGGCAGTCTTTGCTCATGCTTAACCGTGATAATTGTTGAGTGTTAGAAAATGCATATTTATAAAGGAGAAAACCGTCATTTTACATTTCAAGTCTTACTAACAACCCTTACTTTTATGTATTTAACCTTCTTGTGATGTAATTACGTGTGTGTTATTTTAATTAAGTATTTTATGTATTTTAGGGGCATTATAGTCATTTCACAATAAAGGAGAGATCAGATGGCAAAACGGACATCACTTTTGAACTCATGACGGTCGAAAACCTTAGGAAGGGCATAAAAGGAAAAATGGCACTATTCACATGTACGGTACTATTCACGTATACGGTACTGTATATGTTACTGTTCACGGCACTGTTCACATAGACGGACGATGACGTGGCATTGACCGATGATGTGGCATTGACTGATGAGGTGTCACGATCCTGTTGGACTAAAACTCTTATGTACTGTTGATGGTGACGTGGCAGCATATCAGTGGACGAAAAATCTCGCGTACGGTGCATGCATCACACAGGATTATTTTCAACCAAATCGCGTTACTGTTCATCCGGGTCAAACCGTGTTACTGTTCATCCGCGTGGTCAAACCGTGGATTGTTGACTGATGACGTGGCGCAATCCTGAGCGTCCAAACTGTTTTTAATCCGATGGCCATGATTTACTCCATGTATCTATAAAAAGGGGGCCTCCCCCCCTAATTTGATATCTCTGAATCCATTTTTGGGATCCATTTTCTAAAATTCCCTCTCCATCTTGTATTTTCTTTGTATTTTAATAAATTCCCTTTTTGCCCCTAGTTCAATTATGAGTAGCTAATTTCTTTTCAAACTTGGGTTGAAGGTGAAGTCTCAACATGTGTCATTGGCTTTATTTGGTAAATTTATTTTCTTTTCCCCTCTAGTTTTTGTGGATGATTTGACTTATCGTCGACAAATAATACTGATCTTGTCTAGATACCGCCTTGGTTACACCGGCTCTCTAGTATAAGGTTATTATTATTTGGCACGATAAGCCCTTAGCACCATATTGATTAGAGCGTGGTTCATGAGGTGTGGATTCCCCCCTCATGATTTAATTAGCATTAATATGGATTATTTAGCCCATGATGCATGTTGATACGGATCCAGATACCTAAGTACGTCAATTTAATCGATTTTCTCTACAATTTATTCTCGCCATTGCAATTCCAAAATTAATACGGATATTTGAAATCACTTCCACCACAGTTCCAATCACCCATTTACAAAATTAATTCTACACACAATTAAAATCCACCTCCTCGTGGGATCGACACTCGTTACCATTGATCTACACTACAATAGATTCGTGCGCTTGCGAGTACATTAAAATTTGCACAACAAGTTTTTGGCGCCGTTGCCGGGGAGGTAAGTAATTTTAATTCATAGAATTAATTTTTGTGGATAATTTCTTTTATTTGTTTTCTTGTATTTTTTTTTTATTAAAAAAAAAAAGAAAAAAAAAAGTAAATCTACATTTAGAGGTTAGTATTTCTTTTCTTTTTCTCTTCTTTAAAATTCTGTAATTTAATTTTCAATTTATTTTTTCTTTGTAATTTTTGTTTATCTTATTAATTTAATTTTTAGTTAATTTATTTCACGTATTTATTTTTGTGTATTTTTATAGAAATGTTGTAATAGCGCAAACAAGGTTAGTATCGTAATTTCTCCCTCTTCTTTATTTTTATTTGTTTTGTTCTCATCTTTATTTTTTATTTGTTTTGTTCCCATCTTTATTTTTATTTTATTTATTTTGCATGCATGGTCGTAGGTCATTATTACCTAATCTTGAACCTATAGACCTTGAATTAGAAAAAACACTTCGCACACACAAACACGTTAAAAATAAAATGGATTTACAAGCACCACAGGAGAGGCCATTTAAGGACTATTTTAGTCCCTTAGCTAATTTGAGCACATCATGTATTAGATACCCAAATGTAGCTGCTAGGAGTTTTGAATTAAAACCTAGTGTGCTAAATTGTCTCCCCACATTTTATGGCCTAGAAAATGAGGACCCATATAATCATCTGAATGATTTTCATGCAATTTTTCAAACTTTTAAATATGAAAATTTTTCAGACGATGATGTTAAACTTAGACTATTCCCATTTTCTTTAAAGGATAGAGCTCGTTCATGGTTAAATACTTTGCCTGCTAATAGCATTGCATCATGGGAACAAATGGTTACAAAATTTCTAAATAAATATTTCCCAGTGCATAAAACCAATTCTATTCGCAGGGAAATTTCAGAGTTTACACAAAGAGAGGACGAGCAGTTTTTCGAAACATGGGAGCGATTCAATGGGCTACTCTTGAAGTGTCCACATCATGGGTACGAAAAATGGCATCAATGCCAATACTTTTTGGAGGGATTATTGCCGAATGTGCAAGAATGGCTAATGGCAACAAGTGGAGGAGAGCTAATGTCAAAAAGTGCATCAGAAATTTGGGAGTTTTTCCAGCGACAAGCGGATAATTCCCAACAACGGAGTCGATCACTCAGGAATACCAGAAGAATTAAGGGAGTAAATGAGGTTCAAATTGGCGAGTCAACTTCGGGAATCAAAGAAGTCAAGGAGATGGTTGAAGGTCTTGCTCGACAAATAGCATCGTTATCGACTGCTAAATCAACAGAATCACATGACCCTGACTCATATCCAGATCAAGCCAATGCCATAGGTGTAATGAGAAAGCCATCTAATTACAACCCATACTCCAACACATATAACCCTGGATGGAGAGACCACCCCAATTTTTCATGGTCTCAAGGATTCCAACAGAATGGACCAGCAGCTCCAGCTCCACCAATGCAACAAATTCCTCAAAATCCTCAAGCCTCTCAGCCACCATTCAGACCATACAATCAGAACCAGAACTACTCTCAACCCAGACCATGGGAGGATGCATTCCAGAATTTCAAGAATGTTACTCATTCTACCATTGAGCAACAGAACCGCACCATTGATGGACTACGAAATGAGTTGAGAGCAGGCTTCAACTCACAAGCTCAATCAGTTTCAAGCCTCGAGAAGATGGTGGGACAACTTGCTTCTTCAGTTCAGACCTTGGCAATGACTGTTGAGAAAGGAAAATTTCCAAGTCAACCAGTGCCTAATCCTAAAGGAGTATATGAAGCAAGTACCAGTTCACCACAACAGCATGGAGAGGTCAAAGCAGTCATGACCTTGCGAAAAGGAAAAGAAGTCGACAACAAAGTGGAGATGCCGGTGACCAAAGAAAATCAAATTGTACCTGTGAATGTTGAGGACTCACCACCGGAGGAAAAAGAAGAAACCAACCCACGAGAATACATTCCGAAAGCTCCATTTCCTCAGAGGTTAGCGAAAGGAAAAAAGGGAAAATCCACAGGTGAGATTCTTGAAATCTTCAAACAGGTAAGTGTTAACATCCCTTTGCTTGATGCTATAAAGCAAGTTCCATCTTATGCCAAGTTTCTTAAAGACCTTTGTACTAAAAAGAGAAATATGCATGTTCAAAAGAAGGCATTTTTAACAGAAAACGTTAGTTCTATACTCCAATATAAAATTCCTTTAAAATGCAAAGACCCAGGCTCCCCCACTATCTCATGTAGTATAGGGAACCACACAATTGAGAATGCTTTGTTGGATTTAGGAGCTAGTGTAAATCTGTTGCCTTACTCTGTATTCGTGAAACTTGGACTGAGAGAATTACACCCAACTCCAGTGGTGTTACAGCTTGCAGATCGGTCCACGAAAATACCTCGTGGTATTGTGGAGGACGTGCTTATCCAGGTAGACAAGTTTTATTTTCCTGTTGATTTCATTGTAATTGACACTCAACCAATACAGGACTCAAGGAAGCACATCCCCATTATTCTAGGCCGACCTTTCTTGGCAACTGCAGATGCTCATATTCAATGTAGGACCGGAAATATGCAATTGTCCTTCGGCAACATGACTATGGAGCTAAATATTTTCAACATTGCCAAACAACCTCACAGTGCAGATGATGGAATTGTTGATGTGGATTTAATAGAAACAATAGTTGATAATACTTTTCTTTCAAACCTTAGTGATGATCCTTTACAAACATGTTTAACTCACTTTGGTTTGGATTTTAATATTGACAGATCGGTTGATGAGGTCAACGCTCTACTTGACTCAGCACCATCCATGGACACTAATAAATGGAAGTCAAGAGTAGAACAACTAGCACCATCAGAGAAGAAACTCATCCCATCATCAGAATCACCACCGAAACTCGAGCTCAAACCATTGCCCAACACATTGGAATATGCATTTTTGGGGGAAGAAAGTACTCTACCGGTAATCATCTCATCATCTCTAAATGACGAACAAAAAGATAAGTTGTTGGATGTTTTAAAAGAGCACAAAGGAGCATTAGGATGGACCATAGCAGACATCAAATGTATAAATCCAGTAGACTGCATGCATTACATTTACCTTGATGAAAATGCTAAATCTACTAGGGAAATGCAACGTCGGTTAAATCCTAATATGAAAGAAGTTGTTAGAACAGAAGTCCTTAAGCTATTAGACGCAGGTATCATTTACCCAATTTCTGATAGTTCATGGGTCAGTCCTGTACAAGTTGTCCCCAAAAAGTCAGGAGTCACAGTAGTTACCAATGCTGATAATGAATTGATACCAACTAGAGTAACTACAGGATGGCGTGTATGCATTGATTATAGAAAGTTGAATTCTGTCACACGTAAAGACCATTTTCCTTTACCATTTATCGATCAAATGCTTGATAGATTAGCAGGCCATGAATTTTATTGCTTTCTAGATGGCTACTCAGGATATAATCAGATTCCCATAGCACCAAAAGATCAGGAGAAAACTACTTTCACTTGCCCTTTTGGCACATTTGCATATAGGAGAATGCCATTTGGATTATGTAATGCACCTGCTACATTTCAACGATGCATGTTGAGCATTTTTTCTGATATGGTTGAACGATTCCTTGAAGTCTTTATGGATGATTTTTCTGTCTTTGGTGACTCGTTTGATCAATGTTTACATCATCTAACACTAGTTCTGCAGAGATGTACCGAGAAGAGTTTAGTCTTAAATTGGGAGAAGTGCCATTTTATGGTAAAACAAGGTATTGTTCTCGGTCATATCATTTCAAGCAAAGGTATTGAGGTTGACAAAGCCAAGGTAGATCTCATTTCTAATCTTCCTCCACCTAAAACAGTCAGAGAAGTAAGATCTTTCCTTGGGCATGCTGGTTTCTATAGACGTTTCATTAAAGATTTTAGCAAAGTTTCTAGACCCTTATGCAATTTACTTGCTAAGGATGTACCTTTTATCTTTAATGATTCATGTCTCATGGCGTTTGAAAAATTAAAGCAGTTGTTGACATCATCACCCATCATTCAGGCCCCAAACTGGAGCTTACCATTTGAGCTCATGTGTGATGCATCTGATTATGCAGTAGGAGCAGTATTAGGACAAAGAGTTGATCGAATTCCCCACGTTATTTACTATGCTAGTATGACATTAAATGATGCACAGTTGAACTATTCAACTACTGAAAAAGAAATGCTAGCAGTAGTGTTTGCATTGGAAAAATTTCGATCATATCTCATTGGTTGTAAAATAATTATATTCACGGATCATGCTGCTCTTAAATATCTTCTTACAAAGAAAGATGCAAAAGCTAGACTAATTCGTTGGGTGTTACTTTTGCAGGAATTTGACTTGGAATTCAAAGATAAGAAAGGGACAGAAAATGTTGTAGCGGACCATCTCTCTCGTCTCCATTTTGACACAATTACAGAGCCATTAATATTAAATGAGTCATTTCCAGATGAACAATTAATGAGTGTGGAAGTATTGCCTTGGTATGCTGATATAGTTAATTATCTTGTTACAGGTAAATTTCCAGAGCATTGGACCAAGCAAGACAAGGCTAAATTCTTTGCGGAAATAAAGAATTTCTTTTGGGATGACCCATATTTGTTCAAGTATTGTGCAGACCAAATTGTTAGACGATGTGTCCCAGAAAGTGAAATTCAGAATATCCTTTCATTCTGCCATGAACAAGCTTGTGGAGGCCATTTCAGTGCTAAGAAAACAGCGACTAAAGTTTTACAATGTGGTTTCTATTGGCCAACTATATTTCGAGATGCTTACACTTTCTGTTCTTCATGTGATAGGTGTCAACGAATGGGGAGCATTACACGAAGGAACATGATGCCACTAAATCCAATTTTAGTGGTTGAGATTTTTGACGTATGGGGTATCGACTTCATGGGACCCTTTCCCCCTTCTTTTGGCCATCAATACATATTGGTTGGTGTTGACTACGTCTCAAAATGGGTAGAAGCAATTCCATGTAGAACCAATGATCACAAAGTGGTGATAGGATTTTTGAAAAGCAACATTGTCTCACGCTTTGGATTCCCTCGAGCAATAATCAGTGATGGTGGTGCCCACTTTTGTAACAAAGCATTCAAAGCTCTTTTGACAAAGTATTCAATCACACACAAAGTGGCGACCCCGTATCATCCGCAAACCAGTGGCCAAGTTGAGATCTCCAATCGAGAAATAAAGCACATATTAGAAAAGACGGTGAGGCCAGACAGGAAAGATTGGTCATTACGACTTGATGATGCATTATGGGCATATAGAACGGCTTTCAAGACCCCGATTCGGATATCACCCTACAGGCTAGTGTATGGAAAAGCTTGCCACCTACCTGTGGAACTCGAGCATCGTGCATATTGGGCCATCAAGAAATTCAACTTTGACATGCAGCAAGCCAGCTCAGAAAGAAGATTACAGCTGGCAGAACTTGAAGAAATTCGCAATGATGCATACGAAAATGCCAAGATTTACAAGCAACGAATGAAAGTCTTCCATGATAAGCAAATTATGAGAAAATCGTTCACTCCAGGTCAGAAAGTGCTTTTATTCAATTCTCGCTTGCACCTATTCCCAGGTAAGTTACGCTCTCGTTGGTCTGGCCCATTTATTGTACATATTGTTTTTCCACATGGGGCAATTGAAATTAAGGACCCAAAGAACGGTGTCACGTTTAAAGTTAATGGTCAAAGATTAAAGCCATATCTAGAGTACCAACCACATGGAGAAGACACCGAAATAAATTTGAGTGACCCACCAAATTTGAATTGAATTTTTTTTTCTTTTCGTTGATTTGATTTTTTTTCTTTCTTTATATTATTCTTTTGCTAATTGAAATTATTTTTTTACATAAGTGTGTTTGTTTAACTATTAAGTTTTCTCTTATCATTTTTAATCATGAGTCTCATACTTAGACTGTTCCTCCTGAACATTCTTAAACCACTTCAACGTGTCAAAACTCATCTCAAAAGGCAGATTCAATTTTGTAAAACACAACGCATTTGGGCTCTACAACCACCAGAGTTAGTAGCCTATGTTGAGGGTTTAGAACGCCAACTCAGAGACATTGAGAGAAGTGTTTACGACATCCAGTTGGAGCTTGAGGTAAATTCAATAAGAGGACGATTTTAATTTTCTTTGTGTGTTTTGATTTGTTTTTCTGTTTGTGTGCTTTAGTTTGTTACCCCGGTGAAGTGGCGGATAACGGTACTCCGTGACAATCAAGTCGGTTACTTCAGTTTCCCATAATAACTGATATTCTGAGGCGAAGGTATGGACAGAAACGAGATTCTAGCGAAGCTTCACAAGCGATTCCCTTCACTTCCTCAGAATGCCCTCCTTACGATCTATAAAGCCTGGTCTGAACGCATGCGATTGCTCATGAGGAATAACATACCTGCAGACATCCGTTGGTTAATCGAGGCTAAAGTACGATTGGCAGGTGAGTTACCTCCTAAATTTATTGCATACATGCCTGGTTGTGGTAAAGGAAATTACGCAAGAAAACGACGAGCTCGAAGAATTTCTGTTGCTTGTCATAAGTGTGCCAGAATGAGTTGCGATAAAAACCCATGTTCTTTAGGAATGGTGTCTGATAACAGAGAAGATAAGATTCAATTCATTAGGGATGGCTTGAATAAGGAGTCATTGGATGATATCCTTTTGTCTCTTGAAACGCATCCCAGTGGATATGTGCAAGGAGCGATTCTCCGGTTATGGCCATTATTCCAGAAAGAGCATGCACGATATAGTCTCGGGAATCTGACTATAAACGACCATGTTTGCCAGTTTATAAGAAAACTGGATAGGAAGCCTATCCTCGACCCATAGAGGGCGTTCAAGCCGTTTCTGGACGTAAAACCAGAGGAAGATGTGAGCCACAGTCGCAACTACGTGTAAATATCCTTTTACTTTACTGTTATTTTATTTCATTTCACTGTTGTTTTATTGCATTATTGCCTTTAATAATTTTATTACTGTTTGCTTTTTCCTTTTTACTGTTTCCTTTTTTACTCGCGAGCCACGCGCTTTATGCGTTATTTGACACTGACATGTTACCTCATACACAGCTGTGACCCACTATCACCAAGATTCTTAAATGTGATTTATCTTTTGTCAAGCACTCACAAATTATTTTTGAGAAGTATCACAATGGCAGCTACTCCCAATAGACAATTCAAGAACATTTGTGTACTTTCTGGATTTACCTATGGCAAACATAAAGAGTTCGTGGAGGCAACCATAGATCTTGGTCGAAGCATAGCAGCAAGAAAATTACATTTGGTGTATGGAGGAGGTAACCGAGGGTTATCAAAAATGGTCTCAGAAGCAGCTTTTATCAGAGGAAGTCAAGTGTTAGGCATCATCCCAAGAGTCCTAAAACCATTGGGCAGTTCGTCTGACTCATCAACTGGAGAAGAGTTAGTCGTCTCAGGTATGCAAGAAAGAATAACTGAAATGCTTAATCATGCTGATGCTTTTATTTTCCTTCCAGGAGATCTTGCAACACTAGAGGCACTTCTGCATGCATATTTTCCTTTCATGTTTAGAATAGGTTGGGGGGTAGAATGTTGTTTAAAAAAAAAAAAATTTGTGTTATTTGTTTTAACATTGGATGACATGATTAATTTCAAATTTTAGTATTTGTATTATCTTTGGTCTTAAGTGATGTTACGCTATGTTTGCTACTTTACATGTTGATGTCGGAGACAAATATGAGTTGCTTGAAGAAATGAACATGTCATAAATAAGTGCCAAGTGAGTTGTTGAGCCTATCATTTTCTTGGAGAGTAACCCTTTTGCCCATTCGCTATACAGCTTAGCAGTTTATTATTTTATACACGATCTCTAGATTTCTTTTGAGTTAACCCTTTAAAAAAAAAAAAAAAGGTAAAATTAAAAAAAAAAAAGAAAAAAAAAGAAAAAAAATGTGTGTTGCTACATTGGGATGCCCATTTAACTAGTAGATATGGATAATTATTTAGAGCCCTAAAAAACGATGGAAAGGCCATCTTTGATCCGTTTGAGCCTTTCTAGCCATCCCTGTTATTAAATATCCATAGTTACCCCTTTTGAGCCTTTAAAAAAAAAAAAAAAAGAAGAACAAAAGCCTTTTCTTTGTCAACTTATCATCTTGACCCACTCCGATTTGGAGTATTACCCAATGTCTTTTAAGTTCCATCACCTATTTATGTTTGAGAAAATGTAAATAATTATGTTGTTCAGTGAAGTTATGCCAAATAAAAGCAAAAAAAAAAAAAAAACAAAAACAAAAAAAAAAAACAAAAGTTGTTGTTTCAAAATAATAAAATAACAATAATAGGTGAAATCCACCTTGCAAGTACATTGCGCTTGAGAATTGCACTATCCAAGCCTTATAATCTAAGGCTTTAAGATGTTTTATAATTGACTTCCAAGATGTCAAGAGTTTTTAATAAATCTTGACAAATAACAATAATCATACACCTCTTTCTCAAGTATTACCGTACTTACAAGAACTAATTTTTTTTTATGTAGAATTAAAGTTTACAAAGATTAATCACTGCTCAAAGGAGAATAGAAACCCAGAAATCCAACCCCTACTATTCTAAAAAGGGTTGGGAGGGAGGCTAGCTCTCGGTTTACAGAGGAGCAGCGGGCAGTCTTTGCTCATGCTTAACCGTGATAATTGTTGAGTGTTAGAAAATGCATATTTATAAAGGAGAAAACCGTCATTTTACATTTCAAGTCTTACTAACAACCCTTACTTTTATGTATTTAACCTTCTTGTGATGTAATTACGTGTGTGTTATTTTAATTAAGTATTTTATGTATTTTAGGGGCATTATAGTCATTTCACAATAAAGGAGAGATCAGATGGCAAAACGGACATCACTTTTGAACTCAGGACGGTCGAAAACCTTAGGAAGGGCATAAAAGGAAAAATGGCACTATTCACATGTACGGTACTATTCACGTATACGGTACTGTATATGTTACTGTTCACGGCACTGTTCACATAGACGGACGATGACGTGGCATTGACCGATGATGTGGCATTGACTGATGAGGTGTCACGATCCTGTTGGACTAAAACTCTTATGTACTGTTGATGGTGACGTGGCAGCATATCAGTGGACGAAAAATCTCGCGTACGGTGCATGCATCACACAGGATTATTTTCAACCAAACCGCGTTACTGTTCATCCGGGTCAAACCGTGTTACTGTTCATCCGCGTGGTCAAACCGTGGACTGTTGACTGATGACGTGGCGCAATCCTGAGCGTCCAAACTGTTTTTAATCCGATGGCCATGATTTACTCCATGTATCTATAAAAAGGGGGCCTCCCCCCCTAATTTGATATCTCTGAATCCATTTTTGGGATCCATTTTCTATAATTCCCTCTCCATCTTGTATTTTCTTTGTATTTTAATAAATTCCCTTTTTGCCCCTAGTTCAATTATGAGTAGCTAATTTCTTTTCAAACTTGGGTTGAAGGTGAAGTCTCAACATGTGTCATTGGCTTTATTTGGTAAATTTATTTTCTTTTCCCCTCTAGTTTTTGTGGATGATTTGACTTATCGTCGACAAATAATACTGATCTTGTCTAGATACCGCCTTGGTTACACCGGCTCTCTAGTATAAGGTTATTATTATTTGGCACGATAAGCCCTTAGCACCATATTGATTAGAGCGTGGTTCATGAGGTGTGGATTCCCCCCTCATGATTTAATTAGCATTAATATGGATTATTTAGCCCATGATGCATGTTGATACGGATCCAGATACCCAAGTACGTCAATTTAATCGATTTTCTCTACAATTTATTCTCGCCATTGCAATTCCAAAATTAATATGGATATTTGAAATCACTTCCACCACAGTTCCAATCACCCATTTACAAAATTAATTCTACACACAATTAAAATCCACCTCCTCGTGGGATCGACACTCGTCACCATTGATCTACACTACAATAGATTCGTGCGCTTGCGAGTACATTAAAATTTGCACAACAATAATAGAGTCCTTCCCCCCAAGAAAATGAAACACTTGATGGGCCGCAAGGGGAGCTTTTGGGGGGACCAATCAAAATGGGTATAGAGTAGGGTCATTGCTGATTGTACCTATGAATCACACACAAAGCATTCTATTCTAGGTTCGAACTTACATATGCTTCCTTCTTTCCTTGGTTCAGCCTCACTTCCTTCCCTTTCTACTCTTCCATCTGCTAGAACAGGGCTCCTTATTGATGTCTTCACCCTCACAAGAACACAATGTATATGAATAAGCAAATGAAAGCTCAAAATGATTTCTATGAATAAGATTAGGCTTCACATCGATTGAAGAAGAAGTTAAAGAAAAGAATAGAAAAAGAAAGCTTTTAAATGAATTTGATTTGGTTTTTTATAGTTTGAACAAGAAAAAATAGTCGTTATTTACCTTTTAGGAAATATTGGATTGCCGCTAATATTGAAACGAATCACCATTTGATTATGTGGCAAGTTACTATTATAAAACAGTTTGAAAATTTTGTGTAATCAGATTGTCGCCTAAAAATTATCGGTTAACCATTTCAGTTAAAGAAACTCTCCCAAAAATATCCGTAGGGCACTTGAAATGAATAATTCAATTTTAATATTATGTAGTTGAAATGAATAATTCAATTTTAATATTATGTAGAAAAGTCAATTACTAAATAAAAATAATTGTAGAAAAGGAAATTAACAAAGAATAGTATAATATTCTCTCATATTTATAATTTTTTTATTTTTCATACCAATTTAAATAATTTGTGACTTAATTCTTAACCAACCACTCTATGAATAATTATGGGGATTATGTACATAATGTACCACGACATATTGAAGTGTTCCTACTACCGTATTGACGCATTGACATTGCGTTTAAACACCCGCATAGATTCAAAGGGGATATAAATCTACAATTAACTATGGAATGAAAATGATTGGTAGAAAATACAAATCATAAACATGTTATTAAAAACAATAAAATTAAAACTCACTTTAGAGAGTAATTAAATTTATGATTTGAATTATTGAGCTTCACCTTTCACCTTAGCTTGAAAAACTAGCCACTTACTTGAACAAGTAAAACACACATTTTATTTAGCAAATTTATAATATACAACATAAGAAAATTGAAAATAAAGGAGAAGAGAAGAGATTTTTCCCTAAAATTTACTCTAGATTTATGCCTAATTTCATTTTAAAACCCATTTCTCAAATATTTCTAGAAAATTATTACAAAAATTTGTGAGAGCTTTTGCCTTTATATGGACAAATTTTGAGTTGATCAGGTGTGGGCATTTACATAATATTTTCTGTGAGCTTGCACCCACAACCTTTAAATGAACTTTACTAATACAATCCAAGGGATAAAACTACAACCATTATAGATAGTTGGATTTAACATACAGCGTTGTTATTTCCCCCAAGTCAAACCCCAAAAATCCCACAAAAATGACTTCGTTTTGTCTTGATCTTTTCCTTTTAATTTCAGCTGCCAGCGCTGTGTTGAGCAATTTGTTTCAATCCAAACGACATCGTTCTTCTTCAATCTGTTTCAAAGCACATGACGTCGTTCTCTTTCAATCTGTTTCAAAGCACACGACGTCGTTCACTGTTCTCTTTCAATCTATTTCAAGCACACGAGTGCGAGCACATGCATTGTCCTACGATTTCCTTTCAACCACAACACTCCAGTTACAAAACCTTAAGTACATAACACCTAAATTGCAAAACCCCCAACTGGTTCCTCAAAGTTGAGTGCAGAACCCCTAAATTGCAAAACTCCAACTGATTCTTCAAAGTAAGCTTCAATTTGTACATGGGTTTTGGCATAAGGTAACGTATTGGTTCCTCAACGTTTACTTTACTTGAATCTTGAGCTGGTTCATTTTGAATTGAAGATTGACCTATCCCATTTTGAACTGTAAGCATTTGTTTGTATATTATTGTTCCTAAATTTAATGATTGTGAGCTGAATCATGAGCATTTGTATCTATATTAGCATTTGTTTCTATATTATTGTTTATAAATTTAATGAATTTGGGATAACTAGTTAATAACATTATGAAATTGTTTCTAAATTTAATGAATCTTGAGCTGTTTCATTTTGATTTGTGAGTTGAATTGTGAGCATTTGTATTTATATTATTGTTTCTAATTTTAACGAATTTGGGATAATTAATTAATAATGTTAAATTTATATTTCAATTTGTTTCTAAACTTAATGAATTTGGGATTATTAATTAATAATATTCTGAATTATTATAATTTGCAACAATAATGGCTGAGGTTGATGAAGTGGAGAAATTGCAAGATTTACAGGAGGCTGATTTTAAAGGAAATAATGAAAAATTGGTGGAAAACGTTGTTGAGCCCAAGGTTAGGATGTGTTTCAATAGTCCGGATGAAATGTTTGAATATTACAAAACTTATGGCCAACAAGAGGGGTTTCCAGTTATGCGGAGATCTTGTAAAAAGGGGGATGATGGGAATATGAGATATGTGACATTTACGTCTGGGCGAAACGGCAAGTCAAAAAGAAAATCCAAACATGTTTTGCGGCTTTAACCTAACCAGAAAGTTGGATGCAATGCTAAAATTGGAGGACGTTTGGAATTTGTTACTGGAAAATGGGTAATTGGAAATTTATTCCTTGAACACAACCATGCCGTAAGTCCGAGCAAGAGTAGGTATTATCGATGCGACTGTACCATTAGTCCTTATGTGAAAAAACATCTTGAAATAAATGAAGAAGTAGGAATTAAAATGGCTCAAAGTTTCAAGTCCATTGTTGTTGAGGCTGGTGGCTTTGAAAATGTCTCATTCTTAGAAAAAGATGCTAGAAATCATGTTGATAAAGTGAGGCGATTAAGGCTTGGAGAAGAGGATGCTGCTGCAATTCAGAAATATTTTAAGAAAATACAAGCAAAAAATGATGGATTTTTCTTCAGTCTTGACTTGGATGAGGAGAGTCGGTTAAAAAATGTATTTTGGGCAGATCCAAGAAGCAGAGCAACCTACAAAGACTTTAGAGATGTTGTTACATTTGACACCACATACCTTATAAATAAATATGACATGTCATTTGCTCCTTTTGTTGGAGTTAATCATCACGGTCATTCTATTTTATTAGGATGTGGGTTGATTTCGCATGAGGACACAAAGACATTTATGTGGTTATTTGACACATGACTATCATGTATGTCCAACTCTCCTCCTCTTGGAATCATCACAGACCAAAAAAAAGCTATGAAAAATGCAATTGAGATTGTTTTTTCAAATATTAGGCATCGATGGTGTTTGTGGCATATTTTGAAGAAGGTGCCTAAGAAGTTGGGAAGGTATGCAAAATATGATACGATTAGAGTTTCATTGCATGTTTTTGTTTATTATTCACAGACTCCTATTAAATTTGAGGAAGTTTGGCATGACATGTTAGATAAATATGATCTTGGTGATAATCAGTGGTTAAATGGTTTATATGAGAAAGATATTGTTGGGTTCCATGTTTTGTTAAAACTACTTTTTGGGTTGGCATATCAACTACTCAATGTAATGAGAGTATGAATGTTTTCTTTGATAGGTATGTTAACTCAAAAACAACTTTGAAGCAGTTTGTGGAGAAATATGAGAAAGCAATGGAAAGTAAAATTGAAAAAGAATGGCAAGTAGATGTTGGGTGCTTTAGCCAACGGATGCCATGTCGTATCAGTTTCGCAATGAAAAAATAAGTTGAGGAAGTATACATTATTTTCAAGTTTCAAGAATTTCAATAGGAGCTAATGGATAAGATGTATTATGAGGTTTTCAGTTGTGGGGGATCAGAATATGAAGTTATCAAAAATTATGGAAAGAGTAAAGAGAATATTTTTAAAATTATTTTTAAAAAAGATAAAGGTGAAATTCGTTGTGCATGTTCAGTGTTTGAATGTAAAGGGATTGTTCACAGACATGCCATTGTAGTGTTGATACGTAACCGTATAAAATTACTTCCTGAGAAGTATATCATACGGAGATGGAGGAAAGATATACAGAGATGCTATAGTTGAGTGAAAGTCAGTTATGATGTGAGAAGTTTGAGCATTGAACATTAGTGATATAAAGACGAGTGTGCTGCTTTTTATGATGTTGTTGATGTAGCTTCAAAAACTGAAGAAAGTCATAAAAGTATTTTGAATTGGATCGAAAAAGTAATAAAGGATGTATCTCTGAATGTTCGTTGTGAAAGCGAAGATACAACTACTGTTGGTGGGGCAGGAAGTTGTACAGAAATCATACAGGATCCAGTAGTATCTCGTTGTAAAGGTCGTCCACTTTCTCAAAGAAAGCAAAAGCAATTTAAAAAGCTAAAACATAAGTCGAACAATACTTCATTGAGTACAATTGCAGAGGTAATTATATTACATTCATTTTTAATTAATTTAATACAAATTATTTTAATATAAATTTTTTTTTAATTAATTTAATACAAATTTTAAATGTGGCTTGCTTACTTTCGTAGGACTTAAAGGCACACGATTTATCTTTTGAGGCAGCTATTATAATCCCAACACAAGAGAGCAATATGGCTATGGTAATTTTTTTTTATCTACCTGTTGTTAGTGTTGTTTCATTGTTAGTTGTTTATTAATTTGTGTTTTTTTATTTTTTGTACAACAACTACCCCAACAGACACTCCCACAACATGCATTTCCCCCCCTTACTATCAGCCTTTGATAAACTATGGAGGAGTTCATCATGTAAACTTCCAATAATTACTACAATAAGATTTTGAGGATTTTAATTGGACGGAGTTTTCGACTAATGATCCAAGCACATGATCAAAGCTAGCTTGCATTTTAATGTATTGTTTTGTTTTTGTCATTGTTTGAATCCAAACAGGATATTCAGTTGTTGAATTTAGTTATTGAGTTCATTAACATCTATAAATGCAGTTTATATTTATGTTGTTGCAGCAACAATTTAAATAAATAGAATTTCTAACATAATAAAGTGAAATAAATCATAAACTTATATTTCGAAAGAAAACGTTATTACATGTCTACGAGTATTTTCTTGTTACATAGTACAAATTAAAACAACTTAAAAATAACACTTGAATATATAACATATCACAACAATCACAAGTATTTTAATATAATTATATCTTGGTGTCTGTCTCTTTCGAAGTTCGTCGTCATACAATTGTCTCTGCATTTCACATTCTTGTATATGCTCGATTTGTTTATGAAATAATTGAAATTTAACGGATAAACACTCAATCTCCAATGCCAACTTCCAAACATCCTCCACTAACAAGTCAATTTTCTCTTCGCTTGGTTTACGATCTTCTGCCCATTGAAAATTCTTACATCCTTTAGAAAGCCAAGATTTGCGATTTGGATTCTTTGTTGTACATGATGTTAATAACTCCATCTGATTACCGCATATGTTATATAGTTACAATGAGTTTCGAATTTCACTTGTGCTAGATGACATTGTGATTAATTGAATGATGAAACTACGAAACAAAAAAACAAGAGAAGAAAATGAAAGGAAAAAAGAGCATTAAAACAAAAGCACTCTGCAACAATTTGAAAATAAATCATAACAAAAATAATTTTTTTGCCCAGGCCAAACACTAACATATGAGAATAAAATTCAGTGCAGTGATTAATTTCAAACAGTGCGTTCTCATTTTAATTAAAACGGTGAGTTTCAATTTGGGGCTTGAGTCGGGGCACAAGTCGAGAAAAGTAGCCTTTTCCTTTAACATAATCTATGGCTACAAAAGAAGTCAAAGTTGGACCTTCCATTTGGCTCATTTGTCAAGTGATTGATCTACCAAATTGATGAGTGTTAAATCTAGTTTAACAAGGTGTATGTGAGTTCAGACATATGGCATGACCTCAGTTGTTCACATTCATTTTCCCAATCCAAGCATCATAAATCTAAGAATTTACCAACAAAATACAAAAATCATGTTTAAAAACAAATAAAAGTAGGCACTTCATAAAATGGGGTTAAAGATTAGATCTGTAAATGTATGAAATTGTTAGTATTATCAAAACTATAAGTGAAAAATGATAATTTTAACTTTTACTAAATATACATTATCTAGTGTTATCTTTAACCCTCTAATCCAATATTAATTCTGAATAGCTGAGATTATGCCACGTGTCTGAACTCATGTGCACCTTGTTGCACTAGATTTAACACTCATTAATTTGGTAGATTAATCACCTTGAAAAATGGGCATTGGCTATTGATTATATTGAATCCAATTATCCATAATGGTTGTAGTTTTAGACCCTTGGATTGTATTAGTAAATTTCATGTAGAGGTTGTGGTTGCAAGCTCACAAAAAAATGTTACGTAAATGCTCACACTTGATCAACTCAAAACAGGCAAGAGCTCTCAAAAATTTATCTTGAGAAATCTGTACAAAATTGGTGGTGGATTTTTTAGGTGGGAGTTTTGTAGAGAAATTTAGTGTAAATCTAGAGTGAATTTTAGGGAAAAGTGCAGTTAATAAGCAGAGATTTTTCTTTTGTCTTCTCTTGTGTTTTCAATTTCCTTATATTATATTTTACTAGTTTATTAAATAAAATGAGTGTTTTGCTTGCCAACATAAGTAATTAATTTTCTAAGCCAAGTTAAGGGTGAAACTCAAGGATTCAGATTGTATAATTAATTACTCTCTCAAGTAAGTTTTAAGTTTAGTTTTTTTAGTTTCATGTTTATAAGTTGTATTCTCTACAAGTTATTCTCATTTCTTGTTAATTAGTATATCTAGATCTCCTTGGATCTATGTGAGAATTTAAATATAATGTCAACACACCAATATAGTGGTGATAGCTCTCCAAAATAGGTATGGTATATGATGTACTTAATCCCTATATTAATTCATAGAGTGATTAATTAAGAACTAAGTCACATAAATTTCAAACTAGTAAAGCAAATGCAAAATATAAATATGAAAAGAGTATTATAACCATCATTTGAGTACCAATAGTGGGTCATGTAACCTTAGGACTTGTTTAATTTAGATTATTCCTTATTAACTTCTTTTTTTGCAATTACTTTTATTTAGTAATTAATAGCCAGATTTTGAAATTCCATGTGATTTAACCAGAACTCATTAGGTTATATTATAAATAGGCACCCTTACACTTAGGAGAATCAACCACTTTTAAGTTGTTGACTCGTGTCAATCAGCCTCATCAACCATAATACCACACATCATAGTAACTGGTATACTTAAATGTCTCGTCCAAATATCACCCAATATCCCCAGTGTATTAAAAGAATATATTGTAGCTAATGCAACTTAAACATCCATAATCATTATGTCATAATATCATCATGCAATGTAAAATAAATGATCAAAATGTCTTAATAATATCATCTATGTCTCCTAGCACAATCACATGGCCAAAACTTAAAATAACTATAATGTCAGGGTCAACTGGTACTATAATCTTATGTTGGGGGAAAGTATAGTAAAATGAGATGAGCGAGTAGATAATAGGTTTTGAAAGTATACTTTAAATTAAGTATGCTATTGTAATATACAATTTTAATCATACTATGTATAAAAATATGACCGCGTGTAGTAAAAATATTTAAACTTTAAATCAAATAACTATCATTAAAAAGGAATATATAATCATGTGCATAATAATCCTGAAATTCATATCAAGAGAACATATATGCATAATTAAATAAGTACCCAATGAAATAACCTTGTCATACCTAAAACTCATAGAGGCAGTGCAATAACGTATTGAAAGTATACTATCATGCCCGAAACTATAACGGATAGACTGCTGATTTGCTATCTCATCATACTACATACATAAAAGAAACCACAAAGGGCGAAACCACCCAAGAACTTGGCCCAAAGCCCTGTGAATATCTATAATTGTATCTCAGTGTAACTGTCTCTTTCTACTTATCCATGTATGTTGGGAAGAAGGGTATTGTCTAATAATTTTGAAAACAAACTTTTATTCGCATATACATAAGCATTTTAAATATACTTTAAAAATATATTCCTTTTCATAAAATATTCTTATACATTTATAATCAAAACCATTAAAGAAAATAATTTATCATATCCTATAAGAAACACATCAACATGCAAATAAATATATTTCTAGAAAACTCAGTCTAAGCATTAAACATTCTTTGTAAACATGATTTACTTTTCTAAAATTATATTCATAAGAAAATATAAAATATAAATTTAGTATATTCCACTCAGTACGACAACGCTCAAGCTTGGCTTTCGTCGACATCTGCAGATTGACTCATGTTCGTGGCTCCTCCTAAATCAATGAAACATCATAGTTACTTTACAAATATGAGAAAACTCAAGACTAGCATTATATGGCGTAATTTCACTAGTGATATTTATCACGAAATCTACAACTCTTAAATCCATATTTGTAACCCAAAATTAATAGAATACCCTCCATCCTTAAATTTCTCTTTACGCTTAAACTTCCATACTCCACCTCAATAATTAAATTTTCATATCTTATAATGCTAATAAATCATCCACATTATCAATAATCTAATTAATAACCATAAATTACCTAAACATAATACATAATTATAAATGATATACATACTAAATCAGGAAAACAATGAGGGCTATGAGTTTTTGGCTCTACAATGTCTTGTTGGTATGCTTGTGTTCCTAAAACAATCCAACAATTACACAAATTCGCTTGGGACCAACTTTACCTCGTTTTTGGAATCCATAGCTTTGAATAAAGTATACAAATCTTGAAATTAACTTCATTGCGATTAAATTTAACATAAATAAAGATAGAGTGATAGAAATCTTACTCCCTTTAGTGACAACTTATTTACTTGAATTACACCTTTCTCACTCCAAACACACTCTCCCTCTCTCTCTGTAGTTTCCACTTTCAAAATCTCCTTCAATGGATCTTCCCAAACGAATTTAGGGTTAAAAACAACTCCAATAAAAGTTCCTTAAATCAAGATTTACAAGGCCCAAGCCTTAATTTTTGCCAAAATCCTAAAACTTAAAAGTTCCCCATTTTTGGTTCTCTTGGCCATGAGCTTTTCTTTGAAAAAATGGTAAATTATTTATTTATTTATTTATCTTTTGCTTTATGTTTATATAAATTTAATAGTGGGCTTGGTTTTTTTTAGTAAATTAAGGATAATGGGGTTTAAATAATGGGCTTCTAAAGCCTTATGCCCAAGGGAATAAATGATGTTTAAAAAATTCATTTGTTACAGTCTCAAATGAAGAGTGGACAGCACACACAACATGAATAAGCCTTCGTCATTTATTATATTCATTTCAATTACTTAAGCGCCAAACTTAAGAGGCATACCTAAACTAATCGTACATTTATGCTCCTTGAATGTGACGGGAGCTGTTAAGGCAGCTCACTATCTTAAAAAGAAGAAAAGTTAAAGCCACTTCAGTAGATCCAGTTTTGCAACATGACAACTCAGCATAAATTTGTTAGACATGTTCCATATCTAATTAATTATATCAGTTTAATTTAATTGATTAGTTTACTGTTACAATTTATAATGTTTAGAAAAGCCTATAAACATTTGGAAAGCTGTACTCTCATTAGCAAAAATAAGATTTGAAACAAAGAAAAGTTTTCTTTCATTTTCTCTGCTTCCAAACAGCATTCTTCATCATTTCTATAAAGTTTCAACTTATAGTCCTCACTGGACTCAATATAAGCTCAAGCGATCTCTTATCCTGTAGCTATTTTCTTAAAATAATGTTCAGAAAGATTCATGATCAACGCTTGTGCACAAATTGTTTGTTCTGATATGCATAAAGTAGTCAATCAAGTAAATTGATTATCGATTCTCGGAATGAGAAGTCCCACAATCTTTAAAATACTAGAAATTATGGCATGCTTTGATAAGGCCTAGAGTTAAGGACAAATAAGCGGACCAACTAAAGTCAATGAGGGGTTTCAACCCCTTCTAGGCCATAATTTTTTTTTTTTAAATGTGTCCCAAACCCTTTATAAAAGAATTAAATAAAAATAATTTAAGCATATTTTTTATATAACAACAGACTCATAGTTTAATAGTAAGAATACATACTATTTAGTAGTTTTAGGGATAGCCATATAATTTTTAGACTATGTTATATATAATATAACATATAGTAAATTTATGAGTTGTCACCCATGACAACTCAATTGTACACATGGCCACGATGAGGTCTATCATTTAAAATAAATAATTTATTATGACTATTTTTTTAATATTTAAAAAATAATAGAATTTGAGTTTTTGATACTCTAGACATATTTAAGTGAACGGCAAAAAATTAAATACCTCAAATTAAATTAAAATTTTGAACTAAACCCCTTAATTTGAGTATTTGGATCCCATACAGATTGATAAATTGGAAGCTGGTCCAGTTCCTTGCCTTGAAACAAACACCCCATTTATAATCAGTGAACTAAATGCGATTAATAAGAGCAAGACATTAACAAATGAAAAAATGTATGTGAATTAACACACAAAGAAAGGAAAACAATCCCATCACCCGATCAAATACGTATTTCCAAATTAGGAAACTTTCTAGGTCAGAATAATATTTACAATTTTCAGATTCTATTGAGGACAAATTTCTCATCATGTTCTAAAGCTTCGTCACAGAAAATTACAATCTCGAACCCTAGGATTTTATACTGGTATATCAATACATAGTAGATAAAATCATGTTGATGCCTATAAGCTTTAAGAAGAATCCAATTTAACTCTAGCTCCAACTTGTGTCAACTAGCACCCTAGCAGCTCGAGTACATGACTTTTCTAAGGGACTCTACAGATTCGTTCATTTTATCATCTCTTACTTTACTCAAAGCCATAGCGGAGGATAAAGAAAGTTTATTGGCTTGAACCATCGATCTGAGATTGGTCTCAGCACGTTGCTTAAGAAATCTCAGAGAGTAATTCCTTCTAACGAAGCCTTGGTCTTTCAAAGCCTCAACAGCTCCAACACTTGCTGCCACCATCCAAGCTTTGCCTTTTGCACTCATTTTGAACAAATATAATTGCCTTCAAATTTTTCTCTTCTCTTCTCTTCTTTTGCTTCATGATTCTTGATAAGATAATACATCACTTGTACAATGGAGTTGCAAGTTTCGAGGTATATATAGGGAAGATCAGTGCTCGTGTTCCTGCAGTGATTGCCTGATTGGCTTAGGCAAAAGCTTTGTCCTTTTGTCTTGTGGGTTTTAAACACACGTAAGCTAAAAGTGTGCTGCTACTTCTGTCTCAAACACAATGAAGAAATATAGTCATGTAGTAGAATTTAACTTAGCTGCTCGATGCTTTTTCTAACTGCAGCGAATTATGTGGGACGAATGAAATCTTAAACTAGTCAATACTTGGCAATATCACTTGTATTAATGAGCAATGTTGGGTTTCCTATGATTCATGATATTGGCCTCAAACCGAACAAACTCCAGGTATTATGGCATGTTTGGTAATTTTAACCAAGGGAATGTGCTTTGCTGGAAAGGACTTGAGCATTAGGTACTTATTGACTCGTTCTGTTTAAGTTCTCACATTAATGCAGATGGAGTACATCACAAGGTAACTAAAATCTCAAGATCATATACATTATTAATCGCATATTTATGTACAATAAGCTGCGTCCCCTTATGAAAATGAAGCTTTAGTCTACTGGCACTAAAAATTTTCATAGGAAACTGAGATTAGACATCAGTTAGGACCCCAGCAACTAAGATACATCACAGTCCTGAATGACTCCTCAGCTTGTTTAAGCTTGTTTTCCTCACTGCCTTTAGCAACTCGGCTATAATTTCTGGGATTAGAAGTACCTGAAAATATCTTCATTTGCTTAGAAGAACAAGCTGAGTCATTGGCGGATTTGATTGCTGAATCACTTTTAGGAGCTTGGTCCCTGATGCCCTGGAAGAGTTCCCTGCTTATGTTCCTTATCATTTCCAGTTTTAGAAACCAATTTAGGTGCTTTTCTTCAGATTTTATGCGTGTTTAATTGGCTACGTTTGAGTGAAGAAATGAGAAAGAAGATACTAGTAAAGAGTCTGAAGCTCTGTAATAACTTGAAACTATAGTACTTCTATATATAGTGAATGAACAACTCGGAAAAAGATGGTGGTTTTGTCAAGTTGATTCCTGGTTTCAGAAAACATTTCCCGAAAGCAGCCTCTCCTAGACATGAATTTATCAATCAAAAGAGCTTATTTATCCACTTGGCAAAACCCATTCCATAGAAATTTATTAAATTCTGCTGCCTTTTAACCCGGTTCGATTACTCCGGAGTTGTACAAGGACAATGAAATTAAATAAACTTGGTCACATTGCTCTAATTGGAGACTTGAATATAAAATTTTGAACAATGAACACGTATTACAATCTAGCTATCCTATTTATAGGCAATCAAGGCTTTAATTAATTCAAGTGGGTTCACCAGTAACATGCAATTTCACAGGAATGTCTACTCTAGTACATATTAGTGGCCAGATTCGGTCAAACAAATGCATTTTAATTCAATAGTGTAAGACAGAGAAAACCAATCTTTAATTATCTTTCTCAATATTTTTTTCTGGAGACTTTACAAGACAGCCCCGACTTTCTTTACCAAAAAATATTCATCTGCCTGTTCCTTGCCATTATGGCTTACTCTTACTTTGTAGAAAAGAAATAACACTAGCAGTAAGTTAAAGAGCATACTGAAGATATTTGAAAGATACTAGCACATTCCTTCCATAAACATTGGACAAGAAAGGCACAACCCCATGTGAATAGATGGATAACATGGGACACGTTTGAGTCAATCAGATAAGATTGACACATAACAATGCTTGCAACTTGCTTTTTTTCTTTTCTCCTTTTTTTTTCCCCCTTTATTCTCTTTCTGCAGGCGATTGCTGTCGGCTTTTTCAATTCCTGCTACGTACATAAACTTTGTTACTTCCAAAACTACTAAATCTACTAATGAGTTACGAAATAAGTACATTCCAGCCTGATGTTGAGGTGAACAAGCCTTACAGTTTTTGGTATGGCAATCAAAACATAGACGGTCAGATAAGCATTTCTTGAACCAATGAATATTTTATGACATGCAGATTCATCCGGCCTTGATCACCATATTTGTGGGGCAAGGCTGAGATGATTATGAAACGAGTGAGAATTGCAGTGGCCAGATCGTTTCGAAACTTTAACTTCAGGAATTTTGGAAAGTTGAGTTATAAAGATCTTTCCAAGCACGCACTCATTTTGAAAAGTCGACACATATTAATTGCATGCAAGTTGAGAATCAAAATTGATTGTCAGTAACACATAATTCAATAACTTTTGAGTTGCACTCATTCTGATGTACAATTAACTCCTTTGTAATCATAATGTTGGGACCAACCTAATTTAATTGTTAAGAAAAACTTATAACTTAATAGAGTTTTAGTTATAAAAAATTTTATTTTAACTTAATTATTCGGTGCAAGTAATAGAAAAGTGAATATATTAATATTTAAGTAATGGAGCCTATCTATTTTAATTTCTAAGCGTTGATGAAAGAGATTGATATAGTTTAAAAATACTAATATATATAATAATAGAGTATGAAAACATGCAAAATTGAGACCCCTGATGATATAGAAAGCATATAGGATAGAATATATTAAAAATTACAATATTGAGTCAACTCATGATTCAATATTTCATCAGGATTTATCTTGATTTATTTAGCTCATTTGAGTCATATTTGTAATTCAAATCTAATGAAGATTTTAGATTATTTTTCTTAGTTGAGAAGAATTAAGATTAAGTTGGTTACTAATATATGTAAGCTTATTATTCATAATTTATTATAACATATTTAAGATTTTCATTAATAATATTTTAAATTAATCCCTTTGGGTTTATCTTTGTCATTAATTTGACGTTTCCTCTCTTTGAGAGTTATTCTTTCTTGAGTTCCAAGAGTACATTAGAATGACATATAGTATTGCTTCCACACTGCATCAAGTGGTATTAGAGCTTGTCTCTATACCAAACAGAGCTTTCCCGACCGCCAACCACCCTCCATACACAAATTTTTCCTCCATCATCCATTAATTCCATCAATTAAAAAAAAAATAGAAATCAGCAAAACCCTAACTGCCAATAGCCACCTTCACTGCAACCACAAGCAACTACCACTTCTGTTGTTCTTATTTTCTATCAATCCTCTCTAACATATGAACAGCCACATGTTGTGACCATAAGCCAGCCATCAACATCCATCCCGTACCGTAGCCACTAAAACACACGTAAATAGCTACTAAACTATCACCAATGTTGCCGCTCAATTCACTCCACTCCACCGCAATTTGCTAGCCACCATCACTACAAATCTGTTCAATATTATCAACACTTTCTTTCTAACCAATTCTCACGTAGCCATTGCCTCACTCTCTCCAATCGAAACAAACCTCTAGCCGCCATTTTACTTTAATTTTTTGATCAATTTATAACAATTTGAGTCACAACAGCACTTTCATCACTCTTAACACCATCAAATCTTCTAAATCTACCCTTCTTCTCTCATTTTCCCGATTATTGTCACGAGTAAACCCATATTTTGCTTATTTACATGTTTTGGCCAATATTTTCTTTTAATTACAATGTTTTCTTATAATTTTCTATTGATTTAAAAAACTAAAAAAATTAAAAAGAACCAGCAACAATGGGTTTTGGAGAAAGCAATACTCAATTACAAAGGGATAGAGCAACTCGAGAATCATCGAAATAAGCAAGACTACTATTTTTATGAAAAATAACCCTTATGGGTATTTCAATTGAGATACCTGAACATGACTACATCCGGAGGCCAGTTTGCCCGACCAGAACACTAACCCCCGCTCCAAAACTATCCCTCACTGGTTAAAAAAAAAAAAGTATCTCTTGAACACCAACCCAATCTTGATGAGAGACCTAATCTGAAACAACTCATCTTTACTAAATAAAGGAAAGAAGTGGGCACCTACGTTACCGTTGTCTCGGTTAAATCAGTCCTTCTAATTGAATGAGTTCAATCTTGATAGAATTCGAAAAAAGCCAGAAACACATATATAATATTCAGCAAAAGCATTGCGCGAAACAATGAAAGTCTTACAGTCAGTGCAAACCCATTTACGGTAATGGAAGAAACATTACTTGGCATGAAACAATATTTAAAAGAGATTAGACTTGCCTAAAGAAGTAGTTAGGAAGCTAAGGGTACTGATAATGTTAATCCAAGCAATAACTTTAACAACCAAAGGAAAACCAACAGAAATAAGGAAATAGTTAGCTCTAACAAATATCCAAAAGCTACTCCACCCCTTCTAAGTTTAGACAATTCTAATGAAAAGAAAATAGAAAATGAATGACGTGAAAGCATCTTGAAGGATCATCAAAGGCATTACAAGATTCAATAAAGGTATTGCAATTAATGCCACATTTAATTGAGGTAATGGAGAATTCAATAGGAGAATTTCAAGATTCATTATTAGAACTTCAACTTAGTAAAAGATACACTTATGAGAATTATAAAATAATTGAAGTCATGCCCAAAATTACACAAGATGAGGTAACTTCTGATTTTAATTTCAGCACTAATTTGAATGGTATAATTGAAGTTCAAGAAACTCAAGTTGAAGAGGCATTAATAATTATCAAGGATAATGAGATTGATTTGACTTCATGAAATCAAATTGATGACAAGAGCAATATGCTTTAAAAAGATCAAATATATATATAAAGAAGCTAAAACCAAAATAATTATCCAAGAAGACCTAAAGATAATTGATATAGTTTTGCCTATTCATAATGGAGACAGAAGATATGGCCATCAAGATAAAGTTAATTTAGCAAGAACATTTAGCGAGGTTTGGCAAAAGACTTGAATGGCTTAGTATTTAGCATTTTAGTAGGATTTATCTTGTTTTATTAAGTTTATTTGAGACGTATTTGTAATGCTAGTCTAAATAGGATTTTAGATTATTTTTCTTATTTGAAAAAGATTATGACTAAGTTAGCTATTAGTATATATAAGCTTGTTATTCATAGTTTATTGTAACATTTTTAAGTTTTTCATCAAAAACATTTTAGATTATTACCTTTGGGTTCATCTTTATCGTAATTTCATGTTTTCTCTCTTTTAGTGTTATTTTTTCTTAAGTTTCAAGAACTTATGCTAGAATGATATTTAGTATCACTTCACATTGCGTCACCTGATGTCATGAAATGAAAGTTAAAAAGAAGTCGATAAGGGGAATCAAAGAGAGTCATTGTAGAATTAAGTGATCGGATTCGGTAGCTTCACTATACTAATCGTATTGATATTAATATCTTCCTTGATCATCCAAATGAGCAACAAGGCATGTATGCTTTAACTGAAGAAGAAATCATTCTTGTAATTAGACAAGAACATAAAGGAGATAGTCTTAACGATGATAGCACAGAAGTATAAAAAGTTTCATAACCTGAAGCTAAAGATGCTTGAAAAGATAGAAATATTTTGACTTCAACAAGAAATTATTCGTATTAGCTATTGACTAAATCTCTTAAGGGTGGATGTTGACTAAAACACCTAAGAATGATTGTTTAAAGCTTTGGTTGATCTCAACCAAAATGCCTAAGGGCAACTATCTATGAGAATTGACTAGGCTCACTATCTATAAAATTGTTTACCATTAAAGCAATTCAGTTTTAAAGGATGACCTTTCGGGAAAAGATTTGACATTACTTCTCAGATCGATGAGCACTCAAAGAGCTTCAACAGTAGCTCGCTAAAGAACTGTCAGCAAATTCTCACATGCCATTTAGAAAGTCAAGTATCTCTTTTAAAAATGTACTTTTACTAACTCTCTATTTTTATGGTTTTCAATAGTTGTTAAATTTTTTATGATTTTCAATAATTGTTAAATTAAGATAGATTGTAGAGAGCTACAAAGCATTGAATAAAGTATGTGAGATTGGTTATAGACTAATTTTAATGGGATAGGTGCTTTAGAGAAATTTCAAGCCTTGAAATAAGAAAAGCCTAATAAAAAGTACTAAGAAAAAATATCACTTCTCAAAATTGAAAAGTAAGACTTGGGGACCTCTATTAAACCAAATTATAAAAGGCCCAAAACCCACGAAAAATATAGGCCCAATAAAATTATTTTACATAAAAAAATCAAGTGTATTCTCTATAAGAACGACCACGGTACTTACAATTTGAACTAAAGTGTCTAAATGTAAAATACGACAAAAAGCCAAAAACATGATTTATCAAAGAAAGACGTAAGTCTTAACCTAGGTCCATTCCTTATAAAAAATGTCTTGGATCATTTTTTTACAAAGAATGACCTGTGTCCATTCCTTACAAAAAATAACCTGGGTCCATTCCTTACAAAGAATACAAAGAATGATTTAGGAACTTAGAAAATATTTCTAAGTAAAACGCCCAAAAGGGCGGGTCTTCGACAAAGTGCCAAAGGCATGATTCAATAAAGAACAACATAGGTTAATTCTTTACAAAGAACGACTTAGGTCCGTTCCTCACAAAGAACGATCTAGGTCCATTCCTCACAAAGAATGACATAGGCACTTAGACAATATATCTTAATAATACGCCTAAAGGGCAAGTTTTTGACGAAGTGCCAATATATATTATACGAAATAGGCGTACAGGCAAATACACGTTTTATGGAATGGGCCTACGGGCAAATATACATTCTATGGAATGGGTTTCCAAACAAATACACATTTTACAGAATGCACCTACGAACAAATATATAGAGGCTACATAACCTCTCCAATTGACTCTAAGTTGCCTATATAGAGGCCAAGACCCCCCATTTGAAGGTAAGAGAAAAAAAGGCATAAAATGAGTACAAAACTCTGCCTATCTCACTCTCGATTTTGTCTCTCTAAAAGTTGAGTAAAAAGAATTGATTTGAGCGTCGGAGGGTTATCGCTAGTACGCCGGCCCCCCCTTTGAAAAATGTTTCTTTTGTGTAGAATAATTAACCACAAGGAGAAATGTAATTTGAGACTCTCGCATCAAGGAGAAAATAAGCTACAAAATTTAATTTAGAAAAAAGGTCTGAAACACAAATCAATCATTGTACATTAAGCAAAAATTTGCATCAACATTACCGAATTATTATCTATTTGCATGTTCAAAGATTTGGTAATAACTTTAAAAAATAAATCATTTTCTCAAACAACTTTAGAAATATATTTCATTCCATGTTAAGCCTTTAATATAACATCGCATACAGTTATTGCAATATCCAAATGATTATTACTATGTGGAGGTAAGTTATATAAGAATGGATCTAAAAAACCTAGAACTTGTTATAATGTGAATCTTATCTTTATTTATAATTGGCTCAAATTGGCACCGAAATTTTTTATGACTATGTAAAAATTATTAAAATAAAGAGTAACAGTATAAAGAGATTTTACTATATAATTGTTAAAGCTTATGACGTCTCGAGAAGGTCTCATGTTTGCAATTCTCACTCGCTTTGTCTATAGATGTGGTGATCAAAGTTGGATGATTATGTTAACAACTTCCTGGGTTAGAACAACAACAACATTCTTCAGACAATACCCAAAAAGGAAAAAGAATAACTAAAAGTAATAGGATGTGAAAAGTATTTGGAATAAAAAGGCAAAATACATTGGAAAAATAGCTCCGTCAGTGGCTATTTTGTGCAATAATTTTGAGTAAGACCAATTTTTTGTATAAGTGAAAGGCTATGAGTTCTTTGGATATTGCATCATGAGTATTTTGAAATTATATATATTTATATGCTCAAAATGTTACTTAAGTGAATGACAAATTTTTACTCACAATACACCCATGGAGTTGAAAAATTAAAGAAAATTGTACTTAGCCCACATGGGGAAAGAAGCTAAGGTATGGGTTATCTATTTATAATTACTCTAAGTACAACCTAAAAAGAATACAAGCATAGATTGTCTCTTGTGAACACTCGTTTAAGGAATGTAGTTTGATTCATGTTGCCTATACAACTTACATATACGAATGTCGACCCAAATTGTGCCAAACCCACTTTTGTCACAGGAGATGTAGTTTAACTCATGTGGAGCCCAAATCATTCCAACTCCACTTTCACCACAAGTGACGTTGTTTAACTCATTTATACGCACATCCTATATAAACGAATATATGCCCAAATAGTATATTGCCGCTTTAGCCACGTTTTACAATTTTTTGTTAATTTGCAATTAAAAGCAAAAGGTGTTACAAGTTTTTGTAACAACCTAATCAAATTTAATTTTTGAAATTAATCACATCAGATACATTAGCTTTTAATCAAAAATTGAAGGTAGCTCCTTAATGCAGTTTATTGGACCGTAATGCCCCTCTTTGATTGCCCTGAGTTCGGCTTACTCATGTGTGCCTGCATCCAATACACACAAATCTTGACCCAAATATTACCATGCCGCTTTAGCTACGTTTTTATAATATTTTGTTAATTTACAATTAAAAGCAAAAAGTGGTACAAGTTTTTGTAACAACCAAATCAATTTTAATATTTTGAAATTAATTTGAGAATTAATCACATCGGTAAATTTTGCTTTTAATAAAAAATTAAAGGTAGCTCCTTAATGCATATTATTGGAACGTAATGCCCCTCTTTAATTGCACTAAATTTAGCTTGTTCTATTTCATTTCAATACGCAACACACAAGAACAAAATTCAAAATCAAAATCCATCTGAAATAATTTGGTGGTGCGCCAAAATTGTTTGTACTTATTTTTTTGTTAATTTGCGATTAAAAGCAGAAGGTTTTACAAGTTTTTGTAACAAACCAAACCAATTTTTATCTTTTTGAACTTAATCTAAGAATTAATCACATCATTTACATTAGCTTTTAATATAAAAAATAGAAGGTAGCTCCTTAATGCAGTTTATTAAATTGTAACGCCCTACTCTGATTGCACTAAATTTCGCTTACTCTATTTCATTTTAGTATGCAGAGCACACGAGAGCAAAAATTTTCCTCCTTCAATGTTTTTAAGTGTCACAAAGTTCAAAAACTTCAAAGTTTATCAGAAATAATTTCGTGATGAGCCAAAATTGTTTGTACTTATAGTATCTAGGGAAGTAGTCACTGATTGAATCTTGCATCACCCTAATGATAGAAGGCGAATTTATCTTAAGGAAATTGTGCAACACAACCCTCGAGATTTTCAACTTCTGTTTAGTTGTTGTTGAGTTGTGTCCCATATTAGCTAGTAAAGGGGAGATGCTTGGGTTTATAAGGTGGTAGGTCACTCCACCTAAAAGGCTAGTCTTTTGGGTTGGATACCTAAAAATCTTATGCTAAGTCCCCCCAATAAGTGGTATCAGAGCTAGACCCTAGTAGCCGAAATGTGGTGGTGGAACAACTTAGGTGTGTCGAACGAAAGGACTGGAGTCCAGCGGTGGTTTCGTCCGAGGGGGGGATTGTTGAGTTGTGTCCCACATTGGCTAGTAAAGGGGAGATGATTGGGTTTATAAGGTGGTAGGTCACTCCACCTAAAAGGCTAGTCTTTTGGGTTGGATACCTAAAAATCTTATGCTAAGTCCCCCCAACAGTTGTTGTTTGTATTATAATCTTGTTTTGCTGTTTTAGTTGTATTTCAATTAAGGGTTCGGTTATATTGGAAATGCTCCACGAAGCGTTGATGATAATCATATAATTATAGAGATAAATATTAAATCTACACTTACTGCTATGATATAATAATCATCATAAGCACTCCATAGTAAAATAACTCTACCGTAACCATTGCCTTCAATAATATACAACTTATAGAGTACTTTATTTTGCAACAAAGTAATCATCCGTTGTGAGGTGCTGATCCACCGAAAGAGGTGCCCGTAACCAAAAGCCATCCCAATAACTTTTGCTAAATTGCAGCAAAATATACATCACAATTCACAAATGAACTTCCTTAAAAAGTTTCTCCTTCAGTACTAACTTCTGATTTGGTTTTCCAAGAAAATGGGGCTTTGAGTTTATGTTATAAGTAACAACAAGCATTAAAATGTCCACAGGCATAAAAAAGTCTCCTTCTACAGTACTTTTTTCTCTGAAAAAAGTGCAAAGAATGGAAGCATATGGAAGCCTTTATGGCTTCTTTTTAATCACCTATTAACTGGGTGCTTCTGTTTTCTTTTTCCTTCTTCTTTTTCTGTTCTTTTTTCTTTCTTTTTTATTTTGTTGTATTGTCCTTAGTATCACAACTATCTTTCTAGAGCTTGTTAACTAATCATCACAGAACGGTTGGTGGGGTTTTATTGCTGGGAGGGAAAGACTAGTGAGGAATGGATACAGAAGAATTAGTCAGAAAGTGTCAAGCTATTGTCTTGAAGGAAGAAAAGGAAGACACAATAACAGTCATGGGCAAGATGCGGGAAGCGGGAGAGGAAATTGCAGCAAATTGCCTAGTGGGGAAGATATTACTAACGAGAGGAGTAAATAGGGAAGGATTGAGAGCCGCAATGCAACAAGCTTGGAGAACAGTAAAGGAGGTCAAGATCGAAAGCATGGGGGAGAATACTTTTTTGTTCAAATTTGCATCGGAAGGAGAAAAGAAGAGAGTCCTCATGGGGGGACCATGGCACTTTGATAGAGCCTTGTTGGTGCTATCCGAGCTTACTGGCATAGGGGACATAAAAGAGCAGTCTTTCACGCATACATCCTTCTGGGTACAAATCCACAATATACCTATAATGTGTATGGTGCGAGAGATTATTCAAAAGCTAGGAGAGAAAATCGGAGAGGTGGAAGAAATTGAAACAGATGCAACAGGGGAGTGCATAGGCCAATTTGCTCGAATAAGAATCTCCATTAACATAACACACCCTCTTAAAAAAGTGGTATTCTTGCAAGAGGCTGGAGCCAAAATACCAATGCCTGTCCTGTATGAAAAGCTTCCAGAATTTTGCTTTTGCTGTGCAAAGATAGGCCATCAATATAGAGAATGTCTGAAGTACAAAGGTCAGACAAAGGAGAATATGCCATATGGGGGATGGATGAGGGCCATAACACCAATAGAGAGGATGAAACTAGCTTGAACCAGAGGAAGAGGCAATAGAGAACACCCTTAATCGAAGACAAGTGAAGCAGCTGCTACTACAAGTCAAACTCAACACAACCCAACAGACCTAAACGGGCCAAACCAAAGCAACACGGGTAAAGAGATGAGTGATGAGATGCAACCAACGGTCACAAATCAGGAGACACAAGATGGGAATGCAGCTTTAATTCTGAGTACAGCAGAGCCGGATAATCAGCAATCAGAAAATGAAAATACAAGCAGAGAAACCAAGAAGCAGCACGCTAAGGTGGCTGACAATGACAGCCAGTCGAAAAACAAAATCATAGGCGCGGGAAAGAAAAATTGGAGGGAAAGGGAAGTGAGGGGAACAGACATAAAAAAGGGGAATGATGAGGAAGAGGTTGATAATGGGCTGAGCAGTGCAAAAGAGAAGCCCAAAATCAGAAAATGGAAATTACAAGCTAGAAGCTCAAGGATAGAAAGAGGGAAAGACAATGGGCCTATCAACTTCAAAAGGCCTAGTAGCGAGCTAGCTTGGCCGAGCCCTGAAAACAAAAAGAAAAGATTTCTTAGCTCACCACAAGCACCACTCAACTTACAGCAGCTTAACTTCTCTCAAGCAAAACTTCAGCTGGAGTTTATAGACGCAGAGCAAGATGAAACCGTGGATGCAACAACAATGGTGGAAGACGTATTGGCGGGAGCTGGCAGCCAGCCCCGCCAGCAGCAATGAGGGTATTAAGTTGGAACGTCCGAGGTCTGGGGAAGCCTCGAACGTGTCTAGCCATCAAAAAAATTCTCCACCTGCATCGGCCTCAAATTCTTTTCTGTTGCGAAACAAAGATGACAGCCCAGCAGGTTTACTCGATATGCAATAAATTTAATTTTGAGAATCGCTTTGCGGTAGATAGAACGGGCATGGGAGGTGGTTTAGCTTTGTTTTGGAGTTCGGGAGTGAATGTCAGTATAAAGTCTTTCAGTTCTCATCATATAGATGCGGTGGTACAAAACCCAGGTGGTCAAATGTGGAGATGTACCGGAATTTACGGTCATCCAGAAGCTGGTCAGAAACAGCACACATGGTGTTTACTAAAAAGGTTAGCAGACCTTTTTCCTTATCCTTGGTGTTGCTTTGGTGACTTCAATGAAATCCTTTATTTACATGAGAAATCGGGGGGCAATGAAAGAAACTTAAATGCAGTAGCTGAATTTAGAGAGACTATTCAGGCTTGTAATTTGGTAGACATGGGTTATAAGGGCTACCAATTCACATGGTCGAATAGGAGGTTCGGGACAAGCTATGTAGAAGAAAGGTTGGATAGATTTCTCTGTAGCAAAGATTGGAGCAAAAGTTTCCAGAACCTACCGGCATCACATCTAGTGAATTGGGTCTCAGATCACTGCCCAATCATGCTGGATATTAAAGAGAGAAGCAAGGAGATAAATTACAAGAGAAGATCTTTTTCGAGGGACTATTACGAAGACATGTGGAGCTCATATGAGAATTGTCAAAATATAGTGCGGGAAGAATGGGAAATTTATGGGGACAGAAGGTGGGAGAATCCGGTGAACAATTTTCAGAGGGCGGCAAAAAATTCTCTATTTAAGCTCAAGATATGGAGCAAGGTAGAGTTTGATGGCAGAAAAAAGAAGCAAGAGGACTTGATTGAGAAGCTGCAGAATGCAAAGCAGAATAGGGATCAGTATGTAGATGGTGGAGAAATCAGGAAGCTTGAAAAGCAAATCAACAACATGTTGATTGATGAAGAAGTGTACTGGCGTCAAAGATCGAGAGCAGACTGGCTCAGGGAAGGAGACAAAAACACAAAGTTTTTTCACTCCAAAGCCTCGGCTAGGAGAAGAAAAAACAAAATATGAGGTATAGAGGACACCCATGGGAATTGGATAGATGATAAAGAAAAAGTTGAAGGTGAATTTTGCGATTATTTCCAGCAGCTCTTTACTTCCTCCAGGCCAAGCCACAGTCAGACTCAAGAAGCCCTTAAAGAAATGCCCCCAAAGGTAACTCCGGAAATGCATACTCTCTTGGAGGAACCCTTCACACCAGAAGAAATTGTAAATGCACTATCTCAAATCTGTCCTACAAAAGCTCCCGGACCGGATGGTTTACCTGCAGCATTTTTCCAAAAACATTGGCAGGCGGTAGGCAGAGGGGTAGTCACAACATGCTTACACATTCTCAACGAGCAAGGTGATTTAGCTTTGTTCAACCATACTTACATTGCTCTAATTCCTAAGACTGAGAAACCAAAGAAAGTTACTGATTTTAGGCCTATTAGTCTATGCAATGTGGTGTATAGAATCATAGCTAAGGCATTAGCGAACAGGCTGAAACTAATTCTTCCCCAAATCATATCCCCAACTCAGAGCGCATTCATTCCCAATAGACTCATTACAGATAATGTGATTATTGGTTATGAATGCCTCCATAAGATTAGACATAGCAAAGGGAGAAAAAATGGGTTAGTGGCTCTAAAATTGGATATTAGTAAGGCGTATGACAGAGTCGAGTGGAGCTTCCTAGACCAAATCATGGAAAAAATTGGTTTCTCGAATAAATGGAGGAGTCTGATTATGAGGTGCATAACCACTGCTCAATTTTCAGTCATTATTAACGGGACCCCCAAAGGCTTAATTCTTCCGGAAAGGGGGCTAAGGCAAGGCTGCCCCCTCTCTCCGTATCTTTTCATCATGTGTGCAGAGGCTTTTTCGAACTTACTGATCCAGGCTGAGAGGAAGCAGCAGATTAGAGGGCTGAGATTTGCAAAGGACGTTACGATATCTCACCTCCTTTTCGCGGATGACAGCTTAGTCTTTACCAGAGCCTCAGAAGCAGAGTGTAAGAACTTAAAGGGGATTTTCGATTGCTATGCGAAGGCATCAGGGCAGATTTTTAATTATGAAAAGTCCTCAATGTTTCTCAGTGGCAAGATTACAAGTGGTCAGGCTGCAACAATTAAAAACATTTTCCAGTTCAAAGTGGTGTCAAAATATGAAAAATATCTAGGCCTTCCATCTATGATAGGCAGACGAAAATCGGGGTTCTTTAATGAGGTGAAACTGAAGGTGATCAGCAAGATTTCAAGCTGGCGTCATAAGATGTTCTCCAGCGGAGGGAAAGAAATACTCATCAAAGTAGTAGCACAGGCAGTACCGGCGTATGCTATGAGTGTTTTCAGACTTCCTAAGGGGCTATGTGATGATATTCAAAAATCCATTGCGAAGTTTTGGTGGGGATCAAGGGAAGATAGATACGGAATCCACTGGTCAAGATGGGACAAAATGAGCCAACCAAAAAGTAGAGGAGGGCTGGGATTCAGAGATCTCACTAGCTTTAATCAAGCTTTGGTGGCTAAGCAGGCATGGAGATTACTTCAGCTTCCCAATTCGTTGCTGGCCAGAGTACTGCAAGCAAAATACTATAAGTATTCTTCATTCTTGAATGCCACAGTGGGATCCAATCCATCCTTTATTTGGAAAAGCATTCTATGGGGAAGGCAAGTGATTGACAAAGGTGCAAGATGGAGGGTAGGAAATGGAAGGAAAATCAGAACTTACAAAGATAATTGGTTACCTAGGCCAGACACTTTCAAACCAATATCACCACAAAAATTGCCAGCTGAAACTATGGTGGCTGATCTGATTGATGAAGAAAATCAATGGATCGTAAGCAAGCTGGAGCAAAACTTTCTACCCCAAGATATCGAAGCAATCCTACAGATTCCACTCCCTAGAACCAAAAAAAGAAGATGAAGTGCTGTGGCATTATGACAAAAGAGGAGAGTATTCAGTTAAGAGTGGATATCAGATAGCTTTCAGACTCAAGTTTCAAGATATGCCAAGTAGTTCAGGAAGTTGCTATAGGCAATGGAATGTTTTGTGGTCTTTGGAGCTGCCTGAGAAGATTAAGATTTTCATGTGGAGGGCAATAAAAAACATTTTACCAATGACTGAAAACCTTTGGAAAAGGAAGTGTCTGCCAGAGCCTACCTGTCCAAGATGCCATAAGAGGGTGGAAACTATAAGTCATGCCCTATTTGAATGTAAAGCAGCAAGGAAGACCTGGAACTTAGCTCCATCCACTTTCGAGCTTCAGAATGTTCCAAGTCAAGACATTTTCAGCTATGTCCAGAATCTTTGCAGCAACTCCAGGAGAAATGAAGCTGAGCTTATGATTATGTATTGCTGGGCTATCTGGTTTGCTAGGAATAAGTTGATCTTTGAAAGGAAGAAGGTAGAGCCAATTGTTTCAGCAGCAAAGGCAGAATCAGTGTTAGAAGCTTACCAAAGAGTGAGAAAAACAGGAACACTCCATATTAGCAATACTAGAGAGGAAAGCCAGCAGAGATGGTCTCCACCCCCAACAAATGTGCTCAAGCTTAATGTAGATGCAGCAACAAACAGCAAGGATCAGAAGGTTGGCTTGGGAGCAGTCTTGCGTGACTCGAATGGCAGAGTAGTAGCAGCAGGCATTAAACAAGCCTCTTTCAGGAAGGATGTCAGCTTTGCAGAAGCTGAAGCTATCCAATGGGGTCTCCAGATTGCAAAAGAAGCAGCTGCAGCAAGCTTGATTGTAGAGACTGATTGCAAAGATGTGGCTGAGCTAGTCAACAACACAAAGGGCAGCAGGTCTGAGATTTTCTGGATAATTTCGGAAATCCAAACTCAGAAACGAGAGTTCCAAAGGATCCATTTTAATTTTGTACCAAGGTTCTGTAATGCTCATGCCCATTCCTTAGCTAAACATGCTCTAAGGAAAGATACAACTGCTGTCTGGTTAGATATATTACCAGTAGAGGTGCAAAATGTATTTGACTGTGTTGTTTAATCAGTAATGAAAGGTTTACTTTCTCTTCAAAAAAAAAGTAACAACAAGCATTAAATTACACATTCTTGGTAGTAGGTTTAAGTTTTGATTTAATTACTTTTCCTTTAAAAAAAAAAGAAGTCTTGATTTGATCATATAAATATCAAATACCATCCATTTTTTTTATTACATGAGACTATTGATCAAACTACAACTTATATTACATGATATTATAATTTATATTTATAAATCAGATTATTACTGAGACCAACTTACTTAAATGCTTATGGAGTTCTGTCCAAATTTTTAACCCTCACTGATATTTGAGGATGTCTACTTCACTCACACTTGGTAAGAGAGAAAACTATCTTCACATCCTCACTGATATTCGAAGGATGTTTACTTCACTCACATTTAGTAAGGGAAAAAATTACTTTCACTCAATTATATATTATAATTAAGGAATCAATTATCCCCACATTGTGTTTGTGGAGATTCAAATTATTGCCCTTCAATTTGGAGGGCAACAGCCCTAATCACTCGGCCTACTACATCCATTTTTATTTTAGGATATGGCTATTTAAACACAAAAAATTGATTTTGACACCCATTTTCTTAAACACACGCTCTACTATGATTCAAAATTTGTTCTATAAACCACTCAATATCCCAAGATTAACCTTAAATTACAACTTCATATTCCATCTTGTTTTATCTTTAAAACCACCAAAATTAAACTCTTTTTTTTTATTTAATTCCCTGTTTGATAGTAAACAAATTAAGAAATATTTTTTTCTAAAGAAACACTGATCCAATCATCCAATATGAATTAAAAAGTTTAAATTTCCAAAAGTGGTCAGAAAGCGACAGTATTAAATTAAGATATGATTCATGTAGTAAGATTAATTCAACTGAAAATCCCCTACTAGCGATTTGTTTATTAATCTTCCATAATCCATTGAAACTCTACAAAATAATTCAATCGGTATATAAATTTAACTACCCATTGGACTTACGAAAAAATCGCTTCTCTTTCACTACAAATAGAAACATAGAAAGTTATATATCGATTCAAATATCCAATAATTCAAAGATAAAAGCATCAGAAAATAAATAAATGTGGACATGAGAGTCAAGTTTAAAATTGAGGATAGTACTAGGGTTTACGGTGAGCATAAAATAGGGTTTAATTCATTCAATTAAAGTATTTGTCTTCTTTAGTGATTTTGTATATGGACATTTTGATAATAAAATATTTTATTAAGTTATGGGTATAGAAATATTTTCGTCATATCAAATAGCCCCACCCTTTATTTTATCAGCACCGATATTCTCACAAAGTTGCGCACAGAGGTTTGCACAAAACGCACCATTTTGTGCAAGCTTTAAAATCCTCTTCGTACGTGCACCAAACAACACACATGCACGCAACAATTGGCAGCAACGTTTGTCACTCGCGTCTGCCTCCTTTCACAGTAACAAAAACCACCGAGCAACGAAAACTACACAGCAATGGCTTCGTTCTCCTTCATTATCTCGGCACCATCCTCACTCTCTCAACTTTGTTCTCTCTCATTCTCAGTGGCTCCATTCTCCCTCACTCTCTCGGCTCAGATCTCCTTCAATCTCTCGATCTCAGTTGCATCACTCTCTCTCCCCCAACACAACCGAATTAATGAGCTTGTTAAGGTCAGTGTAATTAATTAGTGTAAACTTTATTTGTTCTACAATTCATTACTCACAACCTTTGTAAGCACCCATCTTACCCTCTTAGATTGTAAGAAGGATCCCATGCCAACACTGGAAAAGTTTCCTCACCTTCAAGTGCTGAAATTAAAGCAGAAATCATATTATAGAAGAGAGATGGCTTGTCTCGGAGTTGGTAGTTTTCCACAGCTCAAGATTTTGCACCTGAAATTAATGTTTTGGCTAGAGGAGTGGATAATGGGAGGAGAATCCATGCCAAAACTTGAAAGCTTAGTTATCAATCCTTGTGTTTACTTGAAAAAGCTTCCTGAAGAGCTATGGCGGATAAAGAGCTTTTGCAAATTGGAGTTACATTGGCCTCATCCGGAGTTGAGAAAAAGGTTGCGCGCTTTTGAGGATATGGAGAGGCGTTATGAAATCCAGAAATTTCCTTACGGTATCTGATGGATTGAGTAGGGTTAGGCTTTACTCTTATATGATAGTTACAAATTTAGTGTGATGTTTTCCACTTGCGCAGTAGATTTATCAATGTATATTTATAGCAAAACCTTCAAGGGGTTATGAAAATTCCTGTCTAATTGTTGGTTGCTTCTAATATCAAAATTAAGTCTCAACATAGACTCAACTGGAATAGTAAAATTAAGTCTCAATATAGCCACACATTATAGCAGAGAAACGAAAAAAACTTCCCTCTATCTTATAACTGTAAATTGTAGATTTTCATTTATGTTTCTTAATTATTTCCTTCTGTGTAGGTAAAATTAGAGGGGCAAACATCATTACTGCTATTAAATTTCAAATGTGATTCAGCATCGATCCATTATGTTCTCTTCATTTTGGCTGGGGACATTATTTTGAATTGGATTTGACACTTGTGATACCAAGATTGTTGTATATAGACTTTGATAAGGTCTTCATTTTCAGTTTAAGTTAATTTTGTTCATGCATGTATGGTTCGGCTATCTTTGGACTGTGTCAAAATTTCAACATTTGATACACTAATAATATATGGAAAATGATGTTCTCACAAAGTTGCTCACAAAGGTTTAAATACAATTTAAATACAATACATATTAAAATAGATATAATTATTTGTGGGACATATTTTACAACAACACTTGGTTGCGAACTTCATTGAAGTTCTCTTTCAAGCAATTGAAATTTAAGAGACAAGCATTCCATTTGATGCCCCAACTTGCACACTTCTCCTAGTAAGAGATCAATTTTATTCTCACTCATATTTCAATCTTCCACCCCTCGAAACTCATTAGATTCATTGTTCTTCCGATCGTCGTCTCGTTCAAATGCCCCACATCCTTTGCACTTCCAAAACTTACAATTTAGATTCTCTCTTGTACGTGAAGTTCATAAGATCTTATCATTGCAGCACTTTTCACAAGTTTTTATATGTGGATTTGGAACTTCACTCATGCTAGAGGACATTGTGATAGAAATATCCAACCAATTTAAGCAACTGAAAAGGGGAAAAAAAAAGCCATAACAGTTAGTGAGCTTTAAGCAACTGGAGGGGGAAAAATTAGGACACACTAGCTATAATCAATTCCAAAGGAAAAAACAGCCACAACATTTAGTAGGCATTAAGCAATTGAAGTGGAAAAAACAATTGGACAGAACAGTTAGTAATAATACTTGCCCGAGAACTAACAACCACAACAGTTAGTTTTTGATATGTAAACTTTATTTTCTATAATTTTACTAAACCTTCCCCTAATCATTTCTGTATTTTCCTAAAGCTTTCCCTAATCATCCCGCCATATTTAATCCAAACCTCCAACCGATAAATTTACATTTCCAATCACTTAAGCCCCCGAAATATGCTTTCACATTTGCAACCAAATCAAATTGGCTACAAGCAATTATTCCAAGCACATTAAGTCAACTATAAATGCATTCACAAGCCATTACCACCATTCAAACAAAGCACACAGCCACTACCCGAATGAAAATGAAAAGAGCCAACTACCCAAAGCACACAGCCACTTCACGAATTCGAATGATGGCCACAAATTTCTTTAGCAAAATCTGAATGATTAGAATTAATTCCCAAATTACAATAACCAACAACCGAAATAGGGCAAAATAAATCAATTCGTTCAACATCCAAAGCTAATATCAGTACAACCTAAAATCACTATACCCTCAACAATAACAATAACCATTCAAAATCCAAGTGGCCTAAGAAGCATACTAATTAATCTTCAATTAATCCAAGTGGCTGCATCTTTAATTACAAATTAAAGTAATAAATTGAACACTGACCTTAACAAGCCGCGTTAAGCCGATTGTGTTGGGGGAGAGAGAGTGATGCAACTGAGATCGAGAGAGTGAGGGAGATCGGAGCTGAGAGACTGAGGGAGAACGGAGCCACCGAGAATGAGCGCGAACGGAGCCGAGAGAGTGTGGCAAAACAGATCCAGCGAGAATGAGGGAGCACAGAGTCGGGAGAGTCAGGGAGAATGGCGTCGAGAGAATGAGGTAGAACGGAGTTGTGACTAACTAGATAAGCTGCTGGGATTTGTTGTATGGACAGATCGAAATACGAATATGCTGCTGTGTGGTTCCCGTTTTGTGTCGTTTCCGCTGCTGTCAAAGAAGGGTGACGTGAGTGGGAAAATGATGCTGTGAATTGGTGTGCATGTGATGTTCGAAAAACAAACGTGTGATTTTCCTTTTAAAGCTTGCACAAAACGCACCGTTTTGTGCAAACTTTTGTGCGCAACTTTGTAAGAACATCATTTTCCTTATTTTATTCCAAATGAGAAGTGTTGGTATGCAATTACCAATTAATACATATTTATTTTTTTATTAATAAATTAAATGAAATGATAGTCCAGAACACCAACTAAATTAGAGTTGGACTTTTGACACCTCTTACATTTAATGACAATATATTTTATTATACCTCACGTATGTTTTCTCTCTCCATATGTTTTCTTTCTCTCTATACTCTTTTATTTTCTCTCTCGTCAAGGTAACATTTTCCTCAACTTCTTTGTATTTCTTTTTTATTTCAATAACTAATAAAATCTATTGATTATGAACAAAGGTCACTCTGACAAACTATATGATTTTTGTTTTATACTCATATTAAAGAAAAATTTCGCCATAAAATTTAAAAAAGGTGACCAAGCTCGCGCACATACAAGACACTGGCACCCAGTTAATAGATTCTCAGAATGGGCTCATCTTTTGGTTTTGATTTCGTATGTGTGGGTGTCCTCTTTATGAGTTTGTTACCATACCATATTTGGTTTCTATATATAAACCAACTTATACTCTCTTATCTAGATAATGTGGGATATTGATATTTTAAAATATTAATTCAATCTTTGAGGTATCACCCATAAAAATTGTTTTTATGGAGGCCAAGGTAATAAGATTGTAAAATAATTTTGGGAATAAGAAAATAATAGAAAATTAAAAGACTCGTAAATTAATTGTGTTTATTTTAGAAAGAAGGATAATTTTAGGCATTAAATTTAGTACAGATGAAAGGGGGTTTTAACAGGATGGGTTGCCAAAAGTCCAACTCACTAAATTATTCAGCCAATGACACAGTTCTGTTAGACGTACCCCACCAATACTTTCACTGCACCCGCATTTTAAGGTCAAAAAACGAACGAGCCTTTATTTTGTTTAACTGGGTGCCCTGAGTAGTAAAGCGGGTATAGTTATCAGTATGGTTACAACGACGCCGTTTGCAAAACAGAAGGCCCACTAGTGGGAGTTGCTTTCGCGTTCAAGTAACCTTTACCACACAACCGGCCAGACCTACTGACCTAAGTCCAACAAATCAGAAATCAAAATCACCAAAGAGGCCACGTGTCAAAGACTTAGCCTCTTCTCATGAAAATCACAAAAATCCCACATTTCGTATTACACTTGGATAAGCCTAAGGCTACTTTCTCGGCCTTACTTTCTCTCGCTTTCCCGAGTGAAGGGGAAAAAAAAAAACCAAAAAAAAAAAAAAAAAATTCAGAGGAAGAAAACCAAATGCAAACCTATCCGATTCCTGTTCTGCACTAACTAATACATTCACAATTTTAAATTTAATAATATAAATTACGATGGCGTCTCTTACTTCAGTGGCGTTTACATCAATCGGTCAAACTTCTTGTCAGAGGAAAGTCAACGTCTCGTCAACTCGTTCCTCATCTTCTAATTTTGAAGGCTTTCGATTCCGTACGAGTGTGTTCTGCCATTGTGTCCGTTTTAGAGCTTCAAGTTCAAGTTCTCGTATGGTTATTCAATGCATGTCCGCAGCTACTGGTGAGCTTTTTCTTTCTTTCTTTATTTTTTTTTAACTTTAAATTTGATTTACGTACTAAGATTTTATGCATTACACACACACACTAGCTTGAAAGAATCTGTGTTGCTTATCTCTCAAATGGAAAAGGGCGGATTTTAATTTAATTTTACTAGTCTATGCAATGATGGACTGGAGAATATTGCTGCATTAATTTTACTTTTAAACGTGTTGCTGTGACCTGTTTGTTCCTGTTTAAGTTAATTATTGAAAGTAGAAAGTAGATTGTCTGTTGTAATCGATTATTTCTGGTGGCTTGTGTAATTTAAATTTAGCAAGGCAAATAATCCGAGCTTCTTTCAAGCTGAATGAGCTTTGCTTGGCTTGATGAATCAAATGTTTGGCTTAACTTAGCTCATATGGATAACAGAATGAAATTGAACTGTTGATTGAATCAATACATCGCACGATTCAAATCATTCCACCTTTAATCCTGTCATTTTTGTTAACCATTTGTCAGTCTTAATTTATATATTTACATGATCTCAGATGTGCCTCCTACTGTGGCTGAGACAAAGATGAATTTTCTGAAGTTATATAAGAGACCAATCCCCAGTATTTACAACACCGTTCTACAGGAATTGATTGTCCAACAACATTTGATGAGGTACAAAAGAACATACCAATATGACCCTGTGTTTGCCCTTGGTTTTGTCACTGTATATGATCGACTCATGGAAGGCTATCCAAGTGAGGAGGATCGAGAAGCCATCTTCCAAGCATACATTACGGCACTGAAGGAGGATCCAGAGCAATACAGGTCTCTCTGCTGAGTCTCCTGTCTTTTTTATGGACTCTTTTTTCAATATAATTTCAAAATGTCGTGATCCCTGTTGTCTTTTATTAAAACTTAACCAAATAATAACTAAATTCTTAGTAATATATGAATTATATGAAATGTGTTTCACAATTGAAAGAATTTATGCAGAACAGATAAAGGCTAAGTGAAGAGGGCCGTACTTGAGAGGCTTAGTTAATCCTTCCGAAACTGGAGTGTATGCTAAAAGTTTTAAGATATTCTTAGCTACATTAGAACTGTTTCTTGAACTTTTAAGGACAGGAGCATCACATTGCATTGAATATTTGCAAATAAATAAAACAAAACTTCTCATTTTTTATTGAATAATTTGTAATTTATGCACTGCAGAATTGATGCACAAAAGTTAGAGGAATGGGCTCGGGGTCAGACTGCCAGTTCATTAGTTGAGTTCCCATCTAAAGAAGGAGAAGTTGAGGGGTTATTGAAGGACATTGCAGAAAGAGCCAGCGGCAAGGGGAATTTCAGCTACAGCCGTTTCTTTGCTGTTGGGCTGTTTCGCCTTCTTGAGCTGGCAAATGCAACTGAACCCACAGTGTTAGAAAAGGTTAGATCTACTTTCTTTGATAACATTGGAACATCTATCATACATGGTGAAGATCCGTTTAGGTCCTAAATGTTCAGTTAATAATTGCAATTATTAACAGGTTATATCAATTCGCTCTCTGAATTGGATGACAAGAACCTCTATCTGATTCTTCTTTTTCTTTCACTCTTCTAAAAATCAGTTATTGATCTCTATTTTCAGTGCCTAATTAAAGATCTTAAACCAACTTTTTTAGCCCTTTGAATTTAGATAGAGTATTAGAGCATTAGGTTTTTGGTGCATCTAATAGTAGTGGTAGAGACCCACTGATCTTGCTCTAGATTATTGAAGAATTAGATTTCCAAGAGTGATTCTGTGTAGAGATTTTCAACTTTCCAAGTACTGTAAACCTGGCAACTGATAATTGAAAAAACGTGAAGAGGCATGAATGTTGTTGGAGAAGTACTTGATTGCTGAAACCAAGATCTTTGAATGATGCTGGAAAAGTCTCTTGATGATTGCTGAAAGTAAGTACCACATCTTCGATCGTCCTTGGGCTGATTCTTTGCTTCCATGCAAGTTCATAGGCAGCTTGGCATGCCATGATAGGTTCAGAAAGATATAAGCACTGTGATAATTTACTAAAAAGTGCCAATGGAACACTTTGGTAAGCTGGGATGATTGAACTTTATGTCCATCCTGATTTGGCAGTTATTTCTAAGATTTTGCTCTCTATTTTCACGTACAATTCGAGCCTTGTTTTTGCTTATTAGAAATCATTGTATTTAGCAGGATATGGAACCCATTACCCGCCTGAATGAGCATGGATTATGTAGTTTTTCTTTATCTTTTCCTCGGATGATCTGGAGGGACATAGGCTTCTGTGCGGCAACTAGCATTTATGATTTCATAGCCCCAAGATGACAGTTAACATTTTTGACATGATATGATGCTCAAGTTACAATTAATTTCTTATGCCCATCATAGCTTCACTAATGAAAGATATCTTGTAAAACACATGTTCAGTTAAATTTTTATCAACTTGATAACTTATGAATAGGGAAATGCATTTCTGCACATTAATATTTCCTTTTAGAAACAAAACATTTTGGCTGATGATTTGAGCCTATCTTATTGTCTCTACATGACAGCTTTGTGCAGTCTTAAATGTTAACAAAAGAAGTGTGGATCGTGACCTTGATGTATATCGCAATTTATTATCCAAGCTGCTTCAAGCTAAAGAGTTGCTGAAGGAGTATGTGGATAGGTAAAAAGACAATCTTTTGCTCCTAGTTCTGTTTTTATTTAAATAGTGTTCCGACGTACTACATATTGATTTGGAAATTGTACATCAGTTAAGGTTGGAGCTATCATACTGTCAACACATACCATAATTGAAAAAGACTATTCAAACCATAACCCATAATGGAAGATTCAAGAAAATTAGAATAATTGATTAGAGGTTTAATCCTGGAATTTTATGTATTTTGTCTTCCTGTGTGCTGCACTTGCTATGAATTAATTTTGTATCAGGACCATGTGGTTGAAAATGCTGACATCCAAAAGTGTTTCCTTAAATGTTATATGAGTTTATCACACTGGACTTTAAGCTGAATCCCTAATATAGTTAAAAACTTTCTGTGTCTCCATGCAATTCATTAATTTATGTGAGCTTTTGGGGCAGCTGCGCTGTGGCAGCGCAGCTGCCCCCATGTTTTATTCTAGGGGAATATTCCCTAGAATATAGGGTGGAGAGCAGCTGCCCCAAACGGACCCTATATATCATGAACTTATTGGAATTCATCTTCTTGCTATGGGCTCCACCATTTATTCATGCTGAACTGTTTCGTAACATGTTTTGGCCTTTCAGGGAGAAGAAGAAGAGAGAAGAAAGGACAGAACCGCAAAAGGCTAATGAAGCCATTAAAAAATGTCTGGGAGAATACCTATATTCCCATCAGTAATTCAACCTGTGAAGGAAGCCGGCAATGCTAATCATCTCTTGTGAAGTTTCCATCCCGTTTTTGTCTGCTTTGTGGTAGAGTTGGAGCCTCAATGCTCCATGTACCATGTTTTAAGCTTACAGGCTTGCATGTTTCAGTGTACTGTTTTTAATACGGTGATTTACATACATCCAGTCTTCACCATGCTAATACACAAATTTCTTCTGTTTTTGCCAAATGTATTTTTCTATTCATAATTCTACCGCAACATTCACACAAATCAGAATTGCAGTTTTTTTTTTTTTAAGTGTATTAAATTATCAAGTATCCGAAAACTGCATTGGACTTCAACTAATTCAGATTCAAGCCCGATAAGACCAGTAGGAAATTATAGTTTTCTTATATTGGGAGATTGCAGATTGTAATTTAGTGTTATTTATATGTCGATTCTGATGCCTCCTCCAGTCTCCCCGTGCTTATTTAAAAATTTTGTTTGCTTTTGCCAATTATCTCTCTCAGTTACCTGTTACAACCTCACCCACATTATTGTTTGTCCAATAGAACAGGCAACTTGAAAATCCGATTTACTGTTTATCTTACAAGGAGAATTTCATGAACGGAATTAACAGGAAAACCTAGAAAGTATGTTCAGAAGCTTATAATTAGACGCTTTCTCAGTAATTTTAAGAGGAGATAATGGTGAACAGTAATCTGTATTCAACAGTTATTTCAATCAATTATATGACAGAAAATAATAAGAGGTAACTATACCTAACCCTTAGGTTATTTCCACCTCCTCTTTATGGCCCCTATCAAGTAGCCACATCATGCTTCCACGCCGAGCACCAATGAGAAATGGGGTAGCATCTAAACTGGTGTTCAGAATCATCTAGAAGAGGTAAACTGTTGCCAAGTTAAAATTGCGAGCTTGAGACATGTAAATGCTCAACTAATATGAGAAATATCGATGTCCTCTGGGATCTTGAATGTTTCAGCTGCACCAAATTTCCTATGCTCTTCTCCCCCATGTGAAGAGTCATCATCACTCTGACAATCCTCAGTTCCATGTTGGCTAGGTGATGATGACGGATCGCGCACACTTTTAGACTGACAGTCACGGGTGGCTAGTATGTTCACTTGGCCATGGTGAGAGATCTCAACCACAACAGTATCATCATCCACTGGCAGTGGTTGCTTCCATGGTTCTCCATCAATTCTCATGAATGTATGATCAGCACCTCCTTTGTGAAACTCAAAGCAAATTCGATGTGCCTAATGCCAAAGAAATCAGAAAAACATTTATAATGACTTATTAATCAACTAGATCAGCCTACCAAATTGATGCATTCTAAAAGAATGACATGTAGTTATCAGTACTTAATCTCTGAAACTATGATAAATTGTATCTTTTTAATAACGATTTTTCACCTGTGCAAGACGAGTCCCATGTCCACTTGGAGCATATAGAACAAGACCATGCCAAGCATCTCTAAATCCAACCACTTCTAGGAGACCATCATCAACATATGGGGGAGTGAAGTCTTTCTGCAATGTCATGTAGGAAAGATATTTCATCATGTTTGAATGAATGAAAATTTAAATACATAATGTCAAGAACCATTTTCTCATAAACAGACAAACTAGTGACACATATGGAACCTACATATTGGGATTTCTTGGTGTTTGGTGTTCCCCACGGATTTAGTCCACCAGAAAAGCTGGGCAAGTTAAGACATACAATTGACCTGATGCTGTTACAGAAGAAAGAGAAGTCAGTTAAATGTAACTGAACATTTTTACCTTATAATCTTGGAGACATTATAGAAACATGGATTAGCAGATCTAAACAAAAATAATGGACAGGAGTAAATAGTCAAAACAAGTAAAATCTACAGAAACAGTAGAAATAGAATGTGCTGTTGCCGTCTTGCCGAAATCTCAACCGCATAACAGTAACAGCACAACTGAATTCGAATATAGGGGGATTCCATAACCAACTATAGATTGGAGAGATTGTCACCTAAAAGCAAATTGTTAACATTCATATATCAAGTTATCAACTACACTATGCTAAAAAGAAAAAATTAATTTCTTTTTGGGAAAGTAAAAAGGTAATTCAACAAGGAGAAATGTAGACAAATTACAATTTTCATTTTTAAATTTCACATAAAATAATCATTTTGAGAATATGCTTATTCTGCAATATTAGCTAAACATTTGAATCAGCCAAGAATAAAAATTACTCCTTTAAGACGCAAGATAATTTAAGGCAAACTGGATTACCTGGAAGGTATTTCAAGATCTCGCCATTGACCACATTTTTTCATGACCTTCACCTTTGCAAGCTGTGCTATGTTACTGTAACAAAGATCGTTCATGATTCAATTTAATCAGGAAATAGACACCAATTTCATAAGATCCAGCAAAATTTATGCACTGCAGCTGCAGGGAGTTGCAATGTTAAGTTGAAGTGAATAGCTACTTGTAATAGATATATAACCAACTCATATTGCACTGTCCAGCAAGTTCTGTTAAAAAGGAAAATGTTAAACCAGCATGTTTTGTTAACAGTCAGGTGCACTCACTGAGAAGAAGGATGGACAAGAGAAGCAAAAAACCATCCTTGAGTACAACCAAGCTTCGCGTAAGTACTCTGAATACAAAAGATATAGAAAATCATAATAAAAAACAATAAGTACAATTTCTTTTAGAGATTCCAGGGAAAAAATGAGCAAGAACCTAGTAAACAAAATAAAAAAATATTACATGCTGTAGACAAATCTAAGCAAATGAACATTTCCAAATTTTAGGTCAAGAAACGTTACTGCATGCTAAATAAGACATTCAAGCTACTTCATATCAAGCACAGAAGTGTTATATATCCATTTTCTGAAGAACTTTCAGATCTTTTCTTCAACGATCAAATAAGAACAAGCTAAAATGATAACAGCAACAACTGGAATAACCCAAAGCCAATTTCGTTGTTTCAGAGTAATACTTAATTATATGTGACAACGAACAAAATATCAAACATGAACATAAATATTCAAGCATTAATGGTTTACTCTGGATAAAATCCTCTTAACTGTCATTCCATACATTTAGCCATATCTTCAAAATATATCACATCTCCAAGTTTGCTTCCATGTATAGCACCCATCAATAATGTTGTCAAATCTATTTGGACAATTGTAGATAGCTTATCTAACATCCATTTTACTTTCATTAGTAGCCTCTGCTGATCTACTTATGGTTGCATCCATTTAAGAAAGGGTGGATTTAGTCTAGGTGTAACATCTTCAAAAATACCAGTAAGCCAGTAGAAGAGACCAATGCTTGACATTTTACTAAGAGCAACTCTATCGTGAAAACTTCACCAAATACTCCAGGTAGGAGCTAATAATGAAAAAGATGGTGGTCATTCCATTAATGTCTGTGATTCACTATAACAATAACAGAAAGTGTAACAGTACCTGATTAACTAACTGATTTTTAAATTTTTCAGGATGCAACTTTCGTTCAGAATGAAACGCATATGATACTTGTGCATCCATTCCTACAGAAAACAGAAAACATACAAGAGGTCCCCATCTCAGAATCATTGATGATCATTAATGAGAGAATGCTTAATCTAAATGGAAAGTGCATATAAGTGTAAGAGACAAAATGTTATCTTATGATTTAGAAAGTATTAGCAAATGCCATGTTTTTCAAAGGTACTCATAACTAGAACTAAAAAGTATCAAAAGTTAAACATCATCAGTCAGCAATTTAGTAGTTCGCTTTGTTTTAGAGGTACTTACCCATACTGAAGTAATTCCAGAAACCCCCACGAAATGTATGGTAACCTTCCTGAGGAAAGTCAAACATTTGTGTGTAAAAATGAAAAGAAGCATAGGCTTAAAAGAGAACGGTTTTCTTGCACGATATATTACAACACAATATATGAAATTGGTCTAATAAGCCTGAGTTCCGCATGAAAATACAGATTTTGTTTAAAAAGAATTGAAACATGATTTGAACTAACAACAGCTTGATCTGTTTTTGTAAACCCCATAAAAGAATACAGATTCTCATCCTCTTCATTCTTTCCACCTAAAAGGTCAGGCCATCAAGAGGGAGAGGCAATTGAATAATATCAAACAAGCTTCATTTGAGTGATTGCCTTTGTTTTGTTTCCTCTGTGACAAAGAATTACAAAAGCTAAATAGGGAAGGCATTTCTTTTGCAGAAGAGTTATAATGCATATTCATGAAGATAACCAGACGTGGTCACAACAAAATGATTGAGACTTTTGATGGAGATGATCTTGGAATCTAAATGGGAACAAACTAAAGATTCTTGAGCTACTGGTACAGCCATATTGGAAAATCATAATATAATTTAGAGTGCACAGAACAGGCAGCAACTGCTTGTTCTTACCTTGTTCAACTCGTCTGTTGCAGAGACACGACCAAATGCATGTAAAGAATGTGGTAGCTCAAGAGGTGCAATAGGATCACAAGAACCTTCCTTTGGAGCCCTCATTCTCATGAGAATATGCCAGCTTGGGAAAAAAAAATCAACTAAATAAATTGAATTAAAAAGAAAAAGAAGAAAATAAAATCTACTGATAAAAAAATTTGTATATTAGCACTGTATTATCATTTATATTGCGAGATATTACCACATAAGTTAAATTATCATGAAAATTTGTATACAAGAATTAAGCAATATTTATGGGCAGTGACACTGGGTGCGTTTGGGATTGAGGTGCTGTAGCTTTTAAGCTATAGCTGCTGTGAAAAAAAAGCTGTAATTATGAAACAAAAGTTAATAATATATAGTAAATATAAATTTTAAATAATAATTTTGATAAAATTATTAAAGATATAATAGATTTTGTATTATACAAGTGAAAAATCATATCAATATAACTTAAAAGTTATAGCAGTTAGTGTTTACCAAACACTTTAATGCTGTAGCTTTTAAGCTACAGCTGCCCAACCTCAATCTCAAACGCACCTACTATCATATGTCAGAAAACAGGAAAACGGTAGAGAAGACCAAACGAATCACATAAAAGAACTGGAAAACTATTTAATAAATCCAGGGAAGGGAAACAGAGATTCATATTACACTCAGTAGCTTGCCGAGATTTCTATGCCAACTATAGTTATTTTGTCAAAAGTAAATTGAATGCCCATACTCTAAGATGTATATCAGTTGATATCCATACGCACCAGCGTAATTAATTTTATTACCTTGGAAGGAACCTTGCATTTATGTCAATTTCTTTAAAAAGACACATGGAGGTCATGTCAACATCCTTACTTGTCTATTTTCATTTCCTTTGCATTCATTACATGACGCAGGAATTGCTCCACAGCATGACGATCAGTCCCAGGATTCTTCTTTCCCTATAAATTGGCAAATTTCAAGTTGATAACAACCTCTTCAAATAGTTAAGACACCTCGGTATTCATAAATCAGACTGCTAGCAGATGCTCAATGTATCCTGAAATAAAGAAAAATCTAAAACATATGCATTCAAACACGTAGAGACACGCATGCATGAAAAATACAAGGTTTTAGGGATTGCAATGCATCAACAACTTGAAGATATGCTCCCAAAATCTACTGAATTCATCATCTGTACCATATGGAATGTGATTAATTAATAAATGCACTGATCTGACTAACAAAATTGCCAAAAGATACAAAGCTCTCACCCAACCAAAAGCAAAAGGTAGATTGTTTCCGGTTCCCAAAGGTACTGTAGCAATCGGCGGCGGATGAGATAATTTGAGATCACAAACAACTCCAAGGAGCCAGCCAGCTGTCCCATCGCCACCTGCAACCTAAATCGCAGGTACTTTATAGAAGATACTTTATAGAATTATTTTTTGCAATTAGTGAGGATTTGATTAAAAAGGAAAAGAGGTAAAAGATACTTTATAAAAGGAACAACTATTTACAATTATTTACTTTATCCACTCACAATTATTCTTAATCTCTCCTGAATCTGTGTAGCATATGCATCTCCATTAGCTTTGAGCGTCTCTAAATTAAGATAAATTCTTCGCAGAGCCTTATCAGGAGCCTCTTCCCCTACATCAAACACCTAAAAATAACGGAAACAGAAAACTTAATTGACCAAAGCTTCAGAGCTTCAAAATCCGGTGCAATTACATCATCATATATCAAATTCAAAGAAACGAGAGGTACCTGATTCTTATTGAGAAGCGATCGATACGTAACGAGAAGATCGCCGCCGAGCTGACCGCCGCTTTTGGAGTTGATAAACACGAGAACGGGACACCGAGGCACATCAGGAACTGTTTCAGACTCTGAATCAAGTAATAAAACATAACTAGGAATGTAAAATTCCTTCAGTGAAGCTGATTGTGAATGAGAGTCCTCTTCCATGCTTGCGCTTAACTGCATTACACGCACAGCCGCATTTAATATCATGTTATTTGCATTTAGATGATTATAGATCTTAAGTGAAAGGTAAAGGATTACCGGGAAAATTTGAAATTTCTCGGGAAAGTGAAAAGTTTAAGAGATCTAAAAGGTTTTTGTTATACTTACCCCTCCCGCCGTTATTTTGGATCTAACAAAAAATCGTTCTTAATTTGTTTACCGTTTGTGGAGGAGATATAAAAGGGCGGGGCCGGTGGGTATGAGTTGACCAACTAGTTCCTTAATTTTTATAATTTAGGGTGCTTTTGAAACTTGAGGTGTCATAATTTTTAAATTATAATTATTGTAAAAAATTGTGGTTATAAAATAAAAATTAATAATATATATTAAATATAAATTTTAAATAATAATTTTGATAAAATTATTAAAAATATAATAAATTTTTTATTATATAAATAAAAAATTATATTAATATAATTTTTAAGATATAATAATTAGTATTTATTAAATATTTTATTATTATAATTTAAAACTTATAATTATCCAACTTTAAATCCCAAACACACCTTTAATAAGAATAAGAGATTAAAATTACAAGGTATCTTCATCTTCATCCGAATTTATTACGATTTCTGAGTAGAATTTGGGCTGTGGGGACGGGTGATATTTTTATTTCTAATTTTCTACGATTGTGTGCGCTAATAATCATGGGTCATGTGACTCACATGACTCACGAGGCTGCACTGCGGTCCATCTCTACGGGCATAATCATGGTCTGTAATCGTATGTATTAGCTGACGTCGGACTCCACTTGGCAGATAATGGAGGGTCCATCTGTTATAGAGACATTGGATAACGATGACTCAACAAAAATGACTTATGTCTTTATCAAAGTCTAAATATCTAATATCACTTAAACTGCCGCTCCACAAATTCCTAATCCCAAATTATTATGGATCTCAAAATATTGAATCTCATTCTCACCAATAAAATATAAAAGTAGACGTTATTAATGAATTTGATTTTAGATTAATTGCCCAACCCATAAGATAAATACACTACAAATATCTAATTACACAATTATAATTCCTAAGCTGCCCTCCATGTATATTCCTCCACTTTTCTTTTATCGAAATCTCAAAACCCTCGACACTATCAAATCTCTCAACACTCTTAAACTTACCAACCTTTCAAATCCCAAAACTTAAATGCCAAAACCAAACCAGCTGCCCAACAGTCAATGCTCAAATGGCCAAATCCAACCAGCTAGCCGCTGAACTACACGCCCAATCCCAGCCAACAGCCTCTCATCATCAATTAAGACCGTGTTAAATCAGTTTCTAATTTTAATATTTTATTTGGATGAAAAAAAAGTTGAGAATTAAAAAAAAAGAAAAAAAAAGGAAAAAAAAAAAAAGAAAATCTGTGTTCTAACTCATTGCTTCCTTTGAAGATTGAGGCCACTTTTGACTTCTCTTCAATTATTTGCACAATGGATCAATAGCATCGCATATGCCTTTGTCTTTTATTGTAATTTCCGTTCAGGTTAAAATTGTAAATTTCATAGAGGGTATTCTCGAGAATTTTTGTGGGGGTGTGATATGCTCCACTCTACTATCTAAGATTATCATAATTGAACATTTGGTAAGACTTATTTAAAGATCATCAATATTTATTCAATTTCATAAATTTTTTTCAAAATTTTTACTATTGTTTCATTGCATTTGAATAGAGTTTTTGAGAATTAAATAAATTATTACTAGTAAAAGATCAAATTTTGAGTATTTAAAAATAGAGATTGTGACTTTTCAAAGGGTTAAATTGTCAAAAATACTTTTAATTTATTTCACAATCTTATTTTATTTTTTTATAACATAGTTTTAAAAATTATCTATTAAAATAATTTTAAAATTTTTAATAAAAATACTTTTTAAATAAAGTTGTATGTAAAAAATTATACTAAACATCTCAACGGAGGGTAAGTACATTCACGTGACAAAGTTCGGAGTGCATTAAAAAGCTTTCAAACCATATTCTATACGTGTCTCCAAAGAAGTCCAATAATTACTAAAGCAAATGGCCTCGTAACCAAGATGGAAATGAGCTGCTGATTCCTTGATTGAACTAGTGGACTTAGAAAAGTTGTAAAGAATTTAAACAGTTCTTCGAAATTACGCCCTAAAACTAGACGCCTGGATCAAGGAGAAGGAAAAAAGAGAAAAAACCCACTAAACCCAGAAGAAAAATTCAATTTAAAACTTGTTAATAATACGAAGCAAGCATGTAACTGTTAAAGGATTTGGATAAGTAACCCCTAATAAATTCTACGAGGGCTTGTCATCAAACAGTAGCATAGAGAAATAAACGGAAGCATAGATAGAATTTGTTTCCGAATTTCAAACGTTACCTGGTTCGAGAGATAGCACCAGAATCTTAATCTTCCAGCAGGTTTCCGCGGATGTTTCTTCTGCGAATTATTGGCCTTCGATGGAGTATTTCCCATCTCTAGTGATTTTGGCGAAGTTGTCTGCTTGAGCCCTCGGTTCTAACTACTAACCTCACTCTCTTTATATAAGTTCACGAATATACAAAGGATTCCATAAGTGACAATGCAACATCTGAAGCACGTAGCCGATTCATGATATCATAAAATTGCCTAAGATATGCTTCTAATTTAAATAACGCTACCTAAAGCCAATCTACCATCGACTTTCTCTTAAGACCCCGTTTCTTAAAAGAACCCCCATCTTGACTCTCTTCTTGCTTTCGAAATTCCACAAAAACATGCTATGACTGGTCTTTTTCCATGCTGGCGCATATATTTATTTATGTTTCAGAGAAAGCAACGATTGTCAAAATTTGTTTCATTCCAATATTCGCCTTGGCCACGGGGAAAACTGACAACAGAAAAGAAGAGCAAGAATTCACCAAAAACTTTTGCAAGGCTCATCTAATAACTTCACTCACATATGACATAGCTGAGTCTTTTTTTCTAGTGCAGACGTCTACATGAATTTTTGTGTGAATTTAAGACTTTACATCGGCATCAAATACTTTTGCAATAGCGTGAAATGATTTTTCAACTCTTTACAGTAGTGTAAAGACATTTGACAATGGTAAGAAACATTGAATTACCATTTTAGAAAATATTGGGGGCCGCACTTGAGAATGGTCACGATATATTATCCATCAAATCCTCATACTGTATATTTCTTTTAGCCGCCTGACATATGCACACACTTGTTAAAACAATGAATCCTTTAGTAAAAACTATCAACCAAAATTCAGTAACATTAATATTGTATTGCCAAAAATCAATTATTGAAAATGGGGAAGCATACCTAAATTCATAATACTTAATTACTCTCTACAGTCGTGTGATTAGTCTTCTAGATTAGGACATTATCCTAGAGAATCCTTGACTTTCCACTGTACTCTCTCTGATGATGGGATGTTAGAAGAGAATAGAATGTTATGTGCAACCTAAGGACTATAACCACTTATATATATAACTTTTTCTGTTATTATTAAGTATTCGTATTTCAACCTGTTATAGAAATGAAATTACCCTTAAATATCACACATTAAAGGTCTACACCTTATTAGATACATTAAAACTCAAATTACTGAAAACCTTAATAGATCACTTTTAATCAGGGTTAACATTATATGACAGTTCGCAACACATAATTATTCACATATAAGGCTGATGTTGGATTAAGGATCAAACAATCTCCCACTTTGGCTATAGGTATAACCTCATAATCATGCTTTGTAAAAATGGCTTTATGAACTCAACCTTATTGTCATTATCAAAATCCATCTTTAACCAGTCTGGTCCATCAATCATATCAGCATAAGATTAAAGCAGTCTTTAGTACAATTGTCCTAATTCCACCCATCAATGATCATTGTGCCAATACACTACAACAAATATGATTTATTATAGCACTAATTTATAGCGTTTTATATCGAATGTCATCACAATCATACATTTTATAGCATTTTTCATAAAAATTGCTATTAAACTGAAATTTTATTAGATGTATAACATTACTATTATGACATATTTTTTAAAAGTTATAAAAACGTTAGTTAGCATAGCGCTTTGTAAAAAAATTTATAAAATAAATTGTTACTTAATAGTTTTTATAACATTTTTTTGTAAAAGCTATTGGAAAAAACAAATTATAACATTTTTAAAATGCTATTAAAAAAATCATTAAAAAAATGCTTTTTTAGGCACCAAATTTCATTAGATTGGCGCCCATATTATAACATTTTACTATGACATTTTTAAAAAATGCTAAATAAATATATACTTAGGATAGCGTAATTGTAAAGAAGTTATAAAATAAATATTAAAAAGTTACTTTATAACTTTTTATTAAGTATTAATAGAATTTATTATAAAAAAATCTCTAAAGTGGCGCTAACTTTTCTACATTGGCGCCCATTCTTCCCACCCCAAGAAAAAGCCCAAAAGCTTTTTATTATTTTTTCCCCAAATCCCTCTCATCATTTTCTCTCTGCAGCTCTAAACTTTCTCTTTCCCATTTTTTTCTAACCGGTCAAAAGTAGCTGAGTTAAAGTTCATCTTCTCAAATCAATCCCTCAGGTATGTACAAAGCTTTAAGCTTGTTACATGGTTTAAAAGGTCAAAAGGAATAATAAAAATAATACAAAGCTTTAAGCTTTCTATTACTTGCATTTTTTTTCCTTTTAAGTGTAAAAATAATAAAAATATCCTTTCTTTTTGATATATTTCATGGCTCTATGGTCTCAGGTCAAGTAAGGACTTTAAGATGATGGACAAAACTTGGGTTCAACTTAAAAGGTTTTTTAACTCGCCAAATAACAATTATATATTTACTATTTTCTTATAATGTTATTAATTTTAATTGATATTTTACGTTTATTTGTAGAAATACAAAAGAATATCGTGAAGGAGTAAAAAAGTTTGTGGCAAATGCAACATTAAATGTAGAAAACCAAGATTTAGTGAGATGTCCATGTAAAAAATGTCAAAACCTATGTCATCAAAATGGTGAAACAATTGTATTGCATTTTTTGAAAGACGGGATGGATATGTCTTACACTACTTGGATATGGGATGGGGAACAGTTAGGGAAAAAAGGTACTGATGTGGAAATGACTAATACATATAGCATGTCTAGAGATGTAGATGACCATTATAGAGGTATTCATGAAAATGTTGATGAGTAGGAAGATAACTGCCCAATGAATTTTGTAGAAGATGCTGAAATCCCATTGTACCCAGGTTGCTAAAAGTACACTAGGTTATCTGCAGTGGCTGTCTTATATAAGCACAAGACTATGTACGGATACTCAAATAAGAGTTTTCATAATCTCTTGGAGATTTTGTGTGATATGCTACCCGAATTAAATACTATTCCGAATTCCACTCGTTCAGTTGAAATGTTATTGAAACCATTTCAACTAGATTGTATAAGGATACATGCTTGTGTTAATGACTGTTGCTTGTTTAGAAATGACCTAAAGAAAAGTGAAACGTGTCCTAAATGTGGATCTTCTATATGGAAGTTAGATGGTCGAAATAAAAAGATTCATAAAGGAAGTCCAGCAAAAGTGTTGACTTATTTTCCCATAATAACAAGGTTTAGAAGGATGTTTGAGTCACCAAAAATGGTAGAACAATTGAGATGGCATTATGATCATAAAAGTAATGATGATAAAATGCGGCACCCAGTGGATAGCTTAGCTTGGAAGACAATTGATAAAAAATGGTCTTCGTTCTCCAAAGATCCTAGAAACCTAAGGTTAGGTCTAGCAGCGGATGGGTTTAATCCTTTTGGTATTCGTAGTTCAACATATAGTTGCTGGCCAATAATGTTAGTAACTTACAATCTCCCACCATGGTTGTGCATGAGAAAAGAATTTATAATGTTGACATTGTTGATTCCAGGGCCTAAACAACCTGGTAATGAGATAGATATTTATCTACAACCGCTAATAGATGATCTACAACAGCTATGGGAGAATGGTGTAGAGGTTTATGATGCATTCACTAGGACAATTTTCAACTTGAAAGCAATTTTGATGTGGACAATTAATGATTTTCCTGCATATGGCAACTTGGCAAGATGTGCTACAAAAGGTAAGGCAACATGTCCTATATGCAGTTCTAATACATGCTCAAAAAGGTTAAAATACAGTAAAAAAATTGTATATATGGGTCATATACGCTTCCTTCCTTCTGGCCATTCCCTTCGATTCAAAAAGTTATGGTTTGATAGTCATGAAGAACTTGAGGAAAGACCTAGAATAATGTCTGGAACGCAAAATTTTAAATGAGCTAAAAGACATAGAAAATGATTGGGGAAAAAGTTCAAGAAAGAACAAAAGGAAGATAAAAAAATACTTGGTGTGGAAAAAAAAAGTCAATATTTTTTGACTTACCATATTGGCAGGTATGATTCTATTGAATAATAAATTTTCTGTAATTATATTGATAATGCTTAAATAAACTCCTCATGATACTCTTATTGTTCTTGATTTTTCAGCATCTTTTGTTGTGTCATAATTTGGATGTAATGCATATAGAGAAGAATGTATGTGATAGCATAGTTGGGACTCTGCTCAATATAAAGGGAAAATCAAAGGATGGCCTTCATTCTCGTATGGATTTGAAGGAATTAAAAATAAGGAAAGATTTACATCCATATGTGCGTGAGAAGAGTACTTTTCTTCCACCAGCACCACATACATTATCAAGGGTAGAAAAACAAATCTTCTGCAAAAGATTGTTAGATTTGAAATTGCCTGATGGTTATAGTTCAAACATTGGGAGTTGTATTTCAATGGAAGATTGTAAAATTTCAGGCCTCAAGTCTCATGATTTTCATGTTTTAATGCAACAGTTGTTGCATGTAGCTTTACGAGGCTTACTTCCAAAAGGACCAAGGAATGCAATATTCAGGTTATGTGTATTTTTCAGTAATATGTGTCAAACAGTCCTTGACCGAGAGAAACTTGAGGCACTTGAGGAGGATATTGTTGAAATTGTGTGCATGTTTGAAAGGTTTTTTATTCCCATATGCTTTGATATAATGGTTCATTTACCAATCCACTTAGGACGCGAAGCAAGATTGTGTGGGCCGGTTCAATATCATTGGATGTATCCACTACAAAAAAAGTGATCTATTGTGATGGAAAAAAAATGTCTCTATATATATAAAATCTGTCACAAAATAAATTTAGTGAAAGACTATATGTCGTTGTTTATGTGTCGCATTTGCCACCGTCACTAAAACATATAGTGGCAATTAGTAAATAGTCGCAAGTATTATGTGTCACTAATACACATCTTATAGTGACAAATATAAGTTTATGACAAGTAAGGACAGAAGCAAAAATCTGTCACTAAAATCATATTTTTAGACATATAAATCTGTCACTATTTTGATACTAGGGGCTATTAATGTGTCATTATGTTGATACTAGTGACTGTTAATGTGTCGTTATTTATATAGTTAGGGATAATTAAATTAGTCATTGATGATCATTATTGACAATGAAATGTGCCACTATAGATTCAATTAGTGACAATTTATTCAGTCATTACCAAATTAAATATGACACTTGAATGTGTTGTTATTAATATAATTAGTGACAATTAATTCAGTCATCTCAATAGTGATGTAAAATTTTGTCTCAATGAATATATTAGTGACATCAAATCAGTCATTATATATCTAAATTTTGTAACAATTTATTCAGCAGCCAACAATGTAAATAGTGACATTGTTTCAATGTCCAATTAAAAAAAGTGACATTTTTATTGTTACAAAAAAAATGATCTATCTAATAAATTTGTCACTAATTAATCTTACAGACAATTTTTGTCGCAACATTTTTAGTTCATAAAGTAATTTAGCATAAATAATATAATTTGAGGAAACTAAATCATGAAAATTATTAACAAATGCATAGCATATAACGAGAAATACCCATTTTAAAATTGTATCTTATACTACATAAAAAAATTTAATCAAATATTAATATCATTACCATCCGATAAAGAAGTACTGAAAATTGTAAACAACTCTAATAATTGTCAAAATTTCAAAAATCATAAGACATTAACTATCAAAAGTTTCAATTGCATTTGCCTCATTTTGTGCTCGAACGTATTTCAAAACTTCTGCAAGAGTTGATTTGACTCCATTCATCTCTTCCTGCATATTCTTAAGTTCATTTTCTGTAGCTTGCCTACGACTTCGCTCTTCCTCTAACATTTTCAAACTCTCATTTCGAAAAGATTGTGTTCCAAAGACATCTACTCTACGAATCCCATGACCATAAGTGAGAGTAGATTTTGTATGCTCACCTACAACCTGATTAAAGATTTGATCTTTTGATGCATTGGGTTGCTAGTTCACAAGCTCATTCATTTGATTCTAAAAAAAAAAAAAAATGAGCAAAATAACTTATCATGAAATAACCAACGAATCAAACAAATTATAATTATAATTATAATAGATGTCTCATGTAATAAATTTATCTAGTTAGTTTCAGTAGATGTCTCATGTAATAATGAATATACTTATATCAATGATTCCCAAAAAAAAAAAACTATTCATCAATCATAGAAACTATAACTGTAGTGTTGTATGTTCATAAAAAAAAAAAAAGCAAAAAGCACTGGAAATTGCATAACTATTATAAAAAAGTCTTACTTACTTTAAAAAACACTTCTTGATTCTCGTTTGCACCTCCAAATTATTGTCCTATTAGGCTTTTAAAAAAATTATGGATTAGCTGTCCACCAAGTAAGCAAGAAATTAAATTTGTTTTCCTGGACAAGAATATGTCCAATCACCAATCACCACTCGAACAAGTCAGATCAACCTTTATACACCTCCCAACTGATTTATTTATATCATTAAATCACATGAGAAAACAGAGAAGAGTTTGTGACAATTAGACAATGGCACACTACATCTCTTCAAAAGTTCTCAAACCACACTTCTAGAAATAATGATGCAGTTAAGACAAGAACACCATATACTGCAATATCCTTTATATTACTTGCAGCGAGTCCACAAGCCTATTTCTTCTAATCAAAGCTTTCTATTCCCTTTTTGTATGAACACTAACTTCTTGACCATAAAGCTTTATTATTTGTTTTTAGTTTTTTACGATTTGAAAAGTTTATTAGAATTCAATTTTGATTGTGTACTGGACTTGTGTAATCTAATTGTCAAATCATCTTTTTGATGGTGTCTACTTTACATGTTCTTAATGTAGAAAATATACATGGTAGAGAAATTAATACTTGGTCATTACAGGCATATAGTTCCAGAGAAGAAAAATGAAAATCACGTAAAATTCAAACTGAAACTAGAAAATATTGAGTAAAATCACAATAATCCCAAAATGGAACTGAATAAAATATATGTTATCTTTTGCAGGATGCAACATGCTCAACCAAAGACCAACTATTTGGGATAATTTCATATAATTTCAGTTTTTAAACTTGTTTTGTTTTACTATTATCTGAGAACTCACAGAAAAAATAAGTACTCCAGAGATAGAAAGAATTTTGGATAGCTTGTAAGAATTTCCAGAAAATATAAATTCAGCATAAAAAAGAAAAATAAAGTACAAATTTAAAGAAATTTAGTGTTTGAGACTGTTGTAGCTTACCAATTGTAGAATATAAAAACAAGATCTTGCTGTCAATTGCAGAATATCTATCAAAATCAACACCCAACAACAAATTTTAGCACTTAGAATAACAAACTTAGTGGACGATTAAAAAGAACAAAAAATAAAGGCAATAAACCATGACTTGATTACCTTGCTGCTCTTAAAACTAAGAGCAGAGCAAATTGAAGCTTTGGATTACAGCGGAAGGACAAAAATATTACTGGGTTTTTGTGAAAGGATGGAGGCGAGAAAGTAGAGTTGCCTTAGGGTTTGTAATAGAAAAATTAAAATAAAAGGGTGAAATTAGATTGGGATAAGGAAAGAAAATAAGAGAAATCCATATTTGATTAGGTTTCAAAAAATTGATGGTTCTGAAATTGGATTATAATACGGACATAGAAGAATCAGTGCCCCAATTAGGGAGGAAGAGTGTTTTGGGGAAAAAAATACGCATGAGTTGTGACATAATTAATTAAGATTAGTGACAGGGACGGTTGTATTTGTCTTTTTAATTTATTGTGACAGAAATTACAAATATTGTCCCTAAAGGATTAAGTATTATGGCACCAAACTAATGCGCGAACAATTTTCTTAAATATTAGTGACAAATGCGAACGTTTGTCCCAATATACCATAAATAAGGACAATTATTTTAATCTGTCACAAAATATTTGTCCTTAAAAGTCATTTTTTTTGTAGTGATCCTTTTGAAAGGTTGTCAATATATATAAATTAATAATTCTTTTGTGTTAGTTTAAGTAAAAAAGCCTCTTGTGTTGACATAATGTTTGATTGTATTTATAGAGAAATGAAGAAGTTAAAAGGATATGTTTGGAATCGTGCAAGACCAGAGGCTTGTATTGTTAAATGATATCTTGCCGATGAATGCATGAGTTATTTTAGTAGATGCATAAAGCAAGTAGTAGATATGGATTGCCACCAAAGGAGAAATGAAGAGTACATGCATGATATGATACTTGAAGGCCGACCAATCTCTAAAGGATCAATAATTGAGTTAACAGATAAAAGATTGGAAAGTGCTCATCGATATGTGTTATTTAATACAGCTGAAGTATAACCATATTTACAGTAAGTCTTTTAATGTAAACTTTCTTTAGATGAGATAAAGTGATCACCTTTTTTTAATTATCTCCTTTCTTTTAGTTTGCACTTAGCTGAGTTAAAACATTCAGATAAGAGACTCTCAAGAAATGAAGGTTTACTTTGGAAGAGACATTCAGAAGAGTTTTCCAGTTGGTTTGAACAAAATGTTCCAATATAGTAGCATTGTGGGATCTATGCTTTATTTTATTTTGTTTCTTGAACTCCCATTAATTGGTATTTTTTAATTTCTAAATAGATTGAGGAAGAAAATAGAAACGACATCTCAATGACATTAAAATGCCTTCCATGTGGTCCTCGAAAGCAAGCTGTGAGCTATAATGCATACATTATCAATGATCAACGTTATCATATAAAGGATGTTGAGAAATCTACACAGAATAGTGGTGTTTTAATTAACTCAGTTACAGTTTGTCAATCTAGTTCAAAAGATACAAATAGTCGCATCGATACAATTACGTACTATGGTGTCATAAAAGATATTTTGTTACTTGACTACTATACTCTGAAAATTTCATTGTTTGACTGTAATTGGGCTAACATTAGAAATGGTGTCAAATTTGAGGATGGATTTACTTTGGTTAATCTGCATCAAGGACAACATCCGTTTGCAAGGGATTCGTTTATTTTAGCATCTCAAGCAAAACAAGTGTTCTATTCAAGGGAGAATGATTCGTCTAGTTGGTATGTTGTATTGAGAGCACCTCCAAGAGGATTTCATGAGTTGGATAATTATGCTGAAAATTGTATTACAACCTTTCGACCATTAGATGTATCAAGGCTTGATAACAATATAGAGGGTGAAGATGGTAACTCCCGCAAAGAGAATTGTGAATGGATCTATATTTAACTTTCTTTGATAACTGTAATACATATTCTGTTGTAATTTCTTTGATTACAATAAGCAAATTTATAAATAACTTATTCTAGTTTCTTATACATATTAGTAAGTTAATTAAATGTTTTTCTTTTATGCAGTTCATTATAAAGCATGTCGTACGAGTACTTATTTTGATTCATTTCAGCAATTTTGTGCAATCACTTTTATTAGGTATGGAAACACTCATATCTAGCAAACTTTTGTATTTGTCATGTTAAGATAAGGTATGCAGAATTATTTATGTTTTTAAAGTTGATGCTATAGTTCCAAAACATTAACAAAGAACTTATTGACAAACCTAGAAACAATGAATAAACTGTATTGGTTGGGTACTTTTTAGAGTGATTCTTGAATACTTTCGCATTCTAGACTTATGTAGCTTTCATTTAAAAGTGATTTCATGTCAATATCATTTTTGTATAAGTTTTTGTGATTTTTTTAAACTGACCCTCTATTTTAAGAACTTTCTGACAGACCTGAAAACAATGAATAAATTGTATTGATCAGTTACATTCTAGAGTAATTCTTGAATATTTTGGCATTCTAGACTTAATTAGATTTCATTTAAAATTAGTTTCATGTCAATATCATTTTTGTAGAATTTGTTGTGATGTTTTGAATTCGACCATGTATTTTAAGAATACTGACAAAGAACTTACTGATAGACCTGGAAACAATGAATAAACTGTATTGATCAATTATATTCTAGAGTAATTCTTGAATATTTTTGCATTCTAGACTTAAGTAGCTTTCATTTAAAATTATTTTCATGTCAATATCATTTTTGTAGAATTTGTTGTGATATTTTGAATTCGACCCTGTATTTTAAGAACACTGACAAAGAACTTACTGCCAGACCTAGAAACAATGAATAAACTGTATTGATCAGTTATATTCTAGAGTGATTCATGAATATTATTGCATTCTAGACTTAAGTAGCTTTCATTTAAAAGTAGTTTCATGTTAATATCTTTTTTGTAGAATATTTTGTGATTTTTTAAAGTTGACCTTGTATTTCAGGAACATTGGGGAAGTACCATGTGTGCCCCAGAAGTAAATATTTAATATTGTTTTGAAGATTACAATATTTATATATGTTAAAAATGAGAAACTATGCCAATTTATTTTATATATGGTCAATAGAGTTCTCGATAAGCTTCCAAAAGAAAAAGGAAGGAAAGTTTATCAAGTAGGTCTGAGTCTAGAGATGCATCTATTATCGAGACAAACTTAACTAATGAAGATCTCAATGATGTCACATCCGAAAATCCGTATCAATCTTGTAATGAAGAGAATTTGACAAAGAAGAAATGTGGCCCTACTTTATGTCATGATGTGGCAAATGAAGATGGGAAGAAGATAGTCTTAGAATTGAATAATTTAGGGCAACCTATTGGAAAATGATATGTGCTATATTCATCGTTTTATGGTAGTTTGGTAAAGGAGGCTGTGTCTATAAACTGTGATGATTGGAGATATGTTCCAAAACAGCAAAAAGCTTTGTTGTTGAGAGCACTCGAGGTAAATATGTACACATCTATTTTTAGAGTGCAGTTCAAATTATAACATGACACTAACATTAGTTGTTTTTTATTTGCTTGAAACATTCAACAAAAATTTGTTTTGGAAGGAGATGCAATAAAAAATATACGCTACAGATGATGGGAAAAGTCTGGCGAGCACATAAATCAAGATTGACAAAAATGTTGGATGCTCGACCTAGTCTTGTCAAACCTGCCAAGTGGGAGACTTTTATTAAAAAGAAGACCTCAAAAGCCTTCATGGTATGTATGCTCATAGTCCTAGCTGAAACATTCATTCATGCATATTTTATTTTATTTAGAATGATGTAATTAATGTATATTAAAATAGGAAAAAAGCAAGGTTTTTAAGGAAATGAGGACGAAGCAAGATATTCCATATACCGAAAGTCGAATTGGATTTGCTCATATGCAAGATAAGATGGTAAATCTTTAATTATATTTAAACAATATAGTAGTTATCTAGCTAGCGTCTATTATTACTTTGAGATATATATATAGTTAATTCTCGCTTAAAAATATTTTCATTACAAAAGAAAAACAGTTCAAATCCATCATAAATAACTCGAATTGATGTTTGGATTAAAGCACATACTAAAAAGAATGGTGAACCATCTAGTTCAAAAGTTGTTGAAGTGAAGGTATCTGTCAAATTTATTGATGATAACTTAGATATGCTAGCAATTATTATTGGAAATATTATAATAAATAACTCTTTCTTGAGTTTAGGAAATGTATGAAGCTGAAAAAAATTCAGATTTGTCAGAAGCACAATCAAAATCTGTTAAAAATGATATACTTTCAAAGTTTATTGGACTTGTGCAAGGAGGTTGTGTTAGAGGTCAAGGAGTAGGAGTGACGCTATCTAAATTAGAGGCAATATCTCAGCAAACTAAAAAGGAAGCCAAAATGCAAGAACAAATTGACACATTACAAGACACAATAAAGCAAATGCAAGGTTTCATGGATGATCAAAACAAACCCATACAAAGTTTAATGAGCAAACTGGTAATAGCAAGTACCTTATTAAATGTTACGTTAATTACTTGTGAATTTTAATTTCATAAAATGGTGAAATCAACTTCTTTTTTTAATTTCTTTTTGTATAGAGTGAAGCATCAAATGATGGACAAAATCAAAATCCATCTACATCAACTCAATCTAATAGTACTCCACAAGTAAAGTTTAAACTTATACAACAATTTATGCTGTCATAATTAATAGTTTAGTAACTATTAAATTATAATTAGAAATGTTGTTTTCTTTGTTTTGCTTATGAGTACAGCATGTAAGCCCAAATCGGAAAGGCCAAAAGTGCAAGTTGTTGAATTGGCTTGAAGTAGATGAAGTAGTTGCAATAGGACGTTGGGTAACAAATGATCCTAATGCAATGGTGCATTGTATAGCTCTTGGAAAAAATGCTTCTTGTGTGTGGGTAGATGAGGTGAAAAATCCTTCTGCTGAGTTGTGGAAAAAATATGCAGATATGGAAACAATAGAAGATGCTTTGGGAAGTTCAATTGCATGGCCAACGGAAGTGATTATGGTTATGGAAGATTAATTTTGGTATGAATGGTTAAAAGTTTAATTGAAGACAATATTTTGACTTAGTGTTTTGGTTAGATGATTTTGATGGGTCTAAGGGTAGTGTTTTGGTTAGATGATTTTGATGGGTCTAATGGTATATATCATTGTTGGAGTGACTATTGGTATTTGTTAAACTTGGCATTCACAGTTTTGAATGATGTTTACTGTAATGCTAGGTCTTCTTTTGGACATTAACTTTAGTTTGCCTTTGTATATGTATGATATTAATTTTTTCACTCTTAAAATAACTGATGGTATTTGTTGTTCTTGAATTAATGAAATGTAGTTTATTCCTTTTGTTAAAATTGTCAGTTTTAATTATAAATCATATTGTATTCGATTATGTTATAAATATTTGATAAATGTTATAAAGTAAAAAAAAAAAAGTTACAAAATTAACTAAGCACAATAGCATTCCAGAAAAGATTAATATAGCATTACCAAACTTCATAAAATGCTATCAATAGTTTGTAGCATGAAAACATGTTATGGCGTTTCGGCTAATGCTATAGACTCTTCAGCTAAATTATAACATTGATATAAATGCTATAAATTACTTGAATAACAATTATTCCTTTAGCATTTAAAAAATGTTATAAACAAATAGCACTCCAAAAAACGCTCTATCATGATATTTGATAACGTTAAATAAATGCTATTATAGTTTTACAACAGCATTTAAAAACTGCTATACATCGATAGCGGTTTTTAAAAGCGCTATAGAGAAAAGATAGCATGGGCAATCATGACATTAAATAAACGCTATAATAACGATAATATAACATTTTTAGCGCTATGAAAAGTCATATTTGTTATAGTGATACAACTTAATGACATGGATCATGGTGTGGATGTGTATCATGAAAATTTCATGCAATGTGATCTTAACATGTCTATTTCCAATTGGTCCACCTTAAACTTTATCGAAATCAAATTGTACCAAAACCAGAGTATGAATAAGCAAAAACTTTATTTCTGCAGAAAATAACCTCAAATATCCATAACTAAAATAATTAAACAATGTCTATTTCGTAAGAGCATTTAAAATCATAAATTCCTAGTAAAATTGAATTACCTTTGATGACACAACACCCATACGAGCAGTGTGCTCATGAAACAATTTGGGTAGTAATCCATTAGTAAGCAAATCTGCAATCATAGAGTTTATGCTGATTTGCTCAATATACAATTGTCCACTCTAAACTCTTTCTTTAATAACTAGGAACTTGAAATCTATATATTTTGACTTCATCAAGCTCTTATTGTTATTAGAATACAACATTGTTGACTTATTGTCACAAAATAAGTTGAGTGATCTATCAATATTATCTACTATACATAGCCTCTTGACAAAGTTTTGCAGCCACATTCCATGATTGGATACCTCATAACATGTTATGAACTATGCTGCCATTGCATAAGAGACTATAAGAAACTATTTAGCCCTTTTCCACCAGAAAGCACTCTCAACTAGTAGATAGATGTGATCCAACATGGATTTTATACTATTTTGGCATCCAATAAAATCGGAGTCAATCTACCCAATGATCTCTATTAACTCTTTTGTTTTTATAATAATGATTTTGATGATAACAAACATGATTTTCAATTGTTAAGTTTTAAAATTTGTTGTAAATTTTAAGTCGTATAATATTCAAAGCAAAAGAAAAATCTTCTAGAAATAAACAGCAAACCGTTTATAGAAAACGGTAAACCAATTACATTCTAGAGAGTGAATTTCCAAAAAACAGCAAACTATTTATAGAAAACGGTAAACCGATTACATTAACCGTTTATGGCTAGTAGTACACCGAAAGCATTCCAGAGAGCAACATTCAGATATTGGCAAACTGTTAACGAATAACGGTAAATTGATTTCACTCCACAGAGCAAATCTTAGCTAAAGGTAAACCGTTAATGGTTAACGGTAAACCGAATGCATTCCAGAGAGTAAAACTTAGATAACGGCATACCGTTTATTAATAACGGTAAACCGATAACATTCCAAAAAGCAATATCTTGCAAACGGTAAATCGTTTATGTCAAACGAATAACCGACATCTCTAAGCAAGTTTCTGAAATGATAACAGTAATCCGACTTTCTACAAACGGTGATCCGACAATTTAAATTTTGGTGCAACGGTAACTTACCATAGTCAAAACGACGATCCGATAAGTGGTAAATGGTGTTCCGATAGTGTACAGAAAGTCAATAACGACTAGAGTTTAGCTCCAACTATAAATAAACTCAATCAAATTCAAACAAGAGTTGATCAGAACGTCATCATTGAGCTTGTAACCGAGGATCCAACATTCATTGAGCTTCAAATTCATTCTTGTTTCATTTTATTCACACATTGAGCATAGACTTGTAATCATATATTTTGTGTGAGAGAAAAACACTTTTGTAATCTTTATCTTTGAGAGGTTGTAAGAGTTGGGATATATTTGGGTTAAGAGATTGGGGATAATCTTTTATTGTAAAGGTCCATTGACACCTTAGAAGTCAATTTTATGCATTTGAAGCCTTATGAAGCTTGGATAATGAAATCTTCAAGCTTGGTTTGCTTGGAGGCGTGGACGTAGGCGGGGATTGCCGAACCGTGTGAAAATCATTGTGTTTGCTCTCTCTTTCCTTACTATTTTATTATTGTGCTTTATTAAATTTATTATTTTTTATTCCATTAAAGCAATAGATTGAATTGTTGTGTGGTTTGTTTAGCTTAAGTTTTAAAAACACAATTCACCACATTCTTGGGTTGTATAACTAGTATTTCAATCTCAAGCTTATACGACCTCCAATATGTGAACATAGTCTTTTGTTTTCTTTAAGTACCGTAAAGCCCATTTGGCTGCTTTGTAATGGTTTATTCTTGGATTGCTTAAATATCTATCCAATATCCCAATAACATATGTAATATCTAGTCACATACAAACTTAAGCATACATCAGACTTCCTACTATTGATGCATAAGGAATCTTCTACATTTTCTATTTTCAAAATCATTCTTAAGGTATTGATTGAGACTAAACTTGTCTCTCTTAGCCACATGAGTATCATTTGGTTTGTAATCTTATATGTCATATCTCTTGAGAACTTTTTAATATAGCTCATTTGTCATAGTCCTAGAATACTTTTTAATAAGTCTATATTGTTGCTAGCAAGTAAAATGTCATTAATATATAAAATTAAAAGAATATGCTTGTTGTTATAGAACTTATGATATACGTAATTACTGACCAAATTTATCTCAAAATTGAATGAGATGATTACTTAATGAAACTTGAAATACCATTGTTGAGATGCTCGCTTGAGCCCATAGATGGATTTTTCAATTTTGCAAACGATATTCTTTAGGTCTCCTGACATAAAGTTCTCTGGTTGCATGTATAAATTCTCCCATCAATGTTACCATTAAGAAATGTTGTCTTCGCATCCATTAGATGTAACTTAAGATTGAAATATGCCACTAATGCCATTATGATCTTGATCATTTTTCGAAGAAGCTAGAGAGAAAGTCTCTTATAGTCAATGCTTTTTTTCTGTTAAAGTCCTTTGTGACAATATGTGCTATGTACCTCTCCACATCGCCTTTCAAATCCTTTTTAATCTTAAATATCCATTTGCAATCAATAGATCTCAAACTTTATAGCAATGAGACAAGATCTTATACGTCATTGTCCTTCATGGACTTCATCTCTTCATTCACGGCATCAATCCACTTCCAAAGCAAAAACTTTGCATGTCTTAACAAAAATTGATTGAATCATCTTCTATCACTTCAATATCCACTCACGTTCTTAGGGAAATACAACATAATCATTTGGAACTGCATTTCTCCTTTCTCTAGTAGATCTCTATAATGGTATAGGTTTTTAAGGTGGCAGAGTTTGCTCCTTTGGAGTAATTTATTATATGGGAGATTCTCCAACATTGTCTTAATCTGTTGTGTCTTAAACAGAATTAGAAATGAGACCCTGATCAATGTTAATGACATATGTTCTTACTTTGATAAAAGGCAGAAAGTACTCACCTGACCTTGACCTCTAAGGGCAAGGATAATGAAATAAAAAGAAAGAATGATAAGGTGTCTATAGATATAACACCTTAAAAGAAACAATAAAAGAAATCAGGTGAAGAAGCATTGCATCAATTATCATGCATGGTGTGCTAAAAGATGTATACTTCTTAAATTAGTTTGTTTTTATGTTAATTTAACTTTGGTACATAAACAGATGTGATGGATAGATTATAGTGTAATCACTCACATAAGTATGTCTATGAAGGGTTGCCTGATTTGCCGAAGGCCTAGTGATAGTGAAAGATACATATATGTAGGTGATTGCAAGACAGTTAAAGTTAAAGTAAAGACTATTATTAAAGACTAGATTTTATTTGGATATTGATAAAACATTTATTGTTTCGTCTTTTTAGATAGAATTTGATTTCTACTTCTACTTTATAAAATTTTGGTTTTTCTTGTTCATTTGGGAATGAAAAATTTAGTTTGTTTCATGATTCAAAACTTGTTAGTTCTTGCTCTTTATGAAGCTATGATAATATTTATTTGCTTGATAAAATAGCTTCATTTAATGAATCTCTGCAATTAAGTACACAAGGTATAAAGAAAAAATTAACTAATGAAAATTCGGCTACGTTATAACTTAAGAGATTAGGTCATATCTACAAATAGAGAATAAAGATCCTTGTGATAGATGAAATTCTCAACCTCTTAGATATTACAAGTTTTTGTTTGTGCTAACTGTATAAAGGAGAAACAAACCAATAAAAGGAGATTTGAAGTCAACAACACTTTAAATGTCTTAAAATTCGTACATATGGATATTTTTGTGCCATTCCATATGGTTCCTTGGAATGGTCAACAATATTTTATGATGTTCATTGAAGATTTTTCTAGATACAGCTATATATATCACCTCCATAAAAATTCACAATACTTGGATACATATTCAAAAATTTTAAGGCTGAAGTTGAGAACCAACTCAGCAAAAGCATTAAAAGCGTTAAATCTAACTGTGCTGATTAATACTACAAATATGATGGGTCCAGTGAACAACGTCTTAGGCTATTTGCTAAATGCCAAGAGGAATGTAGTATTGTCTTACAGTATACTATGCCAGGTTTGCCCACTGTAAATTGTGTAGCGGAAAGACGAAATAGGATGTTTGAGGACATGGTAAGAAGTATGATTTATCATTCTACTTTACCAAAATCACTCTGGGGAGAAACACTTAAGTATATAACATATATCCTTATTAGGGTTCCAACTAAAATGACTATCAAAACCCTTTTACAAACTTTAGATGGGTAAGAAGCCTAGTCTAAAGTACATGCATGTCTAAGGAATGACCAATTAAGGTAATGCCTTATGGGTCTAATGAGAAGAAATTGGATTTGAGGACGATGAGTTGTTATTTTATTAGAAACTCTAAAAGATTCAAGGGGTACAAGTTTTATGATCCCACTACTAAGCCGAATTTCAAGTTAAGAAATGCCCATTTCTTTGAGGATATCGAGTTTGCAAGGGAAGATATGGCTAGGGACTTTGTCATTAAATAAGAATATGTTGATATTCCTATAGGTGTTATTGGCATTGATCAGTGTCTTATTTCTAACTTTATTTAAGACACAACAAACCTACCACCTCAAGAACTTATGCTATTAAGGAGATCCACTAAAGAAATGAGAAGTGCACTGCCACATGACCACATTGTATTGGTTTAAGAACATGACATGGACATTTAAGTGGTGGAAAATGATTCAATCAATTTTTGTCAAGCCATAGAAAGTTTTAACTCTAAGAAGTGGATTGACGCTATGAACTAAAAGATGAAATACATGAAGGATAATAATGCATGCGACCTTATCCCATTGCCAAAAAGTGCAAAACCTATTGGTTGCAAATAGATATTTAAAAGCAAGAAGGATTTGAAAGGCAATGTAGACAGATACAAGGCACGTTTTATCATAAAGAGCTTTACAAAGAAAGAATGAATTTACTATAAAGAGACTTTCTCTCCGATTATTAGTATATGCATGTCTATCTTGAGTGCATGTGAGGACACAACACCTCTCAATTTTGAGGGGGTTATAAATATGGTGTAATATGTTTAGGAATGCATGTGTTTCCGTTATGTGTGTAGCTCTTTTTATCCAGCATTTGTATGTGGATTAGAAAACCCAATGAGGATGAATTGAGTGTTGAAATATGGAATGAATGACTACCAAGTAGAGAAAGTTTACAGATGAAGATTGAAACTCTATCTTAACACTTAGGCTTTGGTTGAGTTTTGTGAGTATGCTGTAACAAAACTAGGTAGAGCAATAAGGTTAAAAATATCTCAAGTTTGGGGGGGAACCTAAAAAGTTTTTCACAATTATCACAAATTGTACTAGATATGAAATAAATTCTGCTCCAATGACTTAGTTGCTAAGTAACCAGGGCTGAGTATGTACCACATATACAGACTTGCGTAAAAGGCAGCGAGAGTTATGAGCACTGCTGTAGCAACTTATACATGAAAAAAAAAGCAAAATAGGTCTTCTGTCTAGGATATTGAATTGTCAAGTTTGTTCATGAGCTCTATGTTCAATTTTGAGTCAAAGGTGTCCAAAGATAAGACTATATTATAGCATCTGAGATACTTTTGCTGCAGCAACTATGATCTATACATTGGTCAAGTAATTGGGTATCATCATTATAAGTGATAGACATTCACATGAAAAATCAATGATACATTAAAGAGTATAAAAAATAAATAAATAAATATGTTATAACACAGTTTGAAGTCATTTCGTGACTCTTGTTCCCCCAAAAAAGGAAATATCTATTTTTTTATCTTTAAGTTATATTTGATTCTTGTATGGTGCTGCAACAACTCTAGAACTTGATCAAAGTGCCACACATACACTTTGGACAGAATAAGACCTAAGTTTAGAACTGGAACTATTTATGGTAGTTTTGTATGTTTAAGAATGTGATTAGAGGGTTAATAAATCTAAGCAAGCTAGATGACAGGCTAAGTTGTTTGTTGCATGATTGTGTGAAAGAAGTGTTAGTATTATTGTGTGATAACTCTATGAAATGAGAGTTGTCATGACATTTTTAGACTCAAACCAATATTACTTAGAGAGTAAATGATGTGTTTAAAATGCACTTTTAGTTATATTTTGCATGAACAATTGTTTAAGTTTAATTTTAATAAATTGGTTGTGTTTTAGAATAATTTGTGCTTTAATTATGTGCATGATTGTAGGGGACCAAAAAGCTCAAGCTTTATAGATGGAAAGCTGCCGCAACAGACTTGCAGAGATGACAAAAGAATTTGGCTACAGGGTAAATAAAGCAAGTCTTGAACAAAAAAGATGTTGTAGCCATTGCTGTAGCAATCATGTAGCATCTGTATACGAGATCTCGCGCGTGTTAATTAAAAGATTGCAATCCAAGGTTTCCAAAAATGGAAGACACGTGGCCAACACACTTTTGGTTGCCCTAATTCCAAGTTATAAAAAGAGTATGCATGAAAGGAAAAGAGGAGAGTTGCCACTCAAGTAAAATAACAGAGAAACAAAAAAAAAAGACAATAAAAGGGATTTGAGGGCTACAACAGAAGATTCAAGGAAAAAAAGAAGAAGAGATTACAAAGACTAAGCAAAACCCAATTCTTTATCTTATTTTCTCTTTTTATTTCTTTATGGGCATGTATTTGATGGCTAAAGCGATGCTTGTTGCTATTTTATTTCAAATCATGAACTAAACTTTGTTGTAGTTGAGTGATAAACAAACTTAATGGATATTTGACTTATATATGTGTGTGTTGCTCTGAATTTACTGCAGCATTTTTTCTTAATTTTTCTTATTGTAATTCCTTATTTCGGCTGACCACCCATTTAGTGGATACTAGATAAGAAGGAGTTTAAAAAAAGTTTGACTTAGTGGAACAAATCAAGACAATACATGGTTTTAGATTATGTTTCCCAGGTTGAGTTAATCTCGATTTGAATAGGGCCATATTTGCTCTAAAATTAATGAAGAACTAGACATAAGAATTCACCTTATAGGACAATTGGAACCTAGAACGCATAATGTTATATCTAATGTTAGCGTAACAATTAGTCACTGTTAGGTTGCATTTAGATATAAGATATCCAATAGGCGACAGCTGACGATGCAATATGGATTCTACCCAATATTGTAGTAGATATTGTAGCAACATAATCTTAATTGGAAAAATAGTTAAAACTATTAAGTGATTTTAATCACTTAACTACTCCTTTCTCACTGAGTTTGTTCTTGTGTTTGGTTTAAGATTTTTCTTATTGCATTTTGTTTATTGCATTCTTAATTTAGTTAGTTCATTAGTCTCATTGATTATTTTATTTTAATTTAAATTGAAATTGCACTGTTAAGGTTGCTGTAGCAAATCCGATAATATTAATCCATATGGAGATGATCTGAATATTCATCAATATATTACTTATTGTGAACACTTGCACATTGACATCTATAGCAATAAGAATCACCCAACAGTACGCTTCAGCATGTTTGATTATTGATATTTAGTGATAGAACATGAATGTTCCTAGAATCTAGATGATGGTTTTCATCAAAGGGTATATGTGTGTTTGTTTGCGCGTGTGTGTATGTAAATATATAAACTTCAATATATTACAAGATAAAATATAGTCTATTTGATTCTGTCAATGATCCCTAATCGAGAAATTTTATATATATATATATATATATATATATAGTTTTTTACAGAATCGACAGAAGCTAGAAACTTTTATTAATTATATATACATGCATATGGTTAAAGAAATACTGTGATTCTTAATGAAGATTTGGAAAAGACAACTGCAATCTTTTCCACCACCATTATTAGGATTTTCAAAATATGGTTGCAGCCTTCTCTTTTATCTTCAATCATCTCCCTTACATGTGTGGCTGTAAAAAGAACCCTAATTATCATGAGAAGATGGAAACCCTAGAATTGTATTTTTCTTTTTTTAAAAAAAAAAACTATACTTAAAAGTTATTATTTGTATTCTAATTTCCTCTCCTTTATATAAGTAGTTATTAGAGTCAAAGTTTGACTATAAATTGAGCTAGTAGAGGACCTGCAGATCATGGGCTTTCTACCTCCAACTTAATATTCAAGACCCAGTTATCTTATGACACACTAAAATTACTAACTTAATCCCAGGTTATTCCACTAAAAGCCCGAAGTTGCACTCTAGTAACCCATGTGTTTAAATAAAAGTCCAATTAATTAAAATTCCTTTTAATTATTTTGAGCATTAGTTTTTTTACCAATAATAGCCACTTAATTGATCATCTATTTGATGCTCATAATTAATACTAGACCAAGATAAATGCCGTGCCTTTAAAATTACATATTTATCCCAAGTCATTATTTGTTCTAATAATCACTTTTAATATATCTATATTTGTAAATAAATTTACAAATAAATATTATTCTTCAATAAAAAATTATTGAATAATTTATGTCTATAGATTTAAATGATCAAGTACCACAAATAACTTAAGTAATCATTATTAGTATAGATTCCATCTAGTAAATATATATTCCCATGATCCGTGAATTTACATTCCCAACTATCGAGGTTTTGACTACTTATATGGATCTCACTCCACGATAACTCAACAAACATAACACATGAATGCAAGTTCATTGTCCACTCAAGATTAAAGTTGATTAGACTTATTAAAGGTTATGCAAATTATGATCAATGACATTTATTAAACTAGATCATAAATCATTATAATCTAGTACAATAAGCATATCACATATCTATATTAATTATTCAATATAAAATCACTCACAATAGATGTAGGAAACTTATAGTCTTATATAACGAAATGCCCATTTCATTATAAAGAACTTGTGAATTAGATCTTCTAGTATTGACATCATATGCTCTACATATAAATCACAAACTTTATAAATAAGGGCTAGTAATGTATGTTCATATAAAATAATGAATAAATAAATTTTATGAAATTCAGAGATTGTTATTTTATTGCATGCTTTTAGGGCTCAAAATAACAATAAGTCTAGCAATCTCCCACTTGTCCTCAAAGGACGTCGTACATCTAATATATCATTATGTCATTGGGATGACTACCAAAACTCTTAACTATCAAGGTTTATGGAAGGAGCTATTCGATTATCTATCAATAGTTCTATGGACATTATGAGTTCACTAATCTATAAAATTCTTTATACTAGGTGATGTTTTCAATCTATGTGTTTCTCTCCTTTAAGTACTTGGTTCCCATTACTATGCTATTGCCTTATTACTAACACAATAAAGGACAACAAGCATCTAAGCACTTGGAACTACCTCAAGTTTCATGAGAAATTTATGAACCCAAATAAATTTTTTTACAGTCACCAAAGTAATTATATATTAGGTTTCTATGATGGAGATATGCACAAGACTGTTTTACGCACCTTTAAATTATAGCTCTATGACACGACTCAAAAGCGTTGATTACTCTTAATTATAAGAATGTCTAGTAATAATATAGTCCAGTGAGTCTGGGGTTGAATTATAGGGAATTTATAAATCTAGTTGTCAACCATTAAAATAAAATGAATTGAAAAAAAATTAATACAAAGCAATCTAGAAAAAATGCTAAGGTTACAAGATCCACTTTTGGTTTTTAAATTATATATGATCATAATACTCTCTCATATTTATGTTTTGCCAGCTAATTATTGTGTCATTTGATTCTTAATTATCCATTTGCATGGGTAAATATGAGATCAAGTACTTAATGTGCCACAACTATATTAGAGTGTTAACATTATGTCAAGGTTCTATATAGATCCAAGGAAATCTAGGTCTACAAATTAATATGACAAAAAAGTAACCGACAAAAAAAAATACAAATTATAAGCATATAACAAATAAAATAAACTTAAAACTCACTTGAGAGAGTAATTAATTCCATGATTTCATTCCTTGAGCTTTGCCTTTCATCTTAACTTAGAAAATTTAGTTATTCATATTTAAAAGGAAAATACTCATTTTATCTAATAAACTTTGTGAAGTACAATATAAGAATATATAAGTTAACCCCTTATTTACTCATGTTTCAGATTTAGCAAAATCGAACACATTTGAATTTTTTATTTTTTATTTTTTTACATAAATGTAATGTTTTATGCAAGAATTCACTGCTGATTAGACAAGATGGCCTAGTTACTAGGTAAAAGTTTGAGTTTTTTTTTTAAATATTTTTCAAGCACCATACCTTTTTCACTTTCTTGGACATCACTTGCAAAAAATAAAAAAATAATAGAACTAAATATTAGAGATTTCAACATTTTGACATAAATAGACTTATAACATTGATTTTGATGATAACAAACCATATGTGTCATAAGTTAAGAATGTTAAGAGTCTTTAAATTTGTATAATTTCTTAGGCCGTACAATTTTTCCAGATGAGTTTAATTTTCTGGAAACAAACGGATAACCATTATTCTTGAAATGGCAAATCGATATTGTATGGTTGAGTTATGATAGGTTCTGGAAAATAAAAGTTACCCATTTATAAGAAAATGGCTCACTGATAACTTCTAAAAAGAATTTATGTGCAAACGGTAATTTGTTTATTAGAAATAGCTAGATGATAATTCCTTTCAGGGTCTTTGTACGAAAATGGCAACCAACATCCTCGAATGGTGATCCTACAATTTAAAATTTCTATATAATGGTAACTTGTATACAGTTAAAACAACAATCCAAATTTATTAATGGCAATCTGATTATGCCAGAAAGTCAATAACGACTAGTATTTCTCTCTAACTATAAAAGGTCTCATCATATTCAAATTATAGAGAGTTGAATTATTATCATCAAGCCTACCATTGCGTATTAAATCTGTTTTGAGCTAAAATTTGTTTATTCCTTTATAAAAACACACTTTGGGCTTTCATTTGTAAACTCATAGATTGTGTGAATAAGAAATCAGTGATATCTTATTTAAAAAGGTTGCAATTATCTCAAGTTGTAAAGGTCCATTGACACTTTTGAAGTCAAGTGCAATGTTGTTGAAACCTTACGGTTGTAAGGCTTGTTTAGTAGAATTCTCAAGCATAGTGAGCTTGACAGCGTGGAAATAGGCAAGTTTTGCCAAACCACATAAAAATACTGTGTTTGATTCTTTTCCCTTCTCTCTTTACATTTTGATTACTGTTATTTATTTGCTATTTGTTTGATTTTATTAGAAATTTATCATTATTTAATTGTTATTGATTTGCTTGTATTAGAAATTGATATTAACTTTTGATTTTAGTGCTCTTTAATTTTTAAGAACCCAATTTACCCCCTTTTAGGTTGTCTAGCCATTGTTTCATTTGGTATCAAAGTAAGGTTTCCTTGTTAGGACTTAACTGTCTAAAGTAAAAAATCCATGGAATCCCAAAATGATTCCACCTTTAAGGAAAGTCAGTCCACTACTAGAGCACCATTGTTTTTATGGAAATGATTACTCATACTGGAAAATTAAGATGAAAATTTACTTGCAGGCACTAGATTATAAGATATGGGAAATTATTAGTGATGATTCGTTCATGTCTACTACTAAAAATGAAGAAGGGGAAGAAATTCCAAAGCCTTCACGTGAATGGAATGAATCGGAAAAGAAAAAAGCTTCTATAAATTCCAAAGCCTTCACGTGAATGGGATGAATCGGAAAAGAAAAAATCTTCTATAAATTCCAAAAACATGAATGCTCTGTTTTTTGTCCTAGATAAGAAAGAGTTTCATAAAGTCTCAAGTTTTTCTAATGCAAATGAAATGTGGAGGAAACTAAACGTTGTTTATGAAGGAACAAATCATGTTAAAGAGTCTAAAATTAGTAAATACACTAGGCAATATGAATTTTTTCAAATGGAACAAAATGAGAGTGTGCAGTTCATGTGTACTAGATTTACGGATATTATAAACATTCTAGAAGCTCTAGAAAATACTTTTTCAAATAGCAAGAAGGTAAAAAAAAGTCATTATATCTTTACCAAAAGAATGGAGACCTAGGAGAACTGCCATTAAGGAAGTTAAGGATCTAAATACTTTATCTATTGATGATTTAATTAGCTCACTAATTTCTTATGAAGAAGATTTAGTTGTAGAAAGAGTGACGAAGACAAAAGGAAAAGGAGTATTGCCCTGAAAGCATCGAAACTTGAAAGTGATGAGGACAATGAGTTTGAAGATAAAGAGATTGCAATTGATTGCCAGAAAGTATAGAATTTTCTTCAAGAAATCCAATGAGTGAGGAAAGTTCAGGAATTTCAAAAACCAAGTGGAAAAGAAGGAGGCGATTATTTTCTTTGAATGCAAAAATCCTGGACACATTAAATCATAATGCCCTCTTCTCAATAAGGCGAAAAAGAAAGCTATGGTAGCAACATAGGATGACAATAAAGGGGAGACTACAGATAAGGAGGAATCTCATGAAATGTCAAATTTGGCACTTATGGCAATAGGAGATGAATTTGATGGGGGATCAAAGAAGAAAAAGAATAAATGGTACTTAGATAGCAGATGTTTGAGGCATATGACTGGCGACTACTTTGGGCCATCAAATTTTACTGAAGTAAAAAATGATAGGGAAGTATCTTTTGGAGATAATTCAAAAGGAAAAATTATTGGAATTGACAATGTCGATAAAAACTCTTCTGCCTTTATTGAAAATGTATGTTTAGTAGAAAAATTAAAGTATAATCTACTTAGTATTAGTTAATTAAGTGATAAAAGTTATAGAGTTAATTTTTTATAAAGCAGGATGTGTTATTGAGAATGCATTGATGGTAAAATTCTATTTGTTAGAAAAAGATATATTAATATATGCACCATTGATATAGATTCTGCATCATTTCATGATAAATGTCTTTCGGCATTACATGATGATAATTGGTTATAGCATAAAAGATTAGGTCATGCAAGCATTGATTTGATTTCAAAATTTTCCAAAAATTATTTGGTTAAAGGTCTTCCAAAGATTGGTTTTCAAAAGGATATAATTTATTAAGCTTGTCAATTTGGAAAGTAAATAAAAACATCTTTTAAAAATAAAAATCATGTTTCTACTACAAGGCCTCTTCATCTTCTTAACATAGATTTATTTGGACTTTCTAGATATGCAAGTTTAAGTGGTAAGTGTCATGTATTCGTTATTGCTGATGATTTCTATAGATACACTTGGGTATTGTTCATGGCAAATAGGACGATGCCTTTGATGCTTTTAACATCTTTTATAAAAGGTTCCAAAATGAAAAAGCGTATACTATCTCTTGCATAAGTGATCATAGTAGGGAATTTGAAAATTATGATTTTAAAAAATTTTACAATAACTTTGGCATATATCATCAATTTTCATCGCCAAGGACACTACAACATTATGGAGTTATTGAGAGAAATAATAGGTTCATTCAAGAAATGGCTAGCACCATGTTGAATTAAAACGTTTTACCAAAATATTTTTAGGTCGAAGCCATGAACGCTGCTTGTTATGTTTTAAATCGTGTATTGATTAGATCTTAACCCAATAAAACTTCCTCTAAGCTTTGGAAAGATAGAAAACTCAACATTGGTTATCTTAAGATTTTTTATGCAAATATTTCATATTAAATACAAAAGACAATCTTGTAAAGTTTAATCCAAAATTCGATATTGGTATCTTTCTTGGGTATTCAAATATGAGCAAAGTTTATAGAGTATACAACAAAACAACCTTGGTTGGTGAAGAGCCTATGTATGTTGCATTTGATGAATTTAATCCTTTCCTCTATGCAGAAAGTTTTTGTTAATGATTATGTAGATGAATAATGGGAAATTATCCACTGTCCACTTGTTTTTTCCAACTTTTTCAAAAATACACAAATCTTTTTTTTTTTGCTGGAATCCACATGAAATTACATTTCTTTTCACTTTTCCACTTCCATTTGGAGACTGTTAAGAAAACTAACAGAATATTATTTAAATGATATTTTTACCCTTAAATGTAAAAGATAAATTATCCACTGACCACCTGTTTTTTCGTATTTTTTCAAAAATACACAATTCTTAATTTTTTTTTTTTGCTGAACTCCACTTGAAGTTATATTGTTTTGCACCTTTCCACCACTGTGTCGTTGTGAAATGACAATTTTACCCTTATGACATGAGTAAAGTTCTAACGGTGTTATAACGAGAGTGGACCAATGAAAAAAATGTTAACTTCAGGTGGAGCGCTGCAAATAAAAAAAAAAGATTTGTATATTTTTGAAAAACGGTGGAAAAATGGGTGGACGATAGATAATTTTCCTTTATTCAAAAAGATGATTCCTCAAAAGACAAACAAAATGATGCACCATACAAAAATTAAGAAAAGTGACAAAAAGAACAAGCTAAGTAGAATCAAAATGAAGGTAATTCTTAAAGACTCCCCAAGGAGTATAGGTATGTTTCTTCTCACCCTAAAGACTTAATCTTAGGTGTTCCTTCATAAGATGTAGCTACTAGATTATCACTTAGAAGTACTTGTGAGCATACTGCATTCATACCTCTAATCGAACCAAAATTGTTTTCTGATGCTGAAAATGATTAATCTTGGATTATGACTACACATGAAAAGTTAAATCAATTTGAGAGAAATAATATGTGGAAACTTGTTCCTAAACTAGATCTTTAATATGTAATAGGCACTAAATGGGTATTTAGAAATAAAATTGATGAATCCAGTATGGTTGTAAGGAATAAAACTATATTGGCAGCTTAAAAATACATCTAGGAATATGGAAAAGCTAAAAGCACTCTAATGAGCTCAACAATCAAGCTTGAAAAAGATGAAAAAGGTAAAGAAATTGATATCAAAACATATCGAAGGATGATTGTATCTCTACTTTACTTAACCGCGAGTATACCTGATATCATGTTTAGTGTATTTTTATGTGCAGGATTTCAATCATATCCCAAGGAGTCTCATTTACTAGCTGTCAAAATATATATATATTTTTTAGTGGAATAATTGATCTTGGTCTTTGGTATCCAAGAGGATCTCATATAGATTTAACATGTTATTCAAATACCACTTTGCTGGATACAAATTCGATAAAAAGAGTATTACTGGAATTTATCATTTTCTAAGTCACTCATTTGTTTCTTGGTTTAGTAAAAAGAAAAATTAAGTTGCACTTTCAACCACCGAGGCTAAATCTTTTGCTACAGTAGTTGTTGTGCACAAGCCATTTGGATGAAACAAACCCTTAGAGACTCTGAGATTAAGCTTGATCATTTACCTATTATGTGTGACAATACTAATGTCATAAATTTGTCAAAGAATCCTATTCAACATTCTAGGACCAAACATATAGAGATTAGACACCTTTTCAAGAGAGATCATGTTAAAAATGAGGATATTGTGTTAGAATTTATTTCAAGCGAAAAATAACTTGCCGACATCTTTACAAACCCCTTAGTCAAAATCAATTTGTCAAAATTTGACATTAACTTGGGATGATGAAATTTTCACATTAACATATTCTTGAATGATATAATGACTATTAGACTATCTATTATATGGTTATTGATGTGTATCTATGTTATTGTTGATTAATTTGTATGATTTTAAATGTTGTATAATGTAATATGCACTCATCTTTCATGCATTAATAATGGCCTTTGAGACGTTTCAGGTTCATTAAATGACCTTAGAATTAAATAATTATTAGCCAAAGATCAAAATAGATATGCAAAATTATAGTTAAAATAAATGGATAGTAGTTTGTAAATAAACAAATAGTCGTTTAAAAACAGAAACTTAATAAATGAAATCTACTGATAAAGGGTGAACCGATTGAGGATAGCGGATTGCCATTTAAAAATAGAAAGGTTATAAATGCTATCGGATAACTGATTTGCCTAAACAGATAATTGTTTTTGTTGTGAAAACTTTTTATTTGATAACGGTTAACCGAAACACATAAACAGAGAACCGATTATGTTAAGAGGTCTCTAACTTTTAACGATTAGCCAATTATAGAAAATCATTCACCGACTTCATATGATGAGATGTTGTCCCTAGGTTTTCTTCTTCATTTCAATTAACCTTTAACCATTTCTCTCTCTAAACGACAACAACCTTCAACTTCTCTCGAAAAATCCATCATTTTCTTGTGATTTCTTGCAAAGTTGAAGTTCCAAAATCATTCTAAATAATTCTAGCAACGGTTTTTCATAATCCAAACACAATTTCACCCCAAAATCAAAAGTTCCCAATTTCAAACCTAGGTTGTCAGCCGAAACTCTTTATCTAAAATTGACCTCTCTTTCATCAGCTTTGGATCAAATTGCAACTCACATTGCTTCATACAGACTTTCTCTTCATTCTAATCAGTTCAAATCTTCCAAATGCATCAATTTTACAAAATCCATATGATTAACACTAAAAAGTATACGTGTAATAAGGATAAAATTATTAGTTTTTCACTTAAAGTGTTGATTAATGCACTCATAACTTATAAATTATATGAATGTCCCCCCTAATAAATTTTTATGTTAAATTAATTCACAATATGTTATTTTTTATCTTGTAAATATTTTTCAAGAATAAAGATAGAATTGGAATTGAAAGTGGGAACAAAGAAGAACTGCTGGAGCAATTTGGAATGGATCATTGAAGAAATGTAATTAATAAAAATTTAAAAATTTAAAAATTTAAAAATTTAAAAATTTAAAAATTTAAAAATTTAAAAATTTAAAAATTTAAAAATTTAAAAATAAAAATAAAAGGTGAGCAACCATTCTTTGGTTGCTAATGATGGTCAAGTGGCCATGTTACCACCTGACCATCACACCTCTCAATGAATACATATATTTAACATAAAATAAAATAATAAAAAAAAAGACACGATGCATCCCTTGCCCATAAAAGGCAAGGGGATGCAAGCGAGCTAAAGCTGAGAAGAGCTTAAGGAGAGATGAGGAAGTGAAGTGGAGGAATTTCTTTCTTTCTTTCTTTTCTTGTTTTCTGGTGTAATCAATTTCCTTATAATATATTTCAAAAGTTTGTCAAATAAAAAAGTGTTTTATTTTCTTTCAATATGAGTGGTTAATTTTACTAAGTTGAGATGAAGAGTGAAGTTCAAGGTTTCAAATTATCAAATTTATTACTTTCTCAAGTGAGTTTCAAGTTTATTTTATTCTTTTCTAATTATTTTTATGTCATGTTAATTTATAGATTTTCTTGGATCTGTAAGGTATTTTGACATAATGTCGACACATTAATACAGTTGCGGTACATTAGGTATTTTTTCCATATTTATCTACACACATAGTTAGTCAAGAATTAAATGATATAATAATTAATTGGTAAAAGTTAGGCAAAATATAAAAAATGAGAGAATATTAAAATTATAGTTTGAATACTGAGAGTGGATCATGTAACATTAGCATAATTTTAAATTGATTCTTAGTAATTTCTTTTCTCGTAATTAATTTTCTTTATTTAAAAAATTGACTACTAGATTTTAAATTCTCTATGGTTCAACCTCGGACTCATTGGGTTATACTATAACTAAACACTCTTATACTTGTAGGTAATAACATTTTTTAGTCATGTCAAGTTTTTGGCACGGTTGTCAGGAAGTTTTCTAAATTTGGTGTCAATTTGTCTTTATTTATTTATTTTTTGTCGTTACTTTCTTGCTTCGTCATTCTATTTTATTCTCTTTTTACAAATCTTTAGTTAGCGCCCCTCTTCTCTTGATATTTTAACATTATCCAATAGAGGGTGTTCAAGCCCTTATTGGACGTAAAATCATAGGAAGATGTAAGCTACAATCACAATTACCAGTAAATATGCTTTTACTTTACTATTCTTTTATCTTTTGGATTATTATTTTTTTATGTGATTTTATATCGAATCACTGTTAGCTTTTTTTTTCATTGTTTGCCTTCGAATTATTGAGCCAAAAGCTTTACGCGTTATTTGACACACGTACCACCCCATTTATAGATGTGTATCATTGTGTCTGTCACCAAGATCCTTAAATAGGAGCTCATTTTCAAGCACTCACAAATTGTTTCTTTTCATAATTTTTCTAATGGCAGCAACTTCAAGCAGACAACTTAAGAACATTTGTGTGCTTTCTAGATTTCACTATGGAAAGTATAAGGAGTTCGTTCAGGCAGCCATAGATCTTGGTCGTGCTATAGCAAAGAGAAAACTACACCTTGTATATAGAGGAAGTGACCGATGGTTATCAAAACTTGTCTCAGAAGCTGTTTTCGTTCGAGGAAGCCAAGTGCTAAGCATTTTTCCAAAAGCCTTAAAACCTTTAGGATGTCTGCCTAACCCAGAAAATGGAGAAGAGTTAGTTGTCTCAAGTATCCAAGAAAGAATATCCAAAATGTTAAATCATGCTGATACTTTCATTTTCTTGCCAAGAGATCTTGCAACTTTAGAGGCGATAATCACATTTTCTTCTTGGGCCCATTTGCATATCCATTAAAAAACTCATCGGTTTGTTAAATGTTAATAACTTTTATACTGACTTAATAACATTTCTTAATCCTGCAATTAAAAATTATTTCATTCCACCCTCAGCAAAAAAACTCTTTATTTGTGCTCTTACTGCTAACGAGTTACTTGATTTTTTTCAAGCTTACAAACCAGAGCCAAATCCCATGACTTTGGCGTTAGATTGGGCAACTGATGATGATGGTAGTAACTCTCGAAAAAGTGTAATTTAGATTTAACTCTCCGTTTGTAAATATTTTCTAACAGTGGCCAAGTGATGTCTTCTAAACTCTACTATCTTCTTCTAAGATATTGAGGACAATGTCTCCTTCAGGTTGGGGGGAGGAAATAGTTGAGAATTGTGAAATGTCTCAGTCACAGTGATATTTTTACAAATTTTTATTGTAAAGACTAACTTTGAATAAAAATTTGAGTCAAAGATGGCAGAATATAGAAGTTAGTGTCCCTAGAAACGCATCTTCTTAATTTTAAATTTTTGTTTCTCCAAAAAAAAAATTATTTTCTAGCTTTTTTTTCTTTATCTTTTTTTTCTCTTAATCATCTCTTTTAAGTTTCTGCAATCAGTCCTAATTTTTTAGTATTTTCTTTAACTTCAAAAAAAATACAAAAAAAAAAAGATTTTTTTTTTGTGTGATCTTTTAACATTGGATAACATGATGATTTCCAAATTTTGATATTTATATTATCTTTGGTCTTGAGTTATGTTACACCATATTTTTTTTTTCACTTTGCATGTTAAAATGTAAATTGAGAAATTTGATGAGTGAAACTGATTAAGCCATTTGAAGGAATGCACATGTCATAGTAAGTCCAAGTAAGCTTGTGAGCCTATTATCCTTGGAGAGTAACTCTATTTACCTATACAGATTCCCAGTTTATTATACAAGATCTCTATATTTTTCCTCAAAGTAAAAAAGTAAAAAAAAAAAAAGATTTGCAACAGCATCTGAAAGTTTATTGAACGAGTGGATATGAAAGATTATTTAGAGCCCTAAAAGATTACATAAGTCCATCTTTGATTCGTTTTAGCCTTTCTAGCCAACCATATTATAAAGTATCCATAGTTAACCCCTTTGAGCCTATATATATATAAAAAAAAAACTTTTTATTTGGTAACCTATCATCTTGTCCCACTCCAATTTCGAGTATCACCTTATATTTTTATGTTTTCCACCACCCAACTATGTTTGAAAATGGGGCTGATTATGTATTCCTAATAATAGTGCTATGAAAAAAAAAATTTGTATACATAAATAAATAAATAAAATAAAATAACGAAAAAAAGGAAAGAAAAGAAAAAAATTCCAAGCGAAAAAACACATTGTAATCTCTAAAAAGTCCCTTATTTTTTAAACATATATTTTTGTTTTTTTTCCTATTACCCTTTTCTGTTGGCCATAACCCTAGCCTACGTTACGTCCTAATGAAAGTTCTTCTTGATTTCAAAGAACTATAGTTTGAAGTAAAAGCTAGTCATATGGAATAAAAGATGTGGCGATGCATAAAAATAGAAATAAATTAGTTTGGCTAATAATTCCCTTGAGTTGAGATCATTTTATTTCTAACATGTGGGCATTATTCTTTTATTTTGGCGAGAGCTTGTGATATTATTTTACCATTCTCTCAATCTATCACTTCTTAGAGTGACAGCTTTTCTGTGGTTTTTTTCTTTTAAGAGACTCACTCTTAACCGTGAGACATATCACTCTTAAAAGTGGCTTGATTAATATAACTCTGATAATTGATAATTTTACATGATTTTACTTAACTGATTTGTGTGGGTGTATTTTTTTAGACTGAAGATAATGCTTATACTTTTATTTGATGTTATCATTAATCTGATGAAAGAAATAAACACAATTTTCCAAACAAACAAAAAAGATTTCAATTTGGGTTTAAAATATCGCTAATTTTTTATCGCTTAAATTGCTAGGGCCTAACAGTAAGCTGGTTGTGGGGTGTGATTAATACTAAAAAGTGTACGTGTAATAACGATAAAATTATTAGTTTTTCACTTAAAAGTGTTGAATGCTCCCCTAATAAATTTTTATGTTAAATTAATTCGCAATATGTTAATTTTTATCTTGTAAATATTTTTCAGGAATAAAGATGGAATTGGAATTGAAAGCGAGAACCCAAAAAACTGCTGGAGCAATTTGGAATGCATCATTGAGGAGATGTAATTAATAAATAATTAAAAAATAAAAAAATAAAAAAGATGAGAAACCATTCTTTGGTTGCTCGTGATGGTCAAGTGGCCATGTTGCTACCTGGCCATCACACCTCTCAATGAATATATATATTTAATACAAAATAAAATAATAATAAAATAATAAAAGCGACGATACATCCCTTGCCTATAAAAGCCAAAGGGATGCAAGCAAGCTGAAGCTGAGAGAGTGAAGTTGAGGAATTTTTTTTCTTTCTTTCTTTTCTTGTTTTCTAGTGTAGTCAATTTCCTTATAATATATTTCAAAATTTTGTCAAACTAAAAGAGTGTTGTGTTTTCTTTCAATATGAGTGGCTAATTTTACTAAGTTAAAGTAAAGGGTGAAGCTCAAGGTTTCAAATTATTAAATTTATTACTTTCTCAAGTGAGTTTTAAGTTTATTTTACTCTTTTCTAGTTATTTTTATATCATGTTAATTTATAAATTTTCTTAGATTTTTGTGATATTTTGACATAATATCGACACATTAATACGGTTGTGACACATTGGTACTTTATTCCATATTTATCCACACACATAATTAGTCAAGAATTAAATGATATAATAATTAACTAGTAAAAGTTAGGCAAAATATAAAAAATTAGAGAGTATTAAAATTACAGTTTGAATACTGAGAGTGGATCCCATAGCCTTAGCATAATTTTAAATTAATTCTTAGTAATTTCTTTTCCCGCAATTAATTTTCTTTATTTAAGAAATTTGGTACTAGATTTTAAATTTCTTGTGGTTCGACACCAGACTTATCGGGTTATATTATAACTAGACATTTTTATACTTGGGAGTAATAATACTTTTGAGTCGTGTCACCTTATTATAATATTCACAGACAAAACTAAGACATCAAGTGCAGGAAAAAGGCAAAAACAAATGGCAAGAAGGAATCCAATACCTCCTAAAACTATCTCTGAGTTTAATAGAACTCATTTTCCATCTCTTCCCATGGCCAGACCGTTTCATTCTTGGATCATGTTGCATAAGGTGATCTCTTCCTACTTTGTTGATTTGGATTATTTTAATCAACTCCTGGTATGTAGTAGTAGTGTTAAGAAGTTGTTGGAACAAGTAGGATTGGACAATGTTTTGAGTATCCTAATCTTGTCAAAGTGTTTTATTCGAACACGAAGATATCTGCTAGTAGACAAAATAGGATTGTTACACATGTAGGAGGTGTTTCTATAGAATTTGATGTGGGGGATATAAACTCGATTTTAGGAACTGAGGATGAGGGTTTAGAGCTTTATACTTTTAGTAAAGAACTCAAGTTCAACCATTTTCTTCATGTTAATACAATTAAGAACATTTGTAGGCATAGTAACCTTTCCGATGATGTGTGCTCTATTCCCTTTCATACGCAACTTTTACTTGTATAAGTTGGAGTACGTTACAACATACTTCAACATGTAGTTACTCCTAAGAAAGGACATGCTAATGAAATGGCTCGATTAGATGTTAGGTTGTTGGAATGCAATCTCTACCGAAGGCCAATTAATATTGGGTACATGATCTTAAGGCACATGCTTAGTACACTTGGATTTGATAATTGTTTACTTTAGTACAGTACTATAAGCACTCGAATTTTACTGCACTTCTGGGTTCCTACTAGTGAGTCAATCTGTGAGGAGACTAGAAGATTAGGCAGTGAGACTATTGCTGGTTTAGGTATTCATAAGAGGAATAAAAAATGAGTTAAAACCACATCAATCAAGAACCGAGACACTCTAATTGCTCCTAAGGATGATTGAATGCTCAACAATTTTGTCCCTACTGATCAGTTATTGGACTTTCGTTTAGGAGCGAGGATTCACATACCTATCCAACTACTGGGGCAGAAACATCATCAGCTCATGCTTCAGAGGGTCATGAAATGGACACATACGAGCCTCCAATTCCTAAGGAGCCTCTAGTTTCTTAAGGCTTTATGCAATAGCTACTGGTGAGGTTCGATCTATTTTCAAGCAGCAGAGTCAGCTCTGGTATCAGTTTGCTGTATTCCAGCTGAGCGTACTAGACTCGTAGTAGAGAATTCTTGATCAACAGCAGTAGATTCTGGATGGCCAGTAGTGTCTCTTCACTACTCTTGGTGTTCCTCATTCACACTCTCCATCACATCCACCCCAGTAGATTAATAATTTCTTTATTTATGAATTTTGCACATATATTATTTTTTTTTATATTTTAGTTATCTTTGATATGAATTATATGATTGGTTTATGTGAATTGCCCTTTGGTTTCTGTAATTTTGATGATTTGATGATTGCTAAAATGTTTCTTGAGATTGAGCTTGATGATAGGGGAGCCTCTGTCAAATTTTCAATTTGAACAACACTTTTTATCTTATGTAAAAATGTTATGTTTTTCTTGCTTCTCTATTGCATCTCTTTCCTATTAACAGTGAGTTTTCTTTTTTATGACAAGGGGAGAAAATACTTATATTTGAAGAACTTGATAAAATTGTTGTATACACACTCACACATTAAGAGGGAGATATGTTTTTGAATTGGTTAAAATTGGTATAACTTGTTATATTGGCACCTTTTAAAACTTGTAAAATACTTAAGGAGAGCTTATATTTAAAGGCAGCCAATTTTGTTGAATCATTCATACTATAAATACATGCAAGGTTTTCCATCATCAAAAAGAGGGGAGATTGTAACATTGATCTAGATGATGATAAACCATATGTGTCATAAGTTAAGAATGATGGATTCTTTAAATTTGGATAATTTCTTAAGTCGTATGATGATTTTTAGGACAAGTTTAAGTTTTCAGAAACAAACAGATAATTGTTATTCTTGATATGACAAACGGATATTGAATGGTTGAGTTATTGATAGGTTCAGGAAAATAATGGTTAACCGTTATTAAAAAATGACTCACCGAAAACTTCCAGAGAATAATCTATGTGAAACAGTAAACTATTTACTAGAAAAACCTACCCGATAATTCCTTGTAGGGCTCTGGACGAAAACGGCAAACCGACATCCTCTAATGGTGATCCGACAATTCAAAATTTTGCATAATGGTAATATATACAAAGTCAAAACGGCAATCCAACTTCTATTAATGGCGATCCAATTATGCCCAGAAAGTCAATAATGATAAATTTTCCTCTCTAACTATAAAAAGGCTTCATCGGATTCAATTTATAAAATGTCCAACAATTATCGTCAAGCTTATCATTGCGTATTCAATATGTTCTAAGCTAAAATTTGTTTATTACTTTATAAAATCATACTTTAGGCTTTCATTTGTAAACACATAGATTGTGTGAGTGAGAAATTTATGTAACTTTCATCTTAATATCAAAATTGAGTGGTTGAGAGTGTGGGAAAACACATGGGATAAGAAGGTTGTGATTACCTCAAGTTGTAAAGGTTATTGACACCTTTGAAGTCAAGTGTAATCTTGTTGAAGCCTTAGGATTGTAAGGCTTATTTAGTAGAATTCTCAAGCGTGGTAAGCCTGGAGGCATAGACATATAGGTAGGTTTTACCAAACCACGTAAAAATATTGTGTTTGATTCTTTTCCCTTCTCTCTTTACATTTTGATTGTTGTTATTTATTTGCTATTTGTTTGATTTCATTAGAAATTTATCATTATTTAATTGCTTTTGATTTGCTCATATTATAAATTTATATTCATTTTTTGCTTTAGTGTTCTATAATTTTTAAAAACCTAATTCACCCCCCTCTTGGGTTGTCTAGCCATAGTTTCACAACTTACAACTCTCAAGTATGTGTGATGAGCATAATTTATATACATATTTTACCCTTAATTATATAATTGCTAGTTATTTTTATTTGTTTCTTTTAATTAATTGAGTTATTTTATTGATTAGGGAAATAATTGGAGATTATGGATGAAAAATGCATAAGGAATAATAACTGGACAATATTGAAGATCAAATTAATTTGTGGAAGCAATTCATGAAAGGGAGCTTAAAAAGGAAACAAATTAGAGTTTATGGAAATAATTGCCGCTTGTGAAGAATAAAAGAAAAGAGGAAAAAAGATGCTTAAAGGAGAATAATTGGCTTGTGCATCTCACGTGAATAGTTAGAAAAGCATTGACCATTAATTTCAAGTGGGCTTCACGTGCATGGGCTTAAAGTTGGTTGTGCTTGGCTTGTTTTAAATCCTTTTGATTTGAGGATTTTGGAGGGTGTTACAATATAAAAGCCGAACTTTGGCTTTTGCAAAAAGGGAGCCGCCAGAAGGGAGAACTGCAGACGCAAGGATTCAAGACAAAGAAGAAAATCTGCAGCAATTCGGCTTCCCCATGGCTGAATTTATTTATTTTGTTGCTCCCAATTTAAGTATGTCTAGCTAATTTTCTTACACTGAGGTTAAGGATGAAACCCTATTCAATAAAATAATTATCTTTTTATTTAATTAATTCCCTATATATGTTCTTTGATGATTATGGTTTTTATTTCACATGATTAATTGGATGTTAATAAAATCTTTTCATCAATTCTGTCATGCATTATTGATTGTTAGGATTAATATTCAATTAATTCTATGCTTGGATCTATAAAGTTTATACATGATTATCTTTGATTTTATGTCTTTCATTAAATTGTTTACATGGAGTGCTTAGGAAACTTTGACTCTTTGTTATTCAATATGTTTACATGAGATTCTTAGATATCACATTATTAAGCAGAAAAAAAACCTACATTAGATTTAATTACTTGGGCTTAATTGTTATATCCATGAGATGACATAGATTGATTTCGAGTTGTCACTCTAAAATTGGGGATTAATTAATAATTAGATAATTACTAGTTGAATAGTAGTGGATTCTGAAATCTTGGTAATTCTTATCTTATTGAATTCTCCTTTATTTTAATTGCTTCCTTAGTTTAATTGGTTTAATTTTCTTAAAAACTCAATTTGCTCAACTAGGTTAGAATTAATATTAATTTTAGATTTAAATTAGACTTTTTAATTTATAACAATCCCTGTGGGATCGACCTCGTTACCACTATTCTATTTCTAGATTCGTGCGCTTGCGAGTATATTAAAATTTTCACAACAATGTGTTATAGTGTGTGTGTGTGTGTGTGTGTGTGTGTGTGTGTGTGTGTGTGTGTGTGTGCGGGACTGGTTAAGTAACATCCGTCCAACAATCAAGTGTAATAGAATGGATGAATACAAGCCATTAGAAACAAGAGCCCACAAATTTAACTAATTTGAAGAGAAAAAAAAAACAAAATTAGCCTTTATTAAAAATATAAAATGATACATCTTAGGAGTAACAAAAAGGACTTCTTGCTCTGTCATCTTTAAACAAAATAGTTTTTTTTAGAGGTAAAACAAACAAAGAAAAACAAATTTGTGTTTTTTAATTATTTTTCTAAAAAAGAAAACAAAAAAAAAAGAATTTAAAAAAAAAAACACACAAAAGCATGCTATGTCAACTATCCCCTCCGACCAATCAAACACATTGTCCTTAATATCTAAAGAAAAAGAGGTAAAGTTTAGAAGATTGCACCTGATAAACGTGAAAGAAAAATAAACACCTACAAACAAATACAACTAGTATATAAGAGAATAAAAGTTACAAAGGAATATTCAAGTCCATCATTTTGCGCTTATTGCCATTATTAGCACTTGGCCAATCTAATTAATAAGCAAGGAGTTAGATTTTAGGCTGATATTTTTGCAGTTGATCAACTAATTCAGTATAAGGTTTTGGCATGGACAAGGATTCCTCGTGATAAAGAAGAAAGGAAACTATTCCTCACAGTATCATCAAGAAACATTAACAAAAGAAACGTTACCAAGAGACCTTAGTAATGATTAACATCTAATAGCCCAATAGGTTTTTGGTGGATATTCAATTGTGTCCAAGATGTAATGGTAAAGATTTCTTCTAAGGTGCCAAGTCCTCCTGGAAGAACAATCAAAGAATCAGCATGTCCAATCATCGGGTGCGTTCTTACATACTTGTGGCTATGAGCTCTTCGCCATTTGTTTTTCCAATGATGTTTCCTTCAGCCAAAGCTTTTGGGATTATACCCAAAACTTTGACTTCTTTTAGTATTTGCAACTTGCGAGACAACCCCCATTAGTGCAAGACCATTACCTCAGTATATCAAATGTATTCTTCACTCATATAGTACCCTCTATGGTCTTTAACAGTTTCAACAAAATTTAGAGTATGTTTAGAAGTTGATCTATAAAATACGTGAACATTTTTTTAGCTTTGGAACTAGAAGAGCTACCATTATGATTCTCTTTCTTTTAAAGATTAGAACATAAAGAAAGAGATTATAACATAGTATTTATAAATCCAGGAAAGGTAATGCATCAATGATAATGAATGCGAAGGTTGGCAATTGTTAAAGGGTGTCAGAAATAGTAAAAATGATCATTAGTCAAATGTTGCAGGAAATATCAAATAAATAGGTCAACAAAGTAAAATTAAAATTAATAAAAAATAAAAATAAAAAGGATATGTATTAGTAGTTATGATTGTGGATCACTTTTCATTTTGATTTTACATCCAGTAACGGTTTGAACGTTCTCTATAAGTTGGGGATAGGCTTCACATCTAATTTTCTTATAAATTAGCAACAGTGCCTTTGCTCACACAGCCAGAAGCCCAAAAGATCCAAAAGCTTTAATCCAATCTAGAGATGTCCTTTTATGTCACTTAAAAGATGCATACAAGGCAGGGAGAAGCTCAAAAGATCCAAAAAAGGAAGGACCATAGCCATAGGCAAGGTTGCTGTTTTGTTGTTTTTTTGGATTTATAGCTGTTGTTTTGAATTCTTTAAAATCGCAGTAATTAAAATTCTAATTTTGTGAAAGGAGAGATAATCACAACATTTAAAGAAAATTTTTTAAGTTACCATGAGTTAAAAAAAAATATTACTAAGATTTAATCTCAGCCGTTTAATTTTATTAATTACACATGTCAATAAATTCTTAAAAATCTAAGAGAGCTAGGAAAAAAATATGTCTAGAAGAGAATCTGAATCCATATTTTTATTACAATTTAGAAATAACAATCCCTATACAAATAATAAAAATGCTCTTGTGAGATTATACAAAAATCCATAACAAAACATACAGCTTCCACAAACATGTTGGTATTATTCATGTAACTGGATTTACTTGACGGACAATAAAATCTCAAACTGACTAAAATTTGAGAAAAAAAAAAAAAAAAAAAAGGTCACATACGCCATTACCTCAAAATTTAGTACATCACAGTAAACTATGTTCCTATGAGCCATCGTATCAAAAACTCATTGCAATTATCTCTGCTTAATATAAGCAACCATGTCATTATTAACCCTATAATTTCTTGAAGAATATCTTTGAAAGACATTTTGATGGAGACAATTGTAGCTTCAAAAAAAAAAATCAAACTCGTTTTGATCTGTTGTTAAAAAATCTAATTATTTAATTTACAGAAATATAAGAAAGAGAAAAGGGAAAAGTGAGGAAAAAAAAAAAAAAGAGAGAGAGATTAAACATTAAAGAGAGATAGTAGAGATAAATATCAATGAAATTAATTATTTATGTCATTTAATTTTGACCCTTTATTTTTTTATAATCTATTGATTAAAAAATCATGTTCAAATTTGTGTCCCTTTAATATTGAGATTTGATCATCTGTGTATTGATTGCTTATACATATAGATTCACTATTATACCACATGGCATTATAGTATTTCTGTTTAATTAACTATTATACTATATGTTAAAATAATAAATTGCATCCGCAGATTTTTTTTTTTTTGAGAAGAAATTAAAATTCATTCCACAAAAGAGTTTAATAAATTCATGACTTCTGAGGGGTACGAACCTACCCAAACAACAGTTATACTTTTCTTTAGAGCTAAATTTGCTAGAGAATGAGCAATGGCATCTGCATATGAATATACATTATTGCGAACGAAATAGGTATTATAAAGTCAAGAAAATTGTAGCTTAATTCAAAATCGAAGCGACACCTCGGCAACAAATAGGGTCAGCATCTAGGAAAACCAGTTTGTAATTGCACATACAGTACGTCATATTGTAAGTATGATACGATCATAATTCAATCAGCTTCGGTATTTCGGATGCTTGAGTTCGAAAAGGACTACGGCACGTCCGTGTGGAATTTGCATGGAATTTAATACCCAATTGACAAATAATATTTTATTTTACACGTTGATTTCAAAATTTCAACAAAAAACAGCGGAAAGGGCTGATCCACATACTCACACGATTGAACGTGTCAATAAATAATATACTAGAATTTTTACAGTTATTAATTATCCATAATTTAATTAAAAAAAATATTTATAGCTAAAATTTGAGTCAAGCAGTCAAGCCCAAGGTAGAAGAAAGTCTATGGTACATTTGAGGCCATACCATTAATTATTACATATGTAATATATATAATTAAATTTAATATAACTTCTTATCAATCTTTTAAAATAAATAAACACATAATATAATATTATTTATTTATTCTATAAATGTCATGATATTTTTAATGTATTTTAAAATTCTTTCAGATGTAAATATGTATTTTAATATACTATAAAATATTTATATGTCTTACACTCTTATAAAATTTTAAAGGATACATTCTAACAAAATTTTATATCGAGATCCTGCGTTTAACATTTTTAGTTAAAATATAATATTTAAATTTTTATTTATCAACCATGTGGTTAAGCACATAGCATTAACTTTTTTTTAACTAATTATCTAGCAATTGCAATTTTAATTTTAAAAAAGTCATAAATGTTTTATGAAAAAAAAAACCTTATTCATTTCAAGTAATTTTTTTAAAAGAAATAAATATTAAAGAATGATGATAGAGTTATAATAGATTTATAAACTCTTGCATGAACTTATTTAATACAAATTAATGTATTCTAAAAGGGTTAATTGGAGAAAAAAATACAAAATTAAATATAAACCATATAAATCAAGAACTATTAATCTAAACAATTCATATAAGAGTTTATAACTCGATTATCACCCAATATTGAATACCTCTTCAAAGGCAATTGAAATTCAAGCGTCGTTGAAAAACAACATTGAGCAAGTCCAATTTATCTCGACCAATTACTAAGCCAATCTCAATTGCACCTTCTTCATCTCTAGATTCAGCAAGTGAGAAGGATCCATAAGCACCAAAATGAACGAATTCGAGCTTTTTGGGTCTGCCCCATCCAAAATCAGTCTCATATACACCAAATTTCGGTGACCCGCCTACCGCAAGTACCCGCCCCGTTTTCACCACTTCGTTCAAATTTGACGTCCACTTCTCCGCCCCTACTAACGCCCCTTTCTCCAATTCACCAATCTTTCTTCCAATAGCTTTGGCTGCAAAAACAACCCCCTCTTTCCCCATCAGCTCACTTCGTTTAGCTGATATGAAAAGAAACGCCAGGCAATTCCCAAAATAACTCGCCGGTATTGGAAACTCAAACCGCTCTCTGCAGTCCGCTACAGGGACAAAATGGTAAATCATGTCACCATCAGTAATTTCACTCTCACTCTCTTGCAACTCAATCATATAAACCCACATCAAAGCTGAAGTTACCACAAACGTTGACACACGCGACGGTGATTCGTCGTCGCTTCTGATTTGAGCCGAGACCCTCTGTTTCAGTTTGTCAATTTGGTCACGGCTCAGCACCAACGTGACCCGTACGTTATCTACCTGAACGTTTTCATCAATAGCAGGTGCAGGGGCATCCGAATTATGCACACTCCTCCAATCTTTCAAGTAAATAGACAATAAGAGTCCGTTTGGATCCTTAATCACATTCCTATCATGACAAGGTAGTGAAAGGGGAGGCAAGCTTTCACTTACTGTTACCGACTTATGAATGGACGCCCAAGATTTCATGAAATGATTGAAACTGCTTCCATCGGCTGCCACGTGGATAGAGGTGACACCGATTGAGATGCCCGAGTTCGGAAATACAGTGACTTGTATGGCCATAACGGGAATCTTATTATCCGATGAGACGCTAGGAAATGGGAATGGCAATTTCGGGAGGAGAGGCTTAAACGCTCTGTTATCTCGTGGATGGTTACCAACAAGATGGCCAAAATCGGCATCGGATTCAGTGACGGTGACCCGAACGGAGTCGCCTTCGTTGAATTGAATAAAGGGCTTGCTGTTGCACGCAAGATTCCCTGCCAAGGGAAAGAAATGATGGAGAGTGAGAGAGAGAGAGTGCTTCAGATGGGGAATGATATTTTGCATGAGATGACGAGTTGGAAAAGGCAATTCATAGAAGAGGATGCGTTCGATGGGGCAACAGAAAAGCCATGACACATCCAAGAATGTTAGAGGAATAACTGTTGGGGGTACTGAGCCCGGTGGCGGAGCAATATGGCTTTCATCAACGACTTGGACGGTGTATTGCTGAGCCATCACCGTGAAATTAACAGCTCTATGATCTATATTGTAAAAAGAGCCTGCGAGGTCGGACCAAAAGACAAAAGAATTCTTTAATCTCGTCACCACCACATAGACTTTCTTTTAAACAGTAGATATTACATTACATTTACAGTGCGGTTGGCCGATTATATTATATTATATTTAGGATGTAGTTGGTATATTATATTGTATTATTTTAATAGAAATATATTATATTAGTATTAGATTATAATAATTTTGTATGGTGTTTAGTTTTACACTATACTGTATTAATTTTTAATTATATTATATTTAGTGTTGCATTACATTGCACAATATTAATTTTTTGGTAATTAATGTAAATTATATGTTTGGAAAACAACATTTATTAGTGCTTAAAAAAACTAAACATATAATTCTTAAATTTTAAAATTTATCATATAATTTCTTTAGTATAAATATAAAAAATATAATTTTCATAAACATATAAAAAATTCTAAAATTTTAAAATTATTGACTACATAACATTTATTTTTTTAACATTTTCCAAATATATATCATTTGAAATGAAGATCAAAGTGCCAATGGACTGTAAGTCCATTGGTTATTAGGTGTATGAGTTCGAATCCCAATAGTAGTCGGGACTCGAATCCCCTTCTAATAAAAATTTATTTAGCTACCCAATTTAAAGATAGAATAAATTTTCCTCCAATATTAAATAAAGATTATTATAAATTATGAAGTTTTTAATTTTATCCTTCCACATCATCCTTATCCTTATCTTCCCCCTTTACCATCTCATAACTAAATATCCATCTCCAATTCGCTTTTCCTCTTTTTGCTCTCTACTTTTCTTTTTCCTCTTTTTTCTTTTTCTTTTTCTTTTTCTTTTTGTGTTATCATTCATAACCTTTCTTTATTCTCTAAGTACTTTGCATCCTTTATTTATTTGTTGGTTTATTTTCACAAAAAAAAATTCACTAAAAATCTGTATAGATTTATAATTATTATTCCTCCCTTTAAATCATTGTCGTTTGAAGAAGAAAAGAAGAGAGAAGTATGCTGGAAAAAGAAAATAAGCAAAAAAGATTAAGTAATTAAGTGCAAAAGTTTGGGTCCAATTTTTCTTTTCTTCTCGTTTTTTTTCTTTTGGAAAGAACATGTCTGATAATTTGTTGTGATGTTGCGCAATAGCTATGCACTCCGGACACAAAGTTAGTGGAGCACATATGGTGTTGTGCTAGAGCATTAACGGCATCGAGTACTCAAAGTGATTGTGACTGTTGGTGTTCACGATAGATTAGGGGTGCGTTTAGAATTGAAGTTGGATAGGTATAATTTAAAAAGTTATAGTACTAAAGTATTTGGTAAATGTTAATTGCTGTAAATTAAAAGTTGTGTTGATATGATTTTTTAATTGTATTATAGAAAATTTATTATATCATTAATAATTATTATTTGAAATTTATATTTACTATAAATTATTAATTTTTTATTTATAATTACAATTTTTTTCAACAGCAGCTATAACTTAAAAGTTACAGCACTTTACTCCCAAATAAACTTAAGTGAGGAAGAAAGACTGGGTTTGGAGAAGAGAACAAAAGCAGAGAGAAGTCATGTTTTGTGGCATGATCGTGTTTTAAAGAAGACAAACTTTTGGTTTTTTCCTCTTTTAATGCAATCATGCTTAAACGCGATTCCTCCCACGAGTTTAGTTTATGCGTCTTTAATTGTATTGCACTAGGAATATAATATGTGGTCTAATACAAAATCGGTTTTTAGCCAAACATAGGTTGTATTAATTTAATGCTATGAAGAATTGTAATGCTGGGTGTCAAATACATTCATATTATATTATGTTATATTGCACTAACATTATTTTGTAATAATGTTATATAGTTTTTGGTGTTATATTGTACTCTATTAATTTTATATTAATATAATTTCAATTTATTATTATTTATTATTAAATATATTAAATAATTATTTTATATTAATTATCAATATATAAATATAATATTATAATATAATAAAAATATAATTAAATAAAATAATATTATAATATTAATTTATTTTTATATTTTATTTATTATATTAGTATTTAAAAATAAATTAATTTGTTTTGATAATATTATAGTAAAATAGGTTTGCCTCGATTGAGGCATTAATTTTTGCTTCAACTGAGGCAAAAGCTAAATCTCGGGTTTGTGAAATATGCCTAAATGGCCCTTGTAATGCATCACAATGAGGTCCCAAATTCTCCCAAACGTCTCCTTAGTAATAAACTCATTTGTATAGTATGATAGGTTTGATTACTTGTGCAAGGTGGGCCACTGCACATCACTATGCAGTAGGGATGGTAATTTGACCTGGTCTGAATTTTGGCCCGATGGATCCGACCTGAATCTTTCGGGCTTTACCTGAATTTTCGAGTTTCGGGTCGGGCATTAAAGTTCGATCAAATTCATATCAAGATTTGGGCCCTAGCCGACCCGAACCTAAATTGAAAAAAAATATATGAAAATTTATGAACTTTTAGTTTTATGGAGGATATATATACATGCATGTATATATAAAAGAGTAATTTTGGGTGCAATGCATATGAGAAAAATTATGGATTTTTTTTTATGTTGAGTTGTGGAATTATGTGTTTTTATTTGTATAAGACATTAATTTTTTTTTCTTTTTTATGAAAAATTATGGACATATAAATATATAATGGTTCTAGAACAAAGCAATTTTGTTTCGCATCATTGACAAATAAAGCAAACTTGGACAAAGTAAAGCAAAATTGGATAAAACAAAGCAAAATATCTAAGGTGAAAGAGAAGGCAGTGTGTGGGATTGAAAAAAGTTTGACTCGACCAGAAATGCCTTCAATTTCACTAATCAGGTCGGGCTTGAATTTTAAAATATATCTCAAAATATTTGTATAGTTAAATATGTTATATTTTTATCCTTATTTTTCTTTCTTTTTATAATAATACCCTTCTAATAATATTCTTAACATTAACTAATTTATCTATAAAGAAGTTAATTAGTAAATTAACCAATATATATCAGTGTAAAAAACTAATTTTTTTGCACCTGTATTAAAGAACTACTTAAATTATCAGTGTGAAACAACTACTCAAATTATTAGTAATTGTATGCGGTATTATTAGATTGGATTGAATTAAGTGATATTTAATAATTTATTATCTTCTCTTTAACACATTTTAGGATTGAACTAAACTAATTAGATTAATTTTAAATTATTTTTATAAAATTATTTATAATACTAAATCAATAAATATAAATTTTGTATATTATTAATTGAATATTCACATAATTCATTAGTTCAATAATTTAAATAATTATTAATTCAATATAATTTAAGTTTATATATTCTACATTTGTAAGAATTACTAAAATAATTTTTATATATAAGACAAACTAAAAAGTAAATAGTATAATATTTGATATTTATATAAATTTATAATGGATTTATTTTGTGACAATTTTTTAATAATAAAAAGTTGTGATCCCACAATATACAAGTCCTCCCTACTCAGCATTAAACCATATATAAATGATAAGGTGGGGCTATTTTTACTTTAAAATTTACTTTGTATACTCAATTACTTGAAACACTCACATATAAAAATTAAAAACTAAACTTTTACTTGGCATACTTTATTAAATTTCAAAAATAGCCTCAATTATTTTTTTACCCACTTCATTCTTATTCTTCGTTTTCTTTGTTTTTGTTCTCTTATTTTTGCTTTCTTAAAAATAAACATATAAGATAAATCTGAAGAAAAAGATCACAACTCTTTCAAAATATTAAAATATTTCAAGGATAATTTTATTGAAAAATTCTAAGTTCCTTCACAATGGTTAAGAATTGCAGCAATTGTTTAATCCTTTAATCAATGTTTTCTCTCCCTTTATGAATTATCATTCTAGCTTTTTATTTTTTATTTTTATCAAATCATTCTTGCTATTTGAACCTTCAGTGGAAGCTATAAATCACGATATCTATTATTATTTTTTATTTAATTTGATTTGTGAGATGTAATTAAATCTCGTTGGTGAAAGTGTTGGGGTTGTTGTTGATCCGTGTACGAATAAAGAGTGCACAATTCTGGTTTTGTATCTTTCATGAACCTCAACGATGAACTGTTGAAGAAATTTGTAATAAATGGGTGTGGAAAGTATTTTTGTTTTTAAGTTAACGTAATTGTGTCTTTTTTAGTGATATTACGAAAAGGTATTTTTATGATAAAAATATATTTGAAACAAAGAATGTTCAAATTATTTTATCATAGTAAATTTTGTGAGAAACAATCCAATCCATCAAACTTATTTTGTCACCAAACATTTTTTTTTCTTTTTCCTGTTTTCTTTAAAGAAGATTTTGTCATCAAATGTAAAAAATTATTAAAAGATTTAGTGCATATTTAGTATGACTTATCTAATGATTAAAAATATTTTTTTAATCTAATAAACTCTTTTCAATATTTTTTTTAGTGTTGTCTGATTATATTTTGAGTAAAACTTATGGGGATTAAATAAGTTGTTATGCCTCTACTAGTAAAAGATTAAAATTTGGATTTTTCGGAGTAGAGGTCGTATAATTTTTTTAAAGAGTTAAATAATCTAAAATATTCATTATTTATTTCACAATTTTATTTCATTTTTTCATAACTTTAGAAATTTTATCTATTAAAATAAATTTTATAATTTTAATAAAAATTCTCATTAACGAGTAAATGACTAAAATATTTTACTAAAAATTCTACTTAAATAAATTATATTTTAAAAGTTATACTAAACATATTTTTATTACAATTTTTAATCTAGCGCAAAAGACATCAGCCTTTAGGTCAACACTAGCTTGGCCCAACTAGTTTAGCTGACAGTCAGGTCCATTTTGACCTTCGACAAAGTGGAATGAAGTCCACATGGACCGACAATTACCATATAATTTGGAGTGAAGCTTTTAACAGCCCTCAAAAATTTTCGAAAAACCCCTTCTAATAAAAATAATCCCACGTTAGTTTATAAAATTCGAACACATAAATTAAGATCAATCATCTTGTCATTTAATTTCACGTTAAAGAGAAAATATTTCTTTTCAGTTTATATTTATAAATGCATAAAAATCATAAAATCTTAAATTATTTTATTCTTGTTACATAATTTCTATTTTGCTGATTTAAATTTTTTAAAAGTTTCTAAGAAAATATTTTTCAATTAAAATTTAAATGTAAATATAAATTATAAAATGAAGAATGACGCTACTTAGCTCCTTTTTTTTTTTATCTCGTTAGACTGTTATTGCTTTAATTTCAATTAAAAATTTTAATTATTATTAAATTGCCCCAAAAAAAAACAACGTGCCATTTCTGTCTTCTCATTGCAGGCTACAAATCTGATTTTTGTTTGGAATTTGAATCACTTAGGGAAGAAATAAATGGTAAACCACCATGCTAAAGGAGAGAAGGAAAATCAAATATATTAATAACTATCTCAATATTTAGTTGCACGTCCTTAGATTTTTTCATTGCTACGAGAAAGTTGTGATGAGATTAATATTTAGTGTTGTTTTCTTTCAAAATGGAATATATCATATAAAAGAGAGAAATTAGAGGAATAATGATGATTTTGTTCAAAATATAGGATAAGGGAGACTACCTCCCACCCATCTCAAGAATATGGAAAATATAGGTAGTTACTATGAGTTTCTGATTTCGTCTCTACTCCAAACTCGTGATGATTACTTACATTTCCAATATTTTTGAGATGGCTGGGAGATAATTTCGCTATTGTATAACCAATAGTTGTTGATGGGTGTATTAAAAGGTAAACAAGTAAATTCTGAGGGAAAAATTGAGAAACAAATTGGGTATCTTTGAGAAGCTGGCTTGGGAGGGGGCGGAGCTGTTCCAGTCACGCTACATGTCAAAATGGGCCGCCTCTCAGCCCAATGCCATCTTTTATCTTTGGGGCGATGCTAGCTGCTTAACTTGATATGATGTCAAAGTTCACACCTTTTTTTTTTCTTATTGTTATTGACCCAACTACTACCCACAAAAATAAATTGTTTAAAAAAAATAGGGGAAAAATAAAGAAAATCACAATTACACATAAAGCATACAATATCACCAAAATTCCTAATTTCTTCTTATTGTAACTATCTTTTAAGAAAATTTGTCTTTATCTCAGAGGCAGTATAACCAACCAATGACAATATAATAATAAATTTACTAAAATCGTTAAATATGTACAAACACTTATGCATGACATTATTGAGTACGTAAATATCTAATGTACATAATATTTTCTCCCTCGTTAAATATTTAGATTAATTATATATATCATTGTTAAGTGAAAGCAAGAGCTCTAAGATTCTAAGAGCTCAATTTCAATATAATGAAATTGAGAGGAAATTGTTCTTTATTAGGGTTATTTTTATATACCTCCCCTGAGGTTTTACATAATAACAGTTTAATAGAAAGTATGATGATATTATTACATCCCTCCCCTACTGTTAGTATTTTTATCGGTTGACCGTTTGTGGACCGACAAAATGACAAAAATACCCTTTCAAGTTTCAAGGCTGAAAAAGTAACCCTAATTAGAAAAGGAATAAAAAAAGGTCGTTCTTGTTGGTCGTGAAGGACATAGATTCCCCTTCTCCTCTAAATCTCTCGCTCATTGTCCATTGCACAGGAGAATGGGAGTGCAGAAGCCATGGAATAAAATTAAATCAATTAATATAAAAAATAATTTTTCTACAAATTCAACATACATCGAAACCCATTATTAATCTTTTACAACAAACATCCACCACATGGCAACACCAATTTTTCTAATCATTCGGGCATCACTACAAGTGAATTTCGAGTACAAACACCCACACCCTATTTTCTTTGACTTTTGCCCAGCCCTTTATATAGAGAGAAAAAAAAAAAAGAAAAAAAAAAGAGAAGCTCACGGGGAGAGAGAGGAAAAAGAACCAGATCCAACCCGATCCGTGACCGTGATCCGGTCGGATCTCCCGTTTCAGGCCACCGTTTCAGTCGAGCTTGGTACCAATCAGAAGCCCTTGAGCCATTGGTCATCTCCATGCCGTCCTACCCGCCGAAAAGCGTCCGGAAAGCCACCGATCGAACCCGTGAGAGGCCGCAAAAACGCCTCCTCGATTGGCCACGGACCGCGCTCGTCGGCAGTCTTTTATCAGCATCTTCTCGGCTCACGGGGAGAGAGAGGAAAAACGCCGCCTCGACTGGTATTGGAGCCGTGAAAAGCCGCGGAAACTCGCTCCTTGGCAGTCTTCTATCAGCATCGAAGCTTGTCTTCTTCATAAGTAAGTTCAAAATGGTGATGATTCTTGATCCTCAAACTCAATAACACTCGCTTGTTTTCACACTTAAGCTGCTGAGGGGTGAATGTTGCGTGAGTGTAAATCATTTTGCATAAAATTTACACTTTCGTGAAGAGATTTTTCTTTTGGGTAATGAAATGGACTGGGAAATGGGGTGATGCAGTAGGTATTTCGCACTTACCAATGCCACTATAGCTAACTTTTTAAGTTTTTTAAATTTTAAATGCGCTTTTACAATTGTAACCTTATATACTGATACTATACTGACAGAAATACTAACAGCAGGGGAGGGATGTAATAATACCATCATACTTTCTATTAAACTGTTATTACGTGAAACCTCAGGGGAGGTATGTAAAAATAACCCTTCTTTATTATTAAAATTACAGTGTGAATTACAAGGCTAGAGTGGCTACACTTTATAGTGCAAGCTAAAGGTAAATGTTCGTTTAGTCTTTATATTTCTAGTTAAGTATCCGTTTAGTCCTTATATCTATAAAAAAAAAAAAAATTACTTCAAGAAACCCATGTTGTTAATTATGTTACACTCCTACCCTTACTTTTTGTTTCCTCTTATAATAATACCCTTGTAACAATATTATTGAGGATTGTTAATTATGTTACACTCCTACCCTTACTTTTTGTTTCCTCTTATAATAATACCCTTATAACAATATTATTGAGGATATTAATGAAAATAAAAAATAATAATTTATCAAATTAACCTTCAAACTAACATAAAAATTTCTCTACTTTTATATTATTACTTCACTTTTAAAATTAGTTTATTAAATTTTTTTATACAATAATTATTAGTAAGATATTGTAAGAAATATTAAACATTGCTTTAACTTGGCTTATATAAATTTATTTATAAATGATTATTAGTAAGATTGTTTCAAAAGTATAGAAAATACTAGTTCTTTCACATTGATATTTATTAGTTAATTTGCTCATAAATAATTGTTGGTTAATTTGTTGATTAATTCTTTTATGAATAAATTAATTAATGTCAAAAATATTGTTGGAAGGGTATTATTATAAAAGAAAAGAAAAATTAAGTGTAAGATTGTAACATATTTAATTGTAGTGTTGTTTTGAGGTATTTGTTTTTAAAATAAAAAGACTAAATGGACATTTAAGTTAAAATATAGAGACTAAACGAGTATTTATCTTAGAAGCTAATGATTCTACAATAAATATAAATAAGTTGGAAACAATCAAGCTAACTGAGGAAAATTGATTCCCATTCCCTTGATTGACGATTTCAGGCTGCACTGACATTACATCTTCCACAACTGCATGGCAAGGCAAGTTGTCTTTCCTTCACAAAATACTGAGAGCAATGACCTTCTTGGCAAATCTTCCCAATTAATTACTGAATTACACAGGTAAGATTTTTGCCTTGGAGGGTCTAGAGAATCCTTAATTAACAATGTTACTGAATCCATGCTTTTCAATTCGATCTCTACTAAAACATTTAGATGAATGATCAGCTTCAGTATTAAGTTTATCTTAAGTTTATTATTTATCAATTCAAACTCAAAGCATTTAAAAAACACGACCTTTATTCCATCATCATATAAACGTGTATCAAGAGTTACAAAGCACAAGCCCACTGACACCAGCATGTCTAACAACACCATCTCTCTACGTGTAAAATTGCAATGCATAACATTCACTTCATCCCCAATGCCACGCCACGTGTCAGCCATTGTGGTTACATAATCCAACAACTGACAGGATTTGAGGCAGATTCATTTTCTCCCCAATATAATATAAGTTACTTCTACATGTTGCAGAATTTCATACTCCAGATTTTAGATACTATATCTGCCTACGTCGCTTAAAATAATGTGCATGCAATGCATTAGAAATTAGGGTTTTCAAATCTTAGCTTTCATCACTTTCTACTTATAAACCCCTTTATAAAATAATATATGTGAACTCAATTAGAATTCAGAATGGTACCTTGCAAAGATTAATAAACAAAACTCATGAATATTCAAAGTTTGTTGGAGCTCTCAGACATATCCCAACCAGAATTTAACCAACATTTTATAACCACTGTGGCTCTATAAAAAAATATTTATCCCAAGTCAACTCCTTAGACGTCGATGACTATATTCGGTAAGCCATGCACAAGTAGATGCCCTAGAATTGCGACAAGTAATTTCATAGACTATGTAAGCACATATATAAAATTATGAACCAAAGGATCTAAAGATTATACGGCAACCACGTAATCGAGAAAATTGAGGATCATAATCTGCATGATCAGAATCATGAACCATTTTATTAACAACAATGTCGTCATGGTAAAAAAGATAAAAATAAAAAATAAATTTCCAAATCCTTATCTCAATCTATAATTTATATTTAGATGATGAAATGTCTCGAGACACCAAACAAGGGGACAACCGATCAAGAGATTATGAGCTTGGTTTAATATAATCTCTTGTATTGGAAATATTATTAATCAGTAGAAACACTTATAGAAACAAATGTAAATCATTCATATGTAATACTGTGGTTTAGGGTAATAATAATAAAAGCCATTGACACTCGTCGAATTTCTTGGGTTGCACGTACGATAAAAGAATAAAGGTGGAAATGTACCGCAAGCAAGAAGCAAGATGAAAGAAATAGTATTGTTGACATTATTAAATCAAAAAAATTCGGTTGATAAATATAAAAGCTTTTGACGAGTGACTCAAATTGTTAGATAGAGTTGGATGAAACAAGCACCAGAATTTCAATGGACTTTGAATTGAGTTATCAGTTTCCCCGTATCGAAAGATAGATGACCCCCTATATGTTTTTCCAGAGAGCAGAGGATGGTTGACTTTGTTGTTGGAGGTAGAGAGGACACCTGGGGTTGCGTGCTACGTGGTGTGATTGCAGTGGTTAGAATTGTAATAACTGTTCCAGGTTGGATCATTGGCTCTATTTATAGAAAAGCACGTGTTCCCCGGAAGCTGACGCGCCTGAATTAAAATAGAGCATTGTTAAGACGTTCGATAAAATTGTAGAATCAGTTTCATATGGTATAATCATTTTTGGTATCATTAAGTTTAAAAATGCATGTGAATGTGAGAATATGTAGTATGTTAAAGATTTCTCAGATAAAATCCTAATTAAAAGTATGATTGGGATTGCTTTGAATGGTCAAATAATCACTTATTTGATATTTTAACATTTAAAAAAGTGTTTGTCAAATAAATAATAGTTTACTTACTTTAGTATTTGTTCAATATGTAATTTAATGACATTCTTACTTAGTTAAAGTGATGTTGTCCTCGTTAGAAAAGATATACACACACACATAAAATGAAAGATGCCACTAAAATATTAAAGAATAAACATATTTTAATATATTAAAGTTTTATTTTATCGTTTAGCATATGGAAATTTGTGTTTTTTGTCTATTAATGACATCCTTATTTTAACAAAGTGATGATGTCCTCATTAAGTAAATTTTATTTCTTTTTATAAATAAAAAAATTGGTACATTTTAATCATTTTGTATAAACCCCATAATTTTAGGATTAATTTACCAAACATATATAACTAATTATTTTAGAAGTGATTGTCTAATAATTTAAATATATTAAACATGTTATGAAATTATTTTCAAAGTTGATTATTTCAAAATTTAATGTGGATGTGATTTCTTGAGAATCCATGCAAATCTCAAACATACCCAAACTCTGTTATAAACCCATAAATGAATATCAGGCTCGCTATACCAATGTCTGTGGAGAATTTCGGATACTGATGTCGTTTTTAAGTAGCTGGTGATGACAGCTAATTTCAATTTTCAAAATTTGGGACAAACGACATGAATCAAAAACAAGATTTGGGAAAAGTTTGTCCTACGTTACCGTCCAATCATTCTCATTTTGGAAGATTTGCGGTTAAAAGGGGAAAAAGAAAGTCAACCCAAGGGCATCACTTTTTTGGTCAACCCAATAGTGTGAATTCGCTACTTTTATGATAAAGTTATGACCTTTTGAGTCTCAAAAAATGGTGTAAATTATTGAAGATGAAAATATCAAACCGATAAAGTTATATAACCAATCCATTAAAAATATATATATTTTCAGATCGAAACTACAGATCTCATTTAAATAGAGATGGGTAAAATTAAATCAATGTTTTAATCTTGAATTTTAAAAATTTAAATTTGAGTGGCCCTTCAAAGAAATATATATATTTAAAATCAATCAGTTAAATTCATAAGAGAATCATAATAATATTTTTATTTATAATTTTTTAATATCTACCTTCCCATAATTTAAACATGGATGATTAGCTAAAGAGAATTAAAAAAAAAATCACCTTAAATAGTCTCTCTCTTTTAAAACACCTTGGCTAGTACATGTATGCAGCCCTGCAATTTCATAACTCGTATTTAATTATAAATTTTCCCCAATGAAAGAATCTAATAGAAACATAACGATATCAAGTCATCTACACTACAGTACACGAGCTAATCGTAATAAACCAAGGCCGCAATTTATTTTACGTTATTTGATGAGATATTTGGGCATAAATCATAATTGACTTGTGAGATAACAAGATTAGAAAGAGAAACTGATAATAATTTTTACAGATAATCATTTTTATTTAACACAGGTGAACATTTCAGTAACGCGTGGCTTTCTAATGCTACACGTCCCTTCTTATATTATAAATAATTACAGTTATAAACCAAAAAAAAAAAAAAATGCATGTACAGCAACTACAAATACGTATTAGAGTTAGACTCCCGCATTATTATTAATATTTTAATGGGGGGAAAAAATGACATGCAGAGAAGAGGACACTTGTACATGAGGCTGAGGCCGGCGCCAAATACTTTTGACTTGAAAACAAATCTCGTACTTTCTTTCTCAGCTGTATATATATAGATCGAGTCACCGTCCCCAATATCATCCACAAGTACACTTTTCTGTTTGATTCTCAGAGCTCACAATTACTTCTCTAAAGTCTTTCACAAACTCCATTTTCGTGTACCATCTTTTGAGTATCAAATTTAATAATAATAATAAACAGAATGGGAAGAGCTCCCTGCTGCGATAAAAATGGACTCAAAAAAGGTCCTTGGACTCCTGAGGAAGACCACAAGCTCATCAGCTATATCCAACTGCATGGACCTGGCAACTGGCGCAACCTCCCAAAGAACGCCGGTAAACTAAACATTAATCTTTATTGATAATTTCACTATATATATCCCAAATGATTTTTTTCTTTTTTCTTTTTTCTTTTTTCTTTTTTCTTTTTTCTGTTCTAATTAATTCTTTAATTCAATGGTCTAGGGCTTCAAAGATGCGGCAAGAGTTGCCGTCTCCGGTGGACTAATTACCTGAGACCTGATATCAAGCGAGGAAGATTTTCTTTTGAAGAAGAAGAAACGATAATTCAACTGCACAGTATTCTCGGAAACAAGTATGGCTCTAGCTTCTTATATTAATATTTCAAATCATCTATGTATTAGTTGGTTAGCAAATTGAATTTGTTGGTTTTGGATATGAATTAGGTGGTCGGCTATTGCTGCTCGGCTGCCGGGACGTACCGACAATGAAATCAAGAACTACTGGAACACTCACATCAGAAAAAGGCTTCTTAGAAACGGAATTGATCCTGTGACTCACGCTCCTCGCCTCGATCTTCTTGATCTTTCCGCCATTCTCAGGGCGACTCTCTGCGGTTCATCGGCGTCACTTCTCAATATGTCAAGCCTTTTAGGCGGCAGCACTCATCAGGCTCTTCTAAATCCTGAACTCTTGAGGCTTGCTTCCACACTCTTGTCACTCAAACAAGACAACCCGGAAATGCTTTTGCAGTATCTTCAGCAGAACCAGCAGCTCTGCAATTCTCAAATGCAAAACCAGATCCCAGCGATGTCGAATCTAAATCAGTTTCATCAAGCTCCGCTTTCTGATCAAAGCCCAACTTGCACCACATCCGCTGCTGCTTGCACCTCGCTTCCAGATCAATCACAACTCACGCAAGCTGACTTGGATGGTTTGTTATCAAACTTGACGAACTTCAACAGCCAAAATTTATCCCAAGAGAATCTGATACCTCCAAGCTTCGATGAAAATTTTGCTTCACAGCCGCTGCCGAATCAAATGTACAACCGCAGCTCCAATGGGAATCAACATTTTCGCTTTGATTCTGTAATGTCGTCGACGCCATTATCGAGCCCGACTCCGTTGAATTCATCGTCTACATTCATCAACAGCAGCACCGAAGATGAGAGGGAAAGCTACTGCAGTAGCTTGTTGAAGTTTGAAATTCCTGAGAGTTTGGATATTAATGATTTTATGTAAATTAATTATGTTTTTTTTTTTAATGCATGAGAGTTGTAATAAACTATATCTGTGTTAATTAATTGGTTTTGTAGTTGTTGGTATACATATAAACGTATTTAAATATGGGATTCTTTTTGTTATTTTTTTTTTTTAATCTCCTGCAGTTCCGAGCATTCGTTTAATTAATTGTGATGCATAATCTCGTTTTGATCCCACAAATGGAAAAGTGATGCTTCAGCTATGCATTAATTAATTAATGATAATTTTCTGTGTTTTTTTTCCAAAACTGTGTAGATTCAGGTCCTTATTCATTTAGTGTTTGTCATGTGGGTTCGCATACTATCATAATTAGTTAAAACATACATATGATAAAGAATAAAAAAAAATAGTGCTGTAAGAGCAATTAAAACTTTTTTAGATCAAGGATCTTGACATGCTATTGTTAATAGAAATTATTAAGACATTTATTGCCATCATCTTCACTGAGCAAATAACATAGTGCATGAATAAGAACCCTAATGTAATATTATATGAATCTGATAGAAAATATAATAAGATGAAAAAAGTAGTTGTGATCTCTCTCTCTCTCTCTCTCTTTTTCCTTTAATGGGACATTTGCTTTTTCTAATTTTGTTTAATAATGATCAATGGTCTAATTAATGGACAAAAATTGGCTTGGAATATATTCAATTTAATTTTGAAGGACCACAAAAAGGGACTTAATTAAATCTAGTGCTGAGTTGACCTATGCTCAACTCTTCACAATTTTTTATCACAAATGCATGCATAACAATATTCAATTAAAATTTAATAATTCTGTTGAAGCTATGAGCATATATATATATAGGGGACTGATCATTAATTTAGAAAAAAAATAGTGTGCATTCTAAATTTTCTATAACCATTTTAATTTGTTTTCAAATATCAAATCACGCGGTCGATAACTTTTTAGTCCTTTAGACCAGAGTTCCACACGTTGTATAATTTGGAGGTGTTCCTATATGGCGGTGTATAAATTCTCAGCAACACTACATTAATGTTAATATTGGATTTTATGAGATGAAGATATTTGCACCTAAGAATTAATTCTCATCAGATTTACTTTTTCATTAACTTTAAATATAGGTCACTTGAGTTTAGCAATGAGAGACCACTCTTCAGGGTGAAGGAAGTCCAAAAAATCTATTTGTTTATTAGATTAATTTCTCTTTAATCAAATCAAAAGTACTGCATAAATTTGATTCATGAACAAAATCCAATCACATTTTATTGAAAATCCCTAATTGGATTAATTTTAAGAAAACTCGTTATGGTCAATTTGATAAACAACATATGTAGCTATACCTCACCTTGTTCACCAAATGGCACAATTACTTCCATTATTAGAAGAAGAAGAAGAAGAATAGTAATAGAGTATTCAACGAGGCAAGTATATATTGTCGGTGTTATGGTTACTTTAGATAATTGAAATATTATTTTGAACATAGACAGACACAAACATGTACTAATTAATAGCAAAGTAATTAACTTTTTATGGGCAGTTCACTTTGGTTACGCAAATTTATCATCATCATTTCGTCATTATCAAAATAATTTCTTCTTCTTCTTCTTCTATATTAGTTACTTTCGTTATAGTCGCCACCGCCCACCCAACAAATCAAAAGGAAATGTTAGCCACAAACAGCTTTTGCTGCGAATCCTATAATTTCAAAGCACGAAAGTGTTTTGTTGTCCTTACATGCGTTAATAATAATAGCAAATAGCTGCTGAGTGTATTGAAAGAAATTGAGTAGTGGGAATCTAAATGCTTTTACATTGTATGTTTACAAAGACAAATTCATCACATGTCTATAAATATATGAGGCTGCTTTTGTGGGGACTTGGCATTGTCTCTTACACTAATACATGTTGGCCTTGGCCACCATATGCTAAAAGGGAACAATGAGCTTGACCACGATATACCAATTATTCATGGTCTTTGGCCATGATTTCAAACAATGAGCTTTTAAATCAAAAAAAGAATGCTAAAAGGGAACGAACCAAAGGGGAAAAAAAAATAAATAAAAGGGATTTTAGGTTATTACGACTAGGATTGTGTCGGAATCAGTCTTAATAAGCACAGCGATGATTATGATGGGAGAAAATTAACTATAACATCGGAGCTTAGAAATCCTGCAGATATATATACTTATAATAAAAAAATTTACTGGAACAACTAAAATCAAGTCTATTATGATATAATTTACATTTCTATCCTCACAAATATTATGTGAAATTTGAGAAGGCAATTATTCCTACCTAATTTTAAAATTAGGAGAAAAATAAAGCCAATGATGAGACTTTTCTATTATGATATAATCTAAATTTTTATCCTCACAGATACTAGAATAAAATTTGAAGAGACAATTATTTCTATCTAATTCTAAAATTAAGAGGAGAATAAAGTGGCTTCGTTTGGTAGAGTTTTTCATTTAGAGCTTATTTAAGTACAACTTTTGTTGGTAGAACTTTTACAAGTAGAGTTTTTACACAAAAAAAAAATTTAATTGTTTAGCTATCAATAAGAGATTTTATTAAAAATCATAAAATTAATTTAATAGACAAGTTTTTTAAAATTATGTTATGAAAAGAATAAAATGAGATTGTTAAATAAGAGAAAAATATTTAAAATATTTTAACATTTAAAAAAAATTAACCTCTACTCACAAAAAGCCTCATATTTGAGTTTTTACTAATAAAGACAAAATAACTTATTTAATTTTCAAACAAATGTAAAAATTTTATACGAGTTTATAAGATTAAATAAATATTTATAATTATTGGATAAGTCATACTAAACAAGCTATTAGAATATGTTTAAACTCAGGGCAAAATTATAATATCACTGTAGTATCATACCACAACTGAATTCAGTCTACAATTATCACCGGAATTAAATTCAATGGTTAGTTTCAGCTGTAGTATGGTACAATATAATACCAGAACTGGACCCATAAACTCAAACGTTGAGGAAAATTAAGTCTCGGTATATGTTCAGACTCAAACCGACACACTCGAAGTGGGATACGTACAACGGTGCAAGTAGCCCATTGGCATGTTTACTTACAGGACTTTGCTAGCTTAAAATTGAGTACAGTACGTTTAGAAAACTTGAACTTGCAATCGTCATCATGATATGTTATAACTTATAAAACAGCCTTTCCATTCTACTCGTCGCAGTTTTTTTTCTTCCATTTCAGATGCTCACGCCGCCGCCAGTCAAAAAACCTAAAAGAAGCTTTCATTGGGGAAATGCCAAAAGCCAAAAAGTGCCCAATCTCATATTTATGGACCACCAAACGGCGACGCATGTCAATGGATGATTGCTAGAGAGAGATTTACGAGTCCATTTTATACGAACCAAAATCCCACATTTATAAAGCTAATTGCTTGCACTGAACGTCAAGAAGAGCATTTAATCTTCATCATTGCACTATAGTCCTACAAAAAGAAGACACAAGGTATACGTTCAAAAGCAAGAGAAAACTCCCAGGCAAAACTTGGAAGTTAGAAATTATTGATTGAAACCGAAGATGGAAAAGTTTAATGGAGTCTATTTTGGGTCAAAAAGCGCCATTTTTATTTATTTCCATTAGCTGTTAATTTGTTTATGGTTGGACATGTATTTTGTGATGGCTTAATTATGAATTTTTCAGTTTCCAGGTCAAAATAGAAATAATGGGTGATCCGTAAATGAAGCAAGTGAAGTGATGGTGACATTCTCATTGCTTTACTCGGAAGCATTGAGACTTTGAGAGTGATGCATTTTCAAAGCAAAATCAAATTTCTAGATGAAATTAATCAAAAGTCATGAGCCATGACGTTCAAATCCACATTTTTTTTTTTTATCTCATTAGACTCTTATTAGAATTTTAAATTTTATTTTGTATGCAATTAAAATTATTAAAAAGGATTTTTCCTCAACTCCTTTTGTAAATTTACAGACTTGAAATTCCATGAGAATCGAAGATATATTTAAAGGCAACCTTAATGAAGTTTCATGATATAAATTCGAAGTGATTCCTAGAATTAGATTTACAAATATATGTTAAAAAATAGATTTTTTTTAACAAGAAAAATGGCTGAACAAAATTCAACCATGGGTAAAAAAATAAAAAATTATGTTCACAGTTGTTCTTTCACGTGTCTATTACTGCAAGCACCTAAAATTCATGTATTCGTGGTATGAGAAAGTTGATGCGAAAGGCTCTGAGGCTGACTTCCGAGTGAATTGAGGAGTAACTAATTCATGTATTTCTTGACTTTAATTTTAGTGCATATGTTCAATCTCCATGCATGGATAAATCTGCAAATTACATGCAGAGAAATGGAAGAAGAAGAAGTGAAGAAGTAGGGAGATGGTGGGTTAGAGTATATTCTAAGATAAGACGCTGAAGGACAAATTGGAAATTATATGGGGGTATGCAGAGAAATTAGATTAATTTAAAATTTTTAATATTATGTTTTAAAAATAGGGTCAGATGAGATAAATAGAGGAGGTTTATGTTATTGTTTGATTATTTTTTTAGTATAGTTTTTGTAGACTAAATAAGTTATTTTGTCTCTATTAACTAGTAAATAAATTCAAATTTTGGACTTTTCAGAGTAGAGATTTAGAAACTTTTCTAAAATATTTAAAATATCTTTTACTTATTTCATTATTCTCATAACATAATTTTAAAAATCTTGCATGTTTAAGTAATTTTAAAATTTTTAATAAAATTTCTTATTGACAATTAAATAATTAATTTCTTTTATAAAAACTTTATTTTTATTTATTGAGAAGATAAAAATTTTATTAACAAGAGCTCTACTTAAATAAATTCTACTTTAGTAGTTATTTTAAATGGAGCTTTAATACCACCCAGCAAAGTCATAACTTACTCCAATTTGAATTAAATAGCCCATGTTTCGGCCCATAACCCATACTAAAGCCTATGTTAAATGGACTGCTACTAACTTAGGCCCGCCAATATAGTGCATTAAGCCCATTTTCAAAAATTACATACATACTTATATATGTGTGAATCTTGAGTTTCACATCTCGTATTAAATAAATTACTAAATGATTATATCATCTGCAGGAGTCTTAAAGGAGTACATCATCACTTAAAATCTAAACTTTTCTTTTGCTTTTTCTTCAAATTACATGCATTGTTTCCTTTAACTTGAAAACAAAATGTTATTATCCTTTTCATGATTATTACTTTCACCCTTTTGCCCTTAGGCTTTTGAAAATTGCCTTTCCTTTCTCTTGAAATTTAGTAGCATTTCGTAAGTAATAGTGTTACTTGGATGTTAGGATCTCCTCTTCATAGGAATTAGTTTTTGTTGCCTTTCCAGTTTGATTCAAGACCGTTTGGTATAAAGATGTTATAGTTTTTAAGCCATAGTTTCGATAAAAAAAAAAAAAAAAAAATTATTATTATAAAATAAAAGTTGATAATGTATAGTAAATATAATTTTTAAGTAATAATTTTTATAAAAAAAAAAGTAAATATATTGTAGGTTTTTCACCATATAATTGTGAAATCAAATTAACCTATCTTTTAAGTCACAGCAGTTGATGTTTACCTAATACTTAATTGTTGGACCTGCCTATCCTCAATACCAAATAAGCCATTAGTAAATTGTACACTAACTATTATTTGTTGAGATTACCTTCTTTCAAACTTTAGTGTAATTTGTAATGTAAATTTAATCATTAAGTAATTTATGATCGTGGATTAGCGATTAATTAATCATTAAAAAAATCCAGACACCAAGTCAATTTTTTTTTTTTAATGTTTATGAGATCCACATGTTTCATATAGAATTATAAATCCTTCGATTATGCTGTTTCCTTCTAGAGAACTTTTGAAAGTAATTTATAAACCCCAATGGAGCACATAATCGCTCGAGTGAGTAGTTAGTTGATCCCAAAAGGATTTGCATCTATAATTAATCTAAGAAAAAGTGTCTCCAAAATAATATTTTTGCCTTCATTAATAATCCACATTCTCTTTTCTTTTTTTAACATTTCAAAATTAAAAAAAAAAAAATTGAAAAGTTTGCTAGTTGCTTACATAATGAATTGGAGCGGTTGAAAGCAGCTGCTTTAATTTGTTTAATCTTGGCATGCCTTGAAAAGTTAGTAACTAAAGGAAAGCCACTTTGATAACTTTCCTCCTATAATTTCTAAATTATTTTTACTTTGAGCATGATTGATGTCTTAACTTTGTCAAAATTATTGTGATAAAACGACCTGAAAATTATTACTTATTCTTCTACTCTACCATAATACACACTTACCTGTGACTTCTCAATTCCTTTTTTTTTTTTTTTTCTTTTCCCTTTTGGTTGCTGCAATTATGCAGATGTTGAAGCTTTCAGTTTCAGCCTTAGGTTGTTACACTGTTCTTTTCATTCTTGGTGTGGACTCTTTTTGGAAAGATAAGACAGGAATTCATCATAAGTTAAAAAGACAACTTACATAAAGCCATAAATGATATTAACATGGACCACTCACTTTCTTTCAGTTGTCTTATGGTAAAATTGCCTTTTTTATTCAAAGTTATTTTCCCAAATAATTGATCAACTTTATCTTCCCAAATAATTGATCAACTTTGCCAGAAGATATATCAGCTCTTTCTGTTTTTTTTTTTTTTTTTGAAAAAACACTGATGATAATACTGACAATCATGGTGCTATATTGGGGCTAAGGTACATGTAAACTTAAGATCCATCTTAAGGTGATTTTCAGTTAAACATAATGTATTATTAAGTTAAAACATAAATTAATTTGTAAATATAACTAGAAAACAGAGAATGTAATAAAAAAATTTCTGATTAATGCAATGCAAAACTCTCCTCTCTCTCCCTCCTCCTCTCTCTTGCTCTTGTGTCTCAGAAATTTTCTCATTCAACCCATTTCCTTGCTTAGAAAACCGCTCTCTCTTGTTTGTCTTGTTCTGTTTTGTATGTTATAGTTTGATTTTCTTTCACTTTACAAGTTAGATATGTGATTTTCTTCCATGATATTAGGAGGATGTTATAAAAGAATCGAGGGAATATCTTCTGGAGCTCAGATTGGATATGTGCATTATGCACAACAATTATCGGTGTTACACAAAATCGAGATCTTCAGTGTGAAAATATTATGATTTGATCAACTGATCATTGAAATATTAGATTATCTATAAACTGGTCTTGTCCGTCTATGGGTCAGTTTGATAATTACGCAGTTTTTAAAATAATTACTGTCAATTGTACTATAAAAATAATTAGTTGTGAAGACAATTAATTAAACGTTTGGTAAAATTTATTGTTAAAAGTGTTATGAGTTTTAAAAATAGTTGTATGTATTGAATAAATTTTATTGTTAAATTGTTGTAAGAATGTAAATGATTGAATTAGACATAATGTCGAATAAAATTTATTTACAAATTTATAAACATGTAAATAAAATAGTTTTTATCCTATATATACAATAATTGATAACAAAAATAAAGATTTTATATATTTTTTTTTATTTCAATATAATAATAATAATAATAATAATAATAATAATAATAATAATAATAATAATCCTTTAAATTTTGTTTCTTATTAATAAGAATAATCTCATGTTTGTATAATACGAGAAAAAAATAAATGGAAATATATTAAGTAGAAAATTGATTCTCAAAAATAGATTTTAAAAGTTACTTTTTTAATTTTTAAAATCTATTATAGAATGAAGTAATTTTTCTAAAAGTAATTTTTATAAAAATTTACTAAATATTAAAATTGCTTTTAAACTCTCTAAAAATAATCCCAAATAGATCTTATATCTTATTGTAAAGTGACGTAATATGTTTTAATATGTTTAAAAAATATGCTGTATGCTGTAAAAGAACTCTCTTTTTTTTTTTTAAATTATTTCTATTGTAAAATTGTAATCCAAGAAGAAAGCAGCCGATATTGGATCCTCGCTCCAATAATTCAAAAAAGGGGCAACAATAACAAAAGAAACACTTTGGCAGCCGAAATGTCTGAAAAGTAGGCAAAGAAACTGGGGGTCTATGGGCTCATACTCACCAGTCACTACTGAGCTGTCACAATTTACAAATTACAATTTCTTTTCAGGGCTAACCAAAGTGACCCGGCAATCGTACAAACATGGAAGATTTTCCATGGGTCCGTTTACTCTCTAATTCACAACTCCATCGTTTATTTGTTTTTTTTTTTTTTAATTAAAAAAAAAAGAAAAAATAAACTTTTCAAGCTCAATTACCAATGTCTGTATAAAACATCACTTTCTCTTTTGATTTCCTTTCCATCCTTTCTCATTTTGATGCACCATCGTCACTCCCTTCCTTTAATAATAAAAAAATTTGAGTTCTACTAATATTTATAATAAAAAATTGATCGAATTTTTTTGAATAATTCTATTATGACAGAGTTTAAAATTCGACACTTACTTAGTACTAGAGGAATATCTAATATACTTCAAATGATGGGGAGACGAGTAAACACCTACCTAATTTTATTTGGAGGAGAATCGAGTCCTAACTTTAGTGCATGGGTTGCCAATAGGTTACGAGTCCATTGGCAACTTAATAAGTGACTCTAAGTATAAGCAAATAAGGTGATTGCTTAATATTTCATATTTTTGGGAAGACCTTATTCTTTTAGTTGTTTTATAATAATTCTTTAGTTAATAGAGACTTTTTCAAATTTCGTATTTTGGAAAAGCTAGTAGATATCTCTTTAATTAATAATTATACTACAATTAAGAATTATTTTAAATAGAAAATATATATTTGGCAACCTTAATTTAAAAGAAAAATCTTAAATGTTAAAGAGATAATTAATAATATTTTCTAACCATTAATTAATTCATTATTATTCTTTCACAGAAAAAATTAAATTCTTTCCCTTTTCGGTTTCCTAAAGAATTTAATTATTTAATGTTGGAATCTTTAACTTTTAGTATTCCTTTTGATTTCTATTACAAACCCAATAATGTCAAAAACTCGGTAGATGAAAAACTTTCTTACTACCTTCTCTACAAAGAAAAAATTAATTTCTTAAAACACAAAGATCATCAATTTATCATCTCAACTTTCGATGTGCTACAATTCTAATTATTTTATTTGAAACTAGTAGTGCTCTTATTTATTTGTCGTTTATTTTTGTAATGGTTTTAATAGAAGTCAAAAGGATATCTTCTTAACTAATGCTTTTTAGATTTTGCTTTTGAAATTTTTTAAGATTTTCTTAATTATTATTGAAATTCAATAATCAAAGATGAAATTTTTTTTTGAGTTATTTTATATTTCTTTAAAAATTGAAATTATAGAATAAAAAGAAACGTCATAGAAAAAATTCATTTAAGACCCTAAATATTCAAAAGCAGACTCTAAATGTAAAAAAAAAAAAAAAAGCTAGGAGCTTGAAGAGCTTCCTTTTTCCTGTAATATTTACTGAAAGTAAGGGACCAAGCCCAGAACCCCAAGATAAAAAAGTTGACATATAAAAAGAGAAAGAAAATTGGATATGGGTAATCGAGATTGTAGAGCTTTATGTAAAGGTACTTTTTGCCGGAATAATTTTGCTTGATTGACGCTTTCTGTTTGTCATTAAACTAAGACTCCTCTTTCCTCTGGTGACCATTTCTTTAGAATTTATGTGTTTCTTCTCTTCTGTAATGGAAGCTCCTTCTGTGTGTGTTATTTTGTCTTTTGCACAAATGGAATATGCGAAGAGAATCAAGATTCAAGATTTGCTTGAAAATCGAAGACATTGGTAGTGGGCTTGAGCTCTTAAATAATAAAAAATTGTGAAATTTGCATAAGTGGGCTATTCCATGTGGATTCAAGGTTCAAAATTTATCAGCATTATATTATATTATATTATATGTGTAGGCATTAATATAATATCCCATTATAATAGTTTTATATTATCTGTAAAAGCTAGCCATTTGGTACGAAGATTAAAAAAAACGCAAAAAACACCAAAAAAAAAAAAAACGAAACAAAAGGTTGGTGCTTTGGATTGGCTGTCACGCACGAATCTTGTCTGAGGGCTGAGGCATTACAGTATTCACTTTGTTTTCATGCAGAAATGAGACAATGACAATGCGTTTAAAAGAAATGTGTGAAATGTCCATAATGCCCTTTTGAATTTTATTAAAGATAATTAATACATTTCATTTCACTTTTACTGCAATTTAATTTTCACTAAACGATAATGCTAGAATTTCATAGTTGGAATACATGAATTATATTCCAACCTATGTGTCACCAGATATTAATTTATGACTTGGTTATCTTTTAGGAGTCAATGGAAGGATATAGTGATTTTACCATAAATAATTTTTTTTTAAATTTACTAAATTAAAATTAACTTTTTAATTAGAATTACTTTGAGTTTCCTGACAGTAGTTCCAAATGTATTCCTTAATGAGAAAATAATTTTAACTACTAAAGAAAAAAAATTATTCATTACACACATTCTCAGAATGATAGTATAATTATATAGGGCCAGTTTGGAATTAATTTTGAAAGGTAAAACTTAATTTTGATGTTTGATAAATATTTTTAGAAGCCACTTTTGGCAAAATCATCCTATCATACAATATCAATTAAAAAGTAAGGAAAGAGTAGATTTTCAAAATCTGATTTTGAGAATTAGTTTTATACTTAAAACAATTATATATTTATCGTCATATATATTATAAAATTATAAAATTACCTTTATTAATTAAGAAATAAAATTATTAGCTTTAGATAGATTATAATTGTTTTTACCAATTATATTGAGATAAAAAAAATTAATAATATAAAATATTTATTTTAGTTATCAATTATTATATATACACCATAAAAAAATATTTTATATACATATTTATAAAAGTGTAATTAAATTTTATTTATAATATATCTAATTCAGTCATTTATATTCTTACAATAATTTAACAATAAGACTTACTAAGCACATATGAATGTTTTTAAAACTCATAATACTTTTAAAAATAAATTGTACCAAATATTTTATTGATTCTTATATCAGATGATTATTTATACAGTACAACTAACAATAATTATTTTAAAAATTATATCATTACCAAATTAGTTGGTATAAGATTTCTTACAATGTAACAACTAGCAAGAGATAACAATATCAAAAGAGATTATAAAAAAAAAAAAAGGATAAGGAAGTAATTTCGGATAAAATTAAAGAGTATAATTTTTTTTTTGTTAATAGATTTGCATCAATTATCAAATGATACAAGGGTGTTATTGGTTCCTAGAAAAATAAGGAGGATGAAAAGGTTCTCTCAATGTGGGAAGTGGAAAATCTAGTCACCTAATGATAGAGTAGTACACGTGCCGAGGGAAGAGTGGTGGACCAGTCTTAATTGGACTATCGTATCATCTCATATACATATGTGATTAAAGAATGGTCCCAGTTTGCTTTCTGTTCTGTGATTCATGCATCCACAAGATTTTGTTACCGCAGGTACAAGCGAACCGTGTGATTTGTGCTGATTTTGATGAACGTTATCATGCCTTTTTTCTTTGCCCACCTAAAAGATGAGAAAAAAACAGGAAAAAGGAAAAAAAAAGTTTTAATTTTATCGAAGGGGGAAAATCTTTAAAACTTTTTTGAGATAGAAAATTGTAAAGAGTTGTTGGCGCCTCTCAAATAGAACTGGCAAAACGGGTCATTGGGTCGTGTTCGTATCGTGTAAGTTTCATGTCGTGTTAAATTTAGGTCGACCCAAACCCGACTCATTTAATAATCGTGTCAAAATATTGAGACTGAAACCCAACACGAAAAGATAATCGAGTTAACCCAATAACCCACTTAATATCTATATATTAAATAAAAGTTACATCAAATATTTACACTTTGTCATATATATGTATGTACATACATACATACATCCATACATACATAAATAATTTATCAATATTATAAAATATACATATCTACTAAAATATTACACACACTATTGAGGTTTTAATTATATATATGTAAATAATATTATATATCAATATTATAAAATATACATGTCTACCAATATTTTATACATTTACACTATTAAAGCTCTAAATGTATTTAAAATTTTATAAATAAAATATTGTGTCTATATTCATCCTTTTAAAAAATAAAAAAAATCATCTCTAATATTTGAGTTTTGATGACAAGAATCTGTAAATTATTTTAAAATAAAAAATATAATTGGGTCATTAATCGGGTAAATGGGTTAAGAATTTTAACCCTAACCCGACACGGAAAAAAATCGTGTTGACCCGGACCCGACCCATTTAATAATTGTGTTAAATTCGACGACCCATACTCATTTATTGGTGTCGTATTCATGTCGGGTAATCGGGTCGTGTCAAATTTTACCAGCTCTACTCTCAAATATCCTCTTAAAATCCACTTTTAAGATATATTTCATTTTATTTCAAAAATATCCTTTTAATTAACATTCCTAATATCATTTCATATCTTTTTAAGTGGGGTTTTCACCCTTAAAATTCATGCTCTCCTATTTATTTCTTTTGCAGCATTCAACAAAAAGTTCTTTTATTTATAACTTGATAATTATGGTTTGAAAATTGTTTCCAGTATAGAAATAGGGATCTAGCTACGTCCAGAGAAATAGTTAATCTACAATTAAAAGAAAATAAATTTGAGAAAAAAATTATTTTAGATTTAGGCAAATAAATTAGATACATGAGAGGTCATGTCTCAAATCACCAAAAAAAAAAAAAAAGGGAAAAAAAAAGCGAGAGAAAGATGGACGATGAATCAGTTGGCAAAAATTTTGTATAACAAGTTTTTCTGGCTTTAAAGAGTTAGAAAAATAAAATAAAACATTCATTTGTTTAATTGAATTTAGGTTTGTCCTTAAATGTAATTTCAATAAATGAGGAGTTTTATTATAATATCGAATGGGTGCTAATAGCTCCAACCAATTGTAAAAGAAATTTACTTATTTAGGTTTAAAGTAAAAATTTTAAAATTTAAATTATAGTTTTATTTTTGTAAAAAATTAATTTAATGGTAAACTTCGTTTTTACCCATTCCGAAAGAATGGCAATCAATTTATTCTGAAAAGTGTGAAAACATAATTTTTTTTATTATTAAAAAGTGTTCTTCATTTATCCTCTTCTTTCGAACGAAAATAAAGTAAAATTAAAAAATTTCATATTATTTGGGGAAATTGAAAATTATCCTTTTATTTATGGGTAAATTAAAATTTAGCCTTTCTACATTGGTGCTTCCTTTTTTCATTCATGAGTTTCTTGCTCAAACTATATCCATAGAAAATGAATTGAACATACACTAGTGAACCAACAGCTTGTTGTATGGAAAATTATAAATCTCTAATAATTGGCATTTTGCCGTCTACACTTGCGGGTATAATATTGACGGATCTTTTGATTCTCTTTTTCTTGCCGTTATTTATTTATTTGTTTGTTTTTGGTTCCATATCTTAAAGGCTGAGGTATTATTTGTAGCTGTCAATTTTATCATTTTATGCGCAGAGACAAATTACCAACAGATTTCGTTTTTAAGAAAGCAAAAACGACGAGCGAGTATGAGTTGTAACCAAACACTACCAAGTAACCAAAATACAAAAATAAATAAAAATAAAACACGAAAAAAGAGAAACTTGGCATATCATATCATACACTGTGACGGTAGGAGAAGATAAAGAATGAAAAAGAAAAGGACGCCACCAGAAGCTGCCAAATCCTCAGAAAGCTTTTCCTGTCAAAACGCAAGCCCCTTGCCTTGCCCCTCGTCTTTTGCTTCTTTCATTTCTGATTCCCTCTCTCTTTATCACTCGAGTCTCAACCTAACAAATCTCTCTTCATGGACCCCCTTCGCCCGTCTCTTTAACCCCCACCAGGGCCACCACCCCTCCTTTTAAAATTATTATATAAAAATTAGTGAATGATGATTACTCGGCTTTATGAACTTGGAGCATCTCCGAACTCCGATCCAATCCACTCATTTTATTAAGAAAATTAACGAAACACTTTCTCGTTTAGACGATCAATGCTTAAACACTTGTTCCCCTTTACCATTTTCTGCATAGGCGCTTGGTTTCTAGATTACTACAAAACCCTTTTGAAAAAAAACAAAATATAAAAGCTAGAAAATACTGCTACTTTGAATATCTCCTGTATCTGCTGTCTGAAAGAAATCATTTTGGAAGCAGATTCACAAAAAGCAAAAAACCAAACGTCAACGTTAACGTTCAAAACCCAGTAGAATAAAAAACCCACTTCTTTTGCTTTCACTTGAAAATGCCACCTTTCACCTTTATTTTCACGTTAGTGATTCTGGTATCCGCTTTTCATCTCTCATTTGCCGGTTTACTTGCCGAACCGGCATCCGGTCACGACCAACCGTTGAAACCTGGAGAGTACGCGTCCACCAACACGGTCCCTGCGTTCCCGGCCCAGACCCAGGCAGCCACCTGCCGGCTCGACCTCTCCGCCGAGCTTTTCGGCGGGGTTAATGAAGCATGCGGCCGTGACCTTGACCGGAGCCGGTGCTGTCCCGTGCTAGCGGCTTGGCTGTTCGCGGCTCACTCCCGGTACGCTCTCCAGGTCCCGGCGGCGGCTCCAGCCGCTGAGCCGGACCAACCCATGATGCCTGATGACTCGCAGAAGTGCGTCAACTCGCTGCAAAGCGCTTTGGTGAGCAAGAACGTGAAGATTCCGCAACCCAATGCGAGTTGCGATGCGATTCTGTGTTTTTGTGGGATTAGGCTTCATCAAATCAGCTCGCTTAGCTGCCCGGCTGCGTTTAATGTGACTGCCGGCTTTCGAAATGTGACGCCCACTGCTGCTGTTAAAAATCTGGAGAAGAATTGCAGAAATTCTTCGTACTCAGGCTGTACTAAATGCCTTGGTGCACTTCAAATGGTAGGTTTTTCCTTCATGTGGGTTTGCATTTATTAGCTTATTTTTTTGTGTGATCTAAAATTCATAAAAGTAATTCATTTCAAAGTACTTATTTTACTTTTTTTTTTTACTGGTATTTTTATGTTCTGTGGAAGCTGGACAATAATGAAAGTGGGGGATATTGAGTGTCTGTGTGATTTCTAAATCATTGGCTTTTAATGACAAAAGATGAAATGGGGTTGGGCTCTTGCCTTGAGATTTTTCTTTTGCAAATCAACCTCATACAAAATTATTTGAAGGATATTGTTATGACTAATTTCATTTTATTTTTCCTATTTTTATGGCCAAATCCAGATGAAACCAAGCGATTGAGAGATTTTTAAACTTGTTCAGAGATTTTTTTTTTTTTTTTTTCAATCCAATTTTACAAAATGGTTTAAGCGGTTTTGCTGACTTTTGAAACCTTATCGTGTATTTGTTCATTAATTTTTTTTTTCAAAGAAAAAATATTAGTGGAGAACAATAATTAGTTAATGACTCTTGCTTAGGACAAAACACTTTAACTTGTCTTTTTGATATCTGGTGGGGAACTCTTTGTTACCAAATTAAAGCTTCTCTTTGTTAACAAATAAAAAAAGAAATTTCAAAATTACATAGAATAAAGATGAGTTCTCATTAGCTTTTAATAACCCTGTATTTAAGTAATATTATATGGATATAATTTAATTTTTTATTTATTTTTATTTATTAATTATTAATCACCCATGCATATTTAAGATAGAAAATCATAATCCTTTTATATAAGCATTAGCATAGTCTTTACCTACTACTGATAATGGCTGGCACATAGATAGCTAGATAGACATAGCCGCGAAAAGTGAAGTTGACGCTTAAGGGTGGCACTTTAGGGCTGTGTTTTTGCGGTTTTTTGAAATTAACCAAATACGTTGTGCTATAGACCGTAGAAAACGACGTCGCCATGTGCATTTTGCGCTTTTACATTGGACGCAATTTGACCAGTTTGTCACAAATTTATTTCTTGGTCCAAAATGTCCTTTCATGTGCTCGATAAAATTATTACAGCTAAAAGGCGGGAGCAAGAACGGAACAGCAGAACACGAAGACAACAGGGCAAGCAAGATGTTCAGCAGGGACTGCCAGCTGATGGGGCTGACGTGGCTCCTGGCGCGCAACAAAACGGCGTACATCCCCACCGTTTCAGCCGTGTTGCGGGCCATAATGTACAGCTCGCACCCACCTCACGAGTCCAAGTGCAGCCCTGATCAAGAGAACATGCCCTTGGCCGTTGATTCTCTTCAGTTCGAAAAAACCCAATCTTCATCGTCTTCACCATCACGGCCGCAAAATGTTCGTGCTGTTTTAGTTCCATTTTTACCCCTAATCATTTTGTTTTCTCTGCTGGTCTAGCGGGGTCAACCGTAGCGGTGGCCTCTGGCCTGGCTGGCATCTGTGTATTTTTTTTGTTAATTTTTGGGTTTCTGTTGAGGTCACGTGAAGCTGGGAGACAAAGTCTTTTTCGTCATTTTGGCCACTGTAAATTTCAGACTCCTTCTCAGCTTTCTTTTAACCTGTAGTACGAGGACAACGAGTAGTTTACCCCAGTTACCCTTACCATTTATATTTATTTTTGCTGGGTATATATATATATATATGAGTCCACATATATATATAAATATTATATATCGTTGTCATATGCTTATCCTTTTTACTGGAAATTTTCTCGTGTGCCTATTTTTGTAAAGGCCAAACTTTATGAGTCGAGATTTATTTGAAATTTAAATAAATTCATTGAAATTAGTTAGTTCCAATGGGCTTTGCTAGTCTGTCGTGAAACGAATCCCTAAGACTGAGCATGTTGGTCTCATGGAAATGGGTAATTGTAAAAAAGAATCTATTTCATTTGGTTAAAGCAACAAGCATAAAATATGCTACAAATTAGATTAAAAAAAAGAGAGCTTTTTCATTGGAAATCTTCATGTTAACGAATTTCAAAAATAAAAAAATAAAAAAATAAAAGAAAACTTGTATGATTTTCACATGATCAAGGGAGAGAATCGCGGTTGAATGTTTGTCGTTTATCCCCATTTTTCACGTGAATGGGCCGCCGTTCCTCCTCGAGAAAATGAGACTTAAGAGGACAAAATTGAATTAGTAAAACGTACACAAATCTCTTTCTCAATTCACTTCAAAACATATGACCCTGACTTTGCTTCTTTGGCCCTTATATTTTTCCGCCAGTACTTTAAAAACTGTACAATTTCTACCAAGAGTTGGAAAGAATAGCTGATACTACTAATTTTTAGATACTTTCAACAGTTAAATCTTCTTTCAATTTAAAATGTAACGGCTTCCTAGCTTGAAATCGTCCAAAATCAAACCTTACCATCCTTTGCCGATAAGCCACAGCCAGTCAAGTGTAGCACCAGCGAAGATACCACCTAATAGAAACAACACAAGCAAATTTCCCAGTGCATTTTGCTCTGGTCCCTACAAACAAATGAAAGCCAATGGTATTTATTAACCGCCATGGTTTAAAAAACTCCCACAAAATGTATACTTTCAAGTGAATGTGTATTGGACAAACCTTGTAGCCTTTTGGTGCAGCAGTGAGTACACAAACAGTGAGGTAACCGTTGCTTAAACCCAGAAAAGATGTTAGCATTATCATCCATCCCTGGTCACCATATTTGGCGGTGAAATAAAATGCTGGTACTAGTAAGAAACGAGAAAGAGTTGCAGCCGTGATATATTTTCTTGATTCTAACTTGAAGAATTTCAAAAGTGGAATGTATCTCCCAATTAGATCCCCTACATTATACATTGCTATCAAAACAACTGCATACCTGAGATTCCATACATTATGTCAGAATATCACTCTAATAGATGTTCACACATTCACTAATGAATGGATATTGAAAAAATTATGTGTGGTAACAAGAGATACCACTACAGAACAACAAACTATTTAATTAAGTCATTTACCATCCACCCAAACTGTGTGATCCAGTATCTTCAGATAAGAATCCAGGAAAGATAGATAATGTCAGTGTATAAATGACAAACATATCAATTGCATAGTCAATATTCTGAAGCAATAGTTGTTTGTTGCTAAAGCGCTCAGAGCATTTCTCAACCTGTATCAAATGGCAGACAATAAAAAAATTAGTAATTGTGCCTTACAAGGCGCTAGTTGCCTATCAGTAAAGAGGAAAATACTTCTTCTTTGGATAACATTTGGATGCCACCAGCAGCAAGGTCTGCTGCAACTGTTTTGGATCCTTCTGAGGCTGCCTTATTGCGATAATACTTCACGATGGGTATTTTAGGAAACACAAACGCATAGAGAATAACACAAAGAAACTCAAAAAATGATGAGATGGCAAAGAATAAAACTGCAAAAAACAGTGAAGTCATCAGTATTAACCAAATTGATAACAAATAAAAGCTGTCTTTTTTTTTTCCCCCTTCCTGAGAGAACAAATTAACAAAAAGAAATTGAACTTACGGGCACCCTTGCGAAGACCATCCTTTGAGTTTTCAAAAGCTGCTTTTGTGATTAGCCTCAAAGCAGAGGTTATAGCCCCTGATGCAGCCAAACCAGCTAGGAAAGACTGAAGAATGCAGAACAAGACAGAACATTACAAATTTAAAATCAAAATATAAGCATGTCAGAACAGATAAATCATTGGAATACAGCAATAATAACAACGTATACCGACTTGAATTAATTCAGACGTCATGAAGGAAAGGTCTCCAACCATTCCTCCTTGTACATTAGCATCTGCAACTCCAAAAGCACCACTAATGACACAAATTCCAATGAAAGTTCCAAGTCCTCCTTTTCCAGATGTAGCTAAATCCAGCTAACACAGAAGAATGAAGTACAATGATCAGGGATAATGAATTAAGCTAGTGGAAGATATCCGATAAATGTTCAAGTGTACACTAGATTGTATAATTTCAGAAAGGATGGATGGTACTTACAACTAAAACTAACAAAGAACTTGCAAAAAACAAAATATATCCAAAGATAATCCTTCTTCTAGTATCGATTTTTGCCTCATGGTATGCCAGAATTGCAAGTGTTATAAGGGCAAATGGCTGATAGACAAGTGTGAGGATTCTTGACGGGTGGTATTGCTGCAAAAATAAATTAAAACTCAAATCAATCTCTTGCTAAAGTAGTAATCAGAGCAAACATCACAACAATTTGTAACAACACTTTAGGATACAATATAAAACAAAGTCAGGATGTGATAATAGATCCTGAAATTCAGAATCCCATAGCTCAATAATGTATTTAATGCATCTTAAGAAAAATTCAAAAGTGAATTTTGGTTGAAGCAAAATGATGCCTATTAAATTAAAAACAAACACCTAAATATGAAACAGAACAAAACCTGATGTATGTGAGGCAGAAGTGAAAAAAGAAGAAAGAAAAAGGTAGAGAAAATGAAGATCATTTGAGAAATGATAGGCGTTGCAGTTGAATGAGTGGGTTTCTGTTTTATGAAAATGCTTACAAAGGGAACTTTACAACACACTTGAGTATCAAATCCATGCTTATTTTGTGCGGCACTTGTTGAAAACACTCTTTATTTCACTGGCCTTTTTTGCCCTATAGATTGCTATCAAATGGCAAAACTAAAAGTGCAGAAGTCGAAATAAACTATTTTCTCAATGGTCGAATTCAACCTGTCATATACAAATGATCAATAACATGATCTAATTCGCTTATATCCTAGAAAAGTAAAGCAGAGTACTAAAAGAACCATTTTAAAGCCAATCTCCAGGTTTTATATTACGGCAAAATCAGTTCACATTACATATTGTATATGAGATTCAGGGGTCATTACGGTAGTTACAAGTCATAGTAAGAGCGAAGCCAGGGGATGTGATGTGAAAATTACCGGGAACAAAAACACATAGTAATCTACGACTGTTAGCATACTGTTCCATGAAAAGAGGCACCCGTTTCCGAGAAGCCAGCACATAGCCATAGCAGCATACTTTCCCTGAATTGCAAAATTTAACAAAATTTTCGTTTAATGGTCAAGAATCAAAAGGGTTTAATGGCTAACCTCAAGCCTATCTGGAGCCCGATCTGGTGAAACCATAATTACTTTCTTCAAGGACACCCTGAAAAAACAATTGCAAATTAGAACAACTATATAACTCAATCCTGTAGAGAAACAGAGAATAGAACATAAGAGTTCCGGTCTCTGTATGCACTTTTAATAAGATATCTGAACCGAAGAATCTCATACAATAAAGGACAAAACAATTGTAAAATCCTTTAATATTATGATTTTATGATGATGGTTTTTGTTACCGTTGTTTCACAATTACACTCGTTAATCATTTTCCTTTGAAAAAAAATTGTTAAAAAAAAAAAAAAAGAGAAACTTTGAAGTATTAATTTAGTAAACTAAACTCACTTTAATCATTGCCAGCACAGAATTTCGGCAACCAAAGGCTGGATGATCATTACTTATTTACACTTATTAAGAAGCACTCTTCGAAATGACAATGCATTGCACATGGGCAATTAAAAAGCCGTACGAATTCAATCTATGAGCGTACCTTTTACTAAGTGGGAAACTACGTACGCGAGGGATTCTTCAACTTTTTTCTTCTTTTTTTTTTGTGTAGAATCTGGGAAGCAAGTGAAACGACGAGAGTATGAATAAAAAACGACTCTTAATTTTTCTAGTTAAGTCGGAATCGTAGAAGAGAATATTTCACGCCTATAAGTTTGTGCCAGACATTAGGTTTAGTTTAGTGTGAACACTCTTTCTGCCTTGGTTTCACACCTGCCCATTAATTCTATTAAATTATTATAATTTTATAAATGTATAAAGATAGTGTCACTGTTACCACTCTAATTATATTTATATATATATATATTATACTAAGATATTACAAATGAAAATTCTACTAATAATTTTCACTCTAGTAATTTTATTATAATACAATCTAAAAATCGACCTTTACTAAATAATATAAAGAGTTTATTTTATCCTAAATAGAGAGAGACAGATAGACTCCTACTAAAAAGACAATTTGAGACTCAAACCTGTACGCCCCAAGTTGTATGGGCGCGTCCGCGCATGGAACGCGAATGGGGTACGGCACTCTGAAAAGTTTTTGAATTTGACTAGCATACAATATAATGTTGGTTAGGAGATTTGCAAAAATAAACAAAATATTATATAATTTAATTGCAAAACGTAATAACGTTTAATGTTGCAGCACCAGTGGTCTAGTGGTAGAATAGTACCCTGCCACGGTACAGACCCGGGTTCGATTCCCGGCTGGTGCACACTATTTTTTATTTGTTTTTATTTTTAAATATTTTTTATGATGATGTGACCAAATAATAATAATTATTATTATTATTTTTTAATTCTCCTACAACCCTTACCTGTTGGAAATTAAAGTCCTAACTACTCTTACCAATAGGAATATTGAAAGGAGCCTTCTTCCATTTTTGTAAACGAGCAGGCTTTAATGGAACAAATGACATTGAATATTTCAAGAAATCCTTCTCACTGGTCGCAAATCACAAATCACAAATCACAATCACAAATCACCTCCCATCACTAACGCCGAAAACATGTCAGACGCGGGGCCTGGCTTGACAAAGCTCGAGCTTGTCTTTTGTTGGACGAGACTTTTTTTGGGCCAAGCCAGAAAGCCCATATTTGATATTATATATTATTTTTAAAAAAAATTAATTATATTTACAAATTTACAGTTTACAAATTTTTGTTTTATTTGATTAAACTTTAGAATTTGGGCTTAAAGTACTTTCCACTTTAAATATAAGTTATGAATGGGTTAAATGAATATTAAAATATGTATTCTAATTAAAATAATTTTTTATTTTATTTTTTACTTATTTATTGAGTTTTTGGACTAGGCAAAACCCAAGCCCGATTTGAGTGCTGAAAGAGTCACGCCCAAATCAGGACAAATCAAGGCCCAAGAACACCGGGCTCCCATCGAGAGCATTTCTTCCCTAGAAGATAATGTGTACTTTACCTGGTGTCGGCTTCTTTAATGTTGAGATCACTTTTGGAAGGCCCATTCCTATGTTTGGGCTTTTGAACGGACGAGTCCAAGCCCTTCTTATGTAGAGGAGCTGTTAGCACGCCGCTTTGTTTTTCTCATTATAACTTCACCTGTGCATTTACGATATTATCCCTGAATTTAAATTGTATAACATGATAATCAACATTATTACAGCGACGCTTATTATTTTCTATTGTCACTCCATTATCATACAATGGTCGCCGTAAAATATTTTAGGAGAACACATTAGGCTATTTGATATAATAAGTCTCGATCTTATACGCGTGATCACGCACATTATAATGTGTGACAGCACTCTCGTGTCAAAAATTTATTTATATATTTTATAAATATTATTTTCACATGTTACATAAAATACATCAATAGCAATCATTTTCAATTTCTTCGTTTGACTGAATTGTAAAAGAAAAAAAAAAAAACTGAGTAGGTTGGAATGTTGGACTTGTGGCTGTGCAGATGACAAATTAACGTATTAGTTAATGTATATCATTTTCATTTTCATCGCTGAAGCAAAACACATTTTTGTATGTTCGCAATGACAGGGCCGCCAGACCGGAAATTTATTAAGTCTCCTTTATCATTTATATGAATAAGTCCATATTATTGTTTTTTTTTTCTTTTAATTTTAAAATTATATTACTGTCTACTGATATTACAAACAATGTAGCAGTTATGGGAACCTAAGTTGATATAATTATAGTATGGTCAGAGAATTTATTGATTATAGATTTTAAATCTAGAATAATAAAATGGATGAGTATCTCTTATATAAAATTCTTCACAAAAAAAAATTAATGTTCCTTTTAAAAAAAATGACTTCATGATTAAAATTTTTTATTAGATAAAAAAAACAGACTTAATTTATTGAAATTAAGTCAATTTAGACTTAATATGTATTCGCCATTGAAAATTCAAAATATTTTTCTCGTTCAAGAAAAAAATAAAATAAAATTATTTTATTGTAAATGTGAATAACATTAATTAATTAGTTGACTAGATTTTAGGAGACTTGCTCTTTGACGGACGGGTGGGATGGTCTTGGTTGATGATACGTATGTGGTGACGTAATTGGTCTGACAGGTCGGCACGCCATTTAATTTTTGTACTTGTTTTTGTTTCTTTTAATCTGTGGTTTGTTTGTTTACTTTTGAGAAAGTTGAAGTGATGATAATGAAACTCCTCCAACTTTAGCTAAAATGACTTTGCGGAGTACAATGCTCAAACTTATCCCTTATATTTAAAAGTCCATTAAAAAGTCATGTTGCTAGGAAGAAGAAGAAAAAAAGAAAAGAAAAGAAAAATAATATTAAATTTAACAGTTCTCTTGGTCTTTGCTATTTTATCCCGAATGTGGCCAAACCTGCCATTCATCCAAAAAAAAAATATTTTCTAGAGTTAAAATCGTAAAAGCAATAACAAAAAATAAAAATTATTTTATTTTATTTTTTTAAACAAGAAAAAATGTTTTGAATTTTCAATCTTGGGTACATATGAATCCTTACCGTATTAAAACGACTCCCTATTAATTGTATCACATCAGTATCTAGCAATTCATACATATTAAATCTTATAGTTGAAAATTGGATCCACTGAAATACTTTAATTTAATTAACTGATTTTTCTATCTATCAAGATTTTCTAAAATTCAAAACGTGATTGCCGCTATTTACATTATTAAAAAAAAGAGTAATGATACAGCTACAAACTCTTTTACAAACTTATTTTGTACAAACTGACGTGTCATTAATTCATTGGTTGAATGAAAATATAAAATAATAAAAACAAATCATGTGGGCCAAGTGATATTTAATTCAACCAATCTTAACATGCCACATCAGTTTGTACAAAATAAATTTATACAAGAGTTTGTGGCTATATCATTACTCTTAAAAAAATACTAGATTTCTCCATATGACATTTCGATTCTTTGAAATGAAATAAATTAGCATGACATTTAATGGGGTTTTTTTTTAACTTAATGGCTAAATCGACTTAATTTTAATTAGTTAAGTCTGTTTTTTAACTTAATAAAAAATTTTAGTCATGAAGTCTTTTTTTTTTATTTGTTGTTTTATTTGAAAAGTATAAAATATTGACTCGCTAAACGATATTCTCTAAAGTATCTCTATTTCATTAATTAATTTTTATCTATACCCAAATAAAACTTACTAATTAGCATTTCTATTCATCTACATAATTTGTGGTTACTGGTTACGTAGTAGTACATTATTACTATTTTTAATTTTGATCCTCTTGAAATTTGCATTATTTATCTTTACAACTTTTTTTTATGAAAACTTTTCATAAAATATATCATAAATTGCAATAAAATTGATTGACGCGTTCTATTTTAGAATATCAAAGGATTGTACTAATTTGAACATGATTGATATTATGATAAAATATTTATCTTATTTATATTGGTTGAGATGTTTGTTATATACTTATCCTTTAAGATTTATAAGGGCAAAAATGTGAAAGTGCTGGTTTTAAGACTTTTTAAGTTAAAAAAAAAAAATAATATTTGTTATAACAAATGAAGACAAAAAAAAACTTATCATTCAAATTTAAATATTTAATTCAATTAAAAATTCAGATTAAATTAAATTTATTTAGAATTCAGACAAATAAATAAATAAATAAATACCACCTTAGTATCTTACAACTAATGTAAGATACACCCCTCACATGAACAATGAATGAGTCCTATACATATATTGTTCATGTGAGGGGAATGTATCTTGCATTAGTTGAAAGATAATGTTTGCCCCTTAAAGAATAAAATATTTTCAAGAATAAGCAAATGCCAATCATAATGATTTCGGTTTCTGTTAACCTACAAAAGATATTCTTTTATGATTTTTAAATGTTTGAAAGATGGGGGCAACAATATATGGTACTTCTCGACGGGCCGCCACCTCTTTGAAAGCATGGTGCCATGGCTTTCGAGTACTCGAATGGTTAATTCACTCGAGACGACCTGTTCCAATGCGCTCTAATTATACTTTCTTCCAGTCCAAGTTACCATAATTTTTTCTAAGTATCTTGATTCCAATTCTAAATTCACTATCGAAAATATTTAGAAATTTTTAAGCTGGCCAGCAGGGTCAATGTATATTTACGTATACACTCCAAATTAGTCTTTAATTGTACCATCTTTTTCTCATGGTTCATATCTGGCTGAGATTTCCACGTTAATTAACCCATTTGAAAGCGATATTTAGAAATATTTGTCCCGAACTTAGAGGCCGACTAAGATCACTTTGTCTTGTCATCCTCGTTCATTATTAATAGGAATCTTACTACCTTATAGTTTTCTATAAGGTACAGCCTGGGAAATGATAAGATAGCCACTAATAATTTGATACATGGATTTAACATTAAGTTAATATCAACGACTTGACTGGTTGGAGTCGGTTGCAAAATTAGTTTTCCACTGTTTCTTATTCGTTCTCGCAAATCTTCTCCTCTGCATCCAGTGGCGAAGCTAGCACTATTTTTTGGGGTGGGCTAGATTTTTTTTAAATTCAATTACTTCTCAAAAAATTTATTCTATACAAATGAAATTATTAAAATACACTAGACAAGTAAAAAATTAATAATAAAATTAAAAAGATACAATGTAAATAAAAAAAAACACTATCGACGAAATTTTGTCCTGCGATTCTTCAAAAAAGAAAACTCATATATTATCATATCTGAATTATATTGTCTGCGATAATAATACATTAGAGAATTATTAATTATTTTATCGAAAAAATTTTACAAAAGTATAAGCTAAAAACTAATTCAAAAACAGTATGAGCATGTGGGTGCGGCAGAGGCTGGCCGTCACTCATGAGGTGGCAACTTGATGACTTGAACAACTAAGTTTTAGGGAATTTAGAATTTGGATAATTGGATCAATTAGTCAGGAATTTGAGTTAATTTTTCGATTTAGAGAAAATAGATATTGACTATAATTATTAGTTATATTTTTATATTTTACTATAATTTTTTTTTAAATTATAATTAATTAATATTTTTTTCAAGAAACTAACCCGGGCTACAGCCCGGGTTAGCCTCCTCAGAGCTTCGCCTCTGTCTGCATCCTTGCTCCTGTTGTTCTTATTCTCCCAATATAAACTCCTAATTAAATATAATAACTTAAAGTAATCGAACACTTATATATATATACATATATATATATATATAGAGAGAGAGAGAGAGAGAGAGAGAGAGAGAGAGAGGTGCGGACACCAACATTTTTTTTAATATAGACACACTTTAAATTGTGCAGTTTGAAAAATTTAATTATTGAATGAACTATAAAACCATACAATTTTAAATAGTTAAAAACTAACTCTCTTAAATCCCGCGGTTTTAAAATGTATCTGTATGAAAAATAAATGAGGGTGTCAATACTAAATATATATATATATATATATATATATATATATGATCTCCAACTTTTCTTTGTATTTGATTTTAAAGTTTAATTAATTATTTTTGAATATTAATATTGGATAAGAGCTCTTGTATCTTGTTTGTTAATTAACAATTTGATGGACGAAATTAGGTTTAGAGTAATTAATTAATTTAATGACACTTTGTAAGAAAAGTTAAAAAAACTAGAACAATAAATATTATCGAGAAAAATCACTATAAATTTAATCAATCATGCCCTTTTTCATAGTAGAATTAGCGGAAATATGAAGCAATGTAATTTGTTTAGGCAATATTTGCCATCACATGTGCATATGTTATTTCCTGCATTAATTTGCTTTAAGCCTTTGAGAAAATCAGGAATTTAGTTATTTATTTACGTAAAGGATGATGAAAAGGGAAAATTCGATGCAGCTGAGATCAAATGTATCTGATCAGCAGAAGAGAAGGTGGCGAGTATTTGCGGACATGAAGCAGCGGCTTCGGGTGATTGGCAATTTTAGTGGTTCAACTGGTTGCCCATCACTTTAAAACTAAAAATGATTTCAACCGGCCTGCCCTCTTGTTACTTATTTACGTTATATTCTGTGTAAACCGTTGGATTAGATTATTCTAAATCAAACGCTCGTAACTTAGTCGGAGCCTATTAATAGATACCGATCAAAATCAGTCAGTCCTCTTTATCTTCTTTTATTTTATTTTTTTCTTTTTAAATCGGGGCATCAAGTCGTTTGCGAAACTTTCAAATGCTTACCTATAGTCACCAAAATATGAGACTCGTATCTCTTTTCCGATTAATATGCTATCAAATTAAGACTCGTAATTTTCAAATGCTTAATTATATATATGTATGTACGTAATTATATATATGTATGTACGTATGTATGTAATCTTTCTCTAATGCGTGCATTTTTTTTTTATGTGAGCATTTTATTAAGTTATACGACTTAATAAAATTTTTTTCAGACATACTATTAAACTGCATAATTTTACAATAAATTAAACAGTAGTTCTATTAAATTATATGACTTAATTGTGTGTTCACATAAAAAAAATAATGAAGATGTTCATATCTAAATAGGTTCAAGAAACACAAATATAAACACAACTTTTACAATAATTTTGAATCATTAAATTTAGGATTTCTTTGCCTTACATTTAATGTAAGATACATCCTTCATAAATTGAGTTATGAATCCCACTCAAACCCACAATTAATAAAGAAATATGTATCTTAAATGTAAGGTATCAGCTCCCTTAGATTTAACAAAAAATGAATAGTGAAGATAAAATGACATGCTTTTATTAGTTTCATTAATATTTTTTCTCACTGTACTCGTTAATAGTTTCATTAATATTTTTTTCTCTCTGTCCTCATTAATGCTCTATTCTCCCTTATCCTTCTCCCGAATTTGTTATCTCTCTCTCCTAGTTCTTCACTTATCGAAAACAAATCACTTTTCCTTTCCGAATGACAAGTCTTTTGTCCAAAGAACTCTTTCATGGCACACAACTCTTTTGCAAATAGAATTCCTTCACTGATTAATTTGACCATCAAAATCCGAGGCACACGGAAACCATGAGTAAAGAAAATAGCCAAACAATCTGTGGACGCTTCTTCATGAATCCCATTCTTATATATTATGACCATTAACGTGACTAGAAAATCAGTATTGGCTTTGCTGTTGCTTTTTCTAAGTGGTAAACTTGGTATGATTTTAAGATTTTGAATTGAAATCTGTAATTATTTTGAGTGATATCATCTATATTGCTATACAAGAAATATATGAGTAGATTTCGATTGAATAATAGAGAAAAAAAAATTAGAGAGATGAGAAATTCTGTGGAAGGAGGAGAGATAATAGAGCATTAACAAGGAAAAAGAGAAAAAAATATTAATGAAATTAATAAATTCATGTCATCTAATCTTTACATCTATTTTTGATAAATCCAATGATTCAAAATTATTATAAAAACTTGTGTTTATATTTGTGTCCTCCACCTATACATACGTATAACGTTTGTCTTTCCTAATTTTTTAATACCGTAATTGTTCCCTACAACATAAAATTATATATATATATATATATATGATCGGATAAATGTTCATTTAGTCCCTATATTTTAGGATTAGTGTCCGTTTAGTTCCTGTATTTTTAAAAATGCCTCGAAACATCCCTACCGTTAAAGTATTGATACCCCTATTGTTACTTTTCATTTCTTTTAGCTTACTTTTACAATATTACCCTTTTATAATAATTTTTTTGTTTGCATTAATAAAAAGAAAATAATTAAATTACCAATTTCACCCTAGAAAATAAAAAAATCATATTAATTTTTTTGCAAGCAACATTTGCACACTTGATAGTTTGCATACAATTTTTGACAATTAAAAATTAATTTTTTTTATTTTTTAGGGTTAAATTGGTAATTTAATTATTTTGTTTTTATTAATGTCCAAACAAAAAATTATTATAAAAGGGTAATATTGTAAAAGTAAGCCAAAAGAAATAAAAAGTAACAATTTAATTTTTGACAATTAAAAATTAATATAATTTTTTAGGGTTAAATTGGTAATTTAATTATTTTCTTTTTATTAATGTCCAAACAAATTTTTTTTATAAAAGGGTAATATTGTAAAAGTAAGCCAAAAAAAATAAAAAGTAACGGTAGGGGTATCAATACTTTAACGGCTCTCCGGATGGTTGGTCGAGTAACAAAAATGTCGTATTTTCTGGTATGTTTCGAGGTATTTTTAAAAATATAAGGACTAAATGGATACTAATATTAAAATACAGGGACTAAATGGACTTTTACCCTATATGATCCACAAAAAAAAAAGATAAAAATAAAAGTAAATAAATAAGGTTTTATTTTAATTAGCCAACAGACGATTTGTTATATTACAATTTCAGCCTTTTAAAACGTTACAGCTCACCTCTGCAACAGTTGATAGTCTCATGGTGCCTAACCAGCGTAAATGGGACTATGATGTGGTGACCGACATTTTCAACCATAGGGATCGTGATCTTATTTTCCGAATCCCTCTCGGCTCAAGGCGGGATGTTGACACCTGGTATTGGTTGCCTGACTCCAAAGGCCTGTACACAGTTAGAAGCTGCTATAGAATGCTAGATACAAAGCTCTCTCCCCCCTGCAGCAATGCTTGGCGTAAATTATGGCAGCTCCCTGTTCCTGCAAAAGTAAAGAACTTCCTTTGGCGAGCTATGGCCAATGTCACCCCAACTTCAGATAACCTGCTGCAGCGTCGAGTTGAGGTACAATCGCTATGCCCTATTTGTCATTCTTCCTCGGAATCTATTTTTCATATCCTGGTGACTTGCCATTTTGCTAAATCTTGCTGGATTTCCTCTGTAATTGGCTTCAATGGGACTTGTTTGAACTTTGCTCAATGGCTGGAGGAGTTGTTTGATCGCTGTAATCTTGATGATTGTAGTTTGGCTGCTATGATTTGTTGGGGCCTGTGGTTAAATAGGAATAACAAGGTTTGGAAAGGTGTTAATGGGAGGATCCAGTCGGTGTTGAATGTGGCTGGTCAAAGTTTATTCTTTTGGCAGCAAGCTCGTAAGAGTGATTTTTTTCCCCCTCCAGTGCCTGTTTCTTTAGGCCATGGTTCTGTTTGCTGGGAAAAGCCTAGTTCTGGGTGGCACAAATGCAATGTTGACGCTGCTCTAGCTCGATCAAGAGGATGGATCAGCTTTGGGGCTGTCATTCGTTCAGCAGGAGGTGCTTTCATAGCAGCAAAAAGCGGCATCCTCCCTGGTAGTTTTGACCCTCGTGAAGCTGAAGCTTTAGGAGTTAAGGAGGCTCTCAGCTGGCTTAAGGATTTCCCTTTTAAATCGGTTGTGTTAGAAATGGATAGCTTGCTAGTTTTTCATGCTTTACATGATAAGCTTGATTATCCAAATGGGTTTGGCTCTATTATTGCTGATTGTAGAGCCTTGGCTCAGTCCTTAGGAGAAGTGGTGTTCTCTTTTGTTCGTAGATCTGCGAACTCCGCTGCCCACACTGTTGCTCGGGTGGGGAGTTCTATGTCAGGTTCGGGAGAGTGGAGTTTTGTTCCTCCTCCCTGGTTATGTGATTCCTTGGCTGTTTGAATGAATTTGCTTCCTTTCAAAAAAAAAAAAAAAAAAACGTTACAGCTATATCCTTTGGTTGGCCGGAAGTGGACAAATTATTATTTTGTATTTTTAACGGATGGGAATCCTTTACTCTTACTCGTTTGTGCCGAACAAAAGTTCTCCCAATTATTAAAAAATTAAAATGAAAAGGTATATATTGCAAAAATATATGTTGTGTAAGATTAAAGAAACTTATCTTCACATAGTACAATCAGACAACGAGAGAAAAATATTAAAGAAAATACAAATATTTAGAGACTTTTAAGATGACTTTATTATTAATAATAGTATATAGATATATGCACTAATTTTTTGATAAATTGAGTTTGACATGTCTCGTTAGTAAATTATTAATGTAGTGCATACTTTATCTCTATATCCTTGCACTAAAGATAACTAAGTTAAAACAATAATTTTTTGTAAGTATACTTCTATTAAGTTATAACATCTTCATAATAATAAATTAGTTTTGTCCTAATATTATAACTATATAGAGATTTTACTATAATTAAGTCCTTTAAGAAAATTAAATAAATAAATTATTTTAAACAAAATATGTATATTTACGGAATTAAATAATTGCATATGTTAGCTAGATGGTTTATTTTGGGTAAATGTTCATGTAGTCTCTAGATTTGGGGCCAATTACTTTGTAATTTCTTGAATTTTTAAAAATTAATTACCTAAATATTATTTTTCCCTTGTCGTTATTTTCGTAATTGTTGAATCAAAGTTTTTCAAATATAAATAGTGTTTATATTAGTATAACCTAAAATTTAAGTAAATTTGACATGTACCAAGTGAAAAATAAAGAATAACTAATATATATACAATGTAGACCTTTTGAGTGATTTTTATATTATTTAGACTAATTGAATAATCGGCTCAAATGAGAAGAAGCCAAGAAGCATTTACACATCATGTTCTTTCTGAGTCATTTCTGTTTGAGTAAAAAGTAGTTGATTACTCTCTCTGTTATACTATTCCATACATGCACCAAACAAAGGAATCCAATGTCAAAATCTATTCCGATTCTTTTTCGTCAATATTTTTTTTTTTAAATACTAGTTGAATATTACCGGTCAAGAATGTCATTTTTGTATAGGGATGGCAATGGGGTGGGGGTCGGAGTGGGAGTGGGGAGGCCTACCCCATTTCTCACCCGGTTAGAAATTTTTTTCTTCATTTCTCACCCAATTTCCCAATAAATTTAGTGGAGTGGAGATGGGGAATCTCCATGTGGGGAATGATTTCCTCATCTCCACCCCATTCTCCATTTATCTATTTTATATTAGGTATAAATACATGATTTCAGTAAGTTAAAAATTAGAGACTTAAAATAAAATAATCATCATATTATAAAGTATTTAAATTCTTTTAAAAAAAATATCTAAAAGTTTGAAATAATATCTTAAAATGATATTAAAAGAGCGTAGCATCTTAAAAGAGAAAAGAAAATATAACAATGTTTCAGAGTTCAAAAATATTGTAGGATTTTCTTTCATTCATATCATGTTTATATTGCATAAAAATTAAAAAAATTATTAATTGACATTATAATTGATAAAATTAAAATTATTAAATAAGAATTAAAAACATATTTATATATAATGGAGATTGGGGTGGGGGTGGGGGTGTGGGTGGAGGTGGGGTGGGGAGTGCAAAACCCAACCCCACCCCATTAAGAATTTGGGGATTATTTTCCTCCCACTCCCCACCCAATTCCCAAAAAATTATTCAAATTTTTTTCCATTTGGGGTGGGACTCCATGGGACCCCAAACCCATGGAGAATTTTACCATCCCTATTTTTGTAGGTATTTTCAATACACATAAAATGTGGGCACGATCTAAACTGACTGTTTCTAACACCGATCAACAACTTTGCTTTGAAAGTCTTTTAGTTGTCACTTTATATCATCTTATATCATCTTAATTAGTTTAAAGTCTTATATATTTCTCAATAAACAACGATCAATATTATTAAATGACGATTCATCTTTAGCTAGCGTTTTGTTATGATAGTATTACAAGATTTTCAACAAACGTGTGCACATTTTTTGTACATATGGAATGGGGATGTCATAGTTTCATCTTTTTCTGTAAGCTTGCTTGTTTGTTTTAAATTTGACACTAAGATAAAGTTTACTCGACCATATATATATCATTAGAGAGTCAAACTATTAGCACTCCTTCAAAATCCTATTAAAACCCCTTTTTTAATTATATTTCATTTAATGCCAAAAATACTTTTTTTTTTCCTAAATGAACACTCTTTGCATTTATGAATTTTTTAGTTTCTAATATTTTTCTCATTCTTTCAGTTTTAATATTTGTATTCCTCTCTTCAAACTTTATTTATTATTTAATTTTTAAAGAAAAATCTAAAAAAAAAGTAAGAAAAAATTATACTTAGAAAACAATGAATATTTTATGGGTCTAATATAGTTTTATTCCACTTATAAATTTTTGTTTAGCAATTAGTTTGAGAATCCTTAAAAAATTATTTACAGTGGGATAAAATTTTATTTAACTTATTTTTCCACTGTATTGTATTGCAAGAATTTTGTTTTAACTTAGAGGATTACTTCTCAAATTCATATTATTTTAATGATAATAAAAGATATTTATATTGTGCAAGTAAAATAAAATTAAAGAGAGAAAGAAAATATAAATAATTTAATTCTATTTATATTTATCCTTAAATATAATTGTAATATAATAAGGGTTTTATAAGATTAATGAAAGGGTGCCGATAGTCTAACTCGTCATTAGAAAGACAAATCCAAACATTTATTTGCAGACATCCTGGTCAAATCCTACTATGATTACATGGACGAATATTCCATAAGCCATAACGTATAAGAGATACCTTTTCAAGATATCTCTATCCACATATCTTTTTAGTTTACCTTTTACATTAGATTTGGCTCTACCCAAAAATCAAATTTTTCGGCTTGAAATTTTTCAAACTAAGTGCATGTTTGAGATTATAGTGAATTGTCAAATAATCACTCATTGATTATTTACTCTTTAACTTATTTTCAGTAATTTGATATTTGATGATTATTAGTAAATTAGGGTCCAAATGAACAAGAACAACCCAAATCAGCTATACTTGGTAAAATAATTTGACAATTTAAACATAATTTGAGTGTTAGAATCTCAAGTAAGTGATTGTTTAAAATTTGATAATCCACAATAATTCCAAACATGCACTGAATCTAGAATTTGAAATTTCTAAATGTAAAAGATTAGTCATCATAATATAATCAGCAGGACTCTCAAATTAATCCACCTCGTGTTTAAATCCTAGGTCAAAAAAAAAAAAACACCATAAATTATAGATCTAGATAATATTAACATTTCCGTTTGAAGAAAGCGAGAAGTAAAAACAAACTTTAAAATCAAACAAAAATTCCAGCGGAAAGAGGTGGGAAGGAGCTGTTAGATTGTTTTCATGTTTAGCTAATTTTATCTACGCCTAATTATTTATTCAATGCAATTTAACACTAGTTATTTTATTTGGGGAATTCTCCTTTAGTTTGCATGGCTTGAAATAATTATCCAGCTGTCTTTATATTTTCAAAAATTACCCAAAATATCATTGTCTTAATTTTTATAACTGTTGGATCGATCTAATGTTTAACATTGAAATAGTTTTTTTTTTTTTTTGGATATAAGAAATTCAATTTTTTTAAAAAAAATTTACTAACAACAGGTGAAAAGTAAAAATGAAATAAAACTTGACGGAGACAAATATAAACACTACATTTAAATAATTTCTTAAAATACATAAATTAACCGGATAAATTACTTAAAACTTTTAAGACTAAAAGAAGCATTTACAATATTTTAAAAAATCACCATACCGCTAGAAGAGCTCTAACAATAGTTTCTATGTGTTATATATATGTTGTTGGCTTTCACCGTGGCTGCGGCGCATCGAGTGGAAGTTTTTAAACCGATGACCAAATCCAAATGTCCCGTGAAAGCATGAAAATCCATAAAAACATCATTAGATTTTAGATTCAATACTCCTAATTAATACGGAAGTTCAGTTCGCAAATTATTCATTGGTTCGCAGAGTTTTCAAATGTCTTATATGAATCATGTGGTATCTGGATTTCAAACCCCAGAATAATTAGTGCCCACATCATAAATAAATAATAATAATAATTAAATAAATTTATCTAATGGAAAAAGAAGAATAATTTTAATAAAAAATGGAATTAAACGAATCAATAACTTCTGATATAAGCAATCCAAGTCACGTTTTTTTGAAGTACTGCTACTTATTCAGTATTTTATCTGTATGCATATTATCATGACTGATTAAAATATATGCGGAACAAAAAATAATTAGAAAAGAAATAGTGCTCCACGAGCATCCAAAACCTTTTCTTTCAAACACTTTGGAATGCGCTTGGCCCATGCCTCCTTTGCATGGCATTAGATGCCCTATTAGATAGGACTTAAATCTAGTAATTAAGTATTAATAAGAATTCGTGAGTGGATTTAGAAGTCACTTAGCCCATGCCTCATTTGCATGACATGAACATTAATGGTGCGTTTGGCATACGGTATTGTATTATGTTGTATTGTATTATTTTAATATTGGTATATTATATTATTCTGTATTGCATTAATGTTGTATTATAACAATACTATACAATGTTTGGTGCTACACTGTATTGTATTAATTTTTAATTATACTATGTTTAGTGCTGCAGTGTATTATATTAATTTTTTTATGATTATTTAAAATTATATATTTGAAAAACAATATTAATTAATGCTTAGAAAAATGCTAAATATAAAATTTTTAAATTTTAAAGCTTTTATATTATTTTTTTAGTATAAATTAAAAAAATTATAATTTAAAATAACAAATTAAAAAATTTTAGATCTTATACCACTTATTTTTTAGCATTTCCCAAATATATCACGGACGGAAGCCATTCATTCACTAATTCATTGGGATATTTTTTTTTTTTTAAAGTAATACTATAATGTTCCACAAATTATGTCAACCATATGTCTTGAATTTTAGCCAACCGACCCTCAGAAAAATTAAAAAAAAAAAAAGCTTTACTGTTTTGGATTCCAAAATTTAATCTCTGCATCATTATGTAGGTACAGAGCCATTTAGGTAGTAGCCTTGCAGGGCCAATAATCGAGCACAAAAAATACAAAAGCGGCATCATCGCCCTGCAACCCACGATGGCTCATCTTCATCACAATCCTAAGGGGCTTGAACGGTAATTTGGCAGCAACTTTCCCTTCGAGAGGTTGGAACACGATGAATAGAATGACGGTGATAACGGCGTCAGATTTGAACCTGAACAAGGACAAATTGCGATTGGATTTTCGATTTTCATGGTCTTGAGTTTCTTGGAGGCTTTGTCGATGGAGGATTCGAGGGATTTTAAGAGTTAATGGAAGTCATGGAAATTGATTTGCAAATAACGCCTGTGCAAAACGAGTTTCGTTACAAACCCGCATAAACCCGACTCCCACACGGGTTTAAATTATGCGGGTTTGACCGCATAAACTAAACGCTTGACCACATTACAATACTATACATGATAATTGCCAAACTAGGGATGGCAAAAATTCCCACGGGGACGGGTATCTTCGGGGATTTTTCCCATTCGGAGAGGATACGGGGATAATTTTATACCTAATTTTTTATTCGGGAAGGGGATGGGGAAAATTTTTTACCCAATTTTTTATTCGGGGAGGGGACGGGGATGAGGTGGAATCCCCATCCCCTACCCATTTCCCCATTTTAATTTTTAATTTTTTTTTTAAAATTACTAATAAAATAAATAACAAAATTATAAATATTGGCAAGATATGAGTGGAATTTTGGGTGTGGCATGTATCTTTGATCCAAGGTATAAAAAGAAGTTCATTGAATATTACTTTTCTATGGTTTATGGTGGTGTTAAAGAGTTGTATGTTGGGAAAGTGGTCACCCTTTGCCGGGAATTAGTGGAAGAGTATCAATTGAAGTTTTCACCAACTGTTTATTGCTTTGATTATACTGGTAGTAGTTCTTCTACTAGATATACAGGGGATTCTTATAAGAAAGCAACTAAATGGATGACCGGTTTTGATGATTGTGTAAACAATGGAGATTGTGCAGTTGTTGCAGATGAATTAGATTCATATTTGGATGAAAAAGTTATACCCCGGATGGAAGATTTTAATATTTTGAGTTGGTGGAAGACAAATGCTAATAGGTATCCTACATTAGCTCGAATTGCTAGAGATATTTTGGCAATTCCAATTACAACAGTTGCTTCTGAATAAGCTTTTAGCACCGGTGGTAGAGTTGTGAGCCCACACCGTAACAAACTTCATCCAAGCACATTGGAGGCCTTAATGTGCTGTCAAAGTTGGTTATGAGCTTACAATAGCAGTATGAGTTTATTTTACATTGTAATTATATTATACAGTTATTAATATTTACACTTAGAAGTTACGTTACTTATATCATTTTCATTGTTTCAGGTTTGAAATCTGAGGCTATCTCTCAATTTGCCACATTTCTCGAGGAAGAACAGGACGAGCAGGACGAGCATGAGGTAAATAGTTTTATTAAAAATATTAATTAAGTATCTACATTCATTTCATTTATTTTATTGCCGATATAAAAAATAATTTTTTTTTCTTGTTATTGTAGGATTATGAAGATTGAGACATTGACAAAGATAATTATTTTAATAATTTATATTTTGAATGTGACTTTGTAATGGATCAATATTAATGTAAGATATATTTTAAACTTTATTTTTATCTTAATTTTTTTATTTTAATATGATTAATTTAAAATCGAAAATAAAAAAATGTATTAGACTATTAATTATTCGGGGACCGGAGACCCTCGGGGATCCCCTGTTATTATTCGGGGAGGGGATGTGGATTCTTTCAAGCAATTCTGACGGGGACGGGGAGGGGACGGGAACATACGCAAAATATCGGGGATGGATATGGGGAGATTGGTCCCCTCCCCTCCCCTCCCCATTGCCATCCCTATGCCAAACATAGTATTATAACACTCTAATACTATGAGGGGTTCTAATACCTCTTAATGAGGAGCACCAAACGTGCCCTAAATGTCTTGTAAATAACACTTGGATTCTGTGCTAACTCTTTAAATTCTTTTGCTATATGTGCGTGTGTAATAATATAAAATTATAATTAAAATTTAATTAATTTTATATTCTTATTCGATAATTGCCAATTACATCTCTGTCTAAAAAATGAGTGAAAATGCGAATCCTAGCAAATAATGTCATGGGAAAAGGCTCGTCAAATCAAGCACATGGTCAGTAAATTTAGCGACATGAGTGTTCGCAGCACTCAATTCAGATCCTAGAAATAATGTCAACAGAAAAGGTTTGTGATATCAAGCACACATGGTCAGCAAATTCATGATTGTTCCCCGTAAGCAATCGGAGGTAGCCACGTTTTCAACAAACAAGCATTAATAAAATATTGAGGAGGGGCGGGGCTCAGGCAATTCAATTGCTTCACTTGGCAAAGCCCTAGCGCCATCACTACTTCAGAAACAACGCCGGCAATGTATAGTGCAAGAAAAATGAGCATGACTTAGATGATTACCCTCTTACGAGTAAGCGAAACTTTGTATTTGAAGACGGAGAACACGAATAATAGAAAGAAGTGAATGTACGGCATACTTTTATAAATTAATTTTTAATTATATATATTCAAAGACGGAGAACACTATTCATCAAATAATGATAAAAGAGGTGAACGAAGGGCGAAGGCAAACTTCGATAAATTCAAATATACACAATCCAATCATAACAAAAATACAAAAATATCTTAATCTAATTTATACGCTCAAATGGTATAATTTATGATTACAATATGTTGTCATACAACTTCTACAACTTTCTTTAGTAATTGAATTGAATGTTTGATTTGTAAAATGTTGTAGATATAAATTTCGTTTGAGATTGAGGTTGGACTGTTATTACTTGAAAGTTATAACATTAAAATATTTGATAAACATAACTGCTATAACTTAAAAATTAAATCGATTTGATTTTACATTTATATGATAAAAAATCTATTATATTTTTATTAATTTTTGATAAAATTATATTTATTATATAATATTAATTTTTATTTTATATCTATAGCAGTTTTAATTCAAAAACTACATCTATCTTAATACCAAACTTGGCCATAGTTTAGAAAGTGATGCGGCACTTTACGGCCTTTACCAAACTTGGCCATAGTTTAGAAAGTGATGCGGCACTTTACGGCCTTTTACCATGACTACAGTGAAGAGATGGCTGACTCGCGTATGCGTAACAAAATTTGGTTAGCCTATTTATGACTGGCTTCCTACACACTTTTCAAAATGAGGGAATAGGGCATAAATTTTCAAAATGGTTGGCCAGGTCATTTGATCCTTAATAACAAACGGTTAGGTTTTATTGAACCACGTGTTTTTTTTTGCTTGCTTCATTTTTCCACAAATTTTTTCTATCAGCCCGCCAATATAAAACCCAATATTTTTTAATTAATAACAACATTGTTATAATAAAGGAGCACGTACTTCAGTGCACAATTAAGGGTGTGTTTGAGATTGAGGTGCTGTAACTTTTAAGCTACAGCTACTGTGAAAAAAAAAGCTGTAATTATGAAATAAAAGTTAATAATATATAGTAAATATAAATTTTAAATAATAATTTTATCAAAATTATTAAAGATATAATAAATTTTATATTATACAAGTGAAAAATTATATCAATATAACTTAAAAGCTACAGCAGCTAGTGTTTACCAAACACTTTAGTGCTGTAGCTTTTAAGCTACAGCTGCCCAACCTCAATCCCAAACGCACCCTAAAACACGAAGGGTGTGATTATTGTGAATTAGCTGCGCGACACACCCGCAATCTTAATTATAAATTTTTATACAAACTAATATGATATCATAATTCTAATCAAATACCAACAAACGCGTAGATGAAGCTGTTCTATCTTAACTAAAGTCTTCGATTCGAGTTTTGAAAATACATATGCGTTAAATATTTATTGAGAGAGCTTTGTCACCCTAGTGGTCCTACCCGGGTCGAATCTGAATTAATCGGGGCTCAATATAATCTTCAGATACTAAATAATTTAATACATCAAAAAAATAATTCTAATCGGATGAATTTAATATTTTTTAATCACATATTTATTTTTATTATTTTATATTTTTATTTAATTAATAAATTTATATCATGTCAGCTTATAATAATAATTTGTAACTCTATCAATACTTTTATTTTTTCAATTGATAACAATGTTTTCATAATTGATAACAACTTTTCTATGGTACGTATTTTTATATTTTCTTTAGCATTTATATTAAAAAATTAATAACAATAATTAATCCAATGACTGTAAATTAATATTTTATTGAGGACAATGAAAACCCTAGTTACCGCTGCACAGTATGCGCCGTGACAAGACCGTTGCTTTAAATTTACGAAACCACCAATTTTCTTCGATTTGTTTGACGGCTGGGTTGATTTATTTTCAGCGGTCCAAAATAAATACGACTTATTCATACAGTGCAATTGACTGACGTCTAAAATCTGACTTCACCCATGCCAAGTTCTGGTTTAATAATGGGATCCGCCTACCATACCACTGTAGTACCGTGTCACTTCTTTTATTTTTTATGGCTGTGTTATTGTAAATGTTCATATAACCTCCTTCACTCATTTTTATTTAAGCTTTACTTTATAAATATTAAGTTAATTTCTACTACATTCATATAAATATTTTAGTTAGCACCTTGTGTTATTTATTATTTATAAATTTTTATTCTATATTATACTTATATCACAATACCCCACTTTTTATAATTTTGAGATTAAATAATTAACAAGGAAAAGAATTGGATCGACCTGAATTCGTAAACCCAACCCGGATTCTGTTTTCATTTCCGGCCACTCCACCAGCCAAGGTTGGTACCGATCGAAAGATCGTGTGACGCCGGTCATCTCCATGTCATTCTTGTAGCAAAGCGAATCGGGTCAAACCGAACCCGTAAACCCAACCCGCATGCCGTTTCCGTTTCCGGCCACTCCACCGGCCAAGGTTGGTACCGATCGGAAGCTCGTACGATGCCGGTCATCTCCATGCCATCCTTGTCACCGGAAAGTGTTCGAAAAGCTACCGATTGAAGCCGTGAAAAGCCGCTTCAATTCGCCACGATTTTGCCGGTTTCCGGTGACGCCACCACCTGGGTTTTGTTCCCTACAATTCCCTCTGTCTTTTACGACCAGCCACAGCCACCGGAGGAGTTGATTTACAGTTGATCGGCCGTTGAAGGATTCACGGGTTTGGGAGAAATTAACTTAATATTTGTGAAACAAAGTTTAAATAAAAATAAATGAAAGGGGTTATATGAAAATTTATAATAACACAACCTTAAAAAACAAAAGAAGTGGCACGGTACCACAGTAGTATGGTAGGCGGATCCTTAATAATAATAAATACTAAGTTATAATAATTATTACATATATTTTTTAGGTGAACTACATAAATTATAGGTCTTGTAATTTAATGTGATTCACGTGATAAATATATGTTATAATTATTGTAGGCACCCTTTAATAATTGTAATAATGTGTTGTCAGCGATTGGTTTGCAAGTTTAAATATAAAGATAAATATTAATTTTACAGCAGAGGAGGACTCTGATAAATCATAAATGCCGGAGCTAACTCATAGCCAAATAATAAATTATTTCTAGAATAATGATATTTGGATTTTTTTCTAAAAAAAGGGGCACAGCCACAGATAATACTAAGGACACAGTTTCTTTTTGTCTTCTACTTTTCTTTTTCTTTCTTTTTTTTTTGGTTGTTGTCTGTTGTGAAATAGATTTTATCTTTTAAGGATTATATATTATTTTTTTTGTACTATTTTTCATACCCATATGACCACCCATTTTTTTTTTTTTATTTCTAAGAATCTGTTTAATAATATGCTATCACATAATTAATTTGAATTATTTGAGTAGATTCATATTTGTAATGTAATTTTTTTTTTTAAAAAAATTGTTATGATTCAAGCAAGGGTCCTGCTACTTTGCAACTGGTGTTTGGTACCCCTATTTTGTCATTTAGTGATTTAATCATTAAATCTAACTAAAGAGTTGCATGGCCGTGTAGATGGGTTTGTATGGTTATTAACATTGTCATCCCTGATGTTTTCTGAAAAATTAGAAAAGGTAAAATTTTTCTAAATGTTGACATATATGTCCAGATTGTTTCAAATTTTTTTACAATTAAATCTATTGACCTAGTTTGACTATTTGCATGAGTATAGTGTATGGACAATAATTTAATCTCATGTAAAAATTTTAAAATACACGAAAAATTAACACGCTTTAATAAATATTTTGTTAACATAATATCTATTTAATATACAATAATTATTTGAATATGTCAATTAAAAAAGAATACATGATAAAAATATATTAATTTATTAACAATAATAATATATGACCATAACAAACATGCACATGCCTAAATTAAATGTTTCCAATAATATTATTAATGAACAAGTTGCGTAATTCGTAATGTATATTTAATTAAATATTTTTTTTAATTTTGATATTATTATCTTCTTTGTGTACGATAACTGAATTTCATTTATTTCTTTCTTTATTCCTAATTAGCAGTTTAGCACCCATGAACTCTATCCTCTATTTTTGTTTCTTTCTTCTAACTTAATAAAATAGTTTTAATTAAAACCATCATATTTTAGAAGTAGAGTTTTTGATCGACAAAAGTCCTACTATTGATTCTTTGGTCTATGAAGTAGTATGATTTAAAAGAAGGGTCCAGCTACTGTGCACTTGGTGCATGGTACCCCACATTTTGTCCATATATGAGTTGCCCATTAGATCTAATGCAAAATTTACTTCAACGGCATGGATGTATTCTATTTGATTTTTAACATTGACATCTCTATTGTTTTTCAAAAAAGTAAAATAATCAAAAGTTTGACAAATAATTTTGGATAATTTTTAAATTTTATATTTTGATCAATTGACCTTTTTTAAAAAAATAATATAATATTAATTTAATATGTAATAAATAATTTAAATATTTAATAAAATATATTAATTTATTAATAATATTAAACAGTTTTTATAAACAATATAAAATATATTTAATCAATAATAAATAATTTAAATATGTAATTAAATTTTAATTTATCAATAATAATATGACCAATGTTAAAAAATTCATAATAATCAATTATGGTTTAGTATTCAAATATAAATAATAGAAATATACTCTTAAGTGTAAATAGTAGAAATATTTTGGACTTACATATTAAAATTTTAAAACTTCTAATTTTTTCACCTTTCAGCAAATATGAGGGACTACAAAGTAATTTATCAAAAACAAGCGTACCATGCACCCGGGGCACTGTAGCTTCGTCCTTCAAGCAATATTACTCCCGAGGACACAACTGACATGATAATTTAATACGATATGGATTTGTTTAAATACGACCCATTGTGCAATCTAGTTGAAAAAGATCCTAGATAATTAATTATGCAGACGGTGGCTAGCAGCCAGCCAGTAAATTATTTCTAGGGATGGAATTTATATTACGCACATGACATAATTAATTTGAATGGTTTGAATATATTTTTTATCTGTAAGATAATTTTTAAAAAAAGGAAAAAAAAAACGCAATGATCCATGCAATATTACTCTCGAAGTCCCAGCTAACACGTCAATAAATCTTTGTCCGGCCTGCACCTCTCTCCCCTTCACCTCTATATATATACACACACACACTGATACAAACGTTCATACGTTTAGCTTCAACAATCCTCTTACAACACCACTACCAACTCTTAGTATTTTCATCGGTCGTTAATATTAAAGTAAAAAAAGAAAAAAACAAACTTGAATTTATGGGTAGCCTTGATTCAAACATGGCGGAGTCTGTCCAGTTCAAGCCTTTAGATGCTCAAGAATTCAGAAAACAAGCACACCAAATGGTTGATTTCATTGCTGACTATTACCAAAACATTGAATCATACCCGGTTCTCACCCAAGTCGAACCCGGGTTCCTCCGTTCTGCCTTACCCGACTCCGCCCCGCACCGCCCCGAATCATTTGAAACGATCCTGAAAGACGTTCAGGAAAAGATAATCCCGGGTATCACTCATTGGCTGAGCCCAAACTTCTTTGCATTCTTTCCCGCCACCGTGAGCACGGCGGGTTTTCTCGGAGAAATGCTGTGCGCTTGCTTTAACTCAGTTGGCTTCAACTGGCTTGCCTCCCCGGCTTCCACTGAGCTCGAGATTGTTGTCATGGACTGGCTTGCCACCATGCTCAAGCTACCCAAAACCTTCATGTTTTCAGGCACCGGTGGTGGCGTTATTCAAAACACCACCAGCGACTCCATTCTCGTCACCCTCATTGCGGCCAGAGACCGAGCTCTTGACGCCGTTGGTGCTGAAAACATGCACAAGCTTGTCGTTTATGGCTCCGATCAAACCCATTCTACCTTCGCTAAAGTTTGTAAATTAGCCGGCGTTTCTCAAGCCAACATACGCGCCCTTCCCACTAGCATTGATGCAAATTTTTCTCTGTCTCCTCAACTTCTCCGTAGGGCTGTGGAGGCTGACGTGGAGGCCGGGCTGGTCCCACTTTTCGTTTGTGCAACTGTGGGGACCACGTCAACCACAGCTGTTGACAATGTTGAGCCGCTTGCTGAGGTGGCCAACGAGTACGGCATTTGGGTCCACGTGGACGCTGCCTATGCTGGCAGCGCATGTATTTGTCCCGAGTTTAGGCACTACTTGAATGGCATTGAAAGAGTCGACTCCTTCAGCTTCAGTCCGCATAAGTGGCTGCTCAGTTACTTGGACTGTTGCTGCTTGTGGGTCAAACAACCGGGTCTACTAGTCAAAGCTCTGAGTACTGACCCGGAGTACTTGAAAAATAAACCGAGTGAGTCCAATTCGGTTGTGGATTTTAAAGACTGGCAAGTGGGTACGGGTCGAAGATTCAAGTCGCTCCGGCTATGGATGGTCCTACGCAGCTACGGTGTGGTCAACCTCCAAAGTCACATCCGGTCTGACATAAGGCTGGCCAAAATGTTTGAGGGGTTTGTAAAGTCGGACCCCCGATTCGAAATCGTGGTTCCCAGACACTTTGCTCTGGTGTGTTTCCGGTTAAACCCGTATCCGCAATCTGGGTCGGCTGACACCGAGATGTTGAACCGGAAATTACTTGACTGGGTCAACTCAACGGGGCGGGTTTATCTGACCCACACTATAGTGGGTGGGTTATACATGCTGAGGTTTGCAGTGGGCGCTTCTCTCACAGATGAGCGCCACGTGGTGGCCGCGTGGGAGTTAATTATGGAGGGGGCTGATAGGTTGTTTAAAGGCTCCACTTTCTAGTTAGATGGTCATTGACGAAAGTTGGAAATTGAGGAATAAAAAAGTTAGAGCTTTGTAAAAGACTCTTCTAATTTAATTTTTTAGATATTTATTTTATTTATTTACGTGATTTTTAGATATTTATTTATGTGATAAATAAAAGAGTGAAAAAATAAATTATCTTTTAAAAATTTCTGTAAATAAAAATAAATTATATTATTTTGATCAAACTTTTTCCTTAACTAAAAAATAGTAATTATAACATCTTTCTCTTTGCAAGCATAATGAAATAAAAAATAATATAATACTAAATTAAAGACTTAAGATTATGTTTGACATGCCGGATTGGATTAAACTAAATTATTAGGATTTGATTAGATTAAGTTGGATTATATTATATAGTCTTATGTTTGGTACGGTACCAGATTGGACTATGTTAAATTATATTTAAATAATATAAAATAGCATTTAAGTTGGTATTTTAATATAAATATCAATCATCCATGAAATTTTATAATCATAATTAAAATAAATTTAAAAAGCAATTACTAGGAAAATTAAATATATTGCAAATAAATTATTGGATAGTCATAATATAATAAACAAATTAAATATTTAATTACTTTTTATCAAATATTTAAAAATATTATATAAAATTAATTATTTAATGGTATTATTAATTTTCAGGATTATTTTTAATATCATATTAGTGATTTTTAAATTTAATACAATCAACTAATGCAATAAATAATTAAATGTTTAGTTTTATCAATTAATTATTAAATATACAAGTAATGAAAATTTAATCTCAAGAGTTGGTGCAAGTAAAAGTACCAATTTAATTAGACCATAGATAATAAATAAAAATAAATTTTAAGTAAATCATAATAAAAAATTAATTAATTAATTAATCAATCAATATTAGGTGTAAATAAAAAAAATGATACAAATAAAAATCTCATAAATGAATAACTTTTTTTTTAATCTGATCTCAACTAAACCCATGTGTAAATTAGGACTATTAATCACATGATTTTAGGATTAAATTCAAATTTAGTCCCCCTTAATCCAATCCAACTAAACTTGCCAAACATAGGATAAAAATTTAATCCCAAAATTAATCCAATCCCATACTTAATCCCAGCATCAAAACATGGGCTAAAAGAGTCTTCAAATGAGACTCATTTGAAAAATTCTTTTAAAATTCTTTTCGTTGACGTGACTATTTATATTAGTAGTAAAGTCTCATTTGAAAAGTTTTTTGGTGATGCTTGGCTTTGAATTATTATGCTCAGCTCATATTATATTATTATTATTGTTATATATTTGCTTGGCTTTTGAATTGGTCATACATTGAACTATTATCAGGTGTTTTGGTACTTTGCTCATGCTGTATTTGTACGACTGACAAAATAGGTGTGTCACATTATGTTGTGAGATTATTTGAATATTTTTTTTCCCTTTTTTTGGTCATTTAGTAGTAGAAATACAAATATATGTGTAGTAATTTGTCAGTTATTTCACCTTAAACAAAACTAATTACTGCCCAAGATTTCTTAGATCAGATCAAACACAAGTTGCACAATGCTTATGATCGAATAGAATCTGTCACAGATTAAGTAATCAAATTGGATTTAACCAAGCACCAGAAAGAACCAAGAATCAAAAGATAAAACCAACCAAGAACCAGAAAGATTACGTGGTTCAACAGAGCACAAAGCACTCTATTTACATCCACGGGAGAAGTCTTTGATGAGCTTTTATTGATTCTACAATGGAGATCTAACACAGAGCCTTTACAAGATTCTATTCGAGAACAAGATGCACTCTTTCTCTCTCTAGAACTCTCTCTACAAGACTCACTCATAACCATGCTTTGCTGACTCTCATTCTCTGCTTTTATAATCTGTTGCAGAGGCCAAGAAGGAATTTCCAGATCGTTCAGTTTGTTAACACGTGGATAACAAACTTAACGAACTCATTTCAGACTCCCGCATGTGCTTCCTCACGTGGTCACTTAAGTGGCTTATCTAAAACGCGCCTCAGACACGTCGTTTAGATGCATTTGATTTCTGCTGAGAGCAGCTGAACTGCACGTGAGTTTCTTAAGCAATTAGAGGCCTTAAAACGTTGCCGTATTTATGAATTCAACTTAGATTCATTTGTCAGCTTCACATTCTCCACCTTGAATCAAAGTATTCCTCAATCATATTCCTTCTCCTCAACCTTATGCAACTTATTAGTCACATAAGCCAGCTGAGTCCAGGCAGGTTCTGAACTTAGCTAGTGGTACTACCTTAGTAAGAGCATCAGCAGGGTTCAAATCAGTGTGTATCTTCACCATTTTCACAGCACCTCTTGACACCTCATTTCGGATGAAATGGTGTTTGATATCTATATGCTTGGTCTTCTCATGGTGTGCTGGATTTTTGCTCAAGTGTATTGCACTGGAGCTGTCACAGTGAATAGGCACTGATTTCTGACTTAACCCCAATTCTGCTACTAACCCCTTGAGCCATAGTGCTTCTTTTACTGCTTCTGTAGCAGCTATATACTCTGCTTCAGTTGTTGAAAGGGCTACCACACTCTGTAAAGTAGCCTTCCAATTTACAGTACAACTATTCAGCATGAATATATAACCAGTGAGAGATCTTCTTCTGTCCAAATCCCCAGCATAGTCTGAGTCTACATACCCTCTCAGTCCATCATCTTCTTCTTTGGATTTGCCAAATGTCAGGCCACATTTCACAGTGCCATGTAGATACCTTAGTATCCATTTGACAGCCTTCCAATGCTCTTTGCCAGGCTGAGCCATGTACCTACTCACAACACTGACAGCATGTGCTATGTCTGGCCTTGTGAGCACCATTGCATACATGAGGCATCCTACTGCATTTGCATAGGGAATATTTGCCATGTCTTGCTTTTCAGCTTCTGTTTGGGGACACTGTAGGTTGCACAGCCTAAAGTGAGAAGCTAGGGGCAATTGCACAGGCTTGGCATTATCCATCTCAAACACTTCTAGCACTTTCCTCAAGTATTTCTCTTGTGACAGAAATAGCTTGCCCTTATCTCTGTTTCTTTTAATCTCCATTCCCAGAATCTTTTTAGCATACCCCAAGTCCTTCATTTCGAATTCTGAATTTAGCAGTACCTTGAGCTTGTCTATCTCATCTCTATCCTTACAAGCAACCAGCATGTCATCTACATATAGAAGGAGATATATGTATAGACCATCTTTGATTATTTTGTAGTAAACACAACAATCATAGCTGCATCTGACAAACTCATGCATTTGCATAAATTCATCAAACCTAAGATACCACTGCCTAGGGGACTGTTTGAGGCCATAGAGAGACTTCTTCAGTTTGCATACATGGTCTTCTTTTCCAGGGAGAATAAACCCTTCAGGCTGGGACATCAGTATCTCTTCCTCAAGTCTGCCATGTAGAAATGCTGTCTTGACATCGAGTTGATCAAGCTCCATGTCTTGAACAGCAGTGATAGCTAGTATTACCCTGATAGAGGCATGTCTGACAACAGGTGAGAAAACTTCTTTAAAGTCTATACCTTCCTTTTGTGTATAGCCCTTAGCTACTAATCTGGCTTTGAATCTTCTTGGTTCAGATCCACTTAGGCCCTCCTTGACTTTGAATATCCATTTGCACCCAACCACTCTCCTGCCTTTTGGCCTTTTAATCAGCTCCCAAGTCTTGTTTTTATAGAGTGAATTCATTTCTTCTTCCATAGCTCTCTGCCATTCCTCTTTGAATAAGCTCTGAGTTGCTTCTTTAAAGCTTTTTGGTTCCTCATCATCAATTTCATTTGCAGCTGACAGGGCATAGCCAATGAGGTCTGCATATCCAAATCTCTTTGTGGGTTTGACTTGCCTTTTCTGTCTGTCTCTTGTGAGTTGATATTCTTGAATTTGTTCTTGAGAACTTGACTGCTCTTGAGGTGATATTGTGTCTTCATCTTGTTCATTTACTCCACCTGAATCTGCAGCTTCAGTTCTATTTTTGAATACAGAAGACTCCACCTCAAGTTGCAGTCTATTTGCTGTACTGGATTTTTCATTTTCTTCTACAGCTGCTTCACTATCTTGAATCAGGCCACCTTCATTAAACACTATGTCTCTGCTCACTATACACCTAGGTGGATTAAGGTCTGTACACCAGACTTTAAACCCTTTTACTCATTCTGGATAGCCTATGAACACACCTTTCAAGGCCCTGGGAGCAAGTTTGCCTTGACTGATGTGGACATAAGCTGGACACCCAAAGGCTTTCAAATTTTCATAGTCAGCAGGTTTCCCATACCATATTTCAAATGGTGTTTTGAAATTAATAGCTGTTGAGGGGCTTAGGTTTACCAGATAGCATGCTGTAAGTAAGGTTTCTGCCCACAATGTCTTAGGAAGCTTACTCTGAATCAGCATGCACCTTACCTTGTCCATAAGGGTCCTATTCATTCTTTCAGCCAATCCATTCTGTTGTGGTGTCATCCTTACTGTTCTATGTCTTGCAACACCTTCAGCAGCACAGAAACTGTCAAATGGCTGATTGCAAAATTCCAATCCATTGTCTGTTCTCAGTTTCTTCAACCTCTGTCCTGTTTGGTTTTCAACCAAATGTTTCCATTCCTTGAACTTCTCAAATACCTGGTCTTTGTTCTTTAAAACATACACCCAGACTTTCCTGGAGAAGTCATCTATAATGGATAAGAAATATCTATTACCTCCAAGTGAAACATTTTGTGCTGGCCCCCACAAATCAGTGTGTGCATATTCCAATCTACCTTGTGACTTTTGATTTGATCTCTTGAAGCTACCCCGTGAAGATTTTCCTAGAACACAGACTTCACAAAATTCCAGCTTCCCAATCTTATCAGTGCCAAACATACCCTGGTGTTCTAGCTCTTTAAGCCCTTTCTCACTTATGTGTCCTAATCTTAGATGCCATATTTTTGTTTTATCTTCAGTAGGCCTTTCTGATACTCCAGCCTCTCCAGATATTACCTCTCCATCTAAGACATAAACCCCATTCCTCCTAGTCCCCTTCATGACCAGATTTGAACCATTCAATACCCACAATTGTCCAGATTCAAGCCTAATTTTACACCCAATCTGATCCAGCATTCCAAGAGAGATTAAATTCCTTTTTAAATCAGGCACATGTCTAACTTGATTAATCACTCTAGTTGAACCATCATGTAACCTAAGGCTGACATCTCCAATTCCAATGATTCTACAGATTGAGTTATTTCCCATCATTACTCTACCACCATCAATCTCATGATATTCAGTAAAGTAAGTTTTGACAGGACACATATGAAAGGTGCAGCCAGAGTCCAGAACCCATTTACCTTTTTGGCTGTTTTCTGTTGCCACACACACACCAGCAGACTCATACCCCTCTTCTTCAACTACAGCTGCATCTCCATTATGATTTCTTGAGTCTTTAGGCTTTCTTTGCTTTTCAGGGCAATCCTTCTTAAAGTGACCCTCTTTATGGCATTGAAAACACTTTAGATCTTTGTTCTTGTTCTTTTGCTTCCCTTGTTTCTTCTTATTCTTGTCAGTCTTGAATTTTGCTGTCAATCCTTGACTTATACCCTTCTCCAGGTGGGTTTGCTTTTCTTGAAGTCCCCTTGTGTTTAAGGCAGATTTAACTTCATCAAGTGTCAAAGTTTGTCTGCCATACATCAATGCATCAACAAGATTCTCATAGGACTTTGGTAATGAACTGATCAGTAAAAGGGCCTTCCCTTCATCATCCAAAGCAGCATCAATGGTTTCCAGTGTGTCACACACCTTATTAAACTCATCAATATGTTCTTCCAGAGAAGATCCCTCTACCATTCTCAAAGTAAACATCCTCTTTTTAATGTAGAGTCTATTTGCAAGAGATTTAGTCATGTAGAGATTTTCAAGCTTGGCCCACAAACCTGCCACAGTCTTTTCTTTGGCCACTTCCCTTATTACTGAGTCACCAAGACTGAGAATTATCGCACTTCTTGCTCTCTTGTTGATCTCAGCAATTTCTTCTGGAGTCTTGGATGATGAACCCCCTTTACTAAATTCAGACTCAATTGCATCTCCCAAACCCTGTGTGATCAGCAAAGCTTCCATTTTGATTTTCCACATATTGAAATCATTTTTCCCTGTGAACTTCTCTAAATCAACTTTTGATAACGCCATACTTGGATCTAATCTGAGGATACCTTGCTCTGATACCAATTGTAGTAATTTGTCAGTTATTTCACCTTAAACAAAACTAATTACTGCCCAAGATTTCTTAGATCAGATCAAACACAAGTTGCACAATGCTTATGATCGAATAGAATATGTCACAGATTAAGTAATCAAATTGGATTTAACCAAGCACCAGAAAGAACCAAGAATCAAAAGATAAAACCAACCAAGAACCAGAAAGATTACGTGGTTCAACAGAGCACAAAGCACTCTATTTACATCCACGGGAGAAGTCTTTGATGAGCTTTTATTGATTCTACAATGGAGATCTAACACAGAGCCTTTACAAGATTCTATTCGAGAACAAGATGCACTCTTTCTCTCTCTAGAACTCTCTCTACAAGACTCACTCATAACCATGCTTTGCTGACTCTCATTCTCTGCTTTTATAATCTGTTGCAGAGGCCAAGAAGGAATTTCCAGATCGTTCAGTTTGTTAACACGTGGATAACAAACTTAACGAACTCATTTCAGACTCCCGCATGTGCTTCCTCACGTGGTCACTTAAGTGGCTTATCTAAAACGCGCCTCAGACACGTCGTTTAGATGCATTTGATTTCTGCTGAGAGCAGCTGAACTGCACGTGAGTTTCTTAAGCAATTAGAGGCCTTAAAACGTTGCCGTATTTATGAATTCAACTTAGATTCATTTGTCAGCTTCACAATATGTAATAACTATGCCCAATAGTTATTATAGGTGGCTCTAATGGTTTGTGCATTATAGTTTTCGATAGCTTGGGGTGGGCGCCTGTCGTGGGTTTGTCAATAAATCGCCTGAGAGAGTGGTTTGCTATGGTTTTTCCTTTTAGCATTTTGTTGTCTTGATAATATCTCTGGATTTTAATTCAGATTAAGGGGTTTTATTATGTTAAATTATGTTGTATTGTTGTTGAAGTAGCAATTGTGGGTGCAGTTGTAATTGTCATGAGCACTATTGTGTGAAACTTAATGTGTAAAACTACTCTCTAATTCGATTATAAAGGAAAAATCTGTAGTGAACAAGACTTGATGCTTAGGTTATCCTATGTATTATATTTGAGCTTATGCTAGCATTGTATTTCCGTTCTTGTGAGGGTGTATTATTGAATGTTTTTAGTCCGCAATGCAAGATTTATTTTCCTATGAAAAAAAGAAAAAAAAGAAAATACTACGCCCTCACAAGTGGAATTGCCATAATGATATAAAGAAATTGATTGATTGTATAAGAGATCTTGTAGCATGGTAAGGGAATAAATTAGACCACCCGTAAAGTATTCTTGAAAACTGTAATACATATACAAAATCGGATGACAATATGCCGCACATCAGGTTTCACATGATGTGTCATTCAATAGTGCATACTAATTCAGTGGCATGTTATTGATGAGATAATAGAATTAATTTTTACTTAATAAATGATAAAAACTTATATCCAACGTTGAAGCTGTAGCATTACATTGTTGAGCGTATGAATTTTTAAGATACAAAGAATGAATGGATAAGAGAAAATTGTCAAGATTGCCAAGATTGCAAGATAGCATGATTCAAGCCAAGTAGCTTTACATGTTGGAAGCTTCATTCTGATAAAGCATGTTCCGTTACAGTATGTTTATGCAGTACGGCAAAGCAAACCGACTGGCCAAAACTTGAATATTGAAAGCACAGGCACCGGAACAAGTTTAAGCCCACCATGGAGCTTCACCAGTTCTGAAATCTGTTTCCGTCCATGGAACGAAGACTACCTTACCATTTTCAACGTTGGCATGAGCCAATGCCAATGACTGCACCAAAAAAGTAGAATGGAAGTTCATTATTATCATCAGTTTTGCTATTATGAAATAGAATATATGCCATACTTGATTGCCAACATAACTTGGAAAGAAATAAAAAACCATGAAAGCTAGCTAAAAATCCATGACAATAATCTAGTCAAAAGCAAATTCAGACCAAGCCAAAAATGAGGGGATTCTAGTCAGTTCTTGTCAGTCAAGTGACGACCTTGTTAATTCCTTGTTTTCTCATCATTTCTAGTAATTCTCTAAGTGACAAGAGTCTATTGTCATAAACAAGATTCAAATAGAAACAAGAAGAAAAGATAAAAGCTAACTAAAAAAATAAAAAAACCGGTGACAACAACCTCATTACAAGCAAAATTCACACCACAGCAACATGAAATGAATATTATATTTGCTAAGCGTTTCTGAAGCATTGTAGAATACTAAAACTCGAAGGGTGCATTTCCTTGTCTATGACTCCCCCAAAAATGAAATAAGCGAGGAGGGGCACTTCTAATAATGTTCCGTACGAAGAATGGCTCTCAGGTCTTCGTAAGCATCAAAATAATTATCATTTCAATAGCATATTCATATGATCCTCTAACAAAAAAAGTTAAGGGGATTCCATCTTGCTAGAACATACAAGTTCTAACCTGTTCTCCCTTATAAAAAGTGGACCACATAAAATTTCAGGACGTTGCTTTCAACAGTACATGAAAGAAATACACAAAAACTCCCAGTTACCATCACAAGTAATTTCACCAATGAATGTGCATCACTCATGACATAATTGTCTTCTGAAGAGAGACAACTGATATAACCAAGTATAACGGACCCAAGTTATGTATTACTCACCAATGGAGCAGGCCCTCTCACAACTCTTCCTTGGTTATTGTATTGGGATCCGTGGCAGGGACAGATGAACTTGTTCTCAGCTGAATTCCATGGCACCACACATCCAAGGTGAGTGCAGACAGCATTGATTCCATATGATGCAAGTGTTTTGTCTTTTTCCACAACAAGGTAGGTTGGATCTCCCTGAAATTCATAATCAAATTCAAATAAGCTTTCATAATTCTAGTTCATGATCTCACAATAACATAATATTGAATGGCAAGAAGAAAAAATGTTTTGAGTTTGTATTTTTTTAAAACCTATGAATCTACTTGTAGAGCAACCTTTCACGTACGAGAAAACTCCATGCATCAAGGGAATGAGTTCACAATATGAGCTACAGAATAAGTTGCAAATGTGAGAAATCCTGCTTCACGTGTAAACACAACCAAAAATTGAGGTTCATGGCAATTACAGATTATCTCATGACAATTTATTAAGTTTTTTAGAACCAAGAGTCAAGTTTGCAATGAACTAAGCAATAATTTTCAAAGAAATTGATTTGTACCTTCAATCCTTCGGTGAGGGTTCGGTCCCCAGGGCCGTGCGTGTTAAGCCAATCAGCGGCAATGATGTCATTGCCAATGGCATCCTTGGCAGTAGTACCACCACCAGCACTTCCTAAACTGTTGTCATATTTTAACAGGAGTGAGTTAAATCAATAAAACAGAACTTTTCCACAGCAAGAAAAGCGGCATATTAATGATCGATAAATGATGGCAAACTATTTGAAGCCTAATAAACATCCAAGGCTTGGGATCATTGCCAACTATAGAAGAATACAAGAAACCAGTGACAAGATAAACCAAAATTGAGTCTAAATTATTAAGGCAATCAAAGAGTATATTCTAATATTCAATCTGTTTCATCTCCCCCCTGTTGTATCTAAACCAATTCTACACATAAATAAGATACTTCACCAAATTTTACTAAGAAAATCATTGTGTCATCTCTTTTAAAATAGATGAATTTTATGAGCTCCAAGGACCAAGATCAAAGTAATCTAGACTTCTTCTTAATATAATAGAAAACTTTCCAAAACAATTGGAGGCAGTAAGAAAAATATATAATCCAGCCGGTCCCCCCAACAGACACACACACACACACAAAATAAAAATAAAAATTCTTTCCAAGCCAATATTGATCAAATTGAATTGTGTTATTTGCCCACAAAAAAATGGGGGGGGGGGGGGGGGGGGGGGGAGGATGCTTTACATTGTCCCTGCCAGTTAAAACTTAAACATAGTTTCCAAGAAAAATTGGGAATACATTTTCTCCAAGTTCATAGAAATCTTGGGTTAGTTTCCTACTTACACAAAAATATTTGAAATAAAAAGGAAACTAAGAAACATATTCACCATACCACTTGTAATTCAGTTAATGTTACAGTGTAGCTTTTTAAGCAATGATCAAAATCAGCTAAGAGGTATAAGCTTTGATAATTGTCATGAACCATAAATCATAACTCACCCAGGTGGGGCAAAGAAGGTCGCATAAGGAACCAACATAAATCCAGTGGGAAGAGAAACAGCACCCAAGAGAAGCAAATTCATGAGCTGCCTCTTGCCCATATCAGGCACTCTATCAGCTGGAATACTTGTAGCCTGGCACTTGATCTTCATTCCCATTGGATTCTTTGTCACCATCTGGGTCCTTGCTGGTTTCACAAGAAAAGCTCTTGATGGACAGAACATACCACCCTTGCTTGAGCATAGCTATTTCAAGAAGCTTGGTAAAATTAGTATCAAATAACGCTACACACATTGTTTATAATTCAAGAAAATTTATTTTCTTTTTTTCTTTAATGGGAACTTACCTGAGAAGGAGTTGCTGAGGAGAGAGAAGAGGAGGAAGCCATTGTGGAGAATTATTGGAGGCAACCGAGTGAGTCTTTGTATTTCAGTTGATATCATGAATATGATTCGAGTAATAACGGCCACAACAAGGAAATGGATAAGGCCATCTACCCCTTCGCGCCACATAGCCACAGGTTTTAAGAGATTGTGATTTTATTTCTCTTCCACACGTGGCTCCTCCCTCATCCCAATGCTTGGGCCCGCTCGTAATTTCCAGAGCCTGTTAATATTCAACACAACTACAAATCAATTGGGCCTTTGAAGAAAAGCGCTGTAATCTAAGAGTGAAACTATTAGCACCCTCAAAAATCCCTTGTAAACCCCTTTCATAGAGTTACAATTTTATTCCTGTTTAAAATAACATAAAAGGACGTCAATGAGCTCTTGGCAAACCCTGTGCTCCGAGTCCCACTTTAAATCTTTATATATCCTTCACTATATCATGATTCATGCATATAGCTTGATATTAACAACTTATTTTATTTTGAATGGACCTCAACAAAAGTCAAATTAAAACGAAAATAAAAAACTTGAATTAAAATTTAGAAGAGAGAAAAAATAATTAGATGAAAAAAAATGCAAACCCATTCTTTCTTCTTTCTTTCATTTTTCTTCTCATTATTTATGTTACATGTTATATTGTTGTTAAAACTAAATAAAAAATAATTATTAGATTCCTTACAATCAAATTCAACATGTTGAGATATTATGATAAGCTGGTTGTGTCAGCTAAGCTGGTTTTACAAGCTTGATTCAGCTGCTAACTACATTGAAGAATGTTGATCAAATGATGATGATTTGTGTGTACAAATTGTGAGAATTTGAGTAACTAGCTTATAGTATTTGATGTAGCTTAGAGTATATGGTATAAATGAATGACAACTGGCAATTCGTAATTGGTTAAAATGATTCAGTTAGTTCAGATTTTGTAATTATATCAAAGTTAGTTACAACTGTGAGTGTATATAAATAGAGTTGTACCAATTAGTTTGCATGCTTGATTCTTATTCAATAAAATTTCCAGATTAATTTGGATTCTTCTTATTCATTTTCTCTTCATTTTCTCTCCTTCCAAATAGACTAACAATTCTAATATGGTATCAAACCATGCAAATATGAGTGATCTAAACAATAAGCTTTATCCTCAATCTCTATAAACTTCATTCAACCTGTAAAACTCGATCGATTGAATTATCTCGTGTGGAAAGCTCAAGTTTGTGCTTCAATTATAGCTAATGGACTTGAAGGTCTCATTACTGGTGAAAGTGTTTGTCCCAATCGTTATCTTACTTAAACAGAAGGAGGTTCTAGCAGGTCTGCAGCTTAAAGTTCACAGAGGCAGTAGAATTTAGAATATATCTCCTAGATGAAAATAAATAAGCTTTTATTGAGTTGGATGCTCTCATCAATGGTGGATAATGTATTGATTATGGTGATCCATTGTGAATCTTCATTTGAGCAGTGGGAGATGCTTGCTCAGATCTTCATGTCACAGTTAAAGGCAATGTACATCCTCTGAAGATGCAGATCTAGTCTATTAAGAAGGATCTCTATTTGTTAGTGATTACTTTAACAAAATGAAAAAGATAATTGATAGTTTGACCATTGGTGGTAAGCACTTCTTTCTAATGAACTGATCATGCATTTACTTACTAGACTAGATGATAGCTATGAGTCTCTTAGGACAAATATACTCAATAGGCTTGAAAAAGAACAACTCATTGTTGAAAAAGTATATTCAATAATGCTTAGTCATGAAAATAAACTTGAGATGAGTAAAGAAAAATTTAGCATGAAATCTTGCATGATATATCTGCTAATTTTGCTAACAAAGGATATAATTTTAATAAAACTGGCTATTGAAATTGAAGGACACTAATTCTGGAAATGTTGGAGGATATGATGGTAATAATAACCCTTATGGTGTTGATTTTATTATGGAAAAGAATTCATCTGTCAAATATGCTTCATTCTTAAGCATGGATCATATAAATGTAGAAACAAGTTCAATCAAGGCCTTGTTCCTAGAAACAGAGCCTTTGGTGGATTTAGGGCTAAAAGAGGTCAAAATTATAGAGCATTTGGTTTATGGTCAGGCTAATTTTGTTAGAAGTTTTGGTTATCTAATGCTGTTGGTTTAGGATCTGTGTTTCCTACATAGAGTGGACCGCTATTTCATGGCTATGTGGCATATCAGGCTCCAAATTTTATTCATCCTCAGGATGTGCTAGAGTTTTAAGGAGTTAATGGCAACTACAGTAGTGGTGTTTTTCATGGACTTGAAGCTACTAATATGTTGCAAGGAATGTCAATGTTCCTAACAAGATTTCTTCACCATTAGCAAATTATAATATTGTTGATGATTCAACATGGTAACTTGACTCTGGTGCAACTAATCATGTAACTTAGGATACAAGTATCTTCATTTCTTGCTTAGCTTATATTGGTACTGAAAAGTTACGTATGGGAAATGGCATGGGGCTGTCTATTCATAGTATTGGCTATGCTATTATTCAAACTCTATCTGTGTCATTTTTTTTATCAGCATAACATATTACATGTCCTTACTATTATAAAAAATCTTCTTAGTGTTTCAAAACTACTTCTGACAACAATGCTTTTATTGAATTCTATGACATTGTTTGTTTTGTCAAAGCCAATAATACATGAATCATATTGCTTAAAGGGATTGTTAGAGGAGGATTGTATTAGGTTAATAATCTAATTTCAGTTTGTGATGATTAAAAGTTTCATGCTTCTATGTCAAATTTGTTTAAACCAATTTCAGTTTCAAAAATAGATTTAGTGTCCATGAGTTTATTGTCTATGTTTACTCAATTTAATTCATCTAGAAAATTGTCTTAGTCTCCAAAGTTTGTAAACAACTTAGAATTCAATAAAACGACCTCTATGACTTTTGTTGCTTCAAATAACAAATCAGTCGATTACAATTTACTGCCTAAAAGAATCAGACATCCCATTGTGCATGCACTAAAACATATCATGAGATGTTAGGTTCTATCTTAGTATTGATTGTTGTGCAAATTTTAATGTACTCGCAAATGCACGAATCTATTGTAGTATAGATCAATGGTGACGAGTGTCGATCCCACGAGGAGGTGGATTTTAATTGTGTGTAGAATTAATTTTGTAAATGGGGGATTGGGTTTGTGGTGGAAATGATTTGGAATATGCTAAAACTTAAATTAAAATGGCGAGAATAAATTCTAAAATTGGAATTGAAATGGCGAGAATAAATTGAAGAGAATTCTATTGAAATGACGTACTTGGGTATCTGGATCCGTATCAACATGCATCATGGGCTAAATATTCCTTATTAATACCAATTAAATCATGAGGGGGGAATCCACACCTCATGAACCACACTCTAATCAATATGGTGCTAAGGGCTTATTGTGCCAAATAATAATAACCTTATACTAGAGAGCCGGTGTAACCAAGGCGGTATCTAGACAAGATCAGTATTATTTATCGACGATAAGTCAAATCATCCACAAAAACTAGAGGGGAAAAGAAAATAAATTTACCAAATAAAGCTCATGACACATGTTGAGACTTCATCTTCAACCCAAGCTTGAAAGGAAATTAGCTACTCATAATTGAACTAGGGGCAAAATGGGAATTTATTAAAATACAAAGAAAATACAAGATGGAGAAGGAATTACAGAAAATGGATCCCAAAAATGAATTCAGAGATATCAAATTAGGGGGGGAGCCCCCTTTTTATAGATACATAGAGTAAATCATGGCCATCGGATTAAAAACAGTTTGGACGCTCAGGATTGCGCCACGTCATCAGTCAACAGTACGCAGTTTGACCACGTGGATGAACAGTAACACGGTTTGACCCGGGTGAACAGTGACACGGTTTGGTTGAAAATAATCCTGTGTGATGCATGTACCGTACGCGAGATTTTTCGTCCACTGATATGCTGCCACGTCACCATCAACAGTACATAAGAATTTTAGTCCTACAAGATCGTGACACCTCATCAGTCAATGCCACATCATCGGTCAATGCCACATCATCATCCATCTATGTGAACAGTATCGTGAACAGTAACGTATACAGTACTATACACGTGAATAGTACCATACATGTGAATAGTGCCATTTTTCCTTTTATGCCCCTCCTAAGGTTTTCGACCGTCCTGAGTTCAAAAGTGATGTCCGTTTTGCCATATGATCTCTCCTTTATTGTGAAATGACTATAATGCTCCTAAAATACATAAAATACTTAATTAAAATAAAACACATGTAATTAAATCACAAGAAGGTTAAATACATAAAAGTAAGGGTTGTTAATAAGACTTGAAATGTAAAATGACGGTTTTCTCCTTTATAAATATGCATTTTCTAACACTCAACATTGATCAAGTTGTTCCACTTGAGTTTTGAGATGCTTGTCAATTTAGAACGTGTCATATGCAGTACTTTCCTTCTATAGTACTTTCCTTCTATAGAAACTTCAACCACACAACTTCTTTAACTTCTCCATGCTAATCTTTGAGGTCAAGCTCTAATTCTATCTTCTCAAGGCTATTATTACTATTTGTTTATCTTAGATGATTATATAAGGTTTACATAGATCTTTCCTCTCATGGTTCAGTCACACACCTTGTTAGTATTCATGAATTTAAAAAATATGATTGAAAATAATCTTAACAAAAAATAATAATAATAAAGTGTCTACAAACAGATTGGAGAGGTGAGTTTAGGTCATTTACATTTTATCTCCCAAAACAAGGGATTTACTTCAGGTATCCATGTCCTTATATACATCACTAAAATAGGAAAATAGAAAGAAAATATAGGCATATAGTTGAAACTGAGATAACCCTCTTCGATGAGGCTCATCGTCCTTTGAAGTTTTAGTGGAATGCCTTTCACACTGCCATATATCTCATTAATAGACTTCCCACACCTGTCTTAGATGATAAGTCTTCTTTTAAGATGTTTTTTCATAAGATCCCCAATTATATGACAATGAGGGTGTTTGACTGTCTTAGATGATAATCATCACAAACTTGCATTTAGAAGTGAAAGATGCATATTTCTTGGCCACAACTCACTCTACAAGGGTTATCAACGTCTTCATTCTTTAGGAAGAGTCTACATTAATAAGTATGTAATTTTTTATGAAACATTTGCTTCCTTTTAAGTTTGGTGTTGATTATTTCTCATCTTTAAATTCTTGGTCATCATTATATTCATGTCCTATCAGTTCTTTTTTTACTTTCTCTTTCACATAGCCTGCAGTTCAACTTGATGATTCTCTATCTCAATCTTTAGCAGCATTTGATTCACCTTTACCCTCACCCCATTTACCTTCTCCAGAACCAAATACACATATTCAGACACCTAATCAATCATTTCCAGTCCATCATCTATCTCCATTTGCTCCACTTATTATAAGTCATCCTATGATAACTAGATCCAAAGCAAGTATCTTCAAACCCAAAAGAGCTTATATAATAACTTGTTGACTTAAACCAACTAAGTCTTATTCAATTTCAAACATTGTTGGACAATCACACCTGGACTCTGGCTCAACCTACATAAAATGTTGAAGTTGTAGGAAGCAAATAGGTTTTCAGAGTCAAATACAACTTTGATGACAGTGTTTCTAGGTATAAGGCTAGACTAATAGCCAAATGGTTCCATTAAACTCAAGGAATTGACTATAATGAGACCTTTAATCTTGTGGTTAAGGCATCCACTGTCAAAGTCATTCTAAGCCTAACTATTATGAATGAATGTTCCCTAAGGCAAATTGACATTAACAATGCTTTTGTTAATGATTTTTTGATAGAAGAAGTTTATATGTGTCAGCCAAAAGGCTCTATGGATCAATCTAAGCCGAATCACGTATACAAGCTTCAGAAGGCATTGTATGACCTTTAATAGGCTCCTAGAGCTTGGTTTGACAAACTTAAGCAAGTCTTGAAATTTCAATGGGGTTTTCAAAACTCCAAGTTAGATATTTCTTTCTTTTTTAAGAGGGTTAAAGGTCAATTCTTGCTTATTCTTGTGTATGTAGATGACATCATTGTGATAGGCTCCTGTTTTTATTTGACACAGCAGTTTATCTTCGAACTTCAATCCACTTTTGCTCTCAGACCTTGGAGAGCTGAACTACTTAGGATTTAAGTTACTAAAAACAAGTCTGGTCTCCATCTATCACAAACCAAATGCATAGATGATTTTCTTCATAAGGTCAACATGCAAGATCATACTCCTTGTTCAACTCTTGTGGTGGTATGTATTCCTCTCACTAAAACTGATAGCAAAACTTTTGATGATGTTACTCTATGTAGAAGCACTATTGGTGCTTTGCAACATGCAACTTTAACCAGGTTAGAGATAGTTTTCCTAGTAAATAAATTGAGTCAGTTCTTAGCTGCTCCAACCATCAATCACTGGCAGGCAGGTAAAAAAAATCCTCAAATATTTGAAAGGTACTTCACATATAGGCTTACAATTCCACAATCATGATATGTTGCATATTGATTGCTTTAATGATGCAAATTAGGCAAGTGAAAGAGATGATAGAAAATCTATAACTGGATATTCTGTTTTCTTTAGTCCTAATATGGTTTCATGGTGTTTTAAGAAGTAAACAGTGGTCTCTAGGTCTAGTACTGAGTCAGAGTATAGGGCCCTAGCAACGGCTGCCTCTAAGGTTATATGGATCAAATCCTTACTCATTAAACTAGGTATTTCCCTTAATTACAACCCTTATTATCTAGTGTGACATTCATAATGCAGATGTTTTATCCAGCAATCCCAAGTTTCATTCTTGTACCAAACATATTGCACTTGATGTTCATTTTCTAAGGGAAAAAATTACTAATCAGAGTCTTCAGGTGTGCTACGTTCCTAGCTCTGACAATACAGCTGACATTCTAACATTTTGAGCTTGTGAGGAGATGTTGGGATGTTATGACAAGCTGGTTGTGCCAGCTAAGCTAGTTTTACAAGCTTGATTCAGTTCCTGATTATACTGAAGCATGCTGACCAAATGATGATGATTTGTGTGTTTACGAGTTGTGAGAATTATAGTAACTAGTTTATAGCATATGATATAGCTTAGAGGATATAGTATAACTGAATGATAGCTGGCAATTTATAATTGGTTAGAAGGATTCAGCTTGTCGAAATTCTATTAGTATACCAAAGTTAGTTGCAATTGTGAGTGTATATAAATAGAGCTGTACCAATCAATTTGCATGCTAGATTCTTATTCAATAAAATTTCTAGATTAATCTAGATTCTTCTTATTCATATTTTCTTTTCATTTTTCTCTTCATTTTCTATCATTCTAAACAGACTAACAATTCTAATACAACATAAGAATGGAACAATAATAATACAATATTTTTAAAGTAATATTATTAAGCATAAGTCAATTTGGTCATGTTTGATTCTTTTCAAGTCTTAAAATTATTTATTCAACTTCAACAGAGTTACGTTTTTTTTCTTTTTCCCGTAGAAAATGATAGTTCTCAAGAAGGTGTAATATATATATATATATTACGCTTCCAGATTTCAATGCTATTTTAGGGTCTGTTCGGTATTGTTTTTGAATTGGTGTTTTCTGAAAATAAAAATAAGAATTAAGATAGTGTTTTGCAATTGGTATATTTTGAATTTAAGTATGCTTCTGGTATCTTTGGTTATATCCTATATTTTAAAAATGAAAAAAGTAATATATGTTTGGTAGACTCAATTCAGTAGGATAAAAATAGTAAATATATATATTCGGTGATACAATTTTCAAAAATAGTTTTTACCAAACATTTAAGTCATACTTATAGTTAAAAAATAATTGTTTAACTAATACACATACATACATACCATAAATAATTTAGTATTAGCATTAATGAAAAAGGTTTTATATTGTCATTGCTTTTACACTATAATTAAGATATACATTACAATACATATAATTCAAATAAAAATAATTATAAAAAATTAAATCATAGACATCATGCATTACGTGTATAATTATGCTATATGGAGGTTGTAATTCTATCACTCATGGCATTTATCTCTAGAGCACTTACTAGACATATATCAATACTAGTAAGTGACCTACGAGTATCTCCTTTTGTAGATCCATATCTTGTTACTAAAAGTTGAAAAAAATAACATATATCAAATTTTAATCAAATTAAAGAAACTGCTTTTGGAGTTAATCAAATTCAACATAGCATGAAAGTCATTTCAGCAACGTGTCATAGATTAAATGTTGAATACATCAAAATTAAATTTAGAACATTCTATTACAAATTGACCAATTCCAACTAATCTTTTGCTGAAATGTTTTTGACTCATTCTTTCATAGCACAACAAAAATCTAACAAATAGAGGTGGAGCATTAACCACAGTAGTGGAGACAAAGCAAAGATAGAGTGGCAGCAACAGCAGAGACAGAACAACAACAGCGACAAAGACGGACCAGTTGCAGTAGTAGAGACAGACTAGTAGCAATAGAAGAGACGAATGAACAGCAGGGAAGAGAATATGTATAACATGAACCGATTTTACCCATGGAAAGAGAGAGCTGTGATAGTGAATTGTTGTTGAAAGACACGTGTAACAGCTATAAAAAAAGAGAGAGAGAAAGCTATGAGTTTAAATCACAATAAAGAGATAAGATTTTAGGAGATAGAAGAAAGATTGTTTGGATTTTGTTTTGTGATTTATTTTAGAGTCTAGTTTGGAATTCACTAAGAACGTGTTAAACACATTCTCGATTTTATAACTATAAAAGAGAATATGTATATTTATTTATAATTTATTTATTTATGAATGTGTTAAGCACATGCTGCTGTTTCCTGTCCTCTCTCTCTTCAGTTTCCTGCATGCGTGAATTCAGTCATGGGCCCACAACTAATTTAAAAAATAAATTTAACATGGTGTGTGAGCCAATATCTGCATTTAACAATCAATTTTTTTTATTTTTTTTTGCATTTAACAATCAGTTTCTTGTCCCTTCTCTCTCTCTCTGCATCTCTCGTATGTCTTTTAACTGTGCATTTAACGTGAGCCAATATGTGCATTTAACAATCAGTTTCCTGTCTTCTCTCTCTCTGCATCTCGCATCTCTTTTAGCTGTTTATCACACAACCAATATCTGCATTTCCAACCATGCGTTTGCTCGATTTCAGCAACAACAAAAAAAAGCGTCCATAAGGAAAAATGCAAAAATTTGGTGCATTTCAAAGCCAAAAATGATCACAAATACAATATTTCCCAAATCAACTTATCACATAGAAATTATCACAAATCACGTTATTAATTTTTTTTTTTTACAGAATTATCATTATTCCTATCACAAAATATATATTTTTAATTATTTGACAAAAAATGATACAAAATATTGATTATGTACGAATGAGAGATAGAGAGAGTTAAATAGGACTTTAACGATGACTTAAACGGAGGGGACGTTTGTTCGTTTCCGGTTGTTCTGTTGGTGGCAGCTCTATTGTAGATCGATCGTGTCCGTTGTAGATCGTTCGTCAGCAGGTGTTGGGGACGAGTTCTGTTACTGCTTGCAGCATTGGATGGTGATGGGGATGAGTGGAGAAAGGAACACGTGAAGAATGAAGGGGACGGAGTAAGGAACGTGTGAAGAACGGAGGGGACGAAGTTTTGAGAACGAGAATGAGTGGAGGGGATTAAACAAATCTGGAGAACGAGTGGCTGGGGAGGGGGGAGAATAAGTGGATAACGTTTCTAACCTGATTTGTTAATCGCCATGAAATGAACGGATTCCATTAGACAACGCTATTAGCTTCTTTGTATGTGCTTGGGAAACAAAGTGTAATTTTTAGCCCCAAGCAGGTAAGCCCTAAGCTAGGACCTAGTACAGGTACCTTGATTTGTAGCCCAATACTGAAGCTATATGGAAGTAAGAAGGGGAACAATTGACAAACAAGACCAATTCAGTGATAATTAATTTGTTTCCCGGCCGTAATCACGATTCAAAACCCCAAAATATGCATCAATCATATGCCATAGAAAATAATGGTATAATCATCTAACGATTAAACATGGGAATTGCATAGTACTTTTCTCGGCTGAATTGGCACAAGAAAAGAAACCACCAAGTACCCCAGTACACTGGATCTCAGATTGGGTTATTCGATGCTCAAATTGTAGCTGCAGTTAAAAAACACATCCTTGTGAATTGTGATCGAGAGTCATACAATAACTATGGATAAAAATAATAATACACGCAATGTTTCTCTTTCTCTCTGGCTCTCTGCTATATAGCTGGCAAGTACCAAAAAGACAGCCATTGCCTTGTAAAGAACATAAATAATAATGATGTAGGTTTTTTATTTTGTCTCAAAGTAGACAAAGCCCCACTAGCTATTGCTCGTCTACATTCTATTATAAACTGAAATGTACAATCATTTTGGTATCTGCATGGGTGTATGGCATCAAACATGCACTCATCATCATGTGCTTCATTTATATCATATCTCTCCAAGCGTGCAGGGTGCAAACTAGCCCTCTGAATCTTATCAATTCCCCTTAATCTATTTGTGTAAGCAAGTTATAATATAAAGAAAAACTTACTTTAGGCTTTCTCTTGCACCTATGCAGAGAAAGAAAGAGAATCCATTATCACCAAATAAGGGAAGACACCCAACAACAAAAGTGAAGGGAGAAAAATTAAATAAGTTGCATAGTCTATTGAGAAATAAATGAATTAAGAGTACGAGATGAAGCAATACTTTGAATTTGAAGCAAAAGCCCTTAAATATATATATATATATATATATATATATATATATATATATATATATATATATGGAACGTTCTTCAAAGGCACTTCGAAATGATGAAAAATTTAAAGCTGTTTGGCTTCTTCTGATATCTCTAGCGAAGCTTTTTGTCTCCCCACAACTCATTTCTAAGTATTTTATATAAACTTCCCAATATTCAAGTACTGAATCGGACTATAATTTATTCATCACAAGTAAGGAAGTTGACTCTCTCACTTATTAGAATCCTATGGAGGTACCGTTTGTTTTATTTTATTATTCATATGGTAATTCTTGTAAATTATATATATCTATGATGCTGTTTGGATTTGATTGTGCATGCTTTTTTCTCGACAACAAAATTATTTTAGTAATAGTAGTAAAGGGAAATATATCTACATCCGGCTACTGTCGTGAATACTTTCTGCAAAGATAATACTCTGTTAAAGAAGAAGAAAAAAAGGAAACTAGCTCCATGTGGGTTTGGAGCACTAAAGCAAATAGCTTAGGTCAAAGAATTCAATCGATTGGTGAATAATTTCAAAAGCAGGTGTACTCGAGAGTGTTATGTTGGGGTGCCTTTTGCACTTAAATTGACCGCACATATGATTGTTTTGGCTTACAAAGTGGTGAGAATTCTGCTGTGTGTTCCCACTAACTTTATTAACTTGACAAATATATAGACATTGAAATTGTGAACGAAAGAGACTAAGTTTATTTTTGTTTTATTATTTACCGGCATCAAGATAGTTGAAGCTTTTATTTAGAAAGTTCTACAATTTTTTTTTTGTTAATATAATTAAATTGTAATTTTTTGGCTGTGTCTGTCCTTTGAACCGCAGGTTTAATTTGCCAAATCGAACTTTTTTTGGCACTTCGTCATCCATCTGAAGCTTTATTCATCATGCATACAACATGAGATTCATAGTTTCTTCTACATTCATATACATACGTGTATATATTCCATTTGACGAACATATACATAAATGCATAGACTTTATGCACAAGTGCTAAAGCTATGTATATGGACGTATGTGTTGTATTGTATTGCGCATGGATGTGTACTTATTGTAATATCCCTTGTGAAATTTTGGTAAATTTCTCAAACTGGTCCCATTTCAGACTATAATGAGGCAAATTTTAAAGGAAGCAGTTCCACTCAACTCCAATCCTTAATAAATGGCTGCTCTATCAACGACAAATATTTGGTTGTTTAGGTCCACAAACAATTAATCCTCATAAAGATATATTTTATTCAATTATAAGACTAATAATATACTTGAATTTATATTTGTATCCACCAATATAACATTAAATTTTCACTCTTTGAAGTGAGTAATTAATTAAGAAAATAATTTCATCATTGACTCAATTTTTGAAGAAATCCATAGAGATGGCAAATAAATTTAGATCCAACTTGCATTAGCAAAGATTTAGAAGATATAGATTTGTAAAAAAATCTAGATTTGCATAATAGAAAAGGGATCCGAATGTAAAAATTGAGGAGCTGCACGGATCTAAACTTGCATCCGAAAAATCGAATATCCAGATCTGCATATTTTCTAAAAATAAATTAAATCAAAAATAAAATTTATATAGGAACACACAAACCTTAGGCTAAAACACATTACATATAAACATTATAATAAGCCTAAATAGTAAATACCCATGAATATTATTTTAGATTTATTTATATTGGATGATTATTTTTATTTTTTAATAATTAAAATACTGTAAATTTATAAATACATATTTTAATTGTACAAATTTAAATATTCAGAATATCCGTTGTGGATATTATCCTCATCAATATCCGGATTTCAAAATATCAGTGCAAATCCAAAATCCGAATGCGCCTAAGAATACAATTGGTGTCGCTCAGTCAACATTATACCGTATACTAAATTCAATTTAATGCATCACCATTCACATGCAGAATTGCAAATGTTTTGTCTTATTGACAGTCTTTTCCATTTTGCAAGGAGAGAAGCTTTAATTCAATGAAAGGACGTGAACACAAGCTGTCATTCTGCCACAATTTGAAAAAGAAAAAAAAAAAAAATTAATGCTGATCAGATTGTAATATTTGGAGGCTTTTAATTCTTAAATAAAGAATGGTGGGAGTGGATCTTGGATGATGAAGACTTTCAGTAGGAGTAGTTACATGGTTTGGTGTGAAGAAGGCAAAAATTCAAACTTGTCATTGTCCCTGTTCTTGTCGAATGATATTATTTATATATATGTATAATGTGAGTGAAGGATTACTTGAGATCGTCTGTCTTTGATATTTCTATGTGATGTGGGCGGAATTTAAAGTAATTTATTTGTAACAAGAAAATTTCTGGTCATGTATACAATTATCGCGGCTTAATTGGAGGAAGCAATTGATTCTATCAATTTTTTTAAGAGAAAAGGTCATTTATATCCCTAACTTTTATTTAAATAGTTAAATAAACTTCCTTAATTTTATGAATAGTCACACAGATTCTATAATAAGATCCTATGACAACTCAAAAAATTAACCTTAAATAAGATCCTATAATAAATATGAAATATCATATTGAAAATAATATAAAATATGTAAATTTTATAAATTATTTTGAATAGCAAAAAAAATAATTTAATAGTATTAATGTGTAATATATGTTTTAATATTAATAAAAATCTATTTCGCAGATTGATAATACTAAAATAATTGTGTTTAAAATTAAGAATAATTTACAAAATCTATATTATATAATTTATCTATAATTTTTTATTACTTTTTATGGTATGTCCACATCATCATAAATTTTATAAGTTAAGTTTTGAATTAATGGATTTAAGTACTAATTAAATCTTTCAAGACTTATTAATAATAGCTTAATATCAAAAATAATTTGCAGGAGATACATATATTCTTTTATTGATTATAATAGTTTGTTTACTTGTATTTATATGATATGTTATTTATTATATAAAAAAAAAAATCAAGCTTGCCTTCCTTTTTTATCATTTTGATAGAGTGGGATTTCAGATTTATATTTATTATAAAATATTTTAGTATAATTAAACGGTAAAATAGTAAAAATGTGTGATTATTTTTAAAATTAAAAGAGTTTATGTGACCAATTAAGTAAACCTTAGGAGTGTAGGCGGTTTTTTCTCCTTTTTCGATAAATAATCCATGTTACAGAAATGTTTCAAACTTTTTATTTTCTTTTTACTTTTTTAACTATGGCATTACAAATGTATCATATTTATGAATCAGAAAATCATGAAAATTTCTTAGACAGTTCTAATATTGTGCAGTTCAGATAGATGTCAAACGGGCTAGAACTATTATCAAACATACAAAAAAAAAAAAAAAAATTCCTCACGAATATATGCACTAATTAACACAGTTAAACTTATATTCATTTTTACATATTAAATACAAACTGAGTCACCATACAACTAATGGATCAGTATGCAAATAATTTTCTCATTAATTAGTATGTATAAATGCCTCTATTATTAGGTTGATGTTTATAAAGATAATTAAAGAAATTGTCTTTAATTCACAGTAAACAACGATTTTCGTATGGATTAAAATCCTTTTCTAATTTGATCACTCTTGAACTCTTAACGATATTATATTATGTATTATATAATAATAATATATAAATAAAAATTTATTTTTTATATTTTAAATTTATTAACCACCAAACAACATGTGATTTTTTAAACGGATAAATTCAAATGAAGAGAGATCTTAATCCCTCACGTATACTTGAATTGTTTGACTATTCAAACTTGATATCACTTTTAAGATGCCACATGGACAGACATCCGCTTTCTGGTGCATGTGGCAGGAACAATAAACTCCACGTAAAATAAACATACAATGTCCATCGGAGCTCATACGCATATATCGATTCGATTACGAGTATTCTGAGAAATAATAAATTCTCAGTGAGTCCTGGAAGTAATACGTTGCAAAATGTCATTGGCTTGACCTGGAAAAAGTCTAGCAGTTAAAATTGAACTGACAAATTTTCATTTTTAATCTTCAACCAATCTCTTTCAACCTCACAAATGGCATTGACCCTATCTGATTAAAGGCCCCCTTGTTTCGTTCGCAATAAAAGAGAGCATATGTCAATGCAGAGCACTGCTGTAAGACTAAAGAAACAAGTAACAACAGCTGCCCCCTGCCTGCGGCATTTGCCATGGAGTGAAGTCAAGTCTCCAACACCACCACCACCACCACCACCACCACCACAACATCCTCATCGTTTAAAAAATTAAAAAGATAAATCACTCCCCGCGTCTCTCTTTAATTTCTCTTTGTCTATTTGCTTATGTACATGTTGCTTTGTCTACTGACCTGTTGAAACTCGATAAAAATTGTTCAATGGATTTCAGTCTTGAAAACCCTTTTACGAATTTCCATGAATTGTTCAATGATGATGATGAGGATAGCACTGAAACAATACTAGAGTCCCTCTTCCTCGTTGAATCTGACCACATGCCTTCAAAGAGCTACATAAAGACTCTCAAAGACAGAGACCTTTATAATTCTCTTCGGAGTCGAGCTGTCTCTTCAATCTTACAAGTAAATTTAGCACTGATGCTAGCACTTTCTTGAAGCATTCTCTTGTTTTTGTGGGTTCTGATTTATTTTATTTTTAATGTGTTGCTTCAGTTTTCCTGCAAGTTTGATCCCTTTTTATCGTATCTTGCTGTCAATTATATGGATCGGTACTTATCAAGCCAAGAAATGCCGGTAAAAATAAAAATAAAAATATCCTGAACCATGATATATGTCTTTTGGGTAACTTATATTGTGATATCTGACTCCATGTATTGAATATTGATAATGATAATTAGCAGCCAAAACCATGGAAGCTTAGGCTTCTTGCAGTCTCTTGCTTTTCCTTAGCAGCCAAGATGAGGCAAATTGAATTCTCTTATACTCAGTTTCAGGTGAAGTTCAATTCTTGTTGACGCAACACACAATTCTCAATATTTGTTTTCAGTATATGTGTGTGTGTGTGTATAAAGTAACCTTGTCTGAAATCTTTCGTTTAGGCTGATGGGGACCTGATATTTGACACACAAACAATACAAAGAATGGAGTGTCTAATCTTGGGAGCTTTGAAATGGAGAATGCGCTCAATCACTCCCTTCACTTTTCTCTCCTTTTTCATTTCTCTGTTCAAGCTTAAGGACCTAACAGTGCAAAGAGCTCTTAAAACTCGGGCCAGTGAAGTCATTTTCCAAGCTCAAATTGGTAATTTAATTACATCATTGCGCATGTTTTCAAATCTCATATCACTCTTCACAATTAATCTTTTCTCAAACATATATCATTTACGTACTTGCAGATATTATAGAGTTCAAGCCATCGATTATTGCCGCATCAGCTCTCCTCTTTGCCTCTCGTGAACTATTTCCCTTGCAATTCCATTGTTTCAGAAAAGCAATTTCCAACTGTCCATATGTAAATAAGGTAGTTATAATTTCCCATCTAGTAATTAGAATATGTTAATGCCTTCAATCTTCATGGTAGGTTATGGTAACTTTGAAATTATGGGTCTCCCTAAGCTACATATAATGTAATTTACAATAAATCCGAATATAATTATCCATGACCTCTCATTTCTTTTATATCCTCTTGTATTTAATGACTATTTATATGCTACTATTCTGTTGTATTGGATGATTATTTTTGGGTTATAAGTTACATATAATGCAACTTAATATTTTGCAGGAAAATTTGTTGCGATGCTACAACGCGATGCAAGACACATCGATGGACGATGAATACGAGTCAGAAATTGATTTGGTGTCAAGCTCATACACGCCAGTCAATGTATTGGATTGTCGAGTTTCAAGCTCAGGAAGTGATAAGACCAATGTCACCACCACCGATACAAAGGCTACTAGTAGTAGTAGTGACAGTAGTACTACGTCTACTAAGCTTAGCCCTGAGAGAGATACAAAAAGAAGAAAATTGAGTAGCTACCGTAACAATCACAGCATCCAGCTTTCTCAGACCCAACAGTGCTGATGACACTGCTGTGCAGAACAATTTGAGAGTTGCTCTTGATAGCTGTACCTTCAAATAATCAAGTTGGAAATGGTATTGTTATTATTAATTTTAGAAAAAAAAAAAAGAAAAAGAAATGGAAAAGAAAATGGGCAAGAAGTTGATGGGTCTGTGGACAAAATAAAATCACTGCTACAGAATCTGAGTACGGCCCATTTACTGTGTCTTAGCTTAAATTGAAGGTTAAGAAATGAAAAAGTGAACTAGAATCCACTTTATTTGTTTTTTTCAGGAGTCAAGCAGTAGCAGCAAAGCCAAAAGAGCAAACAAAGACAAAACATAACTTTAAATCATACTGTAGGGGGTTGAATTTTTATTGTGTTTCTCTTTTGGTCTTAGTGTGGTTGTCTCTTAGTTTCAGGTAGAGCAATAATGAAATACTAATACTAGGATTAATAACAAAAATGGAAAACTAGATATATGTTTCTTGGAAAATGAAATTGTACTGTAACCCCAAAATACTTTCTAGTAGGGGTGGGTATTTTTCGGTTCGGTTCGGTTCGGACTCCGAACCGAACCGGAACCAATCGATTCTTAAAAACTCAAACCGAACACGAATCGAATTTTAGAACCGAACCGAAATATTTCGGTTCGGTTCGGTTCAGTTCTAAAATTCGGTTCGGTTCAGTTCTAAAATTCGGTTCGCACATATTCTTGTATTTTATAGTTTTAACCAAATGTCTTACTGCATTTTATAATTTTCATCTAATCTCACTGCATTTTACAATTTTCACTTGCATTTTACAGAATATAAGTTCACAACAAGAAAAATAAAATTTTGTGAGTTTACAATTTTGTGATTTAGCATTTTATATTTTTGATTTTGAATTTTGATTAAATTAATTTGTAAATAATTAGCAAGAACCGATCGGTTCTTCGATTCGGTTCGGTTCGGTTTTGAACCGAACCGAATGTAAACCAATCGGTTCTTGTAATTTCAAACCATTCGGTTTTTTACCTTAGAACCGAACCGAACCGAGTTAAGTTTTTTCGGTTCGGTTAGGAAAAAACCGAACCGTTTGCCCAGCCCTACTTTCTAGGAATTTTTTTTTTTTTTCAATTTGACTGTTACTGGAGGAATATTTAGAGGGGGAATATTGTTTGTAGTACTGTGTTTGTGCTTCAGGATTTTGCTATAAACATGTCGGGACTAGAACTGTTATAAATAAATAGGATTATTCTTTCAGTGATTATTTTGTTGAAACAGGAGGTTATAGCAAGTGATAGTTTACAGTTTTGTTAACCGTTTGATGGTCCTGAAATGAGATATTGGCTGGGCCCATCTTGAGATCTCTGTTGCTAGATAATGATAGCTTTGCATATTAGAACCACTGGATAAAATCATTCCACTTTCGTATGTGGACTAAGAACATCACACCATATCTACATTTGTTCTTTTTTTTTAATGCTATTTTTATATTTTTATTATTAAATTACAAATTTACTGAATTATACAGTTAAAGTTATCTCTCAATAGGACAGATATGGGTTGATCCAGATCCAGTCTTATTGTAGATTTCAATTGGGGTCCGCTTATAATACAGCCACTGCATGCCATACAGCCGTTTTTATTTTTTATTTTGAAACCTATTCCCCGTTGGATTGCTTATAAAGGCAATCCAACGGCTTTTATTTTTTACGCATGAAACCTGCTACTGAACGAAAGAATTGGAAGTGGGAACTGGCAAATATCAGTAGTAATTATCACATAGCTACACCAATTTTTTCTAAATATCAAAATTATCAATTTAAATTAGGAAAATGTCAAAGACACCCTCCTCAGCATGAAAAATCTGCATTTTCTTATGGCTGAAAAAATTAATTTGAAACATGTAATGTCTATATTAGTGAGAATAATATTTATATTAGTGTAAACTAAGTATATTTTTTTCTTATTTTCCATTTAACTATTGGATAGTTTTCAAAATAATTATAATTATTCATAGTACCAAATATCCTTATTAATCATCAAATATTGTTATTCTCAATATTAGTTGAAATAGAGACTAATATTAATGGTATAAATTTGTACTGTATACAAGGCATTGTACCATATATTTGATATTTGGATTATACTCACAAAGTTTCTCTTACACAAATTACTTCATACAAATTTATCACAAATTAATTAAATTATTGCATACTTTGTTTAAATTTTTTATTTTGCTACATTATTAAATTATTGCATGTAACATATTTGATCTTGAGTTATTACTAGTACTATAATTAATGATAGTTAAGAGAAAATGAGAATTACCTCCTACTGCCCCCCCCCCCAAAGTTATAATAACGTTAGCTTTATATATCATTTTACTATCCTACCCTTAATCTTACTGTTACCTATAAAATTTAAATATTTTGAAAATACAATTTAAGTAAAATAACTTATATATCCTTAATGATCAAATTTTATTTTATAATAAATTGTAAATTATAGAGAAAAATTACAAGTCGGGAAAATATCCCTAATAGTTGTAAATTATCCATTTAAATTGGAATAACATTTGGTTATATATATACACAATGTGTGTGTGTGTGAAGTAATTTTTCTCGATAATTTATTATTAAATTTATTTAATCATTAGGGTTATATAAGTCATTTCACTTTATTTATACTCTAAAAATATTTAAATTTTATGGCTAACATCAAAACTATATGTCAAATAGTACAATGATATATAAAGCTAACACAGTTAGAGTTACAGGAGAATTTGAACTTATTTTAAAACATGAGAGGGTTTTTCGTTTTTCTAAACAACAAAGGATAATCTTTGTTTTTTTTTTATATTGTTAATAACTGTCATTATAGCAATTATTATTATGATTAAACTAAATTCAGCTTATGATCTTTTTTACGATATTATATATTTTTAATGAAATGTCTTGTATAGTCTATATGATTTTATTTTCTATAATAATAAAAGTTTTAATAATGTTTATATATATAGTCCAATTGAATGTGTTTTTCTAAAGTGTGTATAATTTGATTTTATTTTTTAACCCCGATTGAAACCACTCAATCAAGTCAACAACATACAATTTGTTAAAAATTAAAATTTTAATAATATCAAGCATAATTTTTGAGGTATTATTACAATAATTGTTATTGACATTGTATTGTACCCTTAACTAAATTAACAATGTAACTAGAAAACTATAATTTTAGTGCAACACCGAGAATTAAATAATTTAGGGAAAAAGATACCTACACCCCCGAGATTTGGAAAAATGATCATATAAAATCTCATGTTTTCACCCAGGGACCCTAAGACCCCTTTGACTATAATACAATTTGGATTTATTGATTCAAAAAAATTGACTTTTAGATTTTTAATAAGTACAAATATAATTTAAATAGTTTACTTTGTCTAATAAATTAATAATATTAAAATATTTTTTAATACATAAAATAATTTTTAAAATGTAAATTATGATATTTATTTTAATTATATATTTGTATTTGTTAGAAAAAATTTAAATAAATCTTTAGGTTAAATATATTTTATAATTAATAAAATATATCTCATGTATTAATAGTATTCAAATTTTGTATACAATATTGAAAATAATTTAAATTTTTAAATATTTATTTTAATATTATGTTTCTATTTATTAAAAATTTTTAGTTTAATATAATATAAGATTGTAAAGTACTACAATATTTTTTATATATGAATTATTTTAAAATGTATATATTGTTACATTTATTTTAATATTACATTTCTACTTCTTATAAAACTTTTGAGTCAATTTTTTTTAATTAATAAAGTCAAAAAGCATTATAGTTAAAAGGGGTTTTAGTGTCTCTCAGTGAAAACTCAGGGATCTACATAATAATTTTCCCAAGCCTTGGGAAGTGACATTTTCATTATTTACGTTTAATTGCATATGTGATTATATGATTTAAGTATAATAATTAAAATTTTAAAGTATAATATATTAATTTGAGTAATACTCACTTATAAAATAGATATTATATAATTCGAGTAGTAATCAATGAAAAATATGATGTATAATCAATTATTACAAATTTATTACACTATTAGTATACAATGAAATAAACTATCACTAAAATATAATAATTGAAAATAAGGCAACATCAATTAAGGTATAAATTACGTATCCAACTATATAAGCATAATGTTAAATAAATTTAATTTTTATGACTCATAAAAAACTATTGCAATTTGGAGCAATAAATAAATAGTTTTAAAATTATAGTCAACATTATTGTTAAATTATAATGTTGAATTTATCTGTAAGAGAAAATTTTCCTTTTAATACTTAATTGAGGAAGCAAAATTAATGTTTTAATATATTTTTCTTTTTTCTTGATTGCATTAATTTCCTAATGTGTTTTTTTATACAAAATATTGTTTAATTTGAAATGCATTTACTGTGCTTAAAGCATTAATTAAAGATAAATAAATGGTGACTTAGTTGAATTGGATTCAAAGTAAATGCTAATTTGCAAATCTTAAAATTTCAATATAAAAATTAATTTTCACTATTCCTGTGATAATCATATAATAAATAAATAATTTGTTTTATCTTAAACATTTGAAAAATAAAAATTTGAGCAGTATATGCAATTGTTAAAAATGAAATTTTGGTTGAAGTGATGAGATATCAAAGAATTTATTTTGGAAAGAAAATGAGTACAATTAATTTGAATTAATAAAATAGGTATATCTATAATGATCAAAAGATCAAGTATAAATAAGTTGAGTTTAAGAAATCTCATGAAGTCAAGAAAGATTAAAAAGAAAAACAAAATGTTCCAACATAATTAGATTAGGTTAGTTCCTAATCTTTTAACTTACAATGTTGATTGTAGTTTATAGAAAATTGAATAGGGGTTACAATAGTGAAATTTTAATAAATTGTTGTAAGTTGATATTTACTGAAATAAGAGGAGTAAAATGAGATTCACCTTAATAATATTATTTGTTTTTTGTAATAAAGGTACCTTTGAATTTTATAATATCAACTTGGAATTTAACCAATAATGTTGAAATATAATGTAGGCACTGAGAGCTTGAAACACAAAAGTAGTGAACTAATTAATTGAAGTAATTGAACCTATAAGTGAGAAAGTTTAACCAAAATATGGAACTTATCTAACCATAGATAAAATCTAAAAAGTAAATTTGGTATCTAACCCAATTTATTAAAATCTTACATAAATAATCGGAATATTCAACACAATACTAGTGAAATTATTAGTTGAAATTCATGTACTAATAAAGGAGAAAGTTTAACCAAAAGTAGGGGATTAGTCCAACGAGAAATGAAATTTACTTATAATTTAACCCAAAATATTGTTACTTAACGAATTTAATAGAAATATTAAACACAAAACTCATGGATTGAAAAGTTGAAATATATTAACCTATAATTGAGAAAAATTAACCAAAATTAGGGATTAGTCCAACCAAAAATAAAATCTTACAAAGTATATTTAGTATTTAACCCAAATTATTGGAATCTTAACTAGATAATACGAACACTCAACATAAAACTAGTGGAATTATTAGTTGAAATAAATGAACCTATATGAGAGAAAATTTAACCAAAATCAGGAAAATTATCCAATGAGAAATAATATATACTTGGAATTTAGCCCAAAATATTGGTATTTAATGATTTTAGTAGGAATACTAAACACAAAACTAATGGATTGAAAAGTTGAAACATATAAAGCTATAGTTGAGAAAGATTAACCAAATCAGGAACTAATAGAACCAAAAATCAAATTTTACAAAGTAAAATCGGTATCTAACCCAAATTATTGAAATCTTACCTCGATAATAGGAAGATTCAATACAAAATCACTGGAATTATTAGTTGAAAGATATGAACCCATAATGGAGAAAATTTAACTAAAATAAGGAACTATTCCAACGAGAAATGAAATTTACTTGGAATTAAACCCAAAATATTGATTTTTAACGATTTTAGTAGGAATAATAAACACAAAACTAATGGATTGAAAAGTTGAAATATATTAACCTTAAATTGAGAAAGTTTAACCAAAATTTGATACAAATCCAACCAAAAATTAAACGCTACAAAGTAATTTGGTCCTTAACCCAAATAATTGAAATCTTACCTAGATAATGGGAACATTCAACACAAAGCTAGTGAAATTATTAGCTGAAACCCTTATATAAGAGAGAAAGCTTAACCAAAATTAGAAACTCATCCTACGAGAATTGAAATTTACTTGTAATTTAACCCAAAATATTGGTATTTAATGAATTTAGTTGGAACAATAAACACAAAACTAGTGGATTGAAAAATTGAAATAAATGAACCAATAAATGAGAAAGACTAACCGAAATTAGAGACATACAAAATAAACTTGAAACATGCACCCATTAAATTGGTATTTAAACAAAAAAATTGGAATATAATTATTTTTATAATTTCTTAACCTTTATTTATGTTAAAAAAAATTTAAAATATTTTTCTCATTTAATTGATTTTTTATGTTTCAGATTTAAATTTTTCATATTTTTTTCATTTTACTATATTTTTTTAAGCATTAAAAACAAATTTTTAAAATTATTTAATGAACAACCGGTAAAATACCGGTTATTCTAGTTTTTGGCAGCGGTTGTATAAGATACAACCCTGCACTGTAAGATGACTCTTTAAATTCATGATAAAAATTGACATCCATTTTTGTTTCAGATCTATCATGGGTTTATATATATATATATATATATATATATATATATATATATATATATATATATATATATATATATATATATATATATATATATATATTTTGCATCTGAATCCAAAATAAAAATAAAAATTCACGCGTACTCCAAACTTATCATGCATTTATCAATTTTACATTTTTACCAAGTAAGTTTTAAAATTTTTACAGATTATAAGAGAGCAACAAATATTTGATAAAAATGTATTGCTATCAACTGAAAAAGTCGAATACATAATTCATCTTAAACAAAATTAAGAAGACACTTTGAATTTCATATAAAACTAATAAATATTTTATTTTATAAGTGTGACATTGATTTTAGTGAGCTAGGTATAAGTTTAATTTGGTTGTAAAAGTAGTCAACCATTGATAGTTAATATATTTTTAAAAATTAAATTAAATTAAAATACTTCTAAATGGATATGGATATGAATTCATAATTTAAGTTAGATCTCTACAAGCTCTAAATTTGTCTTGAATCTATGCATTTAGATCCAAATCCACTTTATTTTAGACTAACGCAAACATACCCCATTACATACCTAATCTTCATAAAAACTTATGATATGTCTAAACTCTAAATGAGTCAGATCCATTTTCAATATTTAAAAGAATAATTAAACGACCGCAAAAACTTTGTATGAAATAAATAAATAAATAGATAAAAAGTATACAATGTGATACGACATGAAGAGATTGGTTAAAAACATGTACAAATTAATGAAACTAATTATAAGAGTTATATACAGTTTTAATCCAACCAATATTTTCGTCATACGTTAATTTCTACGTATTTATTTGTACAAGGTCTTTATGATTGTATCATTATTCTTTAAAAATCTATCAACTTTGTTATACAGCACATGAGCACACTTAATCTCTACCTATCTATAAAGAAGAAGTGATATTAAGTTTAATAGATTGATATTATTGTGTTCTTGAGAATTTCTACAATGATAAATTCTTGAAATCATTGTGTGCATAGTTGAAATAAGCTTTAGTACATATAGCTTCCAAGGGCCTAGTTAAGTGGTTCTCAAGTAACTTTATTCGATTTGCCACCTAAGTTCGATCCTAGAGAGATAGGGGAAAATTGATTTGAATTTTATTATATTAGTTAAGCTACAATACATTACTTTGTATTAAATTGTAAACTGTAAGGCAATTCTATATATAGTGTCGTACGAATTGCGTTAGATAACATACTACTTTTATTTCAATATTTTTATCAAATTAATAATATTTAGATTCATTTATATTTTACTATTATATATTAAAATAATAATTAAAGTTTATTAATTAAAATAAATAATTTTCACCACTGACCATTTCTTGCCACTGCATGTCGCCATACTTTAGTGTCTTTTGAACTATATTTTGGTATCATTAGAATTCTTGCCATACGCAATGCTATGTGTATCATCGAAAAATGAAATTTTATTCGTTGTAGATCTACGGTTAAAATTTTAATTAGCGAAATTTTGACCGTATATTTATAGCGAACTGAAACTCCTTGGCCAATAATAGTTATACTATTCCGTAACTCCGACAATGAAGATGCTAATAGTACCAAATTTTAGAGCAAAAGATGTTAGTAAAAAAAACCCACTGGAAAATCATTTTGTCAATTTTCTAAGGACAATTCCATCTAATTACTTGACATATAGGCCTTTTTTATATTTAATTATATTAAATAAAATTTTCAATATCCAAATTTAATAAATATTGTGAAAGTCTAGTAAACTCATTCCATGTGTTTATCCAACACAAAACACCAAATCTGCTTTGCCAAATTGAATCCAAAATCTCAAAACAAATGTTTTGTATTTCTAAAACGCTCTTCTTGAATCTCAAAATGGACGGTGGCTTTTCGGCTATAAATTTGAGCATTCCTTTTATGAATTGAACATCAATGAACACGAGCTTTGAAGCGTTCGTGGTGAATAAATTCCTTTTACTCTTTCATGTTTCACGTTTGCTTGGCGTGTGGGAGGGTGGGGCCCAGGATTGGCTTAAGCCTGATTGTCCTCCGACAATTGGGGAACTATTTGATACAAATGAGAAAATTACGCTCTAATTAGATACATTTGAGACAAAAAAAAATAACTTAATATAAGCCATTCATATTTTTTGTTTGACTCGACAGAAAAGTGATAAAGGTGATTCGTGTGAGTAAGCGGAGGCTGAGTCCGTGAGTAAAGGTGGCCAGTTGGACGGCACGAGGCATGGTACATGCACGATAAGTGTTCGTATAGTATGGCACGGCACATGGGCTGTACCGGGCTTAGATTTTAGGTACGCGAACCTTAAAAGTACGGTATGATTATAGATGGATCAAAGTACGACACGCGAAAAAATACGAAATAAGCATGTTTTATTTTTTAATGAAAGTAAACTTAAAATTTTATGATTTTATAAATAACTTAAAATTGAATCTTTTAATATCTTTTATTGGCTCAAGTTTTTTAAATTTATTTAATTCTTAGTTTCAAAAAAATTATAATTGATTTATGTTTATAATTTATTAAATAAATAATTGATAACATGATTTTAACAAATAAAATTATAAATATAATGATTTTATAAATATGTATTAATATTATTATAAACTATGATATATGACTCTACGTAATTTTAAGTTAACAATTAAGTTAACCCTAAAAAAAAATTATTATTATTGTTATTGTTAAGTGTTAAAAAAGAATTTTAATACCATAGAGTCAAACTTAGCAACTAATATTACATTCTCTTATTATTATTAATTTATTATTATTGAATATGGACTTGAGTTTTGAATTTTTTATTCTATTAAATTAAAATAAAGGCATATGGATCCAAAAAAAAAAAAAATTTGAAAAAAATAAGACAACAACTTGATAGGGATGGCAATGGATTGGATTTGATCCAAGATCCATGTGATCCAAATCCAATCGGATCGAATTTAGATCGGTTTAAAATGGATTTGGATCGGATTTGGATATCGATGTACGGATCTATGACAGATCTGGAGCAGATATAGATCTATCTTAATATCTAAATCCATATCCATATCCACTCATCTTTTAATTTTATTTTATTTTAAAAGTTTCTTAATAATTGTGGAATGATAATGATAATAAATTTTATTCATAGCATATTAATAGTATTTACCATGAATTTAAACTCTTAAAACTTAAAGGTTAGTTTTGTAAATTTAAAGGTCAGCCAGCCTCAAAGTATGTACATGCAATATTCAAATTGCAATCTAAGTAATATAACCTGGTAATTTATTTTATCATATTGACCAAATAATTTTTAAGAAATATAGTTATTCATATATTTAGTCAAATATGGTCATAATAAAAATAATAAAGGACTGAATATAAATCATATTTAATTTATATGTCATTATCTAATATTGTAGGAATAATGGTAGGTGTATCGTGGATACTAGAATGATGAAAGAGACAATAGAATATTAGATTGATCTTACTCCTGCAATTACTTCTGAATGATATTTTATTATTTTTCTTATCTGTTGTTTTGGTGTAGAAGTATAAGCTACAATATTTATTATATTTTTGAGAAAAATTATATAATTTATTTGTTATCAATACATTTTAGCCTTCAATTTTCAATCTAAAAAATTATTACTTTTTTATTACGGAATTTTAGAATTCATGACGGATCTAGAGCAGATTTGGATATTAATTTTTTTTTCGGATTTGGAGCACATATAAATATTTATTTCTCTTTTGGATCTGGATATGGAGCGAAAAATATGGATTCATAACGGATTTGGAGCAGATACGGATCTTAATTTTTATTATGGATTTGGATTTGGAGCAGAGTAGATCCAACCCATATCTACCCCATTGCCATCCCTACAACTTGACATACGCTCTTAAAAAAAAAAAAAAACTTAGTGGGCTATTTTTCTTAGGCACGGTACGGCACGAGTAGACACGAGCACGAACACCTGTGAACACAGTATGGTACGGCACAAAATAAATAGTGAGAACGGCATGCCACGGGTGAGCTAACTTTAATGGGCATGGGCCGACACGGCAGGGCCGTTGGCCATCTCTATCCGTGAGTAAGCAGATTAGGTAATTTTTATTTTTCACGACTTGCTGATCAATGTGATAAATTGAAGTGGTCAACAAACTGACACGAACCATCAAATAATTAAATGATCCCTCAAATCATTTCCTACAGCTGACTAATTAAAAGCGTACATGAATTAAATAGTGGAAGGGAAAAAAAAAAAAAAAACACTAGCAAGTTCATAAGGAAAAGACGCTTTTGTTGGTTTTTTTCACGGAACCCAAAAATAACGATTGATAAAAGATAAGAACCGAAACGTAAGGTTGATAAAAAAAGAAAAATATAAAATTTTAAAAATCTGAAAGTTTATTAATAAATATTGAATAATAAGATTAGAGTTTTAAGATTCCTATATAATAATATTAAACAACGTGAATTTATTAGAATAGCCAAATTCAAATGACTATAACGTAATAAAAGTTTACCAAATAAAATAAAGAACAAAAGTAAAAAAAAAAAATGAAAGAGCACTTAAATTGAATGACTAGAAAAAGATAAAAATCTTAGAAGCATTAGAAAAATTAGGAAAATAACTAACACTTACCAAACTATTATGAAAGAAATGAAATTTTCAGCTGAACCACAAATTCAATAGGATGTCATAGTATTGGGTTAGATTCATCTCACGGAAAACTTTAAAAAAGTGTATTAAAATTATCAAACGGACACTATAACTCAAATTAACCCTAAAAAAAATTATCCTACATCAATTTTGTCCATCCAGTTGTCATGGCTAATGCACTGCAGTGTTTACTTTTTTATGAATGCAATATACCACAGAAGTCACATGCATGTAGACTTTTGGTAGACAAAGCTTTAAATTAAGCTCGCTCACGTGGATAGTTTTTCTAGCACATATTTATGTAAATGAGTTAGTGTTTGTGTCCATATACATACATACATGTATACATACATACATATATATATATATATATATATATGTATGTGTGTGTATATAATCATTTTCAGTTGATAGTTTTTCTGGCACATATTTGTGTAAACGAGTTAATGTGTGTGTAATCATTTTCAGGTGTAGGCGCCCTTATTTTTTTTAGTACGGATACACTATTAAGCTGCGGTTTAATAGAGTTAATTTTTAATACACTATAAAATCGTACAGTTTAATAACATTAAAAACTAACTTTTAAAACTGCATGGTTTAACTGTGTGTCTGTATGAGAAAAAATAAGGACTCCTAAACAAGAGAAGGAGTGTGCACACTCACACACTAAAAGATAGAAAACAAAACATTACAATCCATGTATGCCTTGTCTTTTAACTCTATTTACATTTTAATTTTGTGTAAACATCCGCATGTAAGTTCCATTGTGTGTGTGTGTGATTTTTTTTATAGTACAGACATCCTCACTTTGTTAAAGAACATTGAAGTGAGGATGCATACTAAAATATAAAAAAATATAATTTTTGACACATTGAAAATTATTTTTTTGTGTGTTAGCGAATTGAGATTTGTTAAAATGGAGGTGTTCTTACTAAACAATAATTATCATTATCATTATAATAATTATATATATGTGTGTAGTCATTTTCTAATATAGATGTCTTTATTTTTTTTTATACGAATATATTTTTAAATTATTAGTTTAAAAAAATTAATTTTTATTTTTTAAAATTATATAATTTAATAATGTGTCCGTATTAAAAAAAATGTGAGCGTTCACTAATGAATGTATACACACACACACGTACTCGTAAACAATGGTGTCGACCAGGTGACATCAGCATGGTAACAATTGAAGGGCAAATTCAGCTTACACACTTGATCTTCTTGTACGGTGCTTGAGAATTAAGATAAGGCCTTGCTGCTGCCACGTAATTAAAATGTCCTATAGAGCATAATCCTCTGCTTGAGACGATAACAGACAAACAGTTACGTACAACTCTCTCTCTTCCGACACACACGCATACACATGCATACATTATGGATAGAAGAATTAAAATTTTAGGTGTCATTTATGCACTTATCTCATAACATCTTAATACATTTATACTTACGTACTTACATTTTAAAGTTCACTAGCTATAATAGAAAGAAAAATAGAAATCAGGAACTTATGATCAGAATTTATTGGATGGTATATTTCTCAATACATAAACAGATATAAAGTAATAAATACATACAAGTGAAGGAGCTTGATCTAATCGGTGCCGTCGTGCACAGGAGCTTTGCTGTGGTTTTTTTAAATTAGTTTATTTTTTAAGTTAATTATTAAATATGTAATTTCTTAGATGTTAATTTTTGGATAAGATTATGATAAAGAATGATTTTTGTTTTTGGTTAATTGGGTAATTTTTGGATTGGATTTGAGAACGAATAGATATACATAATTAAGGTGTATAACCTAACTAAACCTGAATCATAAATCCGAGTCAACTCGATCTGAATTTAATTAATGAGTTGGAATAATAAATCCAAACCAATGAAATTATAATCTAAACCAAAACTCAAAACAACTTGGACAAATACCGATTTTTCTACCCGAATAATATTAATACCTGTGAAGCTCAGCTCTGCCTTTACTCGGCCCTTTTCTAAATGTAGATGATATCGCGTACGTCACATCACTATCACATTAACAAAATCTTGTTAGAATAAAATAACATAATTTTAAGTTGGGCATTTGACTAAATCAGATCAAACATCATAGTAGATATTAGACTTCATTTTTAAAGGATACAATTGGGTTTTGGACATTTAAATTATGCAATAGGAGTAATAAATTATAAATGGATGAGCTTTGTTTAATTTTAAAATAAATTTTTCATGAATTTGGTGTATTTAATCAATTTAAGGAGTAAATTTGTGAATTCAGGTAAAGTACTAGAAAAAGTCGTCTGAAAATTTTGGATAAAGCGAGGCAGCTGCCCACACTCGTTCCTTAGTAGCTCCTCACTGCGTACGATGAAGGGCGCTTGGTGGCCGGAGCTAAAGACTCAACACAAGATACCCCATTCATGGTTACTACACGAATAATACTTAGCTTGGAAAATATCATGTAGTTTTCGAATAAGGTTAGCATATGACCGGGCATATTATATTAAAGAAATGTATCTTTCAACTAAGGTTGGCATATGATAAGGTAATTAATAGTAGGTGCAGTGTAATTAGTTAATTAATGAAGTAATGATAAGACTGATAATTATCAAAATATGCATTGATTTATGTCACATTAATTTGTATGTATAATTTTATTGGTTGGGGGAAAAAAAGGCTTTTAACCAACATTGCAAACCCTAAAGGTCAAAACTTGCATTATTTCATACGACTAAGGAGACATCTGTCTTTTGGCATTAACATATAGGCTATCATTTATTTATTTTTTAAGTGATCCTCTCAATAGATTAGTCCTTACGTTATTGTCATTCAATAAAAAGTTTTGTATGTGATTAAGTAACTGATGCAAAGCAAAAGTTTAAAGTCGGCAGTTCGAAGATAGAGGAATAGAAGGCATCCAATAAATTAACTGTAATTTCATGTGTTATATTATTATTATCCTTTTAATAAAAAAAAAGGTAGAGGGATAATTTCATGTGTTATGGAGTAAAAATTAAGTTGCTGCATTTCATTATTGGAGCAGAAACGAAATACAAATTGACATGAAGCGAGGAGGTACCAGGTCACCAGGAAAAATCAACATCGAATTCCTGCAGTTCTCGCAGCGCTTGGTAGAATTGATCTATGCTATCCTCATAACACGAATCGTAGGACAATGATGAGTAATGATTATTTTGGTTATAGTTGTTATCTGATAGAAATGGCTGGGTCCAAAAATCTCCATTGATATCTTCAAACAGACTCTTAGCGCCAGATGCAATTGCATGACGATGATGATGATCAGATGAGCTCAATGTTGATGGGGATATTGGAGAGCTCTCTAGTACGGCTAATGGTGTATGATCAGCAAGATTAAGTCTTTCGCTTTCTGCTTGATCACTCTGTGAGGTTTCTTCATTATTATAAGAATGCTCTTGAGTACTACTTGATGATGCTGGATCTTTGTTCTTGCGCTTCTTCAAGTGTGTGTGCCAATAGTTTTTAATTTCATTGTCTGTTCTTCCTGGTAATTTTGCCGCAATCAAGGACCATCTGCAAGTAAAACAAGATAAGTTACTTAGGTTTAAGCAGCTAGGTCGATTTTCAAGAAGCTAAAAGGAAAAAAGAAAAAAAGAAAAAAAAAACATAGATATATATATGTACTTATTGCCATGTTGTTGGCGTAATCTGATGATAGTATCCTCTTCTTCTTTGGTGTAGTTCCCGTGTTTTATGTCTGGCCTCAGGTAGTTCATCCATCGCAGCCTGCAACTCTTGCCACACCTTGATAGACCTGTAAACAATTAAAAACAAACAAAAATTAATAAGATATTCAAATGGGTAACTTCGGACTATATTTAATTGAGTTAAAACACTTATGATATATGTATATTTGGATCTCTCAAAGTAATTAATTAATGTGCTTAATTACTTACCAGCAAACTTGGGAAGTTCACCCCAATTCCAGTGGCCATACTTCAGAATATAAGCTCTTAACTTATCATCTTCTTCTTTACTCCATGCACCTTTCTTCATTCCATTTTCATCATATGTTGGGGCTCTCACCATTTTTGATACTCGCTCACCTCTCTCTCTCTCTCTCTCTCTCTCTCTCTCTCTCTCTGTGTCTGTGTGCGTGTGTTCAAATCACTTTATATTGTTTGCTCATACCCATTTCTAGAATGACATATCCATCCTTTTATACCATCGAATATAAAATACCAACGTGTTAAAATTAATTTAGTCATCACATCAATTCTCATCCCTTCAAAGAAAGATCCATTTTACATATTTTAACGCTCATCTCAGTTTATTTTAATAATTTTTCCTCGCCTGCAAGGATCATTCAGAACAACAAAATAAAAAATAATAGTAATAAAAAGAAATATGGTATATTGAGTGGTCCTAGGAATGATGCAATAATTATTATGTCTTTCTTACGTATTTAATAATAAAATATTTAGAAGTGCATTGAACAAGGAATTTTATCTCCTTAAGTTTCGCACGTGATGAATTGAAAAGGTGTGAGTGTTAATTTCTGAGTAATGATATTTAGATAGAAAAATCTAATAGAATCTGACGGAAATAAAGTAAAATTAAGTTCGGTATTCCGTATTAATTGAAAAATTATTGAAAATCAAAATAAATCAGTTCTAATCTTACCTTAATTCTATTAGTAGTCTGAAAACTTTCGGTCTCTTTAATACACACACATATGTATATATGTATATGTATGTATGTATGATGTATGTATGTATATATTTTTAAATTTATTATGGTGTATATATATATTTTAAATTTTTTATGGTCAAGCACATCATGCTACATATGATACTTCGATTAATTTCTGCATCATCCGCCAAGAATTTTGATCAAGGTTTCTATATGTTGTGGCTCTTGCGCTTATCCAACGGTTGATAATCAAGCAAGGGTTTGCATACGTCAATGAAAATCTGGAACTGACGTTGCACGATGATTGTTGTCAAAGTGTTAGATAGCTATTGGCTTACGCAAAAAGTACTGCTTCAGTTTTTGTTTACACCGGCAGGTTTTGAGCTCATTGTCTCGCTTCACAAAAGACAAAATTGTTTCCGGCATTCACATTCCTGCTTACTAACACATTTTATTCACGAGGGGAATCAGAGTTTTGATGCTTAGGCTATATAAGTTAATAAAACTCTGATTAATTTAGTGAAAGAATTTTTAGGCTTTCATAATATAATTGACAGTGTATAACAAAGATCCACTCATCAACAATATGCGTGCGTAGATTGTATCATAGAATAATTAAGGAACAAAAGGGGACAACAACAGAAGTATCTGATAACCTATTTGATCTAAAAGTAAGAGACGAGTTATTGAAGCAAATATTTGGCATATGGCACCCCTTCATTAATCTTATAAAACTCTTGTTATATTATAATTATATTTAAGGATAAATTTAAATAAAATTAAGTTATTTATATTCTCTTATTCTTTTCAATTTCATTTTACTTGCACAATATAAATACATTTTATTATCATTAAAATAATCTGAATTTAAGAAGTAATCCTCTAAGCTAAAACAAAATTCTTGTAATAAACATAACAACTTAATTAAGATACAATACAGTGGAAAAATAAGTAAAATAAAATTTTATCCTACTGCAAATAATTTTTTAAGAATTCTCAAACTAATTACTAAAAAATTTATAGGTAGAATAAAATTGTATTAGACCCATAAAATATTTATTATTTTCTAAGTATAATGTTTTTCTTTTTTAATTTTTTTTAAAATTAATTAATAAAGAAAGTTTGAAGAGAGGAATACAAATATTAAGGCTAAAAGAGTGAAAAAAATATTAGAACTGAAAAATTCATAAATAAAAAAAGTGTTCATTTAGAAAAAAAGATATTTTTAGTATTAAATGGAATATAATTGAAAAGTGAATTTCAATAGGATTTTGGAGGAGTGCTAATAATCCGACTCATTTTGCTAGTAATTCTTTCTAAGAAAACGACGAGAATGCTAATGATGATGATCATTTATGAACATATCGACCCCTCTGCCTCCGCGTTTGAGACCTATGCAGTTTTAGTACTGCAATGTGATCCAAAACTCAACCAACAAATAATAGCATAAACGATACAGCTGGATCATTAAAAATAGAGTAATGATACAGCCACAAACTCTTGTACAAACTTATTTTGTACAAACTGATGTGGCATGATAAGATTGGTTGAATTAAATATCACTTGGCCCACATGATTTATTTTTATTAATTTATATTTTCATTCAACCAATCTTATCATGCCACATCAGTTTGTACAAAATAAGTTTGTATAAGAGTTTGTGGCTGTATCATTACTCTTAAAAATATGAAAAGAAAAATATTTATATTTTGTGCCTGCCACCTGTCCCAGCAGGTAATGGGAAAAGGGAAAAGAATCTACTAACAAGCGCGTAGATCAGCTGTCATGAGGTTGTTCTAGCGTAACCAAGGTACTCGGTTCGAGACTTGGAAATGCAGATACGTTAAATACTTGTTGGGAGAGCTTTGCCGCCTTAGTGATCCTGCCCGATTCGATTCTGGATTAGTCGGGGTCCAATGTGATATTTGGATACCAGATGATTTAATAAAAAAAAAAAGTCTTGGTGGGTCAAGTAGAAAAATATAAATTATTCGTTGGGCGCAGGATAGCCGTTCAAGAAAGTTCCGTGGACATGATTTTTCTTTAAATCCGAATATGAACTCCATCGCTATCTAGTTAGAAATATTACCGGTATAAGTTCTCAATATCTGACTTTTCTCTTTGTCTTTTCATACTCAAATGGGTTTTCATTGTAGCTAAGAATTATCGGCCCCATTTTGTTCACATGATTGACATCTTTTTCTTCATTTAGAAACATATTGCTCTTTTAAGTGATACGAATATACGATCAAAGGGCTCACAATACGATTAAAAGAAACAAAATAGATTTTAGATAATATTGCTGTTTTTTCAGTCAGTATTTTTCTAACAAAAATGATTGCATGAGAGTATAAATAAATTAGCTAGTATTTTTCTCGATAGTACTGAAAAATTATAAAATTCGTAGAGCCTCCTTTATCACTTATCACTAAATACTAATTACCATAGAGATGAAAATTCTAGTTGATCAAATTTCTTTACCGTCTAAAACAAGCAACTAATTATTGTAAAAGCGATAAATCCTTCGTGATGATGGCCTTGGATTCCAAAAAATAGAATGCAAAGATCATGAACATCGTGGTTATAGAAGCATGGGTGGAGGCGTGGAGCTAAGGGCGCCAAATTACATTGTATATTTAATTTATTTTTTGGCAGTGCCCAGTTGGCAATGGGCAGTGTCATCCTGAAGTCTATAAACCTAACTCATATAGGGATGACAAAATTCGGATTCGGATCTAAATTCTCATTGAACTTTTGGCATCTAAATCCGTAAAAAAATATACGGATCTAAATACGGGTAATATTCGCATAGATTATGGTTGGATTTTTTGAATATCCAGATCCGCATAATAATAAATTTAAAGATAATTTTAAATTTAATAATTTACCTAATAATATCAAATAAAATTCAATTATAATTTAACAATTAACAATTCAACATCAATTCAATATAAATAACGTACAACAACATCATAAATTCACAAACAACAATTTCACAACATAAATCAAACATAAAAAAAAATAAAAAATCTAAAATAAACCGGTTTATTACAATATTCTCTAATTATTATTATTATTATTTTTAGTTTTTTAACATATTTTTCATAGTCAATGAAGATTATAGAGTTAGTTATGCTTATACATATTAAATAAATAATTTAATTTATATATTTAATTAAAATTTAATTAAATAAATAATTTAATTTATATATTTAATTAAAATTTAATTAAATAAATAATTTAATTATAAAATAATGTGGATCTGGATATCCGATTTTTCGTATGCACTTGCATATGAATCTGCATGGATCTTGGTTTTTAAAATTCGGATCCATATTTTTTAACACGGGGATCTGAATTTTTCCGGATCTGAATCTTTCGGATCTTTACGGATCTAGAGTTTATTGCCATCCCTAAACTCATAGTTGATAATTATATCATGTTTATATTATTAACTAGTAACAATTTTCAGTTAGTATTGTGAGTTATTTTCTATATCACTCCCATTACATATTAGCCCAGTTTTTCATTCGATGTGTGCTGTTTTTGTATCACCATTATGAGCAAGTAAGTCTTTTTATTTTTATAATTGTCATATGATAAGGTAGTGGGAACTCAAGTAATAGTGGCGTTCTATAATTCATACCATTTTATATTTATATCTATTCTTGGATAGCGTCATTGTCGTTTGTGCTATTAAACAAGATGGATATTGCATTAGATATTGAAAGCCCATTTCAGTTTTGAATTTGGAATTTTTGTTTCGTTGTTAAGGTTTTGCATTTGGATTTATGGTGCTAACATCTGAAAACTCTTACCACAATTACCATAATATTCAACAACCGAGATTTTATCTTGTTTTAGTAATGACATATTTATAGTTTTTTTTTTTTTACAAATTGATATGTCATTACATAAATAATTTTTTTATATTTTTATTTAATTAATTATGTAATGTTATATCAATTTATTTAAAAATGAATTGTACGAGAGTTTATAATTATAACATTCCTTTTTAGATCTAAAAAATGTCAATGTGGAAGCTGGACAACCCCAAACACTTCACATTTAATTATCATGTCATAATTAGAAGCATTTAAAAATACATATATGTTTTATTATGTCTACTCAATTTATTTTCACGTTATGTGAGAAAATTCACTATTTATTTGGGAATTACTTTGAAGAATTACTTAAAATCATACGAGTTTCTCTAAAAATTTAGTTTTCATTTGTTTTACAACTTTTATTAACAAGTATAATTTATAAAATCATATAAATTTATTATTTCTCACCTTTATCATGATACGGCGAGTCCAGGTTGCCGGAAGGCAACATTATTGTTTTTATTTATTTATTTAATATTCAGTGGATTAATAGCAAAGAACTTAATTCGGAATCTAGAAATCTCGTGCTTCATATATAAAATTCATTTTTAGAAGACTTCGCCCTTGACTTGCTGAACGACAAAATTTGGAGTAAATGATTACCACAAAGTAAGATAATTCACACCACCAAAAAGTTTGAAAAAAGGGGTATTAAATCACGTGTGATAATGGTCAAAAGTATTCAATTAACTTGGTAATTTAATTAAAAGCATGATGTTACGTGTCTCCGAATGATGCTACATGTTCTTAACTTATTTCTTGACCCTGTCTCTTTCCCGTTGCCCGTAGGAAGAATCATAGCTGTGAAAATTCGTTGCTTTTACATTGGGAAGCAACTAGCTAGCATATGGAATCATCTTATTTATTTAAAGACTCATTATCTTCTGGATCTTTAAGGCGATAAAGTTTGATTTCTATGTTGTTTAGCATTAAGATATTGTAGATTAAAGTTATACTTATTGTAAAAAAAAATTATAACTGTAATATGAAATTTGATAATATCTAATAAATATGAATTTTCAACAATAATAATAAATATAGCACATGTTTTCCATCATACATATTACTGCATTGTGAAATTAAATTAACTTAATTTTTAAATTATAAAATTATTTATTTATCAAGCATTTTAGTATTGTAATTTTTAAACTATAATTTACCTTACCACACTACCAAATAAAGTCTTAATGCCTCTTACTAAATCAAAAAATAAATGTTTCTTTTATAATAACATATGATTAATGTATGGCATTTAATCGTTGATTCTCTCAATATTTACATAAAGAACACGTGTTCTAATTATGCACTGAGAACCAGAATTATCTACAAAGATATTGACTTAAATAATAAGGATGAAGTTATCATATATTATTAAATGAGACTATTAAATGAGACTTATTGTTGTTATTATTAAACGAAGTTATAACAAAGATCGAGAGGAGACGAGACTTCTCGATTCATTACTATAAAATAGTTTTAAAAATAATCTCTATATTAATAAAATCTCACGAAAATATAGAAGCAATTTTAATTATTATTATTTTTTTAAAAATCAATTTAAAGGTTGTTACTAAAACTTAAATACTAAATTAAGAGTCATTATCTTCTAATTTAATCTTTTAGATTTAAGTTGCAACTTAAATGACAGTAAAGCAAGTTTAAAGGTACAGTCCAAAACCCCTTTCGGAAATTTTAATTAAATTTCAGTTCACATCACGCCGCTATTCTTGGTGATAAGGGGGCGATTTTGTTGGCTACAGTGGTTGCTTTGGGGTTCCAAGACGATTTTGCAATAGTATTTGTATGCTGAGGCTGTGGCATTTTGCTTTGGGTTGTCTGTTGCTCTCAAGGTTAATTTTGGGAAATTTACGAAAATAACCATTATTATTTTATTATTTTTGCAATTAACCCTCTGAACTTTTTTCTATCAACATTAGCCAAACACAAGCCTTTTTTCCCAAATTACCCTTCTTTGCGTAACAAAACCAACGTCGTTTCTCCCATATCGCCAAACCAAAAGCAGCTTTTCGCTCTTGATTCATCAGTCAACGGTGACCGCAAAAGACAACGATAAAAGTAAAATCCGATCATAATTTATCCGGATCCAACACAAATCGACATCCGAATCCCGAATCCAACACAAATCGACATCAGTTACTGGTATGAGTTATTTTCTGAACAACTGGGCTAAATCTGGATCTGGCGACAGGCTGCCTGTCGCAGCAAAACTTGGTGCGACAGGCTGCCTGTCGCAGCAAAACTTGGTGCGACAGGCAACCTGTCGCACCAAGCAAGGTGCGACGGGCACCCGTCGCACCAACTCTTGGTGCGACGGGCACCCGTCGCACCAAGCAAGGTGCGACGGGCACCCGTCGCACCAAACCTTGGTGCGACGGGTGCCCTGTCGCACCAAACCTTGGTGCGACGGGCACCCTGTCGCACCAAGATTCGGGCGACAGGTTGCCTGTCGCACCCACCATGAAATACATCATTAAAACTGTATTATTTTAATATGGCTGAAATAATTTTTTTTTATAATTTCAGGCTTAATGGATTCAGTTGTACTTGAATTGTGTTACGATGGTTGGTGGGAGACATTAGAAAATAGCCGTATGGAGTACGTGAATGGTAAAAATCGAGCATTTTTGGTTGGAAAAAATTATCTGTTTGATCAGTTATTGGCAAGAGTATACGAGGTGTTACAAATTAACCCTAATGACTATAGTATCACCATGAAGACAACTTTGAGGTCTAGTAACACATTATATCGTATATGTGCAATGCCCATGGATATATGCGATGATGAAATGGTGAGGGTTGTGTTGCATATGGCATCGGACGTAGCTAATTTTGGATGCATTCCTATATTCGTGACCACATCACCTCGAGTTCCGAGCGAAGGTATTGAGCCACATGTCGATACAGAAACTTCGTTTAGAGCAAATATGTCTGGCCCCGATAATGATGAAGAGGTGTTGCCAAGGACAATATCGTTGCAGCAATATTACTCTCCAATCCACGATAATTATGACAACATTGATGATAATGGCGTTACGTTACAGGATGTTGGAGCAACAGTATTTCCAATAACAACGTCGTTGGAGCAACGATATTCTCCGTATCACAACAATGTTTTTCGGGACAATGATGATTTTCATAATGAGACAGAGGGGGATAATGTTTGTGCAGAACCTTCTAATACTACAAGGGGGGGCACGCGTTTCAATAATGATGGTGATGATGGAGGAGCCGGTCCTTCAAATGTTCCGTCGTTTCAGCATGAGGATGAGTGTGAAGACAATACTCCTGTGAATAACAGAGGCAATAGACCTATTCCTTCTATGGTTCGATCGAGAAGGCGAATTGACCCCCTTACAAGTGTTGCTCCAACTTTGCCTTCGAATATGGTTGCTCCAAGCTTTGTTAGCAGTTGTGATTCAGATGATATCAGTGTGGGTAAGCTATTTGCTGAGAAAAATGAGTTTATATTACAACTACGCAAGGTTGCCTTTAGAGACAAGTTTGATTTCAAGATTGCACGGTCTACTACGACACGTTTCGAGGCTCACTGTTGTTCAGAATCATGTAAATGGCGTATTCGAGCAACTAGATGTTCGAACGAGCAAAATATTCCGTGGGTGGTGAAGAGAATTGACAATGTACACACTTGTCATAATGAGGTATTGGTTGATGGACGTCATCAAGTCAGGAGCCAGGTTGTCGGTCATATTATCGCAGAAAAATATATTCAAGACAAGAGGATTTATACTCCGAATGACATAAGAGCAGATATGCAACAGGAATATGGTGTTCAGTTAACATACCAGCAGGCATATCGGGCGAGAGAAGTTGGTCTTGAAATAGTTCGAGGCAACCCTGCAGAGTCATACAACTTGCTCCCTAAATACTCTCACGTACTAACTACAGCGAATGAGGGTACAGTCACTCACCTCAAGCAGGATGGAGATGGTAATTTCTTGTACTATTTTGTAGCACTCGGATCTTCCATCAAGGGTTTTATGCAGTACATTCGGCCTGTCATTGCTGTAGATGGTACTCATCTGAAGGGATTATATCGTGGAAGCATGTTCGTGGCAACATGTCTTGATGGTAACAATCAATTGTATCCGTTAGCCATTGGGATCATGGATTCAGAAAACAACGATGCTTGGGAATGGTTTATGATGAAGTTACACGGAGTGATTGGCGATAGACCTGAGTTGGTAATTATCTCTGATCGATGCACTGCCATAAGGAGAGCCGTTCTTAAAGTATTTCACAATGCAACTCATGGCGTTTGTTTTTACCACGTCAAAGGTAACATTAAGTCTCAGTTTAGAATGTCCAAAGCTCTTTGGGATCAATTTGAGCCTGCCTTTATTAATGCAGCAAAAGCATATGGCCACGAGGAATTTAAGAGACAACTTGAAGGGTTGTGGATGATCCACTCGGGTGCGGCTGATTACCTAGAAAATAATGTCGGTACGTGTAATTGGGCAAGGTCGCAGTTTGAAGGTAGGAGGTACAGCATTCTTACCACGAACATCGCGGAGAGTGTTAATGCGTTCATGAGGGAACCTCGAAAATTTCCTGTGACTCATCTTGTTGATCACTTTAGGAAAACATTGCAGCAATGGTTTTATGATAGGAAAATTGTGGCTGAATCAATGACTACTCGGCTAACAACATGGGCGGATGAAATAGTCACTGAGAGGAGAACTATAGCTGAAAGAATGATAGTTCGGCCGGTGTCTCCGCATCGCTTTCAAGTTATAGGCGGTGGGCTTAAGGAAGGGTTAGTTGACTTGCAAAAGAGAACTTGCTCCTGCAGAGTGTTCCAGCTTGATCAGCTTGTGTGTGCTCATGCAATCGCGGCGTGTCTAACACACCGGGTGGATTTTATTAACCTTTGCTCGGACTTTTACACTACAGAATCGTTGGCGATGGCTTATGCACAACCAGTAGAGCCAGTTGGTGATGTGGCTGATTGGGAAATTCCAGATGAAATTCAGGAAATGCATGTATACCCACCAGTTGAGGCACCACCACCTGGCCGTCGTAAAGAGCTCAGAATACCCTCGGCTGGCGAGGACGTTGACCGGCGGACTGTTAGATGCGGTCGGTGTCATGAACTAGGGCATAATCGTAAGAGATGTAAGAATCCCATTGCGTCGACTCGAAGTTAGTTGTATTTTGTGTGTTATGAGTTTGTTAAAACTATTATTGTTTTTGTGTTCGTTGGTTAAAACTGTTACTGTTTGTTTTGTATTGTACACTTATATTTCATAAAACTTTATTTAAAGTTTAAAATGTGAGGCATTAAAATTATATAAACTTAGGTGTGCGAAGTAAAAAAAAATTCAAATTTCAACATTTGAATTACTACATAGGTTTACAATTGAATATCGTCATTAAATATATCAACCGCAATCTTCTTTCTAAAGTACTCGACATGACTAGCGTTAAACTCCAATCTAATCCCGAACATTAAATACATCGTAACCATCAATACAAAAACACCGCAATCGCCAGTTCCGGGCTCTTGTTGTGGAGCGCTCTTAACTGCGATAACTTTCCACGGGTCTTGACTCTGCAACTCCGGTCGGATATTGTAGAAGCCAACGTATTCCAACCATCGAGGGAATATAACTTCAAGTGGCTTGAATTTCAGCTTGTACCTTTTGTCGTCGCGATTTGTGAGTAATGAGTCATAAATCCAGACTTTGTTTTTCCGAAAGTCAACTCGTGCTAGTACCCAATGCGCGCCGTCGAAGTTAACAGGGATGAGTAGCTGCATATAACAATTGAAAAACATGTTCGTTATGTATGAAATTAAAATACAATACAACAAAGAAAAAGCAACAACTTGAATATTTTCATTAGATAGCATGTGAAATGTAATAAAATACATACCATATCGACATCCGTCATTGATTTAGACATTGTGTGCTGGCGGCCACAAAGATAACTATTCACGCGGTCGTCGAATACCATTGAATCGACTGCACAATTCCCGTTATTCCATAACTGATTCAAGAACACCTAATACATAGATAACCAAGAAATGCATAAATTAATAAAACTTAAATTTTTACATCCACATAAGATTTATAAGTTTTGTCGGCACGTTACCCAAAAAAATGTGTCAGTATGTGTGACACGTTGCAGTAAGGCATTTGGATACTGCCGTTGCTTCTCGCTAATCAAGCGGAGATACTCGTGAATATGCTGTAGAGAAACAGAAATATTACGAGTTTTTAAAAACAAATTTATACACAAATCCACAACAGTATACACCACGAGGAAATTATAAATACCTCATCGCCTAACCATCCCATCGAAGCTGTCCCCAAAATTATTTGAAAGAATGACCGCGGGTGCTGGACTCTCCGGCGGACTCTGCTATCACCAGTAAACCATTGATCAAACTCAGCAAACATACTAGAGTCCTCCAATCCTCTCAGTGGATTTACATCCACACTCGTACTCATGTCAATCGCATGCTCCATGATTTGGGGTCGAGGTAAAGGCCGGACGTGCTGTCCTCGCCTGACCGGAGGAATCATGTACGGACTGTTATAAACATACGACGGTATGTACGCGCGGCCGAACTTACTAACGCCCGGAGGCACCTCTGTGAACACCTGCACGCTCTCCCCACTTACATCCCCGTAGAAACTATACAATGATGTGGGCGTAGACAAATTTTCATTGCCCACGTCAGTATACACTCCAACGTCATCCGGGGCCTGTACATTCGCCAAAAAGAACATATTAAATAACTATCAAATTAAAAGTTAAACGAACATTATTATCAAATTTAAATTAGCTTACCGCATACGAGCGTGCAGTGGGAGAATCCTTATTTGGACGTTTAGAAAATGTGTCGATGAAACCAACAACGGTTTCTTTAAAATCTTTTAATTCTGACTTAATTTCATACACGTTACGATCAATCTTATCCAGCCGTCGTCGTACGTAATCATTAAACTGCTTTGTCCTCGACTATTACAAAAGAAAAAAATTAAACTTTAGAATAACAATAAAAAATTAATAATTTATAAAAAATAATATCGTATATTATTTCTAACCTCAGAATCCCGTGCGTCATCAGAGTTGTCTGTTTGCTCCTGGTGGTCATCAACACCCACCTCATCCTCAAAAGTGTCATGGCCCACCTCATCCGCAAAAGTGTCATGACACTGCTCTGGTATTGGGTTTGGTATGTCGTCATGATCGTCATGCTCGTCTGAATGCCTTGTAACCGACGGCATCGCGTTGATTGAGGGTTGGTGCTGTATAAAGTATCATTTAAAATTAGTAAATGAAAAGTCAAAAATTTCGATTAACAAATTTTTAGTGCTTAGAGTATACCGACCTTATGAACCCAGTCTGGAATGCTTGGCAAGTAATCCTTCACAGAGAGCCAATAATTTTTGCTACTCTCCTTTGAATTTGGCTCAAGGGTTTGTAAAACGTCCCCCTTCCATAAATTCAATTGAAAATTTTAAGTAAGTATACATAACTTAAATTTAGTAAAGTTTAAAAAATAAGTAATACATATTACTTACAAGACGAGTTTCGTCGTTGAAGAACGAATAAACCTCCGCAAAGTTGATTCTCGACGACGCCATGGGCTTCCATTGCAGAATGCGGGGAATCTTATTCTTCGTTTTGACGACCCATGTTGATGGCAACCCTCCGATTGCTTCGTAAATCCAAGCCTACAACAACCAAAGTGAAAAATCAAATAAAACAACTATCAAATATTTAATACAATAAAACTTATTAATAAACAAAAAAAATAGCACCTGAACCCCACACGTAAAGCCGTAAAGATTGTATTTTTCAATATTATGATCTGAATTTGTCAACCGAGTCTTCTTAAATTTCTCGTCTTTCTCGAACAGTGCATTGTCAAGACTCTCGTAAATAATTTCCCACGACAATAGACCCCATGGACGCTTTCGGAAGTACTGTATATCATCAACTTGGTCAAGCCAATCGAAATTAATTTGACAGTGATTTTTTCTTGCATTTAGTACTCTGTCCGCAAAATAAAACAGTGCAATCTTTAATGCGTCCATATCGTTCATTTCCTCGAATTTCAACTCCTTAAATACTGCATCGAATTGCTTCACATTAATCTTACGATGCACACCACCAAAATACGTATTCCGTAGCCTCTGCTCCATTTCATCATTTTTTTGATTGGTATCCACACCAAATGAAAGTCCAGTAACCAAGCACCATTCGACAATTGACAAGCGAATCACATGCTTACCAATTTGAAACCATAATTGATCCTCACGGCTATCTTCTTCATGGGCCACTTGCCGCAGTAGAAGATTGTGCAAAATTACCCCACTAAATGGAAAACTTCGACACTCCAAGAAATGTCCAAATATATCCTTTTTGAACATACGCAACTGCCGGTTTGTTAATTTTTCCTCGATGACTTTAACGACCGAAGATAACATACACATGCTCGAAATTCGACCAGGAAAATGATCAGCATAACGAAAATACATCTTGCCTACTTCAATATCCGGTGATTCTGATTTCGCCATGTATCTGTAATATTTATAAAATTATTACATTACATTTACAGAAAAAAAAAATTAAGAAAATTTAATTTTTGGTGCGACGGGCAAGCCTGTCGCACCAACAATTGGTGCGACGGGCAAGCCTGTCGCACCAAAAATTGGTGCGACAGGGCCAGTCGCACCAAAAATTGGTGCGACAGGCGCGCGCCTGTCGCACCCGAGCTTGTGCGACAGGCGCGCGCCTGTCGCACCCGAGCTTGTGCGACAGGCGCGCGCCTGTCGCACCAGATTTGGTGCAACAGCGTGCCGCGCATGGCCGCGCGCTGCTGCCCAGCGATGGGCGCGCGCGCGCCCTGCTCCCCTCCCTCCCCACCCGCAAAATTAAGCACAATCACTCCAAAATCGAAAACAATACTCCCAAACACCACCAACCACCACAAACATCATCACCACCACTATTAATCTCAAGCTATAACTATTATTATTCTAAAATCTCATTTTAAATTAATGAAAATAAGAAAAATAACTAACCTAGATTTTGTTGAAGGTTGTAGATCGTAGATCGGATGCCGGTGAGAGATGGAGCCGCCGCCGACGAGGGTTGATGTCGCCGCCGATGATGGGAGTTGGATCGGTTTGGGAGAGATGAGTGAAATGGAGTGTTGGGGGAGAGATGAGGGAGGGGTATTTTGGTCTCAAATGTTGTTTAATGGCTAATGTTGATAGAAATATTTTTTGGGGGTTAAAATGAAAAAAAGGGAATTTTTTTTGGTTATTACTGTAAATTTCCCGTTAATTTTTGAATGATTCAAGACTTTTGGGTTAGTCATGTTTGAGATTAGTTTGGATTTTTTTAATATGAATTTCCTTTAAAAATTAAAAAAATATTAAATTACACTGAATACAATTTTGCACTGTTTGATTTTATTCCACATTTTTTTCTTCTGCATCCGTCTATGGTCCAACTCATATTCAATGCAAAATAAATGCTGTCCGATGTGAAATAATTTTCTTAACACGTGCTTCACGTCATACCGATCTTTTTCCCTTGTCTTTATTACATGATGGGGTAGTGCACACTCATTGATGCATAAGTTTAGGTCTAACACCATTAGCACTGTAAGGGTGGGCATGGGTTGAGTAAGTTTAAGTTGATACTCAACCCAACCCACCCCTTTAACGCGTGGGTTGAGAAAAATCGTAAAATTTATAAAAATAACTATACAAATTTAGAATTTTTCAAATTTAATTCCTCTAACTTTTTCTTATTTTAACTAGCAAATATTAGTTTTTTGGATCAAATAATCTTCATTACTTTTAACAAATTAACAAACAAATACCACTCTAAAAAAATCTGGGAAAAATCAATACTCTCAACAAATCATCAAATCTCATCAAATAAGTATCGTATAACTGAAGATATAATCATCAGCTAGAGAGCTTCTTAAAGTTAATGTACGCTCTTACACAATATAGACTTTTAATTTATTCAATTTAGGGTTTAGGTTCGAAATTGAATGGGTTTTGTTGTAAGTATTGTTATTTTCCATTTATGAAATAATGTGATTTCTTAAAGTATTTAGTTTGATTAAGAAACCAAAAAAAAGAAAAAAAGCATTGAAACAATAGAAATTTGAGGTAAAAACAAAACCCAGATTATGTGCGACAGACTGATTTATTTGCGATAGCCATGTAAAAACGCGCCAGATACTTTTCAGAGGTCATAACTTACACTATATGTGTATGTTTTAGATGTATAATATACTGTTTCGAAACTTGCAACGAGAGGAATTAAAAGGTATTAGAGTGACATGCACCTATAGCCCCAAGAGACAGTCACATTGAAAATGTCTTCGGTGGGATAGGTGCCTGTTGCATTAAAAGACAGTGACATTGAAACTTTCTTGTAGTGCGGCATGCACATGTTGCACTAATATGCTTTATTCCGTCTTATCGCAACCTTCAAAACAATAAATCATACGCCCAACACGAATAAATGTAGTCTAAATTATGACCTTCGAAAAGTACTTGACACATTTTACATGGTTATCGCACATGATCACATTATGTGCGACAACCATGTAAAGATCACATATTATATTTTGTAATGTGTAATCATATTTATTTTTTAAATATTTTTTAGGCTTAATTGATTTAGTTGTGTTACGATTATCAGTGGGAAACGTTGGCATATGGCAATATGGAGTACGTGAATGTTAATGATACAACTTTTTTGGTTTAAAAAGATTGTGCTTTTGATCCGTTTCTGGCAAAAGTGTATAAGGTTTTTTAGATAAATCTTAATGAATATAGTATCACGATGAAGACAGCTTTAAAGTCTAGTAACACAATCTATCATACAACTTCACTACCTATGGACATATTTAATGATGAAATGGTTAAGGTTGTGTTACATATCGCCTTTGATGTGGTCAATTATGGGTGCATCCCTATATTTGTTATCAAATTTTCTTGAGTTCCGAACCAAGATCTTGTGTCACTTACAAAAACTCAAACTTCTTTTAAAGCAAACATCTTTGTCCCTGATATTGAAGAAGAAATGGTTCCATAAATGATGTTGTTGCAACAACATTACTCTCTACTTCGTAACAATAATGACACCATTCAGACAACAACATTATGTTAGCCACATTTGAAGAAAAGGTATTACCACTAACAAAGTCGTTGGAATAATATTACTCTCAATTCCACAATGATTTTTGTGACAATGATGATCCTATTGATGACGACAGCAACATAGAGGTGGATAATGTTTGTGTGGAACTACAAAATTGTACCACGAACATTCATTTCAATAGTCCTGTTGATGATGGGGGCGTCAGTCATTTTGATATTCCTATTAATGATGAGGATGAGGGTCAATACGATATTCCTATTAATAACAGAGACAACCAACCTATTTCTTAGACAACCAACCTATTTCTCCAATGACCCATTGAGGAGGAGGATAGTAGTTAGTCTTCTCATAAGTCTTGCTCCAATTTTACCTTCAAACATAATTGCTCTATACTTGGTTAGAAGTTGTAAATCATTTCAGTAGCTAGTTAATTTATTGTCTTGGACTAAATTTTATTTAACTAATTTTGTCTTCTTTGGCAAAAATCAAGAAACAAGTGATGCTTTTGTTCTTTTTTATTTTTAGTCACAATTCAATCTCTTAAGCTGTTAGTAGCTCTATGATTCTTGGAACAAATAACGAAAGGTACTTCTATTTTTTGTTTTTTTTTTTTTTTTTTCTGTTTTTGTGTTTTTTTTAAATATATATTATTTGCTCTTTTCTTAAGTTCCAATATTCTCTATTAAGGCTCAAATGTTTTTATAATTTTTTTTTCTAACTTTTTCTTTGTTTGCTAATAGTCGTCATTGGATCTTACATGTGATTGATCTGCCATCAATGGTTGTTCATTATTTGAATTCAGCAAGAAATGAAATCAATAATGATAGAAAAAGATAAGTTTGTTCAAGATATTTAGCAATAAGTATACTACTAATTTTTGCAATATATATTTAGCCTAGCATGCTAGTTAAGCAATATTTAATTTGATTATCATTATTTGCACAGAAAATAAAAGTGAAGCACCTTCAAGATTTGGTTAATTTGTTGTGGCTAATTTAAATTGAAAGATATACTATACAATTGGGGTAAATTTGTATGGCTTATCACTAAGGCAAGATTTTGGCCCTGGCCCTTATTTTTTTACATTTTTTTTTCATTTCTATCTCTCTATTTAGATGCTCTGTACTCTAGTTCACTATTCAAAATTTTCAGTCTCTCATATCTTATCATCTTATTTATATAGATAGGGTGTCATGAAAACATTTGAGATCAATGGTGGAAGGCTAACTAAGGATTAAATTATACTAATTGTTGCTGCTGACTTGGGTATTGCTTTTGGTGTTGAAGATTTATTGGTAATAATTCTACCGCAAAGTGTAGAGCGAATTTATATGAATGTATAGTTTCAAAAACTAGATCTTATTTTTTATTTATACATTTCGAACATTTAAAGTTTGTCCTTGTATAGTTTAGATAAATATATAGTCTCACACTAGATATTAAAAATAATGTGAGACTATATTGCTTGTCATTTAAAACGAAAGTAATCGTCGTGAAATAACATTTTTGAATAAAAAATTTTTGGTCACTAGATATCAATTTATGTGACTAGAATATGTCATTGTGGATGTTTTCTTTTAATGCCAATTGGAAGTAGTCATTTCAACGTTTTTGATGCGATATAAATAGTTATCAAATAATAAATTATATTGTAATTAAAAATAATGTGAGACTATATTACATATATTTTACGATGAAAGAATCCGCCACAACATGTTAATTTTTCTGGCTAGATGTTGTAGTTGTGAATGCTTACATTTTATGACAAGAGATAATGGTCACTTAAAATGTTTTGATACAATTTAATTAGTCATGAAATAGCAAAATAAATTGTCTTTAAAACAAATTTGAGACTAAATTAATTACTAATTGTATTTATAGAAATTCTCACAAATGACAACTTCTTGGGACGATTATGTAACTTCACAATATGTAAAATTCAACAACAACAAAAAATAGCGTTTGTAATTGAATCTTCGAACCTCTAAAATGATGATTTTTAGTAATTGTTGTGGCTATATTTACACAATCTTAAGAAAAATATTATAGTCACTATAAATCACATATTGTGACAAATATTAAGTGTCATTGATTGCATTTCTTGAATCTCTAATTTGATCATTTTGAATACCATTTGTGACAGTTTGAAGTTAATTTTAAGACAATTATATTTGTCACAAAAACATATTTTTAACATATGAAAATAATTTTCGTTATGCTGAGAGAGAGAATATAGTGTAGATGAGGAATTATTTCTTTTTCATCTTTTTCTTCTTTTGTTGTGTAATCAATTTTCTTGTAATATATTTCAAAAGTTTGTCAAATAAAAAGAGTGTTTTGTTTTCTTTTAATATGAGTGACTAATTTTATTAAGCTAAGGTGAAGGGTGAAGTTCAAGATTTTAAATTATTAAATTTATTACTTTCTCAAGTGAGTTTTTTAGTTTATTTTATTCTTTTATGGTAATTTTTATGTCATGTTAATTTATCGATTTTCTTTGGATCTGTATGGTATTTTGACATAATGTCGACACATTAATATAATGTGGCACATTAGGTACTTGATTCCATGCTTATTCACACACATAGTTAGTCAAGAATTAAAAGATATAATAATTAACTAGTAAAAGTGAGCAAAATATAAAAATGAGAAAGTATTAAAATTATAGTTTGAATATTGAGAGTGGATCCCGTAACCTTAGCATATTTTTAAATTGTTTTCTAGTGATTTCTTTTCCCGCAATTAATTTTTTATATTTTAAATTGACTACTAGATTTAAAAATTCCCTGTGGTTCGACCCGGACTCACTGGATTATATTATAACTAGACTCTCTTATACTTGGGCGTAATAACACTTTTGAGTCGTGTCAGTTGCCTTGTGGTCTTCATCAAGTAAGGAGCCGGATTGTTGATTAGATTATCATAAACAAATTTATCCAAGAAAAACATATATATACTCCAAATGATGTTAGAGCATACATATAGCATGAATAAGGTATCCAATTAATATACCAGTAGACATTGGGTCAAAGAAGTTAGCCTTAAAATTATATGAGGGAACCTTATAGAGTCATACAACTTACTTCCCAAATACTTTCATGTTTTAGCCAAAGCAAATGAGGGTATAGTTACTAACCTCGAATGGGATGGAATGATCATTATGATTACCAATATTAATGTACACTCCATGGTCATCCTGGACCTGTCGTTTAACTAAGATGAATATATTAAACTTATGTCGAATTAAAAGGTAAAAGAACACAAATGTTAAATCTTTAACTTGCTCACGGTATATGAGTGTCCAATCGGGGAACTATACGATTGCTTGAATCTACTATCATTATCCAAATTGATAAACCCTAGGACAACTTGTCTAAAATCTTTTTGTTGTTTGTGCTTTGTTCCATTTCCGACATAATGTCATCCATCCTCTTATCCACTGTTGACTTCAGTTTAGAAATGGATCGATCAATCTTGTTCATCCATTGAATGACATGATCATAACAGAACTATATCCTCGACCGCTATTAGGAAACGAAAATATAACAAGACAAAGTTTAATTTGTTTTTTAGCAATAGAAATGATCATTAATGAGATTGTAAGCTCTGAATCCTGTGTATCATCGGAATCCTGTGAGTGGTTATTATGGTCAGCTGCAACATGCTCATCCTGAACAAAGTTCTACTACTGTGTTGCACTCATGGTGTCATGATGCTTCTCTACTTCCTCTCGAATAAGCAACTCTCGAATGGGCAACGTGTTGATTGTAAGTTGATACTGCACAAAATACATAATAAAAAAGGATTAAGGTTAGCAAAATTATCGAGTTTTGATAATGTTTTAAATTATGTATATAATATACTCAATGATACTTACATTACGAGCCCGTCTTGGGATATATGATATGTACTCCTCTACAATTTTTCAATAATTTTGATCTTCTCGTTTGCATCTAGCTCGATGCTTTTGTAACATTCCCCTGCCATAGAGTAGACCAAATTCTATGTTGGAATAATTATAAACTACTTAGTAAATATTGGTAGTTATTTTATGTAAATAATGCTTACTATATGAGTACTATCATTAAAAAATGTTACACCACATCATAAGTTACTTTTAAAGAAGCAAATGCCTTCCACTTTAAGATGCTGGAAATCTTTTTGTTTTTTTTTCATGGCCCACTGTGATGGCAGTCCCTTGATCACTTTAAAAAGCCAAGCTACAAAAAACAAATTTATAAAATCCTAAAAAATAACTTCGTGAATTATCGATAAGTACAAAACTTACAAACTTAAATTTTTTTATAAGAAGTATTTCCACTTGATAAATTTTTTTTTTCGATAGCTGAAGCCACAAAGGTTATATTTCTCAATATTATGAGAAGGATTGTTTAAGCAATCCTTCTTAAATTTCTCAGCTTTTTGGTTTAATGCATTGTCAATACTATTTTATACTGTTTGCCATGATAAACGACCTCATGGACAACTTCGAAAATGATCGATATCATCAACATAATTTATCAAGTGGAAATCAACTTGACTCTAATATTTTCTCCCATTTATTACTCCATTCACAAAGTAATATAACGCGATTTTCAGCGCATAACTATCATTTATAGCATGAAAGTTCGAAGTGGCAAATCTAGCATCCGATGGTTTGATATCCAAGTCTTTCTACCATTGAAGTACTTATTAAGTAGCCTATAATGCATTTTTATATCTTTTAGTGGGATATCCATACCATCGGAAAGCCCCTAATTAGGCACCACTCTCCGATCGATAAATGTTTCAAATGCTTTCCAAATTTTTATCGATCTCTTCATATGCCACTTGCCTATGAATGCATAACACCACTAAAAGAATAACTATCCAAATCCATAAAGTGCCCCAAAAAATGACTCTAAGACAACAACAATTGTTTGCATATTAACTTGCACTGGAAAGCTTCGACAAATATTTTAAATTTTGATGTCTTTTAATATGGCCTGGGAAATTATCATTAAAGCATAACTTCATCACGCCCATCGTTTTCCTCAGTTTGGGTGGATTACACTTTGTCAATTTAATTTTCGCCATGTATCTATAGGAAAATTCAAATTCTGTTCATTGTTAACATTTATAAAATCATTATAGTAATAATATACGGAAGGCAACCCATTGCACAAAAACATTAATTTATGTAAGAGATACCATCTATACACAATATGTGTTTTTATGCCAAAAAATGGTGAGAAGTGCAACCTGATACACCAACAATTTTGCGGTGGGCACCCATTGTATACTCTCAAACAATCCCTACACACTCCCAAACAACCACCACCATTATTCTCAAACTACTACTACCATTATTCTCAAATTTCATTCTTAACTAATGAAATGTAAAAAAAAATAGCTAGCCTAGGTTTTATTGAAGTTGAACAATCGATCTCGGTGGTTTTCTCTGCCAATGAACGTGGGTTAGCCGCCAATGATGGGTGAATTATGTTGCAGTGAGAGAGATTTAGGTGAGAAGAATGATTTTGGCAAGAGATTTGATAACAAGCCACCGAAAATAGGTGGACGTGTTGGTGAGAGAGATTTGGGTGAGAAAAATGATTTAAGTGAGAGATATGACAAGAGTACTTTGGTCTAAGAATTTGGGTTTGGCTAGTTATGATAGAAAAAATTAGAGGGGTCAAATTTAAAAAATTCTAAAGTTTAGTGGTTATTTTTCATAAATTTTCTAGAAAGTCAAACCAATTCATTTTAAATTCCAACTTAACCCAACTCAACTTAATCCATGTAAGTGTAAGTTGGTTAGGTTGGGCTTATTCCAAAGCCTATTATCATTAAAAGATCTACTTTTATAGATTTCTCACTTTAACTAAATGTTAATTAAACTATTGTAATAAGGATATAAAATTTATGAAAAAATGAAGAACACATGAGGATTTTTACATAATCTAGAGGGCAAATTCTTACATCTACGGAGGCACACTGATAGGTCACAGTCAGAATTAGTAGAGATAACAAGTAAATAATATGTTCTTCTTAGGTGAGAACTACCATAATTGCTATCAGCGTTTGGATAAAAGTCTGATCCCCTTTTATTGAGATATTGGAGCTTATTTATAGTTTCATACATAACGAACTACTTTGCTTTGTAACCGAGAAAGAAGGCTTAATCAAAGCTAATGAGATAAAGTAGCTAATATCAAATATACTACTTAGCTATAAATTCGAAGCAAATAACAATCTTAAAGGAAACATCTTTAAACAAGAATTCTCCACCAAATCAGTAACGGCTTGATGTGGTAAACTACCTGTTGCATCCTTTAAGAAGTCAGCTATAATATTCTCACTTAAACGACACACTTCCACGTGATGCATGCTTCATGCATGATTTGCATGGCTTCTTGCATGTGCCCATGCATATTCCTCATACTTGCTGTTGGGTTTAGGTGCTCACTTAAACCTGCGTAGCTCATTATCATCACCCCCCCTCGAAGAGAACCCTTGTCCCTAAGGGTCAGTGTAGGAAATCGTTGACTAATCACGACTGTATCTTCCCAAGTAGCTTCCTCCAGCGGAAGCTTCTTCCAACAAATAAAACTTTGTTCGATGATGGTACCCCCACGTTTAAGCCAACGAGTTTCCACAACTGAATCAGGTTCTCACTCTATCACACCTTCATCATCAATTGGAGGCAATTCAGTGATACTCTTAGGCAAGTCACCTACAACTTTTTTGAGCAAAGATACATGGAAGATGAGATGAATCCAAGCCTTTTCTGGTAGCTGACATTTGTAGGCGACAAGACTAATTTTCGAGAGGACTTGATACGGCTTAAAAAATTGCTGGCCAGCTTCTGGTGTGCATGCTTGAAGACCTAGGATTGCTTGTATGGATGCAACTTTAAATACAACATATCACCTGCTTGGAATTCAACTTCTCTCCGGTTCTTGTCAGTCGTTTGTTTCATTCTATTAACTGTGCCGCCATATTTGTTTTTAATTGAATCAACAATTCATCACGAGTCTTCAATGCTTGGTCTACTTCATGAACATGTGAAGACCTGATTGGATACATGGGGACAGAAGGAGGTGGCCGGTCATATAAAGCTTGTAAGTGAGTCATTCCGGTTGAAATATGAAAGGTGGTATTAAACCAAAATTCTGCCCATGGTAAATATGAATTCCATTTTCACGGCCATTGATGAACATAACTCCTCAGGTACTATTCTAAGCACCGATTAACGACCTCCGTTTGTCCATCCGTTTGGGGGTGATATGGTGCACTGATTTTCAATTTGGTTCTTGACATTGTAAAGAATTCTTGCCAGAATTTACTAATGAATATGGGATCCCGATCACTTACAATTGTTTTAGGCATGCCATGCAACTTTACAACTCCTTCAACAAATTTTTCGGCAACTGATTTTACTATAAACGGGTGAGATAAGGACATGAAGTGTGCATACCTACTGAGCCTGTCGACTACCGCCAATATCGTATCTCGGCCTTGTGAATTCGGGAGTCCTTTAATGAAATCTAAAGTGATGTCTTCCCATACTTGGCAAGGGATTGGCAGCGACTGAAGAAGTCCCGCTGGTTGAAGTGTTTCAACTTTAGTCTTTTGGCACGTTTCACATTTGCGGACATACTCCTGAACTGAGTAAAACATTGAGGGCCAATAAAATTATTGTGCCAAGCGTTTGTAAGTGTGAAGAACTCCCGAGTGTCCTCCCATCTTGGTGTCGTGGGCCTCAAATAATAATAACTCTCGTAATTGCCGTGGAATTACTACCCTGCCTTTAAAAAATATCAATCCATTACGTGATGTGTAAGGGCTATCAGGTTGAGTTGCAGCTAGCTGTGTGATTTTTGTCATATAATCATCCTCAAGTGCAGCATTTTTAATCTCCCCCTCATAATGCTACCTGCGGCATAAATAGATAGTTAAGAGTTGGACTATCCGGTCGTCATGACAGGGGATCGGCAACAACATTTTCTTTGCCGGGACGTAATTGAATTTCGTAGTCATAACCCATTAATTTAACCATCCATTGTTGCTGTTCTGGCATTGCTATTTTTTGCTCCAAGAGATAATTTAAACTACGCTGATTTGTCTGAATCATGAAGCGTTACCTCAATAAATAGGGTCTCCTCATTCACACGGCCTTTACCACTGCCAACATTTCCTTCGCATACGTTGACTAGGCCTTTTTTGAGACTCCCAAAGCTCAGCTCATGAAGGTTATGAGATTTCCTTTTTGCTGTAGTACTGCCCCAATGCCATCTCCTAACGCATCTGTTTCTATGATAAAAATATCATCAAAATTTAGCATGGAAAGACCGGTGTCTTGGTCATGGCTTGCTTGAGTTTTACAAAGGTTTCTTCTGCATCCTTGTTCTAGCCGAACTACCCTTTCTTAAGGAGGTTGGTTAGGGACCTTGGTAATAAGCCATAGCCGCGTACGAACTTGCGGCAATATCCGATTAAGCCCAAAAATCCCCTCAGCTCTGAAATATTATGTGGTTGTGGCCATGATACCATTGCTGCAATTTTCTTTTCATCCATCTTCACACCATGACAAGTGACGAAGTGCCCCAAATATTCTAGCTCCTGTTGGCCGAAATTGCATTTGCTGGCTTTGACAAAAAATTGATGTTGCTTGAGGATCTCCAACGTTTGTCTAACATGCTTAAGATGACAACTCCAAGTGGGGCTATAGATTAAAATATCGTTAAAGAAAACAAGTATAAATTTTCTAAGATGAGGTCTGAAAATTACGTTCATTATAGCCTGAAAAGTGGATGGTGCATTGCATAATCTGAAAGGCATCACCAAATATTCATAATGGTTGTTGTGTGTGCGGAAGGCCGTTTTATGAATATCTTATGGATGTACCCGTACCTGGTGATACCCGACCCTGAGGTCAGGTTTGGTGACGTAAGCAGCTCCGTGTAATTCGTCTAACATATCTTCAACCGTGGGAATTAGAAATATGTCTTTCACCGTTACTTCATTGAGTAATCGGTACAAAACCTCCAACTGCCATTTTTTTTTAACAAGCAATATCAGTGAAGAAAAGGGACTGGTGCTTGGTCGAATAAGCCTAGAATTCAACATCTCATATACTTGTTTTTCAATCTCTGCCTTTTGAAAATAAGCGTATCGGTACAATCTTACATTGATTGGTTTTGCCCTTTTTTTAAGTGTGATGCGGTGGTCAATTTCTCGAGTTGGTGGCAGTTGCTTTTGTTCTTGAAATAATTCGGCATATTTCTCCAACAATTTTTGCATACTGCTTGGCACTACATTAAAGGAATCTTCCTTGTTTATCTGAAGGCATATTACGAAGACAGATTGCCCTTACTTCATCTCCTTCGTGATTTCTGTCAATGAAATGGCTTGAATTGTTTGTGGTCCCATCCTTTGCAGTCGTTGTTTTTTGTTGTTCCATTTGAAATCTAATGTTAAGATTTTCAAATTGCAAACAACTGATCCCAAATTTTCAAGCTACTGAACGCTAAGTACTATATCTAGTCCTGTAATAGGCAGTGAGTAAAGGGTAAGTTCAGAAGGAACATCCTGGATTAAGACCTATACCTTTTCATGTTTCCCTTGACATGTAACTTTTTCTCCGTTTGCCATTTTTACTAAGAATGCAGTTGTAGGTTGAATAAGTAGTTGGAGCATATTGGCTAATCGAGTATTGATAAAATTGTGTGTAGAGCCACTGTCAATCAACACCACAATTTCCTATGACCCAATTTTAGCCATCACTTGCATAGTTTGTGGAGCAGCCCAACCTGTTTAAGCATATAAGGTAATTTTAGGGTCAACAGACTCCTCTTGCTCATTCCTACGCGGCGCTGCCTTTGTACTTTCTCTATAAGGGTTCTCATCAACGTCGGTCTCACTTTCTAGAATCAACAGTTGAGCCTTGGAACACTTGTGCTCGACAGTAAACTTTTCGTTACAACTGAAACAAAGTCCTTGCGCCATTGATCTTTACATCTCCTCCCAAGAAAGTTTTTAAAATGGTATTGCTGGTGAAGCGCGGTTGTTGAGGATTTATGGTGGCAGTGAACGGCTGAAAATCAGTGATCTCATTAACCTCTTTTGTCGCTATAATTGTTTATCTTTTATTCTCGCCAAACTGATCGCTTTCTTAAGAGTTCTTGGTCTGAACAGCCAGATTTCCTCAGATATCTCGGGTTTTAGTCCATCCATGAATGTGTCGACAAGAGCCTTTTGAGTCCACCCTTGAACCCGGTTGCCAAGCCTCTCAAATTCTTTCTGGTAATCTCGAAGAGTGCCGGTTTGCTTGACCCTTGATAGCGCCTCGTCGAAGTCCTCACAATCTGTTGGCCCAAACCTCACCTATAGCTCCTCCATGAAGATTTTCCATGTCAAGACTCGTTCTTCCTCTTGATAAGATCTCCTAAGCCACTGGCACCATTGGTTAGCTTCTCCCTCTATGTGGAGTGAAGCCAAGACAACTTTCTGGTCTTCTGTTGACTCTTGATATTCAAAGAACTGATTGACACGGTTGAACTTCTCGATGGGGTCGTCACCGGCATAGTGTGGAAACTTCATGTTTGCCACTTTTGATTGAAACTGCTGCCGTCTACCATCATTGTCTTCTTGGTTTAGTTGTGATGTTGCTATGTTGTTGTTGATGCTTGGTGCGTCTTTGGATGTGTTGAAGGACTCTGCAAGTTTGCTTAAGGTTTCCTCAATGTGAGCCAACTTGTTGTTAATTTCCAATTCCATGTGCTGCATATTATCTTACATCTCTCCGAGCTCCGTTTCCACTCGTTCGATGCATTCCTTGTTGGTTGTCATTCTTGCCAAGTTCTGATACCACTGATAGGTCCCAGTCAGAATTAGTAGAGATAACAAGTAAATAATATGTTCTTCTTAGGGTGAGAACTACCACAATTGCTAGCAGTGTTTGGATAAAAGTCTGACGCCCCTTCATTGAGATGTTGAAGCTTATTTATAGTTTTATACATAACGAACTACTTTGCTTTGTAACCGTAAAAGAAGGCTTAAACATAGCTAATGAGATAAAGTAGCTAATATCAAATAAACTACTTAGCTATAAATTGGAAGCAAATAACAATCTTAAATTAAACATCTTTAAACAAGAATTCTCCACCAAATCAGTAACGGCTTGATGTGGTAAACCACCCGTTGCATCCTTGAAGAAGTCAGCTCTAATATTCTCACTTAAACGACACACTTCCACGTGATGCATGCCTCATGTATGATTTGTATGGCTTCTTGCATGTGCCCATGCATATTCCTCATACTTGCTGTTGGGTTTAGGTGCTCACTTGGACCTACGTAGCTCCTTATCCTTAAAATTGAATTATTCACTAAGAAATATATTGATATAACCTATTAGATACTTATGTAATTTTTAGACTAAGGACAAAATTAGGTTTCGATTCAAGTTTTTGAGTTTTGGTGTAGGTTATTACCCAATCGATTTGAAGAATTCAACCAAATTAGGTTTGAAGTATAAACCCAAATCTAATCCAACTAAATTGATTGGTTTAGTTCAGATTATAAATTCATTCTATTAGATATTTTACAATTTTTATAATAAGAGTGGATTCAAGTTTGGATTTTTTTAGGTTTCAGTTTAGGTTAGGGTTACTATTAATTCAATTTAGAGAAATTCAACCCAATTATATTTGAAATTTTAACCTAAACAAACCAAACTGAATTGAAGAAGATGATGATGAAGAAGAAGAAGAAGAAGAAGAAGAAGAAGAAGAAGAAAATGAGTAGAAAAAGAAAGGATTGAAGGAGAAGATAGAAAAGGAAGGAGGAGAAGAAAAAGAAGGAAAAAGAGAAGGAGCTACAGATAGAGGAGAAAGAGAAGAACAAGGAGCAAGAGGAGGAGGAAGAAGTGGAAAAGAAGGAGGAGAACCAAAAAAGAAGGGAAAGAAGAAGGAGAGGGAGAAATAGAAAAAGGAGAATGGGAAAAAAAACAAAGAGGGAGAATAAAATAAAAGAAAGAAGAAAAAGAAGGAAAAAAAGAAGGAGAAAAAGCAAGAATAAGAGAAAAAAAGATGATAATGAGGATAAAAAAGAGGAGAAGAAAATTGAAAGAGGTGAAGTAGAATAAGAAGGAATGAAGAAAATGGGAAGAAGAAATAAGAGGGGAAAGTGTAGTAGAAAGAGAAAAAAGAAAAGAGAAGAAAGAGAATGAGAAGAAGAAAAAGAAGAAGGTGAGAAGAAGAAGCCAAAAAAGGAGAAAAAGAAATAGAAAGAGAAGTTGAAGTAAGAGAAAAAGAAGAAGAAGGAAAAAGAGAAGGGGAAGGAGAAATGAAAGGAAAAAGAGAATGAGGAAATATGAGAAGAAGAATGAGGAGGAAGAGGAGAATGAGAAGAAGGATAAAAAAGAAGAGAGAAAGAAAGAAGAAGAAGAAATAAGGGAAAAATGAGTAGAAAAAAAGGAGAAGCTGAAGAATGAGAAGGAGGAGAAGAAGAAGACAAAGAAGAAGAAAAAGAAGGATAAAAAGAGAAAAAGGAAAAGGAGAAGAAGAAAGGGAGAATAAGTAAAAGGAGAGTGAAAAGAAGTAAAAGAAGAAGAAGAAAAAAGAGGAGAAAAAAGAAAAAAAAGTTTAAAAGTTAACTTATTAATATCTAAGTACAGAGAGATAAGAAAAAGACGACTTCAAGAAGAAGAAGAAGTTCTAAAAATTAACTAATTAAAATCTAGGTATAGGGAGATAAGAATAAGATGACTTCTAGAAGAGGAATAAGATCAAAAAATTAACTAGTTAGCATATGTACAGGGAGATTCACTACAAGAAAACTGATAATAAATGACTGTGATTTTATAACAAAAATTATTTTATCATATAAGTATGATAGAGTCGTGATAAAATTTTGGTCTATCAAACAATTAATGATGTACATGTGATAGAATATTAGTCTATCAAGAGTTTATGACATGCATGTGATAGAAATTACCTTAGTCACAAACATTGTAATATAAATTTAATATTGACCTTTTTTGACCAAATTTAAAAGTAATATTTTATTTTTTAAAAATCCAAAATGCACTTCTAAAAAAAAAAATCCAAAATGCAGCATTTAGATTGAAAAAAGATTTTTGAAATAAAAAAGTAAATAAAACAAAGGGTGCATTTAAACTAAATATAAATAAAGCAAAAAGTTTTCTAAGTCCTAAACTCAAAACTCAACCTCAACACTCTACACTCACCACACTCATCATCACTTTCACTCTCACAAACATCACTCAACCCTAGCCACACTCATTGTCACACTTCAATTAATCAGCCATTATCACCACCCAAACTCTAATAGACCAATAGTTCCTTACCCTTAGTTCTCCAAACACAATCAACCACTACTACCACCGATCGAATGACAAAGCAACACCTAAATCACATATCCATTGATCAAATTTGAATTGGCCACCACAACCTTGAATGGTGATGGTGCGAGCCGACGCGAATCATCCATCTCCTTGACGTTGTCACATGACCTTTAATTTTAGGTTTGTTCTTTTTCTTCAAGTAAATTTATTTAAGTCCCCAAGTGGTTGAGCGAAAGTTTGTATTTTAGAGATTTTTTGGGCAAATGATTGAATGACTGAGATGATGGGGTTAGTTAAGAAGTTAGATTAGGAAATAGGGATAGAGAGAGTAAAGTTTTTTTTTTTTTAATTTGTGATGTAAAGCTTGAAGTTGATGGAGCTAGAGATGGACAGAGAAAGTACAGATACGTGTAAGATTGCTGATGATGTTGGTCTTTGTCTGTATGTGTGATTTTTTTAGCGAGGAGGTAGGGGTTAAGGTAGTTGGCACCCATATATGGCATAAAGATTGTACCAGAATACCATCTCTACCCATTCTAACTTTTCAAGATTTGCTTATATGAGAAACAAGATTGCTGAATCCCTTTCTTGTTAACTTCCTAAAGGTTCTATATTTTTCTTTCTTGTTTGTTGCAATCTGTATCCTTTTTTACTTGTCTTCTTTCAGGGCATAAACCAAGGGAATACTTACAATTTTTTATTGCATTTAGTTGTGTAAATTAGTAAGTTTACTAGTCAGTATAAGTAATATAATGTAGAGTAAAATATTATTCCACAGAGATTGTATATCCTATTAGTTACTAAAATAATTCTAACCCTAATTTTTTTTCAACAATCGAATAAGAGAATTTAAATTAAAAATTAAAGTAAAAATAAAGCAACTAAAAATTAAATAAGAATGCAAGCGATTATGAAATTACCCAGAGATTAAGACATTAGAACATTTGATTTCACCATAACCAATTAAAGTTAATCATCCATCTATGCTATTAAAGATTATTACGCATATTGACAGTTGAATAAACCTAATTCTTTTGATACTCTTTCTTAAGCAATATCAAATATATTCCCATATACTAATCCATTATATCTCTATGCGCATTACAATATATAAAAACTCATTAAGTTTTACGGTATTCTTAAATTAACTGCATGGATTAGGTTAGTACATCTCTATCTCCTATATAATTTATGGCATCCATTTTATAGAGCAAAAATACATAAATATCCTCTCAATTTCATTATGTACCCTCAAATCATTCATATATTAGCTAGATATTTAAAAGCACTAAGCATAATAATGAGCACTTAATTTTGGAATAATAAACTAAAAAAACTAAAATTTATGGAATTAAATCTTTATAGTTAGGCTATATCGTAGTCCTAATAAAATAAGTTAGTTCATGAAAATATAAAGAGAATTCATAAATATTGTAGAGAACATTCCACCAAGATGATTGGAAAAAAAAAAAAAAAAAAAACTTAATCTGAGCGTCTTCTTCCTCTAAATTGCTCTTGTTACTCTCAGGTTTTTCTTCTAATTAGTCCGCTGCAACTCTTTTTCTAATTCTCTCTTCTTCTGTGGCTTCTATTATTTTTCTTCTTATGCGGTTTTCATTGCTTCCGTTCGTGCCCCTTATAATGCTTTAATTAGTGGCCTTTATATAGTAATAGTGCTAGCCCCCTCTTTAATTCCTAAGCCAACAAGAATTTTGAAGCCTATCATGTGCTTGCCAATTAATTTACCAAAGTGCTCTCCCCATGAATGACTTAAAGTTGGAAGTCATTACCCTTTTCGTCTTTTCCTTTATTCTTCATATTCATAAATCATAAGTGTTTGCCTTGTTGAAAAAAAAAAAAAAAATTTCCAATACTAATTCTTCTGATCTTCACATGGTTGCCACACTTAGTACCTATTTAATATGACTTAATTAATGATTATAAGTGCTTATTTAATCCTGTAAGCTCTTATCAAAATTTTTGTTATTGTTTTTTTTTAATAGAGTTTTTAAAGATTAAATGAGCTATTTTACCTCTACTAGTAAAAGTTTAAATTTTGGACTTTTGGGAGTAAAAATTGAAAAGTTTTTTTTTGAATATTAAAATATCTAAAATATTTTCTATTTATTTAATAATCTTATATTATTTTTTATAACATAATTTTTTTAAAAAACTTGCCTATTAAAATAATTTTATAATTTTTAATGAAAGTTCTCATTGACAACTAAACAATTAAAATTTTTTAGGTAAAATCTCAACTTGTAAAAGTTTTATTCACAAAAACTCTACTCAAATATCCTCAACTTGAGAAGCTAGACCAAACGGACCAAACGGAGCCTTACACCTTAGCTTCTTCGATTTTCTTCCATTTTAACTCCCATTACTTTCCTTAAACTTCCAATTAATTTCTTCTTTAACCTATTCTTACTTGAATATTCCAAAATATGAGCCTACAATAAAAAAATAACAAAAATTAAGATAAAAATATAAATAAAAAATATAAATAAGCATATGTTAATTAAGGGAAGCAATAAAATAATATATAAAATAAAGGCAAATCACATTTTAATGTGCTAAGCAACCAAAAGTAAGTTTCAAATGAACTTCTAATTTGTAGTTGGTCACTTTAGAAGTTGAATAATATATGAAAACTGTCAACTATTATGCGTTTGCTAGATTTTTTTGCGTCTATGCAGTTTCATGATGTTTCTTGATATGACTTAACAGCTACATTCTACGTATATTTCTTAAGTTTTTCTGCATCTTTATCTTGGCACAGGGACATGGTTTTTCAAATGATCTCTTCCAAATGCTTGCAGATATCAAATTTCTAGATATATAGAATTTATTTGTGTTGGCAATTTTCTACTTTGGTGAGGTTTTCTATGAGGATTCCCTTGCTATGTTCTCATGCTGCTGAGATGCTGGGTTCATATTTGAATTTGCTACCTTTGGCTATATATCTGTTTAAATGGTGAACAGAAAGACCTCTATTAAATTTATAAATTTAATAGAATCTTCGCATTTGTTGATAAACTAATAAATTATTAATTCATCAAATTGTTAGTATTTTCTAAATCATTCTGAATTTTAGTTTTCACTGAATTTGTTATTTTTGCATAGTCATTTTACCCTTATCATGCTTATGTTCTAAAAACTTGTCCTTTAGAGTGATTTTTATTTTTCCCTCTTTCCTATGGCTTCAACTACCTTCCTCTCTATCCCTGATTATGCCTTTGATGCACCTGATTTACACACTTGCCGTAACAGTGATGTCCATGCAAATAGTTTTTGTTTGTAATAAGTGATCCGTTATTTTAATAGATTAATAATCTATTTAGTATAAAAAAGTCAACTTTCTACCGTAAGATAGTCAATATATTGTATATTTTTCTATAGTTGTACTAGTCTAATATGCACATCTGCTAGTGTTGGCAAAAGTCTGGGTCCGGTCCGGGCTTGGGGCTGCCCGGGACCTACCCGCAAGATACACGTAGCTGCTTGGACCCAGACCGTGCCTAGATTTTTCATATGCGGGCCGGGCCAAGCCCAACACTATCCGGGCATGGATTTTTTATCCGGGTTTTCTCTGCCTACATAAATTGAGTTAAAAGGGAAAAAAATCTTGTAATAAATTGTTACAACATCTTAATTATTTCAATCTACTTTGTAAATTTTAAGTAAATAACAAATGAAAGTTATTTCAATCTACTATCTACTACCTAAATTCATTCAATTTTTAAACTAAATTCATTCAATCTCTATCAAAAATTTAAATTTAACACGACAATAATCACCAAATAAATCTAAATCCAACATATTACATAATACATATCATAACTCCAATATCAATAATCAACATAACATATAAAAATCCCAAAATATCAAACACAAATAATTCATAAAAGAGTCTAAAATACAGTAATGTAAAATATGTAAATAATAACTTCATGTCAAGCAGCTCGACGATTGTGCCCCATCATCATCATCTGAAATTACCTCCTCCTTAGCAAAAATCTCATTTTCCGGAACTCCACCTAATAACAAAAATAACATATTCAGAATTAAAAGCATTTTGAGCAAATAAATAATACTATAACATAATTCAAAGAACGTTATACCTTGAGAAGAAGCCCAAATCCAATTTTGAGCACACATCAATGATTCCAAAGTATTAGGATGAAGTTTACTACGATGCAAACTCAAAAATCTGCCCCCGGTATTAAAAACAGACTCAGAGGCAACAATGGATATAGGAATAACTAAGATATCCTTGGCCAACTCATCCAAAATAGGATATTGGCCTGTGTGCATCTTCCAAAAAGCTAAAATATCAAAGTTCGAAGTAGTATCCAACAATTCATCATTTAAATACCTATCCAACTTCAACTTAGTCACCTTAACATGCTTATTTCGACTTTGAAATGTTTCGAACGCATCTACATCCCAATACTTATTCGGATTCGAAGAAGATTCCAAAGGAATATTTTCCAATCCAACATCCTTCCCATCACTCAAAACCATAGCATTCATTTCATATTCTTTCACTAAATCATGACAAAACTTACGTGCACGCTCAGTATGCTCATCCGCTGTATCACCATAGATAGTTGGGAAATAAAAATCAATCAACAACATCTTATATCTCAGGTCAAGTAATACATCCACAACTAATATCGGATGAATTTCATTCCAATATTTTTTAAATTTATTAGCCATAATTCTAATAGCAGGATTATTGGAGGCGCGCCACCAATTAATTGACATTTTCATTTTACATATCGATGGAAAGAACAAATTAGTAGTGGAGTATTTTGTACCCGAAAACATCTCCGTTAACATTTAAAATGATCTCAAATGCTGCACCATTGTGGCAGCCAAATCCCACTCACTATCACTAGCCAAGCTCTTATATTGAGGCTCACGCCGTTGTCACTGAGAAAAAAAAAACTTCTATATATCAATGCTACGTCAAGCATGGCATAAGTTGAATTCCAACGAGTTGGACAATCTAACTTCAATTTTTTTTTACAATTAATTTTCAATTGCCTAATAGCTAGCTTAAAATTTTCAAATCTTTTTGGTGTTTGTGTCCAGTAACTTACACTCTCCCTAATTTTTCCAACCCTGTTTTCTATAACTTTGAAACCATCCCGCACAGCCAAGTTCAATATATGAGCAGTACATCTCATATGAAAAAACTTACCATTGGAAATTAAGGTACCAGGATCAAACCTTAACAACAATTTCTCCACCATCGCGTCATTAGTGGTACAATTATCCAATGTCATTGAAGATAACTTTCTATCCATGTTCCAATCCAGCAGTCATTGCACTAACTCATTAGAAAGGGCCTCAGCAGAATGGGGGCTCGAAACATAAATAAACCTATTAAATATTCAAGTGATAATATTAAATAAGCAAACTTAAAATATTATAAAAATTTAAACTTGAAAAGAAGTCAAATATAAGTAATAAAAAAATTGAAAGAGAAATTAAGCAAATACAAAGTTATAGACAAATTACCTTAAGATTCGACTATGCAAGTTCTAGGAGTTGTCAATGAAATGTGCTGTGACAACCATGTATCCCTTTTTCTAGTTCATTGTTGTCCATAAATACATAGTAACAACCACTCTACCGTATTTTTTCTCCAACAAATGCAAAGTCTTAACCTTCTCAATATGATACAGTTTCAAAATCTCATTCTTCAATGTATTTCTGCTCATTGGCTTAACCACAGGGTTGACATGTGCCATCATTTCTCTAAAGCCTTTATATTCCACAAATCAAGTGGAAGCTCATGCATTACCACCATTCTTGCAATCAAACTCCGCAAAACATTTGGATCGAAACTGCCGTAGCCAATGTCACAAGTCCTATCTTCTCTTTTGAGCACTTTGAGACTTCCTTGAAGTGCTTCCTCTATTTTCGGTTGATTCTTCAAAAAATAAGATTTCACGTGTCTGTTCAAGCTCGTGGTCCCTGATGTGTATTTGGCTTTTAAAATTGCATTGCAGTGCATGCACTTTGCCTTTTGTTCTCCATTAATAGTTACTTTTGTAAAGTGATCCCAAGCTTTAGAGACTTTCTTTCCCTTCTTATCATTAACAATTGACAACGAAATTTCCTCAACCTCATTATCATTGCTATCTTCAACATTAGGGGATAAATTTGGAGCATTTGTTGAATTGTTTTCTACATTGTCTGACTGTGACATCACACTGCTGTTTATTATAGAAAAATAATAAATAATTATAAATAATCATACAAACTACATAGTTATAATATTATGTAACAAAATTAACTTAAAAGCAACTTAAATGCTAAAATTAGCTCCTATTAATAAAAAATTATCATACAAATTACATAAATATGAATATTATGCAACAAATTAACTTAGAGCAACCTAAATTCAGCTCCTATTAAAAAAATATATTCATAAAAATTACATAATTACAAATATTATGTAACAAATTAACTTAAAAGCAGTCTAACCACTAAATCTAGCTCCAATTAATAAAAAAATACCATTATATCAGACAAAATTACATAATTATAAATATTAAGTAATTAAGTTAAAGCAACCTAAAATCTAAATTCAGCTCCCATTAATTAAAAATAATCATACAACCATAGCATCCAAGAAAAACATTAAGCATATATATAACACCTAATAATAATAACGTCAATTACTACTCAATTTCATCCTTGTATTAAAATAGCAAAAAAAACAAAGATAATACCTCGTGGTTATGATGGCGGAGTTGCCGTTGATAAGGTGTAAAAATAATGGAGTGAGACCAGCTATGATGGCTGACACCGTTGCGCGGTGGCTGCCGGTGAGAAGATGACCAAACGATGGAGAGACGATGGTTGTGACGGCTGAGCTTAGTGAGAAATGAGAAGAGTGGACCGAGGGAGGTAAGAGGTTCATAGAGGGCTAAAGGCGCGATCAACACTGCATCGGTGAGTGGTGGCTGCTGCTGGAGAGATAGAGGGAGGTACCGATTGCCGAGGTTCGGGGGGTTGGCCGTTGGCAGTAGCGAATTGTTTCAGTGTGTGTGTGTTGTGTTTACTCACGAGTCACGATTTAGGGTTGGGGAAATTGGGAAAAATGTTTTTTTGCTTTTATATTTTTTTTTATTAAATAAAAAATCGGGTATGGTCTGGGTTTTGGGTTCTTGGTGTTGTGATCGGACTTGTGCCTGGAAACAGTCGGGCATTGAAAATCAATGCCCAGATATTCTTTTTCCACACATCCCTGAACCGCATACGCCGAGTCCGGGAAGTGTCCAGTCCGAGTGGGCATTTTTGCCACCTCTAACATCTGCTACATTTGGCTCAAGTATTGGGCAATTTTAGTAAATATTAGGATTTCTAAAATTTTTAGCATATTTTATTAGATTGGTTCTATGCAGGCTTGCCCCTCTAGATATTCCTCCCTGTATACATAGGCAATATATATACGTACATAGGTATTAATGTAAAATTTTTAATTTTTTCCTTGCTGAAAAGCAAGTAGTGGACCCGAGGAAAATAGACTGGAAGCTTTGGTGATGTTTGGATGTATTGGACAAATGATGGACTTGGTTAGTTTGAGTTCTTTCAAATAGCTTTCACATGCATTTCTATAGATAAAGTTTAGTTTTTGAGTTTTTAGAAAATGACTTTCATTTCTGTAGCCCAAGTAGATAACAAGATAAATTACTCGTTTATACAGTTGGTGGAAGAACTTGGTGCACTGCTCATTTCAGGACTACCTATTTAATAATAGTACTAAGCATCAGCTTGATTTCAAAACTGCTTTACTTTTTCAGTCTTGGCCCATGTGGCTGATTTATTTACTTTCCTTTTGTTTTTCTTTTATTACAGGAATTAGCCATATTGATCAAGTCAATACTTCCACTATCTTACCTTTTGTGCAAGTATCTGTGCAAATCTGTAGCCCATTTTTTGCATGATCATTGGTCAAAGAACCATCTTTTCATTTGAAAACAAGAAAACAAGAGAAACTATCCTCTTTAAGCTAGTTTCCAACAAAAAAAATTGGTTTGAGTTTTTTTTAATCCTTTTGGTCCTCCTTATACACAAGAATATTTAACAAATCAATTCTAAATTTTAATGTAATATAGGAACTTGATTATTAAAGTCTCATTTTTATGTGGTATAATTATTTCATTCTTGTTTAGAAAAACATAGTTTCATATCTTGTTGTTAAAGGTGATACTTATTGTTAGGTCAGAGGTACAAATTCATAACAAGGCTTTTTTTAAAAAAAATGATTTTTTTTTTTTTTTTGTAGGAAGCCCTTGATGGTATTGAGTTTGCAAGAGGTGATCCAAACTCTACATGGGGTTCTACACTAACTGCAATGGGACATCCTGATCCTTTTGACTTTAGATATGTTGCTATTGGGAATGAAGATTGTGGGAGAAAGAATTACAGAGGTCTGCATACTGTTCTAATTCATTTATATTTTTTTGATCAAATAATCAATTATTATTTAACAATAATGAAGAAATATTTGCATCTTGAATATGTGAATGATAATTAAATGGCTGGAAAAATGATGATTAAATTTGTTTGTAATAAGTGATCTAATTTGTGCAGGTAAAACAGATTACCTTAAGTAATGCTCTGTATCTATCACTTTAAGTCTTTTTGGTTTATAATTGCGTATAGACCCCTCAACAACCAGAAAATATGGAATATGACTATTATGTCTTGAGGTACATGAAGGACATTATAGCAGACCTTAGTTTGCTAATGAATGATGTGAGTAAACGATTAATAACATCATAGGATTGGTTTATATAATATATATTGCATTGTTGTGGAAGTTTGACAATGTTGATTTTATGACTATCAGTTTTATGGAAAGACTGTACACTTAGGTTGAGATAGATGAAGTGCGTTTGGAGTGGGCTAACATTGTTCTGAAATCATTAGCATAGCAAAAAATAGTTAGTATAAATTTGAAACTATACACAAACCTTTTTATTATTTCTTATATCTTACAATTGGTAAATTTTAAGTTGCATATGAAACTTGAAGTTTTACTTTAATAGATAAATCTTTATAATGATAATATTGGGTATATTTGTTGCTGTTGCACATGCAGATTGAGTTTGAACTTATGATGATTCTGTTGCATCTAAAACTTAAGATTTTTATTTTAATAGTTAATTCTTTATAATGATAGTGTTGAGAATATTCAATTGGTGTTACACTTTCAGGTTGGAAGAAAGACTTGGGAGTTTTACTCGGTGTTTGCTAAGAATGGGAATTTATCTACTCGAATTTGACTGAGAATATGGGTGGAGTTTTATCACAACAAGATTTGAAATCCAAAATATTTACTCTTGGTTGTTGGAATTTGCCGTGTGAATTTCGAATTACTTTGGTTAGATATAACTGTTGGATACTAGTTAGATTTATAGTTTGTTGTAGTTTATTAATGATATGATTTATATAACAGTAATAAAAAACTTGATCTACCTATAGAATTTGTTTTATATATTGTTATGTGGATTTTATTAAAATAAAGTGTTTTTGGACTAAATAAAATGTATAACTTAATTTTTGGTTCATATTAAATTTGTAATTGAATTTTAAATACAAGAATGCAGAAATTAAAATTAAAAAAATTCATAATTCCTTTCAATTCACAAACAAAATACTTTTGTGATATAAAATATCAATTATAAATTCCATCACAAATAAAATAATTTATCCACTAAAATTAACCGGATATTAAGTCAAATCAATTTCTCTGCCAACATTTTAAATTAAAAAAATTCTTCTACTAAAACATTAATTAAAACATTCATTTTGCATAGAATTTTCATTTTGTATAGAATTTTAGTATGATAGACATATAACTTATGAACACTATCATAAATTAATGACATACTTTTTCTATGTCAAAAAAGAGTGACTGGTACTTAGATGATGTATATACTTTGTCATCCATTCCCTTTTATGATAATTTTTTCCCATCATCTATATGCCAGTTTTCTTGTCGTGATCAAAAGAAGAAGACTTCAAACTTTTGAACGTATAGAACTTCTCGTTTTATAGATGACACACATGACAAGGATCAAAATGTTTTTATCCGATCAGAACATTCATCGTCAATATTCAAATATTAACTGAACTCATTTAAACTTGCTTTTATTAGGAAGATGATCATCATCCAGTCAGTGGAAAATCACGTCAATATGTATATCTTCTTCTCGATAAGCCTCACTTGGTCCCTACATTTAATGAACGGCCAATTCTTTTATTTGTTGCGGTCACCACTAGCTAGACAAATAAACTCCTCGTCCATGTCATGTGTTGCAGATTCCACCAATACTTAGTTCTTGAACCATTACTCTAGTTATACTAAACTATGTTAAAAGATTCAGTTATATCAAACTACAAGAATTAATATATGTAAACTCTAAATAGGACTAAGGGTGCGTTTGTAATTGAAGTTGGGCAGTTGTACCTTAAAAGTTATAGCAGTAAAGTGTTTGGTAAACATTAGCTGCTGTAGCTTTTTTTTTAGAAGGAAAGAAATGATTTCATAAATCAAAGAAGAGAACACATATTCGACTTCAGCTGGCAATGGTTCCAGCCATCCAACAATTTTATTGCTCCTTAAAGCTAACTTAGCTAAGCAATGGGCATGAGCATTACATGATCTAGGGGTGTGATAGAAGCTGATATTCTGGGAATCCTTGCTAAGACTTTGAATTTCTAAAATCACCCACACAATCTTTGTTCTGCTACCCTTTTTGTTGTTTACTAACTTCACTACCTCTTGACAATCTGACTCCACCATTAGAGGGCTGCACTTTTTTCCACCACTAACCCTCATTCAACAGCTTCAACTTCTGCAATATAAAGAGTGTGGATTTTACAGCAGCCACTATAAGTTTGTTGCATGAGTCTTTAATGACAACACCCAAGCCGACCATTTGCCTTTCAAAATTAACAGCAACATCACCATTAACTTTGAATGCATTAGCAGGTGGGGGGCTCCAAATTTATTGATTCTTTGATGTAGGTTTTGTCTCTAGTTCCGGCCTCAGCTGTTTTACTCTTTTGTAAGCCTCCACCATAGCCTCAACTCTTGTAATAGTCAGCAGTGGTTCCAACTTTTTTCCTTAAAAAAGATACTTATTCTTGCCATACCAAATAGCCCAATAGATAACTACCATGATTTCAATGTCTGACTTTGTCAATTTCTTAGCCATCTCAAATATAATATCCAACATGTCTTGGTTAACAACATCAGGGAAGCATGTTTCAAATGGGGCATACCTCCATATCTTCTTGGTAACTTTACAGTGTAACAAAGCATGAGCTGTGTTTTCCATACCTTGTTTGCAAATTCGACAAGTAGGTTCATGCCGTATCTCTCTTCTCCACAAGTTATCAGCAGTAGTCAGTAGGTTTTGAGTTGCTCTCCACATGAAAATTTTTATTTTTTCCGGCAATTGAAGGGTCTATAACATGTTCCAGTGATGAAACCCCTTGGATTAACAGCCAGACTTATCCAGATTCTTAATCTTGACCGCTAATTGGTATCCGCTTTTTACAGAATAATGCCCTTTTTTATGTTTTATTTTATCAAAGTGCCTGATAACCTCATCCATTCTTGGTTTTCTAGGAAGCAAAATTCGAAGAATTTCATTTACATCCTCGTCCATAAACCACTGCCTCACCTTCCTTTGATCCCATTGATTTTCATGACTAATGAGCTCTCAGATAGTAGCTTCTGCTGTTACATTTCGAGTTGAGAACGACTTAAAAGTTTCTGGCCTTGGAATCCAATTGTCTCTATAGATTTGTATCTTTTCTCCATTTCTAATCCTCTACCTGATTCACTTTTGCAGTACTTGTCTTCCCCACAATATAGACCTCTATATGTATGAAGGATTAGAACCAGCTCAAGCTTGTAAAAAATCAGTATTCTTGTGATATCTAGCCTTCAACACTTTGATGACTAATAATTTCAGAGATTGCAGTAATCCTCACCCTTGCTTGGCCATTAAAGCTCGATTGAAGTTGGACATTTCTCTAAACCTCGAGGCCTCCTCTGCTCTTGGCATGACTCATCTTTTCCCATCTTGCCTAATGAATTTTGCGTTTGTCCTCCTTTGATCTCCATCAAAACTTAGCCATTGCCTTCTGAATATCATCACACAACCCTAAAGGAAGTTTAAAAACGCTCATTGCATAAGATGGTATCGCTTGAGCCACAACTTTGATAAGAATTTCTTTACCTCCACTTGAGAAAAAAACGATGCTGCCAGTTTGCAATCTTACTTACCACTTTGAGTTTCACCTCATTGAAAAAGCTTGTCTTCTTTCTTCCAACCGTAGATGGTAGGCCCATATATTTTTCATGTCTGGATACCACATTAAGTTTGAAAATATTTTTGATTGCTTCAATTTTGTCCCCTGGTATTCTACCACTAAACATTAAGGACGACTTCTCAAAGTTAAAAAGTTGTCCTGAAGCAGCAGCGTAGTAATAAAAAATGGCTTTTAGATTTTACAACTATCAACTGAAGCTTTAGTGAACACAAGGCTGTCATCCACAAAGAGTAAATGTGAGATAGTGAGCTCTTTCCTAAATTTTAGACCTTGAATGAGGTGATTATACTCTGCCTGCAGCAACATGTTGGAGAAGGCCTCTGCACACAAAATTAACATATATGGAGACAACGTGCATCCTTGTCTATGGCCTCGTTGGGGGTGAATCATGCCTTTTGGATTTCCATTAATAATTACAGAGAAAGATGATATAGTGATACAATTCATAACCAACTCTACCTATCTATTTAGAAATCCTAATCTCATCATTATATGCTTAAAAAAAATCACATTCCACCCTATCATATGCTTTGCTAATGTCTAACTTTAAAGCCACTAACCCATTTCTTTTCCCTTTGCTGTGCCTAATTTTATGAAGGCATTCATAGCCAATAATGATATTGTTAGTAATAAGCCTATTGGGTATGAATGCACTCTGATTTGGTGAAATAATCTAAGCAAGGATAGGCTTCATTCTATTAGCTATAGTCTTAGCAATAATTCTATAAATTACATTACAAAGACTAATTGGTCTAAATTCTGTAACTTTCCTAGGCTTGTGAACCTTTGGAATTAAAGCAATGTAAGTGTGGTTTAACTGAGATAAGGTACCTTGCTCATTCAGAATATGCAGGCAAGTTTCGATTACTCCACTTCCCACTGTTTGCCAATGCTTCTGAAAAAATATCATAAGGAATCCATCCGGTCCAAGGGCCTTTGTTGGGCACATTTGGTTTAGAGCATTTGATATCTCATCGGCTGTGAAAGGCTACTCCAGCATGTTCTTCATGTCTTGAGCCACTTTTGGCATCAGTCCCACCAAAGCAGTGTCTATTTGGTCTTGACTTGTTCTTAAGGAGGTAAAGATCTCTTGAAAATACTCACAGAATTCCACTTCCACTTCAGCGATATTCTCTGTCCAGTTTCCTTGTCCATATTTGATTCTCCAAATTTTGTTCTTCATTTTCCTTGCTGAAGTTTTAGCATGAAAGAACTTCATTTTTTATCTCATTCCTTAAGCCAATTAGCCCTCGATCTTTGCTTTCAATACATTTCTTCATCAATCAACAAATTATTGATTTTCTTTTCCAATCTTCTAATCTCATCACCACTGCCATAATGCTCAAAATTCTGTTTTACCCTTTCCAGCTGCTTAATTGATCTCTTTAATTCTTTTTCTCGTCCTCCGAATTCCTGCTTACTCCACCATTTAAGCTTAGCCATAGAGTTTTTGGCTGATTTTTGAAATTGAAGTACATGATTTCCATACTTCCAGTTCCCACAATTACTCCACTCATCTTGAACGATACTCTTACACATATCATAGGCACTCCACATGTCTTCGTAGTGCATAACTCTCACCTTTTCCTCTCTCTTGAACTTCCATTAGCACTGGGCAATGATTGGAACCCACCATTAACAAATTTGTAGCTAGAGAGTTATAGAAGCTATTAGCCCAATCTTTACAACAACAAAAAATTGTCCAATCTCTCCTCAATAAGATAGGGACCAAATCGATGATTGGACCAAGTAAAATAGTAACCCTTGCAGCCTAAGTCTACTAAGTTACAATCTTGAATAGCCTCTCTAAATCTGATCACCATGTTCAAATTTTGGTCCTGGCCACCACACTTCTCATTTGGAGCTAAAATTTCATTAAAGTCACCAAAGTACAACCACGAAAGGTTAAACAAACTTGACAATCTTCGAAGAAGTGTCCATGTGTGTTGTTGCTGCATATTTCTGGGTGTCTATAGATCCCTATGCATCTCTATTGCTTTCCATTTTCAGATTGGATAACAACGTCTATATGGTGAACCTCACTACTCAAACATAACCCTCCACCTAAGCCATTTATATTTACGGCAAAACCATTATCAATACTCAGTCATTTACACTCTTACCTCTCTTGCATAGCCATTAATTTAGTTTCACAAAAAAATAAAATATGAGGTTTGTGTGTTTGGAGAATTTGCTTCACCTCTAGACGCGTCCGGGTATTCCCCAAACCCCAGACGTTCCAGCTTAGATTTTTCATGACAGCCCCGCCGATATGTCTTCTTCCATTACTATCGTATCCTCTGCGATTATGTTTTCAAGCTACTCCCAACTCAATTTGAGTTTTACTGAAGGGGAATGTGTTTGAATGTTGTTAGTTAACGGAGTAAAATGGACTCATCCCTTTTGATCTTTTCTTTTCTGGACTTGGTTCATCATTCTCATTTCTAGGCCTTTTGGTTCCAGGTGGGTTAACTATTCTGTCTCTTTTGCTCAATTGGTTCCTAACTTGAAGCTTCAATTTTTTCCCTTTGGGCTCTTGTTTAAGATTACTCAGCCTACTCATTGTTCCTTCCTTGTTGTTTCCTTCTGGACACTGTATAGGCTATTGGTGAACCAATTCTGTAGCACTCTCTTTCCCGCTTTCAAATTCAGTATTTTTCCCTCATTATTTCCCTCCTTTTTGTACAAGGTTCTTATTGAGCCTATAGTGCCTGCTATGCTAGCTTGCGTTTTGCAGTCTGTCACCTGCTGCCTCAATCCTTTAAAACTTTGCATTGATTGCGCTCTGCCACCTGGTTTACTCCTATTTGTTTTGCATTTTTGTTTTTCCCAACACAAGTTGCCTCTGAACCGCTACCCCGAACCGGGCTAGAGTGCCATTGTTGCAATTGTTGCTGCCTTGAGGTTGTAGGTGGGGAACTTGGTTTTCGGTGCTCATTGTTCCATTTCTCCTTGTCCCTGTTGAACTTTGCTCTTTCAGCTGTAGTTTTGGCTTTTAACTAGCTACCATATGGCAAGTTCTCCTTTGGATGTCCTTGATATTTAAGACATTCTCTGTATTGGTGTCCTAAAATACCACAACAAAAACAAAAGTCCGGCAATCTCTCATACACTACCGCCATCAGAATATTCTTTTTTCCTTTTGCTTCAATAAACAAGATATTTTTAAAAGGCTGCGTTATATCTATCGAATTTCTCAGCCGAGCAAATATTCCAATACATTCCCCATCTTCGTTAGTTTTAATCTCCTCAACTTCTCCAATCTTTTCCCCCAATTTTTGGATTGCACTTTTATGCATACACATAATAGGCACATTATGGATTTGTACCCAAAAGGATGCATGTGTGAAGGACTACTCGTTGATATTTCCAATACCTTTCGATTCAGCCATCACTATCAGTGCTCCTGCAAAATGCCAAGGCCTGCCTATGAACACTCTTTTCTTTTCTTCCTCAGAATTAAACTTGAAGATAAAGACATTATTGCCTGCACTTTCCACTTTAAATTCTTTTATTGATCTCCACACTTGTTGCATCGCAACTCTCAATCCTTCTATACTGACTCCTTTGTTAAGCATGATTTTACCCACCAAACAATTAGCCGCAATCTTAAGTCCCTTCTCCTCCATGCTCCCAAAGAAATCAATCTTATCATTCTCTTCTTCTTATAGAGTTATTGCACTGCACCTCCGTATAAGTTCTTCTGTATCCATAACTTAACGACTAAAAGGCTAGCTGTAAAGATTCTTATACCAACCGCAAACAACCACTCCATTTAATTACTACCAATGTTAATACCTCACCAACTCGCAGTTCCTACTTTTGTTATTTCATATATGTTAAAGGAATAAGAGAAACCACTCAACAAGTGAGTGACAGATAGAGTCATAACAACTCATTTACCTTCCATTCTCAGTACTTCTTTCAGAGAGAAAGAGAGCATTGTATAAGGAAGACCCAAAGGCACTAGCTGCTGTACCTTGGAAGTTATGTTAATATGATTTTTCACTTGTATAATGAAAAATTTATTATATCTTTAATAATTTTGACTCTTTAATAATTTTGTCAAAATTATTATTTAAAATTTATATTTACTATATATTATTAACTTTTGTTTCACATTTACAATTTTTTTTTTTCATAATAGCTGTAACTTAAAAGTTACAATACCTCAATTCCAAACAGAAGTTAAGCTATATAGACAGCTTGCGGTACAACGAAATGCATAAAGAGTCACATTAAAAATAACTATCACATTTAAGGCTTAGAAACATTGTCCATATGATGCCGCATAGTAATGCACTAATGCACTAACAATCCGCATAGAAACATTGTCCATATGATGCCGCATAGTAATGCACTAACAATCCATTTTTTTTTTTTTTTCAGAAAAATTCAAAACACAATGAATCAAATATGCTCATCTCATTAATACGAGTAGAACTCAGCCAACAACCATTGAGACAACACAGTCCATAAATATTGAATGAAATTAAATGTTATTAGCCATAAATATGATCAAACCAAATACATAGCCATACATTTAACATTTATTTTTTTGTTTTTAATTTTGATTTAAAATTTAAAATACTTTTAACTTTTAATTCAACCATAAAGTAATAATTATTATTTAAGATTACATTAAAATGGTTGTGGGCTTGTACAATGTATGAGTTACAAAATGCCAATCCAATTCAACTGGATTCTAAATCGTGTCAACATCATGATCATAATTCATACTAAAAAGTTAGTTCTAGAGTTAACAATTATCCAAGTCTTATATATTTAACCTCTAGAACAAATATTAACTAATGTGAGATAATTTTCAAGTTTATCTTAAAAAATTGTCATACTACAAAGCTCTACCATCAAAATAAATTAAAAAAAAAAATTATTTTAGCAATGATGTCATAATTTTATGCTATTAGTTGTACCTTTCTAAACTCGTCTAAAAAAAATAATACCTTTTTTTAGCCTATTATAATATTTTACTTCTGATTTTGAGACCATGTATTATTAATTGTTTTGACTTTAGTAAAAGGTTTGTTTTCCTCTTTAAAAAAAATGTAGAATGGACTCTAAATCAAGTTGGATTCATTATGATACGACAAGACAAATTTGATAGCCAACCAAAACTTCAGGTATATTTGATAAATTAATAATATTTGGTTACCCACAACTTAACTCATCCTTAACATGAGAAAAATTGTGAAGGTGTGGTATGTGAAAATGTCACATTACCCTTTAAAAACGTTCATTGTCTTTCAACATTTGTATAACTAAGTTGAAGTAAAATCCATAATCCATAATTCATATTTATCCACATGATAAAAAGATTTTTGACGGACAAACTCTTAGATACTAGAGATCTCAAAATTTAAGTGTTAACTTCCTAACTTGAGTTTCAACTAAAGTAATAATTTATCTATGTGGTTAATAACAAATATTATGTGGTTAATAACTAACCTAATGTAGCGGTTATAAATAAATTTTTTCATCAATTAAGACTTAAATTGTAACTCAAATATTGAAACTGCCAAAGTTATCCAAGATTTTAATCCAGAGGCTTTTTTCCCCTCTTTTTTGATGGGTTAATATAGAAGCTTAGAACATAGAAGGACTCGCTAGTGCTGTAATATATAATTAACAGAATTAAGTAGAGAGATATACAAAAAGAATTGGGCCTTAACCTTGCAGAGTCCTAGCAATGCATTTAAAGCCCAAGCCAGTGGGTGCTTCTAGGTGGCGCCGTACAAAGCTTCGTAATATTTCCCGTACCAATTACAACTTTTCACTTAGAACAAATCAGTAGTATACATCATTATCAAAAGCCTGTTAGCAGACTCAACATATAGAAATGGAATAACTATATATTAGCAGACTCAACATCTAGAAATGGAATAACTATATATATATATATATATATATATATATATATATATATATATTATCTCAGTAGACAGTAGAGTAGTTCGATATACAATTAATTAATACAACTTCTAAGGCCATAAGATAATTTCTCCATCAAGAAATGGGGAGTGAACAGATGCAAATCCAGGATCGGCCGGCAACAAGCTGGGTGCCTGAAAATCATTGGAAATATATAAATTGTAGAAATTATCAGAATAGAACGGCTCGGTCCAGAAACTTCCACTGGTGTCCGCATATGGATGAAAAACAACCTCATTATTATTGTCAAGAATCAACTCATCAGTGGTATTTGTATTTTTTCCAACTGAGGTAATATCTGTGGTCATGGACAAGGAGGAAATCTGGTCACTTGATGAAGAAGAGCTTTCAAGAATTGGAGGAATAATGTCAACAAGATTTGATTCTTGCTCTGGGTTGGCTTCAGTGTCATCATGATTGTATATTTCAGGATCTTTTCGTTTTGGGGTATCTTTGGCTCCATTAGCATTGGTGATTGAATTTCGTTTCAAGCGTTTCTTGAGGCTTGTGTGCCAGTGGTTTTTGATCTCATTGTCAGTTCTTCCCGGTAACTGGGCAGCAATCGCGGACCATCTGCACATAAAGGAACCCTATTGCATGAGTCATCTCTTATAACACTACATGCAATTCAGTAGCATTTGAGTATTTTCATTATCAAAAAGTGCTCATTCGATGCCTTAATTTACGTTGTTCGTAATATTGGCTTAATTATACCTACTTAATTTACGTTGTTCTTAATTTTCATTAATTCTGCTTACTTTTACTCGTTTAATGCCGGACAATATGCAAAAAGATGCAACCTTTACTACTTGGAGGAACATATATAGAACCAGATCAAATATTTCAAAGAAATTACCTAGAATTGATTCATCCAACATTTTTAGATATATGTGTATTGAAGCGTGTATATAATTACATTAAAATTGATTCCATGGTGAAATATTTCTTTAATTAAACATGTATTGTTGTCATTTGAAAGATCACCATTTAATCAAACTTCGACATAAAATATATATTGATCTTCATTTTTATTTGTTACAATTTATTTTTCCTTGATCTCTACAATAATTTTATTATAAAATACGGGTTAGGGCATACCTATTTCCCAGTGACTCGTGTAGTCTGATGATTGTATCTTCTTCTTCTTTGGTGTAATTCCCTCTTTTGATATTAGGCCTCAAGTAATTCATCCACCTCAATCTGCAGCTCTTCCCACACCTTGCTAGACCTGAAAAATCGAACAAACTTATGAGCAATTAAGTCTTTCAACAAACAGATGTCGTATACAAAATTTGAAATGTAGGGAACTGATTCAAGTTTAATAATCCATGAAAAACTTGAAGAAAAGAATAATGTATTAACTTAACGAACCCACTCTTAATTAACTAAATTGAAGTTGTTATATCAATCTATATATGTATGCTATAAATATTAGAAATCATTAAATTAAGAAACCCAGATGATGAAATCCATTAAGTATTCTAATAACTGTACTTAAAAACTTAAAACTTGATAATTTTAATTTGTTACCTGCATACTTAGGAAGCTGGCGCCAGTTCCAGTAGCCATACTTAGTCACATAAGCTATTAGCTTTCTATCTTCTTCAGGTGTCCATGTTCCCTTCTTCAGTCCTGTTTTATCACAGCAAGGTGTCCTCACCATCTTGATCTCCTTTAAATTTTCCTATATCTGCAATTATAGTATCTTGCAGCACAAATGGTAACCTCAGAGTTTGCTATTTATACCACAACTCACGAGTTAACTATGTATTGGATACTCAAAACGTGTTTCACACCATATATCATATTTTATACCTATTTTTTACGGTTACATCTATGTCATACCATGTGCCACTTGCATTTAACAAACCGAGTCCATTTTCCAAAAGTGGAGGCTCCACATGAAAACAACAAGGAAGCAGGTGCATTAATGCTTCCAAATAGGATTTGCCACGTAAGAAACATAATTTGATTCATCTTTTGTGTGTGGCTAAAATTTTCTCTGAATACCTTCCTCGGATTTGATTGATATTTTTAGAAGCATATAAATACGGAGTAAACATTTGTTTAGGCTTTATAATTTGACTTAAATATTTATTTATTTTTTATATTTTAAAAAATATTTTAAGATATTTCTATTGTTGAATATGTTATACTTTTATCTTTATTTTATCTTTTTTTTTACATTAATACTTTTTCAACAGTATTTTTGGGATATTAATAATAATAAAAAAGATAATTTTTCAAATTGACTTTAAAAGTAATATAAAAATTTATTCGAACTTTTATATTATTATTTTTACTTTTAGGATTAATTGATAAATTGATTTTTTTTATATAATAATTATTAGTAAGATATTATAATGATACTAAACATTGCTCTAAGTTGGTTGATATGAATTTATTTATAAATAATTATTAGTAAGATTGTCATACAAGTACAAAAAATATAAGTTCTTTTACCACTCATATTCATTGGTTAATTTGTTAATTAACCTCTTTTATAAATAACTTAATTAATGTTAAGAGTATTCTTGCAAGCATATTGTCGTAAAAGAAAAGAAAAAGTAAAGATAAAAATTTAATATATATAACTGCAAGAGCTTTTGTAATTTTTTTTAAATATAAGACATAAACTGATACTTAAATTAAAAAATAGAAATTCAACAAGTATTTAAACAAAATACCATGTACGTATTTCATGAATCACACATATTCACATAATTATGGGGCAGGCACATGGGAAAGCTATTAATTAATTAATTAATTATTTCACCGTCTATAGTTAGGTCAAAGTCAATATTTTTCCAATCCAATTATTTTTCATTATTCGTCAATGTTCTCGTTCCATATGAACACAATAAGCTTTCTTGCATACTAACTTGAGGTCAAGGTCGATGCTTTATATAAATTGTGACAACATACGCAAGTTACACCCATGACGAAAAAATGGTGCAGCTATTTTTAAACTCTATTTATCGAATGAAAAGGAAAAAAAATTAAAATTAGAATTTCTAAGATTTCATTATTTAGCATTGAGATGTTTTGGGTTCGTGGCTTTCATATATTCTGCAACTGTTCGTGAAATAAAACTACTACTTGTTAAACAAATTAAATATAGGATTATGTGCCAATTTTTTTATCAATATTAATTATTATACTTTCGAAATTAAGCTGAATTGCATTCACAAATTGGCCTTACATACTTAATTTTTTTTTTTTTTTTACAAAAAAGAAAATAATAAAGGAAATATGATTATGGCTATTTACGAGCTCATTTGAGATTGCAGTTAAAGGTTCAAAATTGTTTTTGAAAAAATAAAAAATAATTTTGATGCATTTTTGACAAAATCACTTCATCTTAAAGTAAATTTAAAAAAAATATTAATTTTGAGAATAAATTATTCTTTAATATAATTCTACATATATCCTCGCATATATTGGAAGAACCTTAAAAAAAAAAAAATTACCCTGATAGATGGCATTTGACAATAATGGCGACTAGGTCAGGTCCCATTTATAATATGTTTGATGATCCAATGTCACTGTTTTTTTTTTTAACATTTTAACTACAAGTGCGTTTAATTTCGTCCTTTTTTAACAAAAAGGTTTAATTTCACGTGTGAACTTGATCTTGATCAGTGATTTTGAATCACGTGTAGTCACTAGTCAATGAAGAATCTTTCAACCGGCCAACACAGGAAATGAGGAGGAACGACCGAATACAAAATTCAATTAACAAAAAAAAAAAAAAAAATGTCCTCATTGTTGCAATTTTTATTGGGTAATTGTTAGTCAAAGGATGCTTCTAACTGGTTTCAGCTTACCAGTCAAGAGACAAGAAAATTTTGGATGAAGTTGAAAAGGGGATTTAAAAGGCAGTATAGATAGACACAGTCATTGATGAATTGAATGCCTGGAAAAGCATATTTGACATTTGATTATGTCTGATAAAGAGACTGGGAAATTGACTTAAATGCAAAACACGATGAGACACAGACTTGACATGACTCAAGTTGATGGGTCAATGTTTCAAATTTGTCTAAGTTCACATTTTTTCGTAAGGAATTGGCGTAGTTTATCCGGAAAGCGATGATAATGGATCAAGGTGGGGCAGCTCATCGCTCTAAAAAGATGAACGAATGGGAAATTTCGTGGAATCATATTTTCTCTCTTATAATTTTTTTCATTTAAATGCATAATTTTTGTTTCGAACGGTATTGCTGATATTTATAATTACAATTTTCCATGAACCTTCCATGTCAGCTCATGGCACGGTTTACACATTTGGACTTATAATCAGCCGAAATTATTTTTATATATTTGAAAGAAATTAAATTTTTATACTGTGTATGTGAGACTCAGCTAAGAAGCAGTTGTCATTTAAATGCATATTTAATTCCTTATTATTACTAATTTTTAACATTATGAATATTATTTAATGGATAATTAATTATTGATGTGTAACGAGTGACTTACCATTTGCACTCCCTAATGGAGCCAGCTTTCTTGTAAAGGTGAAATACTCCCAATTTCCTTATACTATAAGCTAGACGTTAACCGAAAAACATGTGATATGTTATAATAAACGAAACTATGGACCATTTGAGATTCTCAAAATTTTTGGGGAGTTCAAAATTGATTTTGGAAAATTAAAAATTAATTTTTATTTTTGATAGATTTTTAAAAAAAATTATTGTTGGTAAAATTACTTCATCTTACTACAAATTTTTAAAAGTAAGGAAATAGTTAGCTTTTTAAAATATAATTTTGAGAAATAGTTTATATTAAATACAATTTCATATGTATCCTAATATATATTATAAAAAATCTAAAATTATCCTTACTACTTAGGAAATAAAATCATTAATTTTAAAGAGATTATTATTATTACCAATAAATTGAGATAACAAAAACAAAAAATAAAATTAATAATACAAAATATTTATTTTAGTTATCAATTATTGTATACACAATAAAAATTATTTTACATATATATTTATAAATGTGTAAATAAATTTTATTTAACATTATGTCTAATTCTGTTATTTAAATTCTTACTGCAGTTTAATAAATTTACAGAAAACATACAAGTGCTTTTGAAATTCATAGTACCTTTAGAAATAAATTTTACAAAATATTTAACTAATGTTTTTTAAATTAATTATTTAAATTGCACATTTAGTAGCAATTATTTTTAAAAGTTATGGCATTATGAAACTGACCCTATATGTTATTTTATAGGGTCCTACTACTCTGCAACTGGTGTTTGGTACCGCTATTTTGTCATTTAGTGATTTAACCGTTAAAGTTAACCAAAGAGTTGCATAACGGCCCGGATGTGTTTGGATGGTTATTAACATATCATCCCTGGTATTTACTGAAAAATAGGAAAAGGCAAAGGTTTCAAAATGTTGACATATATATCCGGATTGTTTCAAAAAAAATTTTTTTTACACTTAAATCCATTGACTTAGTTTGACTGTTAGAATGAGTATCAATGTATCGATAATAATGTATTCTCATGTAAAAATTTCAAAATGCATGAAAAAAATTAACATGTATTAATAAATATTTTTATAACATAATATCTATCTAATATACAATAAATTATTTGAATTCATCAATCAAAATAGAATACATAATAAAAATATATTAATTTGTTAATAATAATAATATATGACCAAAATAAACATGTATATACCTAAATTAAATGTTTTCAATAATATTATTAATAAACACGTGTAATTCTTAAGGTATATTTAATTATTTTTATTTTAATATTAATATCTTCATGCATACGATAACCAAATTTTATTTTTGTTCTTTCTTTATTCATATTTAGTAGTTTAGCACCCATGAACTTTATCTTCTATTTTTTTCTTCTTTTCATAATCTCTGACCTAATAAAATACTTTTAATTAAAACCATCATATTTTAGAAATAGATTTTTTCATCGACAATAATCCTACTATTGATTATTTGGTCTATGTAGTAGTCTGATTTAAAATTCTTAAATAAAGATTCATGGCTTTTTAAATTTTATTATTTATAAATTACCATTCGTGTTCTCTAAAATTCTTGAACTAAACATTTTCTTGGGAACTTTTTCTTCGAATTTATATATTTCTATGTTAAATAAAGGACAACATGGGTAGAGAATAAATGGTTGTAAATTATAGATGTTTATCCTTTGTTCTTAGTAATAATTTAATGAATGGGTATTTTTATAATATAAATTATTTAATTATAGTATGAGGTTATTTGAACCCACCGAATTACTCTCTACACCCAATTACTCAAGAAACCTATAGCATAAATTTAAAAATTAAAATTTGACTATGTACACCTCATAATACCAAAAATAACCCCAATTTAATTTATTTTTGAATAATAAAATTATTTTCTTCTGCTTTTTTATCAAAATTAATCTTTTATGGATTGGATAATCTTACAAAGTGTGGACAATAAAGATGAACAAAAAAGTGCTTTATGAATATTATTTGTTTACGATGAAATTATGTTTAGTTTAAAATAAATTTTGAACTTAAATTAGGATAAGAATAAAAGAAAAATATAATTAATTAAGTATATATCTTATCCCTAATAGTAAATTATTTCATTTTCATTTTAGTAATAGAAATTTTAATTAAAAAATAGGTGTAAAAAGTATTTTGAAGTCAAATAGCCTAATCTTAATTAAAAGAAGGTACTATGAGTATTTTTATGATTTAAATATCCACATCCCTTAATTTATTCTTTGTAAGGGTAAAGTTCAGTTAATGCTTAGCTCAATTGTGTATATATAAAAAATTAAAAATGAACAGGACTTGAGTGTCAAAATTTAGAAATATTTTTTAGTTTTTTTAATTTTTTTTTAAAAATAGATTGTAGTTCAATTAAACGGTAAAAAAGACAAAGCAAGGGGTTATTTACCCCACTGGTAATCTAGTTTTGCTCAGTTTGATAATTGAAAAGAAAATGAAAAAAAAAATGTGCAATCCATGAATTTGATAAGAGGAAAGAAAGTAAAAAGAGTTGTACATCATATTTTAGTACCAAGTTCTCAATTTTTGTTTTGGGTCAAATGAGATCTGTTTAAAATGTAGCTTTATTAGTTAATTATAAATAAATCTCTTTTCTCAGATTTAACGCTCCAAAAGTAATGTTAAATGGAGAAAATCAGGCTGATTATGGAGGAGAGTTGAAGAAAAATGGGAAAAAAATTACCGTTATACTTATAACTAAATTGCAAATAAGAAAGAATACAAGGAACTCAACAAAAAAAAACAAAGAGGGGTACGGTGTCACAGGGGTACCGAAGCTTTGCCCTATTTTATATATATATGAAATTTCAATTTTGATTATGATAGACTATCTCTAATTAATACAAATTAAATAGAATCAGTAAAAGAGTTAATTCGAGTAAAATTGAAAACATAAACTTTAATTGAAAGAATGATAAGTATAATAAAACAAATCCTGCTAAAATTTAAAATCCGAAATTAACTGAAACAACTCAACACTGCTCAAGAGCCGACCAAGCTGATAGTGGCTTGGTGTGGGCAACGCATGAACAACATGCACGCACTACCCATCGTGATCATTAATTTGTGTATTTCATGGCGAGAAAGATAAACAGCAAACTGTTAGTGTATCAGTATGAGCAGACACGAGGTTGACTCTCCAAGTCAAACCTGAGTTCCCATCTCATGTTTTTGGTCCAGCCTATCAACTATCAAGTACTAGGTCATTTTATTTTGTTTTATTTTTTTAATTTTGTTGTATATGTGGAGAAAAATGGCAGCCGTCGATGTATATTGAGAGTCACACACAGAGTTTAAATAAGATAATAGTTCGTTTAGTTCATATATTTTAAAATTATTGTATATTTAATCCTTATATTTTTATAAATAACTCAAAACGTCTATGTCATTAAACTATTGATATTTTTACCATTAATAAAAAGAAAAAAAATTAAATTACCGACTTAACCCAAAAATAAAATAAAAAAGAATATAAATTAATTTTTGCGAAAGCTCACGTGTGTCTAAAAAAATTAATATTGTGAAAAAAATTAAATTACCAATTTTTTAGATATTATAAAAAAATTAATATATTAACTCCTCAACATAGTGTTTCACTAAAATTAATAAATGTTCTTTTTGTTTCTATTTTACCTTTAGGATTAAATTGGTAACTTAATTTTTTTTATTAATGTAAACAAATAAACATTATTGTAAGAGGGCAATATAATAATAGCAAGTCAAAATAAATAAAAAGTAATGGTAACGATGTTTTGAGGTATTTTTAAAAATATAAGAACTAAACGGATACTAACTTTAAAATATAGGGATTAAACAAAATTTTACCTGCTCAAATTAACAATCTACAAGTCTTCGTTTAATATTTTCTACCTTTAATGAAAATATTATTATACTCAAAAAGTTGAACTATAGGATTATATTTCAATAAAGATGGTAAATCCGTGGTCTTCATACAAATAATCATAAACACTGTGACAATAAAATAAATAAAAATAATAAGATATGTAATCACTTGACAAGGCCAAATCTAGAGGATAAAAATGGGACACGTAGGTAGAAGATCCCAATCGTGAGTAGGAGGTAATGTGCTAGTTAAAGATGCCCAATGGGCTGCGTCGTTGAAGCAAGGCCCGTCAGCCTCATAGTGTTGGGTCCATCTCATTTGGGTGGCCTAAACCTAAAGTTTTATAAGTTTAGGTAGTTAAACAATTAAAGAAAACTTAAAGGGGGTAATTAAATTTGCCATAAAATTTGGCTTTAAAAAGCAAGCGGTAGCCCTAGTTTCACTATAGCAAAAAGACAAATTGCAGAAGTAGTGAGAGAGAGGCAGAGGAGGTTTTGGTTTTGGGAATAGTGATTTCAATCTTTGATTGGACGATTAGAAAGTGAAATTAACTTCGTTTTCTCCCAAATTTTAAGAGTAAGTTCCTGACATCGCTCTTTACAATTCTACTGGTCTTGATTTTCATTTTATCCTCCTGTTGGCTGTTATTTGAGATATTCACTTATTAGAGAGACATTTATTAGGCTATTATTATAAGTCAAGAATATTGAGGTTCTTGATGTTGTTAGCCTCTAGTATTATCTAGAGAAGAATTTGTGCTGTAATCCCATTAATATAATGAAAGATTATATTGAACTACGGTCCCATGATTTTTCCAACTTTAGGCTTTCCACGTAATTTTTTTTTTTTTTTAGAAGACATGCTTGGCGTACTTTTTTAAGTCCATGTGCCCTTTTTTCAAACACATGCACTAACAACAACAACAACGATTTTTTTCTTAAGGGTTAATGTTTAATTGTTAACTTATACTTCCATGGAGTTATAAATCATAATTTATAATAACATTAATGCTTACAAGTTCCAAATTAAATATAATAATTAACATTTCCTTAACACAATTACACAACCATATTATCTAATTTCATAATAACCAATTATAATACAAAGATACATAAATCTAATTCCATAAACTATGGTAATGACCAATAAAAATTAAAATTGCAATCCTGAAATAATGATTACAGGAAGTTACAGTTATGAGATATCAATTACAATATAACTGGGATGTACTGTTAACTGATGCAAATTATGCTTAATTTTATTTAAAATACTAATATTGTACTTGCACTTGAACGCCATTGAATGAAAATGTAACTTTTGATTTATCATAAAATATATATCATTCATAATTTTATTTTTTGTGTGCAAATGTGAAAAATATTTAATTCACAAATGAAACATATCTCCTTCGACTAATTTACAATTTCACAAATGGAAAATTACAATCATAAATATCTAGATTTATCTTTGATAAAATCATGATATTTATAATTTTATTTATTAAAGTTATGACATCATTTGTTTATTTAATAAATTATAAATATAAAATAATTAGATTTTTTTAACTAACACTTAAATTAATTTTAAAAATTTACACTAATAAAATATATTAAAAGATTCAATTTCAAGTTATTTATAAAATCATAATATTTTATATTTACTTTCATTAAAAAATTAGCCAATCTCTAATCATGCCATTCTTTTAAGGCACATGTGCCTAAAATTCTCAGCCCAGCCCAGTTCGAGTGCGAGTCATGGCGTGCCGCGTGCCCCTACTAAAAAGAGTTTATGCTATATGTGCCCGTACCATGCCGCGTGCCGCTAGGTCCATTGGCCATCTTTAGTGTCGATCATTAAAATCGAAACAACTATTCTTGAAAATAGCCTAGAGTTCCATTGAAAAGATAAGATTAACTGAGCCTAGTGTATTGACACGACTTAAAAGTCTTTGATTTACTCTCAAGTATAAGAGTGCCTAGTTATAATATATCTCGGTGAGTCCGAGGTCGATCCATAAAGAAAAGATTTAATTTGTTTACTTTATTTTATCTAAAATTTGAAAATAAAACTTAAATATAAATAACTAAATTTAAATAAAATTATGAAATTGAATTAGTTAGGGTTGTGGATTCACTCTTAGTAGTAAATAAAACTTAATAAATTCTTTTTGCCATTTTTTTAGATTTATTGCCCAAAAGATTAATTAAATAAATTATTATTATTTTTCCTTTAATTTTATGATGGATTAAGTATTCATTGTGCCAAAATTAAATTTGTCTACAATAAGTCAAAATACTATTTTACCATACCTTATATTAAGATAAAAAGAATTTATTGTGTCAAACTCCCTTGTTTGTCTACAATAAATCAAAATTTCACAATATAAAATATGTATAAAATTAAATAGAAAATAACTTAATTTATAAAATTAAAAATAGAATTTGATTAAATCATATTTATTTCCTAAGAGTTTCACCTTCCCCTAACTATTAATATTTAGCTAAACATTTTTTTAATAAAGGAAATTACTAAAATTGAAAAACACATAATTAAAAATGGAATTTGAAAATTGAAGTAAAACTAATTTTATTGATTGAAAATAAATTACAAAGAGAGATGAGAAGAAGAATTTGGAGGGAAAGAAGAGAATAGAAGGTGTGAAGAGGTGTGTTCACCCCCCTCTATTTATACTAATACATGGTAAATCCACACCACACAAATAAAAAAATCTAATTACATCTTAACCTTACATTTGTCCCACTAATAATCTCACTAATAAAACATAAACCTAACTTATCCACTCAAGCATATCCAACAAATTCTACTAACAATTATCATACCTAACATGATAAAAACTTATAATTTTACAATTACCACATTCACCGTGGTAAAAACATAAAAATTTACAACAAAAGTCTTCGATCCTCTTCGACAATGACATAATTTCTCGGACTTCCGGAATCCAAATTTGACATCCATACATTTGTTCGGAGCCTCAAATTGCATGAAATTATTATTTTTACCTAATAAACACAAAAATACATAAAATCAAATATTTAGAAAAATAATTAGAAATTCACAATATGTTACACAATTACAAATATAAATTACATTAATAAAACAAAATAACATTTTTATCCCTTAATAAACATACAATTTTTAACACTAATCATGTATATGTAGTATATAGTTCATTGCAAGTCATGGTTGTCTGCCACATTTGCAAGCATATAAGGAAGGGTTAAAGTTTATTAATTACTCATTTTGAAAATATTTATGTTCTATAGTAGTAAAACTATTATGTAGTAAAATATAGTAGTGGAAAGAGTATCATGCCATGTCTGGACTTCAAACTTTAGCTTCAAACATGTTAATCATCCCACTTTATTAGTTTAATCGATAGATGATCAAAATAGATTTAGCAAAAAAATCAAGAAATGCTATGGTTATTAAATATGATTTAAAATTAATTCAGAAGTAATTCGTGGAATCATGTACCCTTTTCCTTTTTATCCTAGTTATAATGAAATAAAGTGTAGTTGGTTAGGTTTAACTTATTCTTAAAGTAAACAACTCGCACACATTCTGTTTCCACAAAAGATCAATACACCAAGCTTTATACAAGGAAATTATTTATAAGGCAATAGGCATTTATAGAAGTAAACATATAAAATTAAGAGATATTATCAGTTTTCCACTTGGTTTTTCTTACAAATCAACTTAGTATCAAGGTTTGGTGAAAACCGTGTTTTACCACCAAACATTTACGTTATTATAATTACCACTATTCCATTCAAAGTAAGTTAATATTTAACGGAATATGAGTTGAAAGTTGATTTTTTTCCTAAAGCATAAAAGATAATTTTTTTCCTTTGAAAAGAAAGAAATTACAAAAGAGAAATTTATCATTTGTCCACCCGAAGTTTTCTAACATATCAATTAAATACCAAGATTTCCTAAAAATGGTATTCTACCACCTAATATTTAAACTATTATCACTTTACTACGAAAATGTTAAAAATAGTTGAATACTTAACCTATAGTGTAAAAGACGACTTTGTCGTTTGGAAAGGAAAAAAAATTAAAAAAGAGAAATTACCGTAGAAGAGTAGTTGTATCAGAAAAATAACTATTTTTTTATTATATGAAAATGTTTTTGGGCATTCAAATATCAAAATTCCAAGTAATACAAGCCAAATACTTTAGTTTTGATAATATCATTCAACACGAGTAACCTTAAATCATTTCAAACACTACAATAGCAAGCTAAATAGTCTAAATTTAACACTTCATCATTCAACAATTGTGTTAACGTTTTGGCTTCAACAAGAAATTCCTTAAATACCCAAATGACATATGCAAATTCTTAGTGTGTTAATACTTTGGTAGTAAAGTGATAACTTGAAACATAAGGTGATAAAATGTAGGTTTTAGGAAGACTTAGTATTGAATTGATATGTTAAAAAACTTTCATTGGATAAATGATAATGTCTTTCACAATTGAATGGTGTGTTTTGGCTTTAATGTGAAATCCATTAAATGCCTTTATGATATCAGCAAATTTTTAATTGCATTAATGGAATGGTGATAAAGTGATAACAACATAAATATTTGGTGGTAAAATATGGCTTTCACCAAACCTTGGTACTAACTTAATGTGTCAGAAAAAATTAGATGGAAAAATGACAATATCCCTAAAATTTAACATTACAAAAAAATTTATAAGTTTCAAGGACATTCTTAGGGCTCCTTGTATAATTTATTTTTTAAAGATAAGATAAACTGATATTTATATATTGTTGTGCAAATTATATTGTACTAACAAGCGCATGAACCTACTATAGTATAGATTTGTGGTGACAAGTGTCGATCTCACGAGAAAATAGATTTAATTATGCATAGAGTTAATTTTTTAGGTGTATATGTGAGTTGATTGTAAGTGATTTTTTTTTTATCTTAAGATTTAAAATAAAATGGTGGGAATGAATTAAAGTTGAAAACAATGTAAATGAAATGCTTGAGTATTTGGATTCACACTCAACATTCTCCATGGGCTTAATATTTCCTTTTAAAATTCAATTAATTCATGAGGGGGGAACTCTACTCCTCATAATCCTCACTCTAATAAATATGGTATCAAGCACTCATTGTGCTAGAGATAATAATTTTCTACTAAGTGTGGTGTCAAGAACATGATGTGCCAGACAATAATAATTCTTATGTCGACAACGTGGCAAGACCTAGGGATGGCAAAATCTGGGTCTGGGTCCGGGTTTGGCCTTCTCGATTCCGGACCCAGACGCCATTTTCTTTCTCCCAAACCCGGATTAAAACTCGGCTTTTTCCCATCCGGGTTCGGGCCGAGTTCCTGGATTCCAGGTTTTGAACCCGGAACAATAACTCAATTTCTACAATTTTATTCTAACCTATGATAAATGAAAATTTAGAACAACAAACTAAAATGACATAATAGTCCAGTGCTCACAAATCACAATTAATCAACTCTTTGCAAAATCTACAATTCAAACAACTAGTTTGTAAAGTCTATAATGCAAAGGGTTAAATTAGTCTACAATTCAAACGGTTGTTTCAAGTAATAAAACAACCATAAATATAAATCCATAACACAATTACACAAGTCTACAATTCAAACAGCTAGTTTTCAAAGTCTAAAATGCAAATGGTTAAATTAGTCTACAATTCAAACGACTATTTCGAAGTAATAAAATAGCCACAAATATAAATCCATAACACAATTACACAAGTCTACAATTCAAAGTTCAAATTAAAAACCACAAATCCAAAGTTTAAACTTTTCTCCATCATTTTCTATTCTTCTTCACTTGACTCACTGTTGTTCAAAACTCACTCATCAAACTTTTATCAATAAGTTATTCTGCAAAAAGTATTGCTTCCTCTGGAATTCCATCTAAAAAACATGCATAAACCATAAAAATAAGAAACAAAACAGCTAGTTAGTAATAAATTGATACTATAACAAATTAATTTATTTTATTTAATAAATAAATTTTCCATACCTTTTAGGTTGTGGTCAAGCCAAAACTAATTTTGAGTACACACCAACGCCTCCACTGTAGATAATTAAAGTCTACTACGATGAGAACTCAAATGTCTACCTCCAGTGCTAAAAGCGGACTCAGAAGCAACTGTTGATACGGGAATGGCCAAAAGGTCTCTCGCAATCTTTGCAAGTATAAGATATTTGCCTTGATTATTCTTCCACCACGAGAAAAATATCAAATTGACTAGTTGAAGGCAAAGTACTTTCCTCAAGATAAAGCTAAAATTCTGTTTTGAAATGATTATTTTGTGAGTTCTGATTTCTAAATGATTCCCACTTATCAGCCATCTCATCTAAGTCTAAGTCTACCATAATAGAATCATTTGCTGCAGCACCTTCAGAACTAGCTGAACCATTAACCCCCCAATTTGCATTTGAAAAATATTTTATTTTATACTCATGCACTAAATCAACAAATAATTTGCGCACCCTTTCAATTTCGAATTCAATTCTTTCCTTATAGATTTTGGGAAATAGAAAGTTAATTAACAACATTTTACGCCTAGGATCTAACAAAGAGCCCACAACAAGAACTCCATGAATAACATCCCAATATTTGTCATACTTCGCAATCATCTTAGTGGCCATATTTTTTACCCCCTAAATTGGTGATTGTAACCATGCGTTCATTGACAATCTAATTTCAAAAATCTTGCCAAAAAATAAATTAGATGTTGGATATCGTGTCCCCGAAAAAGTTCTGTCAACTTATAAAAACTCTTCAAATACTCACACATAAGCTTTGAAAAATTCAACTCTAACTCACTGGGCAACGATGTATAATTTCTATCACGCGCCTTTAAACGAACAAATACATCTTTATACAACAAAGCTGTACTAAGCATCAAATAAGTAGAATTCCACCTAATTTTACAATCAAGTGCTAAGTTTTTAATTTCTTTAACACCTAAATATTTTTTGGCAGCCTCAAAATTTTCAAATCTAGAAGGTGTTGCTATCCAGTAATGGACACTCTCTCAAATCTTTTCAACTTCTTTTTGTATCATAGATAAACCATCCTTAACTATCAAGTTCAATATATGAGCACAACAACGCATGTGAAGGAATTTGCCACCCATAATCATTGAACTAGGTGAAAATTTCCCCAACAACAAATCAATCATGGACTCATTTGCAGAACAATTATCAACAGTTATAGGAGACAACTTTCTATCTATATTCCACTCCATTAAACACTCATACAACTCATTGCACATAACTTCACCACTATGTGGAGCTGACACATATATAAACCTAAAACTGTAAAAAAAAATCAAAATATTAAATAATACAAACATTCATTTTATGTTGAAATGAAAAAAAAGTCTCGAGAATATTACCTCATAATACGACTTCGCAACACCCACGAGCTATCAATGTAATGTGCCGTAACAACCATATAACCTTTCTTTTGGTTACTAGCAGTCCACATATCCGTAGTCACTGCAATTCTACTCTCACAAGCTTCCAAAATACTCATTGCCTTCGTCTTCTCAATATCATAAAGCTTCAAAATTTCAGCCTTGATAGTTTCTACTAATAGTCTCAATTGAAGGTTGGAGAAGCTTTAACAGTTCGTAAAACCCAATATATTCAACAAATGATAACGGAAGCTCATGCATTACAATCATTCTAGCTATTAAAACCTTCACTGTTGCCATATCCCACTTTGGTTTAGTACTATAATTACTAAGAACAGTATTTCCATCTGCTTTAGAAGAAAAAGAAAGGTGCATTTGCTGCACATTCTTGATTGATCTTCTAGGACAATGTTTAACATGATTAATCAAGTGATCAGTGCCCTGAGAATAATGCCCTTGCATAACTAACCCACAATAATTACAAATTGCCTGAAGTTCCTTGCCTAACTTAACTTTTTAAAAATGATTCCAAGCATCAGAAACTAATCTACCTGAACTACTCCTTTCGCTGCCAGCGCCTCATTTTTTTGAAGCGACAGTAGTAGTATTACCCCTACGGCCACGGCCACGGCCACTCCCACGCCCATACTCTACTGTTGTTGAATCAGGTTCTAATTCAGCAGCTGTATCATTATTTTTTGTTGCCATATCCATGCCAACCCTCACACCCACACTTTCATCAGTCTATAAGACATCTAAATCAACTCATTGTTCATTTTCCATTACGAATTTAACACCATACAAGAATTATGTCAAAATAAATTAAACTAACCTATCATTCCTCCAATTTCTTCCATTTTATATGTTTTTTTTTTATTGTAACAACATTCGAAGTTCTCACATTTCAAAGATACATTTTCGAATCTATTAACAGCAACAAATCTATTAACAACAACAATTTATTTTTAACTGTAACAACATTCTAACATTTTAAATATACAATTTCAAGCATAAATCAAATCAAGCATAAATCAAATCACAAAGTATAACACAACACAAATCAATATCAAACTAAACATAGCACAAATAACATAAAATAAGGTATAACAGCGTCAAAACAAAAAGCTAGAAACTCACAATTCACGCCGGTGAATCAGTGGTGTTCACAGCAGCCGATGGTGAAGGAAGGTGAGCTGTCAGCCTGTCACGGCTCAAAAAAGACCGTCGATGATCATGAATAGAGGAACTGCCAAGTTGCAAGCATGCAACGGTGGTGAACCAAACGAGTTGCGACGGTGGAGAACCCAAGCTTTTGACAGTGGCGAACCCGACCTTGCGACGGTGGCGAACCCAGCCAATGGTTGTTTGACTTGCCTGCGGGACAGCGGGAGGCGGCAGCTGTGTTGTGTTCTTGTAATCACGATTCGTGAGTAGAAAGATAGAATTAAGGTTTTTTTTTTATGTTTGTATTTATATTAACTAATAAATATAATTAAAAATAATATAAGAAAAATGAATTTGGGTTTGGGTTTCGGATATACGGGTTACCCCAAACCCGGATCCGGACCCGGATTCATCCGGGTTATTAAAATTCATTCCGGATCCGGATTATTTTACACTTTGGTACAGGTTCAACCCAGCCCAGATTATCCGGGTTGGTCTGGGTCCGGGCCAGGTCCAGGTTATTTTACCATCCATAACAAGACCATCCATTAAATAACTTAGATACGCTCTTTATCGACATTGAGTGAAGACGACCCATAACATACTAGAGGGGAATTTTTTTTCTAATTATTATGGTGCAAAGTGCTCATTGTGCTAGACAGTAATGATCGTTTACTAGGGAGTCGGTATACATTGTAAAATCTAGACAGCTACGTTGTTTGTCGACAATGAGTCAAAACAACCACATTAATTAGAGAGGAAAAGAAAATAAACTCACCTAATTAAGCCCATGGATCATGTTGTGGCTTTACCTTCAACCCAAACTTGAAATTAAACTAATCACTCATAATTGAACTATGGGTAAAATAGTAATTTTATTAAAATCCATAGAAAATACAAGATGGAGAGAGAATTACAGCAAATGAGGCTAAAAAATAGATTTAGGGGTGTCAAATTAGGGGGAGGCCTTCTATTCATAGATATAATGAGTAAATCGTGGCAAGATGGAACACATCGTTAGTCAACACCACATCAACATTTCGGTCTAATAAGATGCTGTCACGTCATCAATCAATGCCACCACATCATCGGTCATTGTCATGTCATTGGTCAATGCCACGTCATCGTACCATATATGTGAACAGTGCCATACTTGTGTAGAGTATTGTATACGTGAACAGTGAAAAAATATCCTTTATGCTCCTCCTAAGGTTTTCAACTGTTTTGAGTTAAAAAATATCATTTATTTGCTGTCTGACTTCTCGTTAGTCATGAAATGACTAAAATATCCATGAAATACATAAAATACTAAAATTACACATAATAAAAGGTTAGAGGAGTTAAACACATAAACGTAGGAATGTTAGTAAAACTTGGAGCATGAAATAACAATTTTACCCATTATAAATATGTATTCTCTAGTACTCAACGTACATATGTCATTTAGTTATGTTCCATTAAACATTAGTTGTGACAGTAATTAGGACTATGTAGATTTATATGAAATTAGACTTTGAGGATGAACAATGTAAATAACTGGGTAAATAAAGGAAATATTAAATATAAAATAATATTGATTAGTGTACATATAAAAAGAATTTGTAAATAGTTAAGGACTATCGACTTCTATGTGTCAGCGTGATTGTTGAGGTGATGTCCATCTGCACTAGTGTTTATAATAAAAATAATTACAATATTTTAATTTATTGATGAAGTTGTGGGTGCCATGTAGATGAGATAGTAAAATTTCTTAGGCTAAAAATAAGATTTATAGGATTCAAATCCTACTCGCATTGGTGGGAAGGAACTTGCGTTGCCATTAGGTTAACTAAAAACAAAAGAGATCTTGGGTCATTGTTGGGCTTGCTTCTTGGATACTATATATAATATAGTATTACTAGTTATGTTCATGGGCAAATAGCTTCTTTGTACTAATTTGTCTTCTTGAAGGGCTTGGGCCAAATAAAGAGTTTATAATAGTCATTATACCAAAAACACCAGAGATGAAACAATGATATTTTTTAATATGTGGCATTTGTATAAATAATAAAGCATGCTTGTAATTAATGATGGTATTGTTAGGAAATATGTCTTATTTTTCAATAAAGATTTCCTAAAATATTATTCTTATTTAGTGGGATTTCTATTTAAGAAATAAGTAATTTTTTTTTATATTTGATTTATTGAAGGAGTACAACTAGTATAAGAAAAGCGATAATTCTCCTATAATATCTATACAAGGAGGTTGGGTTTACTTGTTGACATAACACAACAATCAGTTCTTTACAAGTAGACAATTTTTAGTGTGAAAGAAACAGTAGGTCTATTGAGAGATTGAGTGTTATTGGGATTTAGAGTGTGAGAAAAAAAATATTAGAGTGATTGTAATAATCTTTCACATAGCAAATTTTTCTCTTGTCACCCTTGGCAGCCATGGTTTTTCTCCAATATAGGAGTTTTTCACGTAAATTCTTGTATTATGTGATTGGTTTTATTTTTCATTGATTTTTCTATTTATTATTTGTTTGATATTTTTGCTTACAAGATCTTGGGTGGGATTAAAATTCCCTAACAAGTGGTATCAAAACTAAAGGTTGTTCTGCAAAGCAATAATATTTGTATATAAAATTTCAAATCTTGTCAGGATTAAGGTTGAAAAATTTGATGGGAGAATATTTGGCTTAGGGTTCAAGTCAAGGATATATTAATTCAATTTGGTTATTGATAACTCTATGAAATGAGAGTTATCATGATACTTTTAGACTTAAATCAAGATTCCTTTGAGAGTAAACGACATGTTTTTATTGCATTTTAGTTTTATTTTATATGAATAACCATTTTAGTTTATTTTTAATAAATTGCGTTGCTTTTGAATAATTGTTTGTGCTTAGATTGTATGCATAATTGTAGGTGATTGGAAGCTCAAATTTCAAGGAAGGAATGTTGCTGTAATAGGCTTACAAAAGATGAAAAAGAATTTGGTTACAGAAGATTTGAAACAAATCTGGAACAATGCAGTTATTGTGGCCATTGTTGTAGCAATCGTTGCTGTAACAGTTGTTGTAGCAATCCTGGAACAACGGCAGAGAAAATTTTACAGAATATTGCGATTGGCAGTTTCCTAAGCTGGAAGATACGCGACCTAGGCTTCCGTTTACCCTAATTTTCAACTACAAAAGAGCACACATCATAAGAAAAAGGAGAGTCGTCACCCAAAGAGAAAACTACAAAGAAACAAAAGAAAAACATGATTCAAGAGAGAGGTTGAGGGCTGCAGAAGAGGAAAAATTACAGAAATAAATCGGGAACTCAGTCATTTTTATTATTCTCTTGTTATCTTGTTTACTTTTTATTCAAGGGGATGTGTTTGATAGCTGAAACTTTGTTCTTTATTTTATTTTTTGTAAACCATGAACTAAATTTATTTGTGGTTGAGTGATAAACAACCTTGATAGTTTATTGACTGAATATATGTGTTGCTTCATATTTGTTGTAGCATTTTGTTTTGATAGTATCTATTTTTATTCATTATTTCAACTGATCACCCATTTAATGATACTAACTAAGGAAGAGCCACAAAAGGGCATACCTTAGTGGAACATATTAGAGCAAAACTTGGTTTTAGATTCAGTTTCATAGATTGAGTTTTACTTGAGTTCAAAAGGGCCATACTTGATCTAAGATTAATGATGAACTAATTAGAACCTAAGCGTGTAATGTTATATCTTATGTTAGTATAACAATTGATCACTGTTATGTTGCATAAAGATATAAGATATCCAACATGCGACAACTGAAGATACATAAGGATTCTTCCCAGTGTTGTAGCAGAAACTGTAGCAACTGGGCCAAACATTAGAAAAAATAGTAAAACCATTAAGAGAGTTTATTCACTCTACTACTCCATATTCCCATTGGTTTTATCCTTGTGTGTGACGTGAGATTTTATTTATTTACATTTTTATTTATTGCATTTTATTTCAAATAATTTATTAGTTTTATTACTTGTTTTATATTTAATTTAGAAAAAAAAAATCTGTACTGTTAAGATTGCTGTAGCAAGTCTAATAACATCAATTCCTGTGGAGATGATCTTGAATATTTATCATTATATTTACTTGTTATGTACACTTGCACACTGACACCAATAGCATTAGAATTCTCACAACAGTTACACAAGGAAAATAAGGGTGATGTGAACTCTATTCCTAATAGTAGAAACCCCAGAAGGTGTGTAGACAATCAAAGCACTTTAAAGAAGACTGGCATGATAAAGCAAGCTCGATAAATAGCTCTAAATCATTAGATGGAGATACTGATAATTTCAACTAGTGGTGTGTCTCTTTTCTCCCTAAGAGACCAGTTTGTCCTTTTTAGTGTGCCATGGAAGAAAATGTATTACTGTTAGGGGTTTACAAGATTTGCATGCAAGGCATGGTTTGACATTTATGCAAGGTGTGTGGTGGAATTTTTATGTTGATGGCTAAGAACTCACAAGGAAGTTAAACATGAGAGTGGCTATTTTCATAAAGGTGATTAACATGTGCTGAATATGTGTACTCTAAATATGGTAGAGTATGATGATTCTTGATGTAGACAATTATGGTTACTAGATCGAGGACGAGATTTTACCCATGGTGGAGTAATTCACATAAGCCTTATGCGAGTGTAGTTTTGGTGGAGTAAAGAAGGTGCAGACGATATGGTGGTACGGATACACGATGGATCATGTTTTGCAGTCTAATTGAAAAACTTGCCAAGGTGGAGATGGGTAAGGAATATGTCTCATTTTTAAATAAGGATTTCTTAGGATATTTTCTTATTTAGTAGGACTCCTATTTAAGGAATAAGTAATTTCTCCTTTGGGATTTGACTTATTTAAGAAAGAGTACAACTAGTATAAGAAAATAAATACTTTTCTTATAAGAGTATAGGGGGGTTGGGTTCACTTGTTGGTATAACATAACAATCAATTCTTTGTAAGTAGATAATTTCTATTATGAGAGAAACAATAGGTTTATTGAGAGTTAAGTGTTATTGGGTTTTAGGTGTGAGAAAAAATACTGGAGTGATTGTAATAATTTTTTATATAATATATTTTTCTCTTGTTGTCCTTGGCGGTCGTGGTGTTTCTCCAGTATAGAAGTTATCCATGTAAATTTTGTGTTGCGTGATTAGTTTTACTCTTCATCTATTTTTCTATTTATTATTTGTTTGATATTTTCGCTTGCAAGATTTTGGATAGAATTAAAATTTCCTATCAATTATATTATCACCATTCAGAGTAAAATAGTTATAGATTTTGACAGAAAATAATAATTCATGAAGTTAAGGGTGCACACATTGGTCAGCTGATTGCAGTTGCATATACATTGTCTATACCTAATCAAATATCTACAACAAGAAGCTTGCAAGTGTAGGTGATGTGATCAACAACAAATTGTAAAGAGTATTCCACATAAGCACAATTAGTAATTAGTAAGATTTAATAGTGTAATTAGGTAGTTAATTATTAGGATTAGTTAGGTAGCTAAGATTAATATAAATAGAGCAAAATTGCACAAATTATTGAATCATTGAGAAAATTAGTTTTGCATTCTCTCTATACATGTGCTCGTCACTTTCTTGTTATCAAAACAAGTGTTTCCATCTTAGCATAGTTTTATATAGAGGATAATTGACTGGGGTTAGAGATAGAAGTCCATGGAAACAAGTAAGCCACTTGCTCTAATTGTGGTGTTAGGAGTACTGTACGAACATAGGTCAGCGCGATTCAGTTTCTAGAATTTTAAAGCAACAATAAAAGTAATAGAAAATGAGATTTTGCATCAAGCTAAACTAAACGACGTATTTCCATTTCTGTATTGTGTGGAGGAAGTCTACAAACACCCTTGATGTTAAATACTTTTTGTTGTAGCTATTGCATATAAGTGGAATTTGCTACCATAGAAAGGCAGTTACAAATGGAGAAGAGGTAGACGAATAGAAGAAATTAAGAAGAAGATAATTACGTAAAGAAGTGATGGAAAAAAATCTTGGTCTCAAATTGGCAAGGAAAAGAACAAAGAAGACAACCAACAATAATATTGAATCTAACAATAATTTTTAATCTAACAGTGTAGCTTAATCAACAATTAAATCCTAATTCTATCGAAAAAAACCTAATCTTCATTATAGCTGGTAGAGAAAAAATAACATCCAATTGTTTGTAACAAAATCATGCTTAAGAGAATCGATACTCAATTACAACTTTCTATACACATTATGAAGATGATAATGTCGACAACTATTCCTTGGACACTTTATCCGTTGAGAGAATTCTTAATCAAGATGACTATGATTATACTTTTTTTTAATACTGCTGGTACAGCTTCATCTAGTAACAACTAATTGTTGTTTTCCAAATTTTAAATTTTAGCCGTCAGATATCTTCGTTCACAATCTGAAAGTTCATTCGCTATAAGCCAAATCATCAAGGTACCAAGCCCAATGGCCAAAGTAGGTGGACGCCACCTGACAATAATTTATGACTAAAAATCTGGAGAAAAGGACATCAATACTAAGGTTTAGATAACTTATTACGAAAACTTCTAAGTTTTCATAAAAGAATACTAAGTTTTCATTTTGACTTTAAAATATATAAAAAGGACATCTACACTTTTAATATTTGGAAAAATAGTCACTAGCACCCTTAAGTTTTCAAAAAAAGACACTAAAATTTTCTTTTGACCATAATACCCTTTACCTCTATTATCTCAAGAAAAATTGACTTTAAAGTTTTAAAAAAATAAAATATTAGATAAATTAATTAATCTATCTAGCAGACTAAGAATATTAAAATATTTTAATACTTAAACAAATTTAAATATGTAAATTATTGCATTTATCTTAATAATATATTTGTATTTGTTGTAGAGATTTTAAATAAATATTTGCATCAAATACATTTTAAAATTAAAAAATCTCATATACTAATAATGTTAAAATTTTTATTTTGCAATATACTCAAATAATTTACTTAATTATTTTTTTATACATTTATTTTAATATTATGTTTCTATTTATTGTAAAATCTACTTTAATATAATAAAATATATATAATAGATTGTAAAATATTAAAATATTTTTTTAATATTAAAATTATTTTAAATGTATATACCATTATATTTATTTTAATACTATATTTCTATTTGTTATTAAACATTAGAGCCAATTTTTTTGGAATAATAGAGGTAAAATGTATTGTGGTAAAAAAAGGGTCTTGGTGTCCCTTTTTGAAAACTTGGGGGTGTTGGTGACCATTTCCCCAAACCTTGGGAGTGTAGATGTCATTTTTTCTAAAATATAATATTAAATAAATACATAATATATACATTTTCAAATATTGTCAATATTTAAAAATATTTTAATATATTACAATTTATTAGACATATGTTATTATATTGAAGTAAATTTTCTAATAAATAGAAATATTATATTAAAATAAATTTTTAAAATTTAAATTATTTTGAATAAATATTATGTAATTTTGTTTTTGGTACAAAGGGAGCCTAGATCGCAGCTAGGCTAAACAAAACGAGCAAAAGTCGTCCCTAGTCCATCATTGGACAAAACAGAATGCACTCCCATGGGAGGGGAATGAAAAATATGGCACCCGAGTGGGAGATTGAGAGCCATTCCGGCAAGGAAGTCGGCAGCACAATTCGCCTCTCTATACACATGCTTCACTGATATATGCCAATCTCTGTTAAGTAGATCTTTGATGCCCCATAACAAAGATGAAATACCACTGCGGTTTGCTTCAGAGGAATTCAGGAGTTGCGTGACCCCCAAATTATCCACCTCAACTTGTAGTAAGCGAAAACCATGCTCCCAAGCAATTTTTAAACCTTGGTACAGCCCCCACAACTCAGCTTCCATAATGGAACAACTCCCCAAATTCATGTTGAAACCACACACCCATTCCCCACAATAGTTCCTTACTAAGCTGCCAGCGCTTGCCAAGCCCGAACTCTTCAACGTTCCATCAGTGTTGAGCTTGAGAAATGTCCATCTTGGTGGTTGCCAGCAAATCCATCTCTCTGTTTTTGGGGTTCTTTCACCAGCTAAAGATTTATGAAGCACAAAGAGCTCTTCTGAACGATTGTTCACTTCCATTATTACGTTGGAAAGGCTGCACGTCTTATGTGCATGAACAAATTGGTTGCGCCAATACCACAAACGCCACACTGTGACTCCAAACACCATTGTCCAGTCCTCTTTATTTGTAATCTTCATCTGGTTGTTCAGATTACAAACAATCCATGCACAAAGATCCAAGGTAAAGAAAGTATGACTTGTGTGCTTCGGGAGTAGGGCTAGCCAAATACGTTTGGAATCCACACAATCCCTGACTGCATGGAGTGCATCCTCCCTGCTCTGCCCACACCGGATGCAAGAACTATCAGTAATCACATGTCTCCGCGCTAACTCCTCATTTGTTTTCAGCCTATTATGCATCAAAAGCCATAGGAAACAACGTATACTTTGGGGTCCTTGCCATTTCCATATCAGGCTTCAAAGGGAATTATTCTCATTTTGCAAGGGCATGAGGAGGAATAAATAAGCCGACTTCACACTAAACGTACCAGACTTTGCAGGTCCCCAATAACGGTAATCATCTTCTCCTTCAGCAATCGGCGGCAAAGTGCCAACTATCCTGAGAATGATATGGTTTGGCAGTAAAGAAGAAAAATGATCCCAGTTCCACATGCCATTACTATCAACGTAATTAGCCACACACTCATCCAGCATGTTCTCGTCAATCGGGCTGCGGGTATAAAATTGCAAACAATGCCCATCCTCCAGCCAACAATCTTTCCAAAATTTAGCCAGCCTCCCAATGCCTATAGCCCAACGAGTTCCTTGGATAACCTTATTCCAGACGTTTCCCACTGCTTTCCATAACGGAGAACCATATCGAGTTGGAAGAGCCAGCGGGAGATTGTCCTTATCAACCCCATATTTAGACAACAAAACCTGAATCTAGAGACTGTAAGGAGAGGCAATAATGTTAAGCAATAAAAAGTACCGGCTCGGCCATGTCCTCATTCCCACCCTGAGGTGAATCTCCTCAGCTGAATGGCACGAGAAGAGTCCTGGTAAAACGTCTTATACAAACATATGCCAACTAGAGACAAGTATCAACCAGAGAAATATACCGACCAAAACGTATACCGACCAGATACCCATCACCCGAAGAAAGGGCACACGATCTCATAAAATCACGACAGTTTCGTTATGCCCCGAACCGTCGAAAGAGACATGGCATCCCACGTTTACCCACAATCCAATGGTTGGAGACCCACGAGGGTCTGCCATCACTCGAGAAAGGGGGGGATGAAGAGTAGGCAAAAACGTGGGTCAGCGGCTATAAGAAGTCGGGAAACCGATGAAAAAAGGGACCGAAAAATTAAGAGGAAAGGGAAAACTCTGCCAAATTGAAACCATATTATATTCCTTACAAGTTTTAGAAAGCATTACAGGAAATCAAACAATCCAAATTACATAGTTTTCCCGTAAACACCTTATGCTAACTTAAGCATCCGAGGGTTTACGCCGGTAAAACCACTGGCGTCTCTGATCTATCTCTGTGAGTCCAGGATTAGAAAGAAGGAAAAAAATGTGCTTCCAACCCTTAGGGCGTTCGCAGTTGCTGAAGGAGGCAAAGGGCAATATCATCTCCATTGAACATACAAGCGTTGGTGGAACGATCTGGTCGGGCAAAGGGCGAGCATATTTCAGCATCAACATTTTGGCGCCGTCTATGGGGATTTGAATAAAACGCTACTACCAAGTTAATAATCATTAGAGAAGCAGCGAACGATTGGTTATAGATATGACAAGGACGGACGCCTTAGGAGGAGACAATGAAACTGGCGAAACGATCACTCTCCAAGAGATCGCAAATGAAGCTAGAGAAAGGATGATGCAAGATTGAATGGAACGGATGGAAAAGCAAATGGAGACGCTCACAGCTATATTACATGAGCTGCGGGATGAACGGAGAAGGGAATGCGAGACTACTATGGTGAGAGACGAAACCGTGGCGGAACCCAGCCTGCGAAGGCGTAGAATCGAGGAGATCCCTCCGCTAGTAGACCAACCCTATGGGACACATCCCCATATAAGCATTGGTTGGATCCCAGGGGAGCGTGTGGATGAAGGGAGTGACCAGTCTCACCCTGGGCGAGTTCTAGAAATCAATGACCGAGGAGTAAATATTGACGAAGGTGAGCTCAGACAGCGACTGTGTAATGCCGAGTAGGAGCAAGATCAAATAGCTGCGCGTTACCCTAACCGTACTTTAGAATTGGAGGGTGAGGTACGCAGGCTGGCACAGGTGATAGATGTGATCCAAGGCAAGAGAAAGCCTCCGAGCTGAAGGATAATGCTGGATGAAGAATTTCCGCTATCAGCCGAGATCATGAGCACTGTTATCCCAAGAGATTTCCGCTTTCCCGACCTCAAGTACTATGGGAGGAGTGACCTACTAGTGCACATTGAGCGCTTCAATGACATGACGGGCATACAAGAGGTAACATCAGCTTAAAGGTGTAGGGTGTTCCCCTTGACACTAGAGGGACGAGCCTGAGAATGGTACCGTAAGCTGCCACGAGGAAGTATAAGGGGATACAAGCAGATGTGCCAAGAATTGACCGAGCAGGTCCGAGGAGCGATAACCCCAGAGGACGATATGATGGAATTGATGGGGATGAAGCAGAAGGAACACGAATCCCTTCGGGATTTTGTGAAAAGATACCATCGGGCCGTGCTTGATCTGGGGGCTTTCAATCACCTGCAGACGTTGAGGGGATTAAAGGAGGGTGTAAGGATAGGCCGATTATGGTACAACTTGAGAAGTCCCATCGTTCAGAATTATTTGACGGGGTATGAGCAGGCACAGAGAGACATAGAAATTGAAGAAGAAAAAACGGCAAGGATAAAGAGTGAACAACTAGAGGAGCTGAGGCGAAAGGAAAAGAGAACCCTGAGTGGGAGCGGGTCAGGAAGACGAGCTGGAGAATCACTGGTGATGGGTGGAATATCAGCTCGGTCTCGCCCTTATCCCATGGCTTAGAGACCGCAACAGCTCCAACACAACCGAGCTCAGCCTCCGCGCCCCCCATTCCCAGAGCGGCAGCGAGAATTCAGACAGTTGGCTGCCCACCCTTATCACAACGCTCCTAGGGCACTGCATGCAGTTACCTCCAGGGCTGGTCGACCAAACCAGCTACCTACAATACCAGCCCGGGACGATACCCACGATAGTCGAGCGATCCAACTGATTGACCACAGCTTGGCGTACAAACAGTACACCCCATTAAAAGTCTCTATAGAGGAGTTGTATGAAAGAATCGAGGGACGAGGCCTGTTGTACCCTCCTGCCCCTATAACAAAACCCGCTCACAGACGTGATAAGAGCAGATTCTGCAAATTCCACGACACTCATGGTCACACTATCAGCCAATGTCGTGACCTGAAGACTCAGGTGGAAGATTTGGTGAGGAACCGATATTTGGATAAATATGTAGATGGAGTGTCCCCCGTCATTGAATCAAAATATACACTGGGTGATGAAGTTGAAAGGAGCCTAGAACTGGAACAGCCAACTATTCAGGTGATAGTAGGAGGGCCAACATTGGCTGGAAATTCAAACAGAGCACGGAAGAATTATGGGAGATATGCTTTGACCAGTAAATAGGTACTTTTCAACCTGCCAACGGCCAAGAGGGCGAAAGTAAGACAAGTTCCTATTATGTGGACAGATGATGATGAAGAGGGCATTTTATACCCTCATGAGGATGCACTGGTGATTAAAGCGATGGTGGCGGGTAAGGAATTCCGGCGAATATTGGTGGATACAGGCCCTAGACGATATGGGATTGCGGATTTGAAATTGGAGCTGACGAACACATCCTTGAAGAGATTTGGAGGAGGATGGTTGACCCCCATGGGAATCGTCGATCTGCCGATTACCGTAGGAGCAAAGCCATCCGAAAAGATAGTGATGCTGGACTTTGTAGTAGTGGAAGAGAAAAGCCCTTATCAGATGATACTGGGGTGACCTTTTATGAGAGCAAGCCAATGCGTTGTATCCACGCATTATCTGGCATTGAAATACAGAGTAAACGGAGTTGTGGGCGTAGTAAAGGGTGACCAGAGAATGGTGAGAAACTGTTACGCTACAGCAGCCAAGGAGACACTACAGGTTACCACTCTGGATAACCGAGGAGATTCTAAAAAGGGTCGCCAGGAGCCAGTTGAGAAACTGGAAGAGGTTTTGGTGAGCAAGAATAACCCGAGCAGAGTGGTAAAAATCGGGTCAGGATTGGACGAGGCAATAAAAGGCAAGTTGGTAAAATACCTACAGTCCCATGCAGATATATTTTTCTGGTCGCATGAAGACATGCCAGGAATTGATCGTGGGGTAGCTTGCCATAAATTGGCAATTAAGAAAGGGGCCAGGCCGGTGAGGTAGAAAATGAGGTGCTTTAACCAGGAAAGGTACGAGGCCATAAATACCGAGGTGGAGAAGCTATTGAAAGCATGATTCATAAGGGAGGCTGAATATCCGGAGTGGATTTCCAATGTAGTGCTAGTAAAGAAGGCCAATGGAAAATGGAGAATGTATGTGGATTTCACAGACCTTAACAAGGCATGCCCAAAGGATAACTTTCCCCTACCTAAAATAGATCAATTGGTGGACTCAACGGCGGGTCACAGTCTGCTCAGCTTCATATATGCCTTTTCGGGATACAACCAGATACCCATGGACGAGCAGGATGAGGAGAGTACCACCTTTATAACTAACATGAGTTTGTTTTGCTACAGGGTGATGCCTTTTGGCCTGAAAAAATGTAGGGGCCACCTATCAAAGGTTGGTGAATAAGATTTTCAAGCCATTGATCGGTCACATTATGAAGGTATACGTGGACAATATGATCATGAAGTCTAAAGAACCGAGAGATCATGTGAAGCACTTGGAAGAGACTTTTGAACTGCTAAGGAAGTACTAGATGAAGTTGAATATGGAGAAATGTGCATTTGGAGTTAGCTCGGGCAAATTTCTAGGGTTCCTGGTGAGCCACCGAAGGATCGAGGCCAACCTGAAAAAAATACGGGCAGTAACAGAAATGCAGAGTCTTACAGGGAATTGGCAGCATTGAACCGTTTCATCTCGCGGGCCATAGATAAATGTCACCCTTTCTTCCAAACCATAAAGAAATGGAGGAAAATGAAGTGGACATCAGAATGTGAGAAGACATTCGGGCAGCTGAAGGAATATCTAACCTGTGGCCCGTTATTATCAACTCCGAGAGAAGGTGATCAACTGTATTTGTATTTGGCTATCTCTAAATGGGCTACCAGCTCGGTACTGGTCAGAGAGGAGGAAAGAAAGCAACACCCTGTGTATTACACTAGGAAGGCCCTGGTGGACGCAGAAACTAGATACCCATTGATGGAGAAATGGGCGCTAGCTTTAATAACGGCAGCACGTAAGCTCAGACCGTATTTCCAGGCCCACCCGATAGTAGTAATGACTGACCAACCTCTTTGGCAAATGCTCCAAAAACCAGATACATCTGGTCGGCTAGTAAAATGGTCTGTAGAGCTAAGCGAGTTCGACCTATCTTACAGACCACGAGGAGCAATCAAAGCCCAAGCCCTGGCTGATTTTATGGTTGACCGTATTGAATCAGGGAAAAAAGTTCAGGAGGAGCAACCAGGTGAACATTGAAATACAAGTAACGCAACCCAAGAGGGGGGTGAATTGGGATTTTAAAAATTATGCAATACAATTCGCTCAACAAATCAATCTAACGCCTTAATTAAATAAAAAATAATAAATTCAAACAAGCGTAAAAATAAAAGAGTAAGGGAAGAGAAAAACAAACACACGGATTTTTACGTAGTTCGGCTATTCCCGCCTACGTCCACGCCTCCAAGCACACCCGACTTGAGGATTTCACTATCCAAGCCTCCCAAGGCTTCAAATGTTTACAATTGACTTCCAAGGTGTCAATGGACCTTTACAACAAGAGATTATCTCCCCAATCTCTTCACCCCAAGTGTTTCTCACACTTGTACACTCACAATTTGATGAGAAATAAAAATCACAACAATGAAACTCTCTTTAAGAGTAGATAACAAATTATAGCTCAATGATGATTCAATAAATGATGATTTACAAAATGGAAGCTCAATATATGTTATATGATCTTGTTTTTCCTTGTATTAGTCCTTCGAATGAAGTTTGAGTTGAGTTTTTATAGTGAAAGACCAAAAACTAGCCGTTATAGGTAAATTCCCACACCCAAGCGGTTAGCCGCTTGATTATCCGGCTAGCCGCTTAGGAACAGTGATATTACCGTTATTTTTTAATTTTGCTATAGTAACTCTGTTGTGAAAATTTTAATATACTCGCAAGCGCACGAATCTAGAAATAGAATGGTGGTAACGAGGTCGATCCCACAGGGATTGTTATAAATTAAAAAGTCTAATTTAAATCTAAAATTAATATTAATTCTAACCTAGTTGAGCAAATTGAGTTTTTAAGAAAATTAAACCAATTAAACTAAGGAAGTAATTAAAATAAAGGAGAATTCAATAAGATAAGAATTACCAAGGTTTCAGAATCCACCACTATTCAACTAGTAATTATCTAATTATTAATTAATCCCCAATTTTAGAGTGACAACTCGAAATCAATCTATGTCATCTCATGGATATAACAATTAAGCCCAAGTAATTAAATCTAATGTAGGTTCTTTTTCTGCTTAATAATATGACATCTAAGAATCTCATGTAAACATATTGAATAACAAAGAGTCAAAGTTTCCTAAGCACTCCATGTAAACAATTTAATGAAAGACATAAAATCAAAGATAATCATGTATAAACTTTATAGATCCAAGCATAGAATTAATTGAATATTAATCCTAACAATCAATAATGCATGACAGAATTGATGAAAATATTTTAATAACTTCGAATTAATCATGTGAAATAAAAACCATAATCATTAAAGAACATATATAGGGAATTAATTAAATAAAAAGATAATTATTTCATTGAATAGGGTTTCATCCTTAACCTCAGTGTAAGAAAATTAGCTAGACATACTTGAATTGGGAGCAACAAAATAAATAAATTCAGCCATGGGGAAGCCGAAATATTGCTGCTGCCGATTGCTCTCTTCCAGCCTTTTGTTTCTGTCCTCTGGCCGCTTCCTTCTCCAAAAGCCAAAACTCCCTTTTATAATCTTTGAAATGGGCCCCATCTCTTAAATCCTAAAGCCAAAAGGCTTGCCCTTTTATTTCCTTTAGCTCTCACACGTGACCACCTTTGGAATTGCTTTAGGATTCCTTTTCCAATTATGAAAGCCAAGTGCGGGTCCCATTTAAATTGCTTTCCAAATATTACAAAGCCATGCACGTGTAACTTAACTAAGCTAAAGCCAATGTTATGCTTAAATTCTTCTTCATGTGCTAGATCAATTAATTTACTAGCTTCGGTTTCCTCGGCTTCACTTCCACATGCATGTATGTCTAATTGCTTCTAAAATCAATTAATTAACGCTTCCAAAATTGAGCTCCCTTATATCCTTTTTTATCCATAATCTTCAATTAATCCCCTATTCAATAAAATAATTTAATTAATTAAAAATAACAAATAAAAATAATTAGTAATTATATAATTAAGGGTAAAATATGTATATAAATTATGCTCATCAAATACCCCCAAACTTAGATTTTGCTAGTCCTCGAGCAAAACTAAAACAAAAAAAAAAAACAAAAATAAAAATAATGAAACAAAAAGTAAATCCGAACTAAACCACTTTCGCAGGTAATCGCGATTGCATTTAGCGTATGCAACAAGCCTTTAAACCCCTAGGCGGCCCTAGTGGACGAGTTATAGTCTCGTGAGGGCTTCAGTGATGATACCCACAAACATCATTTAAAAAAAAATAAATAATAAAATAATAATAATAATAAATTAAATTAAATCAAAAGAACGAAAAACTTTAAATAAAACATGAAAAATAGCCTCAAAGATTGCAAAAATTATATAACTTAAAGAAAATTTCAAATATTGGCAAAGTTCTAACTTTAATTCAATAATCAATTCCACCTCTCTTTCGATTCTTGTAGTGTGTGTGTGAAATCAATTCAATCAAATCCATTCCCAAAATCTTCAACATCAACAGCCTTCGCCTCAAACAAAGAACAGAGTAGGTCAAACTAATCTTATCATCTTGATCTCAAAATTTTTTTTTTTTTCTCTTACAGGCTTTTATGTGCATTTTCTTTTGAATTTTTTTTTTCAGCATATGCACTTGATTTGATTTTTTTTTTCTTTTTCTCTTTTTTTTTTTTTAACCATAGTCAGGAGCTTTCACTCTACCCCTTAAGGTAGCCTTCTTCTCATGGTAGATTATCCTCTACATACTTGTGGTACATAGGCCCAAATTACTCAAGGATAGCTTCACTCTTAAGGGTTATAGGTAGCTATTTCTGACTTTGGCGCCCGTGTATACTATTTTGTATTGTGGAGATAAGAATCAAGACAAACAGTCATTTACTCTATCTAAAATTCTCAACTCAGGCTGCGTCAATCTCAAATTTCAAGTTAAAATTATGAAAGAACTGATATTAGTGCTCATGGTTTAAAGAATCTCAATCAAGAGGAACTAACACAAGAATCAAGTATAAACTAAGACAATATTCAACCCTTTCTAAAAACTATATTCATTGTCAATCAAGTTCTTATCATTGACTTTTCACGAAAAAAATGTTTTTAATTTTTTTTATTTTTTTAATAACAAACAAAGCACACACTATTCCCACCCCCAAACTTATTCGGAACATTGTCCTCAATGTTTCATAAACAAAAGATATGCATGCAAACAAATGAAAGAGAAATAATAATAATAATAATAATAACAATAATAATAAACATAAATAATAAAAAGAAAGTTGGAGAGAACACACCTGGATGGGCTGGGAAAGCTTAAAAGAAAATGCCAAATGAAAAGAAAACATTAAAAAATATATATATATTAGAAAAGAAAATAAATAAAGAAAAAAAAACCGACTATTAAAATAAAACAAGAGTGTAAAGATGAACTTAATTAATCCTGATAAACAGGATCATCTAAAAGTATCTCCTCAACTTCTGGTGTTTTTAATTCTAAAAATGGTTTTAATCTTTGACCATTCACCTTAAATAAATCACCATTTTTAGGATTTTCAATTTCAATTGCTCCATAAGGGAAGATAGTACGAACTATAAAAGGACCAGACCATCGAGAACGTAACTTACCTGGAAAGAGATGCAATCGGGAATTATATAAAAGTACTTTCTGACCTGGTGTAAAGGCTTTTCTCAAAATATATTTGTCATGAAAGACTTTCATTCGCTGTTTATAAATCTTGGCATTCTCATATGCATCATTCCTGATCTCTTCAAGTTCTGCTAGTTGTAATCTTCTCTTGGACCCAGCTTGCTGCATGTCAAAATTGAATTTCTTGATAGCCCAATATGCACGATGCTCCAACTCTACTGGCAGATGACATGCTTTTCCATACACAAGTCAATAAGGTGACATCCCAATTGGTGTTTTAAAAGCAGTTCTATATGCCCACAATGCATCATCAAGTCTCAAAGACCAATCCTTTCTATCTGGCCTAACTGTTTTCTCTAGAATCTGCTTGATCTCTCTATTAGAAATCTCTACTTGGCCACTGGTTTGAGGATGATATGGGGTGGCAACCTTATGTGTAATGGAATATTTGTCCAAAAGAGTTTTGAAAGGTTTATTACAAAAATGGGTACCACCATCACTAATGATTGTTCTAGGAAAACCAAAACGAGACAGAATATTACTCTTCAAGAATTTCACTACAACCCTATGATCATTGGTTTTGCATGGAATAGCTTCAACCCACTTCGACACATAGTCCACTGCAACCAATATATATTGATAACCAAAAGATGGAGGGAAAGGTCCCATGAAATCAATACCCCATACATCGAAGATCTCAACCACAAGAATAGGATTGAGTGGCATCATGTTCCTCTTTGAAATGCTACCCATACATTGGCACCTATCACACAAAGAACAGAAAACATAAGCGTCATGAAAAAGAGTAGGCCAATAAAAACCACACTGTAAAATTTTTGTTGCTGTCTTTTTAGCACTAAAGTGGCCTCCGCAAGCTTGTTCATGGCAAAATGAGATAACACTTTGAATTTCATTATCGGGAACACATCGCCTAATAATCTGATCAGCACAATATTTAAATAAATAGGGATCATCCCAAAAGAAGTCTTTCGCTTTAGATAAGAACTTTGTTCTATCTTGCTTAGTCCAGTGCTCTGGGATTTGACCTGTAGCAAGGTAATTAACTATATCACCAAACCATGGTACAACATTTACACTCATAAGTTGCTCATCTGGGAAAGACTCATTCAAAGGTAAAGATTCTGGAATAAATTTAAGATCAAGGCGAGATAAATGATCCGCCACAACATTTTCAGAACCTTTTTTATCTCTAAATTCAATGTCAAATTCTTGTAAAAGCAACACCCAACGAATCAATCTTGCCTTAGCATCTTTCTTAGTAAACAAATATTTTAAAGCAGCATGATCAGTAAAAATAATCACTTTACAACCTATTAGATAAGATCTGAATTTATCAAGTGCAAATACCACAGCTAGCATTTCTTTTTCTGTAGTTGAATAGTTCAACTGTGCATCATTGAGTGTCATACTAGCATAATAAATCACATAAGGCACACGATCTAATCTTTGTCCTAACACTGCTCCTACAGCATAATCAGATGCATCACACATAATTTCAAAAGGCAAATTCCAATTAGGTGGCTGAATGACAGGTGAAGAAGTCAACAATTTCTTAAGCTTTGCAAAAGCATCAAGACAAGATTCATCAAAGATAAAAGGTGCATCCTTAACAAGTAAATTGCATAAGGGTCTAGAAATTTTACTAAAATCTTTAATGAATCTTCTATAAAAACCAGCATGTCCAAGGAAAGATCTTACTTCTTTTACGGATTTGGGATGTGGAAGGTTAGAAATTAAATCCACCTTAGCTTTGTCGACTTCTATACCTTTGCTGGAAATTATATGACCAAGGACAATACCTTGTTTTACCATGAAGTGACACTTTTCCCAATTTAGAACCAAGTTCTTTTCTTTACATCTCTGCAAAACTAATGTTAGGTGCTGCAAACATTCATCAAAAGAATCTCCATAAACAGAAAAATCATCCATGAATACTTCAAGAAATCTCTCAACCATATCAGAAAAGATGCTAAGCATGCATCTTTGAAAAGTAGCAGGTGCATTGCATAAACTAAATGGCATTCTCCTATATGCAAAAGTTCCAAAGGGACAAGTAAAAATAGTTTTCTCCTGGTCCTCTGGAGCTATAGGGATCTGATTATAACCTGAATATCCATCTAGAAAACAATAAAAATCATGACCTGCAAGTCTATCAAGCATTTGATCAATAAATGGAAGAGGAAAATGATCTTTTCTTGTGAATGAATTCAATTTTCTATAATCAATGCAAACACGCCAACCTGTAGTTACTCTAGTGGGAATTAATTCATTATTAGCATTAGTAACTACTGTAACACCAGATTTCTTAGGAACAACTTGCACAGGGCTAACCCAAGAGCTATCTGAAATAGGATAAATAATTCCTGCATCTAATAATTTGATTACTTCAGCTCTTACCACTTCTTTCATGTTAGGATTTAGCCTACGTTGCATTTCCCTAATAGGTTTAGCATTTTCTTCAAGATGAATACGATGCATGCAATCTACTGGATTAATACCTTTAATATCAGCGATGGTCCATCCTATTGCCTCCTTATGCTCTTTTAGAATATCTAACAATTTACCTTTTTGCTCAAGATCGAGGGAAGAAGAAATAATAACAGGTAGAGTGTCAGATTCTCCCAAGAATGCATATTCCAGAGTGTCGGGCAATGCTTTGAGTTCTAATTTTGGTGGTGCCTCCGCAGATGGGCCAATTTTCTTCTCATAATGAGGCAGTAGTTCTGACTTTGTCTTCCATTTAGTTGTGTTCGTAATTAGAGGTGTATCAAGTAAAGCGTTGACTTCTGCAATTGCACTGTCATCATTAAAAGATAAATCAGGATGAGTTAGACATGCCTCTAATGGATCATCAGTATGGTTAGAAATGAATGAATCTTCTACTAATTCCTCTATCATATTTGCTTCAACAAATTCATCTTCTTCTTGTGGCTGCTTGGTAACATTAAAAATATTCAATTCTATGGTCATATTACCAAAAGATAGCTGCATATTTCCATTCCTGCAATTAATAAGAGCATCAGCTGTAACTAAGAAAGGACGACCTAGAATAACTGGGGTGTGTTTCTTAGGATCATGTACATGCTGAGTATCAATAACAATAAAATCAACAGGATAATAAAATTTATCAATCTGTATCAACACATCCTCTATAATACCACGAGGTATTTTCATTGATCTATCAGCAAGTTGCAAAATAATAGGAGTTGATTTTAACTCACCTAATCCAAGTTGCATGTAAACAGAATAAGGCAAGAGATTAACACTAGCACCCAAATCCAATAATGCTTTATCAAAACATTGGTTTCCTATAACACATGAGATAGTAGGAGAACCTGAATCCTTAAATTTTGGTGGCATTTTACATTGGAGTAAGTTGCTAGTTTGTTCAGTTAAAAATGCCTTTTTAGTGACATGTAAATTTCTCTTTTTCGTGCATAAATCTTTTAAAAACTTTGCATATGAAGGAACTTGCTTAATAGCATCGAGTAAAGGGATGTTTATACTTACCTGTTTGAATATTTCCATAATCTCACCTGTTGAAGTCCCTTTCTTTACCTTTGTTAACCTTTGAGGAAAAGGAGCCTTGCGAATGTAAGCTGGCGGGCCACTCTCTTCTGGATCATTTGTTGACGACTCTTGTGATGGAACTGGATCTGAAGAAGTAGGCTCAGATATCTTCCTTGTTGGAACCTCCACTTTGTTGTCAAATAATTTTCCTTTTCTCAAGGTCATAACAGATTTTGCTTCTTCATGCAGATGGCTTGAACTCGATCCAACTTCATGCACTCCTTTAGGATTGGGAATTGGTTGACTTGGGAATTTTCCTTTTTCTCTCTCCGCTACAGTAGTTGCTAATTGACCCAATTGATGTTCAAGCTTCAGAATAGCTTGAGTATTTGATTGAAAAGCTTGTTGGGTTGACTGAATGAAACTTTGAAGTGTATCCTCTAAAGAAGGCTTTCTTTGTTGGGGTGCAACAAATTGAGACATAGGTTGTTGGGCATGAGGATATACTTGGTTAGGAGGGACAAATTGTTGATTGGGCATGTTAAATTGTTGCCCTCCTTGGTTTGACAAAGGTTGATTTTGTTTCCAAGAAAAATTAGGGTGATTCCTCCAATTAGGATTATATGTGGATGAATATGGACTATTGGAGGTTTTCTCATATGATTGTAAGGCATGTACCTGCTCAGAATAAGCATCTGGATAGACTGGTAATAATGGACAATTTTGTGCTGTATAAGACAAGTTAGAACAAATAGCACAAACCTCATTAGCTACACTAGGATGATGATTTATGGATTGGTTCATAACTAAGGCATCTACTTTCCTAGAAAGTGTAGCTAGAGTGGATTTCATATCTAAATCATCCTTAACTTCATATAGCCCATTTCTAGAAACTTGAGATGATTTTTCCCTTTGATTTGAAAAATCCCACTGTTGAGAATTTTCAGAAAGTGAATTAAAGAAATCCCATGCTGCCCCTTCATGTAAGTTCAAAAATCTCCCACCATTCATAGACTCTACCATATGACGATTTGACATGGTTAAGCCATTATAAAAGCATTGTATAAGTCTCCATTTTTCAAAACCATGGTGGGGACACTTGAGGAGTAAATCATTGAATCTTTCCCAACACTCGTAAAATTGCTCACTCTCTCTTTGATAAAAATCACTTATCTCTCTCCTAAGGGCATTTGTTTTAGACATAGGGAAAAACTTGGTGAGAAACTTATTACTCAATTCATCCCATGTACTAATAGACCCAGCAGGAAGTGAATTCAACCAAGCTTTTGCTTTGTCTTTTAATGAGAAAGGGAACATACGAAGCCTAATTGACTCATCGTTAAAATTTTGAAAACGAAATGTAGAGCATATGTCAAGAAATTCCTTAATGTGCAAATATGGATCCTCTCTCTCTAACCCATGGAAAGATGGTAAAAGTTGAATGACAGAGGGCTTGAGTTCAAAGTGTGTTGCTGTGGTTTGTGGCAACACAATACAAGATGGTTGGTTGGCTGCAAGTGGTGAAAAGTATTCTCTAAGGGTTTTCTCTGCTTGCACTGGTGGTAGTACTGGCAATAATCTATTTGGGTCATCCATCACTTCTAAAGAACTAGCTTGACTACTATCAATTTTCGACTCTCTTTTAACCAAACGATTTGTTGAATCACGTTCCCAAACACTCATAAACTAACTAGACAAAGAAGAAAAATAAAACAACAATAATAAAAATAAACAAAATTAAATAAAAGAAATCAAACAACTAAACAATAAATTCAAAAAATTAAAATTAAAAGTTTTTTTTTTGTTTTTTTTTAAATAAAAATTGAATAAATAAAATAAAAGACAACCTAAATTATAACTAGTGGAAGAATCAAATTAACCTAGATTAAACTGACTTTCTAGCACAATCCCCGGCAACGGCGCCAAAAACTTGTTGTGAAAATTTTAATATACTCGCAAGCGCACGAATCTAGAAATAGAATGGTGGTAACGAGGTCGATCCCACAGGGATTGTTATAAATTAAAAAGTCTAATTTAAAAAAAATTAAGAAAATTAAACCAATTAAACTAAGGAAGCAATTAAAATAAAGGAGAATTCAATAAGATAAGAATTACCAAGGTTTCAGAATCCACCACTATTCAACTAGTAATTATCTAATTATTAATTAATCCCCAATTTTAGAGTGACAACTCGAAATCAATCTATGTCATCTCATGGATATAACAATTAAGCCCAAGTAATTAAATCTAATGTAGGTTCTTTTTCTGCTTAATAATATGACATCTAAGAATCTCATGTAAACATATTGAATAACAAAGAGTCAAAGTTTCCTAAGCACTCCATGTAAACAATTTAATGAAAGACATAAAATCAAAGATAATCATGTATAAATTTTATAGATCCAAGCATAGAATTAATTGAATATTAATCCTAACAATCAATAATGCATGACAGAATTGATGAAAATATTTTAATAACTTCGAATTAATCATGTGAAATAAAAACTATAATCATTAAAGAACATATATAGGGAATTAATTAAATAAAAAGATAATTATTTCATTGAATAGGGTTTCATCCTTAACCTCAGTGTAAGAAAATTAGCTAGACATACTTGAATTGGGAGCAACAAAATAAATAAATTCAGCCATGGGGAAGCCGAAATATTGCTGCTGCCAATTGCTCTCTTCCAGCCTTTTGTTTCTGTCCTCTGGCCGCTTCCTTCTCCAAAAGCCAAAACTCCCTTTTATAATCTTTGAAATGGGCCCCATCTCTTAAATCCTAAAGCCAAAAGGCTTGCCCTTTTATTTCCTTTAGCTCTCACACGTGACCACCTTTGGAATTGCTTTAGGATTCCTTTTCCAATTATGAAAGCCAAGTGCGGGTCCCATTTAAATTGCTTTCCAAATATTACAAAGCCATGCACGTGTAACTTAACTAAGCTAAAGCCAATGTTATGCTTAAATTCTTCTTCATGTGCTAGATCAATTAATTTACTAGCTTCGGTTTCCTCGGCTTCACTTCCACATGCATGTATGTCTAATTGCTTCTAAAATCAATTAATTAACACTTCCAAAATTGAGCTCCCTTATATCCTTTTTTATCCATAATCTTCAATTAATCCCCTATTCAATAAAATAATTTAATTAATTAAAAATAACAAATAAAAATAATTAGTAATTATATAATTAAGGGTAAAATATGTATATAAATTATGCTCATCAAACTCTGTTCACTAAAATTATACTTTGACCTAAAACTTTCTATAATTATACTATGGCCCAAAACGCCATAAAACTTTACAAATAGGTCCAATTTCAGAACTTCCTAAAAATAATTGTCTTTCCCAAACTTTCTGAAATTATGATATGGCCCCAAAGATTTTATTATTTCTCACAAAGGTCCTTTTCAACATAATACCCATATATTTCAAAGTTCTCAAAACCTTTCAATTTAGTCCAAAATATTCATAAATTATAGTATGGCCCAAAACATTGCAAATGTTGTAAAAACGTCCAACTCCGAAATTTAATACTTATTAAAAACAAAGATTTCAAATCTTAGCATTTAAGTCCAAATTACTCAAATCCACAAAATACTTTATTTTATAAAAATAAAACCTTTTAGTTTATGAAAAGTATTTAATTAAATTAATCTCTTGAGCTTCTCAAATGCTAAATCATGCATCAATTAAATCATACCGGCTTTACAAGAATTTATCGCACTAATTTGTTCGTTGAGCTTTAAACTATATTCTTGATGTCGCCGTTGTCCGTTGAGTGTCTTCAATCTTGATTTCACTTGATTCACTTGCATAAATATTATCCTTAAAAAACTAGTGAAAATGTAAAATATAATATTTATTAAATCACTTAATACATATGTTTGTTATCATCAAAATTACATTTTGTATAGCCCTTTAGGCTAACAAACATGAGAAACCAAAGGGGGTATGGCTGGTAATGGTTGATGGCTCACGTAGTGAACAGAGGTCCGGAGCAAGAGTTGTAATATGAAGCCCAGAAGGGGCAGAAGTATCCTATGCAGTGAAATTCGAATTCCATCTCACGAATAACCAAGCCGAATATGAAGCCTTCATCACTGGGCTCGGGCTTGCACACGCACTACGAGCAGAAAAGGTAGAAATCTGAGCAGATTCCTAGTTAGTCTGTAATCAGCTCAGTGATCAATTCCAAGCAAGGGAAGAGAAGATGAGGCTTTATTTGAAGAATGCAAAGCAGATGGTTGGGCTTTTCCAAGAAGTAGAAATAAAACAAATATCCCGGAATGAGAACTACCGAGCAGATATTTTGGCAAGAATAGCCCTAATTGTGGATCCAAAGTTACCCAAGTCGGTTCCATTGAAAGTGAGGACCTCTCCAAGCATAGTAGAGGAGATAGAAGTAATGCGGGTGAGCACCGAAAAATCCTAGATGGACCCGATTCTCTCATATATCCGCGATGGCATCTTACTAGAGGACATGAAGCAAGCAAAGTTGAAATGTCAGGCAGCAAGGTATACGCTACTCGATGGGGTACTCTACCGCCGAGGGTCACCTTGCCTCTTTTGAGATGTTTGGATGACGAGGAAGCAAATTATGTGTTAAGAGAGATTCATGGGGGAATATGCGGCAACCACTTGGGGGCAAGGACTTCGGCAAGGGTACTTTTGGCCGACCATGCACCAGGATGCTAATGAGATGGCAAAAAACTATAAAGTCTGCCAAAGCTTCACTGAGGTTCCTGCTCAGTCCCCAGAAAAATTGACCGTAATGTTATCCCCATGGCCTTTTGCCTAGTGGGGAATCGACCTGATCGGCCCATTATCCAAAGGCCGGGGAGCCACAACACATGTGATTGTGGTTATAGATTACTTTACTAAATGGGTAGAAGTGAGAGTCCTCAGTCAAATCACGGAAACAAAGACAACGGATTTCATCTGGAAGAATATCATCTGGAGATACGGGATCCCCTATGCCGTCATAACAGACAATGGGAGGCAGTTTGACAACCATAACTTCAGAGAATTTTGCCAAAACTTGGGTGTGGATCTGAAGTTTTGTACCCCCGCACACCCCCAGGCAAACGGGCAAGTGGAAGTAGCCAACAAGGTAATAAAGAAACTCCTAAAAACCAGGCTGGGAGAGAAGAAGAGAGCTTGGTCGACGAGCTACCAGGAGTGTTATGGGCCTATCGGACAACCCACAAAACCGCCACAGGAGAAACCCTGTTTGCCTTAGCTTTCGGCCATGAGGCAGTAATCCCTGCAGAAATCGGGGTGGGAACACATCGGACAGAGTATTTCAACGAGGAACAAAATGATGAGCAGATCTGCATGAGCCTAGACCTGCTGGAGGAAAAAATGGAAGGGGCCTCGCAAAGAGTGGCCAAATGCCAGCAAAGGATCATGCGTTACTACAACAAAAATGTACGCATGAGACAGTTCCGAGCAAGAGATTGAGTACTTAGAAAAGTGAACCAAAACACAAGAGATCCTAATCATAGAGTTCTTGGCCCGAAATGGGAGGGCCAGTACAGAGTGATACGAACAACTGGCCCAGGAGCTTATAAGCTGACTTAGCCAGATGGACGAGATGTGAAGAGATCGTGGAACGCTGAGCACTTGAAAAAATACTTCCAGTAAGCAAAGTGTTTTTTATTTCGATAAGTTATTTCTGTTAAATGCATGATGAATTGTGGCACATGCATATATTTCGCCTTTTTGTAATCCACGCAAAGTTTAATAAAGATGAATTCAGCATAAATTCCCTCACTAGGAAAATTTTACTAAGGCAAGCAAGTGCCTATTTCTACTCGATCGCCTAAAGGACCAACAGGCTGTTTCACAAAATTCGTTAAGACAAGCAAGTGCCTAATCGTGCTCGATCGCCTAGAGGACCAGCAGGCAAATCTATAAATTTTACTAAGGCAAGCAAGTGTCTATTCCTGCTCGGTCCCCTAAAGGACCAGCAGGCTATTTCACAAAATTCATTAAGGCAAGCAAGTGCCTAATCCTACTCGGTCGCCTAGAGGACCAGCAAGCAAATCTACAAATTTTACTAAAGCAAGCAAGTGTCTATTCCTGCTCGGTCGCCTAAAGGACCAACAAACTATTTCACAAAATTCGTTAAGGCAAGTAAGTGCCTAATCCTGCTCGATCGCTTAGAGGACCAGCAGGTAAATCTATAAATTTTACTAAGGTAAGCAAGTGCATATTCCTGCTCGGTCGCCTAAAGGACTAGCAGGCTATTTCACAAAATTCGTTAAGGCAAGCAAGTGCCTAATCCTGCTCGGTCGCCTAAAGGAGCAGTAGGCAAATCTACAAATTTTACTAAGGCAGGCAAGTGCCTATTCCTACTCGGTCGCCTAAAGGACCAGCAGGCTATTTCACAAAATTCGTTAAGGCAAGCAAGTGTCTAATCCTGCTCGGTCGCCTAAAGAACCAGCAGGCAAGTTCTATAAATTTCGCTAAGGCAAACAAGTGTCCGTCCCTGCTCGGTCGATTAAAGGACCAACATGTAAAGTCAATTAAATATGTTAAGGAAATTTACAGAAACGGTCTATAACCAAAACCATGGCAAGAAAGCAAACAGAAAGCATCAAAAGTTTATAAACATCCAAGCGTTTGTAAACAAATAAAAATCTAAAATTTACATAAAAAAAAGCCTAAGGATCATGAGGTTCGGCAGCCTCGGTAGGAGAAAGATCAGCAATCTCAGAAAGAGGAGAACCAGTAACTTTTGGGAGAATAGGCGTTGACCCCTGGCCTGCTTCAAGAGCACGATCCCCTGTTCCCTCCTCCTGAACCCCACCTGAAGGAGCCTCCACCTGATCCTGGTCCCCCTACTCTCTATCCCCCTGGTCGGACTCGGCTATATATTTCTGCACTCCCGCCTCCAGCTTGCTCATGTTAAGCTCGGGATATTCCTCCTTAAGCACAAACATGATGCACTTGTAGCTAAAGGCGAGCCCAGAGTTATACTCTGCATCCAGCCGATCGTCCACCTCAGCAGATTTACCTTTTAGCTCGGCTACCTGCTCATTCAAGGACTTGATTTGCTCCTCGAGGGCCGTCCTCAAGGTTTCCCACTCACTTTTAGTGGCCTAAAGATCAGACTTCAGGTCACCCAACTCATTCTCAAGCTTGGAGGAGTTGGACTCAGCAATGGCCACTTTCTCCTCCAAGTCCATGATCTGCTTGTGCAGCTCAAGTAGCTTCTCCTTCGAGCGATTAGCAGAATCAGCATTTTTCTTCAGGTCCTGGTTGTCAGCTTGAAGCCTCTTTTTATGGCGTATGGACTTGTTCTTGTAGCAAGAAACCAGAGTAGCCAGCTTAAAGGAGACCCTCTGAACGGACCCAGCTAACTCGCTAAGTTTCATGTTCTCAATATCTTTGACCATTTTAGGTCCCACTGACTTGCCATAATCCCTCTAGTATGGGGTCAGATAGTCACCCTGGTCTCGATGCGGAAGAAGAGATGATCGGTCTCCAGACTGAACACTGACCTCAGGACTCTTGTCACTAACCTTCTCCCCATCATTCTTCCGAGGTGGAGGAGGGGGTAGAGTAGGAGTAGAAGCCTTGGAAAGACCAACATTGGTTTTCTTCAAATGAGGGGGGGTTGTTGGAGCTGCCTAAAACCTGACCACGTTTGCTTGTCATAGCGTTGAGGATCTTGTTGTCCATCCCGACAGCCACGTGAACTAAGCGTGACCCGACAAGATTTGTTGTTGACAGGAGATCTTGACAGGTAGACGCGTTCACCAGAGCAGTTTCCACTTGGAGCAATGGTCTGTCGTCAAGATTCTTGATCAGGCCCCACGACTCTGAAAGAACAAATAAGGGTAAAGAATCCAATAAGTAACGACCAGAGAAGGAAAGTATGCAAAAAATAAATGACCTGAGGTGACAAAACGCGTTGGAAGGTGAATATCACCACCAAGCGAATGGACTGTTAGATACCAATTTCCTCCAGCAAAGAAGAATTTGTTCTTCCAGTTTTCCATGAGGAAGGAAAGCCGGTGATAGGCTTCCTCTTTGTAGAGCTTGACATGAAGTAGTACCAGCCTGCTTTGGGCTACTCCTCAGCTGGTACAAATGTTTTACTTCAGCAAGGGAAAGTTCCTGGAGTCCACACCTCTCCCATAACACATACAAGGCTGAGAGAGCCCCTCACCCGTTTGGGTGAAGCTGACCTGGAGCCAGATGCATGCCACCCAATATCCTGGAAAAATAAGGTTGAAGGGGTAACCGAGCCCCTAACTTGAAACTCTCCAAGTGCATTGTCACATATCTCCTCGGAGGCCAACTGGGGACGTCATCTTTCCCGGGGATTACAAGGAGAACCTCCTCAGGAATATTGTAAAGATTTCTAAGCTTAAGTAGGTCAGTTGGGGTGGTGGCACAAGCTATATAATCGATGGGGTAAGTATCTAGTTCCATCCTATGGCCAAGGTTTCTCTTCTTAAGGGGTCTGCTCAACTCGGAACTGCTCTCCTCACCGTCACCCACTTCCTCAGGGACCCCAGCCCCACCAAAACTATGATTCTCACCAAAGCCCGACGTTGGTCCACCACGGTTTCCCACAGGTTCTAATTCAGGGGAAGGCAAAGTGGTCATAGGACGAGGGTATTCAAGGGTATCCCTATAGTAGGAGGGACCTACACTACGAGAAGAGCATAGGGGATCGTTGGGTCCAAACAGGTTGGGGTATGAATCTTTTATCTCTTCATCACTCTCATCTACAATTAGTTTTCCCTTTCGGTTTGACATATCGAAATCTTAAAAGGGAAAGCACAGCAAATCCAAGTATATGGGTACAAATAAGGGTCAATACAGAACCCAATCAACAACAACCAGAGAAGAAGTTAAAGGCGATACCTGGAATAGACTGGTAACGTTGCCGTGACGGAGAAAGGACCCAGCAAACGGAGGTTTCCAACGCGGAAAGTGTGATTAAAGTCTAAGGAGGGAGTTGGCTTACGGCGGAATGACAGATAGCGAAACGCAATGACAGTTTTAATTTAAGGATTTGAAACGAAAGGGGGAAAATAGAGGCGTTTAAGTTACACAGATGCCAGATCACTCGTCATATATCGAGGACAGATAAGTCGTCGTTTCAAATTTCGAATATGAAAGGACAATAAACAACACGTCACTGACCGTTAAAAAAGGCCTGATGAGATGTTAGCCCAGCTAAATATTGGACGTACTCACAAGGGCCCATACTCATATCTAAACCTCCTTAAACAAAATACGGAACTTCAGATCCGTCACAATAACACGAAGACCAGATAGGTATTTCTCGGGGTCGGAAGGATCCGATTCTCAGTTTCTAATCTCAAATTATTTCACTCGCAAGACTAGAAACTGGGGGACTGGTGTTAAGCAAGAAAAAATACCGGCTCGGCCATGTCCTCATTTCCACCCCGAGGTGAATCTCCTCAGCTGAATGGCACGAGAAGAGTCCTGGTAAAACGTCTAATACAAACATATGCCAACTAGAGACAAGTACCAACTAGAGAAATATACCGACTAGAGACGTATACCGACCATATACCCATCGTCCGAAGAAAGGGCACACGATCTCATAAAATCGCGACAGTTTCGTTATGCCCCGAACCGTCGAAAGAGACATGTCATCCCACGTTTACCCACAATCCAGTGGTTGGAGACCCACGAGGGTCTGCCATCACCCGAGAAAGGACGGCTATAAGAAGTCGGAAACCGATGAAAAAATGGACCGAAAAATTGAGAGGAAAAGGAAAACTCTGCCAAATTGAAACCATATTATATTCCTTACAAGTTTTAGAAAGCATTACAAGAAATCAAACAATCCAAATTACATAGTTTTCCCGTAAACACCTTGTGCTAACTTAAGCATCGGAGGGTTTACGCCGGTAAAACCACCAACGTCTCTGATCTATCTCTGTGAGTGTAGGATTAGAAAATAGGAAAAAAATGTGCTTCCAACCCCTGGGGTGTTCGTAGTTGCTGAAGGAGGCAAAGGGCAGTATCTTCTCCATTGAACATACAAGCGTTGGTGGAACGATCTGGTCGGGCAAAGGGCGAGTAGATTTCAGCATCATCAAATAATATTCCAACCAATTTTCATCAACAAAGCCTTATTTATGAGCGTAAGATTTTTAAGTCCAAGACCCCCATAATATTTAGGTAGCTGAATTATACCCCACTTTATAAGGTGCATGCGTTGTGACTCTTCAACCCCGCTCCAGATAAAGCGTTTGCAAATATGATCTATTTTATTTCGAATATTTTCAGGTAGCATGATGGTCTGCATGGAATTTATGGGAAGGGCTTGGATGACCGATTGTGTTAATGTTATCCGACCTACGAGAGAAAGATGCTTGGCTGTCCATCCCGAGAGTCTTTGTTGAACTCGGTCAATAAGATTTTGATAAGTTTGCTTACTAATCCTCTTGTGCAGTAAAGGCATACCTAGGTAGGTACCAAGGTCCGTTGTGGTGAAACCGAGCTTATCTCCAATCTTTTTAATATCAACAGCATGCACATTGTGGGAGAAGAAAGTCAACGTTTTACTGCTATTAAATTTTTCCTTAGAACTTATGAAAAAAAACTTGAGAACGTCCTTGATTACTTGCGCCTGAGAAATAGAGGCTTCTGTCAACAACAAAAGATCATTAGCAAAGAAAAAATGAGATATAGGGATACGTTGACGGGCTAGCTTAATAGGTTTCCATCGACCATCCCGAACTGCTTGGTTAATTCCATGGCTCAGTCTCTCGATGCATAGCACAAAAATGTAGGGAGAAATTGGGTCACCTTGCCGGATTCCTCTCGAAGGGACAAAAGAGTCTGTAAGTTCCTCATTCCATAGGAGCTGCATAGTGGGTGAGGAAATGCAATCCATAATCACATGAACGAGCTCTATAGACACCCCAGCCAAGCATAACGTCTCATAAATAAAGTCCCAACTCAGCCTGTCATATGCCTTTTCAAAATCAACTTTTAGGAAAATGCTACTTACCCCGAGTCAAGTCCCGGGTCAAACTCCGAAAACAATAAACGACGTCATTTTAATTCTTTTTTTTTTCATTTCATTCTCCCTAAAACGACGTCGTTTTAAGGAAAAAAAATCAACAACAGCCCCACTCCTTCACTTCGTTCTCTTCGTCTCAACAAATTGCTTTCTCTCTCTGTCTTACAGCCCCTCCTTCTATTTCTCTATTTCTCTTCCCCTTCGTTTCAGCTTGGTTAAAACAAAATCAACAACAACTCCAAATTGCTCTTTTTCTCTTCATTTTCTCTTCGTCTCACAACAGCCTGAAATTGCAGTAATTAAACTTGTAATCTAAGCATATGAGAACGAACTAAAAAGTGCTTTTGCTGAGAGAAATGAAGTGCTTTTCATTTTGCAAAGAAGAAGATGCATGTGTGCATGTGAAAATCCAATGACATGTTGCTAGTAATAATTCATGTATGTGAATAAATGTATATGGATCAAAATCTGTCTTGATAACTTTGAACTTCAGTTTCCTCAGCTCGGCTTGAAGAATGTATAGCACAAAGTTGCTCTCTAATGTGACATGACCCTTTTTTTTTTCTTTTTTTCCCTTTTGGAATTATTCAAGACGAGTCAAAGTGGTGAAGAATCTCAAGATGAAAGGGTTTTGCAGTGCTTGGGATCGGTTCTGAAATGAAGATGAAGAGAGAACAATTAGGGCTAATGCTAATTAAACCAAACGGCGTCGTTTTATGAAGAACAAAAACGAAAAAAAAAAAGGAAACGACGTCGTTTCAATTATTTTCGGGATTTGACCCGGGATAAATAGTAGAACTCAAACTTTTATTGCCATTTGACCGACTTTACCCTTTTTCTTACGCATCGAATGCACCACCTCTTGAGCGATAACTATATTTTCAGTTATGTGCCTCCCATGTATAAAACTAGTCTGGGTAGGACCTATTAGATATGGAAGCACCTCCTTCAGTCTATTGGTCACGATCTTAGTGATGATTTTATACACCACAGGGCATAAGCTGATAGGTCGAAACATTTTAAGATTAGTAGGGTTATTGGTCTTGGGGATAAGAACAATTAAAGTTTTGTTGAGCTCCCAAGGAATATTTTTACCACCAAAAACCTCTTTAACCACTTTGCACACAGAAGGACCAACCACCTGCCACTGAGATTGATAGAAGATGGCATGTAACCCATCCACTCCGGGTGCCTTCATCGGATGCATGCTAAAGACAGTCCTCATAATTTCATCATCATTCACGGGTTGCATAATGGTGCTTAACATATCGCTGGTCATTCTTGGAAAATCATTTGATGCAGGATACACACGATACTCCCTCTCCTCCTTGGAGTAAAGGTTTGCAAAAAAAGACACAGCATAAGTACAGATTTCCTCTTCATCCTGCAGCCAACTTCTAGCATCATCTTGGATGGTCACTACTTTATTCACCCTTCTTCTTTGGATAGTTTTTTATGAAAGAAACTATTATGTAATTTTAACATTATTAGTAAGTGAGATTTTTTTATTGTAAAATATATTTACCCAAAATATTTATTTTAAATCTCTGCAATAAATACAATTATATTATTAAAATAAATATAATAATTTTCATATTTAAATTTATTTAAATATTTTAATATTGTTACTCTATTTATATTATATTTGTATTTATTAAAAATTTTAAAATTAACTCTTAGTTACTATAATTAAATGGTATTATGATAAAAAAAAGAGGTCATGTTGTTATTTTTTTTAAACTTGAGAGTTTACATGACCATTTTCCCAGACCTTGAGGGTGTTGATATTTTTTTCCAAAACATTTATAACCTATCAATTGCGATAAAAAACTTTATATTCTAGGTCTTTTTTATTTTAATATTAAAATAACACTCCCTTTCTCCTTAGAGTTTGAGTCAAATAGCCAGTTGGTTCATATATTTTTTAGAGCACTCTAGCAGGTATTCTTCTAAGTCCACGCTTCAAGAAGATTTGATTCCATCAAGATGCCTTTGTTCCTGAGGTGGATTAGTAAGAAGTTTCATAGTGTATAACTTTCTTCTTTGATGGATAATGAAGAAACTTTTAAGTTCAGGCCTTGTTTTGGCTGTGGAATAGGCTTTGAGATGCCCAAGTTCTGTTCTAGTGTCAAGAATGATGGATTGATTTCTTTTCTTATTAAGTAGGATGGGGTACTGCTGAGCTTTGAATATTACTTGATCATTCATAATGGTTACTTGTCCTATCCAAAGGGCGTTTCCTACGATGTTATTTTGCACTTGCCTAATCGTGTGAAAAAGGAAATTTGGTTAAGATCAGGAAGTTTGCCTCCCTCCAAACTTGTTGGATGATTAAGATTGTTGAAAGACTACTTCAGCCTAAGCTCCAAGACTTCGTGGGTTTGGATAAAAAGGTTGTAAGCACTGTTGGTCCTCTTTACCATGGTGTACTTATTTTTTATCAGCCCATGCTCTGGAATAATAATGTGAAGGTCTTTATATCCTTTCTACAAAGGTTCGAAGTTAAATTTAATCCCCATATCTTTCAATATTTATCATTGGAGGTTGAAGGTCAACTCCAAATCTACTGTCTCCTATGTTGAGAAGTACAAGGCTCTGTATACTGAGACATATGGAGATTTTGAGCAAGTTATGGGCTTTGTAGAGACTAAAGTCTGCTCCTCCTGCTAAAAAGAGCACTCCTAAAATTTTTCTTCTTCCAAAATGCCTGCTCGACAGACTCCTCATTAGTCTATAAGAGGTTTCGCTTCTAAGACCCCTGCTTTTGCTCTTTCCAAGGTTAAGAGGATCTTGCTTGGTATCTAACAATCTGGTCCATCCAAGTTGGATATTCATAAATCCAGTTCAATTATATTAGATAATATTCATTTAAAACTTTTGGATATGACTATGGATATTTCTTAAAATATCCAACTAGATATTGGATGGATATGAATATTAGATGAATACCTAATATTCAAATTATTTTTTGTATTTTTTAGATTAAAAAAGAATAAATATAAAAATATCCTAAATAAAAAATTTATTCTTAAAATACCTTCCCAACAAAATTGCAGAAAAATATTTTATCTTTTACAAAATTTAGGAAATATATTACCAAAAGATAATTAACTTTCTCTAAAAAATGAATGTTGGCATTACTCTTCTATCTCTGCCGACATCGGCGTTGGTGACAGAAAAATTGATCAAATGATGATGAACTCGGTAACATGTAACTCAAAATTTCGTGATCTACGTAGTGGTACTACATTTTTTTGGCAAAAAGAAATTGATGGCGAAGCAAATGCCACTGAAAGATTGGCGGCAGCATCTCATCGCCAACTAACAACGAATCGTTGAAATTAGGGATGGCAATCGGCACTGCTCGCAGCGGGTTTGTCATTACCAAACCCAAACCCGCACAAAATTTAAATTACCAAACCCACCCGCAACCCGCAGCGGGTTTTAATTTTTTTAAAAAAACCCACCCGCAGCGGGTTTTAACAATTATCAAACCCGCAATGGTACCCGACGGATTTTTTACGGGTTTCCGTATTTAAAATCACAAATCTTTAATATATAAATTTATAATAATAACCTCAAATTTCATATAACATACTCAATTTTATATTTAAACAATATAAATAAAAAATTAAAATTTCCACATCAATCCAACACAAATTCTCAAATTTAAGTATAAATTACACAAATTCATTTAAAAAACACAAACTAATATCTAAAAATAATAATTACATTTCAAATTATTATTTAAAACAAGCTCCAAGAGAAGATATTCATTTCATTCACCACCATAAGCACCCATCCAACACAATGTCTATAATAATAATTAAGATTAATATTTCAAATACTAATTCGAAGGGAAATGCCTTTAGTTTTCTTTAGGTTATGACTTTAGAATGGGAGATGGACCACATACACACATACACAACTTTGAGTCTTTGGCTATTTGGTAATTTGAATAATAACATTATTTTCTTTCTACATTTTTAGATTAAAATTAAATTAGAAATATTTAGAAAAAATATTGCGGGTTTGGTGGATATCCATGCGGGTATCCATCGGATATAAGGTTAATACCAAACCCACCCACATCCATGTGCGAGTTTTAGTTTATAATACTAAACCCACCCGCAATGGATAAAATTACCCGCAGCGGGCGAGTTTTGACGGGTGGATTTGGACGGATTTATGAGTTTGCGGGTATAATTACCATCCCTAGTTGAGATGTGCTACCACATCCATCAAACTCGTCGAAAGCCACCGAATGACTGAGATGACGGTGCAACTAACCACATCATTGTTAGTCGGTGACGTTGAGTTGTCGTCATACTTTTGGGTGGTTTTCCGCAGCCATCATTTATTTTTTGCCAACGAATTCAATAATGTTGCATAGATCATGAAATTTCAAGTTTGATGGTATCAGATTTATCATCATTTGTTCATTTTTTCCATCCCCAATGATAGATCAGTAAATCTGATTATATTTATTTGATTATTATATTTTTATTCAAAATAACTTTAATTAACTTTTAAAATTAATGATTTTAGGAAAAATAAATGAAGGTAAATAAGAATTATCTTAATGTATAATATGATTAATTAATTTAAAATATACATTTATTAATTAGTCATATTATTTTGAATTTAAAAATATAAATTTAATGTCCTCGGACATCTAGGGATATTCATTTGATAAAATCTATATCCCTATTTAATATTTAACACCGGATATGAATATAGATGTATCCATTATAGATTATTATAGATTTATACTTGGATGGTTAATATTCATCTATAACTAAATATTTGTCATCCTTATTCGTACCTTTTATTCTCAAGTTTTCACCTACTTCTTTTATTCCAAAGAAGTCTTCATTTCCAAAGAAAGACTTCTCTTGGAGAAAGTCTCGTGTGTCTTGATGAGAAAACTTCTGCAGATATAGATACAGGCAAATTGAGGAAACTTATTTAACTTCAGAGAGTGAGAAGAAAGAAAGCGATACTGAGGAGCTACTCTTGAGCAACTTTTAAAGGTGAGTTTACTTCTTCCATTTCCTTCTTTTTAATTTATTCATTTTTTTTCTTTTGGCATCCACTTAGACTTCTTTGGCTTGTTTTGTAGTTGAATCCTTTAAAAATTGTTTATCGAGCGGTTGGTTTGTTACAGTAATGTCCTATTACAGATGATGTCGATGAGCTTTCTTGCTCAAAAAAAGAAAAAGCCTGAATCTTTTTTGTTTCATGAGACCGACACGAAGTTATTTTTCGAATCTGACGAGTCCAGTCAACATCTTTTTTGGCAGTATAGTTGCTGATTGTAATCATTCTTTTAATTAATAAATTGAATTCGGCCTATGGTACAACAACCTTTTTATTTATTTTATTAATTATTAAATTATATTTTAAGCAGGAAAAGTTTTAGATTTCCAATCAAGTACAAGGTCTCATTCATACTCAATAAACATCAACCAATTAACACAAACACTTAAACAAAAAGAATATAGAATGAGATAATGAGTTACCACAACACTAATTCAAATTTTCAAATCCCAACTTTATTTAAATTCCTCACAACACTTTCTAGGCCTTTTCTAAGGGATATTTTAGCTTAAGAATGGCGGCTTTCAAGGTTGACAGTGGCAGTTTGTGAGGTGGATCATTGTTAGAGAGAAAAAGAGAGATAGAAGGAGAGAGAAGGAAGAGAGCTTTGGTGCTTTCAAAGGAGGAAGAAAACTTTAGCGGCCATGGGGATACATTTTTCACTTAACAAAAATTTTTTGGGTTTCCATTTACACCATCTATTAAAACGACATAGTATCAACAGTTTCTAGCTAATTTACATTAATTTTTAATCTTTATTTGCTTAGTAAAAGTTATTACTAATAGCTACAAAATTAAAATTTTACTTTTTTAACTACTAACCTTATTGTCACAAATTTTTTATGCTTAATTTAAAAACACCATAGTCTCGGTAATTTCTAGTACTTATTTGTTAAATACAGACAATGCCCCAAAATGCATGTAACTACTAATACTTTTGAATAAAGTATCATAAGAAAAATGTCACAGAAGACCATTTTTCTAAGAGTGTAAATTTTAAAATGGAAGGCTTTGTTTTCACCCGTCCTCCTTTCAACTCTTGAATTGATATAGTTGGGCTCTTTTAAGTTGTTTGAGTGCAAAAATTCCCAGAGTTTTTGTTTTATCCCATAATTATTTCTTGCAGTAGGAAAGATTTCTTGACTTAACATAGTTCTTAGAGCAGTATAAACTATATCAACATTAGATACATGAAGAAAACGGTTTAATTTTTACCTAATTTTTTCATATCGACTGCTTGCTCTACATATTGTATCTCCTGTAATTCTTAGGATCCTTTTACTTATTTGTCAACAAAAAGCAATCTTACCGGAAACATGCAAGGTGAAAAAATAAAAACCAGGATGCTTGAAATCAACAAATCGTGAGCTACCTTTTACTAAACAAATGTTTGATATATAAACAAGATTGTGCCTAGAGTTTAAGCCGAGATTCTAGCTAACAAAAAAGGAAAAATGGATTTCTAACGGCTAGTCAATTCAAGGCTATTATTCTTGCTTGTAAAGAGGATTTTAAGCATTGATATCAGTATTTGATTGTGCTGATTGATCCTTTGATATAGTTTCACTTGATTGAGTTTCCTTGGATATTGTATTGCATGATCTTACAATTGTTGGCTGTCTTTTTTATGACCACGAAATGCAATTTGCTCCTAGGTAGATATAATAACCCGTAGTGCTTCTTCTTGTCTCCTTGCAGCCTCCCCAATCTGCATCACATAAACCATTAAGTTTTAGAGAGCTTTTTGCCATACTATAAGTACCATAATTTATTGTTCCTTTAAAATATCGTAGTATTCACTTGACGGCCCGAAGATCTCCTTCCGTTGGATTCTGAAAACATTGATAGACCTTATTCACAGCATGAACAATGTCGGGTCGTGTAAATGTCAAGTATTGTAAGCTTCCAACTAGTTTGCGGAATTCAGTGGCATTGGTTTATTTCTTATCATGAGTGGTGAATTGTTGCTTAATAGCCATCGGAGTTGCAAAATGGGAACATTCATCCATTTTTGATCGAGCTAAGATGTCCTTGATATATTTTGTTTGTGTTATAAAAATACCATCGATGATATATTTTATTTCCAAGCTGAGGAAATAGTGTAATCTTCCAAGATCCTTCACTGCAAATTCTTGGCTGAGTTTTTGAATTGTAGATTCAATGAATTCATCATTATTTCCTGTCACGATAATTTAATATGCATAGACCAACATCATTATAATCATGGTGTTAGTTCTATAAATAAACATAGATGAATCAGCTTTGCTACAAAGAAAACCAAGTTCAAGTAAAAATTGAGAAAAGTGATCAAACCACGCCCTTGGTGCTTGTTTTAGTCGATAAACGTATATGTTTAATTTGCACACATAGTCTGGTGAAGCAGAACTTTTGAACCTTGGAGGTTGCTCTATATACACGGCTTTGTTAAGGAAACCATGTAACAATGCATTTTTCACGTCTAATTGCTTTATTTTCCAACTTGATGTTACAATAATAGCCAAAACAGCTCTAATTGTTGTTGGTTTTATCACTGGACTGTATGTCTCCTCAAAGTCCAATCCTTCTATTTGAGAGTATCCTTGCACCACCAACCTTGCTTTATGCCTTTCCACCGATCCATTTTCTTTGAATTTGGTTTGAAAAATCAATTTTGACCCAATGACGTTTACATTCTTTGGTCTAGGCACAAGTGTCCAAATTTGGTTGTCATGCAAGGCTTACATTTCTTCCTCTATTGCAGCTAACCAACAAGGTGTTTTCATGGCTAATCTGAATGTTTTTTATTCCAAGGTTGACAAGTCAAATTGAGCAGTAAGTGCCATTTGTTTTTCCAATTCTGGATTTTTCTTTAACTTGTGCCTTGTAATCATGTTGTGCTGATTCAAAGAAATAGTAGATGGCCTTGCATTACTAGAAAAAGTATCAGTATTAAAAAAACCAGTTAGATTAACCAAAAGATTATCACCTATTTCCTTTGAAGTTAGCTTTTGAGCTGTTGATTTTGATACAACAGCTTCATCTGAGTTTCTAGTAGGTGTTATGTGGCTGAAACTCTTTTCAATATCCATTTGAGTTCGTTCCTCTAATAAGACTTGTGGTGAGGTTTGCTTTTGAGCTATTGATTATGATACAACAGTTTCATTCGAGTTTCTAGTAGATGGTATATGGCTAGAACTCTTTTCAGTATGAGTTTGAATTTGTTCCTCCAATAAGACTTGTAGTGTTTCACTGGATTTAAATGTCCCTTCCATGTCATGATGTGTTGTAGATTTTCCTTTGTCCCTAACTCCTTCACAATAAGTTAAATGTGGAGTGAAGTCCTGATATTGTAAAGCTCGTAACTTATTTTGAATTGGGTGGTTTTGTTTAGTCTTTTTATCCCACTCATCCAAAGATGTTGTCCTTGCCGTTTGAACATGTACAGAATAATTAGAAGAGTTAACAAAAGGAAAGCACATTTCATCAAAGATCTTGATATATATACTCTCTTAGTTGTCTGATAAAAAAATCTATAACATTTTTGGTTTAAGCTATATCCGATGAAAAGACATGGGTATGTTTTCTTTGTAAATTTACTCTTACCATACTTCTTGAGATATGGAAAGCATCTACATCCAAATACCCGTAATGATTTGTAGTCTGGCTGTTTATTGTATAATTAGAAAAATTGGCTCTTTTTCTTCGACACTGTGGATGGCATTCTATTTATCAAGTGTACAGCACTGAGAAATGCATCAACCCACAAATTTTGTGGTAAATTTGCATGATACATGAGAGTGGGACCCGTTTCTACCACATGTCTATGCTTCTCTCAGCTATTCCATTTTGTTATGTAGTGTATGAGCATGAAATTTGATAGAGAATTCCACATTTTTCAAGTGATTTTTAAATATTCCTATTGAAATTTACCGCCTCCATCACTTTGGAATACTTTGATTCTCCTGTCAAACTGGTTTTATGCAAAACTTTGAAATTCCAAGAAACAATTAAAAATTTTGATTTAAATTTCAAGAGATATAGCCACGTAAATCTACTACTGTCATCAATAAAAATAGCATAATAATTAAATCCTTGAGTAAATAAGATTGGGGCTGGTCCCCATAAGTTACAATGAATTTTCTCAAGAGGAAAGTTGGCAACTTTATTGGAAGAATTAAAAGGTAGTTTGCAACTTTTTGCCATTTGACAATTAATACAAATATTTTCTAATTTTTTCCAACTCGATATATCAATGAGTTGTTTTTCTTGTAAAATTTTCAGAAACTTTTCATGAGGGTGCCCCATTCGTCGATGCCAAATGTCAAAATTTACTTTATTTCCTTGAATTGTTGTGTATGCTTGCTTTGCTTTCTCCTCAAGAGCATACAATCCTCCTCGTTTATGTCATTTCGCAAGCGTCTTTCCCTATTTGTCCTTAATCAAGAAACCATTTGATGAGAAAATAATAACACACGAATTGTCAGTTGTTGATTTCCCTACTGATAGCAGATTCTTTTTAATATCGGGAACAACGAGCACATATTTTAGGTTCAAGCAACGATGATTGATATTTAACACAATATCACCTATGTGTGTAATTTTAAGACCCTTACCTTTACCAACATATAAAGAATCATTTCCTTTATAAGGAATGATTTTTCTTGTATTACTTAAGTTGTTGGTGATGTGAGTTGTTGCTCCAGAGTCAGCATAGAATGCAGGATCATCATCTTCATCATTTATATGCATGGCAACAAGAGCATGAGGAATTTCCCCAGATTGACACGAGTGATCAAACCTGCTTCAACATTCTAAAGCTGTATGTTTAGTTTAAAGTAAATTTGACATATAGTTTTATCACCTGGGTCCACGTTTTGTTGATCAGCATTCTTTATGTTACAGTTGTTACCAGCATGAAATTTCTGAAAATTGTTATTGTTCTATTGACTTTGGTTCACAAAATTTTAATTTCCATTCCTTCCTGCTGGCGTAAAACCCCTTCCCCTTGAGTTGAAGTGACACCTCTAATTTCTACCTCTTCCTTTCCGACTGAAAAAGGCTCGTTCATGGTTGACGAATTGCTTCTTATCTTCTTGCTCATTACATAACATTTGTTCATGTCCTTGCAAGGCTAAAACAAACTGATTATATTAGGGGTGTAAAAAAAAACCCGACCGAACCGGATCCGGCCCGGACCCGGCCAATTCGGTCCGAGTTAGCAGATCCGGGTTTCAGAATTTAAAACCCGAACATTTCCGGGCACGGTTCTGGGTTTAGCACAAAAACCCAATTTTTTAATAAACTTAAAAAATATGTATAAAACCAAAAAATTAAAACCAGTTACCCAAATCGCAAAACACAAATGCCCAAATCCAAAAATCCCTAATTCCCCAGTTACCCAAACCCAAAGGCATAAGCAGCAACGCTGCCACCGGCTACCCACCGTCACTGTCGGCCAGTACCCACCGTCAGTCCATCACCGTCGCCCCTCGACATCATCTCTTCTCGTTTGGCATTTGCTGACTCGGTTTTGCTCGGTTGCGGCTGTGACGTGAGTCGTTCGTGCAGTGCAGTGCAGCCCCCTCCGGCGCCATCAATGTCAGCGCCACCGTATCCAACTCTCCATTGCCACTTTCTCATCCACCATCAGTCTGTCACTCTGCCATCACAGCCACCACTACCAGCCCCAGGTATTGATTTTTTTCCTTCAAAATTTTGCCTTCCCAGTTGCATTTTTGCCGATTCATAATCTTTACAGAATTACAGTTTACATCATTTTGCTTCTCTGTTGCTATTCGTGTTTATCTTCGACCAATTTTGTGCATAGTTGCTGTGAGCCTGTGATTACTGTTGCTCTTTTTTTTTCGGCCAAATCCTTTTGCCTTTTTTTAATTTTATGTTGCAATGTTAGTTATGTAATGATAAGTTTCAGAGTCCGTTGAATGACTTTTATAAATAAGCTAATTAATGAAACTGGAAAAGGAGAGAATAGAGGAGATTGACATTTACATATGTGATTAAACAATTGAAAAGCTAAAATACGGCTTATGGTGACATTTACACACACACTCTCTGTCTCTCTTTTATGTTCACTTTTCTGTTTCCACACTAAAATCTAAAATTTAGTATATCTTTGCTATTGTAACAGCAGAGCAGTGCAATGTCGGACAACGTGGAAATCAATTCTTTGAGTGCTCCAGATTTATCTCGTAATGTCGAAGATAAAACTAATAATGAGGTTGAGGAAATTTCAGTGTCAACCGTGAATGATAAGAAGAGTAAGGAAGAAACCGGAAAAAAGAAGAAAGTCTCCGAAGCTTGGGAGCACGTTATAAAAATAATGGTAAATGGAGAACAAAAGGCAAAGTGCATGCATTGTAGTACAATTTTAAAAGCAAGATTCGAATTTGGAACTTCAACTTTGAATAGACACATGGCATTTTGTTTTAAGAAGAATCAATTGAAAATAGAAGAAGCACTTCAGGGAAGCCTTAAAGTGATTAAAAGAGAGGATGAAACTTGTGGCATTAGTTATGGAAGTTTTAATCAAAATGTTTTACGGAGTTTGATAGCAAGAATGGTTATAATGCATGAGTTTCCACTTAGATTCATGGAATATATAGGCTTCCGAGAAATGATGGCACATGCTAACCCTGTGGTTAAGCCAATGAGCAGAAACACTTTGAAGAGCGAAATCTTGAAGTTATATCAAATCGAGAAGGTTAAGACTTTGCATTTATTGGGGAAAAATCATGGTAGAGTGGCCATTACTACAAATTTATGGACAACTAGTAATAAAAAAAAGGGATATATGGTCGTGACGGCCCATTTTATTGACAATTCCTGGAAATTGCATAGTCGAATCTTAAGGTAATTTGTCTATATTTTTTATTTGCTTAATTTTTTTTTAATTTTTTTATTACTTATATTAGATTTTTTTTTCAAGTTTAAATTGTAATTTATTTTAAGTTTGTGTATTTAATACCGACTTTTGAATATTTGATAGGTTCATCTATGTTCCAAGCCCCCATACTACTGATGCCCTTTGTAATGAGTTAGTACAATGCCTATTGGATTGGAACGTTGATAGAAAGTTATCCTCAGTGACATTGGATAATTTTACCACTAATGACGCAATGGTGGAGAAATTGTTGTTAAGGTTTGATACCGATACCTTAATTTCTAGTGGTAAATTTTTTCATATGAGATGTACTGCTCATTTATTGAACTTGGTTGTGTGGGATGGGTTGAAAGTTATAGAAAGTGGGGTTGGAAAGATTAGAGAGAGTGTGAGTTATTGGACACAAACACCAAAAAGATATGAAACTTTTGAGTTAGCTGCTAGACAATTAAAAATTAATTATAAAAAAAATTTGAAATTGGATTGTCCTACTCGTTGGAACTCTACTTATGTCATGCTTGAAGTAGCATTGATGTATAGAAGTGTTTTTTTCTCGATTGCAACAACGTGAGCCTCAGTATAAGAGCTTGCCAAGTGATGAGGAGTGGGATTTGGCAGTCATAATGGTGGAGCATTTGAAATCATTTTACATGTTAATGGAGATGTTTTCAGGTACAAAATACCCAACTGCTAATTTATTTTTTCTGTTGATATGTAAAATGAAATTGTCAATTAATAGGTGGCGCACTGCTGATAACCTTGCTATTATGATTATGGCTGATAAAATGGCTGATAAATTTAACAAATATTGGAATGAAATTCATTCGATGTTAGTTGTGGTTGTTGTGCTTGACCCAAGATATAAGATGATGTCAATTCATTTTTATTTCCTAAAGATATTTAGTGATACAGTAGATGAGCATATTGAGTGTGCACATAAGCTTTGTTATAATTTAGTGAAAGAATATGAATCGAAGGCAGCGCATGTGAGTGGTGGGCAGAATGTTGGATTGGAAATTTCTCGTTCTGAATCTTGTTCGAATTCGAATAAGTATTGGGATGTAGATGAGTTTGAAACATTTCAAAGCCAAAATAAATGTGCTAAGGTAACTAAGTCGGAGTTGGATAGGTATTTAGATGATGAATTATTGGATTCCATTCCGGACTTTGATATTTTATCTTTTTGGAAGATGCACACAAGCCAATATCCTATTTTGGCTTAGTTAGCTAAGGATATCTTAGCCATTCTTTTATACGTCGTTGCCTCTGAGTCAGCTTTTAGTGCCGGGGGCCGATTTTTAAGTCTGCATCGTAGTAAACTTATTCCTGACACTTTGGAAGCCTTAATGTGTGCTCAAAATTGGATTTGGGCTTCTACTTCTTGAGGTATAAAGTTATTTGAATTATATTTTAGTAGTATTTATTTGCTTAAAATGCTTTGAATTTTAATGTGTTATTTTTGTTGTAAGGTGGAGTTCCGGAGGATGAGATTTTTACTGGGGAGGAGGTAATTTCGGATGATGATGATGAGCCACAAGCATCGACGAGTAGCATGACATGAACTTTTATTTATTTATTTGGAATTAGACATGAACTTGTTATTTATTTATTTTACATAGGAGTATTTTGACTCTTTTATGAACTATTTTTTGAGTTGTTGAACATTTTAGAATTTTCATGTGTTATATTGATAATTGGTGTCATAATTATGAACTTATGATATGTTGGATGTTATTTAGATTTATTGTATTATTGAATTTAATTTTTTTTATATATAGATTGAATGAGTTTAGGTTATAAATTAGATGAATTTTTATTTATTATTTGTGCAAAATTTGTATTGTTAGTATTTTATAAGTTTGTATTTAACTATTTCTCTAATTTCTCTTTGACTTAAGCTTGAGATTTATCTTGTATTATGATACAAAAGAAATGTGCATGCATGTTGTATTGTCGTTTCACTTGTTTGGTGATATTTAGGTGTCATTACCATCTCTTTGATCAAAACGTGCGATGTTACTTTAGAATTTAAAACCAGCAAAACCGAATCAGTGTCCTTGAAGTGACATAATGGTCGTAATTCTTTAAATGAATTGGCTATGGAGTCATTGTCCAAGATTCTTTTACGCCATGTTCTTTCATAAACCAAAATTCATTTTTGGAATACTCCTCTCGTCCGAACATACAAAGACATAAAAATGAAAGAAAAAATTTTTTGAAATAAGTGTTTGCGGGCTTAGAAGCCCGGAAGAAAAAACCCGGACCCGGGACACGCCGGGCTCAAGCCCGGACCAGACATGCAAAAGCCTGGTTTTTTCTGGGTCTAGGCATCAATTTTTGGCATCTGGTCCGGTCTCAGGTTGTACCAAACCCGAACCGGACCCGAGGTTTTGCCAAGCCTATATTATATGTAGGATATGGAGGTTTTGCCAGAATTGCTACCTTAAAGTCTCGATATTCTGGTCCAAGTCCACGTACTAATTGAAATACTTTATTGACGTCGTCCACTGGTTTCTCCACGGCAGTTAAACTATCACAAATAGCTTTGAATTTTTGAATGTATTCATCTATAGTTAGCGATCATTTCTTAAGATTCATTAGACGATCTATGAGGTAAACAAGCATTTCTTTCGTCATGGGTAGCAGCTGCTCTTCAAGAGACTTCCACACTTAGTGGGCTTATTCTGCTCCGACTATCATCCGTAGCACTTGTTCAGATATGATTCCTAATAACCAGGAGGTTAGAAGGCCGTCATTGTTAACACAAGTTTCATATTTTGAATTAGAAACCCTTTTGCCATCATCGTCCTCCATCTCAGCCTCTGGTTTCCCAACTCCTACTAGGTGGTGCATTAATCCAAGGCTACGCACTAATGGAAATACTTGAGATTTCCAAAGTAGGAAGTTTGAGGGGTTGAGCTTTATAAATATAAGGCTAGTACATTGGTGAAAGGATGAGATAGAGAGTGATGGTTCTTTGTTGGCCATGTTTATTATTCTCACGAAATTTCTGATACCATGAAAAAATGAAAACCAGGATGCTTGAAATCAATAAATTGTGAGCTACCTTTTATTAAAGAAATGTTTGATATATATACAATATTGTGCCTAGAGTTTATGTTGTGATTCTAGCTAACAAAAAAGGAAAAATGGATTTCTAACGGCTAGTCAATTCAAGGCTATTATTCTTGCTTGTAAAGAGGATTTTAAGCATTGATATCAGCATTTGACTGTGCTGATTGATCATTTGATATTACTTCACTTGATTGAGTTTCCTTGGACATTGTATTGCATGTTGTTCGAAGATTTTCTTCACAAGGTAAATAGCCTTCAATTCTCTTAAGGCTTCAAAGTGTCTTTAAAGCTTATTTTGCTTTCGATGTGGTTATATCAACATTTATTGAGGATTAAGGCTTTCTTAAGGCTTATGTTTTAATAAGTTACTTGTATTCACATGCCCTAAATGTGAGTATCTTTTATTGAACCTTCCCAATCTATTTACAAAGTGTTTATCTATTTTAAAAATAGGCAACTTATAGAAAGATAATTTAGAAGGCATTCGCACATTATCACTTTTTAAAACTTGGCGAGCTTCTGCATGCCTGAAAGATGCAAGTATCTCATAAGAGGTATCATTCATGAAGTAATATAAAAGTATACTGAGAAAGACCACTGTAGAGATTTCTTGCAACATTTCCTCGTATTAGGCATACATATGTCTTAGGCTCACATGTGCTTTTCTTTCGAGGCAACTCTAATCAGAAGGTCTCGATAGGGCATATTTTACAAGCATTTCTTATGAAGATAACATTCACAAGTGAATGTTGTATGAAGTAAGTAACATAGTAGCATCCAACTTAAGGATCATTTCATCTTTGAGGCATATGTACTGTGTTGGGGCACATCAAGAATCTTTTTGAGAAAGAACCTACTATAAAGACATCTGAATCTTTGCGGTTAGGGCATGTACAAGTATATAGGTATAAATGCTATAGATAACTTAGGCCATATGAAAAAGAAAATAGGGAGCGTATTATGCTCTCTAATGAGGAGTTTACACCTTTATATTTTGCCTTAGTGTGCGGATCCGTACTTATTATGTCTAAATATATAATATGCACTTATTCTTTCTAAGGCAAGCGTTGTTTACTCAACAATAATATCGCTTAAGCCATTACCAATTAATGAGGTGATGGGAAATCTCACGTTCTTTCATAAAAAAAGTGGTAATAGAGACTTATATGAGCGTTTTGGACTATCTTTCCTATAGTGGTGAGAACTTTGATGAGGCTAAAATGGTCATCCTAATATAGCCAACAGCTTTGTGTACGAGGTCATCGACTTTGATATCCCTTTCCTTGATGGCTATAACATAAGCTTTAATAATTCTATGCTAATAAATATATTTGCACTCTTATGCAAGCTTTATTCTTTCATGCAAGTCCTTAGTCTCACTTGTATGAGTCTCTCGATTATTTTAGTCTCAATGTTAGCCACTATGACTCGGGCTATAGGAAGAGATAGCTAAACTAGTGGGATAACCTCTACATCATAGACAAGAGAATATTGTGAGAATATAGTTAATTCCCTTGCAGAAGTCTTATAAGCCCATAAACTATTAGTAAGGTGAATGCTCAATATGAGTTGTACTGTTATACCATCGCACTTGAATTTTGAGAATGAATTGATTAGTGGCCTTGATTTGACCATTGTCTTATGGATAATAAGTCGTTCAGCTTCTATAGTTGATTATATAGTGAACTAAACTAGTGTCCACATATTAATTAATAAATAGAGTGCCATTATTAGATATGATTCATTGTGGTATACCAAAGCAACATATGATGTACTCTTACAAGAATTTAATATTGCAATAATAGTTGTTTTCTTCGTAAGGATTGCTTCAACCATTTAGTAAAGTATTCAGTGACTATAATGACTCAGATGTGCAATAAGCTGTTAGATGAATCAGTTCGAGTATGGAAAGGCCAATATATAGTCAGATCTTAGGAATATATGGGAAGATTATGTTGTAGGTAGTTATAGCTCTGGCATATGTGGTATTTCTTCATAAAATCCTTAGTGTCCTTCTCTATAGTAGGCCAATAAAATCTAATGCTTAAGAGATGGCGATATAACTTCCTTTGGTCTTATTGTTCTCCACATTCTCCATTATGCATGTCATGGAGTGCTTTCATTGACTCCCTTTGGTCTATGCACCTTAATGGCTCTCTATTGAATCCTTTCTTGAATAAGATTCCTTATTTCATTAAATATTTCTTAAATGCTGACTTAATTTTATGTGCTTCTTTATGTTTTTTGTAAAAGTATACCATGTTATAAGTAGTCTATATAAGGTTTGCTATAGTCTTCAGTGTCATGACTACCAATATGTCTATATTAGAATCAGGCTTTGGCACTTCTCATTGAATTTTTGTATAAATTGGGCATGTTTATTCATCTTAGGCTAATAATAACATGTTCTTTGGACTCCTTTACAAAGAATGATTATAGATTCAAACCATAAGACGCTTGGTGTATTTTATGAAGTAACTTTCTTCCCTTCTTCCTTGTAAACACATTTCATAAAGATGTCACTAGCCATCCGGTATCCTTTTATAAAGAATTTCTAAGATTAGAGAATAATCTTTCTCTTATTTGAGATAAACGGGTTCGTGAATTCTTTGATGATTGATGCATACCAATCTTCTTTTATCATTACTATTTCAGACTCTAATACCTCTGTAAAAAACGTTGGCTCTGTCTTTCGTAAGATTGTGAATTTATTGCATTTTCTGTGAGATCAACCTTTGCCTTTGAAGTGACAAGAGCATTAACACATTTCTTCTTATGTGTTCTATAGTGAAAGCCTCAAAATTTAAAAGAATCTTTTAGACAGATGTATGATATGACACCAATGCTAGTTTTTTAATAGTGAACTCACCATTGATTTGTTTGATGACTAATTAAAATATCCTATATGTTTGACTTTTTTGGATGTAAACTTTTATATCGTAAGTAGTCTAGCGACTATTGCTTCTTATTTTGCCTTATTATTACTGCATGGAAAATTTGGTTTGAAATACAATACAATTGTTCTTATAATTGGATCGATTATAACAAACTCTACACCATTAGCTATACTTGTCGAGGAACTACCAAAGTAAATAGTCCAGTAATCTTTATCATTTGAGGCAACAGATGCACACCCTAGAAAGTTTCTAATAATTCTTATAATATGAAATCATCTTGATTTGCTGAAAATGCTGCGATTATATCTATTACAGTCTACCCTCTAATTGCGTTTACAGTAATACATATTATATCAAACTTAGTTGATAATAATAATCACTTAACCATCTTCTTTATGAGTTGGTCATTTAGTTAGTAATAATAATCACTTATCCAACTTGTTCATGCACTAGTTGGAGCAATAGATAGTCGACACGATATGCTTTTAACATAAGGTGTATATAGTGAGAGAGGAATATTGAATCTTAATACAACATTGTTGGATCTTTAGTCCAACGCTGGGTTTACATATAAATAATTATATGTTGCAAATTATCACATAAAGTTAAGCCCAATTACAAGTGATCTATTAAAATTTTCAATAATTTGGGTTTTAACGTATCTAATAGGATGTGAGCTTTTAATATGTAGAGACTTAAGAGTAATCATTATTTTAATGATGCACTGAAATAAAAATACCTAAAGACTATACGAAAAGTTATCTATATAAGTAGTTATGGTCTCTATATCACATGTATCATCGTTCATCGTTCTAATTTCTGCTAACATCTCATTATCAGAAAAAGTGCAGAGATAAATTCAAAGGATTCTCTAGGAGAACTTGTTACACATTTTTCTAATTATGGCAGTTGATATTTTATCTTATCGAAGAATATAGTTTTGAATAGTAATCAAATTGTATGAAGAAATTTCAGACTCTAAGGTTGCCAAGCTACTTTTTAATTAGGGAAAATGATTGATACACCCCCAACGTTTAATGAAAGAGACTTGAAACCCCTCAACGTTTTGAAAAAGACATTCATACCCTCATTTATTAACGGAAACCATTTTCTTAAATCATTAAAATGCTAATATTGTAATTACATATTAATAACAAATAAATTTACCTAAAAACCCCCCACCAACAAACACTAATGCAAAATGTCTTCACACACTCTTAACACACACGAACAAAACGCACACACACTTAGCGCACACAAACAAAACCCACACGGATATAACTCGATAGAATTACAAAACACCAGCCTAATCACAAACTACCAAGAACACCAACTACCAGATCTAGATCTAGAGTCAAGATCTATTAACATTCAATTCCAGAACCTAAAACAATCAACCCCCAAAATCCATAGAGAGTTCTGCCCTGCCTCTTGAGAACGTAAACGACATCCATTGCAGTCACGATCTTTCCACTGATCGCGGGTCGCTGCCATTGATCGCGTTGCCAGAAGCTGCTGGTACTGCTCGTTGCCACTGTAAGCTGCTGCTCGTCAATTTGGTAATCCTCTGTGATGATCAAAAATCGTCTTTGTATCCAGGGTTTTATACGATGATGATGGTGGTCATATTTATTTTTGCTTTCGTTTTTTGTTTTTAGTTTGTAAGATTATTAAAAATACAAATGATAGCAAAGAGATGTATTGATGATGAAAGTAGATTATTAATTTGTTTTTAGTTTTATCCGGTCGAATGTTGTAATGCCTCAGAAGGTGATAGTTTGATTCTGAGATTGAATAAGAGTAACCGTGCAGACAAGCTGTCCAGCTTAGTTTCATTGAGAACTTCAAATTAATGGATTACAAAATATATAGAATATTTGCATGTTGATAGTAAAGAAACTGTCCAATTTTATTTTATTTATTTGTAAAATGAAATAAAGTTTGGTTAAATCTTTAGGTACCAATAATGTATAAGATAATAGATCATGGATTATTCTTGAGTAATTTTTTTACTTTTATAAAAAATTTTGATCAAAATTTAAATAGAGGAATTGGGCAATAAAGGTATTTCTATAATTTTATTAACATTTATGGAAAAATTGAAAAATTAATAATTATTTTATATGATATGTTTAGGGTATAATAATAATTACATATTAAAATTATAATTTTTATTTCTGTTAATAAATGGAGGTGTGAATATTTTTTTTTTCAAAACGTTGATAGATTTTGTATCTCTTTCATTCATCGGTTGGGAGTGTATAAGTCATTTTCCCTTTTAATTATCAATCATAAAGGGGGAACTTAGTCCTTAGCGCAAAACTTGGGTAAAAAATGTTCACAAAAGTTATAATTCGGGCTATTTCTAAACTTGTTGGACTTCCACGAATATTACATTGGGCTAGCCTCACTACTTTAGGCTCTTTTAAAGCCCATTATTTGCTTTTGTCACATTGTTTTTTAAGTTATTTGCCAACATAAAAAAAGTAAAAAAAAAAAAAATTACATCTCCTTAGGTATCCTCTTAATTAAAAAAAAATGCTTAATTTTTATTTAAAAAAGAAAAGAGAAAAAAGAAAAAAAAAACATGGCCATCAAAAGATCTTAGGAAGGTCAGCAAAGTTAAGACCGTCCTAGATTCAAATTTGTTTTAAATTTGGCTAGGAGTTAATAAGTAATCGTGGATTAATGCCCAGTCAACAATTTATTTTACATTTCTTTATCTCAAAATAAACTCTTATATCCATTGGCGGACCCAATTAAGGCCTATAGGGAGATTTATTAAGTTTTCTTTTAAGTATACCCTAAGCCATTTCTGAAAAAGTTAGATAAAAACATTTGGACACATTTTTCACATATTAAAAGACTTGTAGTTCAATGGTAAAAGTGTTATTTAATGGTTTCCAAACCTTGGTTCAAATCCCATTAGTCACATTATTTTATTTTTTTAAATATTTTGTGGAAACTACTTTGAAAAATGATATTTTCACGCATTTAAAAAAATATAATTTATTATTCTTATTTAGAATTTAAAAAATAATAATAAAATTTGAGTTTATAAGATTTAAAATGTATTCAAGTGAACATTAAAAAAAATCTAAGTTAAATAAAAAATTTTGAACTAAGCCCCCCTCATTTTAGTTTCTGAGTCCGCCACTGCTTATATCTCATAGCTAACAACGTAACCCTTGATCGTGTTCTATTGTACTAAAGTATAAAAGGAAGCATGAAAATTAATCAAACTTGGACCCCGTTATTAAAGACAAATTGATTCTGCTACGTTAAGTAAGATTTGCACTTAACAAATTTAATAACATGCAGCGTGCTCCGAATCGACTAATTAATTTATCAGCGTTGCTTTCTATGGGAGACCAAGCTTTCATTATCGTTTTCCACTAATCTTATGTTATGAAATAAGCCGGCTAATTTTGATTAGAGAAGCATCGCCATTTAAAAAACTTATGAATCTAATTAATCACCAAATTACAAATGGACAAAAGTCCTTTCATTTTGTTATCTTTTTCTTTCTTAAAATAAGATCTCTTTTCTATATATTAGAACTTCAGAACTATGATTATATTTTCCTCTCAATCTTATGCCTTTGTTTCTTTTTGCACAAAAGAGAGAAATAAATTATAAAAGAAAGCCAAAAGGCTGATTGCAATTGCATTATCAAACATGATCACTTTTAATTTTTCTAAAACATTAGTTCAAGCCCCACAATTAGGTCAATTTCGGTGAAGCCAATAAATTATTTTTCTGGAAACAGAATGGTGAAGGGTTAACAAGGGGCAAACCAAAGCATAATCATGGGTCATGCATATTCGGATTTACTAAAAAAATTGAGTGTTCAACAATTCATTTCACATTTTGGACAGGATCAATGCTGAGATTTCATGCAAAGGTGAAGAGAGGCAATAACATCATATCTTTATTCATAATTACACTTGCCATTTTCATTGAATACTTGTCTCAAAAGTTATGTGAAAAGCATAATGATATAATTCGGAGTTCATAAAAGTAGTAAAAATTGCGGCACATAATAAATTTGCTGCTTAATGTTGGATACATGCAAACACAAAATTATATTATAAAGGCCAACATTTATTCTCATGGAGAAAGTATAATTGACCATCTAGTCTTGCCTTTTGCTTCCAAGCTCTACTGATCTATGTTAAGCTGATTTTTGTAAAAACCTATTACTTTTATTAACTTATAATTCTTTGATTTTACTAATGTTTCATCTTGTGCAAGTATTTAGAAAGTTGAAGAGTGGTCAGTAGTTAAATTGAAAAACAAATGGACGGCTAAGGCAACCAAAGCCGTTCAAAAATTTCACAAGTCTCAACTCCACCACCAACCAAGATAATAAAAACCCATCTCTTTCTTTTCACCAACAAAAGGAAAGAAAAAATAAAAGACAAAAACAAAAACAAAAACGTACGAGTTATATCCATATTACCCTTGTCTGTCCCTCACAGGCATCACCAAATACTTTCAAAACCCAAATATAAGAACATTTTTAAAGCCGGCCACGAAGACAAAAACCCCACCAAGAAAATCGATCGATGTTTCTGTTTGATTTCACTTGAGCATTTCTTGCTAGCCTATTTCCTTGTTTAGACCGAAAAAGAAAAACTAACAAAAGATCCTTTTGTTAAAGAAACAAAGTTGGAGCTATAATTATGATCATTCATCATCTTTAGCTTCACACAATAAGCTAGTTCCTATACTAATTAATAATGAAGAACGCTTCAAGAAATAAGTTTCTGCTTTGTTTTCGGCCTGTTGTTGATATGGATACCTTGGTTCTTGATTCTGGTCATCATCGAGACGTCTCCGGAAATAGTACCACTCGGGGTCCATGTCCAAGTCCAAGTCCAAGTCCAAGTCCAACTGTCAAGTGCATTCATTCAGATCATAATAAAGAATCCTCCAAAACTTCTTCATCAAAGAAAAAATTCTCTCAGGTGATCATCAAAGAAAAGATCAAAATCTTTCTTCCGGTTAATGAATTAATTTGTGACTCAAAATTTTCTTGTTTGTTTGTTACTTTACAGGTTGCTAAGAGTAGCACTGGTCGCGAGAGAAAAAGTTTAAGCCAAGATGAATTCGAAGGTAAATTAGTGAAGAGTTTTTCAGTTGGTCATATTCAAGAAATCAAATCGAACGCAGTATTATTATCTTCTAAATCATCACTTGGATCAACAAGTTCTAGTTCAGTGTTATCAGAATCAAAAGCATCACCACAAAAGAAATCCCACTTGGACATGGGTGGTTCGAGTTCTTTTAGCTCATCAAAATACTATGCCATAAGCCTGTTGCTGATGAGTCTGGCTGTGACAATTCTATGGGGCAAGGTTTGTGCAATACTTTTCACATCCATTTGGTTTTATTTGATTCCTCAACAAACAAATTTCCGACCCCCGGAAAATGTAAAGAAGAAGAAGATGATGATAATAGGCAAGAGATCGGAGTCTTTTCGAGATAATTACAGGAAGAGGATCATAATGGAAGGGCTACTAGAAAGGAACGGAACCACCATAAAGATTAAAGAGACTGCATTAAATTTTTGACTTCGTGACTCATAATTCTCTTTCTCGTGTTTGATATGTAACTTGTAAACTTGTATTTTTTTTTTTTTTTCCTCAGAGCTTTTTATTCTTCTGGTTATGAATTAAAGTTTTATCAGATTCAGACTTCACATGATCATACAAAACACAACGCACGCGTTTCTTGTGTTCTGCAGCCCTGCACTTCATCTGCTATAGCTTCCTTTTGTGCAACTTCCCCCCCCCCCCCCCCCCCCCCAACCCCTCTTGGGAGGGAAGATTTATAAGAACACTCTTATGATCTGTTGTATACATTATTTTCATTTCTTCTTCTTATTATTTTTTTCTCGGGTTTCGGAGGGGAGGTAGTAGTCAGTGTAAAATTGGTATGAAAAGATTCAAGTTAGTTAATAGGCCATATTAAAGAAGATTTTTTACTCCATTAAACTGTTTGGTATTTATTTATAACATATATAAGTAACATTTTGTGGTGGAATCTTCCAACTTTTGGGGCACATATGTGCTATTTGTACGTGTCAGAAACCTTTTTTTTTTTTCCTTTTAATTTTGAAGGTTACAATCTACCTTTATTAAACTATGAAGTTAAAAACTTTCAAAATCATCACTAACCTCTTATTTATAACTATAATAACGTTTTAAGCTCTTCAATGCAGCCCTCCTACTCTCCCCACTTCTCCCCTCCCATAAGAGTGATAATATTTGACCCCTCAATTTTTCTCAGTATTCTCTGTTTTTTAATTAATCTTACTTATTTTCATAATTATTTTTTTAAATAATAAAAAAAATAAACACAATTTCAGAAACCTAATCACCTTCCACTATCACTATCACGCCTCAAGTCACCATAGATTAACCCCACATTCCCCAACAGTAGCTAACTAAAACCGCTCATTTATTTACATTAATTTTAGCGAGATTAATACAATAGTATCAAAAGCAAAATAATATCAGATGAAAAGAGGCAAAAACTAATTTCAGTATAGGAATCAAGACATTATAATTTAATTGGAATTGATGAGAAGTAATAAACAAGGGCTAGCAATGAAACGGCTGATATTGGAATGAATGATAAAAAATGGTGGCTTGTGATAGTGATAATAGAGGCAGAAGGTGGCCAGATTTTCTAGAATTATTTTTATTTTTAAATATATTTTTTTTAATAAGAATAATTTTAAAAATAAGTGAGGTTAATTTAATAATGGAGGCTGGTGAGAGGAATTAAGCAGGTCAAATATCAATACTCCTCCCATAATTTGGTTGAGTTAGATTTCCTTACGGGAAAATTTAACCATTTGATCACTTTCATACCTCAACTTTTCTTAAAATATCAACCATTTACAAGTTTTTTCCACCAAAATACCCCTAAAATAAAAAACGAACAAATCAAACCTCCAAGCAATAACCAACCTGATCTTTATACTCCAATAAAACACACTCTTCATTCACCCATCTGACATTCATGAAACAAAAGTTATTATCCAAATATCACCCATCTCACATACATCAAACAAGAGTACTTCTTATCAAGCATTGATGACAAAATAATTCAGCAATTTCTTCTTCCAAGAAGAAGTTAAGATTAATGTTTATTTGATTTTTACTTTTTTTAGTGGGCTTGGTGTTCATTTTGTTACATTGTGGTACATTAAATTCCTATAAAATCGGTCAAAATTAGATTGATTAAATTCCTATAAAATCGGTCAAAATTAGGTGTTTCACGATTTTAAGGACAGAATCTACAATCTAGGCAACAGGTGCTTGTCATCTAGGCGATAGAACACATCGCCCAAATCACACATGATTTTGTATTGGGTGATGCGGGATCAGTCATCCAACTTACAAGCACTTTTGGCCCAAGCACCGGATGCAACGTGGGTTGTCACTCGGATCACTCGAGTTTGTTGATATTTACTTATTTAATTAATATACTAATATTATTGTTTAAAGTATTATTATTATTTTGCATCAAGTTAGTGAGTCGATTGTGCTTAAGATGTATTGTGATTGAGCATGGGAGATTTTGAAGGATAATTATATATAGTAGCGAAGCTAACAACACTTTTTTTGCTAGGTTGATTTTTTTTTTTTTTCCTAATTCAATGCTTTTCTATTGCACTAGATAACTTTATTAATAAGATATCAAAGACATAGCAAATAAATGGAGATATAATAAACTCTATCCCTCACAATATTTGTTCTAAACATAATTTGAAATTATTTAAATAACACTTACCCTCTTAAATGATGAACTTGGACAAGAATTTGAAGAAAAATATATATATTGAAAAACTTGGACGATAACATGTCGTCTCTCAGCTAGCAGCCTATGCCACACTCGAGCATTTGGCTAGGGAATTTGGGAAAGCCGCCACATTGCTTTTGTATCTATCTTAATAGTTCAGATTTAGAAATTAAGAAGATTAGGTCATAATAATAATTTTAGCTTACATAAATACATTATTACATATTTTTCATTTGTCTTTTGTGATTAAAATTAAAAACATAAAGAATATAAAAAAAATGAGTCCATCCACAACTTACAACGGGTTTAAATTTGAAATACCAAACTACTCTGCAACCCGTAAAATTATTTGCATCGAGTGGATTTCTGTTGATGGATTTGAATAGTTTGTCGATTCACGGATGATTTTGTCATTTCTATATATGACTACTTTTAAAATTCACATTTAAAAATAAATTTGATCAAATATTTAATAATTATTTTTGTAGTTAATTATTTATATAGCATAACTACCAACAAGTATTATAAAATATATCACGTTTCCACTTTTGGTCTTTATTACAACTTAAAAAACATTACCATTTATTAGGCAATAACTTAGATATCTTATTAAATGATGCCACTATCACCACGTGGTCGTATTACTACCATCCGACTGTCAGATCACAAAATTTTTGAAAAATCAATCGGCAATGCTGCTTAGTAGTACTGCTTTTGTTTGAAAGCATTATTTTGATTATTAGATTAATTAACCATTTCTTTAAAACAAGACTGTCTTACTTCTAGGGGGCTAAGAGTATCTCCAAAAATTTCTATAAATTTTACTTTTTAAATATCTATTTGATTACCTATATATTAAATAGAAAAGTAAAAAAATATGTTATTCTCTAAAAAACTCTTTAAATAGAAATAAATTAACATTATTTTAATCAAATAATTATTTTTTTAAAGGAAAAGTCAATAGCAAAAAAAACACTTCTCTCTCTTTCTCCAATGAAAAGTAATAAAATATAAATTGAAGAGGGAGAAAGCAACTCTCCAAATTTGAAGAGAGAGAAGTATTTTTTATTTGAAAAATTTTAATTGAAGTGTCTTTTGAAACCTTAAATATTGATATAATTTTTCAAATAAGTAATAAAATTTTATTTGAAAAGTCTTTTAATGATGCTCTAATAGTAATAATAACGATAACAACGGTTTATTTCTCCCTTATGGTTGCTTGTTTCAACAATTTTGAAACGTAGACCTGGCCTACATTGATAGTTTTAGATTGATAGGCATTCTACGAACCACGTTAAATATTTTTATTCATTAATTAGAATTTAATATAAGCATGAATAGCTGGATCCACATATTTATATGTATATATGTCAAAAATTTCATGCCCTTGTTGCGGGTGTTAGTTTTTTTTTTTTTTTTTTTTCTTTGAAGCGAAGGAATTTCAATATGTCAATTACAAATTGTCTGACTCACAGTCCCACTATATTTGAAGAATGTATTGTTTGATTCTGATTCTGGAACTCACCCATGGAAATTGCGTAATGTTGTTTTATTGAGCCTTTCTAATTAATGAAGAACAAAATTGGCCTAATTTTAATATCCTACTCAAATCTAATTAAATATACAAACATTTAGTAGCCACATTATTTTTGTATAATTTATTTTCATATTTCTTTGGTCCAATATTTATGCATAATTAAATAATTAAAAACTAAAAAAGACAGTTTGAGTTTGTGCAATCGGATATACATATAGGAATTGAAATAATCTCCGCAAAATTGGTAGTAACTAGTGGATTTTGTCTTAAAAGAAATTAAGACATAAATTAAAATAAAACAATAAAAAGCCGCGACAAAAGATCTCGAAAAGGATTTACAAAATTTAAAATCATCAATTTTAGGAATATTATAATGCCTAAACATAATGGGTGGGACATGCAACGGCTAAAGTGTAGGGTGGTAAAAAAGTCCGGCCTGGCCCAAGTCCATCCCGGCCCAATCCAGGCCCGCGGGCTTCGGCCCGGCCCTCACGCATGAGGGCCTGGACAATGGCCCAAGAAAAAAAAGACCGGGTTAGGCCCAAGCCCACTGTTTTTTAAAAAATAAATTTATAAATTAGAATAATATAATTAAAATTGAAAAGTAATTTAAAGAAAACTTAAATTCTTAACTTATAAATCAATGATGATTTAAAAAAATTAAATTTATGATACTAAACTCTCTATTTTGTGTTAATTAAATAAGAAAACGTTTGAATTAGAGAATCCAGTATTAAAGAAATTTAAAGTTATAAGCTTTAATTTATTTTATTTATTATTTTACTTTAAAATATTCATTTTCTTTAATTTATTTATGATTATAATAACTTGTTGATCATTAATTTACTTTAAATTTACAATAATTTAAAAAAATTTTAAAAATAAATAAAGCCCAAGTCCGACTCGAGCCTAGTCCAAACCCAATGTTTGTCATCCCTACTAAAGTGTATATGCATTAGGAAAGGATATTAATTAAAGAGTTGGACTATTGGCACCCTTTCAAATTCTTTTAAAATCCCTCTTTTGTTATAATTATATTTAAGGACAAATACTCTAATATATTTCACATCTATTTTATCTCACTTCAAACTTATATTTTCTTTCTTTAAAAAAAATTAAAACTCTTGTATTTTCTCTATTATCAAACTCACACATGTAATTTTTTTCTCAAATTTTCTATAAATATTTCTTCAATTACTAAGACAATCTATTGATAATAAATAAAATACATTCTGACAAAATTATTTGCCTTTTTTTAAGGCTCATAATAAAATTTTTTTACATCATAATCTTACAAATATGTTATTTAATTAATTGATTTTTATAAAGAAGTTTATCACCCATAAAAGTTTATTTGTGAGGAGCAAGAAAATAATCGAAAATTAAAAAATTCACAAATTAAATGTGTTTATTTAAAAATAAGGGTATTTTTGACATTAAACTTAACATTATTGAAGAAGAGATTTTAAAAGAATTTTAGAGGGGTGCCAATATTCCACCTCTTAATTAAAGGGAAACTTTTAACTGGGTGTCGGCTGAATTAAACGCTTACACTCGTTGAAGAATGTGCAAGGAAAGATCGTTTAATGCCAAGTAAATACAAATACCTACCGGCCCGCAATTAATTGCTTTCAATTGAGGGAAAAGAGGCCATATATATATATATTCTATGATTTTAAATATGGGTAATTTTTGGATACCTCCCCTGAGGTTTGCCCTTACTACACTTAGAGAGAATGTATGCATATATTGATATATAGCACCCCTGACCGTGTATCAGCGTCAGACTGCCGTTTGCTCTGTTGATGCAATTACAATAATGGCCTTCACTGCACAATACAATAACAGACGATAATTGCATATCCTTTATTGCCCTTGTCACAAACCACAGCTTGTGGTTGTTGTGCTTCCTTCTAAAGTGCTTTTTGATGCCAACAAAATCTCCCAAAGCATGACAAGAGTCATGGTGCAAGCTGCTTGGCTCTGGACAAACAAATACTCTCTTCTTCACTTCTTTTGTTTCTCTCTTCAGCAACTTCCATGGCACCTTGTGCCTTCTTCTATGCATTTGCAGGTTCTGGTCTCTTTGAAACCCATGGTTGCAGATCTCACATACATATCCGTCTGATACTAACAAGGTCTTGGGTGATAAAGATACCACCTCTGCATCCGGATCTATACGCGTGCGCTTGTATTTGTGTGTATCAAACAAAAAACAGAAAAACATAAGTTAGAACTTGCAATTCGCATTAAAATAATTGAACCCATATACAAAAGAAAACTGAATGGGGTGCCTGCTGGTTTTCTATTTCTTTTTTTCATGAATAGCTAGAGCACCATTTTCTGAAGAGGTGAAAGGATGAGAAGAAGAAGGAGCATTAATATTGGTGTTATTTTCTAACATGGGGTTAAAATTTTGTTTGACTAGCAAAGCAATACGACAAAGTGGTGGTGATGCAGGAATAGTGACCTTTGTTTTTCAGCTTTGCTGATAAAAGAACAAAATGGGTGGAGAGGAAGCGGGGAAGCGACAAAGAAAAGAAGAAAGTGTTTTATTTTTCACTTTAAATTCTTTTGAGAGAGAGAGGGAAAGGAATGTGGAGGGGGAAAGGAAGCAAAAGCTCTTGCTTTTTGGCTTCTGTTTCTGCAATTCTTATTCTTGCAATTACGTTTTTGCCCTTAAAACCAAACGGTGCTGTAACGCTGATACACGGTCAGGGGTGCTACATGTCAATATATGCATACATTCTCTCTAAGTGTAGTAAGAGCAAACCTCAAGGGAGGTATTCAAAAATTATTATCAATGGCATTGAATAGTGAGGCAATTCGAATTTCGAAATAAATTAAGAAAAAGCCTTTTGATCTGTGACAAAAAAGAAGTTAGAAATGTTTAGCATACCCTATGAATTTGTACCTTCGTTTGTATTAGATTTTGTTACCTCTCAATTAATTTTGAGAAAATTAACACAAATTATAAAAATATAATGACCAGAGAGAAATGTCTAAAAGTATTAACAATTTCAATAAAACGGATGTACTGCATCATACGTTTATAATAATAACAATGATTATGTATGAGAGATCATATAACAATATATTAAAATACATAGCATAATTTTATTGAATAGTCTTATTAACCGTCTTATCCAATTTTTCTTCATACCTTATAAATATTTGTTTAATAAATATACCACAAAAATCTAAAATAATTTGTTCAAGAAAGATGGCCGTATTGACAATAAATTAAACTCGTGATGCCTTTTGAAAAGCAGTACATATGTATATATAACAATCCAAATGAGAGGGGTCCAGCTACCATGCACCTGGTGCATGGTACCCCCATTTTGTCCATATATGAATTGCCCGTTAGATCAAACACAGAAATTGCTACAATGGTATAGATATATTTTCTGGTTTTTAACATTGATGTCCCTGATGATTTTTAAAAAAACAAAAGAGTTAAAAATTTGACACATAATTTTAAATTATTTTAATTTTTATATTTTGATCCATTGACCCAATTTGACTCTTAGAATTAATGATACCATAGCATAAGGACAATAACTTATAAAAAATTTTAGAACATAAAATATTATTTATAAAACAATATAATATCGATTTAATCTATAATAAATAATTTGAATATATAATAAAAGTATATTAATTTATCAATAATATCAACCTATTTTTTGGAAACAACATAAAATCTATTTAATCAATTATAAATAATTTAAATATATAATAAAAATTAATTTATTAATAATAATATGAGCAAATAAAAATGTAAAAAATTTCATAATAATCAACTATGGTTTATTATTTAAATATAAATAATAAGAATATACTCTAAGTGTAAATAATAGAAATATATTGGACTTGTCTGTTACAATTTTAAAACTTCTAATTTTTTCACTTTTCAACAAATAATAGGGACCGCAAAGTAATTTACCAAAAATAAGGCACCGTAGCTTCGTCCCAAATGAGAGAGTCAGCCAATTGATACTAGCATTTCTAGATGCGTCAAAATCAAGACTAGGACTAGAATCAAAACAAAGGAAAAATGATTAACAAAACCAAAGGGCGTAAGGCTCGAAGAATGGTGAGGAATATGATGCAACACAATATGCTTTTGGCTATAGCTAGACACCTGAAAGGATTGTGTTGTTTAATTTGTCCGAAATGAAAATGATGGTTTCAACTTACAAATTCTTTAGTAAGCAAACAGTATATGCTACGCGACCAATTTTAGTTGGTTTCTATGAACACTTTTAAGTTTGAGTGGCCAATGAGAAACGAAGTTTCATCTTTAGAATAAGTAAAGACATTCCAAAAACTTTGTTTTATAAAAAATTAAAGCAAGTGGGCAATCAAGTTTCGTCTTCTACTTCTGGCCTCTAGCTAGCTAGAGAGCTCAAAGATCAATGACCCGAAAAAAGGTTTTTTTTTTTTTTTTTTATGACATGAGACTATTGCTCAAATTACAACTCATATTACATGAGAGTATAACTGATATGTACAATCATATATATATACTGAGATCTATTGACATTAATGCTGATATGGCACTGCTCAGATTTTTGTAACCCTCTCAAATATTCGAGAGACGTCAAACTCCCATCCTGGGAGAAAGACTGCCTTCACTCGAGCTCTGTGGCTCCAAGGAAGGAAATATAAATTAAACCCTTACAATGCGACTGCAGAGGCTCGAACCCTTCCCTCACATATGTGAGGGAGTGGCTCTAGCCACTTGGGCTAGCCCAAGTGGTTAACCCGAAAAAAAGTTGATTAGAAAGAGATGATAAAAAGTGCTTTGCATGGACATTGGGCACAGTTGGATCCTTAATTTTAAGATCATGCACTTTTATGGTTTTTGGGCATTTGTTCATTTCTTAGCATGCGATAAGACTCCCATTACTTTCATGATAATATTAACGTCTTTCTATTTACACTCAAAAATATTATTTCCAACATTCTAATTTTAATCCAAAACTTATTATAAAAATATTTATCATGTGAATAATTACTAAGGAAAAATTATTATAAATTAATATTATATAATTACTTTGAATTTTTAAATATTACATCATTATTTAATGTATCATTCTTATATCTTCACCTTTAAAACTAGGGAAATTATCATTCGCATACCCCACATTTACTTTGTTATAAAAAATATTACAACATTTTAAGGATATATCAATTGTCCATCCTAAATTGACAAAAGCTATTTGCTGGCCATTAAACTGTTAACTACCTTTTGAAAGCTAACGGAATTATGGCGAATTGATAATTTTACCCTTGAAACTTAAATTAAAATAAAGGAAACTTATCACTTATATACCCTTAAATTCTCTTATTATCACTTGTATACCCTTAAATTATCACTTATATCATAAGAAAATACCAAATTACCCCTCTAACGTCATCATAGTTAACGGCAACTAATGATTTAGTGGATGACATATACATTTTGTCAACTTAGGGTGGACGACTGATATACCCTGAAAGTGTTGTAGTAAGTTTGATAACAGAGTAAACTAAGGGTATAAGAGTGATAATTTCCTTTAAAGCTTTTATATATAACATTTTAGGCAATACTTAGATCAACAATAAGGAAATTGATATTTTGAAAAATTTTAACTGCAAAGTATGTGTGATACTTTTTATTTTTCAAAAATAAAATAAAGCAAAAAGTATTGTAAAACATTTTTTTCTCTCTTTTGACTCTCTTCTTGCTCTTCTTTATCTTTGTCTTCTTCTTGTCCTTTTTTTTTGGGTAGTATTTACAAAAAAAAAATTATTACGTTTTCATTGCAAGTTGTTTTGGATACAAAATCTAATATTTAATAGATTTAAACAAAAGATTAATAACTAAAAACTATGTTAAATAATTTATTTACAACTTGTTTGATAATATTGTTGTACGTACGTGTTAAATCTCTTAAAATTGAGTGTGCTGGATAGTTTTATTGGTATTTGAAGCAAATAAAATTAATTAATTTAAATAGTTAAGTAAGAATTTTCCTTAGAATTATAAAGTGTATACAAAGTAAAACTTTTTTTTTTTAAATTAGTACATGAGTGTATTTTTTGAATAAAAAGTGGGTATTTAATGCATTCTAAGAGGCTTAGATAATCCTCCAACCAAACTAAAAGTCTAGAGCACTTAAGACCAAATTTAGTTAATACATCACATCAGCAGCATGGTTAAAACATCTTGGAATATGTAGAAGCCTCAAGTGCTGTCGCGCTGATATCAGCCTTTGTACCTCTGAAATGATCCAAATAACTCTCTACGTTTATGATGTTTGCCTAAAACAAATTGAGTAACCCACATTAAATTCGACTCCACCACCAATAAAGACAAACAAGTCTCACAAGATAGTCTCATAAGCCAAAACTAAGAGTTTCGACCTTAGCAATATCCACATCATCTAAAAAAACTCCTTGATCAATGATAGTGTCATTAGGGGACACCAAATTTAAAACCTTACTAATGATACAAACAACTAGTAAAGAGCTATAAGGACCGATCCCACGAAGACTACACTAGTTTTATTTATTATCAACTCCAAAAAAAGACTTAAAATAAAATAATAATGATATTAATAATAATAATATAAATATAAATTAATCTAACTAAAGAAAATGCTAAATATAAATAAAAGGGGTTTTGTGAATTTTTAACTAAATAGCAAAAAATAAAGAAACTAAAACTACGAAGATAATAATTTAACAGAAACTCAAATTAAAGGAAAAAGAAATAATAAAAATGAAAACCTTGGTCGAAGAATCATTCACCACCACCAAATGTGTACATAATCAATATATCAATTTTATCATTAGTTTTTATTGAAACTATCAACCGTAGAAAATAATAAGGTATGTTAATCTTTATCTTTCATTCATATGTCGTTAGGTAAAACAAGTTCTTCATCTAATCTCTCACAATTAAATAATATAAAACAAGATCTTTAAATTTAATATAATGGAAGCATTAAGTACAGAAAAATATTAAGTTGATCAAGGCGACAAACACACAAATTCAAATTGTCCAACCGAAGTTATGTTCTTCAATTGCAATCACTAATTCCAATTTACTACTAATGATTAAAATATCAAGACAATTACGAATCAAGTACTTTAATCTAACAATATAATTTATTCAAGACCTATCTAATTAGCTACTCAAATAAGATAAGAATAAAATTATAAACATTAATTATAAAAGATCATAAACGATTTCAATTAAATAAATTGAATGATAGAAATTAAATATGAGTTATATCATGTTTAGGGTTTTCAATTCATCCTTAACCAAATAGATAATCTAGCGTAATATAAGATTGATAAAACCAATCACGAAGATTAATCCAAGCGGCTATCTCTGCTTTTGTCTATATTTGGCCAAATAGCTCTTACTCACCGGTCTTCTGCCAACTCCTCTTTGTATTCATGTTTCTGTGGAATGGGGGCTCTTGGGTTTGTGCCACTTTTCGTTGTGAGCAGCTATTGGTTGTGATCCATTGCTCCAAACGCCACTAATTGTTAGCCTAAAGGGCTACACATAATATAATTTTGATGATAACAAACATATGTATTAAGTGATTTAATAAATATTGTATTTCACATTTTTCACTAGTTTTTGAAGGGTAATATTTATGCAAGTGAATCAAGTGAAATCAAGCTCAAGACTATGGCGAAATCAAGAATAAAGTTTAGAGCTCAACGGACAAATCAGTGCGATAAATTCTTGTAAAGCTGGTATGATTTAATTGATGCATGATTTAGCATTTGAGAAGCTCAAGAGATTAATTTAATTAATTACTTTTCATAAACTAAAAGGTTTTATTTTTATTAGGTAAAGTATTTTGTGGATTTGAGTAATTTGGACTTAAATGCAAAGTTTTGAAATCTTTACTTTTAATAAGTATTATTATTGAATTTCGGAGTTGGACCTTTTTACAAACATTTGAAATGTTTTGGGTCATACTATAATTTATGAACATTTTAGACTAAAGTGAAAGGTTTTGAGAACTTTGAAAAATATGGGTATTATGTTGAAAATGACCTTTTTGCGAAATAATAATATCTTTGGGGCCATATCATAATTTCATAAAGTTTTGGAAAGACAACTATTCTTAGGAAATTCTGAAATTGGACCATTTGCAAAGTTTTATGACGTTTTGGGCTGTAGTATAATTATAAAAAGTTTTGGGCTAAAAGTGTAATTTTAGTAAATAGTATTACTGTAGCAAATACAAAAATAACGGTAATATCACTGTTTATGAGCGGCTAAGCCGGATAAATCAAGTGGCTAACCGCTTTGTTGCGCCTATAATGGCTAGTTTTAGGGCTTTAACTATAAAAACTCAACTCAAACTTCATTTTAAGAACTAATGCAAGCAAATATAAGATCATACAACATATATTGAGCTTCCAAAACGTAAATCATCATAGATTGAATCATTGTTGAACTATTATTTGCATATCCACTCTTAAAGAGAGTTTTTGTTGTAATTTCATTTCTTATCAAATTGTGAATGTGTAAGTGTGAGAAACACTTGGGGTGAAGAGATTGGGGAGATAATCTCTTGATTGTAAAGGTTCATTGACACCTTAAAAGTCAATTGTAAGAACTTGAAGCCTTGGGAGGCTTGGATAGTGAAATCCTCGAGCTTGGTTGGCTTGGAGGCGTGGACGTAGGCGGGGATTGCCGAACCACGAAAAAATCTGTGTGTTTGTTTGTCTCTTCCCTTACTCTTTTATTTTTATGCTTGTTTGAATTTATTGTTTTCTATTCCATTAAGGAGTTAGATTAATTTGTTGTGCGAATTGTATTGTATAATTTTTAAAAACCCAATTCACCCCCCTCTTGGGTTGCGTTACTTGCATTTCACTAACCATGCCTTTATATAATGATTTCAAAAACCGATCAAGCAAGGTAAGATTTACGCATGCATTTAAACTGGTCACTTAAATATTGCATGCAACTTACAAAGCCATGCACATTAAATAAACTACTATTTTATGCACACCTGTTCCTAAAGTCTTCATTATTCCCCACACGATGGCTGTAAGCTTCTGCATATGCATGAATTAATTTTATTGGCCTCGGTTTGATCGACTTGAATTCCGCATGCTTGTATGTCTAATTGCTTCCTAGTGCTCCACGTGAATGCATGCATGATCGATAATTAATTTGCATCTTCCTGGACTTGTTTTAATTAATTTTCTTTATTCCTTTCTCTTTCTGATTTTTTTGAAATAGATTTCTTTCTAAATGTTTCGATTTAATTTCTCTTTAACCCCAGAATATACTAAAATAATAAGATATTAAAATTAAAATTAAAATTAAAATTAACAAATAATAAAATATAATTTAACAAAATAACTAAATTAAAAATTAACTAAAATAGTTGGAATATTTAAGACCAAAACAAGAAAAAAGATGGAAAACTTAATAGTAAAATATAGAGAATATACCTACGTATCAAATTCCCCCACACTTAAACTTAGCTCGTCCTCGAGCAAACACTAAAAAAAAAAATACAAAACAAAATGAAAACTTAAATTAGTCCACTTTCGTAGGAAATCGTGATTGTATTTAACATATGTTATAAGCCTTTAAACCCTTAGGAGGCCCTAGTGGATGAGTTATAGTTTTGTGAGGGCTTCAGCGATGATACCCATAAACATCATTATTATTATTATTTTTTTAAAAAAGCATAAGAAGAACAAAACTAGCCTAAAAAATTGCTTAAGTTATATATCTCAAGGAAAATTTCAAATATTGTCAAAATTCTAACTTTAATTCAATTGTCAATTTTATCTCTCTTTTGATTTTTGTAATGTGTGTGTGAATGAATTCAATCAAAATCAATTCCTAAAATCTTCAATATCAACAACCTTTGCCTTAAACAAATAAAAGAATATGTCAAACTAATCTTACTGTTTTGATCTCTAATTTTTTTTCTCACAAGCATTTATGTGCATTTTCTTTTGATTTTTCTTTTTACCATATGCACTTGATTGATTTTTTGATTTTATTTTTATAAATATCCATAGTTGGGAGCTTTCACTCTACCCTTTAATATAGCCTTCTTCTTATGCTAGGTAAAAGCTCTTTCTCGGTGGTGGAGTAGTTAAGTTGTGCATCATTTAGCGTGCAGTAGATGACATGAGGAAGCTTGCCTGCATGCTAGCCCAACGCGGCTCCAACAACATAGTTACTAGCATCGTTTATGATCTCAAATGGTAGATCCCAATTCGGTGGATGAATTACAGGAGTCGATGTCAAAACCCCTTTCAACTTCTCAAAGACTATCTGGCACTCTTCATTAAAGTCAAAAGTCACATCCTTTTGAAGCAAGTTGTAGAGGGGTAATGCTATCTTCGAGACGTCCTCAATAAACTTGTGATAGAAAATAAACTCCTTTACACTGATGAGAGGTGGTATGGAGCGAATAAGATTTATTTTATATTTATCAACTTCAATCCCCCTTTTAGAAATAATATGTCTTAACATAATACTTTGATTAATTATAAACTGACATTTTTTTCCAATTAAGTACAAGGTTAGTGTCAATGCATCATTTAAGCACAAGTGTGAGGTTATCTAGATATTTGTCAAAAGAATCACCATAAATTGTAAAATCATCCATAAATACTTTAATGATGTTCTCTACATAATTAGAAAAGATACTTATCATACACTTTTGGAATGTGGCAGGAGCGTTACAGAGGCCAAATGCATGCATTAGTTGACAAATATGCCAAATGGTCAAGTGAAGGTCATTTTCTCTTAGTCTTTTGAAGCAATAATGATCTTATTATAACCTGAATAGCCATCAAGAAAATAGTAATGAGAGTGACCAGTTAATCTTTCAAGCATTTGATTAATGAATGGCAAAAGAAAGTGATCATTGCAAGTTGATGTATTTAGTTTGTAGTAGTCAACGCCAAACCTCCACCTGGTTTGAAATTCAGTTGGCAAAAGTTCATTTTTTTCATTCTTGACCATAGTGATGCACAACTTGTTAGGAACTACCTACATAGGACTCACTCATTTACTATAAAAAATATGATAGATAATCCCTAAATTAAGAAGCTTTAGTATCTCTTATCTTACGACTTTCATCATCGGCGAATTAAGGCGGCATTGTGCATCTCTTTTCAGTTTAGACCCTTCTTCTAACAAAATGCGATCCGTACACATAGAAGGACTAATACCCTTATGTCGGCAATGGTTCAGCCAATCACCATCTTGAGATCCCAAAGCACCTTGATTAGATTTTCTTAATGAACTGGAGTGAGAATTTTAGCAATGATGACTGGAAGTGTTTCATTCTCACCCAAGTAAATATATTTAATGTGCTCTAGGAATAGCTTAAGTTCTAAGATAGGTGCCTGTACAATAGAAGGTAAAAGTTTCTCGTTGGATAACGATAATTCAATGTAAAAAAACATCATACCTATTGGTGTGTAATGAGCTTGCCCCATTTAGTATCGCCAAAGTTTCCTCTTCCTTGTCATTCAACTCTATCAAACTTACCTATTCTTTAAAATCCTTCTTCTTAAGATTTTTGTTTATGACGACCTTAAAATTGTCATTGCTAGATAACTTAAAGAAATCTTGCACCAAAGTCTTAATTGCATCCATGGCGAAAATAAAATGTAAATCACTGGGATACCTTATTACCACAAAAATATTGAAGCAGATCACTTCACTATTAAATTCTATCATAAGGGTCCCATTGTGAACATTGATCCTGGTTCGAGCCGTCTTAAGGAATGATCGGCCTAGTAGAATGGCGTAGGATTGGGCAATGACTTATCCTCCATTTCAAATATATAGAAATCAACTAGAAAGACCAATTCGTTAACCTACACAAGAACATCCTCCACAACCTCTTTCAGGTAAGCATTAAATCTATCAGCCAATGGAATAATTATACTAGTTTCTTTCAATGGACTTAGATTCAAGGAGTTATAAATCGAAAATGGCATAACATTAATTGAAGTACTTAAATCTAACATACATCTTTCAAACATAGTATTGCCGATAGTCTATAAAATAATAAAAGTGACTGGATCCTTGCACTTAGGAGGGAGTTTTCTTTTGAAGCATAGCAAAAACATTCTCTCCTACACTTACCTTTTCGTTAGTGCTCGACTTTCGTTTCTTAGTGCATAATTCTTTCAAATTTTTTTGCATAATATGCCACCTGCTTAATAGCATTACGTAGAGAAATATTTACCTCTACTTTATAAAATTTCTAAAGGATCTCATTTTCTTATTCCTCTTTTTGGATTATTTAAACCAGCTAGAAAATGATGAAAGAGTGGTAAGGGTTTTAACTAAAGGTAAAAGGGCACTTACCTACTCAGATAGGTTGACTGGCAGTACATATTATGAATCATTTTCTTTTGTTAAACGAAGATTAGCTGGGGAAGGATTCGTCATACGTTACGATGACGTTGTTGACATCCTTGATGGTTTCGCTAATGATTTTTTCAACTGCTTTTTGTTTTTAAGAGACATAACACTAGCATTCTCTTTAGGATTAACTTTAATTTGAGAAGACAACTTACTTGAAGTTCTGGCTTCTATGCTACTTATAAATATGGCTAATTGGCCAATTTGATTCTCTAAGTGTCGGAGTTATATCTGGGTTGTCTGTTGAAATTGCATAAAGTTAATAGCAAGAGCTTTTACAAGATCTTCCAAAGACATACATTGATTCTAAAGAGGTGGGAGTCAGTAAACTTAGTAATGTTGTTGCACTCGCTTTTGGGGGTAGCCCGGTGGTCGAGATGGTGCTATATTAGAAATGAATTGTCATTGGTTCTCATACTTAAAAATTAATAGAGATCGTACTTTTGTCATAGTTGGCCTAAGAAACCACCAACTACGTTGGCCTGCTTGTGTGAACCATCTTGGAGAGTAGGGCACATATTAGTCACATGCTCGACCATAGAATATATGGCACATAGTCTTACATGTTACTCTAGGGCCAATTGTTGTACGAAAAAGTAAGATTTGAAACTTTTTGTTCTAAAGAAGACGTGCTTACCTCATCAACTCACTTAAGTGACAGTAGTGGATCTTTTCTACAGCAGCCATGATGACAAAATTAGATTTCAGGCTGCTTCCGGAATCTTATTCACGAGTGCTCTTCTGCTAGCCGTATCAATCATACTCCTTTCCATATGTATTAGACGCTTATAAAATTATTGAATAACAAGTTGATCACTTATCTGATAGCGGGGGCAATTAGGATATAGCTTTTTTAATCGTTCTTAATAGTCGTAGAGTGACTATCCATTGTATTGCCAGATTATACAAATTCCTTTTCGATTGCTACCGGATTTTGATGCTACTCTCCAAAAATAACTGACTCATCTCATTCCATATGGTGACGGTACTAGAAGAAGAGAGCAAAGCCATTCCTTAGATGAATCTACCAAAAAGAATGGAAAGATCATTTGCTTAACTTGCTCTTCAGAAACTTCAGTCGGTTTCACTGTGGAGCATACCACATGGAACTCCTTTAAGTGCTTATTTGGATCCTTTCCTACAATAACTTGAAAAGTAGGCAAAAAATGGATCATCCCATATTTGAGTTCGAAATTTACCTGAGAATTTTGATTTTGAATGCGTAATAGTTGTTGGTCCAAGTTAGGAGCCACCAATTCTTTAAATGTTCGATTGTTGTTCTGAGCCACTGGTTCAGGTTTTAACTACTTGGCTTTGTCTTTGGGAGTAGAATGTGGATAGCGAAATCAAGTTCCAGATATGATGAGGTTATTCTAAGTTGTTCGAGTTTCAGTCGAATGTCCTATATACTCATGAGAGTCTAAACATAGATAGAAAATAAACTAATTAAAATAAATAAGTAAAAAAATAAAATGAGTAAAGATAAGTAAAAATAATAAATAAAATAAAATAGAGTGATAATAAACAAACTAAATGCTAGTCCTCGGCAACGGCGCCAAAAATTTGATAGTAACATTAGGGCATACTAAATTTAAAATCTTATTAGTGATATAAACAACTAGTATAAAGCAAGTAAGGATTGATCCTATTAAGATTATGCTAGTTGTATTTATTATCAACTCTAAAACAAAGACTTATAATAAAATAATAATGATGATGATAAGTAAAAATATAAATTAATCTAACTAAAGAAAATGCCAACTATAAGTAAAAGGGGTTTTATGAATTTTTAACCAAATGGCACAAACTAAAGAAAATAAAACTACGAAGATAAAAATTTAATAGAAACTTAAATTAAAGGAGAAAGAAAATAATAATAATGAAACTTTGGTCAAAGGATCTTTCGCCACCACTAAACATGTACATAATCAATATATCAATTCTATCATCCGTTTTTATTGAAATTATCAACCTAAACAATAATAAGCTCTGTTAATCTCTGTCTTTCCTTCTCATGTCGTTAGGTAAAACAAGTTTTTCATCTAATCTCTAACTGTTAAATAATTTAAAACAACATCTCTAAATTCAAAATAATGCAAGCATTAAGTAGAGAAATATATTAGGTTGATTAAGGCGATAAACACACAAACTTAGATTGTTTAACCTAGGTTATGTTCTCTAATTGCAATCAACGATTCCAATTTGCTACTAATGATTAAAATATAAGGACAATCACATATCAAGTAATTTAATCTAGCATTAGAATTTATTCAAGTCCTATCTAATTGGCCACTCAAATAAGATAAGAATAAAATCATAAACATTAGTTATAAAAGAATATAAACAATTTCAATTAAATAAATTAAATGATAGAAACTAAGTATTAATTATATATCATGTTTAGGGTTTTCAATTCATCCTCAACCAAATAGAAAATCTAGCCTAACATGATTGAATTGGGAATAAAAGAGTTGATAAAAAACAATCACGGAGATTAATCCAAGTGGTTGTCTCAGTTTTTGTCTATATTTGGCCAAATAACTCTTGGTCACCTGTATTCTCCCAACTCATCTTCCTATTTGTGTTTCTGTGGAATGGGGGCTCTCGGGTTTGTGCCGCTTTTGGTTGTGTGCGGCTTTTGGTTGTGTGCTGCTTTTGGTTGTGTCCCTCTGCTTCAAACACCACTAATCATGCCTTTATATAATGATTTCAAAAACCGATCAAGCTAGGTAAGATTTATGCATGCATTTAAACTGGTCACGTAAATTTGCATGCAACTTACAAAGCCATGCACATTAAATAAACTACTATTTTATGCACACTTGTTCCTGAAGTCTTCATTATTCCCCATGTGATGGTTGTAAGCTTCTGCATATGCATGAATTAATTTTATTGGCCTCGGTTTGATCGGCTTGAATTCCACATGCATGTATGCCTAATTGCTTCCTAGTGCTCCACGTGAATGCATGCATGATGGATAATTGATTTGCATCTTCCTTGACTTGTTTTAATTAAATTTCTTTATTCCTTTCTCTTTATGATTTTTTTGAAGTAGATTTCTTTCTAAATGTTTCGATTTAATTTCTCTTTAATCCCAGAATATACTAAAATAATAAGATATAAAAATCTAGATAAAAATTAACATAGTAAAATATAATTTAACAAAATAACTAAATTAAAAATTAATTAAAATAATTAGAATATTTAAGACCAAAACAAGAAAAAGATGAGAAAATTAATAATAAAATATAAAAAAAAAATATGCACTTATCAATAAACTCCATAGTCCAAACTTTCTAGCAGTATTACGAATCATTGCTCTATAACCCATCTTATTGTTCACTTTATCCACAGCTGCATTCACGTTTAATTTATACCAACCCAATAGAGGCGCCTCTTATTTTTCAATAGATAAAACGCCACTAGGTTGCACGTAGCTTCCATTAACAGATTGCACAATCCCAAAAGATTGGAACATGCCCCTCAATTCTTACAACTACATATGATAGCACCACTTGAACCTTCTCATACAAATATCTATTTCGAGCTTCTCAAATACCCCATATAAGCATCACAAGTAAATGCAATTTAGCAAGTGCAAGCATAGATATAGCATACTAAAAAAACTCCTATAAATCATAACTATTATTCACAAAGCTAACCCCTTAAACTTCGTTAATTCCCACAAATATTGGGGCCTAACACATCCTACCAAAACATTCATCACTGTCTCCTCCAAATGGCTACACACAATATTGAATTTGGTATTGTTGGGTTCAGTTATTCTATGTGAGCCAACTACCCATGTTGAGAACATGAGCGACTTTTAAAGAGAATGAAAAAAGAAAATTGATCCTCGATGGAGAGGGGGGGGGGGGATTTTGATTTTTTAGGATTTTTTTTTTGTGTTATTTTGCTTGAGTTATTTCCCTTCCAATCAACTATTAAATTTACTCCTAATCTAACTTAAGTATCAGAGGGTTCTAGCCGGAACCCCCACCAGCGAGTCCTGACCGATTTCTGTGGTTTTTAGGTTGCAGACTTGAAGTTCAGATCAATATTCAAGCTTGGTTGATACTAATTTCCCACCATAAACAAATTCAGCTGTTGAGGTCATTTTTTGGCATCAACATCTTGGCGTCGTCTGTGGGGAACGGTATGAAAAGCCATAAGAAAATGATGAGATTCATTGGATGGGAAATAAGAGGGCAGTATAACAAATTATTGTTGGCAAGTACAGCTCGAAAGAACACTTCTCAGAGGTGAGAATCAGGTTCGGTTTCAATTTAATTATTTAGTATAACCGAAACTAAGGGGTGTGAATTACATATTAATCATTGTTTTATTATTTGTTGATTATGATGGTGTTTCTCGATTCTGAGGTGATTGAACTACTTGTGCAATTTCTTTTCAAACAAATGCTAATTAGCCAAAATTATTTTATTTGATTGAGAAATAGCTGAGAATTGAGGAGAAATCAAATAACCGATAAGATTAATAGCAATGAATTAATGGGTTAATTTGATTGGACCCTATTTGGAGTGGTTTGGCATTACTCACTGGGTTCAAAAGCTTAGCATCTTGCTATGTACTAACCAATCCAGTCTTGTAGTTGTGGCTTTGGCGCAAGAGGTGTTTGATAAAATATCTCAGGGTGTAAGAATTGTTCTATGACTTTATTTAAAATAATTGAGTAAGATGATTTCTAAAGGTCACAACAACAATATCAGAAGATAGCTAAAAAGCAACATTAAGGATGTCCTAGCAACATAAAAAAGGGAAGTAGTTGTGGCAAAACAAGAATTGCAAAACAATGGTCCTACAAGAATCATAAACTGGTATATGACCAAGAGATTTTTACATTAATTATTTCCAACATACCTTACATTTTTTTTTATATACTACAAGTTAGTAAATGAAGTAATAGGTTAAATAAAGAGTGAAAGCTTCAATGATCTTGTTCCTGCTAGATATATTTTATTTATTTATTTATTTTTTATCTCGCTTCCAAGTCAAACTGGGCTGGCACCATACAAACTCGAAACTACACATATGCTTGGAATCCCTGTACATTTTACCTTTTTTTTTTTTCTTCTTTCAAAATTATGTCTTGTTTATAAAGAATTGACCAGGAAAATTTTAGTGGCAAGAAATTTGCTATTAACAAATGTAAGGAAGGGATTAAAGGGAGAAGCTATAAAGAAAAAGCTTGTGGTTGTTCTTCGGGATTCACTTCGAACTTGCATGGATATCATGAATCCATTAAATTTACATTCATGGGAAGAAGAGAATCAAAGCCAAGACTGTGATCCTCAAGAAACCACTCTCCGCAAAGACTCCAATCAGGTGCATTTGTTCTAAACTTCAGTTCCTCAGGTAATATTTTCACTTAAAGTTTGCCTTTTGGTTTGAGACATGAAATTAAAATACTGATTGGTCATTTATTGATAAAAATTTGGTAAAAGATAAAAATTTTGTAAAACTCTGGTTGTATAGCTTTTTATCAATCTTAATTTTGCATGTAAATCGTAAGAGCTATAGTTACAAAAGGTCTAGTATGATATCTTTGAGAGTATAACTATTTTTTAGAACTAATTTATGTTTGCAACACTGAAATTAACAAAAATGCATGAAATGAAGCTACCTTTAATTTTATGATAATTGCTTGTTGAACATGCCGTGTGGTTATCCTCGCAAGTTACTGCATATACAAGTTAGTATATGCTTACTGCATGTTGATGAAATAGCTGAGAGGAGTTAATAGACAACAAAGTACCATCTCAGGTGCATTTGTTCTAGATTTTAACTCCATCGATTATATTTTCATTCAAAGGCTATTGGTTAGTTGTTTTGAAATCTCTACTAGACTAATTTATAATATTGGTTGGTCAATTTATTTTCCTTGTTTTGATAAAAATGGGTAAACTCTAGCTCTGCAATTTTTATCAATATTGTTTTTGCATCAGAGCTGTATTAACAAAAGGCTCAACATGATATCTAAAAGATGGCCATTTTAAAGAACCGATTTAGGCTACTAATCCAAATCCTAAATGCGTGAAATTATATTGTCTTTAACAATATAGTAACTGAATGTCTGGAACTTGTGTTAGGCAATATAGCGATTATATATTGCGGTTAACCATGTAAATTTGTTTGCTTAAGAGAACTCTGCCATAAGCCAAGGACTAAAATCCAGGTTCTATTTCAATTTATTTAATATAAGAATGAAACTATTTGAAGAGCTATATATATATATTTGCTAACTACTACTTTCGCATGGGAAAATATTAGATATTAGCTATATTTGTTTTCTTGAAACGATGGCTCTAGTTCACATTGCATAATTTCCAATAACTGTTGAAAACTGTTAGAAGTATGAAAAGGAAATAGCACAAATTTGTTAAGGCCAAGTGTTGGCCATGGCTGATTTTAATCGTGTCTTCGATCACAAAATCCTCATAGTCGACTGAGGATAGAAAAACATATTGTTTATATATGGTTTGACTTTAAAGCATTTTCTTAACAAGGCTGAAATTTCTTTCTAGTTTTACTGATATTTCTTGGGTTATGTTACAACATGAATTATACTACGAGGTGTTGCCGTAAAGTTTTGGATGCAAAGCTAAGCTCACGAGTTGTTGGTGAAATGACTTTTCTTATCAAAAATATCAAATACTACAAGCCCCTTGATCATGTGCATTTGTTCTAATTCTTAATTTCGTAGATTATCTTTCAAAGTCAAGTTACTACTTAAGCTTGAAATGCCTACTAGTTTCGGTTTTTATTCATTGTGATAATGCATGTGTAAATTTGTTAGTCTCATACGCACTAACAACATGATCAGATGCTATTCATCCTTGGACAATGTGCTATAAATCTTTGTTAGGAGCGAGTTTGATCTTCAAAGCAAAATTATATTTTTCAAAGGTAAAAAATACCATGAGGAAATAGTGAACTTCATGGTGATATGCTTATTATCTACCAATTCACTAACCATGATTTATCAGTGTAATTTTGTTAAGCTTACTTCAAGGTTGTGCCTAAAATTCTATCCAACTATCAATTGGGTGTGCTTTGTCCAAAGTATTGCAATTGTCTACTATCACGTCTGTAGGCTATACAAATTTCATGGTATTTCTTATCGAATACTTTTGAAAAGTCAAATGGAATCAGTTAGGGTGAGGGAGACAATGTCACATAGTGTTTGAATATTTTGTGAATTATCTATTTACAAGGTACATCTACTTATGATATTTGTCAATAATTGCCTCTATCTAAAGTTCTAAGAATTGGTTATAAAGCATAAGTTTTCGGAATTGGAGATGTCATTGTTTATAAAGCATCCCCATTCCTCAATTAACTTTTCTGGGATTGCATATTTTACTGATATTACTTAAATTAAATGCTTGAAATGAAGCTGTTGAGTGTTAGAAAATGTATATTTATAAAGGAGAAAATTATCAGTTTACACTTCAAGTTTTACTAACACCCTTACTTTTATGTATTTAACCTTCTTTTGATTTAATTCCGTGTGTTTTATTTTAATTAAGTATTTTCTGTATTTTAGGGGCATCATGGTCATTTCACAATAAACGAGAGATCAGACGGTAAAACAAACATCACTTTTGAACTCAGGACGGTCAAAAACCTTAGGAGGAGCATAAAATGAAAAATGACACTGTTCACATAGACGGATCGATGACGTGACATTGACCGATGATGTGGCATTGACTGATGAGGTGTCATGATCCTGTTGATCTAAAATTCTTATGAACTGTTGATGGTGACGTGGCAGCATATTAGTGGACCAAAACTTGCGCATATGGTGCATGCATTACACATGATTATTTTCAACCAAACTGCGTTACTGTTCAAAGCCGGGTCAAACCGTGTTACTGTTCACCCGCGTGGTCAAACCACGTACTGTTGACTAATGACGTGGTGCAATCCTGAGCGTCCAAACTGTTTTTAATCCGATGACCATGATTTACTCAATGTATCTATAAAAAGGGGGCCTCCCCCCCCTAATTTGATATCTCTGAATCCATTTTTGGACTCCATTTTTTGTAATTCCTTCTCCATTTTGTATTTTCTATGTATTTTAATAAATTTTCATTTTGCCCATAGTTCAATTATGAGTAGCTAATTTTCTTTCAAGCTTGAGTTGAGAGTGAAGTTTCAACATGTGTCATGGGCTTTATTTGGTAAATTTATTTTCTCTTCCCCTCTAGTTTTTGTGGATGTTTTGACTTCTCGTCGACAAATAATAATAATCTTGTTTAGTACCGCCTTGGTTTCACCGGCTCCCTAATACAAGGTTATTATTATTTGGCACGATAAGCCCTTAGCACCATATTGATTAGAGTGGTTCATAAGGTGTTGATTCCCCCCTCATGATTTAATTGGTATTAATAAGGAATATTTAGCCTATGATGCATGTTGATATGGATCCAGATACCCAAGTACGTCATTTTAATAGATTTCTATTCAATTTATTATTGCCATTTAAATTCCAATTTTAAGATAATCGAAATAAGTTTCACCACAAATCTAACCACCCATTTAGAAAATTAATTTTACACACAATTAAAATCCACCTCCTCGTGGGATCGACACTCGTCACCATTAATCTATTCTACAATAGATTCGTGCACTTGTGAGTTCAATAAAATTTGCACAACAAGTTTTTGGCGCCGTTGCCGGGGAGGTAAGTTATTTTAATTCGTAGAATTAATTTTTGGGATTAATTTCTTTTAATTGTTTTTTGTAATATTTTTTATTAAAAAAAAGAAAAAAAAAAGTGAATCTACATTTAAAGGTTAGTATTTCTTTTCTTTTTCTCTTCTTTAATAATTTAATTTTCAAGTTATTTTTTTTCTTTGTAATTTTTGTTTATGTTACTAATTTTTTTTAGTTAATTTATTTCACGTATTTGTTTTTGTGTATTTTTATAATAAGGTTGTAATAGCGCAATAAAGTTAGTATTGTAACTTCTCCCTCTTCTTTATTTTATTTGTTTTGTTCCCATCTTTATTTTTATTTTATTTGTTTTGTTTTGCATGCATGGTCGAAGGTCATTATTACATAATCTTGAACCTATAGACCTTGAACTTAAGAAAACACTTCGCACACACAAACAAGTTAAAAATAAAATGGATTTGCAACCACAGGAGAGGCCATTTAAGGACTATTTTAGTCCCTTAGTTAATTTGAGCACATTATGTACAAGATACCCAAATGTAGCTGCTAGGAGCTTTGAACTAAAACCTAGTGTGCTAAATTGTCTCCTCACATTCTATGGCTTAGAAAATGAGGACACATATAATCATCTGAATGATTTTCATGCTATTTGTCAAACATTTAAATATGAGAATTTTTCAGACGATGATGTTAAACTCAGATTATTCCCATTTTCTTTAAAGGATAGAGCTTGTTCATGGCTTAATACATTGCCTGCTAATAGCATTGCATCATGGGAACAAATGGTAACAAAATTTTTGAATAAATATTTCCCAGTGTATAAAACCAATGTTATTCGCAGGGAAATCTCGGAGTTTACCCAAAGAGAGGACGAGCAGTTTTTTGAAACATGGGAGCGATTCAATGGGCTACTCTTGAAGTGTCCACATCATGGGTACGAGAAATGGCACCAATGCCAATACTTTTTGGAGGGATTATTGCCAAATGTGCAAGAATGGCTGATGACAACAAGTAGAGGAGAGCTAATGTCAAAAAGTGCATCAGAGATTTGGGAATTCTTCCAGCGACAAGCGGATAATTCCCAACAACGGAGTCGATCACTTAGGAATACTAAAAGAATTAAGGGAGTAAATGAGGTTCACATTGGTGAGTCAACTTCAGGAATCAAAGAAGTCAAGGAGATGGTTGAAGGTCTCACTCGACAAATAGCATCGTTATCGACTGCTAAATCAACAGAGCCACATGACCATGACTCATACTCAGATCAAGCTAATGCCATAGGTGTAATGAGAAATCCATCAAATTACAACCCATACTCCAACACATATAACCCTGGATGGAGAGACCACCCCAATTTTTCATGGTCTCAAAGATTCCAACAGAATGGACCAGCAGCTCCAGCTCCACCAATGTAACCAATACCTCAAAATCCTCAAGCCTCTCAGCCCTCATTTAGACCATACAATCAGAACCAGAACTACTCTCAACCCAGACCATGGGAGGATTCATTCCAGAATCTCAAGAATCTTACTCACTCCACGATTGAGCAACAGAACCGCACCATTGATGGACTACGAAATGAGTTGAGAACAAGTTTCAACTCATAAGCCCAATCAGTTTCAAGTCTCGAGAAGATGGTGGGACAACTTGCTTCTTCAGTTCAGACCTTAGCAATGACTGTTGAGAAAGGTAAATTTCTAAGTCAACCAGTGCCTAATCCTTAAGGAGTACATGAAGCATATACCAGTTCATCATAGCAGCATGGAGAGGTCAAAGCAGTCATGACCTTGCGAAAAGGAAAAGAAGTTGACAACAAAGTGGAGATGCCGGTGACAAAAGAAAATCAAATTGTACCTGTGAATGTTGAAGACTCATTACCGGAGGAGAAAGAAGAAACCAACCCACGAGAATACGTTCCGAAAGCTCAATTTCCTCAGAGGTTAGCTAAAGGAAAGAAGGGAAAATCCACAGGTGAGATTCTTGAAATCTTCAAACAGGTAAGTGTTAACATCCCTTTACTTGATGCTATAAAACAAGTTCCATCTTATGCCAAGTTTCTTAAAGATCTTTGTACAAAAAAGAGAAACATTCATGTTCAAAAGAAGGCATTTTTAACAGAAAACGTTAGTTCTATACTCCAACACAAAATTCCTTTAAAATACAAAGACCCAGACTCCCCCACTATCTCATGTAGCATAGGGAACCACACAATTGAGAATGTTTTATTGGATTTAGGAGATAGTGTAAATTTATTGCCTTACTCAGTATTTTTGAAACTTGGACTTGGAGAATTACACCAAACTCCAGTGGTGTTATAGTTTGCAGATCAGTCCACGAAAATACCTCGTGGTATTACGGAGGACGTGCTTATCCAGGTAGACAAGTTTTATTTTCCTGTTGATTTCATTGTAATTGACACTCAACTAATACAAGATTCAAGAAAGCACATCCCCATTATTCTAGGCTGACCTTTCTTGGCAACTGCAGATGCTCACATTCAATGCAGGACTGAAAATATGCAGTTGTCCTTCGGCAACATGACTATGGAGCTGAACATCTTCAACATTGCCAAACAACCTCATAATACAGATGATGGAATTGTTGATGTGGATTTAATAGAAACAATAGATGATAATACTTTTCTTTCAAACCTTAGTGATGATTCTTTACAAACATGCTTAACTCACTTTGGTTTGGATTTTGATATTGACAGATCGGTCGATGAGGTCAACGCCCTACTTGACTCAGCACCATCCATGGACACTAATAAATGGAAGTCAAGAGTTGAACAACTAGCACCATCAGAAAAGAAACTCATCCCATCATCAGAATCACCACCGAAACTCGAGCTCCAACTATTGCCCAACACTCTGGAATATGCATTTTGGGAGAAGAAAGTACTCTGCCGGTAATCATCGCATCATCCCTCAATGACGAACAAAAAGGTAAGTTGTTGGATGTTTTAAAAGAGCATAAAGGATCATTAAGATGGACCATAGCAGATATAAAAGGTATAAACCCAGTAGACTGCATGCATTACATTCACCTTGATGAAAATGCTAAACCTATTAGGGAAATGCAACGTCGGTTAAATCCTAACATGAAAGAAGTTATTAGAACTGAAGTCCTTAAGCTATTAGATGCAGGTATCATTTACCCAATTTCTTATAGTTCATGGGTCAGTCCTGTGCAAGTTGTCCCTAAAAAGTTAGAAGTCACAGTAGTTACGAATGCCGATAATGAATTGATATCCACTAGAGTGACTACATGATGACGTGTATGCATTGATTATAGAAAGTTAAATTTTGTCACACGTAAAGACCATTTTCCTTTACCATTTATCGATAAAATGCTTGATAGATTAGCAGGCCATGAATTTTATTGCTCTCTAGATGGCTACTCAGGATACAATCAGATTTCCATAGCACCAAAAGATCAAGAGAAAACTACTTTCACTTGCCCTTTTGTCACTTTTGCATATAGGAGAATGTCATTTGGATTATGTAATGCACCTGCTACATTTCAACGATGCATGTTAAGCATTTTTTCTGATATGGTTGAACAATTCCTTGAAGTCTTTATGGATGACTTTTCTGTTTTTGGTGACTCGTTTGATCAATGTTTACATCATCTAACACTATTTCTGCAGAGATGTATAGAAAAGAACTTGGTCTTAAATTGGGAGAAGTGTCATTTTATGGTAAAACAATGTATTGTTCTCGGTCACATCATTTCGAGCAAAGGTATTGAGGTTGACAAAGGCAAGGTGGATCTCATTTCTAATCTTCCTCCACCCAAAATAGTTAGAGAAGTAAGATCTTTCCTTAGACATGCTGGTTTCTATAGACGTTTCATTAAAGATTTTAGCAAAATTTCTAGACCCTTATGCAATTTACTTGCTAAGAATGTACCTTTTATTTTTAATGATTCATGTCTTGTGGCGTTTGAAAAATTAAAGCAGTTGTTGACATCATCACCCATCATTCAGGCCCCAAACTGGAGCTTACCATTTGAACTCATGTGTGACGCATCTGATTATGTAGTAGGAGCAGTGTTAGGACAAAGAGTTGATCGAATTCCCCATGTTATTTACTACGCTAGTATGACATTGAATGATGTACAGTTGAACTATTCAACTACTGAAAAAGAATGTTAGCAGCAGTGTTTGCATTGGAAAAATTTCAATCTTATCTTATTGGTTGTAAAATAATTATATTCACAGATCATGCTGCTCTTAAATATCTTATCACAAAGAAAGATGCAAAAGCTAGACTAATTCGTTGGGTGTTACTTTTGCAGGAATTCGACTTTGAATTTAAAGATAAGAAAGGCACAGATAATGTTGTGGCTGACCATCTCTCTCGTCTCCATTTTGACACAATTATGGAAACATTACCATTGAATGAGTCATTTCCAGATGAATAATTGATGAGTGTGGAAGTATTACCGTTGTATGCTGACATCGTGAATTATCTTGTTACAGGTCAACTTCCAGAGCATTAGACCAAGCAAGACAAGGCCAAATTTTTTACAGAAATAAAGAAATTCTTTTGGGATGACCCATATTTGTTCAAGTATTGTGCAGATCAAATTGTTAGACGATGTGTCCCCGAAAATGAAATTCAGAATATTCTTTTATTCTGCCATGAACAAGCTTGTGGAGGCCATTTCAATGCTAAGAAAACAGCGACTAAAGTTTTACAATGTGGTTTCTATTGGCCAACTATATTTCGAGACGCTTACACTTTCTGTTCTTCATGTGATAGGTGTCAACGAATGGGGAGCATTACACGAAGGAACATGATGCCATTAAATCTAATTTTAGTGGTTGAGATTTTTGACGTATGGGGTATCGACTTCATGGGACCCTTTCCCCCTTCTTTTGGCCATCAATACATATTGGTTGCTGTTGACTACGTATCGAAATAGGTAGAAGCAATTCCATGTAGGACCAATGATCACAAGGTGGTGATAGCATTTTTGAAAAGCAACATTGTTTTACGCTTTGGATTCCCTCAAGCAATAATCAGTGATGGTGGTGCCCACTTTTGTAACAAAGCATTCAAAGCTCTTTTGACAAAGTATTCAATCACTCACAAAGTTGCGACCCCATATCATCCGCAAACCAGTGGCCAAGTTGAGATCTCCAATCGAGAAATAAAGCACATATTAGAAAAGACGGTGAAGCCGGACAAAAAAGATTGGTCATTAAGACTTGATGATGCATTATGGGCATATAAAACGGCTTTCAAGACTCCGATTGGGATGTCACCCCACAGGCTAGTGTATGGAAAAGCTTGCCACCTACCTGTAGAACTCGAGCATCGTGCATATTGGGCTATCAAGAAATTCAACTTTGACATGCAGCAAGCCAGCTCGGAAAGAAGATTACAACTGGGAGAACTTGAAGAAATTCGCAATGATGCGTACGAAAATGCCAAGATTTACAAGCAACGAATGAAAGTCTTCCATGACAAGCAAATTATGAGAAAATCTTTCACTCCAGGTCAGAAAGTGCTTTTGTTCAAATCTCGCTTGCACCTATTCCCAGGTAAGTTACGCTCTCGATGGTCTGGTCCCTTTATTGTTCATATTGTTTTTCCACATGGGGCAATTGAAATTAAGGACCCAAAGAACGGTGTCATATTTAAAGTTAATGGTCAAAGATTAAAGCCATATCTAGAGTACCAACCACATGGAGAAGACACCGAAATAAATTTGAGTAACCCACCAGATTTGAATTGATTTTTTTCTTTTCGGTGGTTTTATTTTTCTTTCTTTCTTTCTTTTTATTATTCTTTTGCTAATTGAAATTATTTTTGCATAAGTGTGTTTGTTTTACCATTAAGTTTTCTCTTATTATTGTTAATCATGAGTACCATACTTAGATCGTTCCTCCTGAACATTCTTAAACTACTTCAACATGTTAAAACTCATCTCAAAAGGCAGATTCAATTTTGTAAAACACATCATATTTGGGCTCTGCAACCACCAGAGTTAGTATCCTATGTTGAGGGTTTAGAAAGCCAACTCAGAGATATTAAGAGAAGTATTTACGACATCCAGTTGGAGCTTGAGGTAAATTCAATAAGAGGACGATTTTAATTTTCTTTGCGTGTTTTAATTTATTTTTCTGTTTGTGTGCTTTAGTTTGTTACCCCGGTGAAGTGGCGGATAACGGTACTCCGTGACAATCAAGTCGGTTACTTCAGTTTCATAATAACTGATATTTTGAGGCGAAGGTATGGACAAGACCGAGATTCTAGCGAAGCTTCACAAGCGATTCCCTTCACTTCCTCAGAATGGCCTCCTTACAATCTATAAAGCTTGGTCCGAATGAATCTGATTGCTCATGAGGAATAACATACCTGCGGACATCCGTTGGTTAATCGAAGCTAAAGTACGACTGGCAGGTGAGTTACCTCCAAAATTTATTGCATACATGCCTGGTTGTGGTAAAGGAAATTGTGCAAGAAAACGACGAGCTAGAAGAATTTATGTTGCTTGTCATAAGTGTGCCAGGATGAGTTGCGATAAAAACCCATGTTCTTTAGGAATGGTGTCTGATAACAGGGAAGATAATATTCAATTCATTAGGGATGGCTTGAATAATGAGTCATTGGATGATATTCTTTTGTCTTTTAAAACGCATCCCAGTAGATATGTGCAAGGAGCGATTCTCCAGTTATGGTCATTATTCCAGAAAGAGCATGCACGATATAGTCTCGGGAATCTGACTATAAACGACCCTGTTTGCCAGTTTATAAGAAAACTGGATGGGAAGCCCATCCTCGACCCATAGAGGGCGTTCAAGCCGTTTCCGGACGTAAAACCACAGGAAGATGTGAGCCACAGTCGCAACTACCTGTAAATATCCTTTTACTTCACTGTTGTTTTCTTTCACTGTTGTTTTATCTTTTCCATTATTGTCTTTAATAATTTTATCATTGTTTCTTTTTCTTTGTACTGTTTCTTTTTTGACTCGCGAGCCATGTGCTTTACGTGTTATTTGACACTGACATGCCACCTCATACACAATTGTGACCCACTGTCACCAAGATTCTTAAATATGACTTTTTGTTATGCACTCACAAATTATTTTTGAGAAATATTCCAATGGCAGCTACTCCCAATAGACAATTCAAGAACATTTGTGTGCTTTCTGGATTTACCTATGGCAAACATAAAGAGTTCGTTGATGCAGCCATAGATCTTGGTCGAAGCATAGCAGAGAGAAAATTACACTTGGTGTATGGAGGAGGTAACCGAGGATTATCAAAATTGGTTTCAAAAGCTGCTTTTGTCAGAGGAAGCCAAGTGTTAGGTGTTGAGTGTTAGAAAATACATATTTATAAAGGAGAAAACCGTCATTTTATATTTCAAGTCTTATTAACAACCCTTACTTTTATGTATTTAACCTTCTTGTGATTTAATTACATGTGTTTTATTTTAATTAAGTATTTTATGTATTTTAGGGGCATTATAGTCATTTCACAATAAAGGAGAGATCAGATGGCAAAACGGACATCACTTTTGAACTCAGGACGGTCGAAAACCTTAGGAGGGGCATAAAAGGAAAAATGGCACTATTCACATGTACGGTACTATTCACGTATACGGTACTGTATATGTTACTGTTCACGGCACTGTTCATATAGACGGATCGATGACGTGGCATTGACCGATGATGTGGCATTGACTGATGAGGTGTCACGATCCTGTTGGACTAAAATTCTTATGTACTGTTGATGGTGACGTGGCAGCATATCAGTGGACGAAAAATCTCGCGTACGGTGCATGCATCACACAGGATTATTTTCAACCAAACCGCGTTACTGTTCATCCGGGTCAAATCGTGTTACTGTTCATCCACGTGGTCAAACCGTGGACTGTTGACTGATGACGTGGCGCAATCCTGAGCGTCCAAACTGTTTTTAATCCGATGGCCATGATTTACTCCATGTATCTATAAAAAGGGGGCCTCCCCCCCCTAATTTGATATCTCTGAATCCATTTTTGGGATCCATTTTCTGTAATTCCTTCTCCATCTTGTATTTTCTTTGTATTTTAATAAATTCCCTTTTTGCCCCTAGTTCAATTATGAGTGGCTAATTTTCTTTCAAGCTTGGGTTGAAGGTGAAGTCTCAACATGTGTCATGGGCTTAATTTGGTAAATTTATTTTCTCTTCCCCTCTAGTTTTTGTGGATGTTTTGACTTCTCGTCGACAAATAATAATAATCTTGTCTAGATACCGCCTTGGTTACACCGGCTCTCTAGTATAAGGTTATTATTATTTGGCACGATAAGCCCTTAGCACCATATTGATTAGAGCGTGGCTCATGAGGTGTGGATTCCCCCCTCATGATTTAATTGGTGTTAATAAGGAATATTTAGCCCATGATGCATGTTGATACGGATCCGAATACCCAAGTACGTCATTTCAAATAGAATTATCTTCAATTTATTCTCGCCATTGCAATTCCAATTTTAGAATTTATTCTCGCCATTTTAATTTAAGTTTTAGCATATTCCAAATCATTTCCACCATAAATCCAACCACCCATTTTGCAAAATTAATTCTACACATAATTAAAATCCACCTCCTCGTGGGATCGACACTCGTCACCATTGATCTACACTACAATAGATTCGTGCGCTTGCGAGTACATTAAAATTTGCACAACAAGTTTTTGGCGCCGTTGCCGGGGAGGTAAGTAATTTTAATTCATAGAATTAATTTTTGTGAATAATTTCTTTTATTTGTTTCCTTGTATTTTTTATTAAAAAAAAAAAAAAAAGTGAATCCGCATTTAGAGGTTAGTATTTCTTCTCTTTTTCTCTTCTTTAAAATTTTGTAATTTTTAATTTATTTTTAATTTATTTTTCTTTGTAATTTTTGTTTATCTTATTAATTTAATTTTTTGTTAATTTATTTCACGTATTTATTTTTGTGTATTTTTATAGTAAGGTTGTAATAGCGCAATAAGGTTAGTATTGTAATTTCTCCCTCTTATTTATTTTTATTTGTTTTGTTCCCATCTTTATTTTTATTTTTATTTTATTTGTTTTGCATGCATGGTCATAGGTCATTATTACCTAATCTTGAACCTATAGACCTTGAATTAGAAAAAACACTTCGCACACACAAACACGTTAAAAATAAAATGGATTTGCAACCACAGGAGAGGCCATTTAAGGACTATTTTAGTCCCTTAGCTAATTTGAGCACATCATGTATAAGATACCCAAATGTAGCTGCTAGGAGTTTTGAATTAAAACCTAGTGTGCTAAATTGTCTCCCCACATTTTATGGCCTAGAAAATGAGGACCCATATAATCATCTGAATGATTTTCATGCTATTTGTCAAACATTTAAATATGAGAATTTTTCAGACGATGATGTTAAACTCAGATTATTCCCATTTTCTTTAAAGGATAGAGCTCGTTCATGGCTTAATACATTGCCTGCTAATAGCATTGCATCATGGGAACAAATGGTTACAAAATTTTTGAATAAATATTTCCCAGTGCATAAAACCAATGCTATTCGCAGGGAAATCTCAGAGTTTACCCATAGAGAGGACGAGCAGTTTTTCGAAACATGGGAGCGATTCAATGGGCTACTCTTGAAGTGTCCACATCATGGGTACGAAAAATGGCACCAATGCCAATACTTTTTGGAGGGATTATTGCCGAATGTGCAAGAATGGCTAATGGCAACAAGTGGAGGAGAGCTAATGTCAAAAAGTGCATCGGAAATTTGGGAATTCTTCCAGCGACAAGCGGATAATTCCCAACAACGGAGTCGGTCCCTCAGGAATACCAGAAGAATTAAAGGAGTAAATGAGGTTCAAATTAGCGAATCCAGTTCAGAAATTAAAGAAGTCAAAGCAATAATTGAAGGTCTCTCTCGACAAATAGCATCGTTATCGACTGCTAAATCAACAGAACCACATGACCATGACTCATACCCAGATCAAGCCAATGCCGTAGGTGTAATGAGAAAGCCATCAAATTACAACCCATACTCCAACACATATAACCCTGGATGGAGAGACCACCCTAATTTTTCATGGTCTCAAGGACTCCAACAGAATGGACCAGCAGCTCCAGCTCCACCAATGCAACCAATTCCTCAAATTCCTCAAGCCTCTCAGCCCCCATTTAGACCATTCAATCAAAACCAAAACTACTCTCAACCCAGACCATGGGAGGATTCATTCCAGAATTTCAAGAATGCTACTCACTCTACGATTGAGCAACAGAACCGCACCATTGATGGACTACGAAATGAGTTGAGAGCAGGCTTCAACTCACAAGCTCAATCAGTTTCAAGCCTCGAGAAGATGGTGGGACAACTTGCTTCTTCAGTTCAGACCTTGGCAATGACTGTTGAGAAAGGAAAATTTCCAAGTCAACCAGTGCCTAATCCTAAAGGAGTACATGAAGCAAGTACCAGTTCACCACAACAGCATGGAGAGGTCAAAGCAGTCATGACCTTGCGAAAAGGAAAGGAAGTCGACAACAAAGTGGAGATGCCGGTGACAAAAGAAAATCAAATTGTACCTGTGAATGTTGAAGACTCACCACCGGAGGAGAAAGAAGAAACCAACCCACGAGAATACGTTCCGAAAGCTCCATTTCCTCAGAGGTTAGATAAAGGGAAAAAGGGAAAATCCACAGGTGAGATTCTCGAAATCTTCAAACAGGTAAGTGTTAACATCCCTTTACTTGATGCTATTAAACAAGTTCCATCTTATGCCAAGTTTCTTAAAGACCTTTGTACTAAAAAGAGAAATATGCATGTTCAAAAGAAGGCATTTTTAACAGAAAATGTTAGTTCTATACTCCAACATAAAATTCCTCTAAAATGCAAAGACCCAGGCTCCCCCACTATCTCATGTAGTATAGGGAACCACACAATTGAGAATGCGTTGTTGGATTTAGGAGCTAGTGTAAATCTGTTGCCTTATTCAGTATTCGTGAAACTTGGACTGGGAGAATTACACCCAACTCCAGTGGTGTTACAGCTTGCAGATCGGTCCACGAAAATACCTCGAGGTATTGTAGAGGACGTGCTTATCCAGGTAGACAAGTTTTATTTTCCTGTTGATTTCATTGTAATTGACACTCAACCAATACAGGACTCAAGGAAGCACATCCCCATTATTTTAGGCCGACCTTTCTTGGCAACTGCGGATGCTCATATTCAATGCAGGACTGGAAATATGCAGTTGTCCTTCGGCAACATGACTATGGAGCTAAACATCTTCAACATTGCCAAACAACCTCACAGTGCAGATGATGGAATTGTTGATGTGGATTTAATTGAAGCATTAGTTGATGACACATTTATTTCAAACTTTAGTGATGATCCTTTACAAACATGTTTAACTCACTTTGGTTTGGATTTTGATATTGACAGATCGGTCGATGAGGTTAACGCCCTACTTGACTCAGCACCATCCATGGACACTAATAAATGGAAGTCAAGAGTTGAACAACTAGCACCATCAGAGAAGAAACTCATCCCATCATCAGAATCACCACCGAAACTCGAGCTCAAACCATTACCCAACACTCTGGAATATGCATTTTTGGGAGAAGAAAGTACTCTGCCGGTAATCATCTCATCATCCCTAAATGACGAACAAAAAGGTAAGTTGTTGGATGTTTTAAAAGAGCACAAAGGGGCATTAGGATGGACCATAGCAGACATAAAAGGTATAAACCCAGTAGACTGCATGCATTACATTCACCTTGATGAAAATGCTAAAACTACTAGGGAGATGCAACGTCGGTTAAATCCTAATATGAAAGAAGTTGTTAGAACAGAAGTCCTTAAGCTATTAGATGCAGGTATCATTTACCCAATTTCTGATAGTTCATGGGTCAGTCCTGTACAAGTTGTCCCCAAAAAGTCAGGAGTCACAGTAGTTACCAATGCTGATAATGAATTGATACCAACTAGAGTAACTACATGATGGCGTGTATGTATTGATTATAGAAAGTTGAATTCTGTCACACGTAAAGACCATTTTCCTTTACCATTTATCGATCAAATGCTTGATAGATTAGCAGGCCACGAATTTTATTGCTTTCTAGATGGCTACTCAGGATATAATCAGATTCCCATAGCACCAAAAGATCAGGAGAAAACTACTTTCACTTGCCCTTTTGGCACTTTTGCATATAGGAGAATGCCATTTGGATTATGTAATGCACCTGCTACATTCCAACGATGCATGTTGAGCATTTTTTCTGATATGGTTGAACGATTCCTTGAAGTCTTTATGGATGATTTTTCTGTCTTTGGTGACTCGTTTGATCAATGTTTACATCATCTAACGCTAGTTCTGCAGAGATGTACCGAGAAGAACTTAGTCTTGAATTGGGAGAAGTGCCATTTTATGGTAAAACAAGGTATTGTTCTCGGTCACATCATTTCAAGCAAAGGTATTGAGGTTGACAAAGCCAAGGTGGATCTCATTTCTAATCTTCCTCCACCCAAAACAGTCAGAGAAGTAAGATCTTTCCTTGGGCATGCTGGTTTCTATAGACGTTTCATTAAAGATTTTAGCAAAGTTTCTAGACCCTTATGCAATCTACTTGCTAAGGATGTACCTTTTATCTTTAATGATTCATGTCTAATGGCGTTTGAAAAATTAAAGCAGTTGTTGACATCATCACCCATCATTCAGGCCCCAAACTGGAGCTTACCATTTGAGCTCATGTGTGATGCATCTGATTATGCAGTAGGAGCAGTATTAGGACAAAGAGTTGATCGAATTCCCCACGTTATTTACTATGCTAGTATGACATTGAATGATGCACAGTTGAATTATTCAACTACTGAAAAAGAAATGCTAGCCGTAGTGTTTGCATTAGAGAAATTTCGATCTTATCTCATTGGTTGTAAAATAATTATATTCACAGATCATGCTGCTCTTAAATATCTTCTCACAAAGAAAGATGCAAAAGCTAGACTAATTCGTTGGGTGTTACTTTTGCAGGAATTCGACTTGGAATTCAAGGATAAGAAAGGCACAGAGAATGTTGTGGCGGACCACCTCTCTCGTCTCCATTTTGACACAATTACAGAATCATTACCATTGAATGAGTCATTTCCAGATGAACAATTAATGAATGTGGAAGTATTACCTTGGTATGCTGATATAGTTAATTATCTTGTTACAGTTAAACTTCCAGAGCATTGGACCAAGCAAGACAAGGCTAAATTCTTTGCGGAAATAAAGAATTTCTTTTGGGATGACCCGTATTTGTTCAAGTATTGTGCAGACCAAATTGTTAGACGATGTGTCCCTGAAAATGAAATTCAGAATATTCTTTCATTCTGCCATGCACAAGCTTGTGGAGGCCATTTCAGTGCTAAGAAAACAGCGACTAAAGTTTTACAATGTGGTTTCTATTGGCCAACTATATTTCGAGATGCTTACACTTTCTGTTCTTCATGTGATAGGTGTCAACGAATGGGGAGCATTACACGAAGGAACATGATGCCACTAAATCCAATTTTAGTGGTTGAGATTTTTGACGTATGGGGTATCGACTTCATGGGACCCTTTCCTCCGTCTTTTGGTCATCAATACATATTGGTTGCTGTTGACTACGTATCGAAATGGGTGGAAGCAATTCCATGCAGAACCAATGATCACAAAGTGGTGATAGGATTTTTGAAAAGCAACATTGTTTCACGCTTTGGATTCCCTCGAGCGATAATCAGTGATGGTGGTGCCCACTTTTGTAACAAAGCATTTAAAGCTCTTTTGACAAAGTATTCAATCACCCACAAAGTGGCGACTCCGTATCATCCGCAAACCAGTGGCCAAGTTGAGATCTCCAATCGAGAAATAAAGCACATATTAGAAAAGACGGTGAGACCAGACAGAAAAGATTGGTCATTAAGACTTGATGATGCATTATGGGCATATAGAACGGCTTTCAAGACCCCGATTGGGATGTCACCCTACAGGCTAGTGTATGGAAAAGCTTGCCACCTACCTGTGGAACTCGAGCATCGTGCATATTGGGCCATCAAGAAATTCAACTTTGACATGCAGCAAGCCAGCTCAGAGAGAAGATTACAACTGGCAGAACTTGAAGAAATTCGCAATGATGCATACGAAAATGCCAAGATTTACAAGCAACGAATGAAAGTCTTTCACGACAAGCAAATTATGAGAAAATCATTCACTCCAGGTCAGAAAGTGCTTTTATTCAATTCTCGCTTGCACCTATTCCCAGGTAAGTTACGCTCTCGTTGGTCTGGCCCATTTATTGTACATACTGTTTTTCCACATGGGGCAATTGAAATTAAGGACCCAAAGAACGGTGTCACGTTTAAAGTTAATGGTCAAAGATTAAAGCCATATCTAGAGTACCAACCACATGGAGAAGACACCGAAATAAATTTGAGTGACCCACCAAATTTGAATTGATTTTTTTCTTTTCGTTGATTTGATTTTTCTTTATTTCTTTTTATTATTATTCTTTTCCTAATTGAAATTGTTTTTGCATAAGTGTGTTTATTTTATTTTACCATTAAGTTTTCTCTTATCATTTTTAATCATGAGTCTCATACTTAGACCGTTCCTCCTGAACATTCTTAAACCACTTCAACGTGTCAAAACTCATCTCAAAAGGCAGATTCAATTTTGTAAAACACAACGCATTTGGGCTCTACAACCACCAGAGTTAGTAGCCTATGTTGAGGGTTTAGAACGCCAACTCCGAGATATTGAGAGAAGTGTTTACGACATCCAGTTGGAGCTTGAGGTAAATTCAATAAGAGGACGATTTTAATTTTCTTTGTGTATTTTGATTTGTTTTTCTGTTTGTGTGCTTTAGTTTGTTACCCCGGTGAAGTGGCGGATAACGGTACTCCGTGACAATCAAGTCGGTTAACTTCAGTTTCCCATAATAACTGATATTCTGAGGCGAAGGTATGGACAGAAACGAGATTCTAGCGAAGCTTCACAAGCGATTCCCTTCACTTCCTCAGAATGCCCTCCTTAAGATCTATAAAGCCCGGTCTGAACGCATGCGATTGCTCATGAGGAATAACATACCTGCAGACATCCGTTGGTTAATCGAGGCTAAAGTACGATTGGCAGGTGAGTTACCTCCTAAATTTATTGCATACATGCCTGGTTGTGGTAAAGGAAATTATGCAAGAAAACGACGAGCTCGAAGAATTTCTGTTGCTTGTCACAAGTGTGCCAGAATGAGTTGCGATAGAAACCCATGTTCTTTAGGAATGGTGTCTGATAACAGAGAAGATAAGATTCAATTCATTAGGGATGGCTTGAATAAGGAGTCATTGGATGATATCCTTTTGTCTCTTGAAACGCATCCTAGTGGATATGTGCAAGGAGCGATTCTCCAGTTATGGCCATTATTCCAGAAAGAGCATGCACGATATAGTCTCGGGAATCTGACTATAAACGACCCTGTTTGCCAGTTTATAAGAAAACTGGATAGGAAGCCTATCCTCGACCCATAGAGGGCGTTCAAGCCGTTTCTGGACGTAAAACCAGAGGAAGATGTGAGCCACAGTCGCAACTACGTGTAAATATCCTTTTACTTTACTGTTATTTTATTTCATTTCACTGTTGTTTTATTGTTTGCATTATTTTCTTTAATAATTTTGTTACTGTTTGCTTTTTCCTTTTTACTGTTTCCTTTTTGACTCGCGAGCCACGTGCTTTACGCGTTATTTGACACTGACATGTTACCTTATTCACAGCTGTGATCCACTGTCACCAAGATTCTTAAATGTGATTTATCTTTTGTCAAGCACTCACAAATTGTTTTTGAGAAGTATCACAATGGCAGCTACTTCCAATAGACAATTCAAGAACATTTGTGTGCTTTCTGGATTTACCTATGGCAAACATAAAGAGTTCGTAGAGGCAGCCATAGATCTTGGTCGAAGCATAGCAGCGAGAAAATTACATTTGGTGTATGGAGGAGGTAACCGAGGGTTATCAAAAATGGTCTCAGAAGCAGCTTTTATCAGAGGAAGTCAAGTGTTAGGCATCATCCCAAGAGTCCTAAAACCATTGGGCAGTTCGTCTGACTCATCAACTGGAGAAGAGTTAGTCGTCTCAGGTATGCAAGAAAGAATAACTGAAATGCTTAATCATGCTGATGCTTTTATTTTCCTTCCAGGAGATCTTGCAACACTAGAGGCACTTATGACACTAGCATCTTGGGCCCATCTGCACATCCACCAGAAACCCATCGGTTTGTTAAATGTCAATAACTTTTATGATGGCTTTATCGCATTTCTTAACCATGCAATAAAAAATTATTTCATTCCTTCTAATGTGAAAAAACTCTTTATTTGTGCTCACACTGCTAATGAGCTACTTGATATGTTACAAGCTTATAAACCGGAGCCAGACCCCTGGACCTTTGTGTTAGAGCGACCAAATAATGATGGTAACAGTAGCCGCAGTAAGAAGTACAAATTAGATTTAACTCTCCGCCTGTAAATATTTTCTTCTGTGTTGCACCACCCAGGTGATGTCTTCTAAACTCTACTTCTTTCCTTTAAAACATTGAGGACAATGTTTCGTTCTGGTTGGGGGGAGGGAATAGTCGACAATTGTGGAATCTTGGTTAAGTTTTTACTGATTTTTTGTTGTAGAAACTAACTGTTGCTAACATTTTGTGTTGAAGATGGCTGAATATGGAGTGTAGTTACTCTAGAAACGCATCTTCATCGTTTAAAAAACAAAAAAAAAAAAAAAAACATGTTTTCCTCCTCTTTCTCCTTTATAAATATGTAGTTTCAAATTTTTGAGTCGAAGATGGCTGAATATGGAGTGTAGTGCCTCTAGAAACGCATCTTTTTAGTTTAAAAAAAAAAAAAATTCTTTTTCAATTAATTTTTCTACATCATTTTCACATTTCTGCATGCATATTTTCCTTTCATGTTTAGAATAGGTTGGGGGGTAGAATGTTGTTTAAAAAAAAATTGTGTTATTTGTTTTAACATTGGATGACATGATTAATTTCAAATTTTAGTATTTGTATTATCTTTGGTCTTAAGTGATGTTACGCTATGTTTGCTACTTTACATGTTGATGTCGGAGACAAATATGAGTTGCTTGAAGGAATGAACATGTCATAAATAAGTGCCAAGTGAGTAGTTGAGCCTATCATTTTCTTGGAGAGTAACCCTTTTGCCCATTCTCTATACAGCTTAGCAGTTTATTATTTTATATACGATCTCTAGATTTCTTTTAAGTTAACCCTTTAAAAAAAAAAATATATGGTAAAATTAAAAAAAAAAAAAGAAAAAAGAAAAAAATGTGTGTTGCTACATTGGGAGACCCATCTAACTAGTAGATATGGATAATTATTTAGAGCCCTAAAAGACGATGGAAAGGCCATCTTTGATCCGTTTGAGCCTTTCTAGCCATCCCTTTTATTAAATATCCATAGTTACCCCTTTTGAGCCTTTAAAAAAAAAAAAAAAAAAAGAACAAAAACCTTTTCTTTGTCAACTTATCATCTTGACCCACTCCGATTTGGAGTATTACCCAATGTCTTTTAAGTTCCATCACCTATTTATGTTTGAGAAAATGTAAATAATTATGTTGTTCAGTGAAGTTATGCCAAATAAAAGCAAAAAGAAAAAAAAAAAAAAAAACAAAAGTTGTTGTTTCAAAAGAATAAAAATAACAATAATAGGTGAAATCCACCTTGCAAGTTCCAAAAAAAAAAAAAAAAAATTTCTGCATTTTTCTCATACATACACTTTGTTTTCCTTATTTCCTTTCTTTGTTAGCCATATCCCTAGCCTACGTTACGTCCTAATAAAAGTCCTTCTTGATTTTAGGGAACTATAGTTTGAAGTAGAAGCTAGTTATATGGGCTAAAAAGATGTAGTGATGCATAATTTAAAAAAAAAAAAAAAAAAAAGATAAATAAAGTGGGTTGACTAACATTTTATTTGACTTGAGATCGTATTATTTCTAAGCTGAGGGCATATTTATTTCATCTTGGTAAGAGCATGTGATATCATTTCTTTATTATTTTCTCTCTCAATTACCATTCATTGGAGTGACTATGTTTATTGGGTTTTAATTTCTTTGTGAGAGTGTCACTACTTCCAGTGAGATTTTGGGGTTTGACATGTCATTCTTGAAAGTAGCTATAACAAAGTCTACTAGGCTAATTCATGTGGATGGTTGATGTGGGTGTGATGTTGCTTTAGACTGGAGATAATGCTTATACTTTTATTTGATTGCTATCATTAATCTGATTGAATAAACACGAGTGTTTCTAAAAAAAAAAAAAAAAAAAAAAAAATCATTTTGAATTTGAATTTTGTTTTCGCTTTATTTGCTAGGGACTAGCAATAAGCTGGTTGGGGGGTGTGTTGAGTGTTAGAAAATACATATTTATAAAGGAGAAAACCGTCATTTTATATTTCAAGTCTTATTAACAACCCTTACTTTTATGTATTTAACCTTCTTGTGATTTAATTACATGTGTTTTATTTTAATTAAGTATTTTATGTATTTTAGGGGCATTATAGTCATTTCACAATAAAGGAGAGATCAGATGGCAAAACGGACATCACTTTTGAACTCAGGACAGTCGAAAACCTTAGGAGGGGCATAAAAGGAAAAATGGCACTATTCACATGTACGGTACTATTCACGTATACGGTACTGTATATGTTACTGTTCACGGCACTGTTCATATAGACGGATCGATGACGTGGCATTGACCGATGATGTGGCATTGACTGATGAGGTGTCACGATCCTGTTGGACTAAAATTCTTATGTACTGTTGATGGTGACGTGGCAGCATATCAGTGGACGAAAAATCTCGCGTACGGTGCATGCATCACACAGGATTATTTTCAACCAAACCGCGTTACTGTTCATCCGGGTCAAACCGTGTTACTGTTCATCCACGTGGTCAAACCGTGGACTGTTGACTGATGACGTGGCGCAATCCTGAGCGTCCAAACTGTTTTTAATCCGATGGCCATGATTTACTCCATGTATCTATAAAAAGGGGGCCTCCCCCCCCTAATTTGATATCTCTGAATCCATTTTTGGGATCCATTTTCTGTAATTCCTTCTCCATCTTGTATTTTCTTTGTATTTTAATAAATTCCCTTTTTGCCCCTAGTTCAATTATGAGTGGCTAATTTTCTTTCAAGCTTGGGTTGAAGGTGAAGTCTCAACATGTGTCATGGGCTTAATTTGGTAAATTTATTTTCTCTTCCCCTCTAGTTTTTGTGGATGTTTTGACTTCTCGTCGACAAATAATAATAATCTTGTCTAGATACCGCCTTGGTTACACCGGCTCTCTAGTATAAGGTTATTATTATTTGGCACGATAAGCCCTTAGCACCATATTGATTAGAGCGTGGCTCATGAGGTGTGGATTCCCCCCTCATGATTTAATTGGTGTTAATAAGGAATATTTAGCCCATGATGCATGTTGATACGGATCCGAATACCCAAGTACGTCATTTCAAATAGAATTATCTTCAATTTATTCTCGCCATTGCAATTCCAATTTTAGAATTTATTCTCGCCATTTTAATTTAAGTTTTAGCATATTCCAAATCATTTCCACCATAAATCCAACCACCCATTTTGCAAAATTAATTCTACACATAATTAAAATCCACCTCCTCGTGGGATCGACACTCGTCACCATTGATCTACACTACAATAGATTCGTGCGCTTGCGAGTACATTAAAATTTGCACAACATTAGGCATCATCCCAAGAGTCCTAAAACCTTTGGGCAGTTTGTCTGATTCACCGACTGGAGAAGAGTTAGTCATCTCAGGTATGCAAGAAAGAATAACTGAAATGCTTAATCATGCTGATGCTTTTATTTTCCTTCCAGGAGATCTTGCAACACTAGAGGCACTTATCCCACTAGCATCTTGGGCCCATCTGCACATTCACCAGAAACCCATCGGTTTGTTAAATGTCGATAATTTTTATGATGGCTTCATTGTATTTCTTAACCATGCAATAAAAAACTACTTCATTCCTTCCAGTGCGAAAAAACTTTTTATTTGTGTTCACACTGCTAATGAGCTACTTGATATGTTACAAGCTTATAAACCAGAGCCAGACCCCTGGACCTTTGTGTTGGAGCGTCCAAATAATGACGGTAACAGTAGCCGCAGTAAGAAGTACAAATTAGATTTAACTCTCCGCCTGTAAATATTTTCTTCTGTGTTGCACCACCTAGGTGATGTCTTCTAAACTCTACTTCTTTCCTTTACAACATTGAGGACAATGTTGCGTTCTGGTTGGGGGAGGGAATAGTCGATAATTGTGGAATCTTGGTTAAGTTTTTACTAATTTTTTGTTGTAGAAACTAATTGTTGCTAACCTTTTGTGTTAAAGATGGCTGAATATGGAGTGTAGTGACTCTAGAAACGCATCTTCATCGTTTGAAAAAAAAAATTCAAACATTTTCTTTTTTCTTTATTATGTTTTGATGTTCATTTTTCTTATTCTTTTTAATTTCTCCTTTATAAATATACACTTTCAAATTTTTTGAGTCGAAGATGACTGAATATGGAGTGTAGTGCCTCTAGAAACGCATCTTCTTAGTTAAAAAAAAAAAATTCTTTTTCTATCATTTTAAGTGTAACTTTTCTAATTAGTTTTTTTTTGCATCATTTTCACATTTCTGCATGCATATTTTCCTTTCATGTTTAGAATAGGTTGGGGGGTAGAATGTTGTTTAAAAAAAAAAATTTGTGTGATTTATTTTAACATTGGATGACATGATTAATTTCAAATTTTAGTATTTGTATTATCTTTGGTCTTAAGTGATGTTACGCTATGTTTGCTACTTTACATGTTGATGTCGGAGACAAATATGAGTTGCTTGAAGGAATGAACATGTCATAATAAGTACAAAGTAAGTTTTTGAGCCTATCATTTTTCTTGGAGAGTAACCCTTTTACCCATTCTTTATACATCTTAGTAGTTTATTATTGTATACACGATCTCTAGATTTCTTTTGAGTTAACCCTTAAAAAAATTGTAAAATTAAAAAAAAATGTGTGTTGCTACATATGGAGGCCCATCTAACTAGTAGATATGGAAGATTATTTAGAACCCTAAAAGACGATGGAAAGGCCATCTTTGATCCGTTTGAGCTTTTCTAGTCATCCCTTTTATCAAATATCCATAATTAACCCTTTTGAGCCTTTAAAAAAAAAAAATTTCTTTGTCAAACTTATCATCTTGACCCACTCCGATTTGGAGTATTACCCAACATCTTACAAGTTCTATCACCTATTTATGTTTGAGAAAAATGCAAATAAATATTTTGTATAGTGAAGTTATGCCCAACAAAAGCAAAAAAAAAAAAAAATAACAATTATAGGTGAAATCCATATTGCAACTTTCAAAAAAAAAAGAAAAAAAAGTACTCTGTATTTTTCTCAAACATACATTTTGTTTTCCTTATTTCTCTTCTTTGTTAGCTATGTCCCTAGCCTATGTTACGTCCTAATAAAAGTCATTCTTGATTTTAGGGAACTATAATCTGAAATAGAAGCTAGTTATATGGGCTAAAAAGATGTAATGGTGTATTAAAAAAAATAATAAATAAAAATAAATAAATTGGGTTGACTAACATTTTTATTTGACTTGAGATCGTATTATTTCTAAGCTGAGGGCATATTTCTTTCATCTTGGTGAGAGCATGTGATGTCATTTCTTTATTATTTTCTCTCAATTACCATTCATTGCAGCGACTATTTTTATTGGGTATAATTTCTTTGTGAGAGTGTCACTATATCGAGTGAGATTTTGGGGTTTAACATATCATTCTTGAAAGTAGCTGTGACAAAGTCTACTAGTCTGATTCATGTGGATGGTTGATGTGGGTGTAATGTTTCTTTAGACTGGAGATAATACTTATACTTTTATTTGATTATTATCATTAGTCTAATTGAATAAACATGAGTGTTAAATATATATATATATATATATATATATATATATATATATATTATTTTGGATTTAAATTTTATTTTCGCTTTATTTGCTAGGGACTAGCAATAAGCTGGTTGGGGGGTGTGTTGAGTGTCAGAAAATGTATATTTATAAAGGAGAAAATCATCATTTTACACTTCGAGTTTTACTAACACCCTTACTTTTATGTATTTAACCTTCTTTTGATTTAATTCCGTGTGTTTTATTTTAATTAAGTATTTTATGTATTTTAGGGGTATCATGGTCATTTCACAATAAACGAGAGATCAGACGGCAAAACGGACATCACTTTTGAACTCAGGACGGTCGAAAACCTTAGGAGGAGCATAAAATGAAAAATGACACTGTTCACATAGACGGATCGATGACGTGGCATTGACCGATGATGTGGCATTGACTGATGAGGTGTCATGATCCTGTTGGTCTAAAATTCTTATGAATGTTGATGGTGACGTGGCAGCATATTAGTGGACCAAAACTTGCGCGTACGGTACATATATTACACAAGATTATTTTCAACCAAACCGCGTTACTGTTCAAAACCGGGTCAAACCGTGTTACTGTTCACCCGTGTGGTCAAACCGCATACTGTTGACTGATGACATGGCGCAATCCTAAGCGTCCAAACTGTTTTTAATCCAATGGCCATGATTTACTCAATGTATCTATAAAAAGGGGGCCTCCCCCCCTAATTTGATATCTTTGAATCCATTTTTGGACTCCATTTTCTGTAATTCCTTCTCCATCTTGTATTTTCTATGTATTTTAATAAATTTCTATTTTGCCCCTAGTTCAATTATGAGTAGCTAATTTTCTTTCAAGCTTGGGTTGAGGGTGAAGTCTCAACATGTGTCATGGGCTTTATTTGGTAAATTTATTTTCTCTTCCCCTCTCGTTTTTGTGGATGTTTTGACTTCTCGTCGACAAATAATAATAATCTTGTTTAGTACCGTCTTGGTTTCACCAGCTCCCTAATACAAGGTTATTATTATTTGGCACGATAAACCCTTAGCACCATATTGATTAGAGTGTGGTTCATGAGGAGTGGATTCCCCCCTCATGATTTAATTGGTATTAATAAAGAATATTTAGCCCATGATGCATGTTGATACGGATCCAGATACCTAAGTACGTCATTTTAATAGATTTCTATTCAATTTATTCTCGCCATTTAAATTCCAATTTTAGGATAATCCAAATAAGTTTTACCACAAATCCAACCACCCATTTAGAAAATTAATTCTACACACAATTAAAATCTACCTCCTCGTGGGATCGACACTCGTCACCATTAATTTATTCTACAATAGATTCGTGCACTTGCGAGTTCAATAAAATTTGCACAACAGAAGCTACCTTTAATTTTATGATAGTTGATAAAAGTTCTGGAATTTATTGAACCTGCCGTGTGGTTGTCCTTGTAAGTTATGGCATATACTAGTTAGTTTTACATATGCTTACAACATATTTGATTTCTCAATACTGACTTTTGTCCACTTCGACTTCTGCATTTGATTTTATAATTTAAGATCGACATCTACACATTTGATTCTACAGTTTGAGATCTGCATCTACATATTTGATTCTACAATTTGAGATCAGTATCTACATATCTGATTATACAATTTGAGATCTACATCTCCATATTTGATTTCACAATTTGATATCAGCATCTACATATCTGATTCTACAATTTGAGATCTAAGTCTACATTTTAGTTCTACAATTTGAGATCTACATCTACATATTTGATTCTACAATCTGAGTTCGACGTTTGCATATTTGATTCTACAATGTGAGATCTACATCTGCATATTTAATTCTACAATTTGATATTGGCATCTATATATCTGATTCTACAATTTGAGATCTATATCTACATATTTGATTTCACAATTTGAGATCGGCACCTACATATCTGATTCTACAATTTGAGATCTAAGTCTACATTCTAGTTCTACAATTTAAGATCTACATCTACATATTTGATTCTACAATCTGAGTTCGACGTATGCATATTTTATTTTACAATGTGAGATCTACATCTACATATTTAATTCTACAATTTGATATCCAAATCTGTATATTTGATTCTACAATTTGAGATCGGCATCTACATATCTGATTCTATAATTTAAGATCTACATCTCCATATTTAATTTCACAATTTGAGATCAGCATCTACATATCTGATTCTACAATTTGAGATCTAAGTCTACATTTTAGTTCTACAATTTGAGATCTACATCTACATATTTGATTCTACAATCTGAGTTCGACGTTTGCATATTTGATTCTACAATGTGAGATCTATATCTGCATATTTAATTCTACAATTTGAGATCCAAATCTGTATATTTGATTCTACAATTTGAGATCCAAATATGTATATTTGATTCTACAATTTGAGATCGGCATCTACATATCTAATTCTACAATTTGAGATCTATATCTACATATTTGATTTCACAATTTGTGATCGGTACCTACATATCTGATTATGCAATTTGAGATCTAAGTCTACATTCTTGTTCTACAATTTGAGATCTACATCTACATATTTGATTCTACAATCTGAGTTCGACGTTTGCATATTTGATTCTACAATGTGAGATCTACATCTACATATTTAATTCTACGATTTGAGATCCAAATCTGTATATTTGATTCTACAATTTGAGATCGGCATCTACATATCTGATTCTACAATTTGAGATCTATATCTACATATTTGATTTCACAATTTGAGATCGGCACCTACATATCTGATTCTGTAATTTGAGATCTAAGTCTACATTCTAGTTCTACAATTTGAGATCTACATCTACATATTTGATTCTACAATCTGAGTTCGACGTTTACATATTTGATCCTACAATGTGAGATCTACATCTACATATTTAATTATACAATTTGAGATCCAAATCTATATATTTGGTTTTACAATTTGAGATTTGCATTTACATATTTGGTTCTACATTTTGAGATTACATCTATATATTCGACATCTACATATTGAGATCGAGGTTGTCATTTTTTATCTTATCGGGGTCCATCTTAATTTAATTATTTGATAACTTCATTTAATTATTTGATCGAATCTTATTGAGAATGAAGTTGGAAATTTTGTGGAGTTCATTTTGGCCTTATTGAGGTCCAATTGACTTTGTTCTGCTTGCCTTATTGAGGTCTAGCTTGATAAATTGTTTTTGCCTTGTTGAGGTCCAACGTGAATAAATTGTAATCTTATTGAAATCGAGGTCGCTATCTTGACCTTATTGAAGTCTAATGTGAATAAATTATTTGATTCGATCTTATTGAGATCGAGGTCCTCATTTTTGGCCTTATTGAGATTGAAGTTGTCATCCAATCTTATTGAGATCAGCAGCGAGGTCATTTGATCTTATTGAGACCGTGGTTGTTGCCTGATTTTATTAAGATTGAGATATTGTTAAGTTGATTTTTTTTTTCTCTTTTTCTTTCATTATTCTTAAGTTTCCAAGACCAATCACAAGTTCTTGATCTTGAAAACTAGGGGACTTATGTTGGGTTCAGTTATTCTATGTGAGCCAACTACCCATGTTGAGAACATGAGCGACTTTTAAGGAGAATGAAAAAAGAATATTGATCTTCGATGGAGAGGGGGGGGGGGATTTCGGTTTTTTAGAATCTTTTTTTGTGTTATTTTGCTTGAGTTATTTCCCTTCTAGTCAACTATTAAATTTACTCATAATCTAACTTAAGGATCAAAGGGTTCTAGCTGGAACCCCCACCAGCGAGTCCTGACCGATTTCTGTGGTTTTCAGGTTGCAGACTTGAAGTTCAGATCAATATTCAAGCTTGATTCATACTAATTTCCCACCATAAACAAATTCAGCTATTGAGGTCATTTTTTGGCATCAACAGGTATAACTCTCTTTGACATTAATTTTTCCATTGTTGGCAAAATATCTAATAATGCTCACCAAAGAAAATATGTATCTATCGAGGAATATTTAACTTTTAAATAGCTTGCCAACTACATGAATCATCTCCTAAAGATATCCTAACTTCATATAATACTCCCCTTGCCTATCATAATGTCATAAAATTGTATCCTCACAAGGCTGATGTGGTAGTTTAATCTTTAAAATCTACTGAACATACATTGGCAAAAAAATGTTATCAAAGCATAGGTATATTCCAACAATTCCCATCTAAAATCAATTTACAACTACCGAATCAGGAGGTAAATTTAATGGGGAAATAAGCCTAAAAGTACTAGGACGTGGCAGCTAGTTATTATCAAAGATACCCAACATTTCTCCCACACCCTACTTTCCACTTAAGCCCCTTCATTAATAAGTCTCTGCCCTATATAATATTATGCTTAATATATGTGGATTACTCTCTAAATCTATCTTCAAAAAAGAAAAATTGTGAAAATAATGAGCCTTTAATGCATATATAACTAAAGAATCATCATATAGCAGCAGCTGCCACCCTTTCTTAGCCAACATTGCTTGATTAAAACATCTCAAATCCTCTAAACCAAGACAACTTTAGTTTTTTAGGGCGACTCATATGGTCCTAATGCAACCAATGAATCCTTAGTTACTGCCCTATTGTTCCCCAGTAGAAAATAATGAATTTTCTTTGTAATTCATCATAAACCCCCCATGGTAGACGGATAACACTTATTGCGTAGGCAAGTATTGCTTGGGTCACTGCTTTAATCAACACCTCTTTACCTCCTTTTGAAAAATACTATGAAGACCGCCCACTCAACTTCTTCATTAGATGGTGTTGGAGCTTATGAAAGAACTCATTTTTCTATCCTACCATAGCCGGCAACCTAAATATCACTCATAGGTAGGCATTATTGAAGGCTAAAATCTCAATTACCTCTCACGGACAGCAGCACATGCATTGGGAACAAAGTGCATTGAGGACTTTTCAAAATTAAAACACCATCTAGATACAATAGAATAAACAAAAAACACTCCTTTAAATTTAGGGAATAACTAGTAGCAGCTCTACAAAATATAAGACTGTCATCTGCAAAAAAAAAATAAAAAATAAAAATAAGACACCATCAACTCCTTTGTAAAATGCTTCCATGAATAAGATTTGTAGTCTTAATAGCATTAGTTGATGAAGAAAAAACTTTTGCATATAAGATAAATAAATAAGGAAACAATGAACATCTTCATCGCAAGCCCCTTTTGAGGATATACTATACCCCAAACCTCTTTATTAACCATAAAACAAAAGGTAGAATTAGTTGCATAAACTAAAATTTATCAAGCCCATCTCTCTGAAAATTTCAATCTAAGTATAACTCACTCTATAAAAACCAATTCAAACCTAATCCCATGTTTTCCTAATTTACAAGATCTCAATTTATACAAACACTCCTACCCAATATTACTTTATCAGTAGTAAGCCTGCTTGGAATAAATGCATTTGATAACAAGATATGACATCATGTAATATTACCTTTAATATATTTGCAAGCACTTGGGCTACAATCCTATATATGACGACATTACATATACTGATAGGCGTATAATCTAACACTTGTTATGGATCTATACTCTTCGGGATAGGAACAACAACTTTATAATTCAATGTAGACACATCCACCCATCATTTAAGACATAAAGACATAGAGAAATCACTTGCCCACCTACTACCCCTCAATGATCTTAAAAAAGACCAGGTGATAATCCATCAGGCCCAGGCGATTTTAATGGATACAATTGCATCACTGTGCATTTGATCTCTCATTAGTAAAAAGCATATTCAAATCATCATTGATAACATCAGTTATTCATAGACAAAGATGTTAAAGTGCCACTGTTTCTTGACTTAGGCTAGGACAAAAGGAGGTGAACAAATCAAAATAATAATTACAAAAAATATCTTCAATCCCATAAGAATCAATAACCCAGTTCCCCTCATTATCTATTAAAGCCTGAACAATATATTGTCTTCTCCTTCTGGATGCTCGAGCATGAAAAAAACATGGATTAACCATCTTATCCTTTATCGTTGTTTCCAGTACATCTCCTCATTATAGAGCAACCCATGAATCTTATTCTCAAACTCTTGTATCTTAAAAGCATTATCAAAATGACCATAATTCTATTTCAAACAACCCAATTTAATCACTAGTGAATCAACCTTTCTACACCAAATGCCAAATTCATGAGAACTCTAATTAGCTAATGCCAACACCATTCTTGGCACCTACTGACACCCTCTACTTCAAAATCCACACCTGATCAGTTTGCAAGCACTCATCACTTTGCCAACATATCCTTTCTAAAAAGTTTTATAATGAAATTCAGCCCCCTTATAAATTAATCTCGAACCTCAAGCAACACCCACCAATGATCAAAAGCCCAAGAAGTCAAATGCGAAGCAGATGAGAAGATATTCAAAGCTTGCCAACAATGAGAATATAAAAATCTATCTACCCTTTCTCCAATTAATTTTTTCAAGCCAAAATATCGATCAGACCACATAAAAAGATATCCAGAACAACCCATATCTATTGAATTATAGTCACAAGATGCCTGCCAAAAATCTGCCATGGCATCCAAACATTGAACTCGTCACCCAATTTTCTCATTCCTGTCTCAAGATGACCATAAATACCAGTGAACCACCAGGCACTAAGATAGTTCTTTATTCTTCTTAATAACAATATCAGTCTAATGAAGACAATATGAACGAACATTAACATCTAACTCATGTCAACACGTCAAAGCCAAACCACCCCTAGAGCTAGAGCGCCCAACAACTAAACAAGTTATATCCTAATTTCCTACGGTCATATTCCAACTTTGTGACCACTCTTTTAGTTTCACATAAAAAATACAATCTTAGGCCTCAACTTATGAGGATTTTGTGAAGTGTTTGGAATGTTAGATGATTCCCCAAACTCCCAACATTCCACACCATAATCTTCATGGCAATTGGTGGGGCTGCAATATAGTACTGTTGATTCATCAGTAAAAACTATACCATGATAATTAGCACCCATATTAGAACCCTTCTCCCCACTAACAGCACTAGCCAAAGATGAAGCTCCAGACCCACATGGCTCAACACACAAGTTTTGCCTCCCCCCCAACACCTGATCTAAGCCTTGTAATAATTGCTTTTTCCTCACCCCATACAAGTACATAAGGTAGAGGCGAGTGAGCCTAATGAGTAAGCTTCTTCAACTTTAAATGATTGTTTAGTTAAGAATTCACCATCTTAGAAGTTGAAGATTCCAGGAGAACAAAAGCATTCACCATGTTAAAAAGTTGGAAAATTTTGTTAACCATTGTAAGTTTTTCATGTAAAATTGATCTATTTATTTTCCTTTTAGATGGCAGCCCATAAAAAACATATTACGTCACTGATTGGGATTTTCTTATTACAAAAAACATTGTCAATAGTCCCAAATATATTTAGATTTAAGTCATGTGATACACCATGCCCTTATACTACATCAGTAACACTGTTAGAGTGCAGTTTTATACATAACCATCCTTGATTATTAGACCCCACAACACACCCTCCCTTGTCTGTAATATTAGCGCTTTCAAAATTTAAATCACTCACATTTTGAAACTCATCCAAAATTTTCACACCATTAATAACCGTATCCGGTTTCTTTGGTGTCATCAACGATGCATTCAACTCCTCACTGCCACCCTTAATATTATCCTTGACCATTAGTGGATTTTTTAGCCATTTGACGAAAGCACAACAATCATTTTAATCAAATTCCCAAACAAAAGAGTGGTGTAGGAGCCATCCTCTGCCCTTGCTAACACATGCACCTCACACTTATGAAATATATGTCTTAGCCTATCACAGTGAAAATAAAAATTTAACTGCTTCTCATATAGTACCAAACACACATTTAGGATCCAATGAATGGAATTTCACACGTAAACCCAATTTTAACAAATAAGAAATATCAAAAGTAACACAGACTTTTAGATATTTTCTCATACAATCACCAGATGATCTCCTATCTACTTTATCCATTGTTCCTTGTATACTATGTAGAAGTTCAACTATCTCTTTTGATACATACAATAAGGGCACGTTATAAATTTGCACGCAGAATACCACTTTGTTAGAACATTCCACAGTCAAATCACCATTACCTTGCAATGGAGTGAGAACAACCAATGTCCTATCAAAATGCCATGGTCCCAACAAAAGAACTCATCAGCGTTCTTGTTCAGAGGAAAAACGGAACAAGAATACATTCTTCTCTAAACATTTGATCTTAACTCCCTGAATGTTCTTCAAATCTAGGGGTGTCAAAAAAGCCTGTCCGGACCAGACCCGGCCCGGACTCGGGCAATTCGGTCCGGACAAAACTCGGACTGCATACACAAAAAAATCAGATTCGGGTTTGAAATTCTCAAACCCGGACATTTCCGGGCCCGGGTCCGAGCTCAACACCAAAAACCCGGAACCCGGACCCGGTTTCTTAATAAATTAAAAAAAGAAAATATAAATATATTATATATTATAAATATATAATTATGAATTTATGATATATTGAATGTTATTTAGATTTATTGTGTGATTATTGTGTTGTTGAATTTAATTTATTTATTTTATATAGATTGAATGAGTTTAGGTTAAAAATTGGATGAATTTAGGTATTAGAAAGTAGATTGAAATAATTTTTATTTATTATTTTGTGTAAAATTTTCATTTAGTATGTTATATATTTGTATTTGACTATTTTCTTTTTAATCAGTTTATGTGACTATTTTTAAAAAAAATTTGCATTGTTAGAGAAATGAAAGAAAAAATTGAAGAAAAAAAATTGAATTTATCACATGTGTGCTTAGAAACCCAGATCAAAAACCCGGACCCGTGGGGTGCCGGGCTTGAGCCAGGACTGCACCGGAAAAACTGGGTTTTAACCCGGGTCCGGTCTTGAGTTTCACTCATCTGATCCAGTCTCGAGCAATACCAAAACCCGGACCAGACTCAGATTTTGCCAAGCCTATTCAAATCACTGGAAAATTCTTAGTGAAGGCATCTTTGGAAATTACCTGCTTCGTTAATATCTTACTAATCAAGTAATTCATTGCCATTGCCTCCCTTCGCTTTTGGACAGCATCTGAGACAAAATCGTACTTGCCTTGTCACGCAAAGTTAAAGAGTCACAAAGTTTCGCTAATTCCATCGTACCCATCATATAGACCACCAATACCAATAATGGAAAATAGAGACAATATAGAAAACTTCACAAATTTAAAACAACAGACCTAAAAAACACTGACAAAGAACTAAACGGAAGAGTAATTAAGACACCACACCACTCCCTCATTACACCACTTTCACACTACTAACTATTGGAAGAAAGTAGAGAGTTCACAGTACACAAATATATAGAATAATAGAGTATTTAAAATAATTTTTAGAGCTCAAATAATCCTATCTCTAATATTATCATCCCAAAATTTTCATTGGAAAAAATAACATTACATAGTATACTTTAACAAATTTCTAAGATAATTTATTGTACAATATTTCATTCTCACCGATTAACTTAGTAACATACATCAAAGAGTGCATAATCATTCTTTTTTGAATAATTAAATGCTTATTCACATGCTACTTGGCGATAATTCATGTTTCTTTAGAAATATTTTTTTTATTTCAAAAACTATTAATTTTATTTATGTTACTTTTTAAAAAAATTATAATATTATTTATTCACTATCTCCCTTATTTTCCATAGCACTGTTTATAAACAAGAATTAATTAATTTATTGGAATATTTAAAGTGTAGCAAAAAAAAAAATTAAAACGGATCCTCCTGGATGGTTACAATAGCGGGGTAAAACAGACAATTCCGTAGGCCGCCCAAAATCCATCCATTACGGTATTTTGCTCGTATTATCATCATACGTATTAGCCACATGGCGCCCATAGAGAGATTCGACCACGTCAACTGTGATATGCCTACTCCACACTCTAAAAAAGAGAATATTTTCCTAACAATTACAAGAAGTCCGTTAAATAAAAATTGAAACAGACTCAAAAGTCAAAACCCCAAAAACCCATTTTTCATATTTTGGCTTCTGGCGCGCTTCTCATTTTGTCTCTCAGGTACTTTCTTTTTCTTTTATCTTTTTTTTTTCTGTTTAATCTTTTTGTTTGATCTAAATTCAATACGGGTGTCATAATTTGATCAGTATTATTCACGTTTCTTGTTTCAAAATTTGTCGTTTTCTTTGCATGTTTCTTAATTTGGTTAAAGGAACATGAATATTTCCTTTTAATTATATTTTCTGGGTTCTTTGAGCAGTCACAAGAACCCATCACTTGCACTTGGTAAAGTGGCATTCTTTTTCTTGTTCTTGTTCTTGTTCTTTTTTCTACTTTCTTTTTTTTTTCTGGGTAGCAGATGAATTAAATAACTGTCTGAGAAGTACTTGAAAACGTGCATTTGAATAAATTACATGGTTTGGGTTATTTCTTGGGGTCATATTTAGTTTTACCCTTGAGTTATATTAGGTCAAGAAAAATAACTTTTGTTGGTAAAAATTAGGTGGGTTTGATTTAAAGAGCTATTAGGACTTTTGTATGTACGCAAATGCCCTGATAAATTGGTTTGTTTCATGAGATGTGTGCTTGTACATTTTAGAATCATATGAATATATTTGGTTTGAGTGCTTGTTCATTGCATTTTATTCCAATTATTTTTTATTGACTTTATCCAAATCTTTGGTTCATATGAGAAATGAGATGCTCTTTTGGTTCTTCGCTTTTCTGTTGCTTTAATATTTGACAGGCTGGAGTGGATTCTTGTTTCATTCAAATTCTGTTGACTTTATTGTTAACATGTTATCTGTCTCTAGTAGGACTTGATTTCATTTTGAACTTGATCGTGCCTCTTTTCTTTAACTTGTTCATTTCCCATTGCAGGTTTTGCTTTCTGGTGTTGATTTAGATAAGGACTGATAATCGTTAAATTGATAAATGTTCTAGAGATGGAAGTTTCAGGGGCATTAGTTCAACATATTGATCGGGGAAATGGTATCTGTAGTTCGTCAAGCTCTTTAGGTTGTGCAGTTCTTGGTGACATCTGGATCTCTGAGGCTTTGAAGCCATACGGAGATCTAGCTGTACCAGATGTTGTGTGTAATGAGAAGTCAAGACGTGCTGGATCTTTCCAATCAGCTACTCTTGGTTTTAGTGATAAGCAGGTAAACAGCAAAGTGGATTCAATTACTGATGATCCGAAGTTCAAGAAACATGTTAGAAAGAAAAAGAAGAGCAACAAAAAGAGAACTTATTCAAGTAAAAAGATCTCCGATAAGATTGTTTCTATGGCAGGAGAAAGTAAATATGATGTTATTGATGCAAAGTCATCTTCTTCATCAATTATGGAGGATATACTCAATCCTGCTATAAACTGTGAAAAGGGCTTGGAGAAAAATACCCCACTGGTCAATTCAACTTCTCTATGTGAAATACAAGTGAAACTGTGTTCTGAAGATCTGAATATTCAAAACTGCAATAGTAGAACTTGCTGTAAAGTTCCAGATGAGAATAAGCAAGGGTGTGACGTCTGTAATAGTTCTCATGCTATCAGAGAAAGAAATGGATTTAAGAGCCATAACTTGGCATCTGAACTTGATGCTGTCAATAAGACTAGAAATCACCAACATATCATGACAGGGAAGGAAAATAGCCAATCAGTCTGGCGGAAGAAACAGAGGAATGTAAGGGAAACACAAACCAGTGAGGGTAACAAATTGCAACGCAATTATCTACAGGGAGATGCAAGTATGCTTCAGAAGAACCTTTTTGTCGAGCAGAACTCATTTTTTGGTAAAGGATTGCTTCCCACTCCAACAATTGAATCTTCTAGGAACATTAGTGTAGCAAATGCAGGAAATAAAAAGACAAAAACAGATGTGAGAATCCACCAGAAGGTGTTGGTTGAGTCCTCTCGATGGGTTGCTCATCAGAGATTAAATAGGAGACTTGATCGACATGTGTCCCAATTAAGTGAAGTAGCCACTTGTGAATTGGATGAATATGAAGAACATAAATTGAAAACAAAGGGATCCTTGAACCCTCAAAATTATTGCAGAAGCAAGAAAGGACTGGAATGCCAGGGGCACAATTTCTTGAGGCCTCATAACAAGTCTTGTTTATGTAAGAAAGAATTTTTAGAGGTGCCATTTGAACTGAACTGTTACAAGAATCCTTATTTGGCGCAGAGAACTTACAGTAGCCAGCATGGTTTTACCCATGGTGCATGCTGCCTGCATTCTTATTCTGATTTTCCTTCTCATGGGCAGCCAACTTGGGTATGCTCTCAACCATACGGTGGGGTGAAGATACCAGGGATGAGTTACGTATCAGCTAGATCATTTCATGCTTCCACAAAAAGTGAATCATGCATAAAATTTGAACAATTTAATGAAAACCAATTCATAAAAGATGTTACTTCTAGAATGAATGCAAAGAAGTGGGTTGCTGTTGGCACTAAGGGGTCAAGTATTTTAGAAAAAACTGGTTCTGCCGGCGTCTGTCATGTTTGTAATGGCGACTTGCCACTTTTACATGAAGTAGAGAAGGATGGCCGTTCGGGGGGAAATGTAATTGATCATCTTGCATCTGCCATGTTAAGCAAATTTAAAAGTACACACTTAATTGGTAGCAGCAGTTTGAATATAGTTGAAACTGAAGCTCCAAATTCTGACAGTCAGTGTACCACAACAGAAGTCCATCACATCAAGAGTGCTGAAATTAGAATGAAATATGTGCAAAATTTGAAAGATGTTCAACAGCTTATCGTTGGCTTAATGGTAACAGATCCTCTAAATGCTGCTTACAAAATGCAACTAGTATCTGAGGGTTTTGAGCTAGAAACAGGATGTCCACTTGCGGAGTTCGAAAGATTCCTCCACTCCGCTGCTCCTGCTATTGCCTCATTATATCAATGCGGAAAATGTTCTTTGTGTTTGGGTGATCAGTTGTCTGATAGCTCCTTGTGTAAGCACCAGATACCTAATACATCACTTTTTTCTGTTTGGAACTGGTACGAGGAGCCAGGGAATTATGGACTAAAAGTCAAAGTAGGGGATTCTCAGAAACTGAAAGGGCGGCTTACTGAATCAGCATCGTTTGATGCTCATTTTGTTCCTTATCTTTCAGCTGTTCAATTGTTTGGCTACTCATATCTATCTAATTCTTGTGGTACAAGTGAAGAGCGCTCTAACTCTGACATGTATATCAGAAATAGCTCAACAGCATTAGAGGGGAAAAATCTTTTGGCCCCAGAGCTGAAATTTGGCTCGATTGAAGAGAGTGTCAATTCATATAAAGCTTTCTGTCCTGAAGGCCACTCCCAGAGTTTCACTCCATCACCTGATCGCTCCAGTAATTGTGAACTTTTATTTGAATTTTTTGAAACTGAGAAACCTTGGCTGCGAAGGCCTCTTCATAATAAGTAAATTTCACCACTAGCCTTTATCTTTCGTTTGCTGTATTGAAAATTATAATCATCAGGCAGTAGCTAATTTAAAATGCTAGGTTGATATACAATCAATTATTTATAGTGGATGCTATTAGATCTATTTTTCTAAACTTGAGTCTGACATATTTCTCTCACATGGTATTTAATCTGTAGTCTATTCATTAACTTGAAGAAATTGCATCTTGGAGTATTTAAGATATTGCTGTAGGTTATTGTACCATGTGCATTGAGATTTCTGCTTTCTTACCTCAAAACTTACATTGCCATATTTACAGAATTCATAAAAGTCGTACATGAAAATGATGATTCTACAAGGTTGATTTGTAGTTCCGTTTCAACTTTTCTTGTGTGGTTTGCCCAACCATTGCCCTAGTTGAAGGTTTGACATGTTTTGTCCTCGTTGCTGTAGTTGTGTCTTCTTTTTATCTTCTTATCTTAATTCGTACTCAGTCATAGTCATCCATTTCCAATCACCGCTTATCATTTAGGCTTTTTTTCCTTGAACTCTTTCTTCTCATTCTGTTTACAATTCATTGAAACCCTCGTCATTTTTATTCGAAATGGGGTGTTAAGATGTATCTGGATTGGATCTTAACTAATTACTAATTGCAGAATTCTGGATCTTTTTGATGCTGAAGTTTCTTGTCTTCAAGTATTTGGTGACATATCAAAGTTGAAATCTTTGAAGCTGAATGATCTACATCCTGCATCCTGGTGAGAATCAGTCACCACATGGTGCTTTCATTTATTTACTTATTTTTTGGGGTGGGGGGAACCAATCCGTGACATTCTTATTACAACCTGAATAAATTGGTTTTAGGTTTTCAGTGGCTTGGTATCCTATATATCGAATTCCCGACGGGAAATTTGGTGCAGCTTTCTTGACTTATCATTCGCTAGGACATATGGTTATGAGAGATGTGCCAACTGATACCCTCAAAAAGAAAACACTCTGTGTTGTCTCCCCTGTAGTGGGATTGCTAAGCTACAAGGCACAGGTAAAGTTTAAGCTCTATATGTTCTACCTTTGTCATATATTGGTTTAGATTGCAATCTTCTGCCTATTTTGAGTGGTTCTGCTGCTACTATCCGACATGCATAGTATAGGTTCGTCCTTAATCAGTGGTTCAGGCAGTCAGGTATCCCAAGTCAAAACTGAATAAGCTTTGCCACCCGGACCTATGACTAAGAAGGAGCTTGTTGATTTTCATCGAATTCCCATGGAGATTTAAGTTTTACTAAACTTGACACATGTGCCACATAGATATCATAATCCTTGAAATTCATGTTTTGAACTTTGAATCACGACCATGATGTTTTTAAGAAATAAATAAACCAAATTGTGTTCAATGTCTGGGTATATGTAGAAGCAGTGGGTTGGAATTCTTATCAGGATATCTAAGACTATGAACCCAGTGGATTATAGAAATGAGCTATACATATATATATTTTAATAATTTCACTGATTTTGAGATAAGCTATAATTCCTCTCTGGATATTGATCAGAGCTGTGGTACAGCACTTCACAAGCTTTATACCTGCAGGCAGAAAGCTGGTTTGATCTCAAAGTACCTGAAGAATCCTCTTTCAAAGACTCTTCACTTTTTGGCCGTTCTGAAATTCTTCGGGAACAGCTCAGAATACTAGAGGAAAATGCGTCTCTTTTTGCTAGAGGTTGTGTTTGGACGGATGGCATCAAGGTAGTCAATCGACACAAAGACTACGAGTTTTTCAGTTCCCATAAATAATACTAAGCTGACCATATTCAGTATTATAATACGATTAGTACCCTCTTTTTCTTCAACCAATTACCATTGCAGATTTGGGTTACTTAGCATGTACAGATATTATAGGGGACATGTGGATGTATCATTTTGTAATGTGCTACTGCAGTCTCATTACTGCGTATAAGTTTTTGCGGTGCATTGGAAACAGAATAGAAACTGGAATATACAGAGGGGTTAGTTTCAGTTTTTTTCATTTAACTGCATTGAACTTTATCGAACTTTATCGAATATACAGAGGGGTTAGTTTCAGTTTTCTATCTATTTGTTTATCTTATCAATTCAGTTTGTCTATTTCGCTAATCATTCCAATCTTCTAGTCATTTTAATTAATTTGCAACGACTCTGAAGTATGAACTGGACTCTTTGTTTTACCATTGATGACAGTGAAATTCAACTTTAGATTACTCGTCCAACTGAAATGAAATTTCAAATGGTTGGTTCTGTTATGTTGTGTTCTGCATATAAACATATATTAAAATCATATATTAACAGGTAGATAAATTGTTATCATTCGATTGGACATTATTAACAGCTAGAAAATAAACAACTTGCAGACAGGAGATTTTGATAAACATTATGCTACGACATACGAAGTTCAAACCATATGAAACTAATATAGATTAATACCATATATGTATAGTAGACTATCTAGGATAATAGTACTCAAATAAGGGCAATAAATTCAAGACTATAGTCAAACAGAAATAACAAAACACCACCCAAATCCAAAAAACAGAAATAACAAATACTACTCAAATAAAAATGATTATCTTGGTAAGGACTTAGGAACTTGCTGATGATCCAGCGAACTTAGCTTGAGATGAAGCACCTGAAGTCTCAGATGACTCGGTGAAGAAGATTATATCCTCCTTGTTATCTGCGATTACTTTAAGGGATCTTGGAATTGGAGACTGAGTCACTTCCAAAACCCCCTCAAGTATTTGAACCACTTGACCCATTGATGGCCTATGAGTTTCATCATCTTGGATACACCAACAAGCAACTTTGCAAATCCTTGAAAGCTCTTCTACATCAGCACTACCCTCAAGACTTTTGTCTAAAAGGCTAAGCACATTGCCACCTTCACTCATTAGGCTTGCTGCCCAAGTTGGGAAGTATTTCATTTCTTCATCTTCAGAGTATACAGAGTTCCATTCAAAGTTTCTCCTTCCTGATACAATTTCAAAGAGCATCATTCCATAGCTGTAAACATCAGCTTTTGCTGTTATGGCCACTCCTGAAAGCCATTCTGGTGCGAGATACCCTCTTGTTCCTCTAATGGTCGTTAGGACTCTGCTGAATTCTCTCCCAACAAGCTTTGACATGCCAAAATCTGCCACTTTTGGACACCATTGAGCATCTAATAGAATGTTCTCTGGCTTTATGTCACAGTGTATGATGCAGTCTCTGCACTTCTCGTGGAGATAAGCCAATCCTCTGGCTGTCCCTAGTGCAATTTGGTATCTTGTTTTCCAATCAAGAACCTTTGAATTCTCTCTATGGAAGATGTGCGAATCTAGGGATCCATTTGGCATGTAATCATAGACCAATAATTTTTTTGTACCTTCAGAGCAGAATCCACGAAGCCTAACTAGATTGACATGTTGGATGTTCCCTATTGTGCTGACTTCTGCTCTGAATTGTTTCTCTCCTTGGCTGAAGCTGTGCAGCTTCTTCACAGCTATGACACTTGAATTAGGCAGCCTCCCTTTGAAAACAGAACCAAAACCTCCTCCCCCCAATTTTTCAGAGAAATTCTTTGTGGCTGTTAGCAAATCCTTGTATGCAAATGCCACCAACGAACCATCCTCCACTGATTTGCTTGTTTTCATTGTATTCTCTCTCTTCCTGAAATACATAAAAGCAAGAAGGCCTAATAGAGCTACAAATGCCACTGAACCCACGACAGCACCAATGACTATTCCCTTGTTATTACTGGAACTTGAAAACTCCGAAGCTGCAAGCTTGACATAAATAGTTTTCCCATTTGCGTCGCCAGGTGAAAGTTGATGCAGACTTAAGAGACTTCCGATCCATATTGAACAAGCATTGTCTTCATAAGCATAAGCAGTGCAAGAGCAGTTCCTCGAGCAGGTTGTTTCACATTCCTTGATACTCCCTACTGCCACAGATTGTGGATGTTTAGGCAATACCATGTGAGAATTTGCTAAAAACTTGTCACTCTTTCCATTTGTAACAACAGTATTTTCACACTGCAGTTGGGTTTTCCTCACACAGCCAGAAGAATAATCCTGCATCAAGTTCCAATTGTTCTCCCATTTTGGCCTAAAACCTGGCAGACAAGCACAGAAAGACTGGTTTCCCTCATTGCAGCTGCCAAATGCGCCACAATAAGCATAAACATCACAAGGTTGCCTTGGTTGCGACCAGAACTGAAACCAAGCCTTGCTAGACTCCAACCAAAACATAACCTCAATCTGCCCTGATGAATCAATAACAAAACGCATTGTCATAGAATTAGTAACAGAATAAACGAAATACCTCCCATTTTCATCCGAAATGTAGTTGAAGTCGACATATTGACGAGATATCATTTCCGGAACGTTGGCAAAATTTATTCCAGTCCAGACTCCACTATTCCAGTATTGTTCAGACCTATTCCACATTATGACATATTGATCCGATCCATCTGGGGCTAGCTCAAGCGAAAAGAGACCCGGTGCAGGATCCTCTTTATTCTTCCATGAGATGAGAAATTGGTTTACTTTTGCCCGTTTGTTTATTCCAAACTTCATTCCGGGAAGCCATGTATGAGTCGGATGATCAAAACTTTGCCATAAGGTTGAATTAGCTGAAGAATCTCTCAAAACAAGATTACCTTCATCTAGAACAACTGCTTCGATTGAAGCTGTTGTATTACTAGCGTTCAAACTTGTGGACCAGATGGGCTTTTTAGACTCATTTAAAAGAACTAAATTACCATCGGATATTCTTAACACTGAGGAGTTTTTATCGGGAACTGGTTTTTCTCTATTTGCCACCCAAACTATGGTTTGTTCTGGCAACTTTTTGTACCAAATGCCTATGTAGTAATTTGAAGAGTTACCTGGCTTGAAGAAGCCTAGTTCAAAGACCCCACCAGCAGAGACAATAGTTTGATCCCCAGAGAGAGATTGGTTTGCAGAGATGGAGTCACGAGCAGCAGAGGATAAATGATGTTTGAGAGTGAAGCATATGGAGAGAACACAGAGCACGAACCATACATTTTTCTTGACATCCATGGCTGCTGGAAAACTTCTGTGCAGACAAGATGTTGTTTATGAACAACAGATGGTCTATTTATCAAAGACATAAGGGAGAAATTGGAGGTGTGTGTGGCGGGCCTAAGCAGAAACAGTTAGTAATCACTGTCGTTGTGCTTATACTGTCAACCGTGTCACATAAATTTTTTCAGATGGACTATTTAAAAGTCTAACGTAAATTATGTGTTACGTAAGCCGTCAAAGCCATCCTTCAAGAAACGCCGTCAAAGCCATCCTTCAAGAAAAGACGGAAACTTGTTAGCCAATTGAAGTCGATAAAAAATACGGACAATTCAACAATGTTGGCCAGTTTATTCATATCTTGACCCATGTTATTTATTACAACGTCGCGTTTAAGTTTGTTTGTTTGATTGATTTCGCTGTTTTTCCCCTTCTTCTGGATAACTTCCAAGTTCCAAGTTCCCCTTCTTCTGGATAACTGTCATTTCAATACCTAATTTTGACAATTGAAGTGATTAGGTGAAGCCAATAGTCAATGCAGGGGAGCATAGATCAATCAGAGTTCATTAGAGAGAACAGCGAGGCAAAAGGCTTTTGATTCTTAAAATTGCTTTGGCAGGTTGCATTATTATTATACACTACGAAGCAAGGCTTCTATCCAAATATGCATACAGGTTGTTACAAGTGAAATAAGCCAAATACATATTCTTAAAACACAAATGTGAAAATATTTTCTTCACACCGATTTAAGAACTTCTTGATGATGTGGTGCTCTTTGCTTGAGATGAAGCTGTTGAATTGTTGCTCTTTGATTAAAAAAACTCTGAGATGACGATGATTTAGTGAAGAAGACTACGTGCTCATGGTTGTCGATCATTACTTGGAGAGCTCTGGGAATTGGAGGCAGTGCCACGTCCAAAACTCCCTCAAGAATTTGAACTACTTGACACATTGATGGCCTGTGAGTCTCATCATCTTGGATGCACTAACAAGCCACTTTGCAAAGTCTTGCAAGCTCTTCTTCGTCAGCGTTGCCCTCCAGTCTTGGGTCTAAGAGGCTAACGAGATTGCTGCCTTCAACTATTCGTTTAGCAGCCCAAGATGGGAAGAACTTCACTTTACCATCTTCAGATTCCTGCGAGCTCCTCCTTCCTGATACAAATTCAAACAGCATCATTCCGTAGCTGTAGACATCCGTTTTGGCTGTTATGGCCACTCCTGAAATCCATTCAGGTGCAAGGTAACCTCTTGTTCCTCTCATGGTTGTTAGGACACGGCTGAACTCCCTCCCAACAAGCTTTGCCAGCCCAAAATCGGACACTTTGGGACAAAATTCAGCATCTAACAGAATGTTCTCTGGCGTTATGTCACAGTGTATGATGCAGTCTCTGCACTTCTCATGGAGATAAGCCAAACCTCTGGCTGTCCCCATTGAATTTTGGTATCTTGTCTTCCAATCATGAAAGTCTGAATCTTTTTCAGTGAAGAGATGAGAGTCTAAAGAACCGTTTGGCATGAAATCGTAGACCAACAACCTACTAGTTCAGAGCAGAAACCCAGAAGCCGAACCAGATTGACATGTTGGATATTCCCTATGGTACTGACTTCAGTCCGAAATTGCTTCTCTCCTTGGCTCCAGCTTTCAATCTTCTTCACAGCTGTGAGATTTGAATTCGGAAACACCCCTTTGAAAACTGAACCAAAACCTCCTCCCCCCAGCTTTTCAGAGAAATTCTTTGTGGCAGTTTGCAAATCCTTGTATGCAAATGCCACCAAAGAACCCTCCAAAGTTTCGGTTGTTACAGTTGCTGTCTTTCTCCTTCTCAAGTACACAAGCATGATCAGGCAAATAAGAGCTACGACAGCCACTGAGCCCACAACACTGCCAATGACTACTCCCTTGTTGTTCTTGGGACTCTCGAACTCAGAAGCTGCAAGCTTGATGTAAATGGTATCTCTACCTCCTTGTAGCTGTTGCAGACCCACGAACTTCCTACCCAAATCGAGCAAGCGTTGTCTTTGTAAGCATAAGCAGTGCAAGAGCAGTTGTTCAAGCAGTGTGTTTCACATTCCCTGATACCCCCTACTGCCACAGATTGTGGATGTTTAGGCAATTTCATGTTACTGTACTGGAAAAATTGGTCGCTTTTTCCATTGGCAGGACTATTATTTTCACACTGCAGCGGGGTTTTCCTCACACAACCACCAGAATAATCTTCCAAATTCCAGTCACTCACCGATTTTTGTTGAAAACCTTTCAAACAAGAACAAAAACGCTCAGTTTGCTCATTGCAGGTGCTTAATTGACCACAAAAAGCATAAACATCGCATTGCTGTCTTGGTTGGGACCAAAATAGAAACCAAGAGTTGGTAGGCAACCAATTCATCTGCTTAACCTGTCCTGAAACATCCATAATGAATCGAGATGTATAAGTGCTATCTTTCACACTTATGAAAGATAGCACTTTACAATTCATTGAAACCCTCATCATTTTTATTTGAAATGGGGTGTTAAGATGTATCTGGATTGGATCTTAACTAATTACTAATTGCAGAATTCTGGATCTTTTTGATGCTGAAGTTTCTTGTCTTCAAGTATTTGGTGACATATCAAAGTTGAAATCTTTGAAGCTGAATGATCTACATCCTGCATCCTGGTGAGAATCAGTCACCACATGGTGCTTTCATTTATTTACTTATTTTTTGGGGTGGGGGGAACCAATCCGTGACATTCTTATTACAACCTGAATAAATTGGTTTTAGGTTTTCAGTGGCTTGGTATCCCATATATCGAATTCCCGACGGGAAATTTGGTGCAGCTTTCTTGACTTATCATTCGCTAGGACATATGGTTATGAGAGATGTGCCAACTGATACCCTCAAAAAGAAAACACTCTGTGTTGTCTCCCCTGTAGTGGGATTGCTAAGCTACAAGGCACAGGTAAAGTTTAAGCTCTATATGTTCTACCTTTGTCATATATTGGTTTAGATTGCAATCTTCTGCCTATTTTGAGTGGTTCTGCTGCTACTATCCGACATGCATAGTATAGGTTCGTCCTTAATCAGTGGTTCAGGCAGTCAGGTATCCAAAGTCAAAACTGAATAAGCTTTGCCACCCGGACCTATGACTAAGAAGGAGCTTGTTGATTTTCATCGAATTCCCATGGAGATTTAAGTTTTACTAAACTTGGCACACGTGCCACATAGATATCATAATCCTTGAAATTCATGTTTTGAACTTTGAATCACGACCATGATGTTGTTAAGAAATAAATAAACCAAATTGTGTTCAATGTCTGGGTATATGTAGAAGCAGTGGGTTGGAATTCTTATCAGGATATCTAAGACTATGAACCCAGTGGATTATAGAAATGAGCTATACATATATATATTTTAATAATTTCACTGATTTTGAGATAAGCTATAATTCTTCTCTGGGTATTGATCAGAGCTGTGGTACAGCACTTCACAAGCTTTATACCTGCAGGCAGAAAGCTGGTTTGATCTCAAAGTACCTGAAGAATCCTCTTTCAAAGACTCTTCACTTTTTGACCGTTCTGAAATTCTTCGGGAACAGCTCAGAATACTAGAGGAAAATGCGTCTCTTTTGGCTAGAGGTTGTGTTTGGACGGATGGCATCAAGGTAGTCAATCGACACAAAGACTACGAGTTTTTCAGTTCCCATAAATAATACTAAGCTGACCATATTCAGTATTATAATACGATTAGTACCCTCTTTTTCTTCAACCAATTACCATTGCAGATTTGGGTTACTTAGCATGTACAGATATTATAGGGGACATGTGGATGTATCATTTTGTAATGTGCTACTGCAGTCTCATTACTGCGTATAAGTTTTTGCGGTGCATTGGAAACAGAATAGAAACTGGAATATACAGAGGGGTTAGTTTCAGTTTTTTTCATTTAACTGCATTGAACTTTATCGAACATAACTCGTCAAGATTTTGCTTCTTTGTACATTCTTGGCCCAAATGAAATTGGTGCTGCAATACACTGCAACAAATTCGGATGTTTTCAGTACATTGTTTTATTTTTATTCTATCTCTTTGTTTATCTTATCAATTCAGTTTGTCTATTTCGCTATTCATTCCAATCTTCTAGTCATTTTAATTAATTTGCAACGACTATGAAGTATGAACTGGACTCTTTGTTTTACCATTGATGACAGTGAAATTCAACTTTAGATTACTCGTCCGACTGAAATGAAATTTCAAATGGTTGGTTCTGTTATGTTGTGTTCTGCATATCAACATATATTAAAATCATATATTAACAGGTAGATAAATTGTTATCATTCGAGCGGACATTATTAACAGTTAGAAAATAAACAACCTGCAGACACGAGATTTTGATAAACATTATGCTACGACATTCGAAGACAACCATATATGTATAGTAGACTATCTAGGATAATAGTACTCAAATAAGGGCAATAAATTCAAGACTATAGTCAAACAGAAATAACAAAACACCACCCAAATCCAAAAAACAGAAATAACAAGTACTGAAATAAAATTGATTATCTTGGTAAGGATTTAGGAACTTGCTGACGATCCAGCGAACTTAGCTTGAGATGAAGCAGCTGAAGTCTCAGATGACTCGGTGAAGAAGATTATATCCTCCTTGTTATCTGCGATTACTTTAAGGGATCTTGGAATTGGAGACTGAGTCACTTCCAAAACCCCCTCAAGTATTTGAACCACTTGACCCATTGATGGCCTATGAGTTTCATCATCTTGGATACACCAGCAAGCAACTTTGCAAATCCTTGAAAGCTCTTCTACATCAGCACTACCCTCAAGACTTTTGTCTAAAAGGCTAAGCACATTGCCACCTTCGCTCATTAGGCTTGCTGCCCAAGTTGGGAAGTAATTCATTTCTTCATCTTCAGAGTATTCAGCGTTCCATTCAAAGTTTCTCCTTCCTGATACAATTTCAAGGAGCATCATTCCAAAGCTGTAAACATCAGCTTTTGCTGTTATGGCCACTCCTGAAAGCCATTCTGGTGCGAGATACCCTCTTGTTCCTCTAATGGTCGTTAGGACTCTGCTGAATTCTCTCCCAACAAGCTTTGACATGCCAAAATCTGCCACTTTTGGACACCATTGAGCATCTAATAGAATGTTCTCTGGCTTTATGTCACAGTGTATGATGCAGTCTCTGCACTTCTCGTGGAGATAAGCTAACCCTCTGGCTGTCCCTAGTGCAATTTGGTATCTTGTCTTCCAATCAAGAACCTTTGAATCCTCTCTATGGAAGATGTGCGAATCTAGGGATCCATTTGGCATGTAATCATAGACCAATAATTTTTTGGTACCTTCAGAGCAGAATCCACGAAGCCTAACTAGATTGACATGTTGGATGTTCCCTATTGTGCTGACTTCTGCTCTGAATTGTTTCTCTCCTTGGCTGAAGCTCTGCAGCTTCTTCACAGCTATGACACTTGAATTAGGCAGCCTCCCTTTGAAAACAGAACCAAAACCTCCTCCCCCCAACTTTTCAGAGAAATTCTTTGTGGCTGTTAGCAAATCCTTGTATGCAAATGCCACCACTGAACCATCCTCCACTGATTTGCTTGTTTTCATTGTATTCTCTCTCTTCCTGAAATACATAAAAGCAAGAAGGCCTAATAGAGCTACAAATGCCACTGAACCCACGACAGCACCAATGACTATTCCCTTGTTATTACTGGAACTTGAAAACTCCGAAGCTGCAAGCTTGACATAAATAGTTTTCCCATTTGCGTCACCTGGTGAAAGTTGATGCAGACTCAAGAGACTTCCAATCCATATTGAACAAGCATTGTCTTCATAAGCATAAGCAGTGCAAGAGCAGTTCCTCGAGCAGGTTGTTTCACACTCCTTGATACTCCCTACTGCCACAGATTGTGGATGTTTAGGCAATACCATGTGAGAATTTGCTAAAAACTTGTCACTCTTTCCATTTGTAACAACAGTATTTTCACACTGCAGTTGGGTTTTCCTCACACAGCCAGAAGAATAATCCTGCATCAAGTTCCAATTGTTCTTGTTTGGGAGAAATACGTCGACAAGACCAGGCATGGTGAGCAGATATCTGATGGCAGAGTTCTGCGAACCGGTGTGTTCCGTAAAAGCCTGGTGCGCGGGGGAACAGGAGCAGAAGTATCCTGCTCGTCCACGAGCACGTCATCCGCGAGGCCAATTTCCTGTAAGAGGCATAAGGCCATTCCGGCTAGAGGTCGAGAGGCGAGGAGACCCGGTCGACGGCAGTTGGCTAGACATGCTCCCCAGCCCGAGAATCTAGGCACGACAGCCACGCTTTCCCCAGAACCGTGGCGTAACACGCAAGATCTCACAGAACCACGACAGCCACGCTTTCCCCAGAACCGTGGCGTAACACGCAAGATCTCACAGAACCACGACAGCCACGCTTTCCCCAGAACCGTGGCGTAACACGCAAGATCTCACAGAACCATGACAGCCACGCTTTCCCCAGAACCGTGGCGTAACACGCAAGATCCCACGTTTGCCCATAACGCAGCAGTCAGAGTCCCATACCGTCTCGAAAAAAGTGGAAAACTGGGATTCAAGGGAAGCCTATAAAAAGGTAGCCAACGAAGGTAAAAGGGTTAGCATTTTTGAGATTAGAAAAGAAATTAAAAAAGAAGAGAAAACCACGAAAAAGCTATAAGATCTGTGGCAAGCGTTCCCCGAACCTTCATATCTGACTTGAGCGTCGGAGGGTTTGCGCCGGGAAAACAACCGGCGTACTCTGACTTGTCTGTGTGCGCAGGAACCTCTGGAGAAGAAGCCTCACGAGGAGACCTCCTGGTCGTGAAGAAGTTGATCGGGCAGAGATCCTGGTCGTAGAACGAGGAGAACCAGAATCCCGCATCAACATTTTGGCGCCGTCTGTGGGGACAGAGCGAAAAGCTTCTGTTGATAGCAAGAAGAGGGGTGAAGCAAGCGAAAAGCGATGGAGACATGAGGAAGTAGTGCACAAGGGGGTGATAGGAGGCTTAACGATTCCGTGACGCTGAGGGAGATAGTCAGTGAAGCACGGGAGAAAGTCATGTTCGACCGGATGGAACGGATGGAAAAGCAGATGGAGACCTTGACAACCATCCTGCATGAGCTGCGAAGCGAGCGAAGGGTAACCTAAGAGGGAAGGGTGAGAGGCGGTGGAGTGGCACCAGGTCCCGACAGTGCGGGGAGAAGTCAAACCACCGGGAGATTTGGTGGTGAGAGGGGTAACGTACCTCTGCAGGGAGAATTTCATAGAGAAAGAGAGCAGTCCCCGGCAAGACAGACTGGTGACGAGGACGACGGGGTGGTGAATGCGGAGGAAACAGAGTTGAGGCAACACTTGCATGATGTAGAGCAAGAGCGGGATCAAGTTGCAGCACGTGACCCTGGTCGTGCAGTGCAGCTGGAGGAGGAAGTGCGCAGACTAGCGCAGATAATTGACGACATGCAAGGAAGGAACAGAACCCCTGGTTGGAGGATAATGCTGGACGGAGAATCACCGCTCACAGCAGAGATCATGAGGGCAGTTATTCCGAGAGATTTCCGCCTCCCAGACCTCAGATACTCGGGAAGAACTGATCCGCTGGTGCACATAGAGCGCTTCAACGACATAATTGGGGTACAAGGATTATCTCAATCCCAAAGGTGCAGGGTGTTCCCACTCTCCCTTGAGGGACGTGCACGAGAATGGTACATGAAACTTCCTCGAGGTAGCATTAAAACCTTCGAGCAGATGTGCCAGGAATTCACGGAGCAGTTTAGTGGGGCAATGGCACCGGAAGATGACATGATGGAGCTGAAAAGCATGAAACAGGGGGAGCAAGAAACCCTTCGGGAATTCATCAAGAGGTTTCATCGGGCTGTTCTCGACTTGGGAGCCTTCAACCACCCTCAGGCGTTAAGGGGATTGAAGGAAGGGGTGAAGATAGGAAGGCTGTGGTACAATTTGAGAAGCCCAGCTATTCAAACGTATGCAGCCGCATACGAACAGGCTAAGAGAGACATGGAGATTGAAGAGGAGAAGGCTGCACGGATTAAGACCGACCAGTTAGAAGGGTTGGGGAGGAAAGAGAAGAAAGCATTACCGGGGAATGGGCCGATCAGGAGGAGGGACCAGCAGGCCTCCGGTAGTGGAGCAGGAGGTCGGGTAACTGCTTACCAGCCTCATCAGAGGCCACCACAGTATCAGCGCAGCAGGGCGCAACCTCCTCGTTCCCCAGCTAGGGAGCCTTGGAGAAGGCATGAGTCTGCATCTGGTGGTCTTCCCCACGGTAGCAGAGCGAGCAGACCAGAAGTACTTCCACCGCCCCCAACTCAGAGCGGGGCAAACAGAGAAAGAGCAGTGCACCTGATCGACCAGAATCCGGACTATGGGCGGTACACTTCCTTGAAGATGTCCCTGGATGAAGTGTACGAGGCCATAAAGGATCGAGGGCTGCTGCACCTCCCTACACCAATAACAAAGCTACCCAACAGGAGGGATAGAGGACGTTATTGTAAGTTCCATGGCACTCATGGCCATACCACAACAGAGTGTAGAGATCTCAAGACCCAGGTCGAAGATTTGGTGAGAAATCGGTACCTGGACGAGTTTATAGATGGGACCTTCCCGATGGTGGCCACAACAGGTGAAGGGGAGCAGAGTGGTAGAAACTTGAGGCGCGAGCAGCCCGCAGTAAGGGTGATAGCTGGGGGCCCAACGTTGGCCGGAGATTCCAACAGATCGAGAAAAAATTATGCTAGGTACGCCATGACCAGTAAAGAGGTACTCTTCAACACCCCAACAGCCAAACGAGCAAGGGTCAGGCAAGTGCCAATCATGTGGACGGATGAGGATGAGGAAGGGATTCTATACCCCCACGAGGATGCTTTAGTCATCAAGGCTACTGTCGCTAGCAAGAAGTTTGACCAGATACTGATTGATATAGGGAGCTCAGTTGATGTGTTATTTAAGTCAACCCTGGAAGAGATGGGAATAGCCGACCGGAAGTTGGAATACACCAATACCTCCTTGAAGGGGTTCGGAGGAGGGAAGCTGGTCCCTCTGGGCGTGGTCGAGCTGCCTATCACAATTGGGAGCTCCCCGACAGAAAGAACAATGATACTGGACTTTGTCGTAGTGGATGAAGAAAGTCCTTACCAGATGATCCTAGGTCGGCCATTTTTAAGGATGAGCAAAGCGGTGTTGTCCAACCATTATCTGGCTCTGAAGTACCGGGTGAATGGGGTAGTAGGAGTGGTACGAGGAGACCAGAGGATCGCAAGAAACTGCTACTCCTCGGCAGCAAGGGAAGCACTGCAGATAACATCCCTCGATACCCGAGTGGAAAACAAGAAGGGCAGACAAGAACCTGTAGAGGATCTGGAAACAGTAAGCCTGGGACCAGAGAACCCGGGAAAGACGATCAGAATCGGGTCGAGACTTAAGGGAGAGCAAAAGCAGGAGTTGGTGAAATGCTTACAGGCTCATGCTGATGTATTTGCTTGGACACATGAAGACATGCCAGGGATTGACCCTGAGGTAGCATGTCATAAGCTGGCAGTAAAGAAAGGTGCTCGGGCAGTAAGGCAGAAGAGGAGGTGCTTCAACCAGGAGAGGTATGAGGCTATAAATGGCGAGGTAGAGAAGCTCTTGAGAGCAGGGTTCATTCGGGAAGTCAGTTACCCTGAGTGGATATCGAATGTGGTGTTGGTAAAGAAGGCAAACGACAAGTGGAGGATGTGTGTGGATTTCACAGACCTCAATAAGGCGTGCCCAAAAGACAGCTTCCCTTTACCAAAGATCGATCAGCTAGTAGATTCAACGGCTGGACATGGTCTGCTTAGCTTCATGGACGCGTTCTCGGGATACAACCAGATCCCCATGTACGAGCAGGATGAGGAGAGCACAGCTTTCATCACTAACCAAGGTTTGTTCTGTTACAGGGTAATGCCATTCGGTCTCAAAAATGCTGGGGCCACCTATCAAAGGCTGGTGAACAAAGTCTTTAAGCCGTTGATTGGGAAAACCATGGAGGTGTACGTGGATGACATGATCACCAAGTCCAAAATCCCGAAGGAACATGTCAGACTCCTCGAGGAGACATTCGAGCTTTTGAGGAAGTATAAGATGAAGCTCAACCCGGAGAAGTGTGCTTTTGGGGTCGAGTCAAGGAAATTCCTTGGATTCATGGTGAGCCATAGGGGGATTGAAGCAAATCCCGAGAAAATCCAGGCGATTGTGCAAATGACGTCTCCTCGTAACCTGAAGGAGATGCAGACCCTCACGGGGAGGTTGGCGGCGTTGAGCAGATTCATATCCAAGGCTACAGATAAGTGTCAGCCATTCTTTCAAGTGATAAGGAGGGGAAAGAAAACAGAATAGACCCCAGAATGCGAGGAAGCCTTCCGGAACTTGAAGCAATACTTGCAGCAAGCTCCGCTGCTGTCCACACCGAGGGATAGGGACAAGTTGTATCTGTATTTGGCGGTATCGGATCGGGCCGCCAGTTCCGTTCTGGTGAGAGAGGAAGAAGGAGTTCAGTATCCGATATACTACACCAGCAAGGCCCTGCTCGACGCTGAGACCAGATACCCACCGTTGGAGAAATGGGCACTTGCCCTTGTGGTTGCTGCTCGGAAGTTGAGGCCATATTTTCAAGCATTCCCGGTCTCGGTAATAACAAACCAGCCATTGCGTCAAACTCTGCACAAGCCAGATGCCTCTGGTCGGCTCGTCAAGTGGGCTGTAGAGCTGAGCGAGTTCGACATAGACTATAAACCTCGCGCAGCGATAAAAGCCCAGGCAATGGCCGATTTCGTAGCTGAATTCACAGAGCCCGAAGTATGCTTAGCTCAACAAGATGCAGTTATAGGCAATGACGAAACTCAAGTATGGCAGATGTCTGTGGATGGGTCATCAGGGGAGCGGGGTTCAGGAGCTGGGATTGTTTTGGAAGGCCCAGAGGGGGAGGAGATCTCTTATGCTGTAAAGTTGGAATTTGCAGCCACGAATAACCAGGCAAAGTACGAAGCCTTGATAGCAGGTCTGGAATTGGCTAAGGCCGTGAAAGCAGACAGAGTTAAGATTAGAACTGATTCCCAGCTGGTTGCGAATCATGTCAGTGAAAGATTCCAACCAAGAGAGGAGAAGATGGAGCAGTACCTGAAGATAGTCAGGCAGATGATGGGGAAGTTCGAAGCAGTGGAGGTGATACAAATCCCCAGGGAGCAGAATAGTCGAGCTGACATTTTGGCTAGGATGGCAGCAGTAGCCGACCCAAAAATGCCAAAGTCGGTCCCTCTGGAGGCGAAGTCCAGCCCAAGTATCGATCAGAATTTGGGGGTGTTGCGGATAGAACAAAAATGCTCGTGGAGGGACCCGATAGTTTCATACCTCAGAGACGGGGTATTACCACCGGATAAGCTGCGAGCTCGCAAGATTAGAGCCCAGGCCTCGAGATACACGATGATTGATGGGGTACTGTATCGGCGAGGATATACACTACCGTTCCTTCGGTGTTTGGATGAGGACGACGCGGATTACGTACTGAGGGAAGTACATGAAGGAATTTGCGGAAATCATTCTGGCGGGAGGTCCCTGGCCCACAAGGTTCTAAGGCAGGGATATTTCTGGCCAACAATGCACCAGGATACGCAAGAGAAGACCAGAAGTTGTGTAAGCTGCCAGAGTTTTGCAAATTTCTCTAACCAACCACCAGAGAAGCTCACCTCCATGACCTCCCCCTGGCCATTTGCTCAATGGGGAATTGATCTGATCGGCCCATTGCCAAAGGCACGAGGAGCAGCAACACATGCAATAGTTGCTATAGATTACTTCACGAAGTGGATAGAGGTAGAAGCCCTTAGCAGGATCACAGAGAAGAAAACAACAGACTTCGTGTGGAGGAACCTGGTCTGTCGATACGGGATCCCTTATGCCTTGGTAACGGATAATGGCAGGCAGTTCGATAATCACAGCTTCAGGGATTTCTGCCAGAACCTCGGGATAGAGCTGAAGTATTGCTCGCCTGCTCACCCTCAATCGAATGGACAAGTAGAAGCAGCCAACAAGACCATCAAGAGGCTTTTGAAAACCAGGCTTGGAGCAAAAAAGGGTGCGTGGGTTGACGAGCTGTCAGGTGTGCTATGGGCATACAGAACAACCCACAAAACCGCAACTGGGGAGACACCGTTCGCTTTGGCTTTTGGACATGAAGCGGTCGTGCCGGCTGAGATAGGAACGACCACACACCGGACAAATCATTTCAACGAGCAGGAGAACGACGAGCAGATATGTTTGAATCTTGATCTGCTAACGGAAAGGAGGGAGCAAGCAGCCGAGCGATCAGTCATTTACCAACAGAGGGTTGCTCGGTATTATAACCAGAAGGTGAACGTACGGCAATTCAGGGTCGGAGACTGGGTACTGAGAAGAGTGAATCAGAGCACCAAAGATTCGACTCAAGGAGTGCTGGGACCGAATTGGGAAGGGCCATATAGAGTCAAGCAGATAGCGGGACCCGGAGCTTACAAGCTGGTTCGCACGGACGGCCACGAGGTGAAACGCCCATGGAACGCAGCACACCTCCGAAAATACTTCCAGTAAGACTTGTTCACATTTGAAAGCTATTTTTGCTCATGTACATTACCGTTTATCTTTCACACTTTATGTCCAAGCAATTTCATGTAAGTCGAATCCTGCCATTAATGGAACGTCGAGGAATTTCTTTCGCTTGAAACCGAGAAAATTCCCAAGGCATGCAAAGGCTCGACAAAGTCTCAAAGCCTGTCTTATGGCGAGACAGAAGCCAAGCATGCCAGGATCTGCTCGGCCACGAGAAGGCTAGCAGAATCCCAAGCTTTGAAGAAATTATCCAAGGCATGCAAAGGCTCGACAAAGTCTCAAAGCCTGTCTTATGGCGAGACAGAAGCCAGGCATGCCAGGATCTGCTCGGCCACGAGAAGGCGAGCAGAATCCCAATCCTCGAAGAATCCAAGGCATGCAAAGGCTCGACAAAGTCTCAAAGCCTGTCTTATGGCGAGACAGAAGCCAGGCATGCCAGGATCTGCTCGGCCACGAGAAGGCGAGCAGAATCCCAATCCTCGAAGAATCCAAGGCATGCAAAGGCTCGACAAAGTCTCAAAGCCTGTCTTATGGCGAGACAGAAGCCAAGCATGCCAGGATCTGCTCGGCCACGAGAAGGCTAGCAGAATCCCAAGCTTTGAAGAAATTATCCAAGGCATGCAAAGGCTCGACAAAGTCTCAAAGCCTGCCTTATGGCGAGACAGAAGCCAAGCATGCCAGGATCTGCTCGGCCACGAGAAGGCGAGCAGAATCCCAATCCTCGAAGAATCCAAGGCATGCAAAGGCTCGAAAAAGTCTCAAAGCCTGTTTTATGGCGAGGCAGAAGCCAAGCATGCCAGGATCTGCTCGACCATGAGAAGGCGAGCAGACTCCAAAGCATTCGAAGAAATGCCCAAGGCATGCAAAGGCTCGACAAAGTCTCAAAGCCTGTTTTATGGCGAGGCAGAAGCCAAGCATGCCAGGATCTGCTCGACCACTAGAAGGCGAGCAGACTCCAAAGCATTCGAAGAAATGCCTAAGGCATGCAAAGACTCACCAAGTCTCAAAGCCTGTTTTATGGTGAGACAGAAGCCAAGCGTGCCAGGATCTGCTCGACCGCGCGAAGGCGAGCCGAATCCCAGGCATTGAAGAATCTCCAAAGGCATGTGGCAAAACCATGAGCCAAGCCGGAACCTGCTCGTCCAGACAAAGACGAGCAGATTCTCAACCGAAAATTAATTCATAATTACAACACAAGAAAGTAATCAAAAACCATTTTTATTAATTTGTTAATAATTAACAAAGGGGATAATCTTCATGAACATTGTTCATTACAATACAAGAAATATATCAAGAAGATGGTGGATCAGTAAGCCCGGCAGCATCGGTTGGCTGGACCTCCTCAGGTGCAGGAGGGGTATCACCAGTTGCGTCCGGGGGGGCGCTCGCCTCGCCAACATCAGCAGGGACTGCACGAGGAGGAGAGTCTTCCTCCTCAATCACGATCGGCTCTACCCCATCGGCATCTTCCTTGGCCGCCTCCTCGTCCATATGTTGAGCAACACCAGCTGCAAGGTCATCCATCTTCAGATCAGGGTGTTGCTTCCCGAGGACGGCCATGATGCAACGATAGGAATGCCGAAGTCCCTGGTCGTACTGGTTGTCAGCCTCCCTCCCCAAGTTCTCGACCTGAGCTCGGTGGGAGTCGCGGAGAGATTCAAGCTGAGCCTCATACATAGCCTTCTGCCTTTGCAGATCCTCCTTGACCTTGGTAAGCTCCTCCTCGAGGGAAATGGCTTTTGCTTGAGCAAGTGATTCTTGCTCTATCAGCTTCAGATTCTCGAGATTCAGCTCCCCTGCTTTCTTCTCGGCAACGTCAGCTCTGGTCGTCGCCGATTGAATATCCTCCTTCATCTTCCGGTCGTAGCGGCCAACCTTAGCCTTGTAATAGGTGGTCATGCAGCTGAGGTGGAAAGCGCTATGCTGCATGGCCCCCACCAGCTCACCCAAGGTGCGGCCGTCAAAGTCCTCCAGGTCCTTCTTGCTCACGAGTTTAGTTAACTCATTGAGGTAGGGGACTAGGTGTTCTGCTCGGCTGTCAGGTAAGCGAGATCGAGGCTCGACAGGAGGAGAAGAGGAAGCAGGATCTGTGGCTGCTCCACTAGCTTCCCCGACTGTTACAGGAGCAGGAGGTAAAATCTTCAAGGGTGGGACCTGCTGCACGATGTTGGCCCGCTTTGCAGCAGGGGCATCCTTACTCTGGTCCCTCTTCGTGGTTGGAGGTCGGGAACGTTTTCGGGTCAGAGCCCCAATCACAGCGTCCTCCATCCTATGGCCAGGAAGTATCAAGCGAGACTCGAGCAAGTTGTATGTAGTTAACAGTTCTCGGCTCGAGCAGGAATTGGCTAGTACAGCCTCGACCCGTTTGAGCTGGTCAGGTTCAAGCGGGAAGTGGACACCCCAAGAAACTACAACACAAACAGACACTTGGTTAGAGACAAGCCAATAAAGCAAGAACAATTATGGATGCAAGACATCTAGAGCGAGCAGGCAACCTGGGACCGTGAAACGGGGTGGGACGCGACAATCCTTCTCGCCTATTCGTGCAACTTGACCCCAAGGACCCCCAGCAAAAAAGAATTTCCTCTTCCAAGCCCCACCACCACCGGTTGGAAGATCGGTTATGGGTTTCCGGCTCTTGGTGCTAGATTGGAAGTAGTACCAGCCGGCATCTTTGGGGCTGCTCTTTAGCTGGTACAAGTGCTTCACCTCATCAACCGTGGGCTCGCTTTGGCAACATCTGTCCCACAATATGAACAGACCAGAGAGCACTCTCCACCCATTGGGATTCAGCTGACCAGGAGCTAGATTTAGCCCGTTAAGTATCCGGGCAAAGTAGGGTTGCAAGGGACACCTCAGCCCGTACTTAAAGCTCTCTAGAAACAGGGTAACGTATCCCCTAGGAGGCCGGCTGGGAGCATCCTTCTTTCCTGGGACCTTGAGAGGTATCTCACCAGGAATGCTATACCTAAGCCGGAGGTCATTGAGCTCGTTAAACAAGGTCGTGCACGTCATGTAATCAATGGCATAATCGCGCGACAAGGCTCTGCCTCCTACTGTACCCCGTTCTTCTGGTCGTGATGTTCCAGATGGAGACACCTCACCAGAGTCACCTTCCCCATTCTCACTTAAGGTGTCCTCAGAGCCAGAAGGTCCCTCCTCACCATTGCTTCCGCTCGTGGAGGTTGTTTGGGGGGACATCCTCCTAGCACTAGTCCCGACACTAAACCTAATGGGTTCTAAGGGGATCCCGGGGTCAAAAGCAGGATCAGTGAGCAGACCAGGCAGGAAACTTAGTTCGTCGTCATCAATCTCAACGACTTTCTTCTTACCTTTCGACATTCCCTAAGCTCTAACCACAACACCACCAACTACTACCCAAACAGAAGAGAAGAGAAATTATCTACAACTATCCGAGACCAAGGAGATAGAAGAAATACCTGAAGTAATGGTTCAGTCGGTGAAAGTCAGAGATGGAGGCCTTTTATGCCGGAACTTCTTTGCCGGAGAGACAGAGACGGAGACGGAGTGAATGATGAATATGCCGTTCGAGAGGATTTGGTTTTCCTAATGGGGACGGACTCTTGGGTTGCCAGCATTTAACGGCGCCGAATCCCGAGGGTCTCATAACCATCGGTTTGAAATTCAAATGGAGGGGGGGATTTCTGCCACGTCACCTCGTCCGCAATTAAATGCGACATGACTCTTGGCAGCCTTTTCCAATCCCACGCGGGCGAGTACTAACGAGTTTCTACTGCTGGTCCACTACATTACCCAACACCAGAAACTGGGGGACCGGTGTTTGGGAGAAATACGTCGACGAGACCAGGCATGGTGAGCAGATATCTGATGGCAGAGTTCTGCGAACCGGTGTGTTCCGTAAAAGCCTGGTGCGCGGGGGAACAGGAGCAGAAGTATCCTGCTCGTCCACGAGCACGTCATTCGCGAGGCCAATTTCCTGTAAGAGGCATAAGGCCATTCCGGCTAGAGGTCGAGAGGCGAGGAGACCCGGTCGACGGCAGTTGGCTAGACATGCTCCCCAGCCCGAGAATCTAGGCACAACAGCCACGCTTTCCCCAGAACCGTGGCGTAACACGCAAGATCTCACAGAACCATGACAGCCACGCTTTCCCCAGAACCGTGGCGTAACACGCAAGATCTCACAGAACCACGACAGCCACGCTTTCCCCAGAACCATGGCGTAACACGCAAGATCTCACAGAACCACGACAGCCACGCTTTCCCCAGAACCATGGCGTAACACGCAAGATCTCACAGAACCACGACAGCCACACTTTCCCCAGAACCGTGGCGTAACACGCAAGATCCCACGTTTGCCCATAACGCAGCAGTCAGAGTCCCATACCGTCTCGAAAAAAGCGGAAAACTGGGATTCAGGGGAAGCCTATAAAAAGGTAGCCAACGAAGGTAAAAGGGTTAGCATTTTTGAGATTAGAAAAGAAATTAAAAAAGAAGAGAAAACCACGAAAAAGCCATAAGATCTGTGGCAAGCGTTCCCCGAACCTTCATATCTGACTTGAGCGTCGGAGGGTTTGCGCCGGGAAAACAACCGGCTTACTCTGACTTGTCTGTGTGTGCAGGAACCTTTGGAGAAGAAGCCTCACGAGGAGACCTCCTGGTCGTGAAGAAGTTGATCGGGCAGAGATCCTGGTCGTAGAACGAGGAGAATCGGAATCCCGCATCAACAGTTCTCCCATTTTGGCCTAAAACCTGGCAGACAAGCACAGAAAGACTGGTTTCCCTCATTACAGCTGCCAAATGCGCCACAATAAGCATAAACATCACAAGGTTGCCTTGGTTGCGACCAGAACTGAAACCAAGCCTTGCTAGACTCCATCCAAAACATCTGCTCAATCTGCCCTGAAGAATCAATAACAAAACGAGTTGTCATAGAATTAGTAACAGAATAAACGAAATATCTCCCATTTTCATCCGAAATGTAGTTGAAGTCGAAATTATGATGAGATATCATTTCCGGAACGTTGGCAAAATTTATTCCAGTCCAGACTCCACTATTCCAGTATTGTTCAGACCTATTCCACATTATAAAATATTGATTCGATCCATCTGGGGCTAGCTCAAGCGAAAAGAGACCCGGTGCAGGATCCTCTTTATTCTTCCATGAGATGAGAAATTGGTTTACTTTTGCCCGCTTGTTTATTCCAAACTTCATTCCGGGAAGCCATGTATGAGTCGGATGATCAAAACTTTGCCATAAGGTTGAATTAGCTGAAGAATCTCTCAAAACAAAATTACCTTCATCTAGAACAACTGCTTCGATTAAAGCTGTTGTATTACTAGAGTTCAAACTTGTGGACCAGATGGGCGTTTTAGACTCATTTAAAAGAACTAAATTACCATCTGATATTCTTAACACTGAGGAGTTTTTATCGGAAACTGGTTTGTCTCTATTTGCCACCCAAACTATGGTTTGTTCTGACAACTTTTTGACCCAAATGCCTATGTAGTAGTTTGAAGAGTTACCTGGCTTGAAGAAGCCTAGTTCAAAGACCCCACCAGCAGAGACAATAGTTTGATCCCCAGAGAGAGATTGGTTTGCAAAGATGGAGTCACGAGCAGCAAAGGATAAATGAGGTTTGAGAGTGAAGCATACGGAGAGAACACAGAGCATGAACCATACCTTGTTCTTGACATCCATGGCTGCTGGAAAACTTCTGTGCAAACAAGATGATGTTTATGAACAGCAGATGGTCTATTTATCAAGACTTAAGGGAGAAATTGAGGGTTGGGTATGGCGGGCCTAAGCAGAAACAGTTAGTAATCACTGTCGTTGTGCTTATACTGTCAACCGTGTGATAATTTTTTTCTGATGGATTATTTAAACGTCCAACATAAATTATTTGTGCTACGTAAGCTGTCAAAGCCATCCTTCTAGAAACGCCGTCAAAGCCATCATTCAAAAAAAAGAAGGAAACTTGTTAGTCAATTGAAGTCAATCAAAATATGGACAATTCAACAATGTTGGCCCGTTGATTCATATCTTGACCGATGTTATTTATTACAACGTCACGTTTATGTTTGATTGTTTCTGCTGTTTTTCCCCTTCTTCTGGATAACATCCAAGTTCCAAGTTGCTTTTGGCATTTCGCTTTCATTTCAATACCTAATTTTGACAATTGAAGCGATTAGGTGAAGCCAAAAGCAACGCAGAGGAGCATAGATCAGTCAGAGTTCATTAGAGAGAACAGCGAGGCACAAGGCTTGTGATTCTTAAAATTGCTTTGGCAGGGGGCATTATTATTATACACTACGAAGCAAGGCTTCTATCCAAATATGCATACAGGTTGTTACAAGTGAAATAAACCAAATATATATTCTTAAACACAAATATTTTCTTCACATCGATTTAAGAACTTCTTGATAATGTGGTGCTCTTTGCTTGAGATGAAGCCGTTGAATTGTTGCTCTTTGATAGGGAACTCTGAGATGACGATGATTCAGTGAAGAAGACTACGTGCTCATGGTTGTCAATCATTACTTGGAGAGCTCTGGGAATTGGAGGCAGTGCCACGTCCAAAACTCCCTCAAGAATTTGAACTACTTGACACATTGGTGGCCTGTGAGTCTCATCATCTTGGATGCACTAACAAGCCACTTTGCAAATCTTGCAAGCTCTTCTCCGTCAGCGTTGCCCTCCAGTCTTGGGTCTAATAGGCTAATGAGATTGCTGCCTTCAACTATTTGTTTAGCAGCCCAAGATGGGAAGAACTTCACTTTACCATCTTCAGATTCCTCGGAGTTCCTCCTCCTGATACAAATTCAAACAGCATCATTCCGTAGCTGTAGACATCCGCTTTGGCTGTTATGGCCACTCCTGAAATCCATTCAGGTGCAAGGTAACCTCTTGTTCCTCTCATGGTTGTTAGGACACGGCTGAACTCCCTCCCAACAAGCTTTGCCAGCCCAAAATCCGACACTTTGGGAAAAAATTCAGCATCTAACAGAATGTTCTCTGGCTTTATGTCACAGTGTGTGATGCAGTCTCTGCACTTCTCATGGAGATAAGCCAAACCCCTGGCTGTCCCCATTCAATTTTGGTATCTTGTCTTCCAATCATGAAAGTCTGAATCTTTTTCAGTGAAGAGATCAGAGTCTAAAGAACCGTTTGGCATGAAATCGTAGACCAACAACCTACTAGTACCTTCAGAGCAGAAACCTAGAAGCCGAACCAGATTGACATGTTGGATATTCCCTAGGTACTAACTTCAGTCCGAAATTGCTTCTCTCCTTGGCTCAAGCTTTCAAATGCTAAAACCCCACCTTTAGAAACGATCGTTTGATCACCAGAGAGAGATTGATTTGCAGAAATGGTGTTAGCTCCGAAGGAGACATGGAATTTCAGTGAGAAGCACGTGAAAAGAACAAAAAGCATCAACCATGAATTATTCTTGATGATTGCCATGGCTGCTGCAACAGCAACAAATTCTGTGCTGTCAAAATATGTAGGAACGAAATGGAGGCGGAGACGAGAAGGAAAAGAAAGGGAAAAAGAAACATAGAGGCATCAAGGAAGCAGAGCATAAAGAAGTAAAGCAACCAAGAAACCATAAAGAAGTCAAACACTTAGGAGCCGTAAAGAGGTCAAGCGGCCTAGAAGCCATATAGAAACCGAAGATCATAAGCTAAGGAAAAGCTCCCTTGTCTGCAACATTAGCGCTTTCAAAATTTAAATCACTCACATTTTGAAATTCATCCAAAATTTTCACACCATTAATAACTGGGTGCAGGTAAGGAGTCAGCACCTGCTCCTCCGGAAGCCGCTGGTCCCTCTTTGTCTGAGATTGCAGATCCCTCTTCTGCCGAAGTTGTTGAGCCTCATAACCCATGAATTTTGTTCTTCATGTAAATCATGAATTCTCTATTTTGCTTATGATCGTCAGAACTTTTATAGACTCGTTGAACTTTTCTAATTGTTTTTTATTAAATTTTTCTTTATGGATTGCCCTGGAAAGCAATTTGGGGAATTGTGCTTGCTTGTCCCCAGGCTATTCAGTGCCTTAGGAAACATGGTAAACTTTGCCTGCTCGTGTCCACAAGCGACATAACAAGAATAAACATGCATTTACCTTAATAAAATTTGTTTAGTTTGCAGGCTCGTCCTTAGACGATCGAGCAGGAATATGCACATGTTTGCTTTAATGAATTTTGTAGAACTTGCATGCTGGTCCTTTAGATGACCGAGTAGGAATAGGCACATGTTTGCCTTAGCAAATTTTGTAAAACTTACCTGCTGGTCCTTATACGACCGAGCAGGAATAGGTACATGTTTGCCGTAGCGAATTTCGTAGACTTTGCATGCTGGTCCTTTAGACGACCAAACAGGAATAGGCACATGTTTGCCTTAGCGAATTTTGTAGAATTTGTCTGCTGGTCCTTTAGACGACCGAGTAGGAATAGGCACATGTTTGCCTTAGTGAATTTTGTAGAATTTACCTACTGGTCCTTTAGACGACCGAGCAGGAATAGACATATGTTTGCCTTAGCGAATTTCGTAGACTTTGCCTGCTGGTCCTTTAGACGACCGAGCAAGAATAGACACATGTTTGCCTTAGCAAATTTGTTCTAATAAGATAGCTATGAGCTGAATTCATCTCTACTGAATTTTTGTGGATTACAACAGGCGAAATACATGCATGTGCCATAATTCCATAATACATAATACATCTAACAAAAATAACTTAATGAAAGGGAACTTCATAAAGTATTTTGCTTACTAGAAATATTTCTTCAAGTGCTCAGCGTTCCATGACCTATTTACTTCTCGTCCATCTGGGTAGGCCAGCTTATAGGCTCCTGGGCCAGTTATTCGCACCACCCTATATGGGCCTTCCCAGTTCGGGCCGAGAACGCCTTGGTTATGATCTTTTGTGTTCTGGTTAACTTTTCTGAGCACTCAATCCCCGGCCTGGAATTGCCTTATGCGTACATTCTGGTTGTAGTAGCGCATGATCCTCTATTGGCACTAAGCTACCTTCCACGAGGTCCTTTCTCTTTTCTCCTTCAGCAGATCTAGGTTCATACATATCTGCTCGTCATTCTGCTCTTCATCGAAATATTCTCTCTGGTGTGTCCCCACTCCAATTTCTGCTGGGACCACAACCTCATGACCCAAGTCTAAGGCAAACGGGGTTTCTCCCGTTGCGGTCTTATGTGTTGTCTAATAGACAAAAACATCTTCTTTTTTGTCTCACTGGCCTAGCCCCCTTTCTGATAGCCAACTTATGATAGGCCACCCCGGGATCAATTCTTGGCATGTCTTCATGCCACCAGGCAAATATGTCTGCATGAGACTGTAGGCATCTTATCAGCTCATCCCTTGTAGCATCGCCCAAACCTGACCCGATCTTTACTACTCTGCTCGGGTCATCCTTACTCACCAAAACCGCCTCTAGTTTCTTAGCTGGTTCCTGGAGACCCTTCTTGGAGTCTCCTCGGCTATCCAGCGTGGTAACTTGTAATGTTTCCTTGGTGGCTATAGCATAACAACTCATCGCCATTCTTTAGTCACCTTTCACCACGCCCACAACCCCATTCACTTTGTATTTCATTGTCAGATAATGCGTGGATATGACACATTGGCTTACCCTCATGAAAGGTCGCCCCGGTATCATCTGGTAAGTGCTTTTCTCTTCCACCACTACAAAGTCCAGCATCACTATTTTTTCGAACGGTTTTGATTCCACAGTAATCGCCAACTCGAGGATCCCCATAGGGGTCAACAGTCCTCCACCAAATCCCTTTAAGGATATGTTCGTCCGTTCCAACTTCACTTCTGCAATTCTCATCTCATCCAAAGTCGACTTAAAAAGTATATCAACCGAGCTGCCTGTATCCACCAATATCCGCTGGAACTCTTTACCCGCCACGGTCGCCTTAATTACCAATGCGTCCTCGTGGGGTACAAGACACCCTCTTCGTCATCGTCTATCCACATAATGGGAACTTGTCTCACCCTCGCCCTCTTGGCGGCCGGCAAATTGAAAAACACTTCTTTACTGATCACGGCATATCGTCCATAATTCTTCCTGACCCTGTTTGAATCTCCAGCCAATGTCGGCCCTCCTGCTATCACCTAGATGGTTGGCAGTGACTCTATGACAGGAATGCTCAATCTACATACTCATCCAACTATTGGTTTCTCACCAGATCCTCCACTTGGTTTTTCAAATCATGGCACTGGCCGATGGTGTGACCATGAGTGTCGTGGAACTTGCAAAACCTGCCTTTATCCTGATTACAAAAGGGGTAGGGGGATATAGGAGGCCTCGTCCTTCAATCATTTCATATAATTCTTCCATAGAAACCTTCAGTGGGGTATACTGTTTATATGTCAGGCTCTGGTCAATCCATTGGACTGCTCGGTTGTCGTGAAAATTGTCTCGGACTAATACTGGTGGGGGTTGGTTTGGTCTACCAGCCCTTGGGTTAACTGAATTTGACACTCTAGGAGTGTTGTAATAAGGATGGGCAGCCATCTTCCGGAATTCTCGCTGCCGTTCCGGGAATGGGGGGCGCTGAGGCTGAGCTCGGCTGTGTTAGAATTGTTGTGGCCTTTGAGTTATCGAGTAGGGGCGGGGCCGAGCTGACGCTTCCCTAATTATTGATGATTCCCCAACTTGTTTTCCCGACCCACTCCCACTTAGTATTCTCTTCTCCTTTTGCCTCAACTCCTTCAGTTGTTCACTCTTTATCCTCGCCATTTTCCCCTCCTCAATTTCTATATCTCTCTTCGCCTGTTCATACCTCACTGAATAATTCTGAATGACGGGATTCATAAGGTTGTACCACAATCGGCCTATCCTCACACTTTTCTTTAACCCTTTCAGCGCTTGTGGGTGATTGAAAGCCCCCAAATCAAGCACGGCCCGAGGATATATTTTCATGAAATCCCGAAGAGATTCGTGCTCCTCTTGCTTCATCCCCATCAACTCCATCATATCATCCTCTGGGCCTATCGCTTCGCGAAACTGCTCGGCCAACTCTTAGCATATCTGCTCGTATCCCCTTTGATAACTCTATGAAATGAGAGTTATTATAACAATTTTAGACTTAAATTAAGATCACTTAGAGAGTAGATGATGTGTTTTGTTGCATTTTTTGTTACACTTTGCATAAACATTCATTTTAGTTTCGTCCTAATAAGTTTGCTTGATTTAATTAATTTATGATCAAATTGTGTGCATAATCGCAGGTTTTCAGAAGCTTATGATTCATAGGGAGAATGTTGAAGCATTAGGCTGGTACAAAAGATGAAGAATATGGCCACAAAAAAAGTAAAACAAAATCTGGAACAGTGCAGTGCTCGAGCAATTGCTGGGGTAACTATTGCTGTAGCAAACCTGGAACAACGATAGAGAAGATTTAGCACGGGAAACTTACAGGATTGCGATCTGCAGTTTCTTAATCTGACTCACGCGCGCCCTAGGCTCTTGCTTACCCTAATTTTTTAGTATAAAAAGAGGCGCAACACATAGAACGGCGGGAAGGAGTAATATTGAAGAAAATTAAAAAGGAAAAGAAGGGACAAGGAGAAGTCAAGAGAGATGAGTTTGGATTCAGCCTTCATTGTTCTTTACTTGTTCTTTTCTTTACTCTTTGATTGAACCAATGTACTTCATGACCATTAGTTTGCTATTTGCTTATGTTTTTCTAAGTATGAACTAAACTTGCTTGTAGTTGAGTGACAAACAATATAATGGGTTCTTGACTGTTCTTATAAGTTGCTATATCATTGCTGTAGCATTTTACTCTAGTAGTTATTATTATAACTGTTATTTTCGTTGACCACCAATTTAATGGTTCAAGTTAAGATAGAGTCGCAAAAGGGAATGTCTTAGTGGATATTATTGGAGTAATACTTGATCTTAATTCAAGTTTCCTGAATTAAGTTTATCTTGAATCCTATAAGGGCCATACTTGAAGTTAAGATTTGTGATAAACTAGACTTAGGTACTCACCTTGTAAGGTGGAGAGAATGGATGTTTGCAATGCCATGCCTCATGTAGAATAACAACTGGTCATTGTTAGGATACTTAAAGGTATGAAAAATCCAACGCGCGACAGCTGAGGATGCAAAATAATTCTGCCCAGTGCTGTAGGAATTGCTGTAGCAGCTGGAGTTAACTTGATGAAAAACAATCAGCCCATGACGAGAGTTTGATCATTCAACTACCTTATTCCCAATTGATTACTTTTTCACGCAATTTACTTAGTTTATTTTATCACTGCATCTATTTGCCTTATTTCCTCACCATTGTCAATTTCGGTAGTAAACAACTTTGAATTTGTTCACCTTGAAACTAAGATAGATGGCATTATTGTGGTTGCTGTAGCATTTCTAGTAACATCAATCCATGTGGAGACGATCTTGAATACTCATCACTTTATTACTTGTTGTGTACACTTGCATATTGACACCAATAGCAATAGTGTTAAAATTAACCAACAAGTTTTTGGCACCGTTGCCGGGGATTGATTAGTTATTTTCGAAGTATGAAGTAAATCTTGATAGTGCCAATCTGATCTAATTTATTTTATTGACAGATCAACAATTGCATGCACAAAGACAAATCTGTTGTATTTCATTTTGATCCTGAGATTGAAAGAACTGTAAGAAGACTCCGAAGAGAACAAAGGAATTCAAAAACAGTTTCATACATGGATAATTTGCAGGATGTGGGAAATTTGGACCCTCACGGGCCATTACAACCAGTCAACATTCAAGAAGAGCAAAATGAACATGCTAACCAGAGACAGCCAGGCAACAAAATATTATTTACACAGCTGATGACAGGGACAGAGCTATTAGAAATTATGCTATGTTAACTCCTCAAGTTGTACACCCTGGGATAATCGAATCTGAATGTGAAGCCGTAAATTTGAACTGAAGCCATTAATGTTTCAAATGTTGCAAACAGTGGGTCAATTCAATGAACTACCAAATGAAGATCCTCATCTCTATCTTAAGTTGTTTTTAGAAGTGAGTGATGTTTTTAAAATTGCTGGAGCAACACAAGATGCTTTAAGACTAAGGCTTTTTCCTTACTCCCTAAGAGATCGAGCAAGAGCATGGTTAAATTCATTACCATTTGATTCCATCACTACATGGAATAAGTTGGCTGATAAATTCTTAATGAAATATTTTCCACCGACAAAAAATATAAAATTGCGGAATGAGATTACTTCTTTCCATCAACTTGAAGATGAGAGTTTGTATGAGGCTTGGAAAAGATTTAAAGAATTGCTCAGAAGATGTCCTCATCATGGCATTCCTTGTTGCATACAATTGGAGACTTTCTATAATGGGTTGAATCATAGTACAAGATTGATGGTAGATGCTTCAACAAATGGAGCTTTGTTATCCAAATCTTACACTGAAGCTTATAAAATTTTGGAGAAAATTGCCAACAATAATTATCAATGGCCAGAAACTAGACAGCAAGCAGCAAGAGGAACAGCAGGGGTGCATAATATAGATGCAATTACAGCTTTATCAGCACAAGTAACCTCCTTGACTAACATGGTAAAAACCATGACATCTGCTCCAGTAGTAGTAAAGCAAGTTGTTGAATTGTCTTACGTGTATTGTGGTGAAGATCATGACTTTGATAACTGCCCTAGAAATCCAGCATCAGTAAATTATGTGGATAATTTCAACCGACAGCTTCAGAACAATCCATATTCAAATACTTACAACCCTGGATGGAAGCAACACCCAAATTTCTCATGGAACAGTCAAAATCGAAATGCTCCAGCATTGAATGGACAGAGTAGGAACACTCAACCACCTGGTTTTCATCAACAGAGTCAAGGGCAAAAATACACCAACCAAGATCCAATCACTTTATTGGAAGCACTGATTAAGGAATACATTGTAAAAAATGAAGTAATTGTGCAGAGTCGGGTTGTATCCTTGAGAAACCTGGAGAACCAAATTGGATAGCTTGCCACAACAATAAGTTGCAGAACTCAAGGAAGTTTACCCAGCAACACAAAAGATCAAAAAAGAGAAGGGAAGGAACACTGTAAAATAATCAACTTAAGATCTGGAAAGAATGTTGATATCCCTGTTGATGTGACTAAAAAGGGGCTGAAACTTAATTCCTCACAAAAACCACCTCAAGATGAGAGTATATTACAACAACCCAGCCAGCTAGACACTAATGATAAGGGTCAAGCTGCAGCAACTATGGAAGGAGATCAACCAATATATGCTAAGAAAGAAGTTACAACACCAGTAGCCACAACCTACAACAAACCAAATAAGCAGAGTTTGGTACCTCCTAAAGCTACCCAGCAGTTTAGGCATCCACCTCATTTCCCGTAGAGATTCCAGAAGCAAAAACAAGACAAGCAGTTCAGCAAATTCCTGGAAGTGCTGAAGCAATTACACATCAACATACCTTTTGTGGAAGCTCTGGAGCAAATGCCTAATTATGTAAAAAATTTAAAAGACATCTTGGCAAGAAAGAGAAGGTTGAGAGAATTTGAAACTGTTGCTTTAACACAAGAAAGCAGTCATATGCTCCAAAGTAAGATTCCTAAAAAATCGAAGGATTCAGGAAGTTTCATAATACCATATTCCATTGGAACTAGGTACAATGACAGAGCACTCTGTGATTTGGGAGCCAATATTAATCTAATGCCATTATCTGTATTTAAGTAGTTGGGAGTAGAAGAATGCAGGCCAACAACAGTCACTCTGCAATTAGCTGACAGATCTCATGCATATCCTGAAGGAAAAATTGAGGATGTACTGGTGAAGGTTGACAAATTCGTCTTTCCAATGGACTTCATTGTACTAGACTTTGAGGCTGATAAAGAGGTACCTATTATACTTGGAAGACATTTCCTAGCAACTGGGAAGATTATGATAAATGTGCAAAAAAAAGAGCTAACAATGAGAGTGAATGATCAGCAAGTCACATTTAATGTTTTAGAAGTTATGAAGAACCCTGATGAGGTAGAAGATTGCAATTTCCTGAGTGTTGTGGATTTTGTTGTAGCAAACAAAATCAACAAATGCTGCAGTAATGAGGTCATCAAAGTTACCACCTTTGAAGGCTTTGAAGAAGAAGATGTTGCAGCAAACCAAATAAGTTGGATGGAAAGAAAGTGTTTGGTATAAATACTAATGCTATTGGTGTCAATGTGCAAGTGTACACAACAAGTAATAAAGTGATGATTATTCAAGATCGTCTCCACAGGGATTGATGTTATCAGATTTGCTACAGCAATCTTAACAGTGCAGATTTTGTTCTAAATTAAAATAAACAATTAATGAAACTAATGTACTAATTAAAATAAAAACGCAATAAATAAAATGCAACAAAGTAAACTATCATGTCAAGCTCAAGGATAAAACTAATGGGAATATATAGTAGTTGAGTGAATAAACTCTCCAAATTATGCACACAATTTAAGCACGAATTACTTTAAATTAAGCAAAACTCATTAAGACTAAACTAAATTGAATATTTATGCATAATGTAACAAAAATGCAATAGAATCACATCATTTACTCTCTAAATAATATTAATTTAAGTCTGAAAGTGCTATGATAACTCTCATTTCATAGAGTTATCACACCCCCAAACTTAAACTATTACTTGTCCTCAAGTAATGACAACAACGCTAACACTTCAATCACACAGTCATGCATCAAATAACTTAACTCTGTCATCAAATTTGCAAGAATTCTTCCACCCTCAGATCACATTCTTAATCACGCAAAATAGCCTTAGCAGTTCAGTTTTAGACTTAGGCCTCATTTTGTCCAAAGTGTGTGTGTGCCACTTTGATCAAATTCCAGAGGTGCTACAACATTACAGAAACATTGAATATAATTCAAAGGTAGAACACAAATATATTCACATATGGGGGAGCAGAAATCACAAATATACTCAAAATGTGTTACAACAATAATAATTTTTTTTTTCAATTAAACCCTTCAATGCAACATTGAGCTTTCATGTGAATGCCTATCACTTGTAATGACAACACCCAATTACTCATTCAAAGTACATGTCAGAGTTGCTACAGCAACGCATTCAGGATGTTATATCTAGGTCTTACCTTTAGACGCCTTTGACTCGAGGCTGAACATGGAGCTCATAAACAGATCAGGTTACTCAGTATCCTAGGCAGCGGACCTTTTTATTTTTTATTCCTTCATCACAATTTTGTTTTTGCTTTTTATATATATATAATTGCTGCAACACTGCTCATAGCTCTTGTTGCCTTTGGACTCAAGTTTGCATATGAAGTGCATACTCAACCTTGGTTACTCAATAACTTAAACCATTGGAGCAGAATTTATTTCATAACAGGCACAATCCAACAAAAATTTTCCCCCAAACTTGAGATATTTTCTACTCTTTTTTGGTTTTCCTGGCTCTGCTACAGCATTCTCATAAAACTCAACCAAAGTCTAAGTGTCGGACAGAATTTCAACCTCTATCTATAACTATCTCTACTTGACATTCTCATAAATATTAAATAACACTCAATTTATCTTCATTAGGTTTTCAAATCCATACACAAATATTAGATAACAGAGTTTCACACAACACACAACACAAGCATAAACACATGCACTCAGAAACACAACCCCCCCAAACTTGAGTCGTGATGTGTCCTCACAAGCACACAAAACAAAACCACATAAACCAGACATGCATACACTAAATAAAAGGACATGTAGAATGAATTAGAAAATTAAAACTAAATGAAAGAAAAGTTTTGCAGAAAGAAGTAAAATAAACTAGCGGGTAGGGGTACTCCCCTGTTGCTAGAAGCATTGCTGCAGCATAGGCTGTAAAGGGTCACTTCTTCTTTGATCCACTTTTCAAACGCTCCTTATCATAAAATCTTATCAATCCATTTGCAACTGCAAAAGCAAAAAATACCTCTGTTGTTTGAGAATCTTCTGTTATATGTCATGTTGTGAGTGATGCTGCAGCAATTCCTTTCTGCTCTTTTTGCCCATATTTTTTTTTTACTTGCTGTAATTTAACATAAAGACAAAAAATTAGATGCACACTTAAAATAACAAAAAGACAAATTAAATAATTTAAAAGCTAAATTCAATGCCTTAAAAACTTGAAACAACTTCCCTTATTGGGTTGCCTCTCAATTAGCGCTTGATTTTAGGTCTTTTAGCCTGACCTTTCTTGTTTCCTCAACCTGTATCCTTCAAGAACCGATCCTTCTTTAGGTTGTTCACATCATCTCCCATATAATGCTTCACTCTCGGCCCATTAACCTTGAATTCTTGTTGGTCTAGAGTGAGTTCCTTTTGCTGGATTTGCTCGTCAATTCTGAAAGGTTGCTTCTCCCCTGACCATGCTATGTTAGTTGCTCCATGATCTTCGCCATCAAGTTCTTCAAATATTACAACATTGATTTCTTCCTTACTGCAGCAATTGTGTAATCTCTCTGCTACAACAAAGTCCACAACACTAATAAAATTACAATCTTCAATCTCATCGAGACTCTTCATGGCATCCAGCACATTGAATGTAACTTGCTGGTTATTGACCCTCATGGTTAATTCTCTTTTTTGAACATCAATTAAAGTCTTTCCCGTGGCTAAGAAATGTCTCCCTAGAATGATTGGCACTTCTTTGTCTGCCTCAAAGTCTAGCACAATAAAATCCACTGGAGAAATAAATTTATCCACCTTCACCAACACATCTTCAATCTTCCCTTCTGGATATGCATAAGATATGTCAGCAAGTTGTAAAGTCACTGTTGCTGGTCTACATTCACCAACTCTCAATTGCTTAAACACTGATAAAGGCATGAGATTGATGTTAGCCCCCAGATCACAATGTGTTTTGCCACTGTATTTAGTGCCCATAGAGCATGGGATTGTGAAGCTTTTTGGATCCTTCATCTTCTGTGGTATCTTACTCTAGAGCATTCGGCTGCACTCTTGTGTTAGAGCAACTGTCTTAAATTCTCCAAGTCTTCTTTTCTTTGTCAAGATATCCTTAAAAATTTTTGTATAGTTTGGTATTTGCTCTAGAACTTCCACAAAATGGATATTGATATGTAGTTATTTCAACACTCCCAAGATTTTGCTGAATTGCTTGTTTTGTTGCTGCTTCTGAAATCTTTAAGGGAATGGTAGTGGGTGCCTAAATTTTTGTGCTGCAGCAGATTGTGCAGATTGTTTCTCTTTTGCCATGTTATGAGTTGGTGTTACAGCCTCGTTATCCACAGGTGTTGGATCATCATTTTTGGCAAATGCTGCAGCTTGACTGCTATCACCATTGTGTTGTGAAGTAGAGGATTGTGACTCTTTTTCAATTTGAGTTTCTTTCTGGATTGAAGTGGGCACAACTCTTCTTTTTGGTACACCAACGAGATTATGAACATCCTTTCTAGATCTCAAGTTAATCACTTTGCAGTGCTCTTTCCCTTCTTTTCTTGGGTCCTCTGTATTACTGGGTAAACTACCTTAAGGTCTGTTACTCAATGCTGCAGCAAGCTATCCAATTTGAATTTTCCAAGTTTCTTAAAGATACAGTATGACTTTGGACAACTGCTTCATTTTTCACAATATAATCCTTAATTAAACCTTCAAGGGAGTTGAGTTGATCATTGTTGATGCTTATTTTCTCTTGATTTTGTGGATAAAATCCAGGTGGTTAAGCAGGTTTGGTCTGTCCACTGAATGCTGCAGCAGGCTGATTCTGATTACTCCATGAAAAGTTCGGGTGCTGTCTCCATCCAGGTTTGTAAGTGTTTGAATATGGATTGTTCTGGTTCTGTCTATTGAAGCCGCCCACATAATTGACTGAAGTTGGATTCCCAGGACAATTGTCGAATAAATGCCCTTCTCCACAATAAACGCAAGACACATCAGAAATTTGGTTAACAGTTACTGGAGCAGTAGTCATAGCCTTTACCATATTTGTTAATGAAGCTAATTGGGCTGATAATGTTGTCAAGGCATCTACGTTATGGACTTCTGCTGTTCCTTTTGCTGCAGTTTGTCTAGTTGATGGCCACTAATAGTTATTGTTGTCTATCCTCTCTAAAATTTTATAAGCCTCATTGTAAGACTTAGATAACAAGGCCCCATTTGTTGAAGCGTCCACCATCAATCTAGTGCTTGGGTTGAGACCATTATAGAAAGTTTCCAACTGTATGCAGCAAGGAATACCATGATGAGGACATTTTCTGAGTAACTCCTTAAATCTCTCTCATGCGTCACACAAGCTCTCATCTTCAAGTTGATGGAAAGATGTGATCTCGTTTCTCAACTTTGCATTCTTGGTTGGCGGGAAGTATTTCATCAAAAATTTGTCAGCTAAATCATTCCATGTGGTGATAGAATCTAGTGGTAGAGAATTCAACCATGCTCTTACTCGATCTCTCAAAGAAAATGGGAAAAGTCTGAGTCTCAATGCTTCATGCGATGCTCCAGCAATCTTGAAAGCATCACTTACTTCCAAAAATAATTTAAGGTGTAGATGAGGATCTTCGGATGGCAAACCATTAAATTGCCCCACTGTTTCAAGCAACTAAAACATCACGGGTTTTAGTTCAAAATTGTCAGCTTGAATGTCGGGTCTAACTATTCCTAGATGTATGGCTTGAGGAGTCAACACTGCATAGTCTCGAATGGCTCTATCTCATATGTTTGCCATGTGAATAATGTTGTTGTTTCCTAGTTGCCTTTGAACACATTGTCCATTTAGACCTTCATGTACATTGACTAGTTGTATCTCCTCTCTACGGTTCAAGTTTCTCAAATCTTGAAATCATTCATTGCTATAGCAGCTTGTAATTTTCGATGCCCTCTTCTCAATCTCCTTGCAGTTCTTTCAATTTCTGGATCAAACTGGAATTCAACAGATTTATATTTGCTCATGCAAGGGTTGCTAGATCAACTATGTCAACAAAATAAACAAATTAAAATAAAATAAAATAAAATAAATTAGCATCGTTAAAACTAATTTCACAAATCACAATGAACAATCAATCCCCGGCAATGACGCCAAAAACTTATTTGGTATAAATACTAATGTTATTGGTGTCAATGTGCAAGTGTACACAACAAGTAATAAAGTGATGAGTATTCAAGATCGTCTCCACAAGGATTGATGTTATCAGATTTGCTACAACAATCTTAATAGTGCAGATTTTATTCTAAATTAAAATAAACAATTAATGAAACTAATGTACTAATTAAAATAAAAACGCAATAAATAAAATGCAACAAAGTAAACTATCACGTCAAGCTCAAGGATAAAACTAATGAGAATATATAGTAGTTGAATGAATAAACTCTCCAAATGGTCTTGACTATTTTCTAAGGATTTGCTCGGTTGCTGCAGTATTTGCTGCAGCACTGGGCAGAATCCTTATGTATCCTCAGCCATCGCATGTTGGATATCTTATATCTATATGCAACCTAACAGTGATCAGTTGTTATGCCAACATAAGATATAGCATTACACGCTTAGGTTCTATTTACCCTATAAGGTGAATCCCTATGTCTAGTTCATCACTAATTTTAGATTAAGCATGGCCCTTTTGGAATAAGTTAAACTCAATCCAAGAAACTCAATCTAAAACCAAGTATTGCTCTGATATGTTTCACTAAGATATACCCTTTTGTGACTCTCTCATAACTTGTATCATTAAATGGGTGATCAACCGAAATAATGAATAAAAATAAATACTATCAAAACAAACTGCTACAGCAAACATGCAGCAACACATATATTCAGTCAATAAACCATCAAGATTGTTTATCACTCAACCACAAATAAATTTAGTTCATGGTTTGTAAAAGAAAAATAAAAAATAAAGTTTCAGCCATGAAACATATCCCCATAAATAAATAGAAAACGAGAAAACAAGATAAGAATAAGAAGGATTGAGCTCCCAATTGATTTCTGCAAATTCTCCTCTTGTGTAGCCCTTAATCTCTCTCTTGAATCTTGTTTTTCTTTTGTTTCTTTGTGTTTTTCTCCTTGGGTGACGGCTCTCCCTTTTCCTTATAATGTGTGCTTCTTTTATAGTTGAAAATTAGGGTAAACGGAAGCCTAGGGTGCAGATAAATCAGATTAGGAAACTACAAATCGCAATTCTGTAAGTATCCTGTGAGAAATTTTCTGTGTCGTTGTTCCAAGATTGCTACAGCAATGGCTATAGCAATGTTGCTACATCAACGGCTACAGCAACTGCACTGTTCCAGATTTGTTTCAATTCTTTTGTAGCTAAGTTCTTCCTCATTTTTACAAACCTATTGCATCAACATTCCTTCCATGGGTTATAAGCTTATGGAAACCTACAATTATGCACATAATTTAAGCACGAATTACTTTAAATTAAGCAAAACTCATTAAGACTAAAATAAAATAAATATTTATGCAAAATGTAACAAAAATGCAATATAATAACATCATTTACTCTCTAAGTAATATCAATTTAAGTGTAAAAGTGTTATGATAACTTTCATTTCATAGAGTTATCAGAAAGCAATCTGATAGACATAACAGATTTGTTGAGCATTTGAATCTTTTAGACAGTGAAGTAAAAACAAATTTACCATCTATTGAATCACCTCCTAGCCTTAAATTAAAATTGTTACCCTCACATTTGAAATATGCTTATCGTGGTCAAAACAACACACTCCTTGTAATCATTTCCTCTACTTTTGATGCAAGTCAAGAACAGAGCTTAGTATATGTGCTTAGGAAATACAGAAGAGCAATTGGATGGACCATGACAAATATCAAAGGGATAAGCCCATCCATATGCATGCATAAAATTCTATTAGAAGACTGTTACAGCAATTCAGTGGAGCAACAGAGAAGGTTAAACCCTATTATGAAGGAAGTGATGAAGAATGAAATCATCAAATAGTTGGATGCTGGAATCATATACCCGATATCAGACAGCTCGTGAGTGAGCCCAGTCCAATGTGTTCCAAAGAATGGAGGGATAACAATGATAGCAAATGAGAATAATGAACTTATTCCTACAAGGACAGTGACTGGATGGAGAGTATGTATGGATTACAGGTAGCTCAACAAAGCCACAAGAAATGATCACTTTCCACTTCCATTCATAGATCAGATGTTGGACAGACATGCTGGAAAGCAATATTACTATTTCTTAGATGGGTATTCAGGCTGCAACCAAATTGCTATAGCTCTCGAGGATCAGGAAAAAACTACATTTACATGCCCGTATGGAACTTTTACTTTAAAAAGGATGCCCTTTGGTTTGTGCAATGCTCCAGCAACTTTTCAAAGATGTATGATGTCTATTTTTTCTGATATGGTGGAGCAAACATTAGAAGTCTTCATGGATAACTTCTCAGTTTTTGGAGAGTTATATACTGATTGTTTACACAACTTGGAATAAGTTCTTAAAATATGTGAGATGACCAACTTAGTACTCAATTAGGACAAACACAATTTCATGGTGTAAGAAGGCATAGTGTTAGGACATAAGGTGTCCAAGAATGACATTGAGGTAAACAAAGCAAAGATAGAAGTAATAGATAAATTACCACCTCTCACTTCAATCAAGGGTATTAGGAGTTTTTTGGGTCATGCTGGATTTTACAGAAGATTCATTAAGGACTTTTCCAAGGTAGCTAAACCATTATGCTCATTGCTGGAACATGATAAGCCTTTTCATTTTGATAAAGATTGTCTTCAAGCCTTTGGAGAGTTAAAGAAAGCTTTCATCACTGCACCAGTAGTTATATCACCAGATTGGACTCTACCATTTGAACTAATGTGTGATACTAGTGACCATTCTATTAGGGCAGATGAAGGATAAGATTTTCCACTCTATATACTATGCCAGCAAGACTCTTACTCAAACCCAGATTAACTACACCACTACCGAAAAAGAGTTGCTAGCAGTAGTATTTCCCTTCGATAAATTCAGAGCTTACTTGGTGGGTACTAAAGTGACAGTATACACAGACCATGCAGCCATTAAGTACTTAATCTCAAAGAAGGATGCTAAACCAAGATTAATAAGATGGATCTTATTGCTTCAGGAGTTTGATTTGGAAATTAAAGATAGAAAAGGGACTGAGAATCAAGTAGCAGACCACCTGTCGAGGCTGGAAGCAGACACAAGCACATTGACAAGAAATGACATCACTGAAACTTTTCATGATGAACAACTGTTAGTAGTACAACAAGCACAGATACTGCAGCAATCAGGACCTCCATGGTATGCAGATTTTGCTAACTACTTAGTAAGTGGACTGCTACTACCTGAGTTGAAGTTTCAGTAGAAAAAGAAATTTATTCATGATGTTAGAAGCTACCAGTGGGATGACCCATATCTGTATAAGTTATGCTCATATCAAGTAATACGAAGATGTGCTTTAGAGGGAGAGATTCCCCACATACTAAAATCATGTCATGCTGCAGCATATGGAGGACATTTTGGTGGCCACAGAACAACTGCTAAAGTTCTACAATTAAGTTATTATTGGCCTTCTATTTTTAAAGATGCTTATGAATTTGCTAAATGTTGTGACAGGTGTCAAAGGACATGAAACATAACTCAAAGACATGAAATGTCATTGACAAACATTCTGGAAGTGGAAATTTTCGATGTATAGGGAATAGACTTCATGGGGCCTTTTCCACCATCCTTTGGGAACTTATATATACTTGTTGCTGTGGATTATGCCTCTAAGTGGGTAGAAGCTTCAGCATTATCTACCAATGGTGCTAAAACAGTGGTGGACTTTCTTCAAAAAAATATTTTTTTCTAGGTTTGGCACTTCAAGAGCAATTATTAATGATGAGGGTGCTCATTTTTTCAACAAAGTATTTGCTGCAGCTATGGTAAAATATGGAGTCAGGCATAAAGTAGCAACAGCATATCACCCACAATCAAATGGCCAGGCAGAAGTGTCCAATAGAGAAATTAACAAGATCTTAGAAAAAGTGGTAAACCTATCAAGGAATGATTGGTCCTTGCGTTTACATGACTCCCTATGAGCCTACAGAACAGCATACAAAATACCATTTGGCATGTCTCCCTATCGAATTGTTTATGGGAAGGCTTGTCACTTGCCACTTGAGCTAGAGCATAAAGCACACTGGGCACTGAAGCAATTAAATTAGGATATACATGCTACAGCAGAGCAAATGAAACTTCAACTATGTGAGCTTGATGAATTACGGCTGTTCTCATATGAAAATGCAATAATCTATAAAAAGAGGACAAAACACTGGCACGACAAGCATATCCAACCCAGGAAATTAAGCCCTGGTCAACTAGTGCTACTCCATAATACAAGGCTAAGACTATTTCCAGGAAAATTAAAATCTCGGTCTGGACCTTTCAAGTTGCTCAGAATTTATCCTCATAGGGCTGTTGACCTCTTAGATGAAAAGACAGGCCAAGAATTTAAAGTCAATGGGCACAGAGTTAAGCATTACATACACCCAGCGACATATTGTTCAAAGGAGGTCTTACTCCTTAAAGAACCGAGCCATTGAGCAGTCAAAGAAGGTCAGGTTGAATGATCTTAAATCAAGCGCTCAATGGGAGGCAACCCATTGCGGGGGCAGTCACTTCAACTGAGCTTGCCCTCTCTGGTTTTGATTGAAAGCTTTTCCTTTTATTTCATTTTAATTTTGTTATTTATTTTCATTATTTCAGATTATTTAACCTTTATTTTTATATATTTATTTTTAAATTTTGAGGATTGGTTTTATTTATTTTTAAATTTCTTAAGGGAAACAGGTGTGACAAATGGATTCCATGTTGACAAATTGGGGCTGTATTGTGGATAGAGTACAGAGGCAAGCCACGTGTCTGTGGCTATTGGAGGAGAAGATGTAACCGTTGCTAGAGCAAACAATTGGGTGCTGCAGCAACCAATATTACCATTACAGTAACTTAAAGATGGAGCCTCTCACTTACCATTGGAGATAATATATGACAGATGGGTGGATGGATTTGGATAGAAATTAGGGAAGAATATCTCCTAAATTAATGCACTAATTTCTCTTACCTATTTTTATGGGATATGCTTAATGCATTTAAAAAAAAATTATATTCTCTCCTAATTTATCTTGTTTTACCGGATTTGTTTTCATTTAATCCACCGTATATAAAGGAGTTACTATGCATGTTGACCTCTATCCTTATTTGCTTTCCCTTCGCGATTAAGACTCTGGGCTTCCATAACCTCCTCTTCTCAATTTACTCTTGCAAATCTTACCTTCAAATTCTTACTGCTGTAGCAATGCTAAGGTACAAAAAGACAGCCAGCCGACTCAAATATCCCTCAAGATTTCAAAGTTACCATGCAGAAGAAAAATATGAAGAGTTCATTGAACCGCGAAAAATTCTGGAAGAGAAAGGGTTTCAATTTCCACCTCAATCCACAGGAATTGTGCAAACATTGTACAATGCTACAGCAAAGCATGGGTGGCTAGAGTTTTGTGACCACCCTCGAGACCCTGTGTTGCTAGTTGTGAAGGAATTTTACGCCAATTTGGTAACCCCTAGTCAGCACAATATTTGGGTAAGAAACACACTTGTTCCATTACACTCTCGAGTTATAAATGTTTTCTATAATTTACCTGCTGAAATTAATTGTGAATATGCCAAGTTGCTTGATGCGTAAATTAGCAAGTACACTAGTCGGCACAAGTAATATAATGAAGAGTAGAATATCGTCCCACAGAGATTGTATATCCTATTAGTTACCGAAGTTATTCTAACCCTAATTTATTTGAACAATCGAATAAGCGAATTTAGATTAAAATAAAATAAAATAAAATAATTAAAAATTAAATAAAGACGCAGGCAGTAATACAAATCACCAAGAGATTATGACACTAGGACATCCGATTTCACCATAACCAATCCAATTTAATCCTCCATCTATGCCATTAAAATTTACTACCCATGTTGACAGTGAATTTTCCTAATCCATTCAATATCCTCTCTCAAGTAATATTAAAAATACCTTCACACATTAACCCACTATATCTCTATGTGAATTTAAATATGTAAAGATTCATTAAGTTCCATGGAAATTCTTAGAAAAACTGCACGAATTCATGGCATCCATTACACAGAGCAAAAATACATAAATCTCCTCTCGGTCTCATTATGTATCCTCAAATCATTCAAATATTGGCCAGATATTTAAAAGCATTAAGCACAATAATGAACACTCAACCATGGAATAATAAATTAAAAATAACATAAATTTATGGAATTAAATCTTCATAGTTAGGCTACATCGTAGCCCTATTAAATAAATTAGTTTATGGAAATATAAAGAGAATCCATTAATTTAATTGGAAACATTCAAGCAAGATAATAGAGAAGAGGGAAAGAAAAACTCAAGAATTAATGCGTCTTTCTCCTGCTCTAAATTATTCCTACTGCTTTTAGTTTTGTTCAAGACTTCCGGCTGCTGCTCTATTATTTTTTTTCTCTTGGTTTCAATTCTTCTTGTGCGGCTGCCTTTCTGTTCTCTCCCTTTTGTGGTTCTTGCGGCTGCCTTTTATTTTGCTCAGCCCACGAATCCTTAAATCAAAAGGATTTTTAAAACAAAACAAATCTAGCCACCTTTTACGCCCATCCACGTGACTTGTAAAGTTTAATTGGCCAATTTGCAAATTAATTCTTTAATGCTCCCCAACTTGCTGCCATATTTGTCAACCAAATATTCAATGCTTCCCCACGTGTTGCATGCATGATGATTAAAGTCAATCATCCTTGATTTGGCTTTTTATTTCTTTCCCTCTTGCTTTCACATTATTTCCATTATACTCCAATTTGTTTCCTCTTTAACCTTCTTTTCTCATGAATATTCTCAATATTTGTATAATGACAAAATATAAAAAATTAAGATAAAAATTAATATAATAAAATATAATTTAACATAAAATTAATTATGAAAGCATTACAATAATAGATAAATTATGAGCACATCATTGCTTGACAAATTAACACCACAAAGATGGAACAAAATTTTCACAACCCTTACTGTAAATGGTGCAACTTGGGCTAATGAAAAAGGGGGTGGTTAATCGGATAGATTTGACACCTATTGCTAAAGTGTGGGTGAAATTCATAAAATTCAGGCTTATGCCAACTACCTACACCACTACTGTCTCTCAAGAAAAGTTGATACTGCTGTATGTACTTGTTAAAGGGCTTCCCACCATTATCGAAAAAGAAATTCGGGATTGTGCCATCAAGAACCACAAAGAAGCTGCCTTGCTTTTTCCTTCACTCATCACCAGCATCTGTGTGGTGTCGGGAGTCCATCTCAATGCCACAGATGAGCATGTCAAGAATGATGGTGCCCTCACTACACGCACCATCGAGAGAATTGCTGGTGAAACTGCTGGAATCCCATCTGAACCAGCTGCTGTAACAGGGGCGAGATGAGCTATTGGGTTGGAGCAGCGAATCCAAGTGTTGAAGCTCAGCAGAGGGAAAACAGTTAGTTCTGGAGCTATCTGCAGCACCTGGACAACCAGCTCCACCAATTTGTTGTATACATGAAGAGTAACTATAGAAATTTCCCTGAGTCCTTGCTCCAGCAATATAATTTTGACACCCACACAACAGAGGCTCCAGCAGAAGTCAGTAAGGAGGCTACTGACACCGATGAACCAGAGGAGGAAGATGCAGCAGATCAGCAAGCAGAGGAAGAAACCGATGTTGATGACAAGTCAAACCAGCCTGATGAAGCGGCTGACAAATCTGCAACTGATAGTTCCCCCACAGAAGTAGAGGAAGAGCTAGAGAAAGAACATGAGGAGTCCCCAGTCTGGCCCTCTTCCAGCTCTAGAAAAAAGCACATCATCCAAGAAGAGGAAGATGAACATGTAGAAGAACCTCTTATTCCAATCCTTTCTAGGAAAGGCAAGGAGAAAGTAATCACTCCTCATGCTTCGGATGATGACGCCGAGCCAATTGATGCAGAGTTGGAAACTGTAGCAACCAAAGTCACGCGTACATCAGCAGAGGCAAAGCATCTACTCGACATCATTGCTGTTATCATGGCTGAGGGACAGGAAGCAGAGGTCTCAATTCCGGCACCTTCACAGCAAACCCCCAGCAAACCTATTATCACTAGCCCAAAGGGACTCAGCAAAAGAAAGGGAGGCACTTCTGGAGGCCTTGCTGCAGCAACCACACCAGACCCTAAAAGGACCAAATCTGTCTCATCTAGGCAGGCTACACCAACGTCCACTCTGCCCACCAGTCCGCCAACGAAGAAGAAGAAGAAGCCATTGTCCGATGCTTCAACACAAGAATCCCCTAAGGATCGGCTACGAAGCGCGTCCAAAAAGCGCTGAAGTCACTCCACCATGCTGTAGCAGTGCTCAAACAACAGGGGAGTACCCCCTACCTGCTCGTTTATATTTTGTTTCTTATAAAAAAAAAACTTTTCTTTCGCTTTAATTTTCTGATTCATTCTGCAAGTCCCGTCCATTAGTGTATGCATGTTTGGTCTATGTGTTTTTTATTTGTGTGCTTGTGCGGACACAACACCACTTAAGTTTGGGGGGTTTGTGTTTATATTTGTGTTATGTGAAGCTTTGTTATCTAATATTTGTGTATGGATTTAGAAACCTAATGAAGATAAAATGAGTGTTATTAAGTACTTGTGAGAATGCCAAGTAGAGATAGTTGTAGATAGAGGTTGAGATTCTGTCCTGACACTTAGACTTTGATTGGGTTTTATGAGAATGTTGTAACAAAGCCAAGAACATAAAAGAGGAACATAATACTTCAAGTTGGGGAAGAGTTTTGGTTTAACTATGGTCATTATGAAATAAATTTGGCTCCAATGGCTTAAGGTGTTAAGTAACCAGGGTTGAATATGTACCCCATATGCAAACTTGAGTGCAAAAGGAATAAGAGTTATGAGCATTGTTGTAGCAACAATTGTTCTTATAAAAAAAAAAAAAGGTCCTATGTCTAGGATATTGAGTAGTCAGGTCTGCTCATGAACCCCATGTCCAGCCTTGAGTAAAAGATGTCTTAAGATAAAACTATGTTATAGTATTGCTACAGCAACTCTGATCTGTGCACTGATTGAGTAATTGGGTGTCATCATTACAAGTTATTGACATTCACATGAAAAAAATAAATGTTGCAGTGAAGAGGGTTAAGTGTTCTTAGCACAGTTTGAGTATTTGTGTTATTTTTGCCTCCCCGTGTGCAAATATAAATGTATTCTACCTCTGAAGTACATATACTATCTTGGTAAGATTGTAGCACTTCTAGAATCTGATCAAAGTGACACACACACACATTTGGATAGAATGAAGCTTAAGTCTAGAACTGAACTGCTACGGCTATGTTGCATGATTAAGATTGTAATATGAGGGTGGAAGAATCCTTGCGAATTTGATAACATATCTAAATTATTTGTTGCATGGTTAAATGCGTGAAGTGTTAGTCTGTTGTCATTACTTGAGGACAAGTAACGGTTCAAGTTTGGGGGTGTGATAACTCTATGAAATGAGAGTTATTACAGCAATTCTAGACTTAAATTAAGATCACTTAGAGAGTAAATGATGTGTTTTGTTGCATTTTTTGTTACACTTTGCATAAACATTTATTTTCATTTCGTCTTAATAAGTTTTGCTTGATTTAATTAATTTCTGATCAAATTGTGTGCATAATCGCAGGTTTTTAGAATCTTATGATTCAGGGGGAGAATGTTGAAGTATTAGGCTGGCACAAAAGATGAAGAATATGGCCACAAAAGAAGTAAAACAAAATCTGGAACAGTACAGTGCTCGAGCAATTGCTGGGGTAGTCATTGCTGTAGCAAATCTGGAACCACGATAGAGAAGATTTAGCACGGGAAACCTGCAGGATTGCGATCTGTAGTTTCCTAATCTGACTCACGCGCGCCCTAGGCTCTTGCTTACCCTAATTTTCAATATAAAAGAGGCACGCAACACATAGAACGGCGGCAAGGAGTAATATTGAAGAAAATTAAAAAGGAAAAGAAGGAACAAGGAGAAGTCAAGAGAGACGAGTCTGTACCAGCAAAGCATCCAGCAGGGCTGTTTGGATTCAGTGTTCATTGTTCTTTACTTGTTCTTTTCTCTACTCTTTAATTGAACCAATGTACTTCATGACCATTAGTTTGCTATTTGCTTATGTTTTTCTAAGTATGAACTAAACTTGCTTGTAGTTGAGTGACAAACAATCTAATGGGTTCTTGACTGTTCTTATAAGTTGCTATATCATTGCTGTAGCATTTTACGCTAGTAGTTATTATTATAACTGTTATTTTCATTGACCACCCATTTAATGGTTCAAGTTAAGATAGAGTCGCAAAAGGGAATGTCTTAGTGGATATTATTGGAGTAATACTTGATCTTAATTCAAGTTTCCTGGATTAAGTTTATCTTGAATCCCATAAGGGCTATACTTGAAGTTAAGATTTGTGATAAACTAGACTTACGTACTCACCTTGTAAGGTGGAGAGAATGGATGTTCACAATGCCATGCCTCATGTAGAATGACAACTGGTCATTGTTAGGATACTTAAAGGTATGAAAAATCCAACACGCGACAACTGAGGATGCAAAATAATTATGCCCAGTGCTGTATGAATTGTTGTAGCAGCTGGAGTTAACTTGATGAAAACCAGTCAGCCCATGACGAGAGTTTGATCATTCAACTACCTTATTCTCAATTGATTACTTTTTCACGCAATTTACTTAGTTTATTTTATCACTGCATTTATTTGCCTTATTTCCTCACTATTGTCAATTTTGGTAGTAAACAACTTTGAATTTGTTCACCTTGAAACTAAGATAGATGGCATTATTGTTGTTGCTGTAACATTTCTAGTAACATCAATTCCTATGGAGACGATCTTGAATATTCATCACTTTATTACTTGTTATGTGCACTTGCACATTGACACCAATAGCAATAGTGTTAAAATTGACCAACACCCTTATACTTCCGCGTAGCAACTTACGGTACCACTCTCGGGCTCGCCCCTCTAACGTCAATAGGAATACTCTACACCTCTGAGCTGGTGTTAACCATTGCACACCCGTCATGTCATTGAAACATTCAATATGCACCAGCGGGTCGCTTCTCCCAGAATATTTGAGGTCGGGAAAGCGGAAATCTCTTGGGATCACAGTACCCATGATTTCGGCTGATAGGGGAGACTCATCATCCAACATGATCCTCCAGCTCGGTGGCTTTCTCTTGCCCTGCATCTCATCTATCACCTGCACCAACCGTCGTACTTCTCCCTCCAATTCCAAAGCCCGATCAGGATCGCGCGCAGCTACCTAGTCATGCTCTTGCTCAATATTATGCAGCCGCTGCCTGAGCTCACTTTCCTCAGTATTTACTCCTCGGCTATCAATTCCCAAAACCCGCCCAGAGCGAGATTGGTCTCTCCCTTCATCCACACGCTCTCCTGGGATCCGAATTGCACTTCCATGGGGATGCACCCCATGAGGTTGCTCCCCTAACGGAGGAATCTCCTCGGTTCTACGCCTCCGATGGCTAGGTTCTGCAATGGCTTTATCTCTCACCGCGGTGGTCTTATAATCCCTTCTCCGCTCATCCCTCAGCTCATGCAATATAGCTGTGAGAGTCTTCATTTGCTTCTCCATCCGCTCCATATTTGCTCTTGCATCATTCTCTCTCTAGCCTCGTTCGCTATCTCTCGGAGAGTGATCGTCTCCCCGGTTTCGTTGTCGCCCCCTAGGGAATCCTTCCTTATCACATCCATAACTGATCGTTCGCTCCACCTCTGATGATTACTAACTTGGTGGTAGCTTTTTATCTAGCTCCCCATAGACGGCGCCAAAATGTTGATGCTGAAATCTGGTCGCCTTTTGACCGACCAGATTGGTTCACCAACGCTTATGTTGACAAAGAAAAAGAGGTTGCACTCCACCAGCTTCAGCAATTGCCCGAGCTCCTGGGACCCAAATATCTCTTCTTCTTCTTTCCAAGCCTGCGTTTACAGAAACCAATTAGAGACTATGGTGGTTGTTCCGGCGTAAACCCTCCGATGCTTAAGTTAGTACAAGGTGTTTACGGGAAAACTGTGTGATTTAAGTTGTACAGATTAATTGCAATATTCTCAATACACAATGTATCAAGGATTCGTAAGTAATAATTTCTAGTATTAATTTGACAGAGTTTCCCCTTTACTCTCAATTTTTATGTCCTTTTTTTCATCGATTTCTCAGCCTTTTATAGGCATTCACCCCACGTTCTCTAAGTCTTCTTCATGCCCCTCATTTTCGGGTGGTTATGGACTTTAATGGGTCTCCAACCACCGAACGTGGGTAAACATGGGGCTTCATGTTCTCCCCAGCGGTTTGGGGCATGGCAAAACTGTCGTGAGTTTGTGAGATCGTGTCCTCTTTCTTTGAGTGATGAGTACTTGGTCGGTATGCACTTCTGGTCGGTACTCATTTCTGGTCGGCATATGATCCATACATGATGTCTTACTAGGAACCTGCTCGTGTCATTCAGTAGGGGAGATTCTCCCCTGGGTGAGAAATGAGGAGATGTTTGGTTGGTACTTTTCATTACTCAACAGTACCAAACACACATTTAGGATCCAATGAATGGAATTTCACACGTAAACCCCGTTTTAACGAATAAGAAATATCAAAGGTAAAATAAACTTTCAGATACTTTCCCATACAATCACCAGAAGATCTCATATTTACTTTCTCCATTGTTCCCTGTATACTCTGTAGAAGTTCAACTCTCTCTTTTGATATATACAATAAGGGCACGTTATAAATTTGCACCCAGAATGCCACTTTGTCAGAACATTCTACAGTCAAATCACCATGACCTTGCAATGGAGTGAGAACAACCAATGTCCTATCAAAATGCTATGGTCCCAACAAAAGAACTCGTCAGCGTTCCTGTTTAGAGGCAAAACGGAATAAGAATACATTCTTCTCTAAACATTTGATCTTAACTCCCTGAATGTTGTTCAAATCACTGGAAAATTCTTAGTGAAGGCATCTTTTGAAATCACCTACTTCGTTAATATCTTACTAATCAAGTAATTCATTGCCATTGCCTCCCTTCGCTTTTGGATAGCATCTGAGACAAAATCGTACTTGCTTTGTCAGGCAAAGTTAAAGAGCCAAAAAGTTTCGCTAATACCATCGTACCCATCATATAGACCACCAATAACAATAATGGAAAATAGCGACAATATAAAAAACTTCATAAATTTAAAATAAGAGACCTAAAAAACACTAACAAAGAGCTAAACAAAAGAGTAATTAAGACACCACACCACTCCCTCATTACACCACTTTCACACTACTAACTATTGGAAGAAAGTAGAGAGTTCATAGTACACAAATCTATAGAATAATAGAGTATTTAAAATAATTTTTAGAGCTCAAATAGTCATATCCCTAATATTATCATCCCAAAATTTTCATTGGAAAAAATAACATTCATTGGTACATAGTATACTTTAACAAATTTCTAAGATAATTAATTGTACAATATTTCATTCTCACCAATTAACGTAGTAACATACATCAAAGAGTGCATAATCATTCTTTTTTGAATAATTAAATGTTTATTCACATGCTACTTGGCGATAATTCATGTTTCTTTAGAAATATTTTTTTATTTCAAAAACTATTAATTTTATTTATGTAACTTTTTAAAAAAAACTTATAATATTATTTATTCACCATCTCCCTTATTTTCCATAACACTGTTTATAAACATGAATTAATTAATTTATAGGAATATTTAAAGTGTAGCCAAAAAAAAAATTAAAACGGATCCTCCTGGATGGTTACAATAGCGGGGTAAAACAGACAATTCGGTGGGCTGCCCATAATCCATCCATTATTGCTCGAATTATCATCATACGTATTAGACACATGGCGCCCACAGAGAGATTCGACCTCATCAACTGTGATACGCCTACTCCACACTCTAAAAAAGAGAATATTTTCTTAACAATTTCAAGAAATCCGTTAAATAAAAATTGAAACAGACTCAAAAGTCAAAACCCCAAAAACCCATTTTTCATATTTTGGCTTCTGGCGCGCTTCTCCTTTTGTCTCTCAGGTACTTTCTTTTTCTTTTATATTTTCTTTTTTTTTCTGTTTAATCTTTTTGTTTGATCAGTATTATTCACGTTTCTTGTTTCAAAAATTGTCGTTTTCTTTGTATGTTTCTTAATTTGGTTAAAGGAACATGGATATTTCCTTTTAATTATATTTTCTGGGTTCTTTGAGCAGTCACAAGAACCCATCACCTGCACTTGGTAAAGTGGCATTCTTTTTCTTGTTCTTTTTTCTACTTTCATTTTGTTTTTCTTGGGTAGCAGATGAATTAAATAACTGTCTGAGAAGTACTTGAAAACGTGCATTTGAATAAATTACATGGTTTGGGCTATTTCTTGGGTTCATATTTAGTTCTACCCTTGAGTTATATTAGGTCAAGAAAAATAACTTTTGTTGGTAAAAATTAGGTGGGTTTGATTTAAAGAGATATTTGGACTTTTGTATGTACGCAAATGCCCTGATAAATTGGTTTGTTTCATGAGATGTGTGCTTGTACTGTTAGGTAGTTAGTTAAATTCACTTCAGTATCTCATTAACTAAAATGCAAATTTGAGGATCATATGAATATATTTGGTTTGAGTGCTTGTTCATTGCATTTTATTCCAATTATTTTTTATTGACTTTATCCAATCTTTGGTTCATATGAGAAATGAGATGCTCTTTTGGTTCTTTGCTTTTCTGTTGCTTTAATATTTTACAGGTTGGAGTGGATTCTTGTTTCATTCAAATTCTGTTGACTTTATTGTTAACATGTTATCTGTCTCTAGTAGGACTTGATTTCATTTGGAACTTGATCGTGCCCCTTTTCTTTAACTTGTTCATTTCCCATTGCAGGCTTTGCTTTCTGGTGTTGATTTAGATAAGGACTGAAAATCGTTAAATTGATAAATGTTCTAGAGATGGAAGTTTCAGGAGCATTAGTTCAACATATAGAACGGGGAAATGGTATCTGTAGTTCGTCAAGCTCTTTAGGTTGTGCAGTTCTTGGTGACATCTGGATCTCTGAGGCTTTGAAGCCGTACGGAGATCTAGCTGTACCAGATGTTGTGTGTAATGAGAAGTCAAGATGTGCTGGATCTTTCCAATCAGCTACTCTTGGTTTTAGTGATAAGCAGGTAAACAGCAAAGTGGATTCAATTACTGATGATCCGAAGTTCAAGAAACATTTTAGAAAGAAAAAGAAGAACAACAAAAAGAGAACTTATTCAAGTAAAAAGATCTCCGGTAAGATTGTTTCTATGGCAGGAGAAAGTAAATATGATGTTATTGATGCAAAGTCAACTTCTTCATCAATTATGGAGGATATACTCAATCCTGCTATAAACTGTGAAAAGGGCTTGGAGAAAAATACCCCACTGGTGAATTCAACTTCTCTATGTGAAATACATGTGAAACTGTGTTCTGAAGATCTGAATATTCAAAACTGCAATAGTAGAACTTGCTGTAAAGTTCCAGATGAGAATAAGCAAGGGTGTGACGTCTGCAACAGTTCTCATGCCATCAGAGAAAGAAATGGATTTAAGAGCCATAACTTACCATCTGAACTTGATGCTGTCAATAAGACTAGAAATCACCAACATATCATGACAGGGAAGGAAAATAGCCAATCAGTCTGGCGGAAGAAGCAGAGGAATGCAAGGGAAACACAAACCAGTGAGGGTAACAAATTGCAACGCAATTATCTACAGGGAGATGCAAGTATGCTGCAGAAGAACCTTTTTGTCGAGCACAACTCATTTTTTGGTAAAGGATTGCTGCCCACTCCAACAATTGAATCTTCTAGGCACATTGGTGTAGCAAATGCAGGAAATAAAAAGACAAAAACAGATGTGAGAATCCACCAGAAGGTGTTGGTTGAGTCCTCTCGATGGGTTGCTGATCAGAGATTAAATAGGAGACTTGATCGACACGTGTCCCAATTAAGTCAAGTGGCCACTTGTGAATTGGATGAATATGAAGAACAGAAATTGAAAACAAAGGGATCCTTTAACCCTCGAAATTATTGCAGAAGCAAGAAAGGACTGGAATGTCAGGGGCACAATTTCTTGAGGCCTCATAACAAGGCTTGTTTATGTAAGAAAGAATTTTTAGAGGTGCCATTTGAACTGAACTGTTACAAGAATCCTTATATGGCGCAGAGAACTTACAGTAGCCAGCATGGTTTTACCCATGGTGCATCCTGCTTGCATTCTTATTCTGATTTTTCTTGTCATGGACGGCCAACTAGGGTATGCTCTCAACCATACGGTGGGGTGAAGATACCAGGGATGAGTTACGTATCAGCTAGATCATTTCATGCTTCCACAAAAAGTGAATCATGCTTAAAATTTGAACAATTTAATGAAAACCAATTCATAAAAGATGTTACTTCTAGAATGAATTCAAAGAAGTGGGTTGCTGTTGGCACTAAGGGGTCAAGTATTTCAGAAAAAACTGGTTCTGCTGGTATCTGTCATGTTAGTAATGGCGACTTGCCACTTTTACATGAAGTAGAGAAGGATGGCCGTTTGGGGGGAAATGTAATTGATCATCGTGCATCTGCCATGTTAAGCAAATTTAAAAGTACACACCTAATTGGTAGCAACAGTTTGAATATAGTTGAAACTGAAGCTCCAAATTCTGACAGTCAGCGTACCACAACAGAAGTCCACGTCAAGAGTGCTGAAATTAGAATGAAATATGTGCAAAATTTGAAAGATGTTCAACAGCTTATCGTTGGCTTAATGGTAACAGATCCTCTAAATGCTGCTTACAAAATGCAACTAGTATCTGAGGGTTTTGAGCTAGAAACAGGATGTCCACTTGTGGAGTTCGAAAGATTCCTCCACTCCGCTGCTCCTGCTATTGCCTCATTATATCAACACGGAAAATGTTCTTTATGTTTGGGTGATCAGTTGTCTGATAGCTCCTTGTGTAAGCCCCAGATACCTAATACATCACTTTTTCTGTTTGGAACTGGTACGAGGAGCCAGGGAATTATGGACTGAAAGTCAAAGTAGGGGATTCTCAGAACCTAAAAGGGCGGCTTACTGAATCAGCATCGTTTGATGCTCATTTTGTTCCTTATCTTTCAGCTGTTCAATTGTTTGGCTACTCATATCTATCTAATTCTTGTGGTACAAGTGAAGATCGCTCCAACTCTGACATGTATATCAGAAATAGCTCAACAGCATTAGAGGGGAAAAATATTTTGGCCCCAGAGCTGAAATTTGGCTCGATTGAAGAGAGTGTCAATTCATATAAGGCTTTCTGTCCTGAAGGCCACTCCCAGTGTTTCACTCCATCACCTGATTGCTCCAGTAATTGTGAACTTTTATTTGAATTTTTTGAAACTGAGAAACCTTGGCTGCGAAGGCCTCTTCATAATAAGTAAATTTCGCCACTAGCCTTTATCTTTCGTTTGCTGTATTGAAAATTATAATCATCAGGCAGTAGCTAATTCAAATTGCTAGGTTGATATACAATCAATTATTTACAGTGGATGCTATTAGAACTATTTTTCTAAACTTGAGTCTGGCATATTTCTCTCACATGGTATTTAATCTGTAGTCTATTCATTAACTTGAAGAAATTGCATCTTGGAGTATTTATGATACTGCTGTAGGTTATTGTACCATGTGCATTGAGAGTTCTGCTTTCTTACCTCAAAACTTGCATTGCCATATTTACAGAATTCATAAAAGTCGTACATGGAAATGATGATTCTACATAGTTGATTTGTAGTTCCATTTCAGCTTTTCTTGTGTGGTGTGCCCAACCATTGCCCTAGTTGAAGGTTTGACATGTTTTGTCCTCATTGCTGTAGTTGTGTCTTCTTTTTATCTTCTTATCTTAATTAGTACTCACTCATAGTCATCCATTTCCAATTACCGCTTATCATTTAGGCCTTTTTTTCCTTGAACTCTTTCTTCTCATTCTGTTTACAGTTCATTGAAACCCTCATCATTTTCATTTGAAATGGGGCGTTAAGATGTATCTGGATTGGATCTTAACTAATTACTAATTGCAGAATTCTGGATCTTTTTGATGCTGAAGCTTCTTGTCTTCAAGTATTTGGTGACATATCACAGTTGAAATCTTTGAAGCTGAATGATCTACATCCTGCATCCTGGTGAGAATCAGTCACCACATGGTGCTTTCATTTATTTACTTATTTTTTGGGGTGGGGGGAACCAATCTGTGACATTCTTATTACAACCTGAATAAATTGGTTTTAGGTTTTCAGTGGCTTGGTATCCCATATATCGAATTCCTGAAGGGAAATTTGGTGCAGCTTTCTTGACTTATCACTCGCTAGGACATATGGTTATGAGAGATGTGCCAACTGATACCCTCAACAAGAAAACACACTGTGTTGTCTCCCCTGTAGTGGGATTGCTAAGCTACAAGGCACAGGTAAAGTTTAAGCTCTATATGTTCTACCCTTGTCATATATTGGTTTAGATTGCAATCTTCTGCCTATTTTGAGTGGTTCTGCTACTACTATCCGACATGCATAGTATAGGTTCGTCCTTAATCAATTGTTCAGGCAGGCAGGTATCCAAAGTCAAAACTGAATAAGCTTTGCCACCCGGACCTATGACTAAGAAGGAGCTTGTTGATTTTCGTCGAATTCCCATGGAGATTTAAGTTTTACTAAACTTGACACACGTGCCACATAGATATCATAATCCTTGAAATTCATGTTTTGAACTTTGAATCACTGACCATGATGTTCTTAAGAAATAAATAAACCAAATTGTGTTCAATGTCTGGGTATATGTAGAAGCAGTGGGTTGGAATTCTTATCAGGATATCTAAGACTATGAACCCAATGGATTATAGAAATGAGCTATGTATATAGATTTTTTAATAATTTCACTCATTTTGAGATAAGCTATAATTCTTCTCTGGATATTGATCAGAGCTGTGGTACAGCACTTCACAAGCTTTATACCTGCAGGCAGAAAGCTGGTTTGATCTCAAAGTACCTGAAGAATTCTCTTTCAAAGACTCTTCACTTTTCGACCGTTCTGAAATTCTTCGGGAACAGCTCAAAATACTAGAGGAAAATGCGTCTCTTTTTGCTAGAGGTTGTGTTTGGACGGATGGCATCAAGGTAGTCAATCGACACAAAGACTACGAGTTTTTCAGTTCCCATAAATAATACTAAGCTGACCATATTCAGTATTATAATACGATTAGTACTCTCTTTTTCTTCAACCAATTGCCATTGCAGATTTGGGTTACTTAGCATGTACAGATATTATAGGGGACACGCGGATGTATCATTTTGTAATGTGCTACTGCAGTCTCATTACTGCGTATAAGTTTTTGCGGTGCATTGGAAACAGAATAGAAACTGGAATATACAGGGGTCAGTTTCAGTTTTTTCATTTAACTGCATTGAACTTTATCGAACATAACTCATCAAGATTTTGCTTCTTTTTACATTCTTGGCCCAAATGAAATTGGTGCTGCAATACACTGCAACAAATTCGGATATTTTCAGTACATAGTTTTATTTTTATTCTATCTATTTGTTTATCTTATCTATTCAGTTTGTCTATTTCGCTATTCATTCGCCATTCATTCCAATCTTCTAGTCATTTTAATTAATTTGCAACGACGCTGAAGTACGAACTGGACTCTTTGTTTTACCATTGATGACAGTGAAATTCAACTTTAGATAATTCGTCCAACTGAAATGAAATTTCAAATGGTTGGTTCTGTTATGTTGTGTTCTGCATATAAACATATATTAAAACCATTTATTAACAGGTAGATAAATTGTTATCATTCGAGTGGACATTCTTAACAGTTAGAAAATAAACAACTTTCAGACACGAGATTTTGATAAACATTATGCTACGACATACGAAGTTCAAACCATATGAAACTAATATAGATTACAACCATATATGTATAGTAGACTATCTAGGATAGCAGTACTCAAATAAGGGCAATAAATTCAAGACTATAGTCAAACAGAAATAACAAAACACCACCCAAATCCAAAAAACAGAAATAACAAGTACTACTCAAATAAAATTGATTATCTTAGCGTGAGATGAAGCAGCTGAAGTCTCAGATGACTCGGTGAAGAAGATTATATCTTCCTTGTTCACTGCGATTACTTTAAGGGATCTTGGAATTGGAGACTGAGTCACTTCCAAAAACCCCTCAAGTATTTGAACCACTTGACCCATTGGTGGCCTATGAGTTTCATCATCTTGGATACACCAGCAAGCAACTTTGCAAATCCTTGAAAGCTCTTCAACATCAGCACTACCCTCAAGACTTTTGTCTAAAAGGCTAAGCACATTGCCACCTTCACTCATTAGGCTTGCTGCCCAAGTTGGGAAGTATTTCATTTCTTCATCTTCAGAGTATTCAGAGTTCCATTCAAAGTTTCTCCTTCCTGATACAATTTCAAAGAGCATCATTCCATAGCTGTAAACATCAGCTTTAGCTGTTATGGCCACTCCTGAAAGCCATTCTGGTGCGAGATACCCTCTTGTTCCTCTAATGGTCGTTAGGACTCTGCTGAATTCTCTCCCAACAAGCTTTGACATGCCAAAATCTGCCACTTTTGGACACCATTGAACATCTAATAGAATGTTCTCTGGCTTTATGTCACAGTGTATGATGCAGTCTCTGCACTTCTCGTGGAGATAAGCCAACCCTCTGGCTGTCCCTAGTGCAATTTGGTATCTTGTTTTCCAATCAAGAACCTTTGAATCCTCTCTATTGAAGATGTGCGAATCTAGGGAACCATTCGGCATGTAATCATAGACCAATAATTTTTTTGTACCTTCAGAGCAGAATCCACGAAGCCTAACTAGATTGACATGTTGGATGTTCCCTATTGTGCTGACTTCTGCTCTGAATTGTTTCTCTCCTTGGCTGAAGCTCTGCAGCTTCTTCACAGCTACGACACTTGAATTAGGCAGCTTCCCTTTGAAAACAGAACCAAAACCTCCTCCCCCCAACTTTTCAGAGAAATTCTTTGTGGCTGTTAGCAAATCCTTGTATGCAAATGCCACCAATGAACCATCCTCCACTGATTTGCTTGTTTTCATTGTATTCTCTCTCTTCCTGAAATACATAAAAGCAAGAAGGCCTAATAGAGCTACAAATGCCACTGAACCCACGACAGCACCAATGACTATTCCCTCGTTATTACTGGAACTTGAAAACTCCGAAGCTGCAAGCTTGACATAAATAGTTTTCCCATTTGCATCACCTGGTGAAAGTTGATGCAGACTCAAGAGACTTCCAATCCATATTGAACAAGCATTGTCTTCATAAGCATAAGCAGTGCAAGAGCAGTTCCTCGAGCAGGTTGTTTCACACTCCTTGATACTCCCTACTGCCACAGATTGTGGATGTTTAGGCAATACCATGTGAGAATTTGCTAAAAACTTGTCACTCTTTCCATTTGTAACAACAGTTTTTTCACACTGCAGTTGGGTTTTCCTCACACAGCCAGAAGAATAATCCTGCATCAAGTTCCAATTGTTCTCCCATTTTGGCCTAAAACCAGGCAGACAAGCACAGAAAGACTGGTTTCCCTCATTACAGCTGCCAAATGCGCCACAATAAGCATAAACATCACAAGGTTGCCTTGGTTGTGACCAGAACTGAAACCAAGCCTTGCTAGACTCCAACCAAAACATCTGCTCAATCTGCCCTGAAGAATCAATAACAAAACGAGTTGTCATAGAATTAGTAACAGAATAAACGAAATATCTCCCATTTTCATCCGAAATGTAGTTGAAGTCGAAATTTTGATGAGATATCATTTCCGGAACGTTGGCAAAATTTATTCCAGTCCAGACTCCACTATTCCAGTATTGTTTAGACCTATTCCACATTATAACATATTGATCCGATCCATCTGGGGCTAGCTCAAGCGAAAAGAGACCCGGTGCAGGATCCTCTTTATTCTTCCATGAGATGAGAAATTGGTTTACTTTTGCCCGTTTGTTTATTCCAAACTTCATTCCGGGAAGCCATGTATGAGTCGGATGATCAAAACTTTGCCATAAGGTTGAATTAGCTGAAGAATCTCTCAAAACAAGATTACCTTCATCTAGAACAACTGCTTCGATTGAAGCTGTTGTATTACTAGCGTTCAAACTTGTGGACCAGATGGGCTTTTTAGACTCATTTAAAAGAACTAAATTACCATCGGATATTCTTAACACTGAGGAGTTTTTATCGGAAACTGGTTTGTCTCTATTTGCCACCCAAACTATGGTTTGTTCTGACAACTTTTTGTACCAAATGCCTATGTAGTAGTTTGAAGAGTTACCTGGCTTGAAGAAGCCTAGTTCAAAGACCCCACCAGCAGAGACAATAGTTTGATCCCCAGAGAGAGATTGGTTTGCAGAGATGGAGTCACGAGCAGCAGAGGATAAATGATGTTTGAGAGTGAAGCATATGGAGAGAACACAGAGCATGAACCATACATTTTTCTTGACATCCATGGCTGCTGGAAAACTTCTGTGCAGACAAGATGTTGTTTATGAACAACAGATGGTCTATTTATCAAAGACATAAGGGAGAAATTGGAGGTGGGTGTGGCGGGCCTAAGCAGAAACAGTTAGTAATCACTGTCGTTGTGCTTATACTGTCAACCGTGTCACATAAATTTAAAAGTCTAACGTAAATTATGTGTTACGTAAGCCGTCAAAGCCATCCTTCAAGAAACGCCGTCAAAGCCATCCTTCAAGAAAAGAAGGAAATACGGACAATTCAACAATGTTGGCCAGTTGATTCATATCTTGACCCATGTTATTTATTACAACGTCGCGTTTAAGTTTGTTTGTTTGATTGATTTCGCTGTTTTTCCCCTTCTTCTGGAAAACTTCCAAGTTCCAAGTTCCCCTTCTTCTGGATAACTTTCATTTCAACACCTAATTTTGACAATTGAAGCGATTAGGTGAAACCAATAGTCAATGCAGAGGAGCATAGATCAATCAGAGTTCATTAGAGAGAACAGCGAGGCAAAAGGCTTCATTAGAGAGAACAGCGAGGCAAAAGGCTTGTGATTCTTAAAATTGCTTTGGCAGGTTGCATTATTATTATACACTACGAAGCAAGGCTTCTATCCAAATATGCATACAGGTTGTTACAAGTGAAATAAGCCAAATACATATTCTTAAAACACAAATGTGAAAATATTTTCTTCACACCGATTTAAGAACTTCTTGATGATGTGGTGCTCTTTGCTTGAGATGAAGCAGTCGAATTGTTGCTCTTTGATAGGGAACTTTGAGATGACGATGATTCAGTGAAGAAGACTACGTGCTCATGGTTGTCGATCATTACTTGGAGTCACTTCCAAAACCCCCTCAAGAATTTGAACTACTTGACACATTGATGGCCTGTGAGTCTCATCATCTTGGATGCACTAACAAGCCACTTTGCAAAGTCTTGCAAGCTCTTCTTCGTCAGCGTTGCCCTCCAGTCTTGGGTCTAAGAGGCTAACGAGATTGCTGCCTTCAACTATTCGTTTAGCAGCCCAAGATGGGAAGAACTTCACTTGACCATCTTCAGATTCCTCCGAGCTCCTACTTCTTGATACAAATTCAAACAGCATCATTCCGTAGCTGTAGACATCCGTTTTGGCTGTTATGGCCACTCCTGAAGTCCATTCAGGTGCAAGGTAACCTCTTGTTCCTCTCATGGTTGTTAGGACACGGCTGAACTCCCTCCCAACAAGCTTTGCCAGCCCAAAATCGGACACTTTGGGAAAAAATTCAGCATCTAACAGAATGTTCTCTGGCTTTATGTCACAGTGTATGATGCAGTCTCTGCACTTCTCATGGAGATAAGCCAAACCTCTGGCTGTCCCCATTGAATTTTGGTATCTTGTCTTCCAATCATGAAAGTCTGAATCTTTTTCAGTGAAGAGATGAGAGTCTAAAGAACCGTTTGGCATGAAATCGTAGACCAACAACCTACTAGTTCAGAGCAGAAACCCAGAAGCCGAACCAGATTGACATGTTGGATATTCCCTATGGTACTGACTTCAGTCCGAAATTGCTTCTCTCCTTGGCTCCAGCTTTCAAGCTTCTTCACAGCTATGAGACTTGAATTCGGCAACACCCCTTTGAAAACTGAACCAAAACCTCCTCCCTCCAGCTTTTCAGAGAAATTCTTTGTGGCAGTTTGCAAATCCTTGCATGCAAATGCCACCAAAGAACCCTCCACAGTTTTGGTTGTTACAGTTGCTGTCTTTCTCCTTCTCAAGTATACAAGCATGATCAGACCAATAAGAGCTACGACAGCCACTGAGCCCAGAACACTGCCAATGAATACTCCCTGTTTATTCTTGGGACTCTCGAACTCAGAGGACTCTCGAACTCAGAAGCTGCAAGCTTGATATAAATGCTATCTCCACCTCCGTGTAGCTGTTGCAGACCCACGAAACTTCCTACCCAAATCGAGCAAGCGTTGTCTTTGTAAGCATAAGCAGTGCAAGAGCAGTTATTCAAGCAGTGTGTTTCACATTCCCTGATACCCCCTACTGCCACAGATTGTGGATGTTTAGGCAATTTCATGTTACTGTACTGGAAAAATTGGTCGCTTTTTCCATTGGCAAGACTATTATTTTCACACTGCAGCGGGGTTTTCCTCACACAACCACCAGAATAATCTTCCAAATTCCAGTCACTCACCCATTTTTGTTGAAAACCTTTCAAACAAGAACAAAAACGCTCAGTTTGCTCATTGCAGGTGCTAATTGACCACAAAAAGCATAAACCTCGCATTGATGTCTTGGTTGGGACCAAAACAGAAACCAAGAGTTGGTAGGCAACCAATTCATCTGCTTAACCTGTCCTGAAACATCCATAATGAATCGAGATGTGTAAGTGCTATCTTTCACATTGTAGGTGAAATAGCTCTCGTTTTCATTCGACACATAGCTGAAATTGTAGATAAAATTTAGTGTCATTTCAGGGACCAAGCTGAAAATTTTTTCATTATCATCCCAAGGTCCACTTCTCCAGTACTGCTCAGACCTATTCCACAAAATAACATTTTGATTTGATCCATCTGGTGCTAGCTCAAGGGAGAAGAGACCCGGTGCAGGATTTTCTTTATTCTTCCATGAAGTGAGAAGTTGACTGACGTTGTTTCTCTTGTTGAACGTCAGCTTCATACCGGGAATCCAAGTATGAGCTGGATGATCAAAACTTAGCCATAACGGCTCCGACAAATTATTTGACAAATCTCTCAAAACAAGATTTCCTTCATCTAAAAGAACTGCTACCACAGAACGTCTGCTGGTAGCGGTCAAATTTGTGGACCAAATGGGTAGTTGGGACTCATCAAAAAGAATTAAGTTACCATCTGAGATTCTTAAAACCGAAGAGAATCTATCAGAAACTGGATGTTCTCTGTTGGCTACCCAAACTATAGTTCTTTCCGAGACTTTATTGTACCACATGCCTATGTAATAGTTTGAAGGCTTACCAGGAGCTGGGTTGAAGAAACCAAATGCAAAGACCCCACCTTTAGAAACGATCGTTTGATCACCACAGAGAGATTGGTTTGCAGAAATGGTGTCAGCTCCGAAGGAGACATGGGATTTGAGTGAGAAGCACGTGAAAAGAACAAAAAGCATCAACCATGAATTGTTCTTGTTGATTTCCATGGCCGCTGCAACAACAACAAATTCTGTGCTGTCAAAATATGTAGAAACGAAATGGAAGCGGAGACGAGAAGGAAAAGAAAGGGAAAAAGAAACATAGAGGCATCAAGGAAGCAGAGCATAAAGAAGTAAAGCAACCAAGAAACCATAAAGAAGTCGAACACTTAGGAGCCGTAAAGAGGTCAAGCGACCTAGAAGCCGTGAAGAGGTCAAGCGGCCTAGAAGCCGTAAAGAAGTTAAGCAGCCAAGAAGCCATAAAGAAACCAAAGATCATAAGCTAAGGAAAAGCTCCCTTGTCTGCAACATTAGCGCTTTCAAAATTTAAATCACTCACATTTTGAAATTCATCCAAAATTTTCACACCATTAATAACTGTATCCGGCTTATTTGGTGTCATCAACGATGCATTCAACTCCTCACTGCCACTCTTTGTATTAGCCTTGACCATTAGTGGATTTTTTAGCCGTTTGACGAAAGCACCAACAGTCATTCTCATCCAATTCCCAAACAGAAGAGTGGTGTGAGAGCCATCCTCTGCCCTTGCTAACTCATGCACCTCACACTTATGAAATATATGTCTTAACCTATCACAGTGAAAATAAAAATTTAACTACTTCTCATGGAGTACCAAACACACATTTAAGATCCAATGAATGGAATTTCACACGTAAATCCCGTTTTAACGAATAAGAAATATTAAAGGTAACACAGACTTTCAGATACTTTCCCATACAATTACCAGATGATCTCATATCTACTTTCTCCATCGTTCCCTGTATACTCTGTAGAAGTTCAATTATCTTTTTTGATATATACAATAAGGGCACGTTATAAATTTGCACCCAAAATGCCACTTTGTCAGAACATTCCACAGTCAAATCACCATTACCTTGTAATGGAGTGAGAACAACCAATGTCCTATCAAAATGCCGTGGGCCCAACAAAAGAACTCGTCAGCTAAAACAGAACAAGAATACATTCTTCTCTAAACATTTGATCTTAACTCCATGAATGTTCTTCAAATCACTAGAAAATTCTTAGTGAAGGCATCTTTGGAAATCACCTACTTCGTTAATATCTTACTAATAAAGTAATTCACTGCCGTTGCCTCCCTTCGCTTTTGGACAGCATCTGAGACAAAATCATACTTACTTTGTCACGCAAAGTTAAAGAGCCACAAAGTTTCGCTAATTCCATCGTACCCATCATATAGACAACCAATAACAATAATGGAAAATAGCGACAATATAAAAAACTTCACAAATTTAAAACAACAGACCTAAAAAACACTAACAAAGAGCTAAACGGAAGAGTAATTAAGGTAGTGTTTACTTTCTAGAGTGGGAGTGTGGAGTGTGGATTCCTCTCACTCCAGTGTTTACTTACCTTAAAACTGGGGAGAGTGGGAGTGGGAATCCGTGGGTCCCACCCAAATTTGGAGTGGGGAGTGGGATTCCCACTCCCATTGGGGGAGGTGGGAGTGGGAATCCACTCCCCCCTCTTCCCATTTTATCCTTATAAAATTAAAATAAATAAATAATATTTCATAAAATAACTAAAATTTCATAAAATAAATAATATCATATTTATTAAAAATAATAATTATATCATATTTATTTTATTAAATTTAATAAAATAAAAATAAATAAATATTATATTTAAATTAATAATATTAAACATTAATTTTAATAAATATTAATTAATTATTTATTTAATAATAATAAATATTTTATTCTAAAAAATATTAATTTTGTACTATATTATCAATAATAATATTTCATTTGTGTTGCTATTATTAATAATTTTTATTCACATAATTTAAATTAAAATTAATAAAAAATTATGATTTACATAATTAAGAATATTAGTAATTATTATTAATTTATAAATATAATAAAATATTTATTTTATTTTCCAAATATATTTTTTATTAATTTTTTAATTACAAATTATAATTCTGTACATAAGGATAAAATTGTAATTTAAAATAATTTACTCCCAATCCAAGACAAAGTAAACAAATAATTGGGATTCTAATTGACAATCCATACTTTCATTTAGTCTAAGTAAACACCCTACTCTCACTCCCACTCCACACTCCTAATCCAAGGATTCCCACTCCTCAGGATTCCCACTCCAATCCAAAAAGTAAACGCAGCATAAGACACCACACCACTCCCTCATTACACCACTTTCACACTACTAACTATTGGAAGAAAGTAGAGAGTTCATAGTACACAAATCTATAGAATAATAGAGTATTTAAAATAATTTTTAGAGCTCAAATAGTCCTATCCCTAATATTATCATCCCAAAATTTTCCTTGGAAAAAATAACATTCATTGGTACATAGTATACTTTAACAAATTTCTAAGATAATTTGTTGTACAATATTTCATTCTCACCAATTAACCTCGTAACATACATCAAAGAGTGCATAATCATTCTTTTTTGAATAATTAAATGTTTATTCACATGCTACTTGGCAATAATTCATGTTTCTTTAGAAATATTTTTTTTATTTCAAAAACTATTAATTTTATTTATGTAACTTTTTAAAAAACTTATAATATTATTTATTCACCATCTCCCTTATTTTCCATAACACTGTTTATAAACATGAATTAATTAATTTATAGGAATATTTAAAGTGTAGCAAAAAAAAAAATTAAAACGGATCCTCCTGGATGGTTACAATAGCGGGGTAAAACAGACAATTCAGCGGGCTGCCCATAATCCATCCATTATGGTATTTTGCTTGTGTTATCATCATACGTATTAGACACATGGCGCCCATAGAGAGAGATTCGACCTCATCAACTGTGATATGCCTACTCCACACTCTAAAAAAGAGAATATTTTCCTAGCAATTTCAAGAAATCCGTTAAATAAAAATTGAAACAGACTCAAAAGTCAAAACCCCAAAAACCCATTTTTCATATTTTGGCTTCTGGCGCGCTTCTCATTTTGTCTCTCAGGTACTTTCTTTTTCTTTAATCTTTTTGTTTGATCTAAATTCAATACGGGTGTCATAATTTGATCAGTATTATTCACGTTTCTTGTTTCAAAAATTGTCGTTTTCTTTGTATGTTTCTTAATTTGGTTAAAGGAACATGGATATTTCCTTTTAATTATATTTTCTGGGTTCTTTGAGCAGTCACAAGAACCCATCACCTGCACTTGGTAAAGTGGCATTCTTTTTCTTGTTCTTGTTCTTTTTTTCTACTTTCATTTTTTTTTTCTGGGTAGCAGATGAATTATTTTTTCCTGGGTAGCAGATGAATTAAATAACGAGTTAATTGCGGTAGGTACACCTCCATACTTCAAAAATTATCTCAATACCCTAAAATCTGTTTTTGCCAAAATTTTCATGAATACCCTTTAAAAGCTGATAGGAAATTACTAAGCTATCCTCATTTTAAAACATTTCAACTCAACGGACAGCACCTCTCCCCCCTCTACTCAAGCAAACAAACACTCATATCTGCTGCAATTCCCTCCATTACCTTTACTCAAACAAACAAACACTCATCTTCTATTCTCATACATGCTAAATCGAATATCAACCAGCATCACCTCTGCAATTCCCTCACCGGCATCACCTCTACCGAAACAAACATTCATTCTCCATACATGGTAAATCGAACTTTAACACGAACAAACTGAGCCTGAGAAGGGGAAGCTGCCACAACTGAGAAAGAGAAGCCTAGTTCGTCGCTACATAATCGCCGGCGAGAGCTGATCCTTTACTGTAAAATGGTCATAATGTAACTAGTTGAGGTAAGTAATTCCCTATAATTAGTTTTATTGTTGATATTCAGGGAAAAAAAAAAACAAAAAGTTAGGGTTTATATAGAAAAATATAGATTAATTAGTTGCGGTTCTCTCATTACATGTTCAAAAATAAATTTCTAGTTGTTTTGCTACATGCAAATTGTGAAAAATTGATGGATTGTGCCGATTATAATTTTGTCATGTAACACACGATTTGGTCATGGAAGGTTATGTAGGATTCATGGTTGTGTATTACACGACCTTCATGTATTGCACGATTACACGATCTTCATGTATTGCACGATTACACGATCTTCATGTATTGCACGATTACACGACCGTCATGTATTGCACTTACACGACCTTCATGTATTACACAACTTCATGTATTACATGACTTCATGTATTACATGACCTTCATGTATTACACGACCTCAAAATTACACGACTTTTTTCACTGTTGTTAATTCATTATAATAACTTAGTTGTTTAAAGACTTAATTTTTGCTAAGAATTTATATTTGTTGTTATGCAGAAAATGTCAACAAAAAGTATTCAGGAAAAAATGAAACGTGGCAAACTGAAAGTGAAAATTACTAATTTGTCATCATTAGAACCAATAAGAATAATAAAAAAATAACCTTAGTGATGTACAACTGGGGATTTTTCGCAAATCATGTTTTGGGCACTTTTTGGACTTGAATGAGTTTCAGTTTTGTGCCCAGTTGTTGCACAAGTTGGTATTAAGGCATATGCATTCATCCGATAAGGCAATGTATTTTAAGATAGGGAAAAAAGTTTGCCAATTTTCAATGTTTGAATTTGCATTAGTTACTGGATTGAATTGTGAAGAAATTTATGAACCTAACTTGGACATTATTGATGACGGTGGTCGTGTATGTGATGTTTTGTTGGAAGGTTGCACAAAGTTCACTAACACAACTCTAGGTCAAATATTTGAAGCAACTAAGTCCAAGGATGATATGAAAATGGTTAAATTTGTCATGTTGTACTTTTTGGAGGTTGTATTACTTGGAAAAGAATATAGATAATCTATAATTAGGGATCACATTCTCCATATTGACAACTTTAAAGATTTCAATAAATATCCTTGAGGCCGTGTCTGTTTTGAGAACACATTAGAAAGTATGAAGAATGTGATTGCAATTAGACAGAATAGAGAAAGGGACTATGTCCCTGAAAAGGAGGCATACAGCCTTCATGGCTGTCCATTTGCAGTTCAGGTAACAAATTGTCAATATTGTTTTCGTAGAGATTGTTAAGATTAGGAATATTAATTAGTTCTTTTACTTGCACATGTATGGGCACTTGAAATTTTCAGTGAAGTGTGTGAAACTTTTGCCTCGAAATGTAAGCATGTCAAATATCCAAGAATCCTAAATTGGACAATCACTAAACATGTTAGCTCTAATTCGCTTGACTATTCCATATTTGATAAGAAAAAGGTAATAACAAACAATCTAGATCGTCAGTGTCTTTCTTTTTTTCTTTTTAATTTATCTTTGACATTTATTAATTGGCCTAATTATTACAGCTTAAGGTACTGGAGAAGTTGGATGTCGCTGATGAAATAGAGGCATCACAGCCTAATCTACAATGGTTTTGGCAAACAAATTGGCTGCAACAACTTGAAAATGATTTTCGTGTTGACTCAAAGAGTAAAAAATCAGCCACTCCAGTCTCAGAACAGAAAAGTAGCGGTGTTGTACAGAAAACTTCTGTGGCCATGGAAGTTAAAGAGACTAATAAACGTGCAAAGTGTCAAGTTATATCCATGAAATGCAAAACGAATTATGAACATGGAAATTCTGTTGAGGACAAAACTGTAAGTTATTTTAATCTTTTAATAACAATTGCATTTTTCGGTTTTTTTTTTTTTTGGTTTGCCTAATAGGCTCTGTCTTGTTCTGCTTGCAAGGGTAAACGTCCTGGTTACATTGATAATTTGATTTCTTTTATCGAGGACAAGTTTAATTGCTTGGATAAGCGTCTCAAAAAGATCAAAGAGAAGGTGCAGAAAATTGACTCACTGGAGGAGAATACGGGTGATGTGAGGGAGATGAGAGAACAAGTCAATAAAATTGTAGACTTAGTGGAGTTCCTAAATTCAGCGGACTACAATGTGAAGGTTCATTTTGTTATTATTTTTAACTAAGTATGTTATTATTTTTAACTAAGTACAAATTGTGTAAAGTTATTAATATTTGCTGCTGTGCAGATTCCGACAACATTTGATGATAACCCGAGTATTGCCACACCTACGACTATGTGTCCAAGCTTCACCACAAATGCAGGCATAGTCAAAGAGGATCCAATAATTATTCCGTCTACACAACAAGAGATGAAAAAATATGAAAAAAAAGGCGATCTCGAAAGGATGCAGCTATTTTACGCACGCCATACACTAACCCATTTCGAAAATCGCGACATGTCAATGTCAATGAAGCAAAACAGCAAGTTCAGTGTGAGCATTGGCTGAAGGAGGATAATATGTAACCGTAATTTCTTATTTCTCTTTGTAAACTTACTTTTATTTGAAACAATATTTCTTGGTTGACTATAACAAGCAATAAGTTTTACTCATATTTTCTTTTTCGTTACTGCACAGCAAAATATTATCGTGGCCTATGCATGAAGCAACAAAGAACTTCTTCCGCAGCTTGTATGATGCAGACGCGTGGTTAAATGGCGGGGTATTGTTAATATAGTTTTTGTTTAGCATGTAATTTATTGCAGTAATGTTTGCATTTTATATTAATTTACATATGTTGGTAATATGTACAGCATATAGACGTTGGTTGTTACGTGATAAGATATGATTTGGCCAAGCTGACTATGCCGTATTTGCATCGATGTGCAATCATGGATAGTGTATTTCAGGTACTTAGTACTCTGTATTAAGAAACAAATAAGATATGTAAATTTGTGCACTGAAAACTTGCAAAGTTCATTGTTTTTTTAGCAAAAGCTTTTGTTGAAGTATGAGTTGTTTAAGAAGGATCCAACTACAATATGGGATAAAGATCAAGAACATGATTTGACAATCAAACAAGCAAATGGCGAAGATCTTCCCTTCGCTATTCCATGGAAAGATGTTTATAAGGTAAAGTTTAAATTTTCTTAATGCATCGCTAAAGTTTAAATTTTCTATTTTTGATTGGCTCAAATTATTGTAGGTTTATATCCCAATTAATGTACTTGAGTGTTATTGGATTCTTACTGAGGTTGACATTGTAAGGGAGACAATTTCCATATATGACTCCATAGTTTCTCTAATGAATGACTCAACATTTTTGTAAGGAATTATTGCCATATGTTGTTATTATTCCTCTTCTACTGGAGAAGATTTTATGGTATGATTCGCACCCTAAAACTACCCAAAAAAACAAAGTTTGGACAGTTTTGCTTGTAGAGAATATGCCACATCAAGAATCTCGGTGAGCAAACCAAATGCTCAATTTTTTTCATTTTGCTGTTATAGTTATATTTTCAGTATGTAGTTGACTATTTTTTAAAATTCTCAGCGGAGATTGTGGTGTGTTTGTTTTACGTTACCTGGACACACTTGCACATGGTGAAGATATTCAAACAAATTGTACGTAGGCACATGTCTCTTCTTATCGAAAGCAACTAGCTGAAAGACTTTTCTATGACCAGTCATTACTTTCGGAGAACAACTAACATGTGAGTATTGTTTTTTTAAATGAAGTCATTGCTGGTGGAAATAGTTTGGTTTAGTAAAATGAAATTTTATAGGCCATCACTGTCAGTGGTCCTGGGCTGTTAATAGGATGAATTAACTAAAGTGTTTTTTTCAAGCAGCCTTTTGAAAATCTTGCCTAATATCAGCTGGTTTATAAGTAGATGAAGCACCATCAAACTTGTGCCGAAAATTTTGCCCAACTAACTTGGATGAAGCTTGACGGTTGTCTTTTTCCTGTGAATCAAGGGAGCAAGTATCAACATTGTAGTACTTTCTAATTTCAAACATGTTCCAACCTTTAAGCCTACTTGCACGAAGGCGCCATTTGTAGTTGTCATCCACACAAACAACAACAAGTAAGTCCTTGTCTGACTTTGGGGTTTTAAATTGGAACCTTTTTTTCACAGCTAGTGCTTTAAGCTTTTCTTGCAATGCCTCCTTTGACTCAAACACCTCTTTCACCATCGACACATCAGTATCACCACTAACTTCTGTTGATAATAAATTACTGCTACTAGCAAGCAAATTTATTCTGGGCACATGTCCATTGTTTGAGGTTCTTGAACTTATAGTAGCTGGAGTATTATCTCCTAATGTTAAATCAACAGCTAATGGTGGCTCATCCAAACAATCAACTCCAGTTACAAATTCATTAACTGCTTCTTGTTCGTCAATCGGTTGTGGAGTAGGCAAACACTCAATTGGTGATTCATCTCCAACAGTAAAATTGTTCGAACTAAGAATAGGAAATGATGGAGGCACGTAGCTGGAGAAAGCATGACTCTCTTCCCATGAAGGACGAGGTGAAGGTTGTCTATCCACCGGAACTGTTGAAATTGATCTACGTTCAAAAGTAATGCAGAGCGGGTTTCTAAACTCCATTCCACTAGCTACCTCCTCTAAGAAAAATTCCACATCATCATTGGTTTGAATTGTAATTGGTGGCATAGGATCAGATGTCTTAAGTTTGAACTTCATTGTGATTTCGAATTCCGAAGTATCTATATCAATAACTTCAGCTATCTTCTCCACCAATTCAGCATATGTTGTCGATCGTGGTATCATTATCCCTTTAGCCTTGGAACCTTTGAACTTATACTCGTCATTTTGCTCAATCCATTCACCATTGAAGAGAATAGGCACACGTACCAAAACCATATCTGATGATACAATAAAAACAATAATATCAAATTTCATATACAAGTAACTACACGACCTACACGACTATATTACTTACACGACTTACATGACTATATTTTTTACATGATCTACACGACTTACACGACTATATTACTTACACGACCTACATGACTAACTATATGACGTACACGGTATCAAAAGAATGCACGACGCGAAACATTTTCGCCATAAATAAGTTATATTGCTGAAAAAAATAAATAAACAACCTACATTGCATATATTTCTACATATAAGAAAAAAATGGTGAAAATAAAACATTGTAATGTGAGGAAAATTTCTAAATTTTCCTAAAAATTAAAAAATTTAAAACCCAACAACATTAACATACCTTATTGGGTTGTTTAATAAGCAATGCACCTTTAAAGAAAGAGTGGGTGTTAAAGAAATGAATACATAATTGTATTTGTGTAAGAAGTTATGAGAGATTTTGAGAGATTCTAAGAGATTTTGAAAGAATCGGCAACAAAAATAGATTTGGGTGAAAGAAATGAGGAAAGAAATATGAAGACAATTCATTGAGTGAATTTGATGCATTCATTAAAGGTATTTCCGACTTTACTCACATTTGTTAGGGTATCCATGAAAACCAAAAAGGGAGGGGGTATTTAAATAATTTCGAAACTATCAAAGGGTATTTAATTAAAAACCCCTTAAATAACAGTCTGAGAAGTACTTGAAAACGTGCATTTGAATAAATTACATGGTTTGGGTTATTTCTTGGGGTCATATTTAGTTTTACCCTTGAGTTATATTAGGTCAAGAAAAATAACTTTTGTTGGCAAAAATTAGGTGGGTTTGATTTAAAGAGATATTTGGACTTTTGTATGTACGCAAATGCCCTGATAAATTGGTTTGTGTCATGAGATGTGTGCTTGTACTGTTAGGTAGTTAGTTAAATTCATTTTAGTATCTTATTAACTAAAATGCAATTTTTAGGATCATATGAATATATTTGGTTTGAGTGCTTGTTCATTGCATTTTATTCCAATTATTTTTATTAACTTTATTCAATCTTTGGTTCATATGAGAAATGAGATGCGCTTTTAGTTCTTTGCTTTTCTGTTACTTTAATATTTGACAGGCTGGAGTGGATTCTTGTTTCATTCAAATTCTGTTGACATTATTGTTAACATGTTATCTGTCTCTAGTAGGACTTGATTTCATTTTGAATTTGATCGTGCCTCTTTTCTTTAACTTGTTCATTTCCCATTGCAGGCTTTGCTTTCTGGTGTTGATTTAGATAAGGACTGAAAATCATTAAATTGATAAATGTTCTATAGATGGAAGTTTCGGGGGCATTAGTTCAATATATAGAACGGGGAAATGGTATCTGTAGTTTGTCAAGCTCTTTAGGTTGTTCAGTTCTTGGTGACATCTGGATCTCTGAGGCTTTGAAGCCGTACGGAGATCTAGTTGTACCAGATGTTGTGTGTAATGAGAAGTCAAGATGTGCTAGATCTTTCCAATCAGCTACTCTTGGTTTTAGTGATAAGCAGGTAAACAGCAAAGTCGGTTCAATTACTGATGATCTGAAGTTCAAGAAACATTTTAGAAAGAAAAAGAAGAACAACAAAAAGAGAACTTATTCAAGTAAAAAGATCTCCAATAAAATTGTTTCTATGGCAGGAGAAAGTAAATATGATGTTATTGATGCAAAGTCATCTTCTTTATCAATTATGGAGGATATACTCTGTAAATTCACAGATTAGAATGAATAATTTCTATATGTTTTATTGATGAGAATTACTCCTCTTTAAATAGATTACAGGGGAATAAATCAAATCCCACAAAATCAGAGCTCTAACAGCTAGAAATCTAATTCTAAGGAAACAAATCAGTAAACATATTTAAGGAAATAAATCTTGCCAAATAACCTAGATCCTAATATATACAATTCTAATTATGTATAATTCTGATTTCATCCACACTCTCCCTCAAGCTTGGCTATAGATGTTGATGAGACCAAGCTTGCCTTTAAGAAAGTCATGAGTCTGTTCTGAGAGTCCTTTTGTGAGGATATCAGCCAATTGGTGAGATGTAGGCACATATTCAAGCTTGATAATGTTTCCATCAAGCTTTTCTTTAATAAAATGTCGATCAACCTCCACGTGTTTAGTCATATCATGATGAACATGATTGTGAGCTATACTAATTGCTGACTTATTATCACAATAGAACAACATAGGTTCTTCAAATCCAATCTTTAATTCCTTCAGCACCCTTCTTATCTAGATAAGCTCACACACTCCATGTGCCATAGCTCTAAACTCAGCTTTCGCACTACTTCTAGCAACCACTGACTATTTTTTGCTACGCCAAGTCACTAGATTTCCCCATACAGCGTGCAATAACCAGATGTTGATTTACGATCATTAATTGATCCAGTCCAATCAGCATCTGTGAATGCTTTCACCTTTCGATCATTGGTCTTTGCAAAAAACAAGCCCTTTTCGGGTGTTCGCTTCAAGTATCTCAAGATTCTATATATTGCATTCAAATGACCTTGACATGGTGCGTGCATATGTTGACTTACTAAACTCACTGCAAAGGCAATATCCGGTCGTGTATGTGAGAGATAGATGAGCTTTCCAACTAGGCGTTGATACTGTCCTTTATCGATCAGCCCTCTTTCAACCATTTTTCCTTTGTTGCCAAGTTCAACTGGAGTCTTACTCGGCTTGCATCCCAGCATGCCAGTCTCTTCCAACAAATCTAAAGTATATTTTCTTTGAGAGACAGAGATCCCCTTCTTACTCCTTACAACTTCCATTCCAAGAAAATATCTTAATGCTCCAAGATCTTCAACTTCAAATTCCTTTGCCATCATCTGCTTGACTCTTTCCACTTCTTTGTTATCATTTCCAGTGCCAATGATATCATCAACATACACTATAAGAATAGTAATTTTTTCTTTTTCAACATGCTTAACAAACAATATGTGATCAGCTTGTCCCTGGACATAGCCAAATTCCTTGATAACTTTGGAGAATCTGTCGAACCAAGCCCGTGGAGACTGCTTCAGACCATAGAGGGACTTGTTGAGTTTACAAACAATGTGACTCCCTAGGTTTTCTTCAAATCCTGGAGGTTGACACATAAAAACTTCCTCTGCAAGCTCACCATTTGGAAAGGCATTTTTTATATCAAGTTGATGTAGAGGCCAATCAGAGTTTACAGCCAAAGATAGAAGAATTCTGATAGTGTTGAGTTTGGCAACAGGAGCAAAGGTCTCAGTGTAGTCAATCATGTACGTTTGAGTAAAGCCCTTGGCCACTAGACGCGCTTTGTGTCTTTCAATTGAACCATCAGCCTTATATTTAACGGTGAATACCTATTTACAACCCACTGTATTTTTTTCTTGTGGCAACTCTACCAAGCTCCATGTATTGTTCTATCTAAGGGCATGCATTTCTTCAAGAACAGCAGCTTTCCACTCGGGAATAAATAGGGCCTCTTCAATGGATCTAAAAATCAAGACACTAGACAAACTCAAGGTGAAAACATGGAGTGAAGGAGACAGATTTGAGTAAGATATGAATTTAGAAATGGGGTGATAAGTGCAAGATCTAACACATTTTCTTAATGCTATTGGCATATATAGATCAGGAATAGGACAGAATTTACCTGACTTGTTTGGTGAATAAGACTCTACCATTGGTTCATCCTCATGACTGTGAGTAGGATTCATGATTTCTTTATTTGCTTGAGACTTTTTCTTTCTAGAGTAGACTTGCAATTCTGGCTGTTTAGATATTGAAAGTGTTGAATCTCCTCTTGTTTCCAATACTAGTGAAATTGGATCAATTACAGGAGGACTGATTTTAGTTGACTCAGGAATAGAGACAGTTGTATCCAACTTAACATCAAGTAAGGGCAAGTCATAGATATCCCAAGAACAGCAAGCTTCATCCCATTTCTCCCCCTGAAGCGAAGTTGGAGAAAAATATGGTGTATTTTCAAAGAATGTGACATCACAAGAAATATATGTTTTTTTAGTTTTTGGACAGTAACACCGATATCCTTTTTGGGTTGGAGAATAACCAATGAAAACAGTTTTGATTGCCCGAAGGTCAAGTTTACTTCTATTATGGTCATGAATATGGACAAATGCTATGCAACCAAAAATTCTTAATGGAAGTGTATTAGACTTAGAGACATGTGGGTAGGTTTTTGAAAGAACAGACAAAGGGGTTTCAAAATTGATAGGATGACTTGGCATATGATTTATTAGGTAGGTAGCAGTGAGGATAGCATCCCCCCACAAGTACTTTGGGATATGCATGGTAAACATGAGAGCCCGAGCTACCTCTAACAAATGACGATTTTTTCTTTCTGATACTCTATTTTGTTGTGGAGTATCAACACAAGAGCTTTGATGTTGAATTCTATTTTCTAACAAATAATCACCAAGAATGGAACTGAAATATTCTTTTCCATTGTCAGTTCTTAGAACACGAATTTGGGTTTGAAATTGAGTTTCAATCATTTTGTGAAAAACTTTGAATATGTGATTGGCTTCAGATTTGTTATGTAGGAGATAAACCCATGTAACCCGTGTGTGATCGTCAATAAATGTAAGAAACCATCTTTTCCCATGGCAAGTTGTAATTTTTGAAGGTTCCCATATGTCACTGTGGATCAAAGAGAATAGAGTGGAAGGAATGTAAACCTTTGGAGGAAAGGATATGCGAGTATGTTTAGCGAATTGGAAAATTTCACACTCAAAAGAAACAGTATTTTTATTATCAAACAAAGACGGAAATAGACGTTTTAGATATAAAAAACTAGGATGGCCAAACCTATGATGCCATAACATTATTTCATTAGTACTAGAAACAGATGTAGAAGCAACACCAGACAAAAAAATTTGTTGACTCTTTGGGTGATCATCATCAAAGTAATAAAGACCATCATGAATCCTAGCACTGCCAATCGTCTTCCCCGATGATAGGTCCTGAAATTGACAAGAAGAAGACAAGAAATTAGCAACGCAATGATTTTCACGTGTGATTTTGCTAACAGAGATCAGGTTGCATTTTAGGGCAGGGACATGGAAGACAGATTTGAGGATTAAATTTGGAGATAGTTTTATGTCACCAATTCCAACTACTACTGTAAAAGATCCATCAGCAATTTTAACAGTGATATGTTTAGAACAAGGGACATAAGAGTGAAAACAATTAGAGCTACCTGACATATGATCAGAGGCCCCGGAATCAATTATCCAAGGGTCTGTAGATTGAATCATAGATTGGGAATTTAGGACAGAGTAGAGTTTACCAGATTCGGCAACAAAACATGATCCACTGGTGGAGTTTGCATAGTTGGGTGGATGGGTCTGAGAGGCATTGACAGAAGATGAATTGAGGAGTTTGCATAATTGGTCAATCTGTTCCTTGCTGAACGGAATAGATGCACCAAAGTGGTCTTGATTGGATTGGGTATGGTGTGCACGTCCTTCATTTTGTTTTCGAGGCTGCCAATTTGCTCGTTTCCCATGAATCTCCCAACACTTGTCCCGAGTATGTCCAGGTTGATTACAATGATCACACCATGGTCGCTTGTTCGAACGATGATCAGGATGCTGCTGTCCATTTGAGTGAGTTTTAGTAGTCATTAAGGCAGATACTTCTGGTGCGGGTGGAGGTATAGATTTGTCATCCGAGAGCATCACCTTTCGCCTAGCTTCCTCACGTCGTACTTCTACGAAGGCTTCGTCAGTAGAAGGGAAGGGCTTTTGAGCCATCACTCGGCCCCGTCCTCATCTAGATTTCTATTAAGACCAGCAAGGAAATCAAATACTCTTTCTTTTTCAAGGTTATGCTTTTGCTTGACACTGCAATCAGTACAAAATGAGTCATCTTCAAAAAACAGATCTAATTCTTGCCAAAGATCTTGGAGGTCAGAAAAATATTGGGTGACAGAGTTGGAACCCTGTTTCATCTCCTTCAATTTTGAACAAATCTAAAAAATCTGAGAAGCATTCCCAAGATCAGAGTACATCGGTCGAGCTGCATCCCACACATCTTTGGTTGTCTTGAACCAGAGATAACGACGACTAATCTGTGGTTCCATCGAATTGATGAGCCATGCAAGAACAATAGAATTTTCAGACAGCCATGTCTTATACAATGGGTCAGTTGTCTTGGGAGCAGGGAGTTCACCAGTGATGTAGCCCAGTTTGCCACGCCCACAAATCACAATCTTGACTGACTGTGCCCATTGTAGGTAGTTTCTACCATGTAATTTGTGGGCGGTAATATGAAGAGATGCATCGCTACCGGAAAGAGAAGCAATTGGGATGGAACTAGGCTCAGCCATAGATTGGCTAGATGTTGAAGATCCGGTATTGTCACCAGATGAGATGTCGACTTCTTTTCTAGCCATAAGAGACAATTAGTCCTTAGGCTCTGATACCATGTAAATTCACAGATTAGAATGAATAATTTCTATATGTTTTATTGATGAGAATTACTCCTCTTTAAATACATTACAGGGGAATAAATCAAATCCCACAAAATCAGAGCTATAACAGCTAGAAATCTAATTCTAAGGAAACAAATCAGTAAACCTATTTAAGGAAATAAATCTTGCCAAATAACATAGATCCTAATATATACAATTGTAATTATGTATAATTCTGATTTCATCCACATACTCAATCCTGCTATAAACTGTGAAAAGGGCTTAGAGAAAAATACCCCACTGGTCAATTCAACTTCTCTATGTGAAATACAAGTGAAACTGTGTTCTGAAGATCTGAATATTCAAAACTGCAATAGTAGAACTTGCTGTAAAGTTCCAGATGAGAATAAGCAAGGGTGTGACGTCTGTAACAGTTCTCATGCTATCAGAGAAAGAAATGGATTTAAGAGCCATAACTTGGCATCTGAACTTGATGCTGTCAATAAGACTAGAAATCACCAACATATCATGACAGGGAAGGAAAATAACCAATCAGTTTGGCGGAAGAAGCAGAGGAATGTAAGGGAAACACAAACCAGTGAGGGTAACAAATTGCAACGCAATTATCTACAGGGAGATGCAAGTATGCTTCAGAAGAACCTTTTTGTCGAGCAGAACTCATTTTTTGGTAAAGGATTGCTTCCCACTCCAATAATTGAATCTTCTAGGAACATTGGTGTAGCAAATGCAGGAAATAAAAAGACAAAAACAGATGTGAGAATCCACCAAAAGGTGTTGGTTGAGTCCTCTCGTGGGTTGCTCATAAGAGATTAAATGGGAGACTTGATCGACATGTGTCCCAGTTAATTCAAGTAGCCACTTGTGAATTGGATGAATATGAAGAACATAAATTGAAAACAAAGGGATCCTTGAACCCTCAAAATTATTGCAGAAGCAAGAAAGGACTGGAATGCCAGGGGCACAATTTCTTGAGGCCTCATAGCAAGTCTTGTTTATGTAAGAAAGAATTTTTAGAGGTGCCATTTGAACTGAACTGTTACAAGAATCCTTATTTGGTGCAGAGAACTTACAGTAGCCAGCATGGTTTTACCCATGGTGCATCCTGCTTGCATTCTTATTATGATTTTTCTTCCCATGGACAGCCAACTAGGGTATGCTCTCAACCATACGGTGGGGTGAAGATACCAGGGATGAGTTATGTATCAGCTAGATCATTTCATGCTTCCAACAAATGTGAATCATGCATAAAATTTGAACAATTTAATGAAAACCAATTCATAAAAGATGTTACTTCTAGAATGAATGCAAAGAAGTGGGTTGTTGTTGGCACTAAGGGGTTAAGTATTTCAGAAAAAATTGGTTCTGCTGGTATCTGTCATGTTAGTAATTGCGACTTGCCACTTTTACATGAAGTAGAGAAGGATGGCCGTTTAGGGGGAAATGTAATTGATCATCCCGCGTCTGCCATGTTAAGCAAATTTAAAAGTACACACTTAATTGGTAGCAACAGTTTGAATATAGTTGAAACTGAAGCTCCAAATTCTGACAGTTAGTGTACCACAACAGAAGTCCATCACATCAAGAGTGCTGAAATTAGAATGAAATATGTGCAAAATTTGAAAGATGTTCAACAGCTTATCGTTGGCTTAATGGTAACAGATCCTCTAAATGTTGCCTACAAAATGCAACTAGTATCTGAGGGTTTTGAGCTAGAAACAGGATGTCCACTTGCGGAGTTCGAAAGATTCCTCCACTCTGCTGCTCCTGCTATTGCCTCATTCTATCAACGCGGAAAATGTTCTTTATGTTTGGGTGATCAGTTGTCTGATAGCTCCTTGTGCAAGCACCAGATACCTAATACATCACTTTTTTCTATTTGGAACTAGTACGAGGAGCCAGGGAATTATGGACTAAAAGTCAAAGTAGGGGATTCTCAGAAACTAAAAGGGCGGCTTACTGAATCAACATCGTTTGATGCTCATTTTGTTCCTTATCTTTCAGCTGTTCAATTGTTTGGCTACTCATATCTATCTAATTCTTGTGGTACAACTGAAGAGCGCTCTAACTCTGACATGTATATCAGAAATAGCTCAACAGCATTAGAGGGGAAAAATCTTTTGGCCTCAGGGCTGAAATTTGGCTCGATTGAAGAGAGTGTCAATTCATATAAAGCTTTCTGTCCTGAAGGCCACTCCCAGAGTTTCACTCCATCACCTGATCGCTCCAGTAATTGTGAACTTTTATTTGAATTTTTTGAAACTGAGAAACCTTGGCTGCGAAGGCCTCTTCATAATAAGTAAATTTCGCCATTAGCCTTTATCTTTCGTTTGCTGTATTGAAAATTATAACCATCAGGCAGTAGCTAATTTAAATTGCTAGGTTGATATACAATCAATTATTTATAGTGGATGTTATTAGATCTATTTTTCTAAGCTTGAGTCTGACATATTTCTCTCACATGGTATTTAATCTGTAGTCTATTCATTAACTTGAAGAAATTGCATCTTGGAGTATTTAAGATATTGTTGTAGGTTATTGTACCATGTGCATTGAGAGTTCTGCTTTCTTACCTCAAAACTTACATTGCCATATTTACAGAATTCATAAAAGTCAGACATGAAAATGATGATTCTACAAGGTTGATTTGTAGTTCCGTTTCAGCTTTTCTGGTTTGGTTTGCCCAACCATTGCCCTAGTTGAAGGTTTGACATGTTTTGTCCTCATTGCTGTAGTTGTGTCTTCTTTTTATCTTCTTATCTTAATTCGTACTCACTCATAGTCATCCATTTCCAATCACCGCTTATCATTTAGGCCTTTTTTTCCTTGAACTCTTTCTTCTCATTCTGTTTACAGTTCATTGAAACCCTCATCATTTTCATTTGAAATGGGGTGTTAAGATGTATCTGGATTGGATCTTAACTAATTACTAATTGCAGAATTCTGGATCTTTTTTATGCTGAAGTTTCTTATCTTCAAGTATTTGGTGACATATCAAAGTTGAAATCTTTGAAGTTGAATGATCTATGTTGATGCGAGATTATGGTTGCCTTCTCTACCAAGACCAGGAACTCGGCTCGATCAACTCTACCACGACCAGGATCTCTCCTCGTAAGGTTTCTTCTCCAAAAGTTCCTGCGTACACAGAAGCAGGTCAGAGTACGCCGGTTGTTTTCCCGGCGTAAACCCTCCGACGCTCAAGTCAGATATGAAGGTTCTGGGAATGTTTGCCACAAATCCTATGGCTTCTTTTCAATCTCAGTTCTTAGAGCTTTCTTTCTTAGTTCTAATAGCAAAAAGTCTAACCCTTTTACCTTCGCTGGCTACCTTTTTATAGGCTTCCTCTGAATCTCGGTCTTCCGTAGTCCACGCCCATTATTCTCCCCACACTCCAATGTGGATGCCCTATTGTCGTCATTGTGGGAGAATGGAGATGGACTTCGTGCCTTGATTCTCGGATAGGAACGCACGTCTTGCCAACTGTCGTTGACCGGGTCTCCTCGCCTCGACCCCTAGCAGGAATGGCCTTATGCCTCTAACAGGAGTTCGTCCTCGTGAATGGCATATTCGTGGACGAGCAGAATAGTCCTGCTCCTGTTCCCCTGCTACCAGGCTCTTACAGGACATACCTGTTCGCAGAACTCTGCCACCAAATATCTGCTCATCACGTCTGGTCTCGTCGAAGTATTTCCCTCAAACACTGGTCCCCCAGTTTCTGGTGTTGGGTAATGTAATGGACCAGCAGTAGAAACTCAACGGTTCTTGCTCGCGTGGGACTTGAAAAGGCTGCCAAGGGTCGTGTCGCATTTAATTGCGGATGCAGTGATGTGACATAAATCTACCCCTCCATTTGAATTTCAAACCTACGATTGCAAGATTCTCGGAATATGTGTCATTAAATGCTGGCAGCCCAAGAGTTTGCATCTCAGTAAGAAAACCCAAAATCCTCAAACACGAACTCGTCATTTTCTCCCTTCTTGTCTCTCCGGCGGATGAACCTCGGCATTAAAGCTTTCATCCCTGTCTCTCTCTGACCGAGTCCCTGCTTCAGGTATTTCTTCTATTTTCTCGGTCTTGGTTAGTTGTAGATAATTTCTTTTCTCTTTGCTTTGCATGGGGTAGTAGTTGGTGGTGGTGTTTTGGTTATAACCTAGGGAATGTCGAAGGGTAAGGAGAAAGTCGTTGAGATTGATGACGACGAACTAGGTTTCTTGCCTAGTCTGCTCACCGATCCTGCTTTTGACCCCGGGATCCCCTTAGAACCCATTAGGTCTAGTGTCGGGACTAATGCTAGGAGGATGTCCCCCCAAACAACCTCCACGAGCGGAAGTAGTGGTGAGGAGGGATCTTCTGCCTCGGAAAATACCCTAAGTGAGGATTAAGGAGGTGACCCTGGTGAGGGATCCTCACCGGGAACATTACGACCAGAAGGGCGGAATACAGCAGGAGGTAGAGCCTTGTCTCGGGATTATGCCATTGATTATATGACGTGCACGACCACGTTTGACGAACTCAATGACCTCCGACTTAGGTATAGTATTCCTGGTGAGATACCTCTTAAGATCCCAGGAAAGAATGATACACCTAGCCGGCCTCCTAGGGGATATGTTACCCTGTTTCTGGAGAGCTTTAAGTATGGGCTGAGGTGTCCCTTGCAACCTTACTTTGCCCGGATACTTAACGGGCTAAATCTGGCTCCTGGTCAGCTGAACCCCAATGGGTGGAGAGTGCTCTCTGGTCTGTTCATATTGTGGGACAGATGTTGCCAAAGCGAGCCCGCCGTTGATGAGGTAAAGCACCTGTACCAGCTGAAGAGCAGCCCTAAAGATGTCGGCTGGTACTACTTCCAATCTAGTACCAAGAGCAGGAAACTCATAACTGATCTTCCAACTGGTGGTGGTGGGACTTGGAAGAGGAAATTCTTTTTTGCTGGGGGTCCTTGGGGTTAAGTTGCACAAATAGACGGGAAGGATTGTCGCGTCCCACCCCGTTTCACGGTCCCAGGTTGCCTGCTCGCTTTAGATGTCTTGTATCCATAATTGTTCTTGCTTTATTGGTTTGTCTCTAACCAAGTGTCTGTTTATGTTGTAGTTTCTTGGGGTGTTCATTTCCCGCTCAAACCTGACGAGCTCAAACGGGTCGAGGCTGTACTGGCTAATTCCTACTCGAGTCGAGAGCTGATAACTACCTATAACCTGCTCGAGTCTTGTTTGGTGCGCCCCGGCCATAAGATGGAGGATGCTGTGATTGGGGCTCTGACTCGGAAGCGTCCACGACCTCAAACTGCGAAGAGGGACCAGAGCAAGGACGCTCCCACTTCAAAGCAGGTGAACATTGTGCAGAAGGGTTCCCCCCTTGAAGACTTTACCTCCTCCTCCTGCCAAAGTCGGAGAAACTAGTAGAGCAACCACTGATCCTGCTTCCTCTTCTCCTCCTGTCGGGCCTAGATCTCGTTTATCTGACAGCCGAGCAGAACACTTGGCCCCCTATCTCAACGATGGTGGGGGCCATGCAATATAGCGCTTTCCATCTCAGCTGCATGACCACCTACTATAAGGCCAAGGTTGGCCGTTATGATAGGAAGATGAAGGAGGACATTCTGTCGGCGATGACCAGAGCTGACGATGCCGAGAAGAAAGTAGGGGAGCTGAATCTCGAGAATCTGAAGCTGATAGAGCAAGAATCTCTTGCTCAAGCAAAAGCCATTACCCTCGAGGAAGAGCTGACCAAGGTCAAGGAGGATCTTCAAAGGTAGAAGGCTACGTACGAGGCTCAGCTCGAATCTCTCCGCGATTCCCACCGAGTTCAGGTCGAGAACTTGGAGAAGGAGGCTGACAACCAGTACGACCAGGGACTTCGGCATTTTTATCGTTGCATCATGGCCGTCCTCGGGAAGCAGCATCCTGATCTAAAGATGGACGACCTTGCAGCTGGTGTCGCCAAACATATGGACGAGGAGGCTGCAAAGGAAGATGCCGAAGGGGTGGAGCCAATCGTAGTTGAGGAGGAAAACTCTCTTTCTCGTGCCATTCCTGTTGATGTGGGTGAGGTGAGCACCCCCCCAGACGCGACTGGTGATACTCCCCCAGCACCTGAGGTGGACCAACCGACTGAGGCTGCTCGGCTTACGGACCCACCGTCCTCTTAAACATATTTCTTGTATTGTAATGAACAATGTTTGTGAAGATTATCTGCTCTGTTTAATTATTAACAAATTAATAAAAATGTTTTTGATTACTTTCTTGTGTTGTAATCACGAGTTATTTTTCCGTTTGAGAATCTACTAGTCTTCGTCTGGTCGAGCAGGCTCTGGCTTGGCATATGGTTTTGCCGCATACCTTAGAAAATTCTTCAATGCTTGGGATTCTGCTCGCCTTCGCGCGGTCGAGCAGATCCTGGCACGCTTGGCTTCTGGTCTCGCCATAAACAAGCTCTGAGACTTGATAAGCCTTTGCATGCCTTGGAAAATTCTTCAATGATTGGGATTCTGCTCGCCTTCGCGTGGTGGAGCAGATCCTGGCAAGCTTGGCTTCTGGTCTCGCCATAAACAGGCTCTTGAGACCTGGTGAGCCTTTGCATGCCTTAGTAAATTCTTCAAAGCTTGAGATTCTGCTCGCCTTCTCGTGGTCGAGCAGATCCTGGCACACTTGGCGTCTAGTCTCGCCATAAACAGGCTTTGAAACTTGGTGAGCTTTTGCATGCCTTAGTAAATTGTTCAACGCTTGGGATTCTGCTCGCCTTCTCTTGGTCGAGCAGATCCTGGCACGCTTGGCTTCTGGTCTCGCCATAAACAGGCTTTGAGACTTGGTGAGCCATTACATGCCTTAGTAAATTCTTCAAAGCTTGGGATTCTGCTCGCCTTCTCGTGGTCGAGCAGATCCTGGCACGCTTGGCTTCTGGTCTCGCCATAAACAGGCTTTGAGACTTGGTGAGCCTTTGCATGCCTTAGTAAATTCTTCAAAGCTTGGGATTCTTCTCGCCTTCTCGTGGTCAAGCAGATCCTGGCACGCTTGGCTTCTGGTCTCGCCATAAACAGGCTTTGAGACTTGATGAGCCTTTGCATGCCTTGGAAAATTCTTCAATGATTGGGATTCTGCTCGCCTTCGCGTGGTTGAGCAGATCCTGGCACGCTTGGCTTCTGGTCTTGCCATAAACAGGCTTTGAGACTTGGTGAGCCTTTGCATGCCTTAGTAAATTCTTCAAAGCTTGGGATTCTGCTCGCCTTCTCGTGGTCGAGCAGATCCTGGCACGCTTGGCTTCTGGTCTCGCCATAAACAGGCTTTGAGACTTGGTGAGCCTTTGCATGCCTTAGTAAATTCTTCAAAGCTTGGGATTCTTCTCGCCTTCTCGTGGTCGAGCAGATCCTGGCACGCTTGGCTTCTGGTCTCGCCATAAACAGGCTTTGAGACTTGATGAGCCTTTGCATGCCTTGGAAAATTCTTCAATGATTGGGATTCTGCTCGCCTTCGCGTGGTTGAGCAGATCCTGGCATGCTTGGCTTCTGGTCTCGCCATAAACAGGCTCTTGAGACCTGGTGAGCCTTTGCATGCCTTAGTAAATTCTTCAAAGCTTGGGATTCTGCTCGCCTTCTCGTGGTCGAGCAGATCCTGGCACGCTTGGCTTCTGGTCTCGCCATAAATAGGCTTTGAGACTCTGTGAGCCTTTGCATGCCTTAGTAAATTCTTCAAAGCTTGGGATTCTGCTCGCCTTCTCGTGGTCGAGCAGATCCTGGCACGCTTGGCTTCTGGTCTCGCCATAAACAGGCTTTGAGACTTGATGAGCCTTTGCATGCCTTGGAAAATTCTTTAATGATTGGGATTCTGCTCGCCTTCGCGTGGTTGAGCAGATCCTGGCACGCTTGGCTTCTGGTCTCGCCATAAACAGGCTTTGAGACTTGGTGAGCCTTAGGGATGGCAATGGGGCAGATATGGGTTGGATCTACTCTGCTCCAGATCCAAATCCATAATAAAAATCAAGATCCGTATCTGCTCCAGATCCGTCATGAATCCATATTTTTCGCTCCATATCCAGATCCAAAAAAGAAATAAATATCTATATCTGCTCCAAATCCGAAAAAAAAATTAAAATCCAAATCTGCTCTAGATCCGTCATGAATTCTAAAATTCCATAATAAAAAAGTAATAATTTTTTAGATTGAAAATTGAAGGCTAAAATATATTGATAACAAATAAATTATATAATTTTTCTCAAAAATATAATAAATATTGTAGCTTATACTTTTACACCAAAACAACAAATAAGAAATATAATAAAATATCATTTCAAAGTAATTGCCGGAGTAAGATCAATCTAATATTCTATTGTCTCCTTCATCATTCTAATATCTACGATGCACCTACCCTCATTCCTACAACATTAGATAATGACATATAAATTAAATATGATTTATATTCAGTCCTTTATTATTTTTATTATGACCATATTTGACTAAATATATGAATAACTATATTCCTTAAAAATTATTTGGCCAATATAATAAAATAAATTGTCAGGTTATATTACTTGGCTTGCAATTTGAATATTGCATGTACATGCTTTGAGGTTGGCTGACCTTTAAATTTACAAAACTAACCTTTAAGTTTTAAGAGTTTAAATGCATGGTAAATACTACTAATATGTTATGAATAAAATTTATTATCATTATAATTTCACAATTGTTAAGAAACTTTTAAAATAAAATAAAATTAAAAGATGAGTGGATATGGATATGGATTTAGATATTAAGATAGATCCAGATCTGCTCCAGATCCGTCTTAGATCCGCACATCGATATCCAAATCCGATCCAAATCTATTTTAAACCGATCCAAATCCGATCCGATTGGATTTGGATCACGTGGATCTTGGATCAGATCCAATCCATTGCCATCCCTAGTGAGCCTTTGCATGCCTTAGTAAATTCTTCAAAGCTTGGGATCCTGCTCGCCTTCTCGTGGTCGAGCAGATCATGGCACGCTTGGTTTCTGGTCTCGCCATAAACAGGCTTTGAGACTTGGTGAGCCTTTGCATGCCTTAGTAAATTCTTTAAAGCTTGGGATTCTGCTCGCCTTCTCGTGGTCGAGCAGATCCTGGCACGCTTGGCTTCTGGTCTCGCCATAAACAGGCTCTTGAGACCTGGTGAGCCTTTGCATGCCTTAGTAAATTCTTCAAAGCTTGGGATTCTGCTCGCCTTCTCGTGGTCGAGCAGATCCTGGCACGCTTGGCTTCTGGTCTCGCCATAAACAGGCTTTGAGACTTGGTGAGCCTTTGCATGGCTTAGTAGACTCTTGAACAGTACAGTTGACTGAAACTCCTCATTGATTCATTTATTATTGAATTCGGCTTACATGAGATTGCTTTGAAATAAGAAATAAAAAAAATAGAAAACAACGGGCACGAACAGAAATAACTTTAAAACATGAACAAGTCTTACTAGAAATATTTCCTTAGGTGTGCCGCGCTCCACGGGCGTTTCACCTCGTGGCCATCCGTGCGAACCAACTTGTAAACTCCGGGTCCAACTAGCTGCTATTCATGGCTTCCACTCGGGTATCAAGGGATGTTATCTGCATTGCTTCCCTTGCTGCCGAGGAGTAACAGCTTCGTGCGATTCTCTGGTCTCCTCGTACCACTCCAACTACCCCATTCACCCGGTACTTGAGAGCAAGATAATGGTTGGATAGTACTGCTTTGCTCATCCTCAGAAACGGCCGACCTAGGATTATCTGGTAAGGACCCTCTTCATCAACCACCACAAAATCCAGTATCATAGTCCTTTCTGTCGGGGAGCTTCCGATTGTGATAGGCAGCTCGACCACACCTAGGGGGACCAGCTTTCCTCCTCCAAATCCCTTCAGGGAGGTGTTGGTGTGCTCCAACCTCAGGTCTGCTATTCCAATCTCCTCCAGAGTGGACTTGAACAACACATCAACTGAGCTTCCTGTATCGACCAGTATCCGGTCAAACCTCTTGCTAGCAATAGTGGCCTTGATGACTAAGGCATCCTCGTGTGGGTATAAAATCCCTTCGTCATCCTCGTCTGTCCACATGATTGGCACTTGCCTGACTCTTGCTCGTTTGGCTGCCGGGGTGTTGAAGAATACCTCTTTATTAGTCATGGCGTATCTAGCATAGTTCTTCCTCGATCTGTTGGAATCTCCAACCAATGTCGGGCCCCCAGCAATCACCCTTACTGTAGGCTGCTCGTGCCTCAAGTTTCTGTCACTCTGCTCCCCCTCACATGTCGAGGCCACCATCGGGAAAGTCTCATCTATAAACTCGTCCAGGTATCGATTTCTCACCAAATCTTCGACCTGGGTCTTGAGATCTCTGCATTCTGTTGTAGTATGGCCATGAGCGCCATAGAACTTGCAATAGCGTCCCCTATCCCTCCTGCTGGGTAGCTTTGTTATTGGGGCCGGGCGGTACAGTAATCTCCGGTCCTTTATGGCCTCGTACACCTCATCCAAGGGCATCTTCATGGGAGTATACCGCACATAGTCCTGGTTCTAGTCAATCATATGCACTGCCCTTTCTCTGTTTGTGCCGTTCTGAACTGGTGGGGGGGCAGCGCTTCTGGTCTGCTCCCCCTATCACCATGGGGGTGTGGATGAAGACCACCATATGCCGAGTCATGCCTTCTCCAAGGCTCCCTAGCTGGGGAACGAGGAGGTTGCGCCCTGCTACGCTGATACTGTGGTGGCCTCTGATGAGGCTGGTAAGCAGTTACCCGATCTCCTGCTCCACTAGCTGAGGCCTGGTGGTCCCTCCTCCTGATCGGCCCATTCCCTGGTAATGCTTTCTTCTCTTTCGTTCCCAACCCTTCTAACTGGTATGTCTTGATCCGTGCTGCCTTTTCCTCTTCAATCTCAATGTCCCTCTTAGCCTGCTCGTATGCGGCTGCATACGTCTAAATAACTGGGCTTCTCAAATTGTACCACAGTCTTCCTATCTTCACCCCTTCTTTCAGTCCCCTTAATGCCTGAGGATGGTTGAAGGCTCCCAAATCAAGGACAGCACGGTGAAACCTCTTGATGAATTCCCGAAGTGTTTCTTGTTCCCCCTGCTTCATGCTTTTCAACTCCATCATGTCATCTTCTGGTGCCATTGCCCCTCGAAATTGCTCTGTAAATTCCTGGCACATCTGCTCGAATGTTTTAATGCTCCCCCGAGGGAGTTTCCTGTACCATTCGCGTGCACGTCCCTCAAGGGATAGTGGGAACACCCTGCACCTTTGGGATTGAGATAATCCTTGTACCCCAGTCATGTCGTTGAAACGTTCTATGTGCACCAGCGGATCAGTTCGTCTCGAATATCTAAGGTCTGGGAGGCGGAAATCTCTCAGAATAACTGCCCTCATGATCTCTGCTGCGAGCGGTGACTCTCCGTCTAGCATTATCCTCCAACCAGGAGCTCTGCTCCTTCCTTGCATGTCGTCAATTATCTGCGCTAGTCTGCGCACTTCCTCCTCCAGCTGCACTGCACGACCTGGGTCACGTGCTGCAACTTGATCTCGCTCTTGCACTACATCATGCAAGTGTTGCCTTAACTCTGTTTCCTCTGCATTCGCCACCCCGTCGTCCTCGTCAAAAATCTGTCTTGTCGGGGATTGCTCTTCCTCTCTATGAAATTCTCCCCGCAGAGGTATATTACCTCTCTCACCACCAAATCTCCCGGCGGTTTGACTTCTCCTCGTACTATCGGGACCTGGTGCCACTCCACCACCTCTCACCCTTTCCTCCTGGGTTTCCCTTCGTTCACTCTGCAGCTCATGTAGGATGGTTGTCAGGGTCTCCATCTGCTTTTCCATCCGGTCGAACATGGTTTTTTCCCGTGCTTCACTGGCTATCTCCCTCAGTGTCACGGAATCATTAAGCCTCATATCACCCCCTTGTGCACTACTTCCTCCTGTCTCCATTGTTGTTCCACTTGCTTCACTCCTCTTCTTGCTATCAACAGAAGCTTTTTGATCAGCTCCCCACAGACGGCGCCAAAATGTCTGGTTGCCTTCTCTACCAAGACCAGGAACTTGGCTCGATCAACTCTACCACGACCAGGATCTCTCCTCGTAAGGTTTCTTCTCCAAAAGTTCCTGCGTACACATAAGCAGGTCAGAGTACGCCGATTGTTTTCCCAGCGTAAATCCTCCGACGCTCAAGTCAGATATGAAGGTTCTGGGAATGTTTGCCACGAATCCTATGGCTTCTTTTCAATCTCAGTTCTTAGAGCTTTCTTTTCTTAGTTCTAATAGCAAAAAGTCTAACCCTTTTACCTTTGCTGGCTACCTTTTTATAGGCTTCCTCTGAATCCCGGTCTTTCGTAGTCCACGCCCATTATTCTCCCCACACTCGGATGTGGATGCCCCATTGTCGTCATTGTGGGCGAATGGAGATGGACTTCGTGCCTTGATTCTCGGATAGGAACGCACGTCTTGCCAACTGTCGTTGACCGGGTCTCCTCGCCTCGACCCCTAGCAGGAATGGCCTTATGCCTCTAACAGGAGTTCGTCCTCGTGAATGGCATATTCGTGGACGAGCAGAATATTCCTGCTCATGTTCCCCTGCTACCAGGCTCTTACAGGACATACCCGTTCGCAGAACTCTGCCACCAAATATCTGCTCATCACGTCTGGTCTCGTCGAAGTATTTCCCTCAAACAATCTACATCCTGCATCCTGGTGAGAATCAGTCACCACATGGTGCTTTCATTTATTTACTTATTTTTTGGGGTGGGGGGAACCAATCCGTGACATTCTTATTACAACCTGAATAAATTGGTTTTAGGTTTTCAGTGGCTTGGTATCCTATATATCGAATTCCCGACGGGAAATTTGGTGCAGCTTTCTTGACTTATCATTCGCTAGGACATATGGTTATTAGAGATGTGCCAACTGATACCCTCAAAAAGAAAACACTGTGTTGTCTCCCCTGTAGTGGGATTGCTAAGCTACAAGGCACAGGTAAAGTTTAAGCTCTATATGTTCTACCCTTGTCATATATTGGTTTAGATTGCAATCTTCTGCCTATTTTGAGTGGTTCTGCTGCTACTATCCGACATGCATAGTATAGGTTCGTCCTTAATCAATGGTTCAGGCAGTCAGGTATCCAAAGTCAAAACTGAATAAGCTTTACCACCCGGACCTATGACTAAGATGGAGCTTGTTGATTTTCATCGAATTCCAATGGAGATTTAAGTTTTACTAAACTTGACACACGTGCCACATAGATATCATAATCCTTGAAATTCATGTTTTGAACTTTGAATCACGACCATGATGTTGTTAAGAAATAAATAAACCAAATTGTGTTCAATGTCTGGGTATGTAGAAGCAGTGGGTTGGAATTCTTATCAGGATATCTAAGACTATGAATCCAATGGATTATAGAAATGAGCTATATATATATAAATTTTAATAATTTCACTCATTTTGAGATAAGCTATAATTCTTCTCTGGATATTGATCATCAGAGCTGTGGTACAGCACTTCACAAGCTTTATACCTGCCGGCAGAAAGCTGGTTTGATCTCAAAGTACCTGAAGAATCCTCTTTCAAAGACTCTCACTTTTTGACCGTTCTGAAATTCTTCGGGAACAGCTCAGAATACTAGAGGAAAATGCGTCTCTTTTTGCTAGAGGTTGTGTTTGGACGGATGGCATCAAGGTAGTCAATCGACACAAAGACTAAGCTGACCATATTCAGTATTATAATACGATTAGTACCCTATTTTTCTTCAACCAATTACCATTGCAGATTTGGGTTACTTAGCATGTACAGATATTATAGGGGACATGCGGATGTGTCATTTTGTAATGTGCTACTGCAGTCTCATTACTGCGTATAAGTTTTTGCGGTCCATTGGAAACAGAATAGAAACTGGAATATACAGAGGGGTTAGTTTCAGTTTTTTTCATTTAATTGCATTGAACTTTATCGAACATAACTCATCAAGATTTTGCTTCTTTGTACATTCTTGGCCCAAATGAAATTGGTGCTGCAATACACTGCAACAAATTCGGATGTTTTCAGTACATAGTTTTATTTTTATTCTATCTATTTGTTTATCTTATCAATTCAGTTGTCTATTTCGCTAATCATTCCAATCTTCTAGTCATTTTAATTAATTTGCAACGACTCTGAAGTATGAACTGGACTCTTTGTTTTACCATTGATGACAGTGAAATTCAACGTTAGATTACTCGTCCAACTGAAATGAAATTTCAAATGGTTGGTTCTGTTATGTTGTGTTCTGCATATCAACATATATTAAAATCATATATTAACAGGTAGATAAATTGTTATCATTCGAGCGGACATTATTAACAGTTAGAAAATAAACAACCTGCAGACACGAGATTTTGATAAACATTATGCTACGACATTCGAAGTTCAAACCATATGAAACTAATATAGATTACAACCACATATGTATAGTAGACTATCTAGGATAATAGTACTCAAATAAGGGCAATAAATTCAAGACTATAGTCAAACAGAAATAACAAAACACCACCCAAATCCAAAAAACAGAAATAACAAGTACTACTCAAATAAAATTGATTATCTTGGTAAGGATTTAGGAACTTGCTGACGATCCAGCGAACTTAGCTTGAGATGAAGCAGCTGAAGTCTCAGATGACTCGGTGAAGAAGATTATATCCTCCTTGTTATCTGCGATTACTTTAAGGGATCTTGGAATTGGAGACTGAGTCACTTCCAAAACCCCCTCAAGTATTTGAACCACTTGACCCATTGATGGCCTATGAGTTTCATCATCTTGGATACACCAGCAAGCAACTTTGCAAATCCTTGAAAGCTCTTCTACATCAGCACTACCCTCAAGACTTTTGTCTAAAAGGCTAAGCACATTGCCACCTTCGCTCATTAGGCTTGCCGCCCAAGTTGGGAAGTATTTCATTTCTTCATCTTCAGAGTATTCAGAGTTCCATTCAAAGTTTCTCCTTCCTGACACAATTTCAAGGAGCATCATTCCATAGCTGTAAACATCAGCTTTAGCTGTTATGGCCACTCCTGAAAGCCATTCTGGTGCGAGATACCCTCTTGTTCCTCTAATGGTCGTTAGGACTCTGCTGAATTCTCTCCCAACAAGCTTTGACATGCCAAAATCTGCCACTTTTGGACACCATTGAGCATCTAATAGAATGTTCTCTGGCTTTATGTCACAGTGTATGATGCAGTCTCTGCACTTCTCGTGGAGATAAGCTAACCCTCTGGCTGTCCCTAGTGCAATTTGGTATCTTGTCTTCCAATCAAGAACCTTTGAATCCTCTCTATGGAAGATGTGCGAATCTAGGGAACCATTTGGCATGTAATCATAGACCAATAATTTTTTGGTACCTTCAGAGCAGAATCCACGAAGCCTAACTAGATTGACATGTTGGATGTTCCCTATTGTGCTGACTTCTGCTCTGAATTGTTTCTCTCCTTGGCTGAAGCTCTGCAGCTTCTTCACAGCTATGACACTTGAATTAGGCAGCCTCCCTTTGAAAACAGAACCAAAACCTCCTCCCCCCAACTTTTCAGAGAAATTCTTTGTGGCTGTTAGCAAATCCTTGTATGCAAATGCCACCAATGAACCATCCTCCACTGATTTGCTTGTTTTCATTGTATTCTCTCTCTTCCTGAAATACATAAAAGCAAGAAGGCCTAATAGAGCTACAAATGCCACTGAACCCACGACAGCACCAATGACTATTCCCTTGTTATTACTGGAACTTGAAAACTCCGAAGCTGCAAGCTTGACATAAATAGTTTTCCCATTTGCGTCACCTGGTGAAAGTTGATGCAGACTCAAGAGACTTCCAATCCATATTGAACAAGCATTGTCTTCATAAGCATAAGCAGTGCAAGAGCAGTTCCTCGAGCAGGTTGTTTCACACTCCTTGATACTCCCTACTGCCACAGATTGTGGATGTTTAGGCAATACCATGTGAGAATTTGCTAAAAACTTGTCACTCTTTCCATTTGTAACAACAGTATTTTCACACTGCAGTTGGGTTTTCCTCACACAGCCAGAAGAATAATCCTGCATCAAGTTCCAATTGTTCTCCCATTTTGGCCTAAAACCAGGCAGACAAGCACAGAAAGACTGGTTTCCCTCATTACAGCTGCCAAATGCGCCACAATAAGCATAAACATCACAAGGTTGCCTTGGTTGCGACCAGAACTGAAACCAAGCCTTGCTAGACTCCAACCAAAACATCTGCTCAATCTGCCCTGAAGAATCAATAACAAAACGAGTTGTCATAGAATTAGTAACAGAATAAACGAAATATCTCCCATTTTCATCCGAAATGTAGTTGAAGTCGAAATTATGATGAGATATCATTTCCGGAACGTTGGCAAAATTTATTCCAGTCCAGACTCCACTATTCCAGTATTGTTCAGACCTATTCCACATTATAACATATTGATCCGATCCATCTGGGGCTAGCTCAAGCGAAAAGAGACCCGGTGCAGGATCCTCTTTATTCTTCCATGAGATGAGAAATTGGTTTACTTTTGCCCGTTTGTTTATTCCAAACTTCATTCCGGGAAGCCATGTATGAGTCGGATGATCAAAACTTTGCCATAAGGTTGAATTAGCTGAAGAATCTCTCAAAACAAAATTACCTTCATCTAGAACAACTGCTTCGATTGAAGTTGTTGTATTACTAGAGTTCACACTTGTGGACCAGATGGCCGTTTTAGACTCATTTAAAAGAACTAAATTACCATCTGATATTCTTAACACTGAGGAGTTTTTATCGGAAACTGGTTTGTCTCTATTTGCCACCCAAACTATGGTTTGTTCTGACAACTTTTTGAACCAAATGCCTATGTAGTAGTTTGAAGAGTTACCTGGCTTGAAGAAGCCTAGTTCAAAGACCCCACCAGCAGAGACAATAGTTTGATCCCCAGAGAGAGATTGGTTTGCAGAGATGGAGTCACGAGCAGCAAAGGATAAATGAGGTTTGAGAGTGAAGCATACGGAGAGAACACAAAGCATGAACCATGCCTTGTTCTTGACATCCATGGCTGCTGGAAAACTTCTGTGCAGACAAGATGATGTTTATGAACAGCAGATGGTCTATTTATCAAGACTTAAGGGAGAAATTGAGGGTTGGGTATGGCGGGCCTAAGCAGAAACAGTTAGTAATCACTGTCGTTGTGCTTATACTGTCAACCGTGTGATAATTTTTTTCTGATGGATTATTTAAACGTCCAACATAAATTATTTGTGCTACGTAAGCCGTCAAAGCCATCCTTCAAGAAACGCCGTCAAAGCCATCCTTCAAAAAAAGAAGGAAACTTGTTAGTCAATTGAAGTCAATCAAAATATGGACAATTCAACAATGTTGGCCAGTTGATTCATATCTTGACCGATGTTATTTATTACAACGTCACGTTTATGTTTGATTGTTTCTGCTGTTTTTCCCCTTCTTCTGGATAACATCCAAGTTCCAAGTTGCTTTTGGCATTTCGCTTTCATTTCAATACCTAATTTTGACAATTGAAGCAATTAGGTGAACCCAAAAGTCAACGCAGAGGAGCATAGATCAATCAGAGTTCATTAGAGAGAACAGCGAGGCACAAGGCTTGTGATTCTTAAAATTGCTTTGGCAGGGGGCATATTATTATTATACACTACGAAGCAAGGCTTCTATCCAAATATGCATACAGGTTGTTACAAGTGAAATAATCCAAATATATATTCTTAAACACAAATGTTAAAATATTTTCTTCACATCGATTTAAGAACTTCTTGATAATGTGGTGCTCTTTGCTTGAGCTGAAGCAGTTGAATTGTTGCTCTTTGATTCGACCATTACTTGGAGAGCTCTGGGAATTGGAGGCAGTGTCACGTCCAAAACTCCCTCAAGAATTTGACCTACTTGACCCACTGATGGCCTGTGAGTTTCATCATCTTGGATGCACCAACAAGCCACTTTGCAAAGTCCTGCAAGCTCTTCTTCCTATGCGTTGCCCTCCAGTCTTGGGTCTAATAGGCTAATGAGATTGCTGCCTTCAACTATTTGTTTAGCAGCCCAAGATGGGAAGAACCTCACTTTACCATCTTCAAATTCCTCGGAGTTCCTCCTTCCTGATACAAATTCAAACAGCATCATTCCGCAGCTGTAGACATCCGCTTTGGCTGTTATGGCCACTCCTGATAGCCATTCAGGTGCAAGGTAACCTCTTGTTCCTCTCATGGTTGTTAGGACACGGCTGAACTCCCTCCCAACAAGCTTTGCCAGCCCAAAATCCGACACTTTGTGAAAGAAAACCAATGTTGTGTTTGGTAAACGAGAAAATTAAACGAAAGAGAAAGAAAATATTGATAAACTGAAAACTTCTTATTATTGAATCAATGTATTTTACACACATATATAACAAGTGTCAATTCTTTGTTAATAAGCTGTTACACATGCATGTAGTAATTCTTAAACCAATATAACAGATTGCGTCAGCAAGATTTTAATATCCACCCTAGACATCAACTTGGATTGTTTCTACAAAAGCAATAGTTTGTAACCATGTCCACCTGTACAAGTTCTAGAGGAGGTGAACCTCGTAATGTGAATGGGCCCAGTTGCGGCTAGTGCTAGCAATTTCAATTAATTTTTTTTATTGGCTTGTAGGTCGATTGAGCTTTATAGGACCAAGCCTACAAACAATCACAGCCATTTGATCATATTTAAAACTCCATCAACAACGTTAATCAGTTTTACGCGTTTGGTTGGGCAGACAGAAAGAAATGAGTGATTGGAAACGGACAATCAAGTTGTGCAATCTTTGAATTGTTGATAGACCCACAAGGGTCACCGTCTTGCGGAAAGAAAAATTATGGGTTTTGAACCTTATTCACATAGGTCAGAAAAAATTAGTTGTTGTTATATTAAATTAAAAAAAAATCATATTTATATTTATCATTAATTATGGTTAGTAAATAATATACATAGTTTAATTATATAATAAAGTATTTAATTTAGGGTCATTCTATAATGCCGTAACTAAATTTACGGCATTGATGTCGTAATGGACGTGGACCGTTAGATTTGAATAAAAAATCTCTACCATTAATTCTAAATAAATAGGTAACATGTTACTTAAGTAGCAGGTAATTACTTTTTTTTGTTCAAGTTCCAGGTTACATTTACTAATTTTATGTGTGATTTACAAGTTTTATGAAACTTTTACAAGTTAATGTTGATTTACAAGTTTTATACAACATTTACAAGTTTTTGTTTTGTTTACAAGTTCTTCTTACAATTTACAACTCTAACATTAATTTACCTATTTTTTTCATTAATTTACTAGTTTTATGTGTGATTTACAAATTTTTTGTTTTATTTTACACTTAATGTCAATTTACAAGTTCTATATCATTTTTCTAAATTTTTATTTTGTTTACAAGTTCTTCTTACAATTTACAACTCCAACATTAATTTACTCATTTTTCCATCAATTTACTAGTTTTATGTGTGATTTACACTTTTTTGTTTCATTTCACACTTAATGTCAATTTACTAATTCTATATCATTTTTCTAAATTTTTGTTTGTTTACAAGTTCATCTGGCCAATTACAACTCCATCATTAATTTGCTCATTTTCCCATCAATTTACTAGTATTATGTGCGATTTACACATTTTTTGTTTTATTTCACAATTAATGTCAATTTACTAGTTGTATGTCATTTTCTAAGTTTTTGTTTTGTTTACAAGTTTTTCGTGCAAATTACAACTCCAACATTAATTTACCATTTTTTCCATTAATTTATGAGTTTTATTTATGGTTTACAAATTTATTGTTTCATTTCACACTTAATGTCAATTTACAAGTTTTATGTCATTTTTCTAAGTTTTTGTTTTGCTTACACGTTCTTCTTGCAATTTACAACTCCAACATTAATTTACTCATTTTTTTCATAATTTACTAGTTTTATGTGTGATTTACATATTTTTTGTTTCATTTCACAATTAATGTCAATTTACTAGTTCTATGTGATTTTTCTAAGTTTTTGTTTTGTTTACAAGTTCTTCGTGCAATTTACAACGCCAACATTAATTTACTCATTTTTCCATCAATTTACTAGTTTTATGTGTGATTTACATATTTTTTTTGTTTCATTTCAAAATTAATGTTAATTTACTAGTTCTATGTCATTTTTCTAAGTTTTTGTTTTGTTTACAAGTTCTTCGTGCCAATTACAACTCCAACATTAATTTACTCATTTTCCATAATTTTACTAGTTTTATGTGTGATTTACAAATTTTTTGTTTCATTTCGCACTTAATGTCAATTTACAAGTTCTATGTCATTTTTTTAAGTTTTTGTTTTGTTTACAAGTTCTTCTTGTAATTTACAATTCCAACATTAATTTACCTTTTTTTTTCCATTAATTTACTATTTTTATGTGTAGTTTACAAATTTTTTGTTTCATTTCGCACTTAATGTCAATTTACAAGTTCTATGTCATTTTTTTAAGTTTTTGTTTTGTTTACAAGTTCTTCTTGTAATTTACAACTCCAACATTAATGTACCTTTTTTTTTCCATTAATTTACTACTTTTATGTGTAGTTTACAAATTTTTTGTTTCATTTCGCACTTAATGTCAATTTACAAGTTCTATGTCATTTTTTTAAGTTTTTGTTTTGTTTACAAGTTCTTCTTGTAATTTACAACTCCAACATAATTTACCTTTTTTCCCATCAATTTACTAGTTTTATATGTGATTTACATATTTTTTGTTTCATTTCACAATTAATGTCAATTTACTAGTTTTATGTCATTTTTCTAAGTTTTTGTTTTGTTTACAAGTTCTTCGTGTAATTTACAACTCCAACATTAATTTACCCATTTTTCTATTAATTTACTAGTTTAATGTGTGATTTATACATTTTTTGTTTCATTTCACAATTAATGTCAATTTACAAGTTCTATGTCATTTTTATAAGTTTTTTGTTTTTTTACAAGTTTTTCTTGCAAATTACAACTCCAACATTAATTTACCTTTTTTCCATTAATTTACTACTTTTATGTGTAGTTTACAAATTTTTTGTTTCATTTCGCACTTAATGTCAATTTACAAGTTCTATGTCATTTTTTTAAGTTTTTGTTTTGTTTACAAGTTGTTCTTGTAATTTACAACTCCAACATTAATTTACCTTTTTTTTTTCCATCAATTTACTAGTTTTATGTGTGATTTACATATTTTTTGTTTCATTTCACAATTAATGTCAATTTACTAGTTCTATGTCATTTTTCTAAGTTTTTGTTTTGTTTGTAAGTTCTTCATGCAATTTACAACTCCAACATTAATTTACTCATTTTTCCATCAATTTACTAGTTTTTTTCTATTTTTTATTTTTTTTTAATTTTGTAGACCAATTTACCACTCTAACGCTAATTTACCTGTTTTACCTTCAATCTACGAGTCATACATGTGGTTTAGAAATTTTTTGTCTTATTTCACATTTATTTGGAATTTATGTTATTTAGTTTAGGTCAATTGCTTAAACTTAAATCCAATGTGAAAATGGTTAAAGAGTTGGATTATTGGCATTTTATGATTTAGATAGAATGATATAAGGGTGGGCATGAGTTGGGTTTGATAGGGTTAGTGAAATTCTAACCTGGTCTACTTTTTAATGAGTTGAGATAAAATCCATCCAACTTAACTAAATAAACTTGTTTAACCCAATTCTTCCCAAACCTTATATCGTCTGGTGAAGTTGATTAGGTTGAAGGTCAAATCAAAATTTTAAATTGAACAATGAAAATGATATGAAACTTGAAATGAAACTTATTAAAATCAAATATAAATCTTTTATAACATGAAATTTTCATTCACTATCTAGTAACATAAAGAAAGTTAATAAATTAACTATCTTTAAATTAAGAAAATTTCCACAAAAAGCATATAGACTTTATTTCACCTGCATCTCCTTTTCCAATTCCAAATTCAGACTTTTTAGATAATTAACTAGCATCATATACAAAAATAAAATGAAAGTGATATATAATTATGTGCCGTTAAGTATTCACTAAAAAAATAAAAAGAAATTAAAACCAACTTACTTTTATATTAATCTTGTAAAATAATAAATTTACTTATAAGAGAGTGTGATTTTGGTTTTGGAATTGTAGTCTAGAGCAAGATGCAAGAATGAAGTAGCCTCTTCTATTAAAAAATTAAAAGAATAAAAAATTAGATAAGCCATTTAAGTCTTTATAATTTTGCAATTGAGAATTAACACATTATCATTATCCTTATTATTATTATTATTATTATTATTATTATAGATTTGGTTGGGTTAGACTGGTTAATTATAATTTATCCAACCCAAACTAATTATTAATTAGGTTTGAAAAAAACAGACCCAATTAAACCACAATAATCTGCTCATGGTGCATTTACTAATCAGTAATCGGAACGGGCTACAATCAGAATCAAGAATGTGAATAAAAATAAGTTATTTATTTGAGCTATAGAAATTGAAGTCGGAATGAGATTCATTTCCATTGATGTGTTTAATTTGTCTTGAAATCAGAATGAATTATCATAATTTACTTAAATGCCCTTTGTTGATTATTGTCAATTGGTGGTAGTAATAATAATAATAATAATAATAATAATCATTATCATCATCGTCATCATCATCATAATATTTATTAAAATAGTATTATAATTATGATTACTAATTCATTATTGTTATTATTTATTAATTTCATGATTTTGTTATATGATTATTATTTATGAAAATATTATTGTAATCAAACTTTATAATTATTATTAAAATAATAAGTTTTTATTATAAATATTTTATTATATTATTATTTAGTAAAAATATTATTATATTTATAATTTTGTTGTTATTATTATCAATATGAAATTATTTCATTATTATTTATTATAATATTATTATAATTATAATTCATTATAATTTATTAATCTTTTATTATTATTATTTATTTAATATTATCTGATTAAAATCCATAATAATTAATTAAAATATTTTTATAGTTATTATTTATTAAAAAATTCAATATTATAACAATTATGGCACCCTCCCAAATCATAGCAATGACAGGACCAGAGGGTATGCACCCAATAAGAGCACCAAAGAAAGGCTTTGACAACAAATCCTCATAGTGCTTCTGAGCAAAAGGGCGGTCCACAGTCATAAGCTTCAAACCCTTCCAAGAGAAACCCTTCTTCTCAAATCTGTTGATGATTTCAGCAACGAGCCTCTTTGGACCCCATCGGGCTTGATCATGATGAAAGTTTGTTCCATTCTTTGAGATTCAGAGAAACCAACTTGTTTGAGAATTGAGTGAAATAGCACCACACATAGGTGAGAGAATAATGTATGCTCTATGTATATACATATTTGCTGTCTTGGTCAAAACAATGCAAATACGATAGAGGAGAATCAGTAAAGAATGACGAACCCGACCCAGTTCTCCTCTTGACTCCCCGACGCCGAGTCGTTATCGTCGGACCGAAACCACTTCACGAACACGAACCTAGCCGCTTCACGAACACGAACCATTGTAGAGCTTCTTCTTTCTCGCTTCTTTTTGGCTTCAAACAGTTTTCAAAGCGAAGATTGCAGTAAAAGAGGAACGATCGAGGAAACAAAATTCGGGTTGGCCAGCAAACCCGATTGCTTCGAAAATACAAAATCCGGCGTGCTGCGATTTTTAGATTCGATTCCGGGACCTTCGAATTATGACCAGACTTTGATTCTATTTGGACTTTCGTAGATTTCAAATTTAAAATATATATAATTTTGAAATTTTAACCGGTTAATTTTTTTTAAATAAATGTTTAACCGGTTGTAAACCTGTTAATGAAATTTTTTTAAATACTTTTATTATATTATAGTTATTAGGTACCGTTGATTTAATCCAATGGTCCACGTTTATTACGGTATCAATGCCGTAAATTTATTTACGGCATTATAGAATTTTCCTTTAATTTATTAATTAAAATAGATACTAATAAATGTAAGAATAAATCATTTAATTGGAAACATATTTCAATAGAGTTAAAAAAAAAAAAGAGAATATTATTGACTTATATGTCATAATTTCAAAACTTTTGATTTTTTTTTATTTTACATGAACAATAAGGGTCTTTGATGTTAATAACCCAATAATCACATCTCAGCCATTATGCACTTACGTTAAATCCAACGGTAGGTTTGAAAAAGACAAAAAATGGGGTACCAGACCCCATGGGTATTGTAGCTGGATCCTCTACATACCCTTGGTTGTATTTCAACAGACATTGGCGAAATTTTTAAAGCAAGAATATTTTCTTAATTCTGTATAACTGTAATTGGAGCAATGATGTCGTGTCGAATTTTTGAAGTGGAGTGCAGTGACTTGTAGTTTGTTATGGCAGTATTGAATGAAACAGAAAGGATTGCGTATACCAAATTTAAGGTAAGTGTAATTTTAATATGAGATTTGTGATGTGAATCATTTGTTGTTCATAATATGGTTGGTGGGAAGCTAGATCTCATACGGATAATGGCAAAATTGGGGTGCAAAAATTTTTTAAAATAAAGTTATGGATATTTTCTCAACAATGTAATAATGTAAAGGATTTTTTTGTCATAATATTCATCTTAGTAATTCCATGTATTAAAATGATATTCGAATCCGTAACAATTAGTTCCAGTTAGCTTGGGTGTTATTAAGTTTTACAGTGAACATTTTTAAAATTAGGAACAGTAAAATGATACATGCTTACCCTTCGTTCCAGATCTCCTTTGTTTATTTTTTTCCCCAATTTTTTTGTTTGTTTTGTGCTGGACTAGGAATGTAAACTTTATGTTGCTATGAACTTTAGTTTGATTATAATAAATAAATGTATCACTGAATTTCATAAATTAAGTTGGTGGGAAGTAATAAGCATAAATCGTGTGAGATTGATGGCGGTGTTGAAGAGGTTGGTGACGATCAAAGTATTGAAGGAAGAAGAAAAGGAACAGCCATAATGGGTTCATAAGATATTTGTAAGCTTAGTTCATTAAAAATTATAGAGATGTATAATTTTGCAGTCATATGATGATATTGCAGCGGCGAAGCCGTGCATGAGGTTAAGGCAAGCGATGGAATGACGTGCATTACAGAAGAGGTATGTAAAGTTGCACTATAAAGATAAAATAAATTTGTATTTTCAATTAGTGGAGATGTAGTTAGTTTATTTGCCATGATTGTGTACTAGATGGAAATTGGATCCACGTTTAAGGATTTACCACCGGAGAGAAAATTTTAATACAAATTGAATGCGGACAAATAGTGAAGTCAGAAGTGGCAAAGGCAAAGTTCTTGACTAGATTCGCCCCAGATAGATTAGCGGCAGCAATTTCACAGCTGACAGATGAACAAAGAGTGGCTGCTTGTCAAATGGGTTTTGGTAGTTAGCTACAACTGTGGCAGGCTAAAGAGGAAACTTTGTGGCAGTTTAATTGAGATGATTGATACTGTGAGGTACATTTTAGATACGAATGGTATTAGCTTTCGAACAAGATCATCGAAGAAACTCAACCAACCAGGAAATTTAGACATAATCTATGCTCTGTAAATTCAGATATTCTCTAATATGAAACTATTTTTATGTGTTTTGTTATTCCTAGCTTTTACGGACTTGGTAACGTTGTTATGGAAATATGACAACTATTATGTCCGTGCAATTTTTATTGTATCTTTTGTTATGTCATGATATTGAAGCTTAGTTTTCTGACTCCAAATACTAAGAACTACAGTTGCAGCATCTTTTGAATATTACAAATGTGCTTGTAGTATTTCGACAGAATAAAACCTGCTATTTAAGTTCTTCACGCCTCCACCCCCCGGGCTCCTTCTTTCATTTATATTTGCTACACCATTTAGTTCACACTCTGTAAAGCTAGATGAAAGCTTGTTCATTTATGTTCCATTGCAATTCAAAAGCACAGTTTATGTCAACTGTCAAATTGACTACTTGCACGTATTGATTTCAGTCGAAACAAGGTTATTGGTCCATCAAGAAATTGAATCCATATGGCCATGCCATCGTTATTCAACCACCTAATTTCAAATATATAAATTAATTCAACCCACTTATGTGGTCAAGGAGTAGATCAAATCATGAAAGATTTTTCAGCAACCATAAATTCGAACAGATGTAGTTTGTATCATTTTAGGCTTGGATAGATTTTCCTTCCATTAACCTTACAGTGTTAATAATCTTATTACTTCTTATTTACAGCTACAATAGTATTAGTATATCGAAATTTTTGGCTTTTGCAACATAAACTTGTATGTAATGTACATTTTATTGTTCCTTAAAAATTAATTGCTGCCAAAATAGTTGTTTCAACTAATATGTTTATTGTTATAATGGATAAATATTTTCTTGTTCCTTAAAACAAATTTATTGCAACTCAAACAGTTCCGGTGTCATGACCTACATCCCCCGTTTGTCTCGTGAGCTACGTGCCCACTCAACAGCTGCACGATCTTGCTCCTTTTCATCAAACGACAACCTCGATAAAGACAAAAATAGGGGGTACGGTGTCCCTAGGGCACCGTAGACGCAGCCGTATGTAGAACCCTAAAACTAATTTGGTAGCCGAAACAGGTTTGGACAGTTGCCCACTTCACATCATTGTACAGTTTCAAAATCCCAACCGTTGGATTAAAGTCATTATAATCTAACGGCTAGCCTGAATAATGACAAAAGAATGGGACACCGTGCCCAAGGGGGCACCGTAGCTGGACCCTTAATTATAAATTTGATTTGTTTTATTAAATTTTGATAACTTTCAAAACTTTATAAATTTGATTTGTTTTATTAAATTTGATAACTTTCAAAACCTAGTCAACGTTCACCATTTTCCAGTGTCTTGGCCATAGTCAGAGTGGTCTGCATATTAGACCATGACTAGTTTCAGGATTTGGTCTATGCCGCCCACTTATGGCCATGGAGAGATTCAACTAAGGGTTCATCTAGATGGTCAGGAAAGTTGACTCTCCTCATTCTACAACAAAATGCACAATGATGCAAAAATTGCTCATGTTTGCCGCAATTCACTGTCACAAAAAATAATTACCCATTTGACTTCTTTACCTTATTGCAAATCAAGTAAAGACCATGATTGTCAAACTATAATGTGTTTAAAGGCCACGAGTTTGAAAACAACTATAATAATCTAAACCAAAAAGCCACTATACCTATCCCGCGTAAACAATCAAATGACTGATCCAGGCATAAACAGTCAAATGACTAATCCAGACTAGGGATGGCAACTGGATCGCTCCATAATAGATATCCATAATATCCATCTAATTGGATCGGATAATATCCATCCAAAATTTTTTGGATCTTAAAATGGACATTTAAAATTATATCAAGATGGATATGGATAATTATTTTTATCCAATGGATATCCGTTTAACCCAACACAAGTTTAAAAAGTTTAAATTTTATAAAATTAAAAATAAAAAATATAATAAACAAACAATTGTAAAAATATTATATTAACTAGTGAAAAATTTAAATTTCTCTTATATTAAAAACTAAAGTTTTTAAAATTACCCTTTAATTTTTTAACTTATTTAATACTATTAATAATTATTATTTTATTTTATTAATTTAATATTATAAATGGACATCCACTGGAAAGTCGCCGGACCACCGTCGAACATCGCTGGAATGTCGCCAGAATTACCGCCGGAAGATCGCCGAACCACCACCAGACCTCGCCGGAAGATCGTCGGACCACCACCGAACCTCGCCGGAAGGTCTCCGAAAGGTCGCCGGACCTCCGCCGGAATTCACCGGAAAGTTGCCGAACCGCCGCCACCAACCACCGAACCGCCATTTTATTTTATATATATATATATTATTACTAATATAAATAGTTTAATAGCTAAATTTGATATTGAAATTTTAACTATTTTATATTATTATTTTTATATAATAAAAATAAAATATCTATGGATATCCATGGATCGCCATAGCTATATGGATAAAATCCATATCCATGTCCAATATTAAATATTGAATATGAATATAGATATATCTATTATGGATAATTATGAATTTGTGTTTGGATGGATATTATCCATCCATAATTAAATATTTGCCATCCCTAATCTAGACGAATCATCCATAATTAAATATTTGCCATCCCTAATCTAGACGAAGTGCTTTCACACAACCATTTTCCTTAATGAGCACTAATAGGCCGACGCTTTAGACATCCGAGATAAATAAATAAATAAAAGGATTATATTACTTACACCCTACACCATCATATGTATTCTTCAACCATACAATAGACTCTGAATTCAAACCGATACAGGTAACATTACTTGCAAGAATTTCAAGCTTAACTGATATTGATATTTGACCCTAATCAATCAGAACTCTCACTTCGAGCAAGCTTCGCACCTCGTCGGGCCCGCCTAAGGGCATCCACCTTACTCATGTGAACTCCTAAAATACCTACTTCTGCAGTCCTTCGTTTCCTATCTACCTTAGTGGATCTACCACTTTCAACATTGAATTTTATTCGGGCGGCTACAACTGTTTTGTGCTGCACTCTCTGTTCCTGCTTATACCTCAGCGATGGTTGATTTGCTCTGCAAAGGTGGCCAAAGTAGTAAAGAGGGTCAACAGAACAGGATGATGAAGACACGATGCCTCTGATATTCAATGGCTGGGCAAGGTTTAAAAATTCCTCTATCTCCGTAAAGCAGGAGTGATCAGAATATGGAACTCAATATATGTACTTACGAAAACTGTCCACTGATCCTAAAGCTTCTTTCAGTTTCTCAGTCTGAGTTCCACCCGTTGCTCTCCATCTGCTTTGGTAAGAAGGAAAAAGAGAACCAGGAAGACTGCTACCTCCTTTAAGAGGCTTAACCACCCAAGGAAGACCAGATGGCATAATTCCAATGGTTGGGTGCATTGTATTTAAATTCTCTAAAGTATCAATGCTAAAACTATACCGTGGAACAGCTCGCACTCTAGCAAGAGAAGTTTTGGTTGTGAATGTGTCATGGAAGCCAAGCAGATGCATGGTTTGCATGCGTTCTGGCCACACTCAAATCTATAAAAAAAAAAAAATGTGAAACAAGAAACACAGAGTAAATATCTGCTTTGGAAATGAATGCAAAAATTTTATTCCACTTGCTTGTGACTAAACAACATTTTGCAAGAGATGAAGAGGGCAGTTTTAAGTTCTCATGGCACATGAAGAGGAAGAACATACAATTGGATGCATCCAATAATACATGTGTGACAATACATTAGATGTATGAATTTGACCACAATTAAATCCACCAAATGACAATCTAACCCGCCCAGTTTCTAAAATGTAAAACATATGTTAGATGTTAGAAGAATAAAAACTGTCAAGATCCTTCTAAATCATCTACAAGAGATCCAAAAATTAGATAACATGTCAATTTACTGTACATATTCTATTGATTTCATCCCCCTTGGAGAGACCATCGTGATGATCGTTATGTAAGAAAAGGTTTTCCGATATAAAAAGGGTGAGCAAACCTTTATATTGAGCTTATGCGATATGTGAAATAAAAGTTTTTCTTTTCCAAGTGAGTCAATCCCAATGATGATGTCATGATCTGGATGGGAGGCAATTATGTCAACAATCTGTTTCCAGCCAGATAACTAACACTACAAATCAGTAACTGGACTATTTCTTTCATCTACCATTTTAATCTTTAATTCAGTAGATAATTCTGGAGTGAAACTGAAAGTTCTCAAACAAGAAAGGAAAAATATAAAAAGTGTACCTGCTATCATATATCTGTTTGGATATATAAAGTTCTCAAACAAGAAAGCATATGATGGACTGCAATATGTGTTATCCAAATAAAGAATGTCGACTACATCTTTTAAAGCTTTGACGAGCGTGTTCCTTCCTATCTCGGCCCTCTTATTACTTGCTTCCTAGCGAAAATCACCAGTATAGAGCAGGCATCCAAATGCTCCGCGAAATAACAGCATCACCGAGCCTGCCACGTACTAAAATCATCATTATCAATCAAAAAATTGCCACAATTTTCTCAATAACAACGATCGTGATAATACCGTAAGTAGAAAACTGAACAGCCTAGAATTCCTTCCAATTGAACATAAAATAGAGGTATTAAATATCAATAAAAATAACCGTATGCAAATGATAACTTTCCCTACTGAAGACACACACCAATTTTCAGAATTCAGATGCCAATAAATTTATGACTTTGTTTAATTTCTTTTTTATTTTTCAGTATATGTCGAGCTTTTTGTAATTTAATTATTTATCCCTATACAACTTAATTAGGTGATTTAAATGCCTTTATTATCTTGTGTGTGTGTAAATCGTCTTCTCGAAGGTAATGCAGTCCGTTACTGGTAGGATTATGAGGTTTTGGTCAGAGAATTAAGGGTGAAATAGATGAAGAATTTAAGAATTTAGAGGGAAGAGAGAAGAATTAACTGAGATTAGAATTAATTTTATTGTTGCTCCCTCAAAAATATAATAAGAACCACTTATTTATAGTAGTTCAAGACGGTCCTAATTGTAATTTAATAAGAGCATTAATTCATAATTAAAATAAGAAAACCTAGTATTAATAGGAAAAAAAATTAAAACAAGTAATAAAATAAATTATTAGGGTCCTAACATTCCCTGCCCCTTAAAATAGGCTTGTCTGCAAGCCTTTTACCCAGTCTCAATAATCGGGATCTTCCAATCCGAATGATGGTCAAGCGGTTTTGGAGGGTTGTGAAGAGTTATATCAACGTCTAAAAGCAATAGTTGAGATTGTTTGCAACGATGCCCAGGCTTAAATTGCTTGTCATACTTGAAACAAAGCCCTTCAGAACGTCTTTCTGTCTGCTCAGCTGAGGATAAACGTTTGACATTATTAGGTAAGGTAGAGGAAATCAGTCCTAATAAAGAGGGTGCTGGTGGAGTAGGAGTCAACTGTAATTGTGGGACTAGATCTTGGATGGCAGGAACGGGGGAACAATTGCCTTGCAAAGTAATTGTCTTTTATTAAACCTAGCAAGTTCAAAAGTTTGAACGAGACTAACAGGTTTGAACAGTTGCACGCCAGCCTTGATATCTTCATGTAACCCAGAAAGGAAACAACTGATGAAGAAAGATTCAGTTAAATTGCTAGTCCGATTGGCTAACTTTTAAAATTACCGTTGATAGTCAAGAACGGTCCCTATTTGACGTAATTTGGTAAGACTGCCAACTGCATCATTCTCTTCTAATGTCCCAAATCAAGTATTCAAAGCCCGTTTAAATTGCACCCAAGTCATTTCGCCCATAGTTTGCTATATCCAATGAAACCAAGGTACAATATCACCATCAAGATGGCCAATAGCTAAGGACAATAAGTCAGCATCTGATAATCCAGTAAGGCGACGATATTGCTCATATCGAAAAATCCATCCGGTTGGATTGTCACCATGAAAAATAGGAAAGTCAAGTCATATGTTACGAGCTTGCATGAGAGTACTTCTAATGCGTTCGGCAGGTTCAAGAGGTGGTTGGGTAGCAATTACCATTTGAGGAGCAGAGGTCCCTCCAGTAAATATATCAACTTGTCTTTTATCAGCAGTCGGTTGTTTTCCTTTTTGCAACTAGCTCAATTGCTTAAGGATGTCGTTCATGAGTTCCTGCAGATTGTTATTTTGCTTGGCTAAGGTCGTAACCTTTTCATCGATGGTTGTAACTTTGTCATGAAACTGTTGAGACAACTGTTGAACTTTGCCTTCAAGCTCCTTAGCAATCATGATGCCTCAAAAAAACTCTCAAGAAAATTCAGGTTCGGTTGAAAAAGTTTAGATGTTGGAAAAAGTTTAGAGGGTGGGTCCGGTTTAAGTCTCCAGTCAAAAGCCAAGAGATATTGGCAAAAGTTTGGTTGATGACTTTTTTTTTTAAATAGTGAACGGAAAAATAAAAATTGTGGCAGGAAGGATGTGCTCTAATACCACATGGTAGGATTCTAAGGTTTGGAGTAGAGAATTAAGAGAGAAATAGATAATGAATTTAAGAATTCAGAGGGAAGAGAAAAGAATTAACAGAAATTAGAATTAATTTTATTATTACTTTTTCAAAAATATAATAAAAACTATTTATTTATCGTCGTTTAAGAAAGTCCTAATAGGGATGGCAATGGATTGGATTTGATCCAAGATTCACGTGATTCAAATTCAATCGGATCGGATTTGGATCGATTTAAAATAGATTTATATCGGATTTGGATATCGATGTGCGGATCTAAGACGAATCTGGAGCAGATATGGATATATCTTAATATCTAAATCCATATCCATATCCACTCATCTTTTAATTTTATTTTATTTTAAAAGTTTCTTAACAATTGTAGAATTATAATGATAATAAATTTTATTCATAGCATATTAGTAGTATTTACCATGCATTTAAACTCTTAAAACTTAAAAGTTTGTTTTGTAAATTTAAAGGTCAGCCAACCCCAAAGCGTGTACATGCAATATTCAAATTGCAAGCCAAGTAATATAACATGGCAATTTATTTTATTATATTTGCTAAATAATTTTTAAGGAATATAGTTATTCATATATTTAGTCAAATATGGTCATAATAAAAATAATAAAGGATTGAATATAAATCATATTTAATTTATATGTCATTATCTAATGTTGTAGGAATAAGGGTAGGTATTTCGTAAATAATAGAATGATGAAGGAGATAATAGAATATTAGATTGATCTTACTTCTGCAATTACTTCTGAATGATATTTTATTATCTTTCTTATTTGTTGTTTTGGTGTAAAAGTATAAGCTACAATATTTATTATATTTTTGAGAAAAATTATATAATTTATTTGTTATCAATACATTTTAGCCTTCAATTTTCAATCTAAAAAATTATTACTTTTTTATTACTGAATTTTAGAATTCATAACGGATCTAGAGCAGATTTGGATTTTATTTTTTTTTTCGAATTTGGAGTAGATATAGATATTTATTTCTTTTTTGGATCTAGATATGGAGCGAAAAATATAGATTCATGACGGATCTGGAGCATATACGGATTTTGATTTTTATTATGGATTTGGATATGGAGCAGAGTAAATCCAACCCATATCTGCCCCATTGTCATCCCTAAGTCCTAACTATAATTTAACATTAATTTATAATTGAAAAAAAACCTAATGCTAAGAAGAAATGAATTAAAACAAGTAATAAAATAAACTATTAGCGTTCTAACAGTTATCAATGCCGTTATTGTTACTGTTAGCTTAACCATGACTTACCAGGACAATGGCAAGCGTCGATTGCGATAACTTCGACAAACGTCTTCTCTCCGGAAGACGGCGAGATCAGGGAGATTGAATGCCACGAACCAATATCGAGGACGCGAATCAACGAAAGGTCTAAGTCATTGAATGCCACGAACCAATATCGAGGACGCGAATCAACGAAAGGTCTAAGTCATCCTTCAAGAAACGCCGTCAAAGCCATCCTTCAAGAAAAGAAGGAAACTTGTTAGTCAATTGAAGTCAATAAAAATATCGACAGTTCAACAATGTTGACCAGTTGGTTCATGAAAAATATGTAACAAATAATCTGTTTCAAGAGTTTGAGCTTGATCAGAAGCTGTTTCTCGATATGAGGAGGCTGTGAACTGAAGTGAAACTATAAAAAATAGCTTTTTGCAATTGTTCGTGCTTTTTTTTTTTTAATTATCTACTCTTTTTTTGGGGGATTTGAGATTAAAATTTGTCTCTTAGAAATTATTTTAGCATCAATTATGTCGATGACTAATTTGAAACTACTCTAGATTCATTAATATCTGTTCAATTGTATATCAAATCATTCTCTTGTACATGTGACGTGATAATTACGAATGCAAATATGAGGCTAGAAAAACTCCATACTTGAGTCCGCATTGGAAATCTGTAATGGATAAGTTATGAGAATATAGAGCAAATAAATTAATTGATTGATTATTTGGTGAATCAAAATTGGTTTAAAATATCAAAGGCAATCAGCAGTAACATGCATGAGACGAGAGACAGGAAATGTAATCGCTTTAATATATTTGTTGAGGATTAATTGTGTTACACTCAACTCCGATATTCTCAATGTTGCCTCGTGATTTTTATTATACACTACGAAGCAAGGCTTCTATCCAAATATACATTCTTAAACACAAATGTGAAAGTATTTTCTTCGCACCGATTTAAGAACTTCTTGATGATGTGGTACTCTTTGCTTGAGATGAAGCAGTTGAATTGTTGCTCTTTGACAGGGAACTCTGAGATGAGGATGATTCAGTGAAGAAGACTAAGTGCTCATGGTCATCGACCATTACTTGGAGAGCTCTGGGAATTGGAGGCAGTGTCACGTCCAAAACTCCCTCAAGAATTTGAACTACTTGACCCATTGATGGCCTGTGAGTCTCATCATCTTGGATGCACCAACAAGCCACATTGCAAAGTCTTGCAAGCTCTTCTTCGTCAGCGTTGCCCTCCAGTCTTGGGTCTAATAGGCTAATGAGATTGCTGCCTTCAACTATTTGTTTAGCAGCCCAAGATGGGAAGAACTTCACTTTACCATCTTCAGATTCCTGGGAGTTCCTCCTTCCAGATACAAATTCAAACAACATCATTCCATAGCTGTAGACATCCGCTTTGGCTGTTATGGCCACTCCTGAAATCCATTCAGGTGCAAGGTAACCTCTTGTTCCTCTCATGGTTGTTAGGACACGGCTGAACTCCCTCCCAACAAGCTTTGCCAGCCCAAAATCCGATACTTTGGGACAAAATTCAGCATCTAACAGAATGTTCTCTGGCTTTATGTCACAGTGTATGATGCAGTCTCTGCACTTCTCATGGAGATAAGCCAAACCTCTGGCCGTCCCCATTGCAATTTGATATCTTGTCTTCCAATCAAGAAAGGCTGAATCTTTTTCAGTGAAGAGATGAGAGTCTAAAGAACCGTTTGGCATGAAATCGTAGACCAACAACCTACTAGTACCTTCAGAGCAGAAACCCAGAAGCCGAACCAGATTGACATGTTGGATATTCCCTATGGTTCTGACTTCAGTCCGAAATTGCTTCTCTCCTTGGCTCAAGCTTTCAAGCTTCTTCACAGCTATGAGACTTGAATTCGGAAACACCCCTTTGAAAACGGAACCAAAACCTCCTCCCCCCAGCTTTTTAGAGAAATTCTTTGTGGCAGTTTGCAAATCCTTGTATGCAAATGCCACCAAAGAACCCTCCACAGTTTCGGTTGCTACAGTTGCTGTCTTTCTCCTTCTCAAGTATACAAACATGATCAGGCCAATAAGAGCTACGACAGCCACTGAGCCCACAACACCGCCAATGACTACTCCCTTGTTGTTCTTGGGACTCTCGAACTCAGAAGCTGCAAGCTTGATATAAATGGTATCTCCACCTCCTTGCAGCTGTTGCAGACCCACGAAACTTCCTACCCAAATCGAGCAAACATTGTCATTGTAAGCATAAGCAGTGCAAGAGCAGTTGTTCATGCAGTGTGTTTCACATTCCTTGATACCCCCTACTGCCACAGATTGTGGATGTTTAGGCAATTTCATGTTACTGTACTGGAAAAATTGGTCGCTTTTTCCATTGGCAGGACTATTATTTTCACACTGCAGCGGGGTTTTCCTCACACAACCACCAGAATAATCTTCCAAATTCCAGTCACTCACCGATTTTTGTTGAAAACCTTTCAAACAAGAACAAAAACGCTCAGTTTGCTCATTGCAGGTGCTAAATTGACCACAAAGAGCATAAACCTCGCATTGCTGTCTTGGTTGGGACCAAAACAGAAACCAAGAGTTGGTAGGCAACCAATTCATCTGCTTAACCTGTCCTGAAACATCCATAAACGCTCGAGATGTGTAAGTGCTATCTTTCACATTGTAGGTGAAATAGCTCTCGTTTTCATTCGACACATAGCTGAAATTGTAGATATAGTTTTGATTCATTTCAGGGATCATGCTGAAAATTTTTGCATTCTCATCCCAAGGTCCACTTGACCAGTACTGCTCAGACCTATTCCACAACATAACATATTGATTTGATCCATCTGGTGCTCGCTCAAGGGAGAAGAGACCCGGTGCAGGATTTTCTTTGTTCTTCCATGAAGTGATAAGTTGACTGACGTTGTTTCTCTTGTTGAACGTCAGCTTCATACCAGGAATCCAAGTATGAGCTGGATGATCAAAACTTTGCCATAACGGCTCTGACAAATTATTTGACAAATCTCTCAAAACAAGATTTCCTTCATCTAAAAGAACTGCTTCCACAGAATGTCTGCTGGTAGCGGTCAAATTTGTGGACCAAATGGGTAGTTGGGACTCATTAAAAAGAACTAAGTTACCATCTGAGATTCTTAAAACCGAAGAGAATCTATCAGAGACTGGCTGTTCTCTGTTGGCTACCCAAACTATAGTTCTTTCAGAGACTTTATTGTACCACATGCCTATGTAATAGTTTGAAGACTTACCAGGAGCTGGGTTGAAGAAACCAAATGCAAAGACCCCACCTTTAGAAACGATCGTTTGATCGCCAGAGAGAGATTGGTTTGCAGAAACGGTGTCAGCTCCGAAGGAGACATGGGATTTGAGTGAAAAGCACGTAAAAAGAACAAAAAGCATCAACCATGAATTGTTCTTGATGATTTCCATGGCTGTTGCAACAACAACAAATTCTGTGCTGTCAAGATAGATACTTGAGTGAAAAATAATTTACATATCATGTACTGTTTTATTGCTCATAAGAGAAAGACAACAGCCAGACAGACAGACATAGAGAAGAAGAACGATCCTCTTTAAAATACATAAATGTGGAACACTTCGGTCATTTTGGGGTAAACCATAAAGAAGTCAAACACGTAGGAGACGTTAAGAAGTTAAGCAGCCAAGAAGCCATATAGAAACCGAAGATCATAAGCTAAGGAAAAGCTAAAATGAGAGTAATAGCAGCTGCAATAAACAGAGAACAACAGCAAACATATGATTACAAACGGACAAGTATTAGATCTGTTGTGGCAAACAAATAAGCTACTGTTCTCTGTTTTTTTTGCTGCTGTTATTACTCTCTATTTTATCTTTTCTTTAGTTTATGATATTTGGTTTCTTTATGGTTTCTAGACTTCTTTACGGCTTCTAGCCTGTTTGACTTCTTTATGGTTTCTTGGTTGCTTGACTTCTTTATACTTCTTAATTTAATAATAATACTAAATGGGATTCACATCTTGTCTTCAAAATAAAAAAATTTTACCATCTCAAATTGCACCCACCAGCCACCACAAGGCCGGACATATCGTTTATATTGAATAAACATTTCAAATGATATAAACCGTAATAAAATAATAAATTTTATTAGTTCTCGTTACATTTTTTTAGATCATGAAAATTTTAACCCGCATATTTATTTAGTCAAATTGTCAAAACTGAAATCTTCGAAATAAAAAAACATGATTAGAAATCAGAAACATGATATTATTAAATTTTGATAACTTTCAAAACTTAGTCAACGTTCACCATTTTCCAGTGTCTTGACCATAGTCAGAGTGGTCTGCATATTGGACCATGACCAGTTTCAGGATTTGGTCTATGCCGGCCACTTATGGCCATGGAGAGATTCAACTAAAGACTCGTCTAGATAGTCAGGAAAATTGGCTCTCCTCATTCTACAACAAAATGCACAATGATGCAAAATTTGCTCACGTTTGCCGAAATTCACTCTCACAGAAAAAAATTACCCAATTGACTTCTTTACCTCATTGCAAATCAAGTAAAGATAACGCTCCCCTCATGCGCTGCTTCGCCACTGGAGGCGATGTGCTCCTTCCCGGAACCATATTCGAGTTCTCCTTCCTTGTTTCATCCTCTGGCACGTGTGGAAGGCCCGAAATGCTTACAGATTTGATTCAGTGGCATTTTCAGTAGATGCGGTCATTTTTCGAGTAGTTTCAGATCTTAAGCTGGCCAGCTTTGCTTTCGGTTTTAAAACATCCCAACTGCGCGGCGTCCTGGATAGTAGATTAGTGGAGGGATGGCGTGTTGTTACACGGCATAGGAGACCACTTCGGCTGATTTCTTGGATTCGACCACCTCCGGGGGTGGTGAAGTTGACAGTGGATGGATGCTCTAGGGGAAACCCAGGGATGGCTGCTTCAAGGGGCATTTTACGTGACTCTTGGGGAGAGCTCTTAGGCACTTTTGGATCATTCCTAGGTTATCGTCCGATCCTTTACATAGAGCTTATGGCTGTTCATGAGAGCTTAGAGCTTGCAGCTCACCTCGGCCATTCTATATTGCAGGTAGAATCGGACTCTGCTACCATAGGCGCATGGATTCGGTCCGATTGCCAGGTGTCGTGGGATTACATATACCTTTTGCGACGTGTCCGTAGTATGGCTTCTTCAACTAATATCTTGGTCCGTCGTGTATTTTGGGACGCTACTTCTGCTACTGATTTTCCAGCCAATTGGGTTTGTACTCATAAGGTGCATTGTCGGTTTATGAGCCCCAGGGACAATCCTGCTGGTTTTCACAGCATTCTCCGTAGGGATGGTAAAAAAATTTGGGCCGGCCCAAGTCCGTTCGGGTCTAGCCCAGGCCCTCCCTCACCCATGAAGAACTGGGTAAGGGCTCAAGAAAAGCCCGGATAAAGTTTAAGTCCATTATTTTTTAAAAAAATAATTTTATAAATTAAAATAATATAATTAAAATTGAAAAGTAATTTAAAAGTTTAAAAAATTTAAATTCTTAACTTATAAATCAATTATGATTAAAAAAACTAAAGGGTAAAAGTTTGTTTAGTCCCTATATTATGAGCTTAGTGCCCATTTAATCCCTATATTTTTAAGAATACCTCAAAACGTCCTTACTATTAAATATTCACACTTATGCTATTATTTTTTACTTTTTTAGCATGCTTTTACAATTTTACACTCTTACAGTAATATTTCTTTTTTAGATATTAATAAAAAAAATCGGATTATCAAATTAAACCCAAAAATAAAATAAAAAACAAAAAAGATATATATTAATTTTTCTGGAAGCTCATGTGTGTCCAAAAAAAATTAATTTTGTAAAAAATTAAATTATCAATTTTAAAAAAAAATTAATATTTTAACTTCTCAGCAGAGTGTTCCACAAAAATTAATATATATATTGTTTTTATTTTATTTTTTGGTGTTAAACTGGTAATTTAAATTTTCTTTTTAATAATGTTTAAAAAAAGGAACATTATTGTAATAGGGTAATATTGTAAAAATAAGTTAAAATGAACAAAAGGTAATGGCAAGGATGTCAATAATTTAATGATAGGGATGCTTTGAGGTATTTTTAAAAATATAGGGACTAAACGAACACTAAACTCAAAATATAGGGACTAAACGAGCTTTTACCCAAAACTAAAATAATGATACTAAATTTTTTCTTTTGTGTCAATTAATTAAGAGAGCGTTTGAATTAAAAAATCAGTATTAAAGAAAATTAAAGTTATGAGTTTTTATTTGCTTTATTTATTATTTTAATTTGAAATATTCATTTTCTTTAATTTATCTATGATTGTAATAACTTATTGATCATTAATTTATTTCAAATTTACAATAATTTAACAAATTTAAAATAAATAAATAAAGCTCAAGCCCAGCCCAGGCCCGCCATGGGGCTGGCCCGACCCAAGCCCGTACACTTAGCTAACAAAGGGCCTAGACATGGGCTTGAAAAAGCCTGGCCCAGGCCCGCTGTTTGCCATCCCTAATTCTCCATCTAGACGCGTATGCAGTTCCGCATATCAGGCGCTAGCTTGACTTTTCTTTTATTCCTTTTCGCCTATGTTATACTTGTTTTTCAATTTGAGTTCTGCTATTTGAACTCTTTGACGATAAAGGGACGACAAAAACGTGGGTCTCTTTGTCTGTTGCTTCAACTCCATTCATCATCCTTTGTCAGTTATTTTTTTATTTAAAAAATAAAATAATAAAAAAATATTAAAATAATAAAAAAACCACAAAAGTAACGAAAAGAGATGACAATAGCAGCACTTTTTTAGTTCCGATTTTTCTTGTTGTCTTCTCTCTCTCCATCTCTCACCTCTCATTTAACGTGAGTCATCTACATTTAACAAGGAAAAATCGGTTCCCTCTTTGCATCTCGCTTATCACAAGGAAGAAGTTATATCTGGATCTGCAAACAGAGGCAACTTGATAAAATTGGTACTGATTAATTGGTAAGTTGGTGACTCTCATTACATTCAAATAAAATTTTTGTTGTGCTCTATATATTTAAATGGTTAGAATATTTAATTTAAATTGTAAAAATTCGTAGATTTTTGTTTTTTTATATATTTAAATTGTTATGATTTTTTTAATTTAAATGGGTGGAAATAATGGAATAAATTATAACGATTTCTGAATGTGTTTTATATATGTTAGGATTTTTTTTAATTTAAATGGCTGGAAATAATGGAATAAATTATAACAATTTTTGAATGTGTTTTATATATGTTAGGATTTTTCTTAATTTAAATGGCTGGAAATAATGGAATAAATTATGACAATTTCTAAATGTGTTTTATATATGTTAGGATTCTTTATTTTATTATTTATTATGGTCCCACGCGGAACTAAAAGAAGACAAAGGAAACTCGTGAAACGGCAGTGGGCGCTGCGTTTCTGTCTTCCATTTGTCTTCTTTTAGTTCTTTTATCTTTTCCTTTCAATTTTTCTAGGAGATATTAGTCGTTGTCCCCCTCCTTTGTACTTGTACCATTTTCGGATTTATATTATAAGTAGGGATCCTGCCTAAGCCCCCCACCATCCTGGGGGTTTTAAATTAACAAAAAAAAAGTAAAGATAACGTAGATGAGAAATTTAAAAAGTGTACCTGTTGAGCTGCAACTAGTCATGAAGGAAAAGCATATGATGGATTGCAATGTGTTATACTACATCATCTTTTAAAGCTTTGACGAGCGTGTTCCTTCCTATCTCGGCCCTCTCATTACTTGCTTCCCAGCGAAAATCACCAGTATAGAGCAGGCATCGAAATGCTCCGCGAAATAACAGCATCACCGAGCCTGCCACGTAAGAAAATCATCATGATCAATCAAAAAAATTGCCACAATTTTCTCAATAACAACGATCGTGATAATTCCGTAAGTAGAAAACTGAACAGCCTAGAATTCCTTCCAATTGAACATAAAATAGAGGTATTTAATATCAATAAAAAAAAACCTTTGTTGGGAGAACTGTGCCTCCCGGTTCGAGCGGGGACTTCTAGTCTGGGTTGTGGTACGGGCTTAAAGGTGTCTCCCACAGTTGGGGCCCTCCCCAGGATACCTCGTGATTAATATAAAAAAAAATATCAATAAAAATAACCGTATGCAAATGATAACTTTCCCTACTGAAGACACACACTAATTTTCAGAATGTAGATGTCAATAAATTTATGACTTTGTTCAATTTCTTTTTTATTTTTCAGTATATGTCGAGCTTTTTGTAATTTAATTATTTATCCCTATACAACTTAATTAGGTGATTTAAATGCCTTTATTATCTTGTATGTGTGTAAATCGTCTTCTCCAACATTCTGAGGTTTTGATTAGAGAATTAAGAGAGAAATAGATGAAAAGTTTAAGAATTCAGAGGGAAGAGAGAAGAATTAATTGAGATTAGAATTAATTTTATTATTGCTCACTCAATAATATAATAAGAACCAATTATTTATAGTAGTTCAAGACGGTCCTAATTTTAATTTAATAAGAACATTAATTCATAATTGAAATAAGAAAACCTAATACTAATAGGAAAGAAATTAAAACAAGCAATAAAATAAATTATTAGGGTCCTAACATTCCCTGCCTCTTAAAACAGGCTTGTCTGCAAGCCTTTTACCCAGTCACAATAACCGAGATCTTCAAATCCGAATGATGGTCAAGCGGTTTTGGAGGGTTGTGAAGAAGTATATCAGCGTCTAAAAGCAATAGTTGAGATTGTTTGCAACGATGTTTAGGCTTGAATTACTCGTCAGAGTTGAAACAAAGCCCTTCAAAACGTTTTTCTGTCTGCTCAGCTGAAGATAAACGTTTGACATTATTAGGTAAGGTAGAGGAAATTGGTCCTAATAAAGAGGGTGCTGGTGGAATAGGAGTCGACTGTAATTGTGGGACTAGATCTTGGATGGCAGGAATATGGAAACGATTGCCTTGCAAAGTAATTGTCTTTTACTAAACCTAGTAAGTTCAAAAATTTGTACGAGACTAACAGGTTTGAACAGTTGTACGCCAGCCTTGATATCTTCACGCAACCCAGAGAGGAAACAACTAATAAAGAAAGACTCAGTTAAATTGCTAGTCTGATCAGCCAACTTTTCAAATTGTCGTTGATAGTCAAGAACGGTCCGTATTTGACGTAGTTTGGTAAGACTGCCAACTGCATTATTCGCTTTTAATGTCCCAAATCGAGTAGTCAAAGCCCGTTTAAATTGCGCCCAAGTCATTTCGCCCATAATTTGCTCTATCCAATTAAACCAAGGTTAGGGATGGCAAAATCCGGGTCCGGGTTCAACCCGGAAAAATCCGAGTTCTCGGATTCCGGGTTTTGAACCCGGATCAATAATGAAATTTCAAATTTCACTTTCATTGTTAGTGATAGAACCAAAACACAACTAATGTAACTAAAGGAAATATTAACAAAAACAAAAAGATGAGGTCAAAACTAGACAAACAGCCCCTGCAACATAGCTTAGAGGATTGGAGAATGTCCCCAAGCTTTTCTCTACCACATGAAGTTTCTAAACCTATATAATTGTCTACCACCAACATCATCAAGATAACCATACAATCCATACTTTGCACGATGACCAACAAGCTTTAAACTAACTCCTAAACATTGATAGAAGCAATCACTCTTCAGAAATCACAATATCTCAAATTCTCAATGTTTCAAAGGCCATCCCAGCACTTAATAATTAAGACTTAAACAACAAATCACAATTATGGCATAATAGTCCAGTGCTCACAAATCACAATTAATCAACTCTCTGCAAACTCTACAATTCAAACAGCTAGTTTGCAAACTCTACAATTCAAACGGCTGTTTCAAGTAATAAAACAGCCACAAATATAAATCCATAACACAATTACACAAGTCTACAATTCAAAGTTCAAATTAAAAACCACAAATCCAAAGTTTAAACTTTTCTCCATCATTTTCTATTCTTCTTCACTTGACTCATTGTTGTTCACAACTCACTCATCAAACTTTCATCAATAAGCTGTTCTGCAGAAAGTATTGCTTCCTCTGGAATTCCATCTAAAAAACATGAATAAATCATAAAAATAAGAACAAAACAGTTAGTTAGTAATAAATTGATACTATAACAAATTAATTTATTTTATGTAATAAATAAATTTTCCATACCTTTGTTCATTTTCCATTACGAATTTAACACCCTACAAGAATTATGTCAAAACAAATTAAACTAACCAATCATTCCTCCAATTTCTTCCATTTTATATTTATTTTTTTTACTGTAAGTCTGTAACAATGTTCTAAGTTCTAACATTTCAAAAATACATTTTCGAATCTATTAACAGCAAAAAATCCATTAACAACAACAATTTATTTTTAACTGTAACAGCTTTCTAACATTTGAATTATACAATTTTGAATCTATTAACAGCAACAAATCCATTAACAACAACAATTTATTTTTAACTGTAACAGCTTTCTAACATTTGAAATATACAATTTCGAATCTATTAACACCAACAATCAACAACATTTCAAGCATAAATTAGTGGTGTTCACGGCAATATAAGTGTATAACACAACACAAATCAATATCACAAATCACATAGCACAAATCACATAAATCAATGGTGTTCACAACAGTATAACACAACACAAATCAATATCACAAATCACATAGCACAAATCACATAAAACAGAGTATAACAGCTACTCACGCCGGTGAATCAAACGAATTGAGGAACTGCACTGCTGCAAGCATGCGATGGTGGTGATTCTGGTGAACCAAACGAGCTGCGACGAACCGCGAACCCAACCTTGCGACGACAGCGAACCGACCTTGCGACGGTGGCGAACCTAGCCGAGAGTTGTTTGACTTGCTTGCGGGACAGCGGAAGGCGGAAGGCGGCAGCGGCGGCACAGCTAGGGTTTGTCTTGTTTGTGTAAATCGCGATTTGTGTGTTTGACGCCTTTGACTTGTGAAATAGAATTAGGTTTTTTTTTAATATTTGTATTTATATTTACTAATAAATATAATTAAAAATAATATAAAAAATGAATCCGGGTTCGGGTTCCGGATACACGGGTTACCCCAAACCCGGACCCGGATTCATCCGGGTTATTAAAACCCATTTCGGATCCGGCTTTTTTTACTCTCCGGTACGGGTTCAACCCGGCCCGGATTATCCGGGTTCGTCCGGGTCCGGGCCGGGTCCGGGTTATTTTGCCATCCCTAGTTGCAAGGTACAGTATCACCATCAAGATGGCCAATAGCTAAGGACAATAAGTCAACATCTGATAATCCAGTAAGGCGACGACATTGCTCATATCGAAAAATCCATCCCGTTGGATTGTCACCATGAAAAATAGGAAAGTCAAGTCATATGTTACAAGCTTGCATGAGAGTACTTCCAATGCGTTCGCCAGGTTCAATAGGTGGTTGGGCAGCAATTACCATTTGAGGAGCAAAGGTCCCTCCAGTAAATATATCAACTTGTCTTTGATCAGTAGTTGGTTGTTTTCCTTTTCGCAACTGGCTCAATTGCTGAAAGATGTTTCATGAGTTTCTGCAGATCGTTATTTTGCTTGCCGAAGGTCGTAACCTTTTCATCGATGGTTGTAACTTTGTCATGAAACTGTTGAGACAACTGTTGAACTTTGCCTTCAAGCTCCTTAACAATCATGATGCCTCAAAAAAACTCTCAAGAAAATTCAGGTTCGGTTAAAAAAGTTTAGATGTTGGAAAAAGTTTAGAGGGTGGGTCCGGTTTAAATCTCCAGTCGAAAGCCAAGAGATATTGGCAAAAGTGAATGGAAAAATAAAAATTGTGGCAGGAAGGATGTGCTCTAATACCAGATGGTAGAATTTTAAGGGTTTGATTAGAGAATTAAGAGAGAAATAAATAAAGAATTTAAGAATTTAAATGGAAGAGAGAAGAATTAACATAAAATAGAATTAATTATATTATTACTCCCTCAAAAATATAATTAAAACTATTTATTTATAGTAGTTTAAGACAGTCTTAACTATAATTTAACATTAATTTATAATTGAAATAAAAAAAACTAATGCTAAGAAGAAATGAATTAAAACAAGTAATAAAATAAACTATTAGTGTCCAAACAAGGGATATTATCATTTTTCCACTAAAGGTATTCTGACACATCATGTCAGTACCATGGTTTGGTAAAACTATCAATTTACCACCAAACGTTTAAACTGTTAGTATTTTCCCACCATTCCGTTAAAACTCAATTAATATGTAACAGAAAATTCATAAAATGTCAATTTTACCCCTGGAGCGTAAAAGACTATGTAATTAACCTTTTATGAATTTTGTAATTAAATCATCATTTGTTGTTCTTCCTTCTTAAAGGACAAAAATTACCCTTTATAAATTTTGTAAAATTGACCGTGTGGTGCTAGGTACTTCATAAATTGATTTAATTTTTAAAGGGCAAATTTATTTATTAAATTGACGAGCTAAAGACAATTTATTATACTACTAAAACTCAATTTATGAAAGGGCAAAAAAAAAAAAAGTGCAAAAGAAGCAATTTAATCTTTGATATGATGATAATAATTTTACACAAAAAATTAAATAAATAAATTTGAAAAAAAAAGTGCAAAAGAAGCAATTTAATCTTTGATATGATGATAATAATTTTACACAAAAAATTAAATAAATAAATTTGCCCTTTAAAAATTAAATAAATTAAATCAATTTATGAATTACCTAACACCACACGGTCAATTTTACAAAATTCATAAAGGGTAATTTTTGTCCTTTAAGAAGGAAGAACAATAAATGATGATTTAATTACAAAATTCATAAAAGGTTAATTACATGGTCTTTTATGCTCCAGGGGTAAAATTGACCTTTTAGAAATTTTCCATTACATATTAACTGAGTTTTAACGGAATGGTGAGAAAATGCTAACAGTTTTAATATTTGGTGATAAATTGATAGTTTTACTAAACTATAATACTGACATGATATGTCAGAATACCTTTGATGGTAAAATGATAATATCCCGTCCAAACAATTATCAATGCCGTTATCGTTACTGTTAGCTTAACCGTGACTTACCAGGACAATGGTGAGCGTCGATTGCGATAACTTCGACAAACGTCTTCTCTTCGGAAGACGGCGAGATCAGGAAGATCGAAAGCCACGAACCAATATCGAGGACGCGAATCAACGAGAGGTCCAAGCCATCCTTCAAGAAACGCCGCCAAAGCCATCCTTCAAGAAAAGAAGGAAAGTTGTTAGTCAATTGAAGTCAATAAAAATATCGACAATTCAACAATGTTGGTCAGTTGATTTATATCTTGACCCATGTTATTTGTTACAACGTCACGTTTATGTTTGTTTGTTTGATTGTTTTTGCTGTTTGACCCATGTTATTTGTTTATGTTATTTGTTCCAAGTCGCTTTCATTTCAATACCTAATTTTGCCAGTTGAAGCGATTAGGTGAAGCCAATAGTCAATGCAGAGGAGCATAGATCAATCAGAGTTCATTAGAGAAAACAGCGAGGCACAAGGCTTGTGATTCTTAAAATTGCTTTGGCAGGTTCCATTATTGTTATACACACTACGAAGAAAGGCTTCTATCCAAATATGCATACAGGTTGTTACAAGTGAATAAGCCAAATATATATTCCTAAACACAAGTGTGAAAATATTTTCTTCACACCGATTTAAGAACTTCTTGATGATGTGGTACTCTTTGCTTGAGATGAAGCAGTTGAATTGTTGCTCTTTGACAGGGAACTCTGAGATGAGGATGATTCAGTGAAGAAGACTACGTGCTCATGGTCATCGACCATTACTTGGAGAGCTCTGGGAATTGGAGGCAGTGTCACGTCCAAAACTCCCTCAAGAATTTGAACTACTTGACCCATTGATGGCCTGTGAGTCTCATCATCTTGGATGCACCAACAAGCCACATTGCAAAGTCTTGCAAGCTCTTCTTCGTCAGCGTTGCCCTCCAGTCTTGGGTCTAATAGGCTAATGAGATTGCTGCCTTCGACTATTTGTTTAGCAGCCCAAGATGGGAAGAACTTCACTTTACCATCTTCAGATTCGTGGGAGTTCCTCCTTCCTGATACAAATTCAAACAGCATCATTCCATAGCTGTAGACATCCGCTTTGGCTGTTATGGCCACTCCTGAAATCCATTCAGGTGCAAGGTAACCTCTTGTTCCTCTCATGGTTGTTAGGACACGGCTGAACTCCCTCCCAACAAGCTTTGCCAGCCCAAAATCCGACACTTTGGGACAAAATTCAGCGTCTAACAGAATGTTCTCTGGCTTTATGTCACAGTGTATGATGCAGTCTCTGCACTTCTCATGAAGATAAGCCAAACCTCTGGCTGTCCCCAGTGCAATTTGGTATCTTGTTTTCCAATCAAGAAAGTCTGAATCTTTTTCATTGAAGAGATGAGAGTCTAAAGAACCGTTTGGCATGAAATCGTAGACCAACAACCTACTAGTACCTTCAGAGCAGAAACCCAGAAGCCGAACCAGATTGACATGTTGGATATTCCCTATGGTACTGACTTCAGTGCGAAATTGCTTCTCTCCTTGGCTCCAGCTTTCAAGCTTCTTCACAGCTATGAGACTTGAATTCGGCAACACCCCTTTGAAAACTGAACCAAAACCTCCTCCCCCCAGCTTTTCAGAGAAATTCTTTGTGGCAGTTTGCAAATCCTTGTATGCAAATGCCACCAAAGAACCCTCCACAGTTTTGGTTGTTACAGTTGCTGTCTTTCTCCTTCTCAAGTAGACAAGCATGATCAGGCCAATAAGAGCTACGACAGCCACTGAGCCCACAACACCGCCAATGACTACTCCCTTGTTGTTCTTGGGACTCTCGAACTCAGAAGCTGCAAGCTTGATGTAAATGGTATCTCCACCTCCTTGTAGCTGTTGCAGACCCACGAAACTTCCTACCCAAATCGAGCAAGCGTTGTCTTTGTAAGCATAAGCAGTGCAAGAGCAGTTATTCAAGCAGTGTGTTTCACATTCCCTGATACCCCCTACTGCCACAGATTGTGGATGTTTAGGCAAATTCATGTTAATGTACTGGAAAAATTGGTCGCTTTTTCCATTGGCAAGACTATTATTTTCACACTGCAGCGGGGTTTTCCTCACACAACCACCAGAAAAATCTTCCAAATTCCAGTCACTCACCGATTTTTGTTGAAAACCTTTCAAACAAGAACAAAAACGCTCAGTTTGCTCATTGCAGATGCTAAATTGACCACAAAAAGCATAAACCTCACATTGCTGTCTTGGTTGGGACCAAAACAGAAACCAAGAGTTGGTAGGCAACCAATTCATCTGCTTAACCTGTCCTGAAACATCCATAATGAATCGAGATGTGTAAGTGCTATCTTTCACACTGTAGGTGAAATAGCTCTCGTTTTCATTCGACACATAGCTGAAATTGTAGATATAATTTAGTGTCATTTCAGGGACCAAGCTGAAAATTTTTGCATTATCATCCCAAGGTCCACTTCTCCAGTACTGCTCAGACCTATTCCACAAAATAACATATTGATTTGATCCATCTGGTGCTAGCTCAAGGGAGAAGAGACCCGGTGCAGGATTTTCTTTATTCTTCCATGAAGTGAGAAGTTGACTGACGTTGTTTCTCTTGTTGAACGTCAGCTTCATACCGGGAATCCAAGTATGAGCTGGATGATCAAAACTTTGCCATAACGGCTCTGACAAATTATTTGACAAATCTCTCAAAACAAGATTTCCTTCATTTAAAAGAACTGCGTCCACAGAACGTCCGCTGGTAGCGGTCCAATTTGTGGACCAAATGGGTAGTTTGGACTCATTAAAAAGAACTAAGTTACCATAATGGATTCTTAAAACCGAAGAGAATCGATCAGAAACTGGCTGTTCTCTGTTGGCTACCCAAACTATAGTTCTTTCAGAGACTTTATTGTACCACATGCCTATGTAATAGTTTGAAGACTTACCAGGAGCTGGGTTGAAGAAACCAAATGCAAAGACCCCACCTTTAGAAACGATCGTTTGATCACCAGAGAGAGATTGGTTTGCAGAAATGGTGTCAGCTCCGAAGGAGACATGGGATTTGAGTGAGAAGCACGTGAAAAGAACAAAAAGCATCAACCATGAATTGTTCTTGATGATTTCCATGGCCGCTGCAACAACAACAAATTCTGTGCTGTCAAGATAGATACTTAAGTGAAAAATAATTTACATATCATGTATTGTTTTATTGCTCATAAGAGAAAGACAACAACCAGACAGAGAGGCAGAAGAAGAACGATGTTATAGTCCTGTACCAAGTCAACTAAGCTACCTGAACTGACAATTATGCCCTTTACAAATAACAATCATGAGGTTGCACCTCTCTAAAATACATAAATGTGGAACAGTTTGGTCATTTTTGGGTAAACGAACCGATTTTTTTTTTTTTTTAATTCGCGCAACTACAAACATAACAACCCACAATCACACTGGGTTCGATTGAGAAAGCCGAAAATTTGTAAAAGAAAAGTCAATAGTAAGATTTTAATATCCACCCCAGACATCAACTTGGATTGTTTCTGCAAAAGCAATAGTTTGTAACCGTGTCCACATGTACAAGTTCTAGAGGAGGTGAACCTCGTAATGTGAATGGGGCCCAGTTGCTGCTAGTGATAGCAATTTCAATTCATTTTTTTTTTCTTTTTTTCTTTTTGTGGCTTGTAGGTCGATTAAGCTTTATTGGACCAAGCCTACAAACAATCACAGCCATTTGATCACATTTAAAACTCCATCAACAACGTTAATCAGTTTTACGCGTTTGGTTGGGCAGAGAGAGAGAAATGAGTGATTGGAAGCGGACAATCAAGTTGTGCAATCTTTGAATTGCCGATTGACCGACACCGTCTTGCGTAAAAAACGAAAATATCTTTTTTGGTGCTAGGCTGGCTGGTGATCGTATTTCGTTTCCCATTTCATACGGCAAACAAGTCTGACGGTCGATTCAATGATGATAATCAGTTATTCAAACCTAACCTTAGTACGTCAGTGCAAATTTGAAGGAGTTTCCCATTGATTTGAAAGGTCTAACCTGATGCTGCTCGTGGTCAATTAAATTCACCTGACGGACAGATTCCACCACTCAGTGTTCAACCCTTTTCTCTTGTTTTATTCTCACACCAAAAAAAAGAAAATTATATATATATAGCAAGCTTTTGGTTAGAGATCTTGACCACATTAAAATCATGAATAAATTAAAAAATATATAAATTTCAATATTTTACACAATAAAGTACACTGAATTGGAATCCATTTTTTAGTCTTCCATCTTATCATTTGAATATGGTCATATATCTCTAATTGGCCGATATATATATATATATATACACACACATACATGTGTGTACCTAATCGCACATGCTCTTGTGAACATTCCATTAGCGGGGCTATGGGGTTCACATTATAAACCCGCGAATAAAAACTCAACGCTCGTCCTATTGCGCACTTGCGCACTTTTGATTATGGTTCTATAATATATATATGGGTCCGCCTAAGTTACGTAAACGTAACTTACGGTCTGGTTGTGAAATTTCATCCAGCCCCCCATATTCGATGTTATTTATATTATATTCATGAATATTATAAAAAAAATTTATTTAAAAAATTTCATTTAATCCCTTACACTCAATTTTATTTTATTAAAATCTTATAGTACGAATTCGCCCCCTATAATTTTAAATTCTCAAAATAACCTCATTTAATTAAAAAATTTAATTATTATTAATTGAATTATAATTATAATTATTATTTTATTATAATAATAAATATATTTATATTTTTTAAATAGATTATTATTATTATTAATAACAAAAATAAAAAGTATTACAATTAATTAATTTATTAACAATAATTAATAATAATTTTTATTAAATTAATAATAATAATAATAATAATAATTAACGATAATTATTATTAATAATTAATTTTTGAAAATTAACGATAATTGTTCAGAGTCCTAGGAATGCCAATGCCTACCTAGGCTTAGCTAGCAAAGTAGCAACATACCCTCATCACTGATATTAATTGCAATACTACTTAGTGCCATAATTGTCCAAGTCCTTGTTAGTTTTGAGAAACGTGTGTTTCTGATTTTGTTAAATCTCTTGTTTGGTTAACGAGAAAGCTATTGCTTTAATTTCTTTTGCAGCCAGAAGTGAATGCATACAATATGATATAAAATACTGGGCAACTTGTTCAGAGTCAGTCACAATCTATTAACGATAATTGTTAATTATTATTATTATTCAAAAATTAATTATTAATAATAATTATCGTTAATTATTATTATTATTCAAAAATTAATTATTAATAATAATTATCGTTAGTTATTATTATTATTCAAAAATTAATTATTAATAATAATTATCGTTTATTATTATTATTAACAATTTATTAAAAAGATATTATTAATTATTGTTAATAGATTAATTAATTGTAATACTTTTTATTATTGTTATTAATAATAACAATAATCTATTTAAAAAATATAAATATATTTATAATTATAATAAAATAATAGTTATAATTATAATTAATTAATAATAATTAAAATTTTTAATTAAACGAGGCTATTTTGATAATTTAAAATTATAGGGGGCGAATTCGTACTCTAGGATTTTAATAAAATAAAATTGAGTTTAAGGGGTTAAACGAAATTTTTTAAATCAGAAAATTTTATAATATTCATAAATATAATATAAATAATATCAAATATGGGGGGCTGGATGAAATTTCACAACCAGGCCGTAAGTTACGTTAATCGTAACTTAGGCGGACCCTATATATATAGTTTTACAATGAGAAATATTTTATATTATTAAAATAAACGATAAGCTAAAAGACAAAAAAAAAATCACATACTCCAATACATTACAGGAAAAAATATACTAATGTTTATTTTTTAAGTTTATCTCTTAATTTAGTAACCTATATATAAATATAAAACAGACAAAAAACACATATTTTAATGAACTAATAAATAAAACTTTAAAACTGATTATATCCTGATTAAGGAAAAACTATATACATATATGATAGGTTCAAAAGACACAATTTTAAACATAAATTTAAATACAAATTTTTAATCATTAGATTAAAACAAAATCAAAGGCTAATATCTAATGGATTATATGATGTAGCACATTAATTTTGAAACATTAATACTATAACATTTATTTTTCTCCTCTTCATCAACATAGTTGTTCTTCTTCTTTTTAATAAACTAGAAAATAGAACCACGCTTCACGCGGCTTTGAAAAAAGAATTTAGTATTATTCTTTTTTCTACTTTACACTTGATGAAACTGATAAAAAAATATGAATTGATTTTTTTTTAAAGGTGAGGCAGTCTTATAAAAAATAAAAAAAAAACTATTAGCCAGCAATACAAATAAAAAAAGCAACGCAAGATAAATAATAAAATGAGAGAATATATTATAGAGTGATTTTATTTATTCCAATTGTGTGTGTACAAAACAAAAAGATGAGCTCTGCTTTTATAGTTACGTAATCACTCCATGAAATTAATGAAAAATTATAGATCATAATTCCTTGTGAGATGGTGAGAGTTATAGGGAAACTAAAGGTTGGTAATAGGAGATAGTGGGGGAGACTAAGAGATATATATTATGAACATCTACATTTATTTTAATAAATTCATAACACTCTCCCTTAGATGTTCATTACAAAGAATATGCTGTGTAATAACAATCAAATTAATTATGAGAAGATAAAAACCAAATTTAAAAGAAAATTTATCTATTTATTTGATAATAGAGAATATACAAAGATGAGAAATGGTGATGCCACATCACCTCTTCAAGTCCCAACTTTATATATATACTAGAAAATAAAACCGTGCTTCACACGGCTTTAAAAAAAGAATTTAGTATTATCCATTTTTCTTATTTTATACTTGATGAAATTGATAAAAAAATATGAATTGATTTTTTTTAAGATGAGGCAGCCTTATAAAAAAATAAAAAAAGCTATTAGCCAGCAATACAAATAAAGAAGTAATGCAAGATAAAGAATAAAATGAGAGAATATATTATAGAGTGATTTTATTCATTCCAATTGTGTGTATACAAAACAAAAAGATGAGCTCTTCTTTTATAGTTACATAATCACTCCACGAAATTAATAAAAAATTATGAATAATAATTCCTTGTGAGATAGTGGGAGTTATAAGGAAGTTAAAGGTTACTAATGGGAGATAATGAGGAGACTAAGAGATATATATTATGAACATCTACATTTATTTTAATAAATTCATAACACTCCCCCTTGGATGTTCATTACAAAGAATATGCCTTATTAAAATCTTTACATAATTGTTATTTTGTAATAATAATTAAATTAATTATGAGAAGATGAAAAGTCAAATTTAAAAGAAAATTTATCTATTTATTAGATAATAGAGAATATACAAAGATGAGAAATGGTGATGCCACATCACTTCCTCAAGTCCTAACTTTATATAAATATATAGATATAGATATAGATAGATATAGATTTGAACTCCAATGCTTATCTATTTTTTCCTCTCTCTCCTTCTCCTCAAAATTTTTCGGTTTTTATTACGCTCAATTGAAAAGCTTTTCACTTGCACAAAACAAATTAAGATCCAGTGAAACGAATTAAAAGAAAAGAAAAACATAAACTCAGTTAAATTTTTCAATTTGTCTTTAGTAGCGTTTTGTTTTTGTAATATATGCCCGAAATATTTTTCGATTTAGATGTGCAGTTGTTTTACCTTTGGAATTAATTTTTTTTGTGTGAAACCTAAAAGGTTGAAGAGGTGGCAATGAGAGGGGAAAAAAAAAAGAAGAATGAAGAACATAGAGAATAAATTCACTAAGGAGAGGAAAGAGAAAAAAAATCATAAAATTAATGCTCTATTTTAACGTCATTAAATTCATTAGATCTCAGCCATTTATTTTGTTCTAATCTAAAGGTTAACAAATTTTTACTATAGTTGTGCTTTAAATTTGTTTGTTACATATACCCCTCTCTCTCCCCCTATATATATATATATATATAGTGCTAATCTAATTCAAGATAGTGAACTTTATTAAAGTCTAGAAAAATTATTGAATCACATGATTTAATAGTAAAATGACATTATATTATTAAATCGTCTTATTTAATAACTTTCATAGTCATTACATTATTAAATCATAATTTAATAATTTTTCCAAACTTTAACAAATTAAAAATTTTAGATTAGAACATTTACACACACACAATCATTCTCAAGCACAGAATTCTCTCTTTTTGTTTTTAATGCGAATATGTTGTTAAGTCGTGCGGCTTCATAGATTTATTTTTGAATGTACTATAAAATCATACAGTTTAATAACATTAAAATCTGACTTTTAACTCATACGATCTAAACACATGTTTGCATGAAAAAAAAGAGAGGATATCCATACTGAAAAAGGAATATGTATCATATATATATATATATATATATATATATAATATTTATTTATTTATAAGCTGTTGTTCTCTAATTTTTTGTTGCTGCTATTACTCTTTGTTTTATCTTTTCTTTAGCTTATGATCTTCGGTTTTTTTATGGCTTTCCTACCTGCTTGACTTCTTTATGGCTTCTAGAAGTTCTAGTCCGCTTGATTTTTTTACGGCTTCTAAGCTGCTGTTCTCTGTTTTTTGCTGCTGCTATTACTCTCTGTTTTATCTTTTCTTTAGTTTATGATCTTCGGTTTTTTATGGCTTCTTGGCTACTTGACATCTTTATGGCTTCTAGGCCGCTTGACTTCTTTACGGCTTCTTGGCTGGTTAACTTCTTTATGGCTTCTTAATTTAATATTAATACTAAACATTTAAAATAGTACACACCTTTTTACACTACCGTGTAAATCGGATTCACCTGTTGTCTTCAAAATAAAAAAATTTTACCATCTCAAATTGCACCCACCACAAGGCCGGACATACCATTTATATTAAATAAACATTTCAAATGATATAACACGCAATAAAATAATAAATTTTATTAGTTCTCGTTACATTTTTTTAGATCATGAAAATTTTAACCAGCATATTTATTTAGTCAAATTGTCAAAACTGAAATCTTCAAAATAAAAAAACATGATTAGAAAATCTGAAATATGATATTAATCTTCAAAATAGCTAAAGAGGAGTTTAATTATAAATTTGATTTGTTTTATTAAATTTTGATAACTTTCAAAACTTTATAAATTTGATTTGTTTTATTAAATTTGATAACTTTCAAAACTTAGTCAACGTCCACCATTTTCCAGTGTCTTGGCCACAGTCAGAGTGGCCTGCATATTAGACCATGACTAGTTTCAGGATTTGGTCTATGCCGCCCACTTATGGCCATGGAGAGATTCAACTAAAGGCTCATCTAGATGGTCAGGAAAGTTGACTCTCATTCTACAACAAAATGCACAATGATGCAAAAATTGCTCACGTTTGCCGCAATTCACTCTCACAGAAAATAATTACCCATTTGACTTCTTTCCCTTATTGCAAATCAAGTAAAGACCATGATTGTCAAACTATAATGTGTTTAAAGGCCACGAGTTTGAAAACAACTATAATAATCCAAACTAAAAAGTCACTATAACTATCCCGTGTAAACAATCAAATGACTGATCCAGACAAATTGCCTTCACACAACCATTTTCTTTAATGAGCACTAACAGGCCGTCGCTTTAGACATCCAAGATAAGTAAAAAATAAAAAATAAAAAGATTATATTCCTTACACCCTATACCATCATATGTATTCTGCAACCATACAATAGACTCTGAATTCAAACCTATACAGGCAACATTACTTGCAAGAATTTCAAGCTTACCTGATATTGATATTTGACACTAATCAATCAGAACTCTCACTTCGAGCAAGCTTCGCACCTCGTCGGGCCCGCCTAAGGGCATCTACCTTACTCATGTGAACTCCTAAAACACCTACTTCTGCAGTCCTTCTTCGTTTCCTATCTACCTTAGCGAATCTACCACTTTCAACATTGAATTTTATTTGGGCGGCTACAACTGTTTTGTGCTGCACTCTCTTTTCCTGCTTATACCTCAGTGGCGGTTGATTTGCTCTGCAAAGGCGGCCAAAGTAGTAAAGAGGGTCAACATAACAGGATGATGAAGACACGATGCCTCTGATATTCGATGGCTGGACAAGGTTTAAAAATTCCTCTATCTCTGTAAAGCAGGAGTGATCAGAATATGGAACTGAATATATGTACTTATGAAACCTGTCCACTGATCCTAAAGCTTCCTTCAGTTTCTCAGTCTGAGTCCCACCTGTTGCTCTCCATTTGCTCTGGTAAGAAGAAAAAAGAGAACCAGGAAGACTGCCACCTCCTTTAAGAGGCTTAACCACCCAAGGAAGACCAGATGGCATAATTCCAATGGTTGGGTGCATTGTATTTAAACTCTCTAAAGTATCAATGCTAAAACTATACCGTGGAACAGCTCGCACTCTAGTAAGAGAAGTTTTGGTTGTGAATATGTCATGGAAGCCAAGCAGATGCATGGTTTGCAGGCGTTCTGGGCACACCCAAATCTATAAAAAAAATGTGAAACAAGAAATACAGAGTAAATATCTGCTTTGGAAATAAATGCAAAAATTTTATTCCACTTGCTTGTGACTAAACAACATTTTGCAAGAGGTGAAGAGGACAGTTTTAAGTTCTCATGGCACATATAAGAGGAAGAACATACAATTGGATGCATCCAATAATACATGAGTGACAATACATTAGATGAATGAATTTGGCCACAATTAAATCAACCAAATGACAATCTAACCCACCCAGTTTCTAAAATGTAAAACATATGTTAGATGTTAGAAGAATAAAAACTATCAAGATCCTTCTAAATCATCTACAAGTGATCCAAAAATTAGATAACATGTCAACTTGCTGCATATATGCTATTGATTTCATCCCCCTTGTAGAGACTATCGTGATGATCGTTATGTAAGAAAAGGTTTTCCGATATAAAAAGGGTGAGCAAACCTTTATATTGAGCTTATGCGATATGTGAAATAAAAGTTCTTCTTTTCCAAGTGAGTCAATCCCAATGATGATGTCATGATCTGGATGGGAGGCAATTATGTCAACAACCTGTTTTCAGCCAGATAACTAACACTACAAATCAGTACCTGGACTATTTCTTTCATCTACCATTTTAATCTTTAATTCAGTAGATAATTCTGGGGTGAAACTGAAAGTTCTCAAACTAGAAAGGAAAAATAACGCAGGAGGGAAATTTAAAAAGTGTACCTGCTGAGCTGCAACTTCTCGTGAAGGAAAAGCATATGATGAATTGCAATATGTGTTATCTAAATAAAGAATGTTGACTACATCATCTTTTAAAGCTTTGACAAGTGTGTTCCTTCCTATCTCGGCCCTCTCATTACTTGCTTCCCAGCGAAAATCACCAGTATAGAGCAGGCATCCAAAATCTCCGCGAAATAACAGCATCACCGAGCCTACCACATACTAAAATCATCATGATCAATCAAAAAAATTGCCACAATTTTCTCAATAACAACGATTATGATAATACCGTAAGTAGAAAACTGAACTGCCTAGAATTCCTTCCAATTGAACATAAAATAGAGGCATTAAAATATCAATAAAAATAACCGTATGCAAATGATAACATTCCCCACTGAAGACACACACCATATATTCAGAATTCGGATGTCAATAAATTTATGACTTTGTTCAATTTCTTGTTTATTTTTCAATCTATGTCGAGCAACCTTTTTGTAATTAAATTATTTATCGCTATACAATTTTATTAGATGATTTAAACGCGTTTATTATCGTGTGTGCGTGCGACCGTGTGTGTTGTGTGTGTATGTATCGACTTCTCGAAAGTAATGCAGTCCGTTATCAACGCCGTTATCGTTACTGTCAGCTTAATCGGGACTTACCGGGACAATGGTTAGCGTCAATTGCGATAACTTCGACAAACGTCTTCTCTCCGGAAGACGGCGAGACCACGGAGATCGAATGCCACGAACCGATATCGAGGACGCGAATCAACGAGAGGTCCAAGCCGGGGAACTTGAGGGGGAAGAGCTTGGCGGTGAGTCGCGAGCAGAAGAGTGGGCCCCTCGCCCACGCCGAGCTCGGGCCTTGGGTGTGGTCCGAGTGTAGGTGAGTTAAAAAGTAAACCTGACTTCCTTCTGTCCATCGATCCACCGAGATCAGGCCTTTCTCCATTTTTGTGCATGAGATCAGCGGTGGCGGTTTCTCAATTGAGAGGGAGAATTAAAACTGCTGTATTTTTTAAATTTTCAAATATTTTTCAGCCTTTATGGGTGAGTGAACCCGTGGCTACTGGGTAGTGGAAAGCTGAAATGCTTCAAGTTGTTGTGGACCCGTGGCTACTGGGTAGCAGTAGCACATCTTTGGATCCTACGGCGTCGTTTCAGTCAGCACCCCGCACCCGCACCCGCACCCGCACCCGCACCGGTTGGCTTTTTCAAAGAGATTGAATGACGTAAGTATTTATCATTTTAGAAGTAATTTTTTCAAAGATAATTATCTGAAAGAATATTATTTTAAAGAAAAAGTATTTATCATTTACTCTTCAAAGACTCTCCCAATATTAAAGAGGATATTTATTCCTTCTACACATTGGAAAAGATATATAATCATATCTAATTATATATTTAGGAGGTAAATGGAGTCTCAATATATATTCGCAGTCAGAGGGCACCAGGTTGGCTCAAATTATAGTTATTTTAGTAATAAAATTTTGCTAAAACATGGCGTATGTTTTAGGATGAAAAATAGTGTATAATTATGTAGTGTTTTAAATTATTAGTACATTGAGTTCGTGTTCCATGGTTATTATTGTTCAGTAATTTTTGGTGGAATTAAATTTAGGGGCAGCAAAATGAATAAATTAATCGAATTTGAATCAAATAGTAAATGAATTAGGTCAAAATTCTACTGATTTAGATTCAATTTATTTATTAAACAAGTTGAAATCTCAAGATTCAGATTCTCATTTTTATTAAATGAATATTCAATTCGATTTGTTTAATTAATTTAGTAGAATCAATAAATAAATCGAATCGAATCGAATCTTAATTCATTTACTATTCATATATCTTATAATGAATCCATAACGAATCGAATTAAATATGAATTTGTTTACAAAAATATAATTAATAAATAAAAATTAAGCAAAATAAAATAGAAAAAGACCAAAAATTTAACATCTTATAAAATACAACTTATTATCATTTATAATTAATATATTAGCTTTCAAACTATAAAATTTTCATACATATTTAAGGATAAATAAGTAATTTAATTAAACAAAAAATAAATGAATTAATCATATTTGATTCGTTTATAACTTATTTATTAAGCGAATCCTAAACCAAAAAATAAATAAATATCCTTAAACCTGAATTCAATTCGTTTAATTAGCGAATCAAATTGAATAAACGAATCCTAACTCAGATTGCCACTCCTAGAATTAATTAATTAACTATATTTTTACTTATTTAAAGAAAATGAGAAGTGAAAAACAAACGAACCTATCACAGACAACTTATCCAATAAAAACATTTTCCACTAAACCAAGAATCAGCTTAGCAAGTTAGCATGATAAAAATAAACCCATTCCAAAAAAATGCAACGTTCTGTTAACTGAAAAAGCTACAATTGCGTGCGCATGGACCTTGGTACATGTAAATTGCAAGGTGCTCTGAGTATTTTTATGAATCAAAGAATGAAAGAATCAACATAGAACATTGCGGGTAAGTTCTCGCGCAAGCCCTCAATTGCGGAAATATTGTTTTTTAACAGATTCAGTATATGAAGTCCTCGAGGAAGGGCACCAGCAGTGATCCTCACTACAAGGAGTAAAAGGACAAATAAAAGGATTTTGCTATGTTACATTGAATGTATCATACACAATCAATAAGAACCACATAATTATATGAGTCCTATAATTTATGTGGTTTTTATTGATTGTGTATGGTACATTCAATGTAACATAGAGACTCCCCAGATAAAATATTCAACAAAAGCTTTACTTCCTTTGGATCTTGAGTACACTATTATTGCATGTAATAGATAATAAATGCACAAGGATAGAGCTGCCAATGGACGTGCATACATATGGCATTTCCTGATTGATTGAGACCCTGAGGCTGACAAATGCACTAAAAAATCGGATGGCAACCAATCTAAGATTTGACAGCTGAACTGTTGTGGCCGAGGCACTCAAAAAAGATATATACATCTTTTTACAGCTTCCATGCCAGTAGTTACCTTACCATCCACTTTAATAGCAGTTGGACCATTCAAGCCCTCAGAATCTCTCTTCACCTGATCATTAGAAACGGATGTTTCATTTGATTCTTCCAATTGGCTGCAATGCTAAAGATCATTAACCCACTCTTAAATACGCTTAATCGTAAAATGCTTGCTCGGCAATTTATCCCACTGGTCATCCGCGGATTCTCCTTGAAGGTATTTTTCAGGGTTCTCATCTGTCATTACCCAATCTTTTGCTAAAGCAGAATAATTATAAGAATCATAGCAACAGTCAGCCACAGAATTCGCAAATCTGTTTCCTCCATTTTACACAGATCAGCATATCTTTCTTGCTTTTGCATAACCTGTGCGTCAATGTTCTGAACTGAAGTATCTTTTTGCCACATGCCTAAAATCTGTAGATAATCAGAAGATCTGAAATGAGGAGCAAAATGTTTAAGAGTAGAGCATTCTTTGGAAGGGCACAAAAAATCTTTGATGTTAGGCAAAGAACATGATTTTACGATCAAAGGAAGGGTATTAGGCATAAGGTCAGTACAATTATCAGCAGAGTCAACAAGACCAGATATTGGTTGTGGCCTTCCTTTTTAAATTACGAGGATCTCCGATTGAGAATATAGATTCATTATTAATATGAAATAATATTGAGAGTGGAGCTTTTTGATACTGGGTGGGCTTACAACCGGAGCCATTTTGTACTGTTTGACCATTTTGGTCATTGGGAAATCAGAAGAGAACCCCTCAGTCTCCTCCTGTATCATTTTCACCAAGATACTCCCCCTCCCAGCATAGTCAACTTCCAAGAGATAGGCTTTTTTTCAGCTGTCCTAACTTACGGATCCCCATGCCATTTTTCAGAATTGATTATGCCCTTTATTTCGTCTGATTTCCAAACACGTTCAATTGAGGAAGAACTTGCAAGATGCTTGGCATCATCATTGATTTTAGTGCGTCCACGTGCACTCAATAGAATTGTTTTTGCATTCATAGAATTAGGTGAATCTTTCATTGCCTGAATTGCTGCGAGTCTTGCAAACTTTTCCACATTTCTTCAACCGATGATTGAACTGTTTTCTGAGGGAGAAGGCAATACTCAGGAATTAGACATACAAATGAAAAAAAATAAAAGAAATAAAAACCCTAGAAAGACTAAATCCAATTTCAGGAAAATGAATTGATTCTTCCACTTACCTTTGGTCTCTGGGAGTAAGTCTTGAGTACTGAAGCAAGAAAATCTAACCATTGTAGCAATATTGACCAGAGATACATTAACGCAAAATCTTCATTTTTTGTTGTAAAAAGAAAAAAAAAAGGGAAAAACTATGTATGACCAAATAAAGACCCAAGAGACAAGCTAAGATCTATATTCTGGTACTTAGCAAAAGACGACCTTAGCCATAATCAAGCGACAAACCCATAGAAACATGGCACAATCTCCAAACACGAGATAACCTTGATCTTCTTAAAACATAAAGTAAAATTATTTCCTCCTGATCCCCGGCCCCCACACCCACTTAGAGAACAGTAGCCAGAGTGAAAAATGGTAGTCGGAAAACCCAATCCCTACCATGAATAAGAGGGTTTAATTAGCCTGTCAAAATGACAAAAGAAAACAACCCTTTTGATCCATAGATCAACAACAAAAGTATATTAGACACTTAAAAGCATAACTAAACAAAGAAACACACATATTCATGAAGTTGCAATGGCTAAGTTCCAAAGTATCTATTGTTTCCTTAGCTTTATGTTAACTTTTCAATACTTCACACAAATCTATCAGGTACTAATTGGATACATGACCCACATAGATGTTATGATAAAACATGTACAAATCCACATATATTAATAAAGCAACTCAAAAGAAATCAACCCATAGGCCATAGCTTAATAAATCCATTTTTTATCTAGAAGCTTCAACAAGCATCAATGAAATAGATCTCAAACAGTTAACGAGAACAATTTTAACAGCCAAAAAGTAAATAAATAAATGACCTCTTTCCAACTAGATTTTATTTCCTTAAATAGGAGGGGATGTCGTACTTTTTCTTACTTTTAGATTTGTTAAAAATATTAGTTGTACTATACTATCTACTTAAATCATATTTATTAACAACAATGTTATTCTATGCAATTTCATTATCATTAGCGGTTTTTATTAAGATTAAGATGGCTCGAAAAAAAAATCTTTCACATATGCATGTCATGATTCTATTGCATAATTGTACATATATGTCTAATAAATACAAGTAGAAATCATAATAATGAATTTATTATTGACTAATGTATATTTCATCCCCAAAAATAAAAAATAAAAAGAGAGAAAATTGTTCATGACATCACATAATGAGTTGAAAGACATGTGAGAATAGAAGATGGTGAGATGAGGCAAACTTTTAACATAGATATTGGGATGTTCCTCATTGTGAACAAGGAAGCCTCTGGCAAAATAGTTGAGGGAGGACATGGAGCGTCCACAACCTATCGCATTGGTGAGGTTGTGAGTGGTGAAGGAGTGAGCTATAGCTAAATTGTATATTGCTTTTAAATTATTTCATTTATCTTTGTTGTTGTGATTTGGTATAAATATATGGATTATTTTCAATCTTTTCAACTGCAATAGATTTTGTGACTATATTGAAATGTTAATGTTTGGTTGCTTAAATGTCAATGGATTTTAAATTACATACGAATATATTATATCTAGTTGACCTTTTGCATCCATGTGCGATATTGTCATGTGATAGGCAGATTAATAAATCCTAAGAAGAAACTTCATGCATCATGTTTGTCTTCAATTGTCACATCCTGCTAGAGAGATTTATTAGTATACTTTGGTGGATCTATATTATATAACTATGTTTAATGATTTTGTAAAGATTTCCCATCATTTGAATACAGCTGGAAAATTACTTTTCACCTATAGATGACATCACCCAGGCCTTTCAGGAACACTTGTGATATATTGTCTGTGAAATCGCCATGAGTGATGTGCGTTATTCCTTTTACTCATCCCTTACTAATTATGTCCAGCACCTTTCTGACCAAAATATTTATGTTCTAGCATTAGTTAGGATGGCAATGTGCAACCATCAAGGTTAAGTAGAGGTTAATGAAAAGACCTGCGCGACAAATATAATAATTAGCCCCATCAAAGCTTCATCTAGTGTAGTGTTTTCACTAAGGAGTTGGTCCTTCAGAGAAAAGCCGCTTTGGGCCAAAACCCTATTAAGAGACACAAGCTCAAATCTTGGGATTTTAGTATAAGTCAATCTTCGTTTGGAAGAAAGCTACTGCAGCAAATATACTTTATATGATCAATCAAGTCTTTAGGCAAATTTCAACATTAAATAGTAATTATGACCTTCTTGCAAGACATAAGCCATTGAATTGAATCCACGAGATGGTAGGCCAATGAGTACATCTCTAGCCACAATGGTTTGCCATCAATAAATGAATCCATTTTAACAATGCCAACCGTAAAACCACTGCGATCATACTTACCCGCTATATAAAAATTTGGCATCTCTGCAGTTGGAAAGGCACAACATTTCCAACAAAATTAATTAAACGAGTTACAAAAACAATAGTAAATTTCATTATAAGAGCAACAAATAAACTAATATCCCATAATGCTAACATTCCATAACGATTGTAAATGTTAAAATTCTAAAAACATTACATATTGAATGGATATGTTCTTTGGCTATCAGACAACAACATGGACAATTGATGAGAAATATGAGTCTGTTGGACTCTTTTGATCTGTTACTTCCTATAATTAGAACAGTGCTTTAAAGTTGGAGCAAACATCTGTGGTAGGCTGAACATTGCAAGACCAAATGAACTTGTCATTTCTAGATAAGCAGATTCTAAAATTAGATTTTCTCTATCTTTAAATTCAGTACTAAAATGACATTCCTATAAAGAATAGTAACTAAACACTTAATAACAAATGTAACTAATTGAATGGATACTAAAAAAAAAAAATACACACATCTTTTCCCAGAAGATCACAGTTAAATTATTGGCAACTGTTAGCAATACCTTTTATAAATTGAAGAAGAAATATAGATAATCAACACAAGGTTGCTAATGCAAAAAAATTGACACCGTTCATACATCCCCAACAATTGACTATCACATGTACCTTTTCAGCAAGATCAACATTTGGGTGGCTTGTCGCAAAGTAATTTAGGAAAATTAATGGCTTTGCCTCAAAAGTAACAATATCATTGACACTCATTGCAACCTAAAAGAGAATTACAGTAGAAGCTAATAATGAAAAATTCTTACCAATGGTATCATGGATTCCAATATCAAATGCCTGCTTAAGTTTAGTTCCCGCATCATTAATGCCCACAGTAAGGTAAGAATTACTTGGTCAAAAGAAATTCGTTAGCAAACTAATACAATGACCCCAAAAAATAGTTTCAACAACCTAATCATATCACAAGAAACTACTCAATTTAATTTTTCAATCAAAAGGTGAGCAAACGATATTAAGAAAAATCTCAAGTAATCAACCTAATAGTTTAAATAATATCACTTTACCCTCAATCGTTAGTTGGTACAAGAATATGTTAATGTTTAACAGTTGACCGTCAATAACATTGATTGATCCAAAAAATCTTTCAGTTTAACCCATGAATGCAGAGTTTTTAACCATTTCTGTTGGCCTCAACCTTAACAGATTTTCATTCTGAATATTGCTTGCTTAGGTCCTTTTGGCTGTTAGTATTGTTACGCAAAGCTATATTTTAGTTAGAATTTTGTGAATGCCCATTATATTTCAAATTAATTGTGATTTCGTATCAAACATTTTATATTTTTTTAATATTAATTGAACTAAAAATACACACACAACACACACACACACGTAAACTAGATTTTGGGATGAAGGAAAAAGAAAACAGAAACCTAGCTAAACATAATAAATTTTTATCAAGGTGACAAGGTGCCTTGCGAAGTTGAGGTGTGTTACTTGATATGACCTTAGATGAAGCATGAGAATGAATGGAGGAAGTAAGTTTGCTGTGGAGGCTTAGATTTGGAGAGGATCAGTTTGAAGGTTTTGTTTATCCTACAAAACGGAGAAAAGAGGTTAAAGAGGGAGCCAGTGGCGGCTGATAACCACACTCTGATGCTCAAGTCAGTTTTGGTTCTATTTTTCGGTTGTTAAGAGCTTGCAATCCTTAATAATAGTGACTGGAGGTTGAAGAAAGCCTCAACCCTTGCTATGTGTGTATTTTATGCCGAATGCGAAAAATAGAAATTGGGTGTCTTTTTATGGAGTACTCTAAGGTCCCTAGTTGTCCTACTCCCTTACTTATTATTTGTGGCCTTTTCTATCTCTAACCAAAGAAAATTCTTGTCCTTTGGCTTTTTATGACTGTTGGAACCTTGAGTGGATGCTTGGAGAGCAAGTTATTTTATTATTTCACATATTACCCACACAAACACATGTTGAGCTATGCCGGGTGGTCTAACATGCCTCTTCAAAGGCTACTGAGCAGTTGAGACATGACAGGTGAAGACATATGATCCCAATTATTCTGTGACTAACTTTTGTCCTTTTTGGCGAGTGTGACAGCCTGATGTCTCCTCTTTTTTAGCACCATATTTTTTTTATTGATTCTTATTATATGATTATTCTTTTTTGGACGATGTTGACTCATTAAGCACCTAACAACCTAACACCCCGCTTACCCCTTCGACCCTTTTTCATGATGATGTTTAACCATTTACGGGTCACTTTTGGAGAATTATCCTTGCCAAGGAGGAGAGTATTTAATTGCTTTAAGGTATTATGGTCAGGATTATTTGGGAGAGATATTTCTCTTAGAGAATTGAGAGGGTTTTATCAATTGAAAAAAAATTGAGGCTTTATCCACCACATATTTTTCTACTTGGGCCACCCACATAAACTTTGTGGAAATGGATGCTACCTTTAAAAAGGGTTACAAATATGCTTGTTTGGTAGTCGATGGTTAGTAGAGGTGGGATACCCTAACTAATTGTGAGCAAGTAAAGTTTTGAAATTCCTTCAATGAAAACAATGTGTGCCTCATTTCTTTTTGTTAAATCTTATTTTTCCATATATAAATTATTCTTCTCTCCTGGGGTTCCCTGTGACCTTGTAGATGTCATTTATATTAAGGGAAAATGCCATATTCAAGAGGTGGGGAAAAAAGTGAGCCACTTTAAAGAGGGGATTGTGGCTCTACAAAGAGAGAGTGATGTGTTAAGTGTAGACAGATTGGAGAAAGTCGGCTGATTGATGAAAGCCTTTGTATATGCTTCTGCGTGTAGGGTATATATTGTTAAAGGGTGTTCTTGGGATATCCCCCTCATCCTATGTTTGTTTATATTTTTTACATTCCATACCCCTCTTTTTCCTTTGCAGCCTTAGAGTCTCGTACTACTGCAATTGACCTTTCTCTTTTATGTATAGTAGTTGGCAAATGTGGATCATCTCTCAAATGATTTTGATGTTTTTCTACGGTGACTTCTTGGGTGGCTTTGGTATCACTCTTTCTATAAAGAGCACTAGGCCTTCTTGCTTATTATGGATCAAATGGGCTACTAAAAAACTTAAATATTACTTTGCTGCTCACTCGGTAAAAGTACTCGCGTAGATAGACTAAATTGAAAAACAAGCGGCTCCATGAGTACACCTACTACGAGTAAAAGAAAATTATGATTGCTCTTCTTTCTACTTAGGGATTTTGCTAAATAAGGGTTAGATATGGTGGCGAATAAAAAAGTCTCATATTTGTTTGGGTTTATGCACTATGTTATTGAGAACATTGCCCCTAAAGTTGTGGCAGAGGTGGATAGGTTTGACTTGAGTGAATATTATAACCAAGCACCCCAAAGCCCATTAAAATGTGAGTATTTATTTGAATTTGACTCTTTTTCTTATTTCTCCTTATTTTTTTTCTTGTACATTTATTGTGGTACCTCTTATTGGCTACATACAACTGAGGAAAACAAAGTTTTGAAGGGGCGCCTCAATGATCTATCTAAAGAAAAAGCTCATGTTGCCAAAAATTATGAGGAGTTATGGGCTGAGCCTATATAATGATTGAAGTTTGGATTGTAGAGCCGATGTTGAAAGTACTCAGAGTGGAGAAGTAGTTAGATAGATCAGCTTTCTTAGCTACGATAAAAGGCAAAAGGGAATCTTGTGCACCCCTGTTTAATAGTCCATAGAGGTGATTTAGTGCATCTGACCAAGCCTAACCAAAACTCTTATCGAACGTTCCTGCCATTGAAGCTCATACTTCTGCAACTTCTATTGATCCCTTTCTTGAGAAAGATGGTAAAACAATGATCTATCTAATGTGAATTCATACTAGTGCAACATTTCATTTACTAGCATTCTTTGAATTCTATGCTTGAAATTCTTTTTCTGCTCTCATACTATGGCTTTCCATCTGGTGTACCTGAATTATCCTCTTACATTAGATTCTTTCGGCAATCTTGCCATTGCCTGTACTTAAACTTTAATGCTAAGCTTTGTTTTGTGTGCATTATCTTCATTATCTATACCTTTGTGTTTGGACTTTCAGTTAAGCAGGTATCTTGAAGATTTCTCGGGCACCCTTCACTGCATAAAAGGAATTTTTTTTAGAGATGAGGTACCCTAAGTGCCTGTTGGCTTATACTTTTTGTAGAGTTATCCCTTCCTTCGGGTTGGAGCAACTCTATCCCATTAGAAATATTGTGATTTACTTAGACATACTTGCTGCATATCTTAAAAGAAATTGTGGCGAATCTCAACAAATAATCAATAATCAAAGTATCGTCATAAAATTTGATTAAGAATGAAAATTCACAATTGGCATAACAACAATGGTAAACTAATTCATTTCTTGCTCTTCTGAAGCATTCTTTAGAATCCTCTCAGGCTTTTTTTTTTTTTTTTTGTAAAATGGTCCAAAATTTCATGCTTTTCCATTCACTTCAAATTAGTATTAAAAAGATAGAGAGTAATAAAAGGCGGCTACTCGCCTATCTATTTTATTTTAGACACTCAACTCTCATGATTGTCATTCATTTTTTACTAGTTGATCCTTACTTTCTATAAGTAAGAGAATGAAAGTATGGACACATGCATACTTTAACAAAACCTCATGAAGTTAGCTTACGACTACTTACTTTACCCTTATGTCTTTTTTTACTCTTTTTTTTTTTGTTCAAATAGTCACATTTTCATAATCGCTCTGAAAAACCACTTTTGATTTCTTTATATTCTTTTTGCTGTCTTTGACCTTGAGTAGATCATCATGATCAGAATAAGTTAAGTATCGTAGCTTACTTTAAAATAAAGCGACCTCTTAACACTATACTACGTCATAATAAGATTGCACAACAATATATATGGAGTTAAACTAAATGCAATTATCTTCAAATCAAACATCATTTCAAAGTATTTATCTATATTCCCTAATTGAGAGGTGAATAGAATAACACACATCATCACATTTTGAAAAGAAAATGCATTCATTGATAACGAAAGTGTGGATCATTACGTGATTCAACTTTGTTATCCTAAAGAGAAGGCAGGATCTCGAGATCTCCTGTTCTTGTCATAAAAGACTTAAGAATTAAAAATGCAAATGATCGTCGTAGGGTATACTAGGTTTCCTATAGGGCTTACCACATGTTATAAAAACATAAGCATTATAGAAAATAGATAAAGTAAACACAAGTAGGTAAAGTGTTATCCCTTTGCTAGTAGTATCTCTTTATCATGGTAGTAGTCCATAACTGCCTTACTATCGTTCCATCATGATAGTATCAATTGATTGGCTTGTACCAAAAGAGGCTATCTTAGCCTAATTGTTTACTTCATATATCTTGATCTATTGCAAAGTTTATAATGGGCTTCGCCATATGAAAATGGGCTTTTCTTTTGAAAAGAATGCCATAACTTTCCCAACCACAAGTTCTTTTCAAAGTGGGACAATGTGCATTGGTGACTAAACGCATTGGTCCACAACATTTTTTTTTTGTGGAAGTGACTTACGTAATTAGCCAAGATTGTTTCCGTTGCTTGATAAAAGCAAGTTTGAAAGTCGCTTAATCTTGAGAGGAAGTGTAGGAAAACTCATGATTAAACTCCATTAATAGCTAGTCTAGCGAGGTGTGTGTAAACACCGTACACAAGGTATGCAAATAGCCTTGATAAGCATCCGATCACGGTATAGCTCGACGTGCTTGGTTGGATTTGTGGTGCCCGAGTACCAAATTACTGGGATATTTGAGGCGTAGTGAATGCTTCTAGAAGAATTGCTATTTAGATCTCTATGGTGAATGGCAAGGTGTCCTTTGGAGCACCAATGACATTTACTTTTCAGAAAAGAGCTTTACTTAAACTTTTAGGTGTTTTATTTTTTTAAGGACTCACAGGGTACCCCGCATGCACCTGAGGATGTTGCTACCATTTAAAAAGACTTTTTGGCATTTAGGTTGTCTCAAAGATTCTTGCGGGCTCGTTTTATGCACTAAGTACCCTGCCTACTATGGGAGGAGCAAGAGGCGGTGAAGTGTTCATCTTGTGGCATGATTTGTTTATCACTTTGTTGTGGTGGAGTAACTTAAATCATCGAGGGAATTGTTGGTTCGGGCATCCAAGATCCCACCACTCTAAGGATTGTATACTTGAGATCCTTAAAGCTCTTATGAGAGACAAGTTCTTCATCTAGGCAAATACCAGTTGATTGCTTGATGGATTTGCCTTATCAAGCTGGGGTGCTCTCCTTGTTAAATCACCTATCTTTTTACTATTGTGGTCTCCTATTTGCTTTCGATTGCTCATCATATAATCTAAAGATAGGTCAAGTGCCATCTTTGTGTAAACACATGCAATGATAAGCTTGATATTGTTGTGGAGGCTTTTCGTACACTCGCGATTAAGAGATCACTAATTGTTTTAACTAGATTTAGGTATGAAAGAAAAGGAAAACAAAAACCTAGCTAAACAAAAATCCTAAAACCCTAACCGAGGTATGTTACTTGATATGGCTTTAGATGAGCTTTAGTGTAAATGGAGGAAGTGAGGGTACTGTGAGAGGTTTAAATCTGGGTAGGGTCGGTTTGAAGGTTTTTTTTATCTTACAAAATGGAGAAAAAAAGGTAAAAGGTAGAGCCGGTGGTGGTTGGGGACTACATTCCGATGATCAAGTTGGTTTTGGTGTTATTTTTTTAGTGTTAAGAGTTTGCAAGCCCTTAACACATTGGTGGCTAGAGGTTAAAGAAAGCCTTAATTTTTATTGTGAGTGTATTTAATGATGAGTGAGAAAAATAAAACATGACGTCTTTATATGGAGTGCCCAGGGTGCCTTTGCTATCCTACCATTTGACACTTTTTTTTGGTCTTTTCTCTCTCTGACTAAAGAATATTTTTGTTCTTTGGCTTTTCGTGATTGTTGGAGCCTTGGATGCATGCTTGAAGAGCTAGTTATTTCATTATTTCACATATTACCCACACATACATGTGCTGCGCTATACTAGATAGTTCAGCATACCTCTGCAGAGCCTGCTAAGCAGTTGTGGACATGGAAGGTGAAGACAGATGGTCCCCACTATCCTATAACTACTTTTTTGGTCTTTTTGGCTGATGCAGTAGCCTATTGTCACTTTTTTTAGCACCATATTTCTTTATTGATTTCTTATTCTGTTCAAAAGATTTAATCATTCTTTTTTGGGTAATATTGTCTCCTTAAGCACCTAACATTCTCAAATATTTTGCTATAATCTTTCTGCCTTTATATGGTGTATCCCTCATACCATTTCAATCACCTGACATACAAACTTCCTTTTGGTGACTGACACGATTGAAAAGGCAGTGATTACTCTCAAGTATAAAAGTATCTAGTTAAAATATAACCCAATAAGTTCAGGGTCGAACCACAAGAAATCTATAAATTTAGTAGTCAATTATTAAAAAACAATGAATGGTAGAAAAAGAAATTGATAGAGGCCAATTTAAAAAAATGCTAAGATTATGAGATTCACTCTCGATTTTCAAATTATGATCATAATAATCTATCATATTTATATTATGCATTTCTTTTTCTAATTAATTATTATACCATTTAATTCTTAACTAACCATTTATATGGATAAATACATGATCAAGTACCTAATGTACCACAATTAAATTAGAGTGTCGACATTATGTCAAAATTTCATATAGATCCTAGGAGACTTAGATTTACAAATTAACATGACATAAAAGTAAATAATAAAGAAAAAAATACAAAAGAAAGACATAACAAAGAAAATGAATTTAAAACTCACTTGAAAGATTAATTAAATTACAAGATTTGATTCCTTGAGCTTACCTTTCATCTTAACTTAGAAAATTTAATTACTCATATTTAAAAGAAAAACACTCATTTTATTTAATATACTTTATGAAGTACAATACAAGAAAATTGAAAACAAAGGGAAAGAAAAGATAATTTTCCCTAAAATTCACTCTAGATTTACACCTAAAATGCTCTCCTTTAAAATCCACCTCATAATTCTCTCCCATTTTTTTCTTTACCCCTAAAATCTAGCACACCCTCAATTGTGAGAGCTCTTGCCTTTCTAATGGTGAATTTTGAGTGATCAAGAATATGTATTTACATAATCTTTTTGGTAAGCTTAAATCACAATCTTACAATGAGATTTAGTAATAAAATCCAAGCGTCTTAAATTGCAATCATTATGGATTATTAGACTGAACATAATCAATGGCTAAAATTGGAATCAAAATCTAAGCTTTCTTTCGCTCATTTGTTGAGGTAGTTAAACTACCAAATTTAGTGTGTTAAATCTAATGTAACAAGGTGCACGTAAGCTCGAACATGTGAACGATCTCAAATCATTCATAAATAATGTCAAATCAAATGGTAGAATTCTTTCAAAAGCTTCTAAACTTCTAGTATCCAAATTTCACATCGTTTTTTCGATCCAACATCATAATTTTAGTGATTTTCCTACAAAACAAAAAAATCATACCTAAAAACAAATAATAATAAATAATTCAAAAATAGATTAGAGATTTATAAATGTAATGAAATTATTAGTGTTATTAACATTGTAAGAAAAAAAAAATAATTTTAACTTTTATTAAATGTATACTTACGAATATTAAGTAGTGACTTCCTATGTTATTTTGATCATTTAATTGACATGTGGCATTCTCTTATTTATTCCCCAAACAATACACACACATATATACATATGACCACTTGAAGGAATCATTAAGTTTTCTAAATGTACTACTCTATATTTCATAAAATTTATTATTATTATTGGCATATTAATATTTACTAAATTAATAAAGTTTTCTTCATGTTAAGCCTATTAATTCATGGATTGTTTTGTGTACATGAAAAATAAAATGTCCTATTTCACTTGGCAATCTCGTCATCCGTCACACGCCAACATCACAATTCACACCAATGGCAAAACCTATCTATATGAACGCATCTAATCGTTCCCACAATCATTCTGCCCGTACCCATGGTAATAGGCGTTGCCGGTAGTTGGATTGGGTTAAACCGAATCGAGAACCAAAAAATCCGATCCGGTTCAAATTTAAAAACCGATCGGATTAGCTTTGCCCTTTCAAAACAAACGCCTACGCCACGCAGCTGCCGCTGTCACTTCGGTCCAAGTGTGTTCGACGCTGCAGCTTCTAGCCGTTCTTGATTTGCTTCATCGGTCCAACTATTGTCGTCTCTGCCGTCGCTGCCTCCGGATTCTTTCGCCGTCGTCAGCCACAGAAGGTAAGGTTATACTTGCGGTTCCAAGTGATGCATGAATCGCTGTTTGTAGTTAAATCTTCTTTTGGGCATGGGTAAGAGGCGTTACAGGCAATGAAACTGTGCAATCTTTTTTATATAGTGGCTGTTTGTAGTTCTTGCTGATTTGGTTTCTTAACATTGTAATTGTTATTGTCTTGAGTGTTGATGGTGATGGATTATTAGTCTATTATATATGTTTTTCATTTAGAGATGTGTTTATGGAGATGGGTTGTTTGTCATTTGGAGATGTAACTTCAGTAACTTGACAGCTTGGTACTCGGCTGCATGTTATTTTATTTATTTCTATATTTATTTCTGTATTTATTTATTCATTTATTAATTTATTTATTGTTGTTTGTTAACTTGTGATTTTTAAAAGACTTGTTGAGGATGCTTGGTAGTTGGTATTCATTTTTGTTTTTCATTTTTGCATCATTTTTTCATTTTTGTTTTTCATTTTTGCAGGTATTTGAGATTTTATATAATTTTAGGTGGCTGTCTGGTGGAGATTTGATTCATTTTGAAATTGAATTGAATTTTGAAATAGGTTGTAACCTGAATTGCAACCCAAACCGAAATTAAGACCTGTATTTTCAATCCAAACCCATCCAATACTCAAACCCAAACCGAATTAATTTCGGTTCAGTTTGGGGTTGCATTTCGAACCCAATTGGATCAAATTTTCCAATCTAAACGGGTTGTAACTTAAATCGGAACTTGAACAACCGGAACTGAAACCCAATTTTCTCCCCCCTGTTGCCAACCTTCAATATCTTGGTGCCTTGGTACTCGACTGCTCGTTATTTTTTTATTTTTTGTTATTTGTTAACTTCTGATTTTTAAAAAGACTTGTTGAGGATGCTTGATAGCTGGTATTCATATTTCTCTCTTCCTTTTTTGCATCATTGAGCTGGACCGGTATTTTATCTTTTGGTATATTGGTTGGCTGTCTGGCTGGGATTTGATTCATTTTTAAGTTGAGTTGAATTTTGGAATAGGTTTTACCTGAATTGCAGCCCAAACTGAAATTTAGACCCGAGTTTTCAATCCAAACCTATCTGAAACCTGAACCGAACCGAATTTAATTCGGTTCAATTTGGTTTGGGTTTTTTTTTTTTGGAACCGAATTGGGTTGAATTCTCCAATCTGAATTGGTTGTAATCCAAAACGAAACTCAAACAACCCGAACTGAAACCCAATTTGCCCGCCCCTAATTAACAAAAGCATCATAGAAAACCATAACGAAAGCCTTCAGAATGGTACAATATCTAGTTACCATGCTTTCATTTTATTTGTTTATTATTGTTTTTATGATTTTGTATTGCACTTTGTAATTCCTCCTTTTAGGCTTCGCGTAAAAAGATTTCGCAATTTTTCTTCTGTTCTTATCAAAGTTGAAAACATCAGAAGTGTTTCTCCTTTTTTCTTTTAACTTACCAAATATAAAATTTGCCCCAATAGTTTAAATAATATCACTTTACCCTCAAGCATTAGCTGGTTAATGAATCTGGTAATGTTTAACAGTTGGCTGCCGCTGACATTGACTAACTAAAGACTGTTTCATCCCTGAATGCAGAGTTTTTAATCAATTTTGTTGTGTTCTGCACGCTTCGAAAAACCCTAATTTCATCTTTCTTACTCCCTCTGTTAGCTTCTCTGTTCATCCCTCAGCCTCAATCCCGCCGCAGACATTGTTGCTGCCACACTAGCCTTCAGAAAAGTAAAATATTTACTTACCGTGCTTTCATTTTACTTGTTATTAATTTTTTTAATAATTTCTTGTTGCACTTTGTAATTCCTCTTGGGCTTTGGGCAAAAAAGATTTCCCAATTTTCCTTCTGTTTGGAAATTTTAGAGTTAATGGCTGTCTATTTGTAGATCTAATACTTTCCACTGCAAATTCATGTGCATCTTTCTTTTTTTCCCTTTTTTTTAACATGCAGTAATAATGGATTTTTATACTGTGTAGGTCTAGAGATATATGATCATCTTGCGACTGAAGAAACAGTTGGTCTTTGATAAGCAATAATGGATAAGGCTTCCAAGTTGTTGGTCCTAAGAAGGCTCTCAGGAGCTGTAAAACCTTCTTCTCCAATTCATAGGTCTTGTTCTCGTCTTCTAATACCTTCTAGAATTATCAATATGCCGCCTGGCAACAGTCTCCGGCATCCTTCTAGTACCTTAATTACTGCTACTAGAAACTTCTCCTCTCGTCCTTCCGGTCTAGACAGTGACTTTCAAGCCCCTGAAGCCATTGATTATCGGTATGTGGCCACTAGTTCTTGTTATTTTGACCAAAAATGATGAGTAGTTCTTTCTTTTAGTTAAAAACTTTCTCATGTATTATATGAAATTTCATTATTTTCTGGTGGTCATGTTATTGGTGACAATAACAGAGCACATGTTGATTAATTTGGATACAGTTCTCTTCTGCAGGAGGATGAATTTCACAGGTTAGCTAACTCCACAATCCATGACTTGCAAGAGAAATTTGAGGTAATTCCTGTTGTATGCTTTTTGAGATTTTAAGAAAGTGCATTCTTCCACACATTTCACTTCATTAAAACTAATAGATACTTAAATAGATTAATACCCAAACATTTTCTGCAATATTCACCAGGAATCATCTGCCCACCGTTGTTGGATTCAGCAGGAAGCCAGTTTAACACAATCTAATCAGTGAATATACAATTCTTGCTTCTAAGAACTCCATAAGCAAAACTTCTAAGGCCAACAAAACTTCCTTAAGCCTCTATTCTTTTTGGTTTATTTTTCTAGTACAAAGCCCATATTACTCTCTCTCAAAGTTGCTGTAGAATTAGCCCCAACGACTCTCACAGTGGCTCACTATTCTTCTATATACATTGTCGACATTTATCCACTCAGCAATGTCTTTTATACACATTCCTGACATTTCTCCACCTACCAACGTCTCTCAAATCTGGCTTTGGTGGTCACCTATAGTTCTCTTGCCCTTCTTGTATTCTCCGCAAGGTTTAGACTTGAACCATTTGTTTTGGTTCACAATATGGGTTAAAATAATCCCAACTGGAGCTATTTTCCCCTTGCAATGGTGAATGATCATGGTATTTGTGGCCCACCTTATCATATTATATGTCCACAGTCCATAATTTTCATTTACACTTTCTTTCTTAACCACTACACCCTTTTGCTTTTTGTCTACTTGGTTTTTCTGGTCTTGCTTTTGTTTTCTTTGCTGCTTTAGATGTGGTGATGTGAGGTAATGAAGGAGTGGAATGTCTAACCACCAATAATCTTATAGCTTTTCATACCCAAAAATTGGAGTTATCATTCATACAATGCGACGAATGAATCCATTTCTTGTTAACTGCAAATTATTTGGCCTCATAAAGTGACATAAGGTAACCAAAAGCAATAGCATAAAAGCCAGAAAGATAATAAACATAATGATGTAGCTCTTGGCAAAGAATAGAGGACGGTGATGGTGAAGGTTGGGTGAAGAAGGAGATGAATATCTAGCTATAACAACCTTATGAATTTGCTGTTGTAACTGTTTGAGCTATTATGCTTACTGAAATTGGTGGGTGAGCAAATAAAGTCATTTTTTGCCAACTCTTTGATCCTGCAATTTGTTATGGCCTCTTCCAAAGAGCAAAAGATAGTAGAAAAACCAAGTTGATAGGAACGAAAAGGTGTTATTGTTGACAAAGACTAAAGAAGAAGAAGAGAATATTGCTGATGACGATTTAGTAGTCTCTGGGCATTTTTATATGAGGTGGGACCATAAAAGCCACCACTGCAAGGAAAACCTAACTGTCTTTCAGATTTATTTAACCCGTATTTTGGATTAAAAATATGTGATGAGTGGTTTAGGTCTGAACACTGTTGAGATATGAGTAAGGTAGGAGTGCTTCAGGAGATGATGAGTCAGAGAAAATTGAAAATATGTATGAAGCCTTTTGAAAAGATGAAAGTGGATGTGAAAACATTGTGATGCTTATAATTTTCTTCGTTATGATTATTTGAGTTTTTCATTTTAACAGTTGCATATGAGTTTTGTCCTTGTTCTAGTACTCACAGAATTTAGCTTTGAAGTTATGACCTGCCATTCTTCTTTGGCGATTGATATTCAGCAATGTTACACTGGATAAACGTATTTCTGTAACAAGGGATGGGAATGCTATTTATTCTTTATAACAATCTGTTTTGCGATGCATGTAGTAAGGATAATGTGTAATTGTTTTAATTTAGCTGAAAATTTTGTGGTATCTTCCCATTAAACCAAGTTATTATATGTTTCTTAATCATTTGTGCAAGTGCATCCACTGTAGTGTTAATCGTTTTACTCTCTTTTCTTTGGTCCTCTCAGGAATACGGTGATACCGTCCAAATTGATGGCTTTGATGTAGATTATGGGGTGAGAAACATTTCGAGTTGATTGATCCTTATGGTACGTGTTGTATATGTTCTGATGCAAATTTGCTACTATTTGCAGAATGAGGTTTTGACCCTTAAACTTGGGGCTTTGGGCACTTATGTGTTGAACAAGCAAACGCCAAATAGGCAAATTTGGTTGTCTTCTCCAGTGAGGTATTATTGTGGTCGATCATATTGATGACTTTCCTGTGGACTGGTTTTGTTTTCTGCTTTCATTTTGTTTTGCTTTGTTTGTTTTGTTTTGTTTTGTTTTGTTTTTAAAGGAGGTAGTATTTATTGTAAAATTATCAGCCGTCCACCCTAAGGTTACCTCATTATCAAAAATACTACAAAAGCTTGAATTTGTTCAATTTTGCATCTACTGTATGTAATTTGTGACAACCATCCACCAAAAAAACAGAATTATCCTTGCAAAATGATAAATCAAAAGCAAACACAAATTATAGTAGTAGCTATTTTGTAAGGATAATTCTGTCTTTTTGGTTGACAGCGGATGCACATTGTAAATAATGGGTGGAAAATCGAACAAATCTGAAGCTTTGTAGTATTTTTGATAAAAGGATAATTTTTGGGTAGATGGCTGACAATTTCCCTGATCCATGTTTGTTTATTCAAATTTCTATGTAGCATTTTCTGAGTTGCGGGCACCATGCATGCTAGTGTCCATTTGAGGAGCTGTGGGCCTGAGGCATAGCTCCCAAGTGGGAAACTTACCAGACGCACAGTCATATATTCGATCATTTTTGTGCATTTTCTACTATCTTCTTTTAGTTAGTCTGAAGGAAAATGCTCCTGTTTGCAGTGGTCCATCCAGGTTTGATTGGGATACGGGTGCACAAGGCTGGGTTTATAGACGCACTAAAGCTAACTTGTTAAAACTTCTGGAAAGTGAATTGGAGCAGCTGTGTGGTGAGCCTATCAATCTGTCGTCAAGCTGTTAGAGGTCCTGTGATACATAACCGGAGATGTTGTCTTGTTATAAATATTCATTTCAGTAATTAGAAAATTTTCTTGTTTATTATTACTATGGAATACTATTATTTTTATTATTACTTTAAGATCTCCCAATAAAAGGATGGATACTTATGTTCATCAACCAGTTTAGGAAAATTTAAGGTATTTTGTTGTAATAAATGGAAACGTATGTGATGGAGTATCAGCATAGTGTGTTCAATATGCTGCAGTTGACTAGGTACAAGTACAATCCGACGTCCCACTTGTGCAAGTAGAATTCAATGTAGCATAATCACGATTGTTGGGCCATGATCAAGTCATTAGTTATGGACTGGACTTCGAATATAACACAAGCCACTTCCAGCACTCAAGAAGATTGAGTTTTTTGTCAAAACCGAAAAGCCTTCGTGCGTGCACCTCTCTTCTAGATTACTTTTATGTGAGAAAATGTTAAACGACGCAACTGGGATATCAAACGAATCAAAATTCATGGTTCGATATTTTATGGGTTGTTGAGAAAAATATCAAATTAAAAAAAAAAAAGGAGTTGCTGATTGAAGAAAAAAAAAGGGAGGGGAAGAGAGAGAGGGAGAGAGCACATTCAAAAGCTAAAAAGTGGAAGAAAAGAGAGAGTGATTCGGGTGAGGTTGATACGAAGAGATAAAATATTAAAAATGATCTGGATATTTAATTTTAAAAAATTCCATCCGTTAATTGGTCCAATAAATATTAAGAAACATAAAAATAAAATCATTTTTAGGGATTGATGATCTGCTCACATTTTAAAAATAGGACTTATATAGCACAATTCTATTAGTGAAAAAATAAATCAATATGTTATTAATGAGAACTATAAACTCGAATATTAACTATTATTATAGTTGTTTAAATTACAAACAAATGTGATAATTTGTGACATAGTTCATTAGTGTGACTTGAACACGACAACAATTAGGAAATTCGAAGGAACCGAAAATGATAATATTAGTTAATTTGAACACGCTAATCGGGGCATTATTGATATCGAATTGACGGAGCCTTAGATTTACGACTTCAACCATCGCAACAACTAAAATAAGGAAAACAAAAAAAATTGGCCGATCTTATAATATTAATGTAGGAAGTATTGGGTAAGATGTAATTTAAATAAACTAAAAGGGAACCTAATGATATTAGCTAGAAGCAGGGACACGAAGTTGCAAACGGGTAGCCATTATCAGTAAGCGGCTAACCGTTTTCGATTGAGAGGGTTTCTATTTGTAAACGGTTAGCCGTTTTGAATAAGTAGCTAACTATTTTTGAGTGAGAGGGTATCTGTTTACAAACAGTTAGTCTTTGTGAGTAAGCGGCTAACTGTTTTCGATTGAGAGGGCTTCATGTTTAATGGTATGTATGTCAAAATTAATGGTAATCTTTTTAATGCCTGAAGTGGGCGGTTCATCGTTTAAATTCCATAAGCTCAAATTTGACAAAAATGATGTGAAACTCAATTAAGCCTATTTTTCAGGATTTCATGCTTGTTATTTTCAAATATTTCAAAAACATTTTCTAATTTATCTGTAAGCTTTGAAAATAACTCATTTATGAAAACTTATGAAATAATTAAAACAATATCAATGCAAATATCCAATAAAATAATAATTAAATTAATATAAAAAATTAAAATATAAACAGAGAAGGGAAAGAGAATCGAACACGGGATTTTATGTGGTTCGGCAAACTTGATCTATGTCCATGTCTTCAAGCTCACTGGACTTGAGGATTTCATTATTCAAGCTTTACACCTTAAGGCTTTCAAAATCTTTACAATTGACTTTCAAGGTGTCAATCGACCTTTACAATCTAAGTTTATCCAAGACCTCTTATTCTAAGTGCTTCCCACACTTACAATCACTTAAAAATGAAGATTACAAAGAGTTTCCCTCACATAATATATGTGTTGACAAATGAAAGCTCAAAGTGTGATCTAATGAAAGAATAACAAGTTTTAAGCATAAGATAAATTAATATATAATGACAAGCTCAATGATAAATTATAGAATCTTGTAAAATTTGAATTTAATTGAGGCTTTTTATAGTTGGAGGTGAAAACTAGTTGTTATTGACCTTTTGCACATAATCGTGTCGTTGTTAGTCATTGTCGGATTGTTGTTTTGACCTGAGCAAATGATTGTTATGTTGTAATTTCAAATTGTCGGATCATCGTTTTCCAGAAGTCGGATCGCCATTATTTTTCAGTGATCTTCAAAAGAATTATTTGCAAAATAGACTCATTTATGGAAACTATTTGTTAATTGTTATATAGTAAATAGTTCACTGTTATTTTCCACAATAAAAAATCATCTTTGGAAGATATTGGTTAGTCGTTTTCTCATAAATGATTCATCGTTATTTTCCAGTATAAAAAATTCCTCTATGGAAAATATCGGTTGATCGTTTTCTGAGTTAATTGGAATCCATTTGTTTCCAGAAAAGTTTACTCTTTGCTCAATTCATTATATGGCCTAAGTATTTTGATTAAAGACTTCATCAATCTTAATCATTTTAATCTTGATTGCTCAATTCAAAGTTGGGTTATGTATAAGAAAAGAACTTGTCAATTGAATTATTGAAAAAATTACAAGTTAGGAACTGGGATAAGAGCTTCTGTGTGCATGTTGAAAGTAGAATTGGGCACGGCAAGAGTTTATACCACTAATTAACATGATACGAATTTACACGATAAACATGTTTGATGGGTTAATTTTTATTGGGTCAGGTTGTCAACGGTCAACTCATTAAAATTTATTTCATAAAGAGTCAAGTTTGGGTTTATGATCAAAAATTAATTTCTCTCATTAACATTTAATATACAATTTAATAAATTTTATAACTTAATTTATAAATTAAAAAATAAATAAATTAACTTTAAATTGACTAATTACATAAAGTTATGATAAATTGTAAAATTTTTAAGTACTTATGGTAAAATTTTTATAATCATAACTATACAATTGTATCTTCTCATGCAACACAATTCTCTTTCTATAATTTGTTCCTTCTAAGATTTTAATCAATGATATTGGTGCCTAGAACTATAGTTGATTTTTTGTACATTATTTGATGATGTCAAACATGAGAATATTAATATTTTCGTTTGTTTGATATTGTATTCTTAAAGAGTTTTGTTTCACAAATTGCTATTTTCGCTTTAAATTAAAGATACAATACCGAAATAGAGAATTACATGGGTTAGTTCGAGTAACACAATAATGATAACAAATGAATTGATAATTTTATTTTTCAACCCAATAAATCAATAAATAAATTTAGATATATATAACTAAAATACAACATGAGAAGAACACGATACCAAACCACTACCAATTATTAGGCCTAAGCATTATCCCTTAGCCCTTGCACTTAGGCAGCGTCAATTGTTTAAGAAAAGTCGTCGCGGGTCATGTCATGGAACATGATTCCAATGAAAGGGAGTCAGAGGTTTCTCTACATCACAAAATGGCTTTTCAGGACAATCCAATGGGAAACCGACAAACCCAGATGACCTTGACTTAGGTTCCCACCACCCAGCTGGCGCAACTTTTTACACGTTACCACTTAAATTGCTCAATCGCCCTAATATTTTTTTTCTATTGACTAGTTATGCTACGTCTTTTAATTTGTTTATTTTTCTAAAATAAAACATTTTTTCAATTAAAAAAGTTGGAACTCAGGGAGAAGTTCTTCAAAGAAATCTTTGGCGAAAGATCGAGGAAGAATCAAACTTGATATTTTTGTATAAACAGCTCAAAATTGAATGTCGAAAAAGGGCCAGATAATTTCGAAGATTTTTTAATAATATTAAAATAAATTTCTATTCAGAGTGGAAGACAAGTTTAAAAATAAGAAAAGATCTTTGATATTCTTAAAACATAATTATTTATTTATTCACTTACTACACCTGAATATACATGCTAATTTTCTTAAAAACAGTAGTTGCTTTCTTAATTAATTTGAGGATACATAGTTTATAAAAAAAAAAAAAAGTGCATGGATATTGAATTAGACGTTGTTGTCAATTTGAGTAGAAAACATGAGGATGCCATCCACTGGCTGGTGGAAAAACAAACTAAGCAAGTAAGCATATCCAAAACGAGGAAAGATGCTAAAAATAATTTAATAGGGTTACTAAAATTTGCAAGATGGAAGTCAAGTAAAGTAATGAGCTAACGATCCAGGGAAAAACGACGCAGTGGAGGCTCAAGGAGGCAATTGCCTAGGCGTCCATCGAAAAGCCTGTGGTAGCAAATGTATGTGAAATGCAGAGCTACTTGTCCATTGACGAACAAAATTTTGAATTGTTTCGAAATGGTGGGCAGAAAAGAGAGATTCCAGAGAAGAATCATCAGTAGATGGTCTGATAATCACCAACCATCTGCGACATTCATTATCTATGCAATTTTGTCATGTTTTTTTCTTCCACATTGCTCTGCCAGAGATAACATAACATTTAGCAATTTGCTCAGTGATGGACAAACTCTTGTGTCAGCCGGAGAAAGATTCGAACTCGGGTTCTTTTCCCCAGCTGATAGCTCTGAGGCTGAGGGTATCCCAAGATATGTAGGAATATGGTATTACAAGTCAAATCCAATAATATTTGTGTGGATTGCCAATAGAGACAATCCCCTTCCTTCCAACGGTGGAGTTTTAGCTATTGCAGAAGATGGCAATCTCAAGTTATTGGATGAAAATGGAATTCCATATTGGTATACAGAAGTTGAAAGTTCATCACCTCTACGCAGAGAGGTAAAGCTCATGGATTCTGGAAACTTTGTTCTACAAGATGATCAGGTTAGAATAAGTCTATGGGAGAGCTTCAAACACCCAACGGATACATTTCTTGCTGGCATGTATATGGGTGAAGATCTTTCTTTGACTTCATGGGCTGGTCAAGACGATCCAAAGCCTGGGAATTTCACTTTTAAGATGGATCAAGGAAAAAATCAGTACCAAATCACGAAACGGTTTTTTCGGTATTGGAGAAGTGCAGAGTTGAAGAATGTCTTAAGCCCAGATGAAATTATTCCTGATCAAATATTATACTTTTTATCAAATTTCAGCCAGAGTGTCAATTCCGCCGGTAAGAAATCTGTCCATAATAACTTAATTGTTACCCCAATAGACTATTCCAGAACGAGGTTGATCATGAATTTCACTGGGGAGATTCAATGTTGGGTTGAAGATAAAGTGAAGGGCTGGTCTTTGATTTGGTGGGAACCAAGAGATCCCCGCAGCGTGATTCACAATTGTGGAACGTTTGGCAGCTATAACAGTAACTATGAGCGGGAGTGCCGATGTTTGCCAGGCTTTGTGCCTGTTTCACCTGAACATTGGAATTCGGGAGATTTTTCAGGCGGCTGCACCAGAAAAACTCCATTATGTGGTGGAAAGGACATGTTCTTGAGGTTGGAGATGACTAAAGTTGGGAAAACAGACACAAACTTACAGGTCAAAAACGAAACAGAATGCTCGGAGGAGTGCCTTAGCTTTTGCCCGTGCCAGGCATATTCATATGAAGAATCAGACGGCACACGAAGAGATAATCCGAGTGATGGTGGTACGTGCTGGATTTGGACAGAGGAACTCAACGAACTTCAGCACGGCTTCTCCAGCCGTGACTTCTGCGTCCGTGTGGTAGCTTCTGACCTTGGTAGCTCTCTCTCTCTCACATGTAGGCAAAACGATGGTATTTAGCTAACCTAGCTCATCTCAATCTCACTTGCAAACAGCAACACAATCTGATTAGATAAAACTATTATATATTAAAGAAAATGGCTATTTAACATTCTATACAACAATTAATTGCTAAATCCCCTTAGCTGGTATCAGATTTCCGATCCATAACAATTATAATTTTTTTTTTTTCATATTCAGAACCTGATTGAACAAGAACTTAGCAAACTGTAGCAATAGCCTGAACAAATATTGTACAAAGCACAATGGGTAGGTTCTATAACTCTTTAAATTCGGTACTTTTTGCAGAGCTAACAAAAAGAAATTGTGAGACTTGTGGTACAAACCTAATACCATACCCTCTAAGTACTAAGGAAGATTGTGGTGACCCCAGGTACTTCAGCTTTCTCTGTAACACATCCACAGGACAAGTTAACTTCATGGCACCCAGTGGCACCTACTCTGTCACTGGAATCTATCAAGATTCAAGAAGTTTCAGTATCCAATTAAAAGGTGCAGATAATTACAGTAGGAATCCAAACGGAACATTTAATCTCAACCAATCGTTGCCATTTCATTTTATTGCCCTTGCAAATCTGGGAAATTCAACTTCTGATTTGACATCTAAGAATGCATATGAAGTAGAGATTGGTTGGGATCCTCCACCCGAGCCGACATGTACTTCCCCAAGGGACTGTGAAGATTGGCCACATTCGGCTTGCAATTTAACGAATAATGGAGAGAGGAGGTGCCTCTGCAAAGAAACTTTTCGGTGGGATGGCAACGCTTTAAATTGTAGTCAAGGTAAGAACGGAAATTACTCATTAAAATGATATGACATATTTGCCACTGGCAAAAATGTTCCTGTAGAGAAAGGAAGAATTGGCTTTCCAAGCAACGGATGGCCGGGTATGATAATTGCTATATCAACATATGGATCTTGATTGTAAAAATAATGAAAAAGGTTTCATTTTATTTCTCATACATGATTAGATTCGGGCATTTGGAATTGTGTCATGCTCACTGTTTCTACATATCTATTCTTAGACCAGTATTATTCTTGCAGATAGAGCTGAAAATAAGCCAGGAGGCGGTTCCACTCAGCAAGTTGAAGCCTTTAATGGAAGAAAGAAGCAGCGATGGACTCTGATTTTTGGAGTGGCTATTGCTAGTGGAATCATTCTCTCTTTTATCATTATTTATTTTTACACTCGACGTAAAAGAATCAATAGTCCAGGTAACTAGTATCCATTATGCACATTATTCTACTAAAACAACAAACCAGAACTAAACAATGTTAGCTGTTCTTCGATTTAGATTACATGAGACTATGATTATATAAATGATATTTTGAATCCAGAAGGCAGATCGATCAATCGACCAAATATGGCAGCTCGCTTCTACGAGAGTGCGAGGCATGTCAAAGACATGGTAGACTTAGACCAGTTCAAAGAAGAAGACAAGAAAGGCATAGATTTACCTTTCATTGATTTTGAAAGCATATTAGCTGCTACAGATAATTTCTCAGAAGCAAATAAACTCGGAAAAGGGGGATTTGGGCCTGTTTACATGGTAATACTCGCAAGACACACTAGCACTCATTGCAGCAAGTTTCCAGCCATCAGTACATTTATGCTTGTAATAATTGTGATCCCAGGGTATGTTTCCTGGAGGTCAACAAATTGCTGTAAAAAGGCTCTCAAGTGCATCAGGACAGGGTTTGGAGGAGTTTAAGAATGAGCTTTTGCTGATTGCTAGGCTTCAGCATCGCAATCTTGTTAGACTTGTGGGCTACTGCATAGAAGGGCACGAAAAGATTTTATTGTATGAATATATGCCCAATAAAAGCTTGGACTTTTTCATATTTGGTTAGTCCTTAACCCATGTCCTAATTGTCTTCAAGTCAACACAACAGTGTAGTGTATTTTGATAGGTAGAAACTAGCAACCGTAGTTACTAACATTAAGGCTTTTGTACATGAAATGAAAACCTTTTCAGATCCTACGTTAAGTGTGTTATTGGACTGGGAGATGCGCTTCAACATCATTCTTGGAGTTGCTAGAGGGCTTCTTTATCTTCACCAAGATTCTAGATTGAGAATTATTCATAGAGATTTGAAAACGAGTAACATACTGCTGGATCACGAGATGAATCCCAAAATTTCTGACTTCGGCTTGGCAAGGATTTTTGAAGGCAAACAAACTGAGGGAACCACAAATCGAGTGGTTGGAACTTAGTAAGTTATATAATTTTATCATATACACAAATTTCAGTTTCCTGATGCAATAAATTATGAAAATCGTGTTCGATTTGACGAAGTAATATAAGTGAAAAATCACAATGTCTGTTGTAATGCAGTGGCTATATGTCTCCGGAGTATGCATTAGATGGATTTTTCTCAGTCAAGTCAGATGTTTTCAGCTTTGGCGTAGTTGTGCTTGAGATTATCAGTGGACAAAGAAACACTGGATTTTATAATTCAGAACTAGCTTTGAGCCTTCTAGGTTACGTAAGTAGAGAAGAAATTTTCATATTGTTTTGGCCATTTAAAACTTCTTATCAGTTTCTAATTAATTTAAATTTGCAGGCGTGGAAATTGTGGCAAGAAGGCAAGGCACTAGATATGATGGATCAGAAACCAGGTGCCATCTCAAAAGCAAAAGAAATCTTAAAGTGCATAAATGTTGGGCTCTTATGTGTGCAGGAAGATCCAAATGATCGTCCCACCATGTCTGATGTTGTTATCATGCTTGGCAGTGAAGCTGTGAACCTTGCATCCCCTAAACGACCAGCCTTTGTCGTCAGGAGAGGATCTTCTAGCTCAGCATCTACTTCTAATAAGCCAGAATCAAACAACGAACTAACACACAGTTTAGAAGGTAGATAATGGGGCAGAATTCTTTATAAGTTTGTCCTCCTTTTATTAGTCCTGCACAATCAGCTTACTGTACATCATCAAACTTTGGTTCTCATATAGGAAGGTGCCTGCAATGTATCCTGTGTTATTAGGGAATCATGATTTTCAATGTTTATGCAAAGCTTTGGATCACAAATGTAATGAATTGAACCTCCAGTCATTCAATGACAAACAACGAGTGAAGTCTGAAGGCAATGTAATTACTCTAGCCTCCTACTACAACCTTTTGTTATTTAAAAATGCATTGAAGCTGATGATTACAGCAGTCAACACAGTCTTCACGGGTCATTATCATTAAATTATAAAATTAGTGAGGAAGAGATGATTTTTTTTTTTTTTTCTTTTAAATATTTGCCAGAGTAGTGTAGTCATGTCTACGATCTTTTCATTCTAGAAGAGGGAGAAAAGACTAGGAGACAGGGGACCAGTTATAAAAAGATGATTAAGAAAAATTTCAAAGACCTTGACCTTAATTACTAGCCAGCTTGCTGTACCAATAATTCAACTTCGCCTAGCAATTTGCCAGTCAATCCTAAAAGCTTTATTTTTAAGCCACTTAACTGAGATTCTAACCCATAGATGATTTTTTAACTCCACTACAACTAGACCACACGCATCACACGTAATACTAAGCTGAAGCTCCCGACCCGTGTCCCAGCATTAACAAATGTGGTTAAGACACCAAAGTAATAACTATACTTTATCACTCTTAATTCATGTCCACCCCCACCCCCCCCAACAAAAACAAAACATCAATTCGATTTGGACCAAATCGAATAACTTAATGGATTATATTGCTCACCTCGTTTGAAAATTTCTTACATGGACGGATCGGATATGAGGTTTCCTCAGTTCCTTACCTAATGTCCTTTGGACGTGCATGCAGAGAGCGACATAGAGATAAGTAGGGCAGTTGCCCCTGGAAGTCTTAATTGTTTTAGAAAATATTTTTTAATATTCAACCAAAAATTTTATTTGTTCCTAATAAAATTTGTCCTCACTCTCCACCAACTTTGAATAATAAGTAAAAACGTAGATTTAAAATTAAATTATCATCATTAGAATCACTTTAAATGAATATGATAAATCTAAAATTATTTTAAAACATTTGTGAAAAATCAAATTCTATTAAAAAAAAAAATTAAATTTGTGGCTGCGCGGTTTGAATTCTGGTTACGCCACTTTACAAAAGGAAACGCTGTCTAACCTTTTCCCCCTTGTTTTATATTTCCAATCCACAGAAGAACTTTATTCTTAGATGAGACAAGGCTGTCGTTATAAACTTTAGACAATTATTCAATTATGCGAACATTTCCACTCCGATCAACACAACTTACTGTAACTTGTTGACTTTGTCACCACCGATCTCCATGTGGGGACATTGTCGATAATGAAAAACCCACCAGTAATTAAAAAAGTTGATGATTGGTTACTAGTGCAAGTCCTCTAGTTAAGAAAAAGAATTTCTAAAATCTATTTTACATCCTTTCACCATGACAAGAAAAAGAGGAAAGATCACAAACACTTTCATCATTAGCTGGTACATAGAACACATGATATCAGTCTTCTTTTTGCATGCATTCTTGATTTCCACTCCTTTTCAATATGCCTCAGCTAGAGACACTGTAACAATGTTAGACAATTTGATTAGTGACAGTCAAGGAGACACTCTTGTTTCAAGTGGCAACAAATTTGAACTAGGATTCTTCACTCCTAACGGCAGCGCTGCTCACAGAAGATATGTAGGAATATGGTATTACCGGTCTAATCCACAAATAATTGTATGGGTTGCCAATCGGGACAGTCCAGTTTTAGATGATAGTGGAGTTCTTTCCATTGCAGGAGATGGCAACCTTAAAGTGTTCGATGAAAATGGGAGAACTTACTGGTCGACAAATCTTGAAGGATCGCCTTCTATGAACAGAACAGCAAAAATTATGGACAGTGGGAATCTTGTCATCAGTGATGAAGATGAAGAGAATCACTTGGGGAGGATCCTATGGCAGAGTTTTGGTAATCCAACTGATACATTTCTTCCAGGCATGAAAATGGATGAAAATATAATATTGACTTCATGGACAAGTTACGATGATCCATCCCCTGGGAACTTCACTTTTCAGCTGGATCAAGAAGGAGATAGCCAGTTCGTCATTTGGAAAAGATCAATGAGGTACTGGAAGAGTGGAGTTTCAGGTAAATTCATAGGTTCTGATGAGATGCCTTCTGCATTGTCCTACTTGCTATCAAATTTCACCTCAAGTATCCAAAATATCACTGTGCCTTACCTCACTTCAGCATTATACAGTGATACAAGGATGATAATGAGTTTTACTGGCCAGATTCTGTATTTTAAGTGGAAAAATGAGAAGGATTGGTCTTTAATTTGGGCACAGCCGAGAGACAGCTGCAGTGTCTATAATGCTTGTGGAAATTTTGGCATCTGTAATAGTAATAACAAGGTGTTGTGCAAGTGTTTACCTGGGTTTGATCCTAGCTTGCCAGATAACTGGAATAATGGAGACTTTTCTGGTGGATGCTCCAGAAAGTCAAAAATATGTTCCAAAACTGCTGAGAGTGATACATTTTTGAGTTTACGAATGATGAATGTAGGGAACCCTGATTCTCAATTTAAGGCTAAGAATGAAATGGAATGCAAATTAGAGTGCCTCAATAACTGCCAGTGCAAAGCTTATTCCTATGAAGAAGCTAAAATCACACAACGGGGTGTTACTGATGGCAATGCTTGCTGGATTTGGTCTCTGGATCTCAATAATCTCCAGGAGGAATATGAGGGTGGTGGTAGCCTCTATGTCCGTGTGGCAGGCCAAGATGTAGGTATGAATTTTACGTTATTTGGACAATGTTTAAACTCATGGCTATTTGAATTGCAAGAGAAAACAAAATAGCTTAGGTGCTAGGGTTACTTCTTGGTAGTTCTGAAGTTTAGGACTCACATTTACTGCTCTACTTGCTTAGTTAGATGATGCCTTCAGAATGGGGATGGGCTTAAACACCCCTTACAATACAATTTTGAGGATGCTGCTCCCCCCAAATTTAAAATCATCAGCATTGTTCCAGTTTGATTAGCTTAATCCCCGTCCAAATCACCATTAAGTATTTTCAAATTTGAGTCTCTGTAGCCTCTAAGAATCTGCAGAATTAGAAGACATATTTTTCCTAGGGGTGTTTAGAACCCAATTTGATTCGCTCAATCCGTCTAATCTGCAAACATTCGATTTGTGGATTAGTGGATTTGAATGAATTGAAAATTTAAAAATCCGCAGTTGGTGGATTGGATATACATTTATTTCTGTAAATCCGCAAAAATTCATAAATTCAAAAAAAATAAAAAAATTCATTTTATTAAAAAAATAAAACTTATAAATGTAGTATTGCTACTTACTAATAAATAAATAAGTTAAAATAGAGTTAAATTAATACTATATTATATCTTATTCGATAATAATAAAAAATAAAAATAATTAAATATTTGAATAATTAAATAAGCAAATATAGCTTCCTCGACATTAAAAATTCTAAAACAAAACAAAAAACCCTAAGCTAAACATAACACTTTAGCACATAACATCAGACCTCTACCCCACTGCGCACATAAGCCATCGCTGTTTTACTTCACCACTGGAGGTGATTAAGCTTAATTTCTTACTTTTTTTTTCGAGCTTTTCAATCTCTTCAAGTTTCTTAATTTCTTCTGTTACATCCAAGCTCTCAGGTTTCAATTTTTGTATATATTTAAATTCATAATTTTAGTTAATTTTCATGTATTATTATAAACAAATGAGACTTTTTTCTTTTCAGAGTGTTATATTTTGAAACTTTGGATGTATTATCCTAACTTTATCTAAACTAATTTATTTAAATCTTATTCAATTTTGACTTTAATTGGTAGTAAAATTATTTTTATATTAGATTTTTTAAATTTAATTACTTCGTAGATTAGACAAAATTAAAAAATTTTAATTCACAAATCAATCAGCAAAATGGTGGATTGGATATGGATTGAGTCAAGTTCGAATACGATTCATCGACATATGGATTGAATTTCATCAATCCATACATTGGATTGGATTGGATTGAATTTATAAATTACAAAATCATGGATTAGATATAAATTGATATCCAATCCACAAAATCCGATCCGCGAACACCTCTAATTTTTTTCAGCGAAGTGTGGTGACTAATTTATCTAACTAATCTAGTTCTAAAACCTTTATTATTATTATTTTTTAAAGATATTAGTGAAATGAAAGTTACAATTGATTTTAGATTAAAAACTATTATGATGGTTCACATTAGTAGGAAATGTCATTTCAGGCTGACACAGGATTACTCTGAATAATTTATGTTAAAAATCAACACCTCTAAGAGATACCAAGCTCCACTTCCAATGTGAAGAACACAACATGAAGGCCTAATAGTAGCAGAGTTACCCATTTACGTTTTAACTATTGTTCACCTTTTGCAGAACTAATGCCAAGAACTTGTGAGATCTGTGGCACAAACCTGATTCCTTATCCCCTTAGCACTGGTCCAAAATGTGGTGATGCTGCTTACGTTAACTTCCACTGCAACATCTCTACAGGCCAGGTTAGCTTTCAGGCACCCGGTGGCACATTCAAAGTCACAAGAATCAATCCAGAAACTCAAAAATTTGTCATCCAAACCAAAGTTGGAGAGAATTGTGAAGGAGGCAATTCAAGATCCAAGTTTTTGCATCTTGAACAGTCATCACCTTTTCATGTCACTGGCTGGTGCAATGCAGATCCACTTGCAGGTACTAATGAAGTGGAGATATCATGGGAACCATCACCAGAGCCGACTTGCTCGTCATCTGCAGACTGCAAGGGATGGCCAAATTCTTCATGCAATGAAACAAGAGATGGGAAGAAAAGGTGCCTTTGTGATAGAAGCTTTCAATGGGATAGCGCAAGTTTAAGTTGTAGTAAAGGTGAGACCACTATTTATCTAAAGCACACGGTGTTCTGCTTTTCATGCTCAGAGAGGAAAAAGAATATGGAATAATTATTGCCATGAAATTGATTGTAGATTGTAATTATATATAGGGATTACATATAGAATTATATTTCTCATGGACTCTAAAAATCAATAAACATATGAGAGGATGAAGTATGAAGTTTGACTGAATGCAATATGGAATTTACTGCCATGGAAAAACTCAAACATTTGGAAATATTTATGCACTTTGTTTGTATGAATGGGAATATTTTTTTCACTCTTGTAGGTGGTGACAGGAAGCACAGGTATGGGGTTTCAAGAGGAAAAATGCCTTTGTCTCTGACAATTCCAATAACTTTTATAAGCATAATCGTTTTAGTTAGCCTTGCGAGCACCATTCTTTACATGTATGTGCAAAGAAGAAGAAGAAATGCCGAGGGACAAGGTAACTATTAATCACTGAATCACTATTCCCTAAAACAGAAATAGCTAGCTTGTTACAAAGAGACTTTTGAATCCAGGAAACAGGGGAGACATTCAGAGAAATCTGGCACTTCACTTGTGTGACAGTGAGAGACGTGTCAAAGACTTGATCGACTCAGGACGGTTCCAAGAAGACAATGCAAAAGGCTTAGATGTACCATTTTTTGATTTCGAGAGCATACTAGCCGCTACAGATTACTTCTCAAACACAAACAGGCTAGGGCAAGGAGGGTTTGGGGCTGTTTACAAGGTAATAACACCCATTATTGAAGTCTTTTGTCAACTAATTTACAATTTAGTATTGTCTAATGTGGGATTGTACTATCAGGCTAAATTCCCAGGAGGACAAGAAATTGCAGTAAAGAGACTCTCCAGTTGCTCCGGACAAGGCTTAGAGGAATTTAAAAATGAGGTGGTGTTGATTGCCAAACTTCAACACCGAAATCTTGTGAGACTTCTTGGCTATTGTGTTAGCGGAGATGAGAAGATGTTACTCTACGAATACATGCCTAACAAAAGCTTGGACTCCTTCATATTTGGTTAGCCTCTACCTATACCTATGCATATATATTTCCTTCATATATTTGTTGTTTAATACTAATTCAAAGTTAATGAAACCTTGCGTTAGATAAAAAATTAAGCATGCTATTGGACTGGGAGCTGCGTTACAACATCATACTGGGAATTGCTCGAGGACTTCTATATCTTCATCAAGATTCTAGGCTGAGGATTATTCATAGAGATTTAAAAACGAGCAACATTTTATTAGACGAGGATATGAATCCAAAAATTTCAGACTTTGGCTTGGCTAGAATTTTCGGAGGCAAAGAAACTGCTGTTAACACAAAGAGAGTAGTTGGAACTTAGTAAGTGATACATATATATAACTTTACATTCTTTAAAACAAGTATTAATGAGGCAGAATATACTAATTGGTAGGTATTACTATTAATGCAGTGGGTATATGTCACCTGAATATGCATTAGATGGGCTATTCTCATTCAAGTCTGATGTCTTCAGCTTTGGTGTTGTTGTACTTGAGATCATCAGTGGCAAAAGGAATACAGGATTTTATCAGCCAGAACAGAATTTGAGTCTTTTAGGCTACGTGAGTGTGTTGCAATTTTCATATTCATAATATTATATTATAACCAATAATCCACTCCACGGACAAGTCACAAGAGTATCTCTTATCTATCTTTATCACATTCACATAGGCTTATAACTAATTGACAATATTTGTTTGTTTGTTTGCAGGCATGGCAATTGTGGAAAGAAGACAAGGCAATGAATCTAGTGGAGCAGAGCATAAGCGAAAATTGCGATGTGGAGGATGTAGTGAAGTGTGTAATTGTTGGTCTGTTATGCGTACAAGAAGATCCCAGTGAGCGTCCCACAATGTCTAATGTCGTATTCATGCTTGGAAGTGAGACCGCAACTCTGCCAACGCCTAAACAGCCGGCCTTTGTGGTCCGTCGATGCACTTCTACTTCTAGTAGGGCTTCTTCGTTGAGTAAACAAGAAACATTCTCTCATAATGAGCTCACTGTAACTTTAGAAGATGGAAGATAACAGCTACTTTATATCTTGATACACGCAAATTCTGATTGCTTTATGTTCAATTTTGGTTCAGCTTCCAAGGCTTGTTCACAATCAAAATTCAAAATCAAAAGTTTGTTTCCGACTTCCAAGAATAACCAAACACCTTCAATTGTGAGAATGTGTGTCGCGCTCTCGCATGGAGTCCAATGACGAGTTACTGGCCTCGCTGTGGACGTGGGCCGCAAAGGTGCATGTTGGGCTTAAAGACAAGCACACAATATAGAAGAAGTATTATGTGAATGTTGGGGCACTTAGGGGTGTGGCTGTTCGTAATTCATCCACGACGATTTCTTTCCATTTTGCAATTTTTTTTTCCTTTTTTCCGAAAAGGAAATAAAGTACATCTGTTGAAGATCACCTTTTTTTTCCCTAAATAATTGCAAGGAAGATTCATTAGCTTAATTTGTGTCTTTGTGTTGCAGCACTGATTGATTAAACAAAAGTAGATGATTGAAGTGAAATGATGAAATTTCGCAAGCGCTTCGAGGGTCTAGCTCCTCCACACAAATACTGGTTTTTCAAAATAAAATTTCACACCTTTAATCATTTCACTAGTTGTAATATATAACAGTGAGATAACAAAATCCAATCTATAAATAAGGACCATTATCTAACTTAGAAAATGAAAAAAAATCAAGAACATGCAAAAAATAAAGAACTACAAAATCATTATTTGACTCGATAAAGGGACCTTGACTCAGCCTTGATTGACTCACCAAATAGCCACGAAACCCCATTGGAGTTGCATGGAAGAGCTACATCCAATTGCACAAAGATTGTAACAGCTTCCCTTCCTCTCAAAGGACATCCTTGTCCTTTAGGGTGAGTTCAGGATACTGATTCTAGTTGATACACAATCGTCCCAAGTGGCTTCTGCGGGTGATATGCCTTGCTAGTGAACAAGAATTTCTTCCCTTCCCTTTCTTGTCCTGCGCTCAAGTACAACATTTAGAACTGGTATAAGCTGATCATCTTGGTTGATTTCTGGAAGATAAGTTTCTAGAAGACATTCTTTGCTAATTCTTCCTTTAAGTTCAGCTACATGGAACACAAGATAAATTTTAGATGCAGGTGGTAACATCAACTTATAAGCTGACTTGCTAATTCTTATGAATAACTTCATGTAATATCCCATATTGTTAGTGAGTGAATTCCTAAATTGTTTTATAAGTTATGGACTCTTGTTATTAAGTAAACAAGTTTGGATTTTAAAGCCAATAACAAAACCGTGCTAGGTTGGGAGGAGCCCAAAGTAGATAATATCTACTTAGTTGTTGAGCTTGGATATTACAATTGGTATCAGAGTTGACTCTTGACCCAATGTATGGATGGATATATTTATTATGTTATTTCATTTTGTTATATCTCCCATAACCATCAAGAGAATGTGAGGTCCTCAAGGGAGAAGTATATAGTATCCCACATCGCTAACGAGTAAGTTTCTAGATTGGTTTATAAATTGTGAGCTCTCCTAATTAAGTAGATGTGTTTTGGATTGGAAAGCCCAATAACAAAACCGTGACGGACTGTGAGCCCAAAGCGGACAATATCTACTTGGCCGTTGGGCTCGAGCTCTTATAGTTAGTATCAGAGCCAGCTTGCAACCCTATGTATGAATGAAAATGTTAATGATATGATCTCGAGTTGTGGATATATATATATATATATATATATATATATATATATATATATTAATGATATGATTTCGTTCTATTTCTATTAACTTTATGAGAACGTGAGATCCTTAAAACGAGAAGTATGTAATATTCAATATTCTTAGATTAGTTTATAAGTTATGGATTCTCTTAATTAAGCAAACATGTTTCAAAAAACCCAATATCCAATATCACTCTCACATCAACCGTTCACATGAATATGGCAAGTAACTCATGTAAAATAATCAATTATTAAAACAACATTAATCAAGTCACTTCAAGAATAACATGTCAAACCCCAGAATGTTGCAAGGATATTGTCTACAACTTAGAAATAATATGATTTTAATTCAAATGAATTACTAGTTAAAGCAATAATATTAAATTTATTCATTTTTATAAATCATCACATCTTTCAGTCCGTATCACTAGTTTTTATTTCAGATTATAGTTATGTGAAATCAAGAAGGACCTTTATTGGAAGTAATGTAGGTTAGGAGCATAGCTAATAAAAAAGGAATAATAAGAAAAACAAAATATATCTTTAGAAAAATAGAGATTTTTAAAAATTACAAGTTGTATTTCACATCGCCTTTTCTTTTTCAATCTTGGGTATTTATTTATTTTATTTATTTTAATTTTTTAATTTTTCTCTTTTTAATTTTTATATTATTTTTTTATTTTTATTACACCACTTTTATGAATAACTAGTCATCCCTATTTTTCTCAATCATGACTGGTGATGGAAAACATAAAGTAATGCTTCAAATTGAAGGGGGATAGCATGACAAGTTAACAAATAATTTTTTTTAATAAATACATGTTCAAAAGCATTAACTGTAGATATTTTATAATAGGGATGATTATAAAAGATTCAAACGAATAAAATATAGCCTTTCTATCATCTCTTAGAGCTCTAAACAGTCTTTTATATCTACTAATTTAATGAACTTCAGATACAAAAACATATAAAAAGTTTTTTTTTAATTGTTGACTGAGAAGAAGATACATATATCATGTTTAAAATAATAATCTGTTAAGCTATGAAAAAAAAGTAAAAATGCTTATTCTCCAAAAAAAAAAAAAAGCTTAAAAACTCACGTGAAACTTATTATAACATATACATTCTTTCAAGTGACTCAATCAATTTCATTAATCAAATTTCTCATTTCACTCTTGTCACAAACATCAACATACGAAAACTTTAACATAGTGTAACATAACTCAAAGCAAAAAATAATACAATTACTAAAATTTAAAAGTTATCATGTCAGCCAAGGTCACAAAATTGTACAAAATGCCTTACTTTTTTTAAAAAAAATTAAAATACCTTACCCCAAACCTATTATAAACATTGTTTTTAATATTTCATAATCTAAATATATGTATACAAAAAAGAAAAAAAAGATTAAGGAAACATAAATACTAAAAGAACAAGTTGGAGAGATCACGTTGAACTAGCTTTAGAAGCTTAAAAGAAGATGAGAAGAAGTTGCACCACTTTTGTGAAATGATTCTAAATTGCGTGGTTAAGAAATGTTATCAAGCCATCATAAAAGTTATTAACATTTAATAAGCCTATGAGTTTTTTATGAATGTTCAAATGAGCCTAAGATGCTGTTGGGTATAAATACTAATGCTATTAGCGTCAATGTGCAAGTGTATACAACAAGTAATATAATGATAAGTATTCAAGATCGTCTCAACAGGGATTGATGTTATCAGATTTGCTACAACAATTTTAACTATTAGTGTCAATATGCAAATGTACACAACAAGTAATATAATGATAAATATTCAAGATCGTCTCCACAAGGATTGATGTTATCAGACTTGCTACAACAATTTTAGCCATGTAGATTTTGTTCTAAATTAAAATAAAATAATGAATGAAATTAATATACTAAAAAAAAATAAAAACGTAATAAATAAAATGCAACAAAGTAAATTATCACGTCAAACTTAAGGATAAAACCAACTCGAATATAGAGTAGTTGAGTGAATAAACTCTCATAATGGTCTTGACTATATTCTAATTATTGGCTCGGTTGCTGCAGTATCTGCTACAACATTAGGCAGAATTCTTATGCATCCTCAGCCGTCGCATGTTGAATCTATATGCAACTTAACAGTGACCAGTTGTTATGCCAACATAAGATATAACATTACACGCTTATGTTCTATTTATCCTACAAGGTGAATCCCTATATCTAGTTCATCACTATTCTTAAATCAAGCATTGCCCTTTTGGGACTCAAGTAAAACTCAATCCGAGAAATCCAAATTAAAATCAAGTATTGCTTTGATATGTTCCACTAAGATAAGCCATTTTGTGGCTCTCCCTTAAATTGTATCATTCAATGGGTGATCAGCTGAAATAATGAATAAAAATAAATGCTATCAAAACAAAATGCTACAGCAAACATGCAACAACTCATATTTTCAATCAATAAACCATCAAGATTGTTTATCACTCAACTACAAATAAATTTAGTTCATGGTTTGAAAAGCAAAATAAAGAACAAAGTTTCAGCCATGAAATACATCCCGATAAATAAATAGAAAATGAGAAAATAAGAGAAGAATAAGAAGGACTGAGCTCCCAATTGATTTCTGCAAATTCTCCTCTTGTGCAGCCCTTAATTTCTCTCTTGAATCTTGGTTTTCTTTTGTTTCTTTGTGGTTTTTCTCCTTGGGTGACGACCCTCCTTATTCCTTATGATGTGTGCTTCTTTTATAGATGAAAATTAGGGTAAACGGAAGCTTAGGGCGCACATAAGCTAGATTAGGAAACTGTATATCGCAATTCTGTAAGTATCCAGCACGAAATTTTCTTTGTTATTGTTCTAAGATTGCTACAGCAATGGTTGCTACAACAACGACTACAACAACTACACTGTTCCAGATTTGTTTAAACTCTTTTGTAACTAGGTTCTTTCTTTATTTTTGTAAGCCTATTGCATCAGCATTCCTTCCTTGAAATTTGAGCTTCCGGACACTTACATATGATTTAGCACACAAATTATTCTAAACCAAACAAAATTTATTAGGAATAAACTAAGATGAATGTTTATGCAAAATATAATAAAAATGCAATGAAAAAACATTTTTTACTCTCTAAGTATTATTGATTTAAGTCTAAAAGTGCCATGATAACTCTCATTTCATAGAGTTATCACACCTCCAAACTTAAACCATTACTTGTCCTCAAGTAATGACAACACTACACAATCATGCAACAAATAACTTAGCTCTATCATCAAATTTGCAAGGATTCTTTCACCCTCAGATCACACTCTTAATCATGCAAAATAGCCATAGCAGTTCAGTCATAGACTTAGGCTTTATTCTGTCCAAAGTTTATGTGTGCCACTTTGATAAGTTTCCAAAGGTGCTACAACATTGCATATAATTCAGAGGTAGAACATAAATATATTCACATATGGGGAAGCAGAATTCACAAATAAACTCAAACTGTGCAATAATGATAATAATTTTTTTTAAACTCTCTTCAATGGAACATGGAGCCTTTATGTGAATGCCTATCACTTGTAATGACGACACCCAATTACTCACTCAAAGTACATGTTAGAGTTGCTGCAGCAAACACATCTAGGATGTTATATCTAGGTCTTACCTTTGGATGCCTTTGACTCAAGGCTGAACATGGGGCTTATGAACAGACTAGGTTACTCAGTATCCTAGGCAGCGGAACCCCTTATTTTTCATTCCTTCATTACCATTTTTTTTATATCTAGTTGCTGCAATACTGCTCATAGCTCTTGTTGCCTTTGGACTCAAGTCTGCATATGGTACATACTCAATCTTGGTTACTCAGCAACTTAAGTCATTGAAGAAAAATTTATTTCATAACAAGCATAGTTCAACAAAAATTTTCCCCCAAACTTGAGATATTTTCTACTTTTTTTTTGTTTTCCTGGCTCTGCTACAACATTCTCATAAAATTCAACCAAAGTTTAAGTGTCGGGACAGAATTTCAACCTCCATCTATAACTATCCATACTTGGCATTCTCATAAATATTGAATAACACTCAATTTATCTTCATTAGGTTTTCAAATCCATACACAAATAGTAGATAACAGAGCTTCACATAACACACAATACAAACACATGCACTCAGTAAAATTTTACACAATAACACAACCTACCCCCAAACTTGAGAGGTGTTGTGTCCTCACAAGCACACAAAACAAAATAACACAAACTAGACATGCATACACTAAATGAAAAGACATGCAGAATGAATTAGAAAATTAAAACTAAATAAAAGAAAAGTTTTGCATAAAGGAGTAAAATAAGTTGGCGGTTAGGGGGTACTCCCCTATTGCTGGAAGCACTGCTGCAGCAGAGGATGTAAAGGGTCACTTCTTCTTTGATCCACTTCTCAAATGCTCCTTATCATAAAATCTGATCAATCCAGTGCTGCTGCAAAAGCAAGAAATTCCTATGTTGTTTGAGAATCTTCTGTTATATGTCATGCTGTAAGTGATGTTGTAGTAATTCCTTCCTTTTTTTTTTTACTTGCTGTAATTTAACACAAAGACAAAAAATTAGATGGACACTTAAAATAACAAAAAGACAAATTAAATAATTTTAAAACTAAATTTAATACTTGAAAAACTTAAAACAACTTCCCTTATTGGGTTGCCTCCCAATTAGCGTTTGATTTTAAGTCTTTCAGTCTGACTTTTCTTGTTTTCTCAACCTGGATCCTTCAAGAATCGATCCTTCTATAGGCTGTTCACATCAGCTCCCATATAATGCTTCACTCTTGGCCCATTAACCTTGAATTCTTGTTGGTTTGGAGTGAGTTCCTTTTGCTGGATTTGCTCGTTAATTCTAAATGGTTGCTTTTCTCCTGACCATTCTATGTTAGCTACTCCACGATCTTCATCATCAAGTTCTTCAAATGTTACAACATTGATTTCTTCTTTACTACAGCAACTATGTAATCTCTTTGCTACAACAAAGTCTACAACATTGATAAAATTACAGTCTTCAACCTTATCGGGACTCTTCATGGCATCCAGCACATTGAATTTAACTTGGTGGTCATTGTTGAGTGCTAGAAAATGTATATTTATAAAGGAGAAAATCGTCATTTTACACTTTAAGTTTTACTAACACCCTTACTTTTATGTATTTAAGCTTCTTGTCATTTAATTACGTGTGTTGTATTATAATTAAGTATTTTATGTATTTTAGGGGCATCATAGTCATTTCACAATGAACGAGAGATCAGATGGCAAAACGGACATCACTTTTGAACTCAGGACAGTCGAAAACCTTAGGAGGAGCATAAAAGGAAAAATGGCACTGTTCACATGTACGGTACAGTCTATGTTACTGTTCACGACACTGTTCACATAGACGAATCGATGACGTGGCATTGACCGATAATGTGGCATTGACTGATGAGGTGTCACGATCCTGTTAAACTAAAATTCTTATGCACTGTTGATTGGTGACGTGGCAGCATGTTAGTGGACCAAAAATTACGCGTACGGTACATGCATATACACAGAATTATTTTCAACCAACCGCGTTACTGTTCAAGCCGGGTCAAACCGTGTCACTGTTCAAACCGCGTGGTCAAACCGCGTACTGTTGACTGATGACGTGACGCAATCTTGAGCATCCAAATTGTTTTTAATCCGATTGCCATGATTTACTCAATGTATCTATAAAAAAGGGCCTCCCCCCTAATTTGATATCTCTGAATCCATTTTTGGGCTCTATTTTCTTTAATTCCTTCTCCATCTTGTATTTTCTACATATTTTAATAAATTCACATTTTGCCCCTAGTTCAATTATGAGTAGCTAATTTTCTTTCAAGCTTGGGTTGAAGGTGAAGTCTCAACATATGTTATGGGCTTTATTTGGTAAATTTACTTTCTCTTCCCCTCTAATTATTGTGGATGTTTTGACTTTTCGTCGACAAATAATAATAATCTTGTCTAGATACCGCCCTGGTTTCACCGGCTCCCTAGTACAAGGTTATTATTATTTGGCATGATAAGCCCTTAGCACCATATTGATTAGAGTGTGGTTCATGAGGTGTGGATTCCCCCCTCATGATTTAATTGGCACTAATAAGGAATATTTAGCCCATTGTGCATGTTGATACGGATCCATATACCCAAGTGCCGTATTTCAATAGAATTCTTTTCAATTTATTCTCGTCATTTCAATTCCAATTTTAAGACAATCTAAGTCACTTTCACCACAAATCCAACCACCCTCATACAAAATTAATTCTACATATAATTAAAATCCACCTCCTCGTGGGATCGACACTCGTCACCATTAATCTATTCTACAATAGATTTGTGCACTTGTGAGTTCAATAAAATTTGCACAACAAGTTTTTGGCGCCGTTGCCGGGGAGGTAAGTTATTTTAATTTGTAGAATTGATTTTTGTAAAAAAACTTCTTTTAGTTATTTTTCTTGTAATTGTTTTATTTTTAAAAAAGAAAGAAAGAAAAAAAAAGAGTGAATTTACATTTTGAGCTAAGAATTTTTTTCTCTTCTTTAAAATTCTGTAATTTAATTGTCAAGTTATTTTTCTTTGTAATTTTTTTTATCTTATTAATTTAATTTTAGTTAATTTATTTTACGTATTTGTTTTAGTGTATTTTTATAGAAATGTTGTAACAACGTGATAAGGTTAGTACTGTAATTTCTCATTCTTCTTTATTTTTATTTGTTTTGTTTCCATTTATTTTTATGTTTCTTGCATGCATGGTCGAAGATCATTATTACCTAATCTTGAGCCTATAGACCTTGAACTTGAGAAAACACTTCGCTCACACAAACACGTTAAAAATAAAATGGATTTGCAACAACAAGCACTACCATAGGAGAGGTCATTTAAGGACTACTTCAGTCCTTTAGCTAATTTGAGTACATCATGCATAAGATACCCAAATGTAGCTGCTAGGAGTTTTGAATTAAAACCTAGTGTGCTAAATTGTCTCCCAACATTCTATGGCCTAGAAAATGAGGACCCATATAATCATTTGAATGATTTTCATATTATTTGTCAAACATTTAAATATGAGAATTTTTCAGATGATCATGTTAAACTTAGACTATTCCCATTTTCTTTAAAGGATAGAGCTCGTTCATGGTTAAATACTTTGCCTGCTAATAGCATTACATCATGGGAACAAATGGTAACAAAATTTTTGAATAAATATTTCCCAGTGCATAAAACCAATGCAATTCGCAGGGAAATTTCAGAGTTTACTCAGAGAGAAGACGAGCAGTTTTTCAAAACATGGGAGCGATTCAATGGGCTACTCTTGAAGTGTCCACATCATGAGTACGAGAAATGGCACCAATGCCAATACTTTTTGGAGGGATTATTGCCAAATGTGCAAGAATGGCTAATGGCAACAAGTGGAGGAGAGCTAATGTCAAAAAGTGCATCAGAGATTTAGGAATTCTTCCAACAACAAGCGGATAATTCCCAACAACGGAGTCGATCACTCAGGAATACTAAAAGAATTAAAGGAGTGAATGAGGTTCACGTTGGTGAGTCAACTTCGGGAATTAAAGAAGTCAAAGAGATGGTTGAAGGTCTCTCTCGACAAATAGCATCGTTAACGACTGCTACATCAACATAACCACATGATCATGACTCATACTCAGATCAAGTCAATGCCATAGGTGTAATGAGAAAACCATCAAATTACAACCCATACTCCAACACATATATCCCTGGATGGAGAGACCACCCCAATTTTTTATGGTCTCAAGGATTCCACCAGAATGGGCCAGCAGCTTCAGTTCTACCAATGCAACAAATTCCTCAAGTTCCTCAAGCCTCTCAGCCACTATTTAGACCATACAATCAGAACCAGAACTACTCTCAACCTAGACCATGGGAGGATGCATTCCAGAATCTCAAGAATCTTACTCACTCCACGATTGAGCAACAGAATCGCACCATTGATGGACTACGAAATGAGTTGACAGCAGGCTTCAACTCACAAGCCCAATTAGTTTCAAGCCTTGAGAAAATGGTGAGACAACTTGCTTCTTAAGTTCAGACCTTGGCAATGACCGTTGAGAAAAGTAAGTTTCCAAGTCAACCAGTGCCTAATCCTAAAAGAGTGCATGAAGAAAGTACCAGTTCACCACAACAGCATAGAAAGGTCAAAGCAGTCATGACCTTGCAAAAAGGAAAAGAAGTCGACAATAAAGTGGAGATGCTGGTGATAAAAGAAAATCAAATTGTACCTGTGTATGTTGAGGACTCATCACCGGAGGAGAGAGAAGAAACCAACCCACGAGAATACGTTCCGAAAGCTCCATTTCCTCAGAGGCTAGCTAAAGGAAAGAAGGGAAAATCCATAGGTGAGATTTTTGAAATCTTCAAATAGGTAAGTGTTAACATCCATTTACTTGATGCTATAAAGCAAGTTCCATCTTATGCCTAGTTTCTTAAAGACCTTTGTACTAAAAAGAGAAATATTCATGTTCAAAAGAAGGTATTTTTAACAGAAAACGTTAGTTCTATCCTCCAACACAAAATTCATCTTAAATGCAAAGACCCAGACTCCCCTACTATCTCATGTAGTATAGGGAACCGCATAATTGAGAATGCTTTGTTGGATTTAGGAGCTAATGTAAATTTGTTGCCTTACTCTGTATTCGTGAAACTTGGACTGGGAGAATTACACCCAACTCTAGTGGTGTTACAGCTTGCAGATCGATCAACGAAAATACCTCGTGGTATTGTGGAGGATGTGCTTATCCAGATAGACAAGTTTTATTTTCCTGTTGATTTCATTGTAATTGACACTAAACCAATATAGGATTCAAGGAAGCACATCTCCATTATTTTAGGCCGACCTTTCTTGGCAACTGCGGATGCTCACATTCAATGCAGGACTGGAAATATGTAGTTGTCCTTCGGCAACATGAGTATGGAGCTAAACATCTTCAACATTGCCAACAATCTCACAATGCAGATGATGGAATTGTTGATGTGGATTTAATTGAAGCATTAGTTAATGACACTTTTCTTTCAAACCTTAGTGATGAACATTTACAAACATGTTTAACTCACTTTGGTTTGGATTTTGATATTGACAGATCAGTCGATGAGGTTAACGCCCTACTTGACTCAGCACCATCCATGGACACTAATAAATGGAAGTCAAGAGTTGAACAACTAGCACCATCGGAGAAGAAACTCATCCCATCATCAAAATCACCACCGAAACTCGAGCTCAAACCATTACCCAACACATTGGAATATGCATTTTTGGGAGAAGAAAGTACTTTACCGGTAATTATCTCATCATCCTTAAACGATGAATAAAAAGGTAAGTTGTTGGATGTTTTAAAAGAGCACAAAGGAGCATTAGGATGGACCATAGCGGACATAAAAGGTATAAACCCAGTAGACTGCATGCATTACATTCACCTTAATGAAAATGCTAAACCTACTAGATAAGTGCAACGTCAGTTAAATCCTAACATGAAAGAAGTTGTTAGAACTGAAGTTCTTAAGCTATTAGACGCAGGTATCATTTACCCAATTTCTGATAGTTCATGGGTCAGTCCTATACAAGTTGTCCCAAAAAAGTCAGGAGTCACAGTAGTTACCAATGCTGATAATGAATTGATACCCACTAGAGTAACTACAGGATGGCATGTTTGCATTGATTATAGAAAGTTGAATTATGTCACACGTAAAGACCATTTTCCTTTACCATTTATCGATCAAATGCTTGATAGATTAACAGGCCATGAATTTTATTGCTTTCTAGATGGCTACCCAGGATACAATCAGATCCCCATAGCACTAAAAGATCAAGAGAAGACCACTTTACTTGTCCTTTTGGCACTTTTGCATATAGGAGAATGCCATTTGGATTATGTAATGCACCTGCTACATTTCAATAATGGATGTTAAGCATTTTTTTCTAATATGGTTGAACGATTCCTTGAAGTCTTTATGAATGACTTTTCTGTCTTTGGTGATTCATTTGATCAATGTTTACATCATCTAACACTAGTTATGCAGAGATGTGTCGAGAAGAACTTATTCTTAAATTGGGAGAAATGCCATTTTATGGTAAAACAAGGTATTGTTCTCGGTCATATCATTTCGAGCAAAGGTATTGAGGTTGACAAAGCCAATGTGGATCTCATTTCAAATCTTCCTTTACCCAAAACAGTCAGAGAAGTAAGATCTTTCCTTGGGCATGTTGGTTTCTATAGACGTTTCATTAAAGATTTTAGCAAAGTTTCTAGACCCTTATGCAATCTACTTGCTAAGGATGTACCTTTTGTCTTTGATGATTCATGTCTTGTGGCATTTGAAAAATTAAAGCAGTTGTTGACATCATCACCCATCATTCAACCCCTAAACTGTAGCTTACCATTCGAGGTCATGTGTGAAGCATCTGATTATGCAGTAGGAGGAGTATTAGGACAAAGAATTGATTGAATTCCCCATGTTATTTACTATGCTAGTATGACATTGAATGATGCACAATTGAACTATTCAACTACTGAAAAAGAAATGCTAGCAGTAGTGTTTGCATTAGAGAAATTTTGATCTTATCTCATTGGTTGTAAAATAATTGTGTTCACCGATCATGTTGCTCTTAAATATCTTCTCACAAAGAAAGATGCAAAAGCTAGACTAATTCGTTGGATATTACTTTTGCAGGATTTCGACTTGAAATTTAAAGATAAGAGAGGCATAGAAAATATTGTGGCTGACCATATCTCTCGTCTCCATTTTGACATAATTATGGAAACATTACCATTGAATGAGTCATTTCCAGATGAACAATTGATGAGTGTGGAAGTATTACCGTGGTATGCTGATATCGTTAATTATTTGTTACAGGTCAACTTCCAGAGCATTGGACCAAGCAAGACAAAGCTAAATTCTTTGCGGAAATAAAGAATTTCTTTTAGGATGACCCGTATTTGTTCAAGTATTGTGCTGATCAAATTGTTAGATGATGTGTCCCAGAAAATGAAATTCAGAGTATCCTTTCATTCTGTCATGAACAAGCTTGTGGAGGCCATTTCAGTGCTAAGAAAACAGCTACAAAAGTTTTACAATGTAGTTTCTATTGGCCAACTATATTTCGAGATGCTTACACTTTCTATCCTTCATGTGATAAGTGTCAACGAATGGGGAGCATTACACGAAGAAACATGATGCCACTAAATCCAATTTTAGTGGTTGAGATTTTTGACGTATGGGGTATCGACTTCATGGAACCCTTTCCCTCTTTTTTTGGCCATCAATACATATTGGTAGCTGTTGACTACGTCTCAAAATGGGTAGAAGCAATTCCATGCAGAACCAATGATCACAAGGTGGTGACAGGATTTTTTAAAAGCAACATTGTTTCGCGCTTTGGATTCCCTCAAGCAATAATCAGTGATGGTGGTGCCCACTTTTGTAACAAAGCATTCAAAGCTCTTTGACAAAGTATTCAATCACTCACAAAGTGGCAACCCCATATCATCCGCAAACTAGTGGCCAAGTTGAGATCTCCAATCGAGAAATAAAGCACATATTAGAAAAGACGGTGAGGCCAAACAGAAAAGATTGGTCATTAAGACTTGATGATGCATTATGGGCATATAGAACAGCTTTCAAGAGCCCGATTGGAATGTCACTCTACAGGCTAGTGTATGGAAAAGCTTGCCACCTACCTGTGGAACTCGAGCATTGTGCATATTGGGCCATCAAGAAATTCAACTTTGACATGCAGCAAGCCAGCTCAGAAAGAAGATTACAACTGGCAAAACTTGAAGAAATTCGCAATGATGCATACGAAAATGCCAAGATTTACAAGCAACGAATGAAAGTCTTTCACGACAAACAAATTATGAGAAAATCTTTCACTCCAGGTCAGAAAGTGCTTTTATTCAATTCTCGCTTGCACCTATTCCCAGGTAAGTTACGCTCTCGATGGTCTGGCCCCTTTATTGTTCATACTGTTTTTCCACATGGGGCAATTGAAATTAAGGACCCAAAGAACGGTGTCACTTTTAAAGTTAATGGTCAAAGATTAAAGCCATATCTAGAGTACCAACCACATGGAGAAGACATCGAAATAAATTTGAGTGACCCACCAGATTTGAATTGATTTTTTCTTTTTGGTGATTTGATTTTTTTCTTTTTTTTCTTTCTTTTTATTATTCTTTTGCTAATTAAAATTATTTTTCCATAAGTGTGTTTGTTTTACCATTAAGTTTTCTCTTATCATTGTTAATCATGAGTACCATACTTAGACCGTTCCTCCTGAACATTCTTAAACCACTTTAACGTGTCAAAACTCATCTCAAAAGGCAGATTCAATTTTGTAAAACACATCGCATTTGGGCTCTACAACCACCAGAGTTAGTAGCCTATGTTGAGAATTTAGAAAGCCAACTCAGAGACATTGAGAGAAGTGTTTACGACATCCAATTGGAGCTTGAGGTAAATTCAATAAGAGGACGATTTTAATTTTCTTTGTATGTTTTAATTTATTTTTCTATTTGTGTGCTTTAGTTTGTTACCCCGGTGAAGTGGCAGATAACAGTACTCCGTGACAATCAAGTCGGTTACTTCAGTTTTCCCATAATAACTGATATTCTGAGGCGAAGGTATGGACAGAAACGAGATTCTAGCGAAGCTTCACAAGCGATTCCCTTCACTCCCTCAGAATGCCCTCCTTACGATCTATAAAGCCCGGTCCGAACGCATGTGATTGCTCATGAGGAATAACATACCTGCAGACATCTGTTGGTTAATCGAGGCTAAAGTACGATTGGCAGGTGAGTTACCTCCAAAATTTATTGCATACATGCCTGGTTGTGGTAAAGGAAATTATGCAAGAAAACGACGAGCTCGAAGAATTTCTATTGCTTGTCATAAGTGTGCCAGAATGAGTTACGATAAAAACCCATGTTCTTTAGGAATGGTGTCTGATAACAGAGAAGATAAAATTCAATTCATTAGGGATGGCTTGAATAAGGAGTCATTGGATGATATCATTCTGTCTCTTGAAACGCATCCCAGTGGATATGAGCAAGGAGCGATTCTTCAGTTATGACCATTATTCCAGAAAGAGCATGCACGATATAGTCTCGGGAATTTTACTATAAACGACCCTGTTTGCAAGTTTATAAGAAAACTGGATGAGAAGCCTATCCTCGACCCATAGAGGGCGTTCAAGCCGTTTCTGGACGTAAAACCAGAGGAAGATGTGAGCCATAGTTGCAACTACCTGTAAATATCCTTTTACTTCACTGTTATTTTATTTCACTGTTGTTTTATCATTTGCATTATTGTCTTTAGTAATTTTATTTTATCATTATTTCTTTTTCTTTTTACTGTTTGCTTTTTGACTATCGAGCCATGTGCTTTACGCGTTATTTGATACTGACATGTTACCTCATACACAGCTGTGACCCACTGTCACCAAGATTCTTAAATATGATTTTTTTTTATCAAGCACTCACAAATTTTTTTTGAGAAATATTCCAATGGCAGCTACTCCCAATAGACAATTCAAGAACATTTGTGTGCTTTCTGGATTTACCTATGGCAAACAAAAAGAGTTTGTTGATGCAGCCATTGATCTTGGTCGAAGCATAGCAGAGAGAAAATTACACTTGGTGTATGGAGGAGGTAACCGAGGGTTATCAAAATTGGTCTCAAAACTGTTTTTGTCAGAGGAAGCCAAGTGTTAGACATCATCCCAAGAGTCTTAAAATCTTTGGGCAGTTTGTCTGACTCATCGACTAGAGAAGAGTTAGTCGTCTCAGTTACGCAAGAACGAATAACTGAAATGCTTAATCATGTTGATGCTTTTATTTTCCTTCCAGGAGATCTTGTAACACTAGAGGCACTTATCACACTAGCATCTTGGGCCCATCTACACATTCACCAGAAACCCATCGGTTTGTTAAATGTCAATAATTTTTATGATGGCTTCATCACATTTCTTAACCATGCAATAAAAAACTATTTCATTCATTCCAATGCGAAAAAGCTTTTTATTTGTGCTCACACTGCTAATGAGCTACTTGATATGTTACAAGCTTATAAACCGGATCCAGACCCCTGGACCTTTGTGTTGGAGCGTTCAAATAATGACGGTAACAGTAGCAGTAGCCGCAGTAAGAAGTACAAATTAGATTTAACTCTTTGCTTGTAAATATTTTCTTCTGCATTGCACCACCCAGGTGATGTCTTCTAAACTCTACTTCTTTCCTTTTAAACATTGAGGACAATGTTTCGTTCTGGTTGGGGGGAGGGAATAGTCGACAATTGTGGAATCTTGGTTAAGTTTTTACTAATTTTTTGTTGTAAAAACTAACTGTCGCTAACTTTTTGTGTTGAAGATGGCTGAATATGGAGTGTAGTGACTCTAGAAACGCATCTTCATCGTTTGAAAAAAAAAACAAAAAAAAATAAAAAAAAATCAGACATTTTCTTTTTCTTTATTATGTTTTGATGTTCATTTTTCTTCTTCTTTTTAATTTCTCCTTTATAAAATATACATTTTCAAATTTTTTGAGTCGAAGATGGCTGAATATGGAGTGTAGTGCCTCTAGAAACGCATCTTCTTAAGTTAAAAAAAAAAAAAACCATTGTCGTTTTCTATCATTTTCTAATTAGTTTTTTATGCATCATTTTCACATTTCTATATGTATATTTTCCTTTCATGTTTAGAATAGGTTGGGGGGTAGGATGTTGTTTAAAAAAAAAATTGTGATTTGTTTTAACATTGGATAACATGATGAATTTCAAATTTTAGTATTTGTATTATCTTTAGTCTGAAGTGATGTTACACTATGTTTGTTACTCTACATGTTGATGTCAGAGACAAATATGAGTTGCTTGAAGGAATGAACATGTCATAATAAGTACCAAGTGAGTTTTTGAGCCTATCATTTTTCTTGGAGAGTAACCCTTTTGCCCATTCTTTATACAGCTTAGCAGTTTATTATTGTATACACGATCTCTAGATTTCTTTTGAGTTAACTCTTAAAAAAAAAATTATAAAATTAAAAAGAAAAAGAAAAAAGAAAAAAAATGTGTGTTGCTACATTTGGAGGCCCACCTAACTAGTAAATATGGAAGATTATTTAGAGCCCTAAAAGACGATGGAAAGGCCATCTTTGATCCGTTTGAGCCTTTCTAGCCATCCCTTTTATCAAATATCCATAGTTAACCCTTTTGAGCCTTTAAAAAAAAAAACTTTTTCTTTGTCAACTTATCATCTTGACCCACTCCGATTTGGAGTATTACCCAATATCTTACAAGATCCATCACCTATTTATGTTTGAGAAATATGTAAATAAACATTTTGTACAGTGAAGTTATGCCTAGTTCAAAAAAAAAAAAAATTGTTGCTTCTTAAAAAAAAAAGAAGAAAAAAAATTGTTGTTAAAAAAAAAACAATAATAGGTGAAATCTACCTTGCAACTTCAAAAAAAAAATTCTCTACATTTTTCTCAAACATATATTTTGTTTTCCTTATTTCCCTTCTTTGTTAACCATATCCCTAGCCTACGTTACGTCCTAATAAAAGTCCTTCGTGATTTTAGGGAACTATAGTCTGAAGTAGAAGCTAGTTATATGGGATAAAAAGATGTAGTGATGCGTGAAAAAATAAATAAATTGGGTTGACTAGCATTTTTATTTCACTGGAGATCGTATTATTTCTAAGCTAAGGGCATATTTCTTTCATCTTGGTGAGAGCATGTGATATCACTTCTTGATTATTTTCTCTCAATTACCTTTCATTGGAGTGACTATTTTTATTGGGTTTAATTTCTTTGTGAGAGTGTCACTACTTCTAGTGAGATTTTGGGGTTTGACATGTCATTCTTGAAGGTAGCTATGACAAAGTCTTCTGGGCTGATTTCATGTGGATGGTTGATGTGGGTGTGATGTTTCTTTAGACTTGAGATAATACTTATACTTTTATTTGATTGTTATCATTAGTCTGATTGAATAAACAAGAGTGTTTAAAAAAAAAAATCATTTTGGATTTGAATTTTGTTTTCGCTTTATTTGCTAGGGACTAGCAATAAGCTGGTTGGGGGGTGTGTTGAGTGTTAGAAAATGCATATTTATAAAGGAGAAAATCGTCATTTTACATTTCACGTTTTACTAACAACCCTTACTTTTATGTGTTTAAGCTTCTTGTAATTTAATTATGTGTGTTTTATTTTAATTAAGTATTTTATGTATTTTAGGGGCGTCATAGTCATTTCACAATAAACGAGAGATCAGACGGCAAAACGGACATCACTTTCGAACTCAGGACGGTCGAAAACCTTAGGAGGAGCATAAAAGGAAAAATGGCATTGTTCACATGTACGACACTATTCACATGTACGGTACTGTCTACATTACTGTTCATGACACTGTTCACATAGACGAATCGATGACATGGCATTGACCGATGATGTAGCATTGACTGATGAGGTGTCACAATCTTGTTGGACTAAAATTCTTATGCACTGTTGATCGATGATGTGGCAGCATATCAGTGGACAAAAAATCTCGCGTACGGTACATGCATTACACAGGATTATTTTCAACCAAACCGCGTCACTGTTCACCCGAGTCAAACCGTGTTACTGTTCATCCACGTAGTCAAACTGCGTACTATTCACGCGTACTGTTGACTGAGGACGTGGCGCAATCCTGAGCGTCCAAACTGTTTTTAATCCGATGGCCATGATTTACTCGATGTATCTATAAAAAAGGAACCTCTTCCCCCTAATTTGATACCTCTGAATCCATTTTTGGGCTCTATTTTTTGTAATTCCTTCTCCATTTTGTATTTTCTATGTATTTTAATAAATTCCCATTTTGCCTGCCCCTAGTTCAATTATGAGTGGCTAATTTTCTTTCAAGCTTGGGTTGAAGGTGAAGTCTCAACATGTGTCATGGGCATTATTTGGTAAATTTATTTTCTCTTCCCCTCTAGTTTTTGTGGATGTTTTGACTTTTCGTTGACAAATAATAATAATCTTGTCTAGTACCGCCCTGGTTTCACCAGTTCCCTAGTATAAGGTTATTATTATTTAGCACGATAAGCCCTTAGCACCATATTGATTAGAGCGTGGTTCATGAGGTGTGGATTCCCCCCTCATGATTTAATTGGTATTAATAAGGAATATTTGGCCCATGATGCATGTTGATACGGATCTAGATACCCAAGTACGTCATTTTAATAGATTTCTACTCAATTTATTCTCGCCATTTAAATTCCAATTTTAGGATAATCCAAACCATTTTCACCACAAATCCAACCACCCATTTACAAAATTAATTCTACACACAATTGAAATCCACCTCCTCGTGGGATCGACACTCGTCACCATTGATCTATACTACAATAGATTTGTGCACTTGCGAGTTCAATAAAATTTGCACAACATTAGGCATCATCCCAAGAGCCCTAAAACCTTTGGGCAGTTTGTCTGACTCACCGACTGGAGAAGAGTTAGTCGTCTCAGGTATGCAAGAAAGAATAACTGAAATGCTTAATCATGTTGATGCTTTTATTTTCTTTCTAGGAGATCTTGCAACACTAGAGGCACTTATCATACTAGCATCTTGGGCCCATTTGCACATTCACCAAAAACCCATCGGTTTGTTAAATGTCAATAACTTTTATGATGGCTTCATCGCATTTCTTAACCATGCAATAAAAAACTGTTTCATTCCTTCCAATGCGAAAAAACTTTTTATTTGTGCTCACACTGCTAATGAGCTACTTGATCTGTTACAAGCTTATAGATCGGAGCCAGACCCCTGGACCTTTGTGTTGGAGCGTCCAAATAATGATGGTAACAGTAGCCACAGTAAGAAGTACAAATTAGATTTAACTCTCCACTTGTAAATATTTTATTCTGTGTTGGACCACCCAGGTGATGTCTTCTAAACTCTACTTCTTTCCTTTTAAACATTGAGGACAATGTTGCGTTCTGGTTGGAGGGAGGGAATAGTCGACAGATGTGGAATCTTGGTTAAGTTTTTACTATTTTTTGTTGTAGAAACTAACTGTTGCTAACTTTTTGTGTTAAAGATGGCTGAATATGGAGTGTAGTGACTCTAGAAACGCATCTTCATCGTTTGAAAAAAAACAAAAAATAAAAAAAATTCAGACATTTTCTTTTTCTTTATTAAGCTTTGATATTCATTTTTCTTCTTCTTTTTAATTTCTCCTTTATAAATATACATTTTCAAATTTTTGAGTCGAAAATGGCTGAATATGGAGTGTAGTGCCTCTAGAAACGCATCTTCTTAGTTAAAAAAAAAACATTTTCTTTTTCTATAATTTTAAGTGTAACTTTTCTAATTAGTTTTTCTGCATCATTTTTACATTTCTGCATGCATATTTTCTTTTTATGTTTAGAATAGGTTGGGGGGTAGAATGTTGTTTAAAAAAAAAATTGTGTGATTTGTTTTAACATTGGATGACATAATGAATTTCAAATTTTAGTATTTGTATTATCTTTGGTCTTAAGTGATGTTACGCCATGTTTGCTACTCTACATGTTGATGTCCGAGACAAATATGTGTTGCTTGAAGGAATGAACATGTCATAATAATACCAAGTGAGTTTTTGAGCCTATCATTTTTCTTGGAGAGTAACCCTTTTGCCCATTCTTCATACAGCTTAGCAGTTTATTATTTTATACACGATCTCTAGATTTCTTTTGAGTTAACCCTTAAAAAAAAGTTGTAAAATTAAAAAAAAAAGAAAAAAAAAATGTGTGTTGGTACATCTGGAGACCAATCTAATTAGTAGATATGGAAGATTATTTAGAGCCCTAAAAGACGATGGAAAGGCCATCTTTGATCCGTTTGAGCCTTTCTAGCCATCCCTTTTATCAAATATCCATAGTTAACCCTTTTGAGCCTTTAAAAAAAAAACTTTTCTTTGTCAAACTTATCATCTTCACCCACTCCGATTTGGAGTATTACCCAATATCTTACAAGTTCCATCACCTATTTATGTTTGAGAAAAATGTAAATAAATATTTTGTACAGTGAAGTTATGCCTAACAAAAGCAAAAATAAAAAAAATTGTTGTTTAAAAAAAACAATTATAGGTGAAATCCACCTTGCAACTTCTAAAAAAAAAAAAATCTCTACATTTTTCTCAAACATACACTTTATTTTCCTTATTTTCTCTCCTTTGTTAGCCATATCCCTAACCTACGTTACGTCCTAATAAAAGTCTTTTTTGATTTTAGGGAACTATAGTATGAAGTAGAAGCTAGTTATATGGGCTAAAAAAATGTAGTGGTACATAAAAAAAAAAAATAAATTGGGTTGACTAGCATTTTTATTTGACTTGAGATCGTATTATTTCTAAGGTGAGGGCATATTTCTTTCATCTTGGTGAGAGTATGTGATATCACTTCTTTATTATTTTCTTTCAATTACAATTCATTGGAGTGACTATTTTTGTTGGGTTTAATTTCTTTGTGAGAGTGTCGCTACTTCTAGTGAGATTTTGGGGTTTGACATGTCATTCTTGAAAGTAGCTATGACAAAGTCTACTGGGTTGATTCATATGGATGGTTGATGTGGGTGTGATATTTCTTTAGACTGTAGATAATGCTTATACTTTTATTTGATTACTATCATTAGTCTGATTGAATAAACATGATTGTTAAAAAAAAAATAATGAGAAAAAATTATTTTGGATTTGAATTTTGTTTTCGCTTTATTTGCTAGGGACTAGCAATAAGCTGGTTGGGGGGTGTGTTGAGTGCTAGAAAATGTATATTTATAAAGGAGAAAATCGTCATTTTACACTTCAAGTTTTACTAACACTCTTACTTTTATGTATTTAAGCTTCTTGTCATTTAATTATGTGTGTTGTATTATAATTAAGTATTTTATGTATTTTAGGAGCATCATAGTCATTTCACAATGAACGAGAGATCAGACGGCAAAACGGACATCACTTTTGAACTCAGGACGGTCGAAAACCTTAGGAGGAGCATAAAAGGAAAAATGGTACGTTTACGTTACTGTTCACGACACTGTTCACATAGACGGATCGATGACGTGGCATTGACCGATGATGTGGCATTGACTGATGAGGTGTCACAATCCTGTTGAACTAAAATTCTTATGCACTGTTGATTGGTGACGTGGCAGCATATTAATGGACAAAAAATTACGCATATGATACATGCATATACATAGGATTATTTTCAACCAAACCGCGTTACTGTTCAAGCCGGGTCAAACCGTGTCACTGTTCAAACCGCGTGGTCAAATCAAGTACTGTTGACTGATGACGTGGTGCAATCCTGAGCGTCCAAATTGCTTTTAATTTGATGGCCATGATTTACTCAATGTATCTATAAAAAGAGGGCCTCCCCCCCTAATTTGATATCTCTTAATCTATTTTTGGGCTCTATTTTCTGTAATTCCTTCTCCATCTTGTATTTTCTACGTATTTTAATAAATTTCTATTTTACCCCTAGTTCAATTATGAGTAGCTAATTTTCTTTCAAGCTTGGGTTGAAGGTGAAGTCTCAACATGTGTCATGGACTTTATTTGGTAAATTCACTTTCTCTTCCCCTCTAATTATTGTGGATGTTTTGACTTTTCGTCAACAAATAATAATAATCTTGTCTAAATATCGCTTTGGTTTCACCGACTCCCTAGTACAAGGTTATTATTATTTGGCACGATAAGCCCTTAGCACCATATTGATTAGAGTGTGGTTCACGAGGTGTGGATTCTCCCTCATGATTTAATTAGTACTAATAAGGAATATTTAGCCCATGGTGCATGTTGATACGGATCCAGATACCCAAGTGTCGTATTTCTATAGAATTCTTTTCAATTTATTCTCGTCATTTCAATTCCAATTTTAAGATAATTTAAGTCACTTTCACCACAAATCCAACCACCCTCATACAAAATTAATTCTACATATAATTAAAATCCACCTCCTCGTGGGATCGACACTCGTCACCATTAATCTATTCTACAATAGATTCGTGCACTTGCGAGTTCAATAAAATTTGCACAACAGTCATTCACCCTCATGATTAATTCTCCTTTTTGAACATCAATTAAAGTCTTTCTCGTTGCTAAGAATGGTCTCCCTAGAATGATTGGCACTTCTTTGTCTGCCTCAAAGTCTAGCACAATGAAATCCACCAGAAACAAAAAAATAAATTTATCCACTTTTACCAACACATCTTCAATCTCTTTTGGATATGCATGAGATATGTCAGCAAGTTGTAGAGTCACTGTTCTTAGTCTACATTCACCAACTCCCAATTGCTTAAACACTGTTAAAGGCATGAGATTGATATTAGTCCCCAGATCACAAAGTGCTTTGCCACTATATTTAGTGCCTATCGAGCATAGGATTATGAAGCTTCCTAGATCTTTCATCTTCTGTGGTATCTTACTCTGAAGCATTCGACTACACGCTTGTGTTAGGGCAACTGTTTCTAATTCTTCCAGTCTTCTTTTTTTTTTTGTCAAAATATCTTTAAAAAATTTCGCATAATTTGGCATTTGCTCTAGAGCTTCCACAAAGGGGATATTGATATGTAACTGTTTCAACACTTCTAAGATTTTGCTAAACTGCTTGTCTTATTGCTGTCTCTGGAACCTTTGAGGAAATAGTGGTGGGCGCCTAAACTATTGTGCTACAGCAGGCTGTACAGATTGCTTCTCTTTTACCATGTTCTGGACTTCTGGGTTGGTGTTGCAGCGTCATTATCCACATGTGTTGGATCATCTTTTCCGACAGATGTTGTAGCTTCGCTGCTCTTACCAGTGTGCTGTGAAGTGGAGGATTGTGACTCTTTTTCAATTTGAGTTTCTTTCTGGATTGAAGTGGACTCAACTCTTCTTTTTGGTACACCAACGGGACTATGAACATCATTTCCAGATCTCAAGTTAATCACTTTGCAGTGCTCTTTCCCTTCTCTTCTTGCGTCCTCTGTATTATTAGGTAAACTACTTTGAGGTCTGTTGCTCAATGCTGTAGCAAGCTGTCCAATTTGATTTTCCAAGTTTCTCAAAGATACAATATGACATTAGACAATTGCTTCATTCTTCACAATGTAATCCTTAATCAAACCTTCAAGGGAGCTGAGTTGATCATTGTTGATGCTTCTTTGCTCTTGATTTTGCTGATAAAATCTATTGGGTGCTACAACAGTCTAGTTCTGATAACTCCATGAAAAGTTCGGATGCTGTCTCCATCCAGGGTTGTAAGTGTTTGAATATGGATTGCTCTGGTTATGTCTGTTGAAGCTGCCCATATAGTTAACCGAAGCTGGATTACTAGGACAATTGTCAAATAAATGCATTTCTCCACAATAAACGCAAGACACATCAGAAATTTGGTTAACAGTTGCTGGAGCAGTAGTTATATCATTTACCATCTTTGTTAATGAAGTTACTTAGGCTGACAATGTTGTCAAGGCATCTATGTTATGGACTCCTGCTGTTCGTCTTGTTGTAGCTTGTCTGGTTGATGGCCATTGATAGTTATTATTGGCTATCCTCTCCAAACTTTCATAAGCCTCATTGTAAGACTTAGATAATAAGGCCTCATTTGCTGAAGCGTCCACCATTAATCTGGTGCTTGGGTTGAAACCATTATAGAAAGTTTCCAACTGTATGCAACAAGGAATACCATGATGAGGACATCTTCTGAGTAACTCCTTAAATCTCTCACATGCATCACACAAGTCCTCATCTTCAAGTTATTGGAAAAATGTGATCTCGTTCCTCAATTTTGCATTCTTGGTTGGCAGGAAGCGTCTTATCCAAAATTTGTCAGCCACATCATTCCATGTAGTGATAGAATCTGGTGGTAGAGAATTCAACCATGCTCTTGCTCGATCTCTCAAAGAAAACAGGAAAAGTATGAGTCTCAATGCTTCCAGCGATGCTCCAGCAATCTTGAAAGCATCACTTACTTCCAAAAATAACTTAAGGTGTAGATGAGGATATTCGGATTGCAAACCATTAAATTACCCTATTGTTTGAAGCATCTGAAATATCACGGGTTTGAGCTCAAAATTGTCAGCTTGAACATCAGGTCTAAATATTCCCGGATGTATGGCTTGAGGAGTCAACACTGCGTAGTCTTGAATGACTCTATCTCTATCGTTCACCATGTGAATAATGCTGTTGTTCCCTATTGCCTTTGAACACATTGTCCATTCAAACCTTCATGTACATTGACTAGTTGTATCTTCTCTCTACGGTTCAAGTTTCTCAAATCTTGCAAATCATCCATTGCTACAGCAGCTTGTAATTTTCGATGCTCTCTTCTCAATCTCCTTGCAGTTCTTTAAATTTCTGGATCAAACTGGAATTCAATATATTTATATTTGGGCATGCAAGGGTTGCTAGATCACCTATGTCAACAAAATAAACAAATCAAAATAAAATTAAAAATTAGTACCGTTAAAACTAATTTTACAAATCACAATGAACAATCAATCCCCAGCAACGGCGCCAAAAACTTGTTGGGTATAAATACTAATACTATTAGTGTCCATGTGCAAGTGTACACATCAAGTAATATAATGATAAGTATTCAAGATCGTCTCCACAGGGATTAATGTTATCAGACTTGCTACAGTAATTTTAACAGTGCAGATTTTGTTCTAAATTAAAATAAAACAATTAATGAAATTAATATACTAATTAAATAAAAATGCAATAAAGTAAATTATCACGTCAAACTCAAGGATAAAACCAATGGGAATATAGAGTAGTTGAGTGAATAAACTCTTCTAATGGTCTTGACTATTTTCTAATGGTTGGTTCGGTTGCTGCAGTATCTGCTATAGCACTAGGTAGAATCCTTATGCATCCTCAGTAGTCGCATGTTAGATATCTTATATCTATATGCAACCTAACAGTGATCAGTTGTTATGCCAACATAAGATATAGCATTACACGCTTATGTTCTATTTATCCTACAAGGTGAATCTCTATGTCTAGTTTATCACTAATCTTAAATCAAGCATTATCGTTTTGGGACTCAAGTAAAACTCAATCCGGAAAACTAGTGATGGCAGTAGGGCAGGTTCAGGGCGGGAATCATGATCCCCGAACCTGAACCCGATTTGGAAGTAATCCCCGAACCCGACCCATACCCGAAAAAAATTTAATTAGGGATAATTCGAGGATGCACCTGATAATCCCTGAACTAGGTGGGGATTAAAATGGGGACCCGTTCCCCATTTTTTTCATAAAAATTTATAATTTTAAATATTTGGATTTTTTCAAAAAAATTAATAATTATATACAGATTTTGAAACATAAATTTATCCTTAGTTAAAATCGTTGGGCTGTACTGAAATTCTATTGAAAAAAGAAATTACAAAAAAGTGATTCATGAAGAGATGAAAGAAATTATGTTGAAAGTAATGAAATAATAATAAATTCTACAATTGAAAAATAAGATTAGATCAGATCGGAGACAAACCAAAGCTGGAAGCATGATGGGAGGAGGACATAAACTGCTTGTTGGCCATATTAATTCCAAGGGAGCTTATGCGTTCATGGCCCAGGCTCCGACATCCAACACCACCAACAATTTCTTCATGGTCTCCATCACTAATTCTTACACTTAATTTCAGAGATCTCAAATTCGTGGTAGGTTATAATATGGATTTTTACATTTTCTTCTATTGGTTCAAAAAGTGAAGCTCTTTAAACCCAAATGGAAAAGTGAGAAATGAGAGCGGTGAGAAAAAGTGAATCAAAAAGTGAAGCCATGGCCAGGAAGGTGAAGCTTCATTGGAGTCTTGGAGGTGGCAATGTGAGTGACTCCTGTGAGTTTAAATCTAGGGTTTTAGTTTTCTTAAATTTTTTTAATTATTTAATTAAGCATATGTACTTTGATTTTTTATTATTTTATTAAATTAAAACATTTTTTTAATTTTTTTAAGTAAAGCATATTTCGGGTTTGGGTTTGGGGGCCCGATAAAATCCCCGAATCCAAACCCGAAATTTATTTGGGGTTTGGGTCCATCCCCAAAATGGACCCGTTTTTAAAATTAAATCATTTTGGGAGCCCATACCCAACCCGAATTGATTGGGGACCCACGGGTATGGGCCCCCTGGGGAATGTTACCATATCTACGGAAAACCTAATGCAAGATCAAGTATTACTTTGATATGTTCCACTAAGATAGGCCATTTTATCGCTCTCCCTTAACTTGTATCATTAAATGAGTGATTAGCCGAAATAATGAATAAAAATAAATGGTATCAAAATAAAATGCTATAGCAAACATGCAGCAGCTCATATTTTCAATCAATAAACCATCAAGATTGTTTATCACTCAATTACAAATAAATTTAGTTCATGGTTTGCAAAAAAAAAAAAAAAGAACAAAGTTTCAGCCATGAAACACATCCCCATAAATAAATAGAAAATGAGAAAATAAGAGAAGAATAAGAAGGAATGAGCTCCCAATTGATTTATGCAAATTCTCCTCTTGTGCAGCCCTTAATTTCTCTATTGAATCTTGTTTTTCTTTTGTTTTTTGTAGTTTTTCTTCTTGGGTGACGGCCCCCTTTTATTCCTTATGATGTATGCTTCTTTTATAGCTGAAAATTCGGGTAAACGGAAGCTTAGGGCGCACATAAGTTAGATTAGAAAACTGCCAGTATCTCGCGCGTAATTTTCTCTGTCGTTGTTCCAGAATTGCTACAGCAATGGTTGCTACAGCAACTGCATTGTTCCAGATTTGTTTCAACTCTTTTGTAGCCATGTTCTTTCCTTATTTTTGCAAACCTATTGCATCAACATTCATTCTTTGAAATTTAAGCTTTCGGACACCTACAATAATGCATATGATTTAGCACACAAATTATTTTAAATCAAACAAAATTTATTAAGAATAAACTAAGATGATTGTTTATGCAAAATATAATAAAAATGCAATGAAAAAACATTATTTATTGATTTATGTCTAAAAGTGCCATGATAACTCTCATTTCATAGAGTTATCAAATGCCAACGTAATTACTACCTTTAGAGTTATAAGAGTTCCTGAGACGACTAACTCCTCTCTAGTCGGTAGGCTTTTGGGTTGCTGTCTAACACTTAGTTTCCTCTAATATAAGCAGCTTTTAAGACAAACTTTAGTAACCCTTAGTCACCTCCTCTATATACCAGGTGTATTTTCCCTTCTACTAGGACGCGATCAAGATCTATAACTAATTGAATAAACTTTTTGTATTTTCCATAGTTGAACCCAGAGAGCACACAAATGTTCTTGAGTTAATTTGTGAGTGAATGAAAAAAGAAGTTTCTATTTGAAGATCTTGGTGACAGATACAATAATACATACCTATAAATAGGATGGTGTGTTTGTAAAATGACTTGTAAAGCTCATAGTTTAAAAGTCAAAAGTAAATAGTAAAAAAAAAAAGCAAACAATGATTAGACATAAAATCACACCATTAGAAGCAATCATGCAAATGATAAAAGAACATTAAAAAAAGATTTTTAATAGTAGTTTTGATGTGACTCATGTCTTTGATGCGATTAAGGATAAAACTATCACAAGCACATGGGATAAGGCATATTCAGATCCTACTCAAGTTCTAGTCGGGCCCGTTACAAGAGTTCGAGCAAAGAAATTCAAAGAAGCGCTTAATGGATTTATTCAAACAATTTGGGCTCAATCAAATTCATAGAGCCTCGTTGAAGGAATCGCACATGATAAATGCATGATTAAGGCTCTTGAAGTTTCCAAATAATCACTTCCGTGAAATAGGGAGTTGGCTTGCACATTGTGGCGAGAAAATATATTATTTTCCTTTTTCAGACATGAGGAGGCTATTAGGGAAACAAATCAATTATTTCTATTTTAATCATCTAGTTTCCATTTTAATTGATGTAAGACATTTAAGCCAATTAAGATCTTGATTTGATTTAGATTTTTTCTTATTTACTTAGATTAAGATTCTGATTTGATTTAGATTCTTTCCTATTTGCTTAGATTAGGATTCTGATTTGATTTAAATTCTTTCCTATTTGTTTAGATTCAAATTCAGATTTAGATTTGATTTTTGGTTTATAATTTATTTCTAAAAATTCTTGTAACCAACCCTATATAATGTATTCGTATCCAATAAACAGAGAAGTTTAAATGCAATTGATGAGAAAGTTAATTCTCTTTGGTTCTTTACAAACTCTTTGAACTTATTGGATTTACGTGGCGTTCAAACTCTTGACTTATCAATCAGACCATCCATAGCTAATTATGGCGTCTTCACATACCAAGGTTCATGCTTTCATTAAGCATTGAGTCGAGGTTTCATTCAATTCCTAGTTTAGATTTGATCTTGGGGACTAAATTGATTAGGGTTACGTTAGTTCTTGACAGGGTTCATATCAGTCTTCCTCTTTACGTCTAGAAACTACTTGAACGCTCTCTATGGGTTGAGGATAGGCTTGCCACTTAGGTTTCTTATAAACTGGCAAACAATATTATTTATAGTCAAATTTTCGAGAATGTATCGTGTATATTCTTTTTGGAGTGATGGTCATAACTGGGTAATTGCTCTTTGTAAATATCCATTGACATGCATTTTAAGAAGCAAAAGGGCATCGTCCAATAACTCTTTATTTAAGCCATTTCTAATGAATTGAATTTTATTTTTCATGTTATTGGACACCATTCCTAAAGATGTACAAGGACGTCTGTTGCAGTTTGTTTAGGTATACGTAGGATAAATACTTGAAGCCGTCTAGCTCTTTATTTTCTTGCATAATTTTCTTTCCCGCAACCAAGTACATAGACAGTAAATTTAAGAGGTAACTCACCTACAAATCATACTTTAGCTTTGATTTACTAACAGATGTCAACGGGGATGCTACTCCTCATGAGCAGTCACAACCCTTCAGACCGAGTTTTATAGATTTTGAGGAAGTGAAAGAAATCGTTTGTAAGGCTTTGCAAAGATTGAGTTTCTATCCATACCTTAGGCTGAGAATATCAGTTGCTGCAGAAAATTGATGTAATCGACTTTAATTGTAACGAAATACCATTATCTACCATTTAATAAGAGTAATAAATTAAAGTACACCAAACAAAAAAAAAAATCAATTCTCAGAGCAGATGTAGGTGAGAATTAAATAAAAGTACTTTTTCTCTTAGTCCAAAAGATTTTCTCATGATGTGCTTGTCATGAAAGACTTTTGTCTACTGGTTATAACTCTTGGCATTTTCATGCACGTCGCTGTGAATCTCCTCAAGTTTTGCTAACTATAATCTCCTTTCCAAACTAGCTTATTTTATGTATAAGTTAAATTTCTTGATGGCCTAATATGCACGAGCTCAAGTTCTACTAGCGGGTGACAAGCTTTCCCATATATTAGCTTATATGAAGACATCATAATACGGGTCTTGAAAGCTATTCGATATGCCCAAAGTGTATCAACATGTCTTAATGACTAGTGTTTCTTGTCTAGTCTCACCATATTTTCGAATATATGTTTTATTTCCTGATTGAAGATCTCGACTTAACCACTAGTTTACAGATGATATAGGATTGTCATTTTATGCATCATGGAGTACTTCGCCAAAAGAGCTTTAAATGGTCTATTGCAAAAGTAGGTACCACAATCACTGACAATTTGATCCATACAATACTTGAATAAGTAAGGATCATCCTAAAAAAAAATTCGGTATTTCCACAAAGAATTTTGTCTTGTCCTGCTTATTCCAATGCTTTGAATCCATAGCATCAGAGATCTGAAATGAATGTACAGCATAAACATAACCAAACAAAGAAAAATTGAAAAAAAAATCTTAATGCAAATGAGAACTCATGAAACAATTCAAATTTTGCAAATTACATAATGGCTCAAAAATTTTATTAAAAAAAAGGGATTCAATAACCCAAATAATGTAACAAAACAAATCATTTTTCACCAATTTAAGATGTGAACAACTTTTTAACCAAAGCATTTTCTACAATCAAGTAAGCTTAGCTTCTTTAATGAACTTTTCAGTTCTAAGTAATCAAATGTGATTTTATAACAGAAAGATTAAAACACAAAAATACAAAATGGCTTATGTTGAACAACAGGGACCCTGACTGAAAAAAAGAAGAAGTGAAACTGTAGAACGAATTCTATCATTACTAAATTACTAACTGGTAATAATGATAATAATAATGATAATATAATAACAATAATAAGAAGTAAGCTACTGGCAAGTGACTAGTGAGTATTAACCTTGATGGATTAGAAGGCATGGTAGCTAGATTGGAAGCGAACGGGCCACGGCAGGACAAAACTGATAGTGTCAGCGTCAGTAGAGTATGGTTGTGTGGGTGTGTGAGAGTGAGGCTGTGGCTCTACGGGAGTGAGTGAGTCATAAGGTGAGTGTGGGCATCGGGCATTAGTTGGAGTCAGGACGGGCAAACGACTGTAAGTTGTGGCTGTTATTGTTGTGCTTGTGGTTGGGGATTTGGAATTTGGTTTGGCCGTGCTGAGGAGATATATATTAAACCCTAAATCGAAATTAAACTGATCAGGTTGTAACTTTCGACCGGTTTGGATTTCATAAGTTAACCCGAACCAAACACCCATCCCTACATAAGACCAAAAAGAAAAAGATTTATCTTTATTTACCTCTATGGTATATTATAAGAAGGTTAGATGGAGAGCTAAATAATTTTACATAGTTTGACAAAAATTCGGTTCCAGTTCTAACCCAGTAGTATTTTAAACTCTCTTTAAAATGAAAAATATAAATATCAAGAAAGTTTTTTTAAAAAAGCAAATCCTAGGATGCCAAAAAAATCCTGGTCTAGCCAGCATCTGCAAAGATCCGGAAGATCTGAATCTAGGAAAATCTGAATCTGATTAAAAAATACAGATCTGGGGCCTAAATTTAAGATTCGTGCGGATCCAGATCCGGATACGCATTATTTTTAATTAAATTATTTATCTAATGAAATTTCAATTGAAAAATATATAAGTTGAATTATATATTTAATATGTATAACCATAATTAACTCCATAATCTTCCTTAACTTTGAAAAATATGTTAAGAAGCTAAATAATAATAATAATAATTAAATGATATTGTAATGAATAATTGTAAAGAAAAAAATGAATAAATTTTTCATATTCGGGTCTCTTTTTTTAAAAAATAATAATAATTTTGGACATACAAATTTAAAAATAAAAATTACAAATGATCAAATTTGAACAACCTCCATATAAATGAAAACATAATAATTCTAAGCCTTAAACATAAACTTGCAGTAGTTTTTCTATAATCATCACCATTGATGCACATTTTAAGATTCTTCATAAACCTATAAGAAGATAAACTAAAGAAAATAAAAACATGTTTTAACAATTTCAACTAAATACTTAACAAAATAATATAAATTAAAAGTATATGCCTCCACAACCTCTACATCGGTTTCAATCTCAGGTTCCTCATCAAGAATTTTGGCAAAGGTCGCGAGGTAAATGCCACAGCTAATTAAAAAAACACAAATAAAAACTAAAATCAACTTAGTTATTAGTTAAATTAAATAAATAAAAATATAAAAATAAAAATGTAAACCATATAACTCCACAAAGAGCTCATATCCAGCTTGTGTTTGATTGCCATCATCATTTAATAAGTTTGGTGTGGGCAAAGAACTTGACATGTTGAATGTCAAACCTATAATCAATAATCTTATTCTTTATTGAATCTATAGACAATATGTAAATGAAAATATCACCACATCCTCAGAAATAGAAAAATAGACATCAAAATTTAAAAAAAAATTAAAAGAAAATGTAAATAATTTAAAACAAACCATATGTTAATAATATTCCGATGAATATAACCAGATCATCAAAATTAAAAATTTATCTTGTCAGCCACAGACATAACCCATAAACTCTTATAAAACAAGGATATTTTAATACTATTATGATGAATATAGTAATTTGATCACCATGGTTTGTCCTTTTAATAAAAAATTCATCTAAACAAATCACAAATTAAAATTTTAAGGCCAAATTCAGATTGCCACGTAACTGAAATGCACAATTCTTTAATCTCATTGTAGTCAACTAGTTATCGCAACTCGGCTTAACTCTGCCTCACCACATTCACTCCCTCTAAATTCATATAAACAAGCAGAATCTACTAAATTTGACCTAAAATATAAATTCAACAAATAACCAATACCACAAAAACATAAAAATAATCAATAATAAGTAGTCAACAAACACAATCACATTTGTAGAAATCCTTAAATTTCAATATCACATTAGTAAAAATCTTTAAATTTTAATCAGAAGCTTCTAAGCACAACACCTTAAAAAGTCAAATTCATGAATTTAAGCTGAAAAACTAGCAATGCTATAAAGCTAAAATATAAAAGTAGCAAATATCCAGAAACAGTTAACCAAAAAAATCAACCAAAAGTTTCTAAATTTCAAATAAAACTCACCAATAGTGGGGCAATAATAGACAATTTATTACACTAGCCACATAATGTGAAGATTTGAAGAAATAAACCCCCTTACTTTTTGGCACATGGAGCCTGCAATTGCGAGCAAATTGAAACTTGTGACACAACAAAGGAAGGGAATTGGGTCCGATACCAAGCCCACTTCAAAAATTGCCTCGAATGGATGATGGCATGGGTAGGAACTTGTTGTGCAAGTGAGGAAGAAAACAAAAAACAAGAATCAGCACATAGCAAGAGCATCACATTTTATTTCACTTTACTAGTAATAAAAATTTTTCACGGGGAGTAATAAGAACCTAAGCAGATTAATTAACAATCAATTAAGAAATTTATTGCATTATTCGAATCAATCCATTTAAATCATATGACTTGAAGGCTAATTTAATAGTACTTAATCATTAGACAAAATAAATTCAAGCAACATACCAACTACAAAATTTTCGAATTTTTTTTGAAAAGCTAGGGTAGTGTTCAAAAACAAAAATCAACATTGCCAACTCAAAATTCTGTGTAATAAAGCAATCAGCAATTAATTAATGAAATTCCAGTAAAAAATAAAATAAAAGTAAAACTAAAAAATTTACCTCTTACAAATTAGAGAGTGATCACGTAAAGAGTAGCAGAAACCGCATTGGTGGAGTAAATAGAGAAATTAACATCATCGTCGCGAAGTAGCACTAAACGGTGCCGAATAGGTTAATAGTGGGAATCGGCGTCCACTTGGAGGTGATATGACGGCCGGGAAGCGAAGCCCTGGTGGAGACTTGGAAGTGGCGATGCGACTGATAGTTTTTTTCAGAGAGATTGTGAGTTTTAGATCCAAGGTTTTTTTTTTTTTTTCATTGTGTTGAGTATTTTTTAATTATTTGATAAAATTAAAAATATTTGGATTTAGAAAAAATATCTCGGGTTTGGGTTTGAGTTCGGGAGCATGATGAAATCGCTGAATCCAAACCCAAAATATATTTAAAATTTTTGTTTATTTTTAACATAGACCCATTTTTAATTTTAAAATTTTTTGAAGGCCTATACCGAACCCGAATTGATTGGGGCCCGATGGGTATGAGCCGCCGTGGGAATGTTGCCATCATACTTTAGGATCCACCTATGCTGCAATTGTTGTACCGTACCCCAACTTTTGTCTTTTATGATTTAACTACTGTCAAATTTACTTGAGCATCTTGTACTCTTTTCATTTACAATTTGTTTATAAGTCTTAGAAGGACAAAATTACCCTTCCTGAAAAATGTTGAAGAAAATAGATAAGGTGCAGAATTCAAGTACTTTTATGCTCATGAAAAGGCGCGGCAACAATGGACTTTGCTTGCTAAAGTTGTTGCTGAAGCAGGGAGAAAGAGATTGGATAAGTGGAATTTGATGGGTAGATTTTGGAATAAAGCTAGGTCTTTTATAGTGCAGCTTTTTTGAGGTTGGAAATTATTTATTTTAAGAAGTATGAAATGGGTTTATTAATGTCAGTTTGAACCTCAAGATAATTTTTTTTTTTGGATTTTGCCGATTTTAGATTGAAAAAAAAAATAATATCTTCTTCTTCTTCTTTTTAGGGATTTTGTTGATTTTGGTTCCAAAAACAGAATATTATCATAATATTCTTCTTCTTTTTCTTTTTCTTTTTATAGGTTTTGCCGATTTTGGATCTGAAAGCATAATAATATTTTCTTCTTCTTCTTAAAAACTGTGAAGATGTAGGTGAAGATGATAATGATGGAGGAAGATGAAGGTGGGTGTAATGATGATGGAGACAACGGTGGGAAGAAGAGAGATTTAAGGGTATTGTTGTCTTTTTATTTATATTAGTGTTTTGTGTTGATTAATATATCTTGGATACTAACAAATAAATACTTTAATACTTATGAAAAATAATAAATAAAAAGATTGTAAGGCGCTAAATATAATTTTATTAGTATATGTGAGTAGAAAATATTATAATTTTAACATTAGTTAAAGGGTAATTTCTAATTAAGTCCTCATTATTTTTAGAAAAAAATTCAGAGACCAGAGTTTACTAAATGAATCAATTAAATCCTTTCAAGTACAAACTAATGTCATTCAAGTCCTTAACTTAACTCGTCAGTTAGAAATATTAACAACGTTGAGGGCAGTTTAGTAAAAGAACAATTGAACCCTTCCTCATTCTCTTATTTGTGACAGGTGGCAATAGTTTGCTTACAGGTGGCAATAGTTTAAAGCAATGTCAATTAACCTAACCAAGTTAAATTTCTTTCAAACAAAAAAAAAAAAAAAAACTATAGAAACTGCCATATTCTTCGTGTGAGAGGAGAGATTGAGAGAACGTGGGATGACGCCAAAAATGTTGTATAAATCTACTGTGATTTTGACCAAAGCTTTGTTAGCATTGATTGAGTTCAAGTATTGGAGAGAACCTGAGTTTAAAGGTTAGTAACTCTAATATTTTAGTGATTTTTGCAAGCATTTTCTGATAAAATTGTTTCCATATTTAGTGATCTTTGTGAAAAATTAGGTTTTTCAAGTCTATTTTTCTAAATTACAAACTATGTTTAATTATTGGTGGATTTTTTTTATTGAATGTTGTATTTAATATACTTTTTTTAATTTGCTCTTTATATAATAATTAGAACAAATACACCATATTTATATATGTATTTATTGAACTTATGTTGCCTATTTTATGGGCTTTCTTGAGTTGTTGTATATGTACAATATTTCATTTCAACCAATTGGTATTGTTATATTAATAAGATTGAATTCATTGTATTTACTTCTTTGTTCATGTAAAATTGAATTCTATGTGTTATTATGAGTGGTAATTTATATATATATTACACTAAATTCTCTATAGTTGCTGGGTTATTTTTTCTTTTCAGTTTTTATTTTTATATGTATTAGATTGAATTTGCTTTTGTACTTTTTTTAACCGAATTACATGCATATTTCATTTAGGTTGAGTTTTTATTCTCTACTAAATAAAATCGTATTAGTTTAGCCAGTTTTTGATGCAATACTTTTTGTTTAAAATTGATGCAGGTAGCCATGTTACCTTTTTTTTGTTGGTTAAAATTAATGGGGAGGTGTATGAGATAGGATATAGGGACCCAGAGGAATATAAGATTATTAGGTTGTTTCATGAAATTTTAGAAGTCATGGTTAAGTATGGACACAATGAAATGGATTTGATTGAAATTTCTGTTGTGTTGTCATGGACTACAAGTAGGCAGAGGAAGCTAATTTCAAATGATAGTGAATTGTATTCGGTTTTTGAGGAGTTCTTTACCAATAGTTGTCCCACTCATCCGATGAAGAGAATGATTTCTCACAGATGTATGAATCCATTATTGATAATGAGTGGAAACCAAATCTAAATGGTTCAGTTAGTCTAAAAGTAGGAAATACCTTTGAATCTGTTGCATTATTAAGAGAGGTTATGGTGAAATATGCAATCCAAGAGGGTTTTGAGTTAAATAGGATTAAAAATGATGGTATTAGGTATACTTGTTGTTGTGTCAATCCAAAATGCACTTGGAAACTTCATGCTTCATCGATGGTTGATGGGATGACTTTTAAAATTAGGTATATTAAAGGGAAACATGATTGCCAGATTAAATTAGTTAACAAAGATGCAATAGCACCTTGGATAGCTAAAGTTTGTGCTGAACTTATTCAAACTAACCCAGGAGTTGGTGTAAATGTCATAAGGAGCGAGTTAAAAGATAAACATGGGATTGAATGTGACAAACAAAAACTATACAAGGCAAAAAAAATTGCATTAAAAAACCTAGGTGCTGACCACATTGCTTGCTATAGAAAGCTTTTGAAATATGCTCACATTCTAATGAACATGAATAAAGGTGCTTGTGTCAAGGTAAAGGTTGATAGGCCATTGTCAAATAGCCCAGTTTTTCAAAGGTTTTTTTTTGTCATTTCCTGCACTTAAAGTGGGGTACCTAACTAGGTGTAGACCTTTCATAGGATTGGATGGGTGTCACTTGAAGGGGCCATACAAGGGAGTATTGTTATCTGTTGTTGCATTAGATACTGATAGTGGAATTTTTCCATTGGCTTTTTGCATATGTGAGGTAGAGAACTATGATAGTTGGGGTTATTTTTTATCTTTGCTGTATGAATTCATTGGGGCTGATAATCATAAGCTTGTGACTATTATTAGTGATAAACAAAAAGGTCTTTTATGGGGATTGGAAAAATATTGGCCTAATGCTAGTACTAGATATTGTGCTAGGCATATCTTTGCAAATTTGAAGTGTAAGTTTTCTGGTTTGAATGTCATGGGGTTAATCTGGAAAGCTTGTAGGGATGCAAATCAGTATGACTTTGAGAGGGCAATGAGTCAAATTAGGGCTAAAGACCAAAATTGTTGTGAATGGTTGAGAAAAATACCACCTGCACAGTGGTCTAGAAGCGGGTTTGATCACCAAGTGAAATCTGACCATGTTACAAACAACATGACTTAATCTTTTAACAAGTGGGTGGATGAGGTTAGGGACAAGCCTATCCTAACCATTCTTGAGCATATTCGTAGACAACTAATGGTGAGAATGTTGGAAAAATATCAGCAAGGGGAAACTTGGCAAGACCGTTTGACCCCATATGCTAGAGAAATACTAAATCAATCCTCAAATGAGGCAAGGAGAATTAAGGTCTTTGGAGGTAGAGGGGAGTTGTTTGAATGTTGTCAAGCTGGCTATAGAAACTTCTTGGTACATATTACAGATGGTACGTGTGATTGTGGGATGTGGCAAGTTAGTGGAGTGCCTTGCAAACATGCAGTAGCTGCTATTCTTCATAAAGGAGGGCAACCTAAAGATTATGTGCATCATTATCTGACCAAGGAATCTTATGACATACATAGGGACTATAAATCCTATTCTTGATGAAAGTGCATGGCCTGAAGTGGAAGCTGAACCTTCAGATATTGTGGTGCTTGTAAAGGTTGGACCATCTTACATAAAGGCTCCAGTTGGTAGACCGAAAAAAAAAATAACAAAAAACCTGGTGAGGCCAAACTAACTAGTAAAAGGTTTACTATCAAATGTAATGCTTGTAGATGTCTTGGGCACAACAAAAGGAGCTGCCCTAATTTTCCAAAATTCACAAGAACCATAGAGCTATAATATAAGAGTCATTTTTGTTTTTTAAATTTCGTTTGGTGAAGTTAACAAATATTGATCATGATGTTGTGTAGGGAAGCAATAGGACTTCATCAAGTGCACATGTTTAATTTAATTATAAAAATTTAATTCAAAAGGATTTTTGTTTCTTTTGCACTAGATATTGCTTAAAACTTGGGGATATTGGTTGTGTGCAAGGAAGAAAGAAGACTTAATCAAGTGGACATGTTTAATCTAATTATGAAAGTTTAATTCTAAAGGATTTTTTCTGTTCTTTTTCATTAAATTGCTTAAGACTTGGTGATTTTTTTTTTGCGCAGGTAAGTGATATCACTTAATCAACTGCACAGGTCTGATTTTGTAATTGAATCTCGTTATATATTTTTTGTTATGTTATCAAATGGATTAATAACTTGGTGATCCTAGTGATGTGTAGGCAACCAATAAGACATGACTAGCTATACATGTTTGATTTGATCATGGAATTATATTGAATAGATTGATTCTTTTTTTTTTTAATAAATGAAATTGATGTCTTTTTTTTTTTCCTTTTTGGACAGCATGGAACTAACCCACAATCTCAAGAAGTAGATGTCAATGAACAATCAATTGGCAATAGTTATGAACAAGCTAGTTAGTAGGGGTGTTCGCGGATCGGATTTTACGGATTGGACATCAATCCATGTTCGATCCACGATTTTACGGATTATAAAGTTTCAATCCAATCCAATCCAATCCACGGATTGGTGAAATTCAATTCAAATCCAATCCATACATCTGCGGATCGGATGTGGATTTAACCAAATCCATATCAAATCCACCATTTTGCAGATTGGTTTGCGGACTGAAAATTTTCAATTCTGTCCAATCCACAAACTAACTAAATAAAAAAATTTAATATAAAAATAATTTTATTACTGATCAAATTTAAAATTAAATAAGATTTAAATAAATTAACTGTTTAAATAATACTAGAAAATACATTTAAAGTTTCAAAATATAATACACCAAAACGAAAAAAATCTCATTCGTTTAGATCAGCACATGGAAATTAATTATTTAGGAAGCTATATTTTTTCATTCAATTTTTCATTATTTTATATTATTATTGGATAAGATATAATATAGTGTTACTGTAACTATATTTTAACTAATTTATTTACTAGTAAGGCTCTGTTTGGTACAACTTTTCAAGTAGAGCTTTTATAAATAGAGTTTTTACTAAAAAAATTTAGTTGTTTGGTTGTCAATAAGAGCTTTTATTAAAATTTTATGAAATTACTTTCATAGATAAATTTTTTAAAGTTATGTTATGAAAAGAATAAAATAAAATTACAAATAAGTAGAGAATTTTTAGATATTTTAATATTTAAAAAAAGTTTTTCAACTTCTACTCTCAAAAGCCCAAAATTTGAGTTTTTACTAGTAGAGGCAAAATAACTTATTTAAGTTTCAAAAGCTCTATTAGAAAAACAATCAAACAATAACAAAAATTATGATAAGCGCTTATAAGATTAAATAAGCACTTACATCTATTAAATAAGCCATACCAAACAGGCATCAAGTAATAATGCCATATTTACAAGTTTTTTTTAATTAAATAAATACTTTTTATTTTTTTGCGGATTCACGGATTTACAAAAACTAGTTAATTGTCTTCTGAATTCTATAATGGAGAATTAAATGTCAACCCAAGGTGAAATTGTATTATCCTACTCCTTGTTAACAGTGATAAGTTCTTCATTCAGAAGATAATTAACTAGTTTTTGTGTTTAAATTTCAGTTTACCTTAGTATTGTTAAGGTATTTGTTAGTTTGAATTTAATTGACTTTCATACTTTTAATTTCATTTTTAGACCGAATGTTATTGTAGTTTTTTTAATATTATATTCAATACATATGTTCTTTAGTTTAACAATTATCATATTTTTATAGATGTGATGAAATTATATGGATATCAAATTACATTTTCATGTATAATTCACTCTTTATATTTGAATTTTTTTAAAAATTGGCTAAAGATATTCGTTTAGTGTTTTCAGTTACTCAAATTGATAAATAGGCTGTTAGATTGAAAAAAAAAATGTCTAAGGTTAAAATTGTACTTTAAATCACTAATATGATTATAGCGATATACCTGTCTTTCTATATTTAACATTTTCACTTATTTTTTTAAGGGAAGAATTGGGTTAAGGGTTTGAATGACATAAATTTACACTTAAAAGGATTTAATTGATTCATTTAGTAAATTTTTGGTCTCTGAAATTTTTTTTAAAAAATAATGAGGACTCAATTAAAATTTACCCTTAGTTAAATCACAAAAAATAAAAACTGGGGTATGGTAAAACCGTTGCAACGTAGGTGAACCCCATACTTTAATGTAGATCCGGATCCGATTGTATCCAGATTTTGCCATCCCGCCAAATCCAAAGCCTAGCGCCTCGCATCGAAGCTCCATCCGGCCGAACGCTATCGCAGCCAAACCTCACTGTCGCTGCCAAAATCAACCACCGTTTTCGCCATCGCTGGTCCATCAGCTGTGAAGCAGCAGCTGGTTTCCCGTTTCTTCTCCGTTTGTGCCGGTTTCGCCTCCCTTCGTTTTCATAGCGCGATATTCACTGTTCGTCTTCACCGCCGATCTCAAGCATCTCGTCACCGTCTTCATCACTGCAGGTAACACTGCAGGTAACGATCTGGCCATTTTAAGAGAACAGTAATGATGGAATCTCAAGCCCATTCTTTACTTTTGTCATTCGACATTTCCATCTTTATATATATTAAATCCCTAGCCCTTCGTTTACTGTTTTCAGTTGATATATCATTAAAAGATTGTGACGTCTGACCCCATTAAAAAAGTTCTCGTTGATTTGAACACAATAAACCATCGCGGTTGGTTGGTTTGTGGGTGCATGGGATGATTGCTTTTGCTATTTATTTTTTAGTTGGATTTTGCATTGATTAGCTCTGCATTTATTGTAAATTCATTTGATTTGTGGATATTTATGATTAATGGTAAGCTCTTCAATGTGATTCATCAGATTTTGTTTAGTTTTATTATTATTATTATTATTATTATTATTATTATTGTTTTTGTTGTTGTTTTTAATGATGTTTCTCATGATCTGTTGTTGGGTGATTTTTGTGTAAACTGATTCTGTCATTTATAAGTGATAATGAAACTATCAATACTTATTAGTAATGTAAAACTGGTTGTTATATACTGGCTTTGCTTGTAAAATTTGGAGCTATGCTGTAAGTTATATCAGTAGAACTTTTTGTTTTTGCGTTATCAGCTTTAAACATCCTTTGCTATGATCATTTTTGTATCAATGAGCCTCTGGTTACTGGGATGATGTTCGAAAAGTAAAATTTTCAGTTGAGGTCTTTGTTAAACTGTAATCTGTACTCTGTAGATGTATTCTTCCTTGGAATTTCGCAGACTCTAACGTATGAAATATTTGATTTCTTGCATTCTTTAGCTGGCTGATGGCTGACTCTGGAACAAAACAGCTCTTCAGGTCTCATTAAATCTTTTCTGTTTTGATCAATCACATTCCTTTGTTCTTCTCCGTTACAAAATCACAAATCATGTTGCGGCTTGCCTCTGAACTCGCTTTCAAAGTCAGGTAGCCTTTTCCTTCACAGTTTCCCAAATTCTCATCTTCTTTATTTTGTTTTCCATCCACATCTCTCATTTTGTTTATGTTAATTAATTTGATCTTGTAGGTTTCTTAATAACAATTTCCAGCCGGTGAGGATTCATTCATTCATTTGTTTATTCGTGTCTTTTTTTCTATTTCGAATAATAATAACTAAGTCTGGCTTGGCTTATTGATTAATTAATTTCGTTGAGTTAATTTTGTATTTCTATTTCAGGCTTGTTGTACTTGGAGCAGACCCTATTTTTGCAGTTTCAAAAATTGGATATTAAAATATGGAAAATATTCCGAATGTGAAGCTGCCTTGAGCAAAGCTTTGATTACTGAACTATTGAAGGAACATTACACAATAGATGCAGTAGCTAATTTTGATTCGTTATGTCATGGGGTTCGTATCGCAATAGATAGAGAGGTGTTAATATAAGCTAAAGTTAGAAATAATATCACACTTACTTCAGTAGTTTTACTGGATTATGATATCTTTTTCTCCTAACTTTTGATTTTGAACATGATCTTCATCTAAATACAAAATGGTAGTAGGTGCTGAAGTGGATGAAAGCAGCTTCCTAATCAACAAAAAACCCATAAGGATTTTCTTTTAGAAGTTATGTATTAGATCTATCTTTATTAGGAGTTCTGGAACTTCTGAATTAGCCGGCAACTGTAGTTTCAAGTTTTCTTTCTTTCAAATTTTTATTGTTCTCTGTGTAATTATAGTAAAAGTTCCATTATCCTGGCCTTAAATCTGTATTTCTTTATGCAGTTGCATGATTGGCTGGATTTGTCTCTCAATCATACTGTACCATCGTCTCTTTTGATTCTTTGTAGGTAACTTGAAGCTTCACCTTTTAAGTGTTTGTTTTCAGAAATAAGCCCAGATTTATATTTTTCTGTCTTTTGTAATCTCTGCAGAGCCTTCTATGCGTCTGGAGAGGCTAGCCCAGAGAAAGCTGTTCAAGCTACACTCTCCTTCCTTCCAGATAAGATTGTGGATACAGTTGGGGTTACAACCTTGCCATCGGAAGATTCTGTTTTGGGAAGTAGAAGGAAGTTGGAGTTCCTAGAGATGCAGGAAGAACCAATCAAGGTTTTTGACATGACACTTTAGTTACATTTGCAATTTTTTATATGGGTAAAATACTGTTGCTTCTGCTTTGTTCAGGGAGCTGGTGTTTCTTTAATAGTATAACTCTAGTTTTCTATGATTTACTCAATAAAAGCTTTTGTTCTTTTTATTGACATTCTATTGATGCATTCCTTTTGTTAATAAACGCTCTTTGTTTGTTGTTGCAATAAATAAATTAAAAAAAAAATTGTTGGGGCATTTAATAGTGAATGCTAAACTTATGCTTCACTCTTTTTTCTGTTATGAAATTTGTTTATTATCAGAATGTTCAATATGTAATTTCAAATTGAATTTATGGATTTAAAATTGTCGAATGTGAGGGATGATTCCCGCAGGTAGGATTGATTTGTTCATAGCTGTGAATATTTAGAGTTTGAAATACTATTTTTCTTATTTCATTCATTCTACAAGTTACACTTAAATAGAATGCAGAAAACAAACTCCTAATTAATATCCCCTAATTGTAGGATACTTATCTAAACTTGAATTTTAAAAAATAATTATCTAATACTTTATTCTGATAAGACCTTAAAACTAAACTAATTATCTAAAACTTTGTTTTGATAAGACTTTAAAACTAACTGAAAAATCCTAACTTCTTGACACTCCCCCTCGAGTTGGTGCGTAGATGTCAATCATTCCCAACTTGCTGACAAGATGTCCAAAGTTAGGTTTGAGGAGTCCCTTGGTTAGGATATCTGTTGTTTGTTGTTTTGTTGGAACAAACAATAGGCAGATAATCTTATTCTCAAGTTTCTCCTTGATGAAGTGACGGTCAATTTCAACATGCTTGGTCCTATCATGTTGCACTGGGTTATGTGCAATGCTGATTGCTGCTTTGTTGTCGCAGTATAACCTCATAGGTAGAATTGTAGGTCTTCTCAAATCCTCTAGAACCTGTTTCAGCCACAATACTTCACAAAGCCCGTGTGCCATAGCTCTAAATTCAGCTTCAGCAGTACTTCGTGCGACCACATTTTATTTTTTACTCCTCCAAGTCACTAAATTACCCCATACAAAAGTGCAATAGCTTGTAGTAGACTTCCTGTCTGTAACTGAACCTGCCTAATCAGCATCAGTGTATACCTCAATACCTTTATTCTCTGTTTTTCTAAACAAAAGTCTCTTTCCTGGAGTACTTTTTAGATATCTGAGAATTCTGTAAACAACTTCAAGATGTTCTTCCCGAGGATGATGCATGAAGCGACTTACTATACTGACTGCAAAAGCGATGTCTGGTCTAGTATGAGACAAGTAAATAAGTTTTCCCACCAAATTCTGATATCGTCGTGCATCCACTAAGGCTTTTTCTTCTTTACCTAGCTTTAGGCTATACTCCATAGGTGTAACAACTGGTTTGCAGCCACTCATTCCAGTTTCCTTCAATAAATCAAGGATGTATTTCCTTTGTGAGACAACTATACATTTCTTGGAACGAGCAACTTCCATTCCAAGAAAGTATTTCAAGGCACCTAAGTCCTTGATTTCAAAATTAGTGGCTAGGCTTTGCTTCAATCTATCCATTTCAACTAAATCATCTCCAGTAAGAATAATGTTATCCACATACACTATAAGCACAGTGATTTTACCTTTAGCTGAAACTCTAGTGAACATTGTGTGATCAGCCTGACTTTGTCTGTAACCTTGTCTATTCACAGCTGTAGTAAATTTTTCAAACCAAGCCCTAGGCGATTGTTTGAGACCATATAAGGACTTTTGCAACTTGCACACATTTGACTTAAATTTTTCAGAGAAACCAGGAGGAGGATCCATGCATACTTCCTCTTTTAAATCCCTGATGAGAAATGCATTCTTCACGTCCAATTGTTGTAATGGCCAATTTAGATTTGTAGCAATAGACAAGAGAACTCGTACAGTGTTTAACTTTGCTACTGGTGCAAAGGTCTCTGAATAGTCAATCCCATAGGTTTGAGTAAACCCCTTTGCCACTAGGTGAGCCTTGTATCTCTCAAGTGAACCATTTGAATTGTATTTGACAGTAAATACCCACTTGCGGCCAACTGTCGACTTCCCTTTAGGCAAATTGACCACCTTCCAAGTCTGATTCTTCTCAAGAGCATTCATCTCTTCAAGGATAGCTGCCTTCCATTCAGGTACACTTAGAGCATCCTGTACATTCTTTGGAATTTCTACGCTAGAAAGTTGTGAGGTAAATGCATAGAAAGAAGGTGATAGGTTGTGATACGAAACAAAGTTAGACAATGGGTATTTGGCACAACTTCTAGTACCTTTCCTAAGAGCAATAGGTATGTCCAGATTACTAAGAACCTGAGAATTTGAATTTAACTCACAAGAAGGATTAGAATCAGAATTACCTGAGGAAGAAGAAGTCTGATCTGACCTTCGATTGGAATCATGGCCTTGCTGCAAAGTAGGGTTCTCTCTTCTTTGATTAGTACCCTTTCTTGAGTAAACAATAAACTCAGATTGTTTATTACCTTGTCTTGCACATAAATTTGGTTCTAATGGCACATTAGAAGGTTGTCCAGGTTGATTAGCATTTACATTATCAGATTTAATGATAATGTTTTTGGGTTTTGGGATATTTTATCTTTGCAGTTTCTAAGTGTTCTGTTTATATTGGGACTTCTCGTCCTTTTTTGTGGATTTGTAATCCTCCTAATCCTTGTACATATTTCTTATAGTTATATTTAATCTTTGTTTCTTAGCAAAAAAAAAATTATCAGATTTAGTGAGGTTTTCTTGTGGTTCAGGTGCACTAGGTTCTAATATGGGATCAGGAATGGTAGAACCAGGTATAGCAGTGTTTGGAACATGTACGAGAGTATTAGGTTCAGGTATAGCTGCCTCGAGACTTTTTTCTGGACGGAGTGAGTGTAGCACAGAAGAAATAGAAGGGGTTTCTAGGTAAATAGTGTTAAAGATAGAATCTTCACTCCTATTCTCCCCCTGAAGATGATTATCTACATAATATCTTCGTTTTTCAAAAAATGTAATATCCATGGTAACAAATATTTTTTAAAAAATAGGATCAAAACATTTATAACCCTTTTGTGTTGGAGAATATCCAACAAAAATGCATTTTCTAGCCTTTGGAGCAAGTTTGCCCCGATTCTGGTTGTGAATATGGACAAAAGCAACGCAACCGAATACTTTGGGCGGAAGTGTGACTCAAATTCTTGAGGTAGAGAAACATTGATTAAAGAAATCAGATAGAGTTTGAAATTGTAGAACTTTTGAAGGCATTCGATTTATCAGATAGGCAGCGGTGAGTACAGCTTCCCCCTCAAATACATAGGAACTTGAGTTGTAAAAAGTAAGGATCTAGCAACTTCAAGGAGATGTTTATTTTTGCGTTCAACAATTCCATTTTGTTGGGGGATATCCGTACATGAACTTTGATGAAATATGCAATTTTCTACAAAATAATCTCCCAAAAACTTGTTAAAGTATTCTTTCCCATTGTCAATTCGGAAAACTTGAATTTTAGTTTGAAACTGAGTTTGTACCATGTTGTTAAAAGTTTTAAAAATCATTTCCACATCTGATTTTTTCTTCATTAATATACCCAAGAAATACGGGTTTGATCATCAAAGAAGGTAATAAACCATCTTTTTCCTGTTAATGTAGAAATTCTATTAGGTCCCCAAACATCACTATGAATCACAGAAAAAGGTTTTGAGGCTTTGTAGGGTTGGGGAGGAAATGATGCACGATGATGTTTTGGTAATTCACAAATTTCACATTTAAAGGAAGAAGAACTTTTATTAGCAAACAAGTTGGGAAATAAATATTGCAAATACTGAAAACTAGGATGGCCTAACCTAAAGTGCCACAACAAAACTTCATTGTCATTATTAACAGCTGAAACAGAATTGAAACAAGTACGTGGAGGTTGTCGTCTCAAAGTTGGTACTTCTTCAAAGAAATACGGCCCCCCACTTTGTCTAGCATTGCCAATCATCTTCCCCGAGGTCAAATCTTGAAATTCACAATGATTTTGGAAGAACTTAGCACAACAGTTCAGGTCATGAGTTAATTTGCTAATAGACAAAAGATTGCAAGATAGGTTAGGAACATGCAGAACATTATGAAGAGTGAGAGTGGAAGAAAGAATGATAGACCCTTTTCCAGCAATAGCCGAAAGGGATCCGTCAGCGATCTTAATTTTTTGATTTCCAGCACATGGCTTATAGGCAGAAAACAAAGATGGAGAGCCTGTCATGTGATCGGTTGCTCTTGAATCGATAATCCAAGAACAAGGATTCGAATGATGACAAACAAGGGAAGCGGAAAGATAATTACCTTTTTGAGCTAATGAACAAGAGGGAGTAGATGAATTGAAGGATGAGGATTGAAACAATTTATACAAGTGCTCTAATTGATCCTTGGTGAAAGGTGATGACTCTGAAGAACCTGATTGCTCTTGATTTGAAGTAGCTTGGAAGGCTCGTCCATCACTTCCTTGTTTCTTCTTCACATGAGGAGGCTTGCCATGTAGCTTCCAGCAAGTTTCTCTTGTATGCCAAGCCTTTTTACAGAAGTCGCACCAAGGTTTCTTTGAATTCCTTCGATCTCCATCAGGTTCAAGTGACTTTGAAACAAGAGCAGGACTCTCTGAACTCTCTACTTCACTGGTGGCTTTAACATCATTAAGCATGACATTCCGTCGTGCTTCTTCTCTTCTTACCTCAGAAAACACTTCTCGAATAGATGGAAGGGGTTTCCTGCTCAGAATTCTGCCTCTCACTTCGTCTAAGTCACGGTTTAGCCCTGCCAAGAACACATATACTCTGTCATTTTCCAACATCTTCTTATACCTTACACTATCACTCGAACAGTCCCACTGCTCATCATAGCAAAGATCTAATTCCTGCCAAAGGATCAACAGTTCATTATAGTAAGTTGTGACGTCCCGATTACCTTGCTTGGACTGCCACAGTCGAGTTTTCAACTCAAATATCTGAGATGAATTTTTTAAATCAGAATAGGTATCTCGGACTGCATCCCACACCGCCTTCGTTGTGGGTAAGAAAAGATAAGGCTTACCAATCCTAGGCTCCATTGAGTTTATCAACTATGCAATAACCATCAAATTTGCTGATCTCCAGGTCGGAAGAGAAGGATCTCCAGCAGCTGGTTTTGTTACTTCACCAGTCAAATGCCCTAGCTTTCCCTTTCCATCAATTACCAACTTAACGCACTGTGCCCACTCTAAGTAATTTTTTCCATTCAATTTATGAACAATTAGTTGCAAAGAAGAGCTATCCTGGTTATATTCAGACTCCTGCAGCAGCGGCTGAGGAGTTGTGGTGTTACTATCATCATCTTCGGTGGTGGATGCCGATGAGCTCTTTGTAGCTCCAGTCATGGCAGTTTTCACCATTGAAAAATAGACCTCTAAATATTCATTTTAGAGTTTGATATTCATTTTCACCATTGATTTTCACCACAGTTTTCACCAGTCATGGCAGTTTGATAGACCTCTAAATATTCATTTTCACCATTGAAAAATAGACCTCTAAATATCACCAGCGGCTGATACCATGTGAATATTTAGAGTTTGAAATTCTATTTTTCTTATTTCATTCATTCCACAAGTTACACTTAAATAGAATGCAGAAAACAAACTCCTAATTAATATCCCCTAATTGTAGGATACTTATCTAAACTTGAATTTTAAAAAATAATTATCTAAAACTTTATTTTGATAAACCTTAAAACTAAACTAATTATCTAAAACTTTATTCTGATAAGACTTTAAAACTAACTGAAAAATCCTAACTTCTTGACAATAGCTTCATGTTATGAATTGACGTTTTGACATATCTCATTCTTGTGAGGTCCCTTCATTTGAACCTGTTCCCTGCTCTGGATTATCCTGTCTATGAATTATCCCAAACCTTCTGTGACCATTTTCCCTTGGAGAAAACCTAAACACTCCACGACCAAAACTCATTCTGCAAAAAGGTTCCATTTTCATTACATACTGAATCTTCAAGTCAATCTATGTGTATCAAATGTCCAAAGTTGTGACTAATTGTTGGAAGTATCAATGCCTTGCTACTTAGCCATTTCTTTCTGGATTTTTGGAAATGCTGGGCTGATAGCAGTGGATGGTAGTATCTTAGTTTAGATTCTCCATTAACTTGTATATTCAATGTTCAGTTGAACTATGATACTAGAGTTAGAAATTTTGAGGTAAATAATACCTGTTTATTTTGCTGTCATAACTGTGGGAAATATGTTATGAATTTATTAATTTTTACTGATTTATAGGAGGAGGAAGAAGAGCTGGCGAAAATGAAGGATTCTTTCAGCAGCCAAAAGGGTGTCACCTTGGAAGAAATGTCTCATCCAACAGCTAAAGAAGCACAAGAACAAGCAATACCAAAAACATTGGAGAAATATGAGCAGCTTTGTGAGCTCAGTCGTGCTTATCCATTGGCTAAGACTTCTGCCTCTGTAAGGATTAAGAACAATTATCAGAGCACTTGTTTATTGTTATGTGTTGTATTTCACATGTGGTTGTACCTACTCAGATTCTTGACTTGCTTTCTTTGCTGTTTATTTCAGTCCGTCAGCCAGGGATGCAGGGAGTTCTTGAAACTTGCCAACAAGGTACAAAGCACAAATTTTAATGCTATGTGTGAATTTATATTTACTATCCAAATTCCTTAAGTAAATGGTGTTTTCATTTTTTATTCAAAAAGCCAGGAATGATGTTAAATAGAAGTCCATTTAGAGTATCTTCATGTATGTGCTGCATTACACCACTATATGCAATTTTTGGTTGTATAACATTTGTTGTTTGTAATTCTTGCTTACAGACATTGTTCTAGATAGGCACCTTCTTTCTTCTCTTTTGCTACTGCCATGTAATCAGTTCCTTTCATCTTCAACCTGTCTCAGTTTGCCAACCTTTTGCGCTAACCCTAATCTCAACCATGTTATACAAGATTCTCATGGCCATCGCCACTTCCTTTACTCCTTCAATCATGATTGCGGCAGAATACAACTTGTTTCTGGCTTCCTCACTTGATCTTTGCTTCTCTGAAGTCCTAAGTCTCGATGTTTTTCATGATGAGCTTCAAGCGAAGCATCCACCACACTCCCTAGTTTTCTCAAGAATTTCAAGTCTTCATATGGGAATTACGAACCAAAAATATTAACCCGTAGGCCAGCAAATCAACCTTTTTGTACACAGACCACTTGCTCAATCCCACATACAAGTTTTCTTCCAATTTACAGAAGTCCATTGCACCTAGCTCTTATGCTTCTAGGAGGTTGTAGCACCTAAAAGAAACTGCCTTGTCATCCTGGAATGATTGAATTTGAAATTTGGCCTTGAATATGCTCTCCAACCCCCTTTTGAAATTCCTACTAGCTGTTAGTAGTACTAATCTCTTACAAACCACTGCTCTATTCCAACTTCTAAATTTTGCACAATCAGAGTATGATTCTTAAAGTGATTCATTTTCATTTTTCTAAATGTTCTTCCTCTGCAAATGCCCCCTCGATTAGTGCACATTCCTGTACCTCAAATGAAATAAATAATTCACAGTTTTGGTATATGCACAATAACATCTTAGTAATAAACCATTCTTAATATTCTTACAACATCCTCTCATCTGTACTCATTTCTTTATCTTTTGTCTTTTTTCTAAAAGGTTGAAGTCCAGAACCCAAATTTGTTCCAGCAATGCATCACTGTCTAGTCTCATCTATGAGTTTGGCACGCAATTTCAGGTATTGTGTTTGTGTGGTCTTATATCTCGTTACTTGTTAGTGCTTTTTTTTTCTTTTCTTTTTCTAAACTGATTGTGGGCAAAATTTCTTATGGATTATATATATATATATATACATGTATAGTTCTAAATCTCAGGGAAATGTTCTTGGCATTGATCTTGGAACTACATATTCTCGTGTTGCAGTTATGCAAGGAGAAGTAAGATTGCTGACCTTTGAATATTTTATCTTTTATTTGTTCATCTCTCTAATGTATGATGAAATTGTGTAGGATCCCGTGGTGATTGAAGAGGTAGAAGGTGGCAGAAATACTAAGAAGTCATTTTGATCGATGCCTTCAGTAGTGTTCTTTAAACCCAATGGGGAGTCATGGGTCGGTAGACAAGCAAATATGATGACATCTCTGTACCCATCCCGCGCACTGTTTGATACCAAACATTTGGTGGGTACAGTGTATGATAGTAGTAAAGTTCAAACAAGTCTCTACCCGAAGATTGTAAGGGGTTTTAAAGGAGAGGCATGGGTGGAGACGGAATTCAGCATATTCTCTCCGGCTAAGATACAAGCATTCATCTTAGCCAAAATGAGAGCAATTGGCGAAGTTTATTTGAAAGAGTCTGCTACAAAGGCCGTGATAAGTGTTCCGGCTTGTTTTAATGAAGCTCAAAGAGAAGCAATAAAGTATGCTGGTGATATTGCTGGTCTCGACATACAGGGCGTTGTTGAGGATCCCGTAGCTGCCGCACTCGCATATGGCCTTGATAAGAGAGATGGGCTTTTTGCAGTCTACAGTTTTGGAGGTACATTTGAGTTTTCGATTTTGGAGATCTCAAATGGTGTCATTAAGGTATATATATATATTTAATATGAAATACAGTTTTTTATTGCTTACTACTAACTCATATTTATATTTGTCTTTTGTAGGTGAAAGCAAAAAGAAAATCCTTAAGTCATGGAGGGTTGGACTTCGATTTGTTATTGGTGCGGCATTTATGGAAGGAATTTACGCGTTGTCATGCATTTGATGCTTCACATTACCCACTTGTCCTTCAAAGGTTCTTGGGTGCTGCTGAAAGAGCAAAAGTTAGACTGTCATCAGAGCCCCAAGTTGAAGTTAAGCTTCACAACCTGCTCAATATTCAGGTGAAGAAATCTTTCGTGCAGAAAGATTTGGAGGTCACAATCACGAGGTCTGAGTTTGAATCCTTGGTTAGTGAGTTGATCGAGGAGACTGGGGCTATTTGTCAAAAATGTTTGGAAGTGGCAAACATCACGAGGAAGGATCTTGATGGTATTCTTGTTGTTGGTGGATTGGGCTGTGTACCTTCAGTGCGCGAGTACATGGAACTCTTCTTTGGGAAGAGTCCTTTGAAGAGTCCAAGAGGCGTGACCCCTGATGAAGCTGTTGTTATTGGAGCTGCAATTCACGGTGAAAAATTTAGGTATGTACTATTCTTTTTTATTTCTATTTTTGAATCACTCTTTTTGTATTTTTGTGCTAATTGTGTTTTCTGATTTTTGTTGTGTTTGTTTTAGGTAAACCGAAGAGAACCACCAAATGAGGGGGCCCTGTACAGGAGTCGAGAGGAATTTTCGTCGTGATTTTCTTTTGCGTGTCCTTTTAATGTAATGCACAACATGGGTTTCTGTCCTGACTCCAAAATAGTCTCAATGTAGAAGGCATCCTAGGTGCCAACACTTTTCCTTTTGCTTCTATGCTTTAGATCAATGTCTGTGACAGTAACTGTACTTTTAGTTTGTTGAAAATTCTTAGTTTTGTGCTAAAACTTAGAAATGGATGGAATTCATTGACCATGAATATCTGGACAACCGAGTTATTGAATCTAATCTAGTTGATGTGGCAGCATGCAGTAGCTATGTCTTGCAACAGTTCTATTTGAAAATGCAATTTGAAATACCAATTTATTTTCTTGCATCTGTTCTGCTAGATAAAGGAAACAATAGCTAAAAAAATGTTTTAGTTACTCGTCTCTTTATTATTACCTTTGTGTTATAATTATGGATGAAAATGGGATTGCATGTGAACTTTGTTTTAATTCTTGTGCCACTGATAAAGGGCAAAGAAGAAGTTGCCTGTGAGTTAATATTTGTTAAGGAAATTACATAATTTTGTACTTGAGCATTCATATGATCATTTTTAGTATATTACTTGAAAGTAGTGAAATATTAATGCTATTATTGCAATAAATTTAGAATTATAGAGCTTTAGACACAGAATCATATGTTCCTCTCTTACTATTTTATATGAGCATGTATTGTCAAATACCAAATATTCATGCTGTTTTCTGTAGTAAATTTAGATTACAACTTTAGACACATTGATCAGATCCTTGTGTATGCATCTGAACCTTTTTTATTTTTTATTACTATATTCATGTTCTAATCGGTAGTGAGGGCTTTGGACATATTAAATGGAGTATCAGATCTAACTATTGGAGTAAAGTCCTGCCAAATTGAAATTTTCAGTTTAGTACAATACTCCTCACAAATCTGCCAAATTGGACATATTCCACCTTTGGAATTTTCAGTTTACTACCCCTCCCTCCACGCGCCGCCACGTCTCCTCTCCTCACACGCGGTCACCGCTAATCCCCTCACCCGCCGCCACCTCCTCTTCTCGATAGCGTCCTCGTCCAGCTCCTGGCCCCGCCGCCGCTCCTACGTCCGCCTCTAGTACTCCCCCAACTCCACTTGAGCTCTGACCTTCTTAGACCGTGCTGCAGATTCCTCTTCATCCAGCGACCCCACTTTCCCCAAGGGTCTCCGCTCCGCCGTACATGTAGCCCGTGTTGTCAAAGAGGCAGTTGACCTTACGGATGAGAAGGCAGGCATTCGGTGGTTCGTTTTCGGGGACGGCGATGCTGTTTTCTTTGTGGACAATTTGGTGAAGACGCTGTCGAAGTATGATGATGATAGGTGGTTCTATGTGGGGAGCAATAGCGAGGGTTATGAGCAGAATGCAAAGCATTCATTTGATATGACATTTGGTGGAGGTGGGTTTGCAATTAGCCATTCTCTCGCCAGGGTTTTAGGTAGGGCTTTGGATTTTTGTTTGATGAGGTATGCCCATTTGTACGGCAGTAATGCGAGGGCCTTCTCTTGCTTGGTCGAGCTAGGTGTCGGGTTAAACCCTGAGCCCAGCTTTCATCAGGTAAAAATACCTTATTACTTGATGATTTATTGATTTTCCTTGTTACTTGATGATTTATTGATTTTTTTCAAATGCATTTATAATTCCATCGTGATGTTGGAAAAATTGGAAGTACTATATAAAGAAGTGAAGTTATTAGCTGAGCTTGACAGAATTGTGATAGTGCTTGAGATGCCATTGTACAATACAACAGTCTGGTTGGCCTTTGTCTCTTCGAATAGATAAATGGCTGCACCAATGGACATTTGTTGAAATAATACTCAATACTGAGTCTTTTAGATGTAGTGTAAAATGAATCTATAGTTTGGCATTTTCTTGATTGATTTATCGGTTGATTTTGTAGATACTGAACATAGGGGGAAATGAAGACTTCTGTGCTATGTGCTATGAAGAGATTTGAGATGTTTTCTCTTGTCTGTTCTTTTTAAATGGCACAATTAGTTTGTTGGGTAACTTTGATTATTGGTCGAGGAAGTTTTGCTCATGTGAACATTTACCTTACGGGTGGTTACCATAGTGGAAGAGTTGACTTTTTAACATCTGATGTTGATTGGTTGGCTTATATAACTGGATGTTGGAAATCATGCCATCTTATTCATTTTAGTACTGTTGTTTTTCCTCAGATAAAGTTTTGGCTTTTGTCAGTCATGTGGTTAAGGAGTCAAACTTCTGAGTTTATTTTATTTTGCCAGCTTGACATGCGAGGTGATATGTTTTGTTTGCTTTCTGCACATCCATTATCACCTTTGCTGTCTCTTCATCATTTGGATGCTATCGACCCAATTTTCCCTAATATGAACAGAAGCAAGCTCTGCAACATCTTTTCAAAGCTGTGAATGTTGATCCAGCCAGAATTTTACAGCAAACAGTTTGTTATGACGAGTCAAGTCTATTGACTGTTTCTGTTGCATGGGGCTATGCAATTCAGGTCTATGAAGGCAATCAACTTCTTCCAGATCTCCTTTCATTGTGAACCTTTACGTCATGCAGGAGAGGTTCAAATGTTGAAAGTCACTTTATGTTTAATTTGAGAGACTATCCTAGTGATCCATTTAAAAGACCTATTGTCTTCTTTTTGGAAAGTGTTTTATCTGATAACAACAGCATGCAAAGCAACTATGTGAAGCATGATGTTGGAAATTGTGCGAGAGCTGATCTTGTAAGGAAAATGGAAAAGATCAGAGTGTTTTCAGAGAAGCTAGAACTTGACGTTGAAGAGGTAGTAATGAATTGGTTCAATAGGCTTGATTATAATTTAGAAGTCAACATTTCAAAATATTCTAAAGTCAACTGTCTGGTCATGCCATTTTCATATTCTATTTTATTTTGACACCTTGTTGTCTTGCAAATTTGAATTTCTGCTGCAGATGAAATCTCCCCGTTGACAGTGCTGTGACATTTTCCCTCTTATAATGAATCAATGCAAATACAAATTAGACAATGTGGAGGCAACGAGCTGATTTCCACGCATTTCTAGCTCTGACAAATGGTTGCTGATGGTGTTAGACAAAGCTTGTGGAACTTTAGTCATTCTCGATGTCCTCTTGGAATTTCCCTGCTGTGTAAATTACAAGGTAATATCTTGTTGCTTACACTTCATTTAAAACATTTTCAGGTACATTAACTCATGATAGCTGTTAAAAAATAAATTGAAGGTCTGAAAGCATTGATAATCTGTTTCATGGCCTGCAGAGCATTGGCTGCTTGTAGCATTATTTTATTATGTGGCTGTTTGCACTTACTAAGGAGAAACTTTTTAGGAACTCTTAAGAAGTGTTATGTCATCAACTAATTGGTAGTGGAAGATATTTGCACTCAAGTTAAAGTATCATGCTTGTTAAAATTTTTGTTCGTTGCTTTTTCTTGTCTAAATAAATCTCGTTATGCATACTGTATATTTGATGTAGGTCTATTACCTTTCTATTTGTTCTACTTCTATTATGTCAATGTTTTAGGAGTAATTTAGAAAATTTAACTGTCAAAATTTTAGTGATCTTGCTTATGTATCATTTTTGTTTATGCCAAGTTTCACTACCGTGATTGCTGTATTCCTGGCAAAGGCTTAAAATGAAATGTATGATTTGATTTGAATGATGGAAAATTGTCTCTGAACTCCAGCTCTTTGGCCCCACCCCCTGTTTTGCTTTTTTGCTTTTGCAAATATCACTTCTATAATTGCTGTACTATAGTTCACTAGAATAAATGAACCTGATACTTCTGTTCGTTATTGTAAGGCATAAGTGAAATATATGATTTATTTTGACTGATGCAATATTTTGTGTCTAAACTCTTGCTCTTGCCCCTGCCTCTGGAAAAAAGAAAAAGATATCATTAGCTTCTATTCTTTTGTTAAGTGAATATCTCCATTTGAAGATTGATGTTATATCCTATTCTTTTGTTTTGTATCTCCAAATTTCACTGCCATAATTGCTGTATTATATCACTAGAATAAATGAACCTGATATTTCTGTTTGTTTCTGGAAGGCTTAGGTGAAATATGTGGTTTATTTTGACTGGTAGATACTTTGTGTCTAAACTGTTGCTCTTGCCCCATTTACTGGAAAAAAAGAAAAAAGATATCTTGAGCTTCTATTCTTATGGCAAGTGAGTGTCTCTATTTGAAGATTTGATATTATAATCTAGTGGAAAGGTGAGAAAATTCTAATAGCCCTGATGAGGTTTCCAATAGGTGAAGTTCATTTGAGGAGGAAAAATGGGCTTAAGGATGATCCAAATGATGGGGTGAACTGGTCAAGCAGACACCTGTGAATTATTGGTGAAATTCGTTGGTATCTATTGGTTTTGTTCATGAACTAACTCTAGAAAAAAGAAAAAAAGAGTAATCTTTTGAGTATTCAACTTCTCGTTGACTGATTTATTAGTAAGCAGTATATCTTCTCGATTAGAGCTGTAGTAGTTTATTATAAGTATGCTGATGATTCTGGGAGTTAGTTTTATATTCGTGTTGCAGGGCAGTTCTATTCTTGGAAAATGAAAACTAATTCTGTCAAGGCAATTTAGAAAACAAAGTGGGGTTCCGACAAATCTTTCACATTTCAAATTACTTGGCAGTATCTGTCCCTGTTGAACATGTGTCACCTTCCTTTGACTCTTATTCCATCAATTCCACGCTTGAAAGGTAACCAATCAGATCATAATATCACAATCTGTAGCCTTCTTCTTGGACACGATTGCAGTCACCTGGCAGAAAACGGTGGGAATATTTTACCATTGCCCCATGACTGCAGTCACTGGAAGCGACCGAAGGTCTGTGCATGCTGATATTTTCTGTTAACATTTGCATTTGGCTTTGAATTTCTAAGTGGTCTAGTTGCTGAGTTTCTGTTATCTCTTCCATGCTTTGGGTATTTTAGGTGGAAGTCTCGGTGCATGAGAACTATGTTTGGTAGGAAAGCACTTTTGCGAACGCATTATGCCTGTGAATCTTGTGGCGGACTCTAAAGGAAATAAACTAATTTCATTCATAAAACTTCTCTAAGGTGTTAGAATTTTTTGGCCAAGATGGACTGATTTTGTAAACTTAAGAAAGAGCATAGGAACCTGTGCACACGTAGACTTTTGACTACTTTTATACAGCATTTGCTTTTAGATAATGCAACACTTTTTCTTTCTCCATTTCCGGTTTTGGGGCATTTTGCTTTCCAAGAAATTTTGTTAAATTCTATCATGCGAAGTAAAACCTTTAGCTTTAGATTATATCCGGGGTAAGCGACAAAGTTAATTATAATAAAAGTACTTGTATCTTCCATAATCGTCATAAACTATTCAATCCTTTAATCTTTTTTCAAGTTAAACCCTCAATATCAAGTGTAAAAACTGTGCAAATTTCTTCCTTTTATCAAGGAAAGTATAACCCATGTGAAATAGCTGAAATTTGACTTCATTTTCCCAATCCAAAGGACAACATTGCACATGGATTCAGGCCAATTGGCATGTTGCAACCGTTGTAACTTTGAATACCAGTTTCAAATTCTAGCTGCCGCCCGCTAAAAGCATTACCAGCCCATTATTTTTCATTAGTCATATATTAACGCATTTAATGGACCTACCCAACCCCAAAGCCAAATTGGCAAAGGCAAATTGCTGCAACTCTCTCCCATAAGAGTCAACACGATAATGTCATGAGAGCCCACCTGGACGGCTCTGATTGGTCACAGGCTCCATCCTATGCGGAAACACTCCCACAATTTTATCTCACAGTTCGAGAAATGACAAACGTAAATGTGTCAAAAATTGTATGTTGCTTGCCTTCGCCTTTAATTGCGGTGGTAGACGGTAGGTATTTATAATTCAATACCTATCAACTCTCTTAAGTAGCTGAACAACTTAAACCTACCATTACGGTTTGCATCGGAACCTAAAAAATTTGCAAATTAAAGATCCTGTCTAAACCCATTTTCTTTTTCTTTTTTCTCTCCTGAAACAAAATTAAGCCTCTTCAATCCATATACAAAACACAACCTGTTTCTCGTTTCATCAATCTCATCTTAATCTCTTCTTCTGTATGCATCATATATCTTCTCGTTTCAGTGTTTCTACTTGGCACTTCCAATCCTACTCATGTGTTCTCCTCACAACATGACGTATATGCACCACCAACCACCCTTGAGCATATCGTATTTGGTATCGCTTCAGACAAGAATTCTTGGCCAAAACGCAAAGATTACGTTAAGCTTTAGTGGAAACCACAACAAATGCGGGGGTGTGTGTTTCTTGAAAGCCTGCCGACTGCTGATGCAGAGGCTAACAGTAATAACAGTAGCAGCTCCCTTCCACCGGTATGCATCTCCGAGGACACTTCAAGATTTCGTTATACTTACAGAGGAGGCCTGAGGTCAGCAATTCGAGTAGCGAGGGTAGTTTTATAGACTGTAGCTCTTAATCACTCTGATGTTAGATGGTATGTTTTTGGTGATGACGACACTGTTTTCTTTCCGGAGAATCTGGTGAAGACTCTTTCGAAATATGATCACGGCCTATGGTATTACATCGGGTCTAATTCAGAGATTTATGAGCAGAACAGATACTTCAGTTTTGATATGGCTTTTGGTGAAGCAGGTTTCGCTATTAGTTCTCCTCTGGCTAAAGTCTTGGCAAAGGTATTTGATTCTTGTGTAGAACGGTACCCTCATCTTTATGGAAGCGATTCCAGAGTCTACTCTTGCTTGGCAGAGCTTGGTGTTGGGCTAACACGCGAGCCTGGTTTCCATCAGGTACAAATTTGTTGTTAACTTGTTAGCAATTGTTTTTCCAATTCTAAATTTTTCACTTCTTGCTAGGTCAAAATCGACTAGTGTGATGTTCGGGGAAATATATTTGGCCTGTTGACATCTCATCCAACAACACCGTTGGTATCAATCCATCACTTGGATCACATGGACCCAAATTTTCTCAATATGACTACAATCAAGGCGCTGGAGCGATTGTTCGAAGCTGCAAACATTGATACAGGGAGACTTTTGTAACAAACAGTTTGCTACGACCGCTGGTTTTCATGGACTATTTCAGTATCATGGGTTTATGCTGTTCAGGATTATGGCAAGCATATGCATTTGCCAGATATACTTCCTGTGCAAGAAACATTCAAGCAATGGAAAAAGTGTTGGCAGGGGCTTATAATTTTAACACGAGTGATTCATTCTGATCCATGCCAAAGACCCACAATTTTCTATTTGGACAGTGCATCATCTGGTAGGGATGGAATTAGGACCCATTACAAGAAATGGTACCAAAATTGCACAAACAGCATGGGTTCTCAGCGGAAGCTTGAAGAGATCAGAGTGCTGTCTCAGAAGCTAGACCTTAACATCAAACAGGAATTGCTTCCAATAATCTGCTTGATTTTTCAGTGCCAAAGTAGTTAGAATTCAAATTAAAGTTATTGTTGTTTCGTTATTTGTGCTCAGTTGATGGCTCCTAGAAGGCACTGTTGTGATGTTTTGCCATCTTCAGCCCGCCAAGCGATGGAGATTGCCATTAGAGAATGCAAAGATGATGAGATAATCCACATGCATCCACAGGCATAGTCGTGTTTAATTTTTCATTCAGGACAGCTGCTGACACTGATTGAATATCAAATTAACAATTGGAAAATGAAGCATTTGGCTGTGCAAATCCAGACAGGGAATGGGAAGACATGTTCTTTTATTAGAAAATCAAGGTACATACATGGTTGTACGATGTGGCCATCACAAACTCTGTCGTCTCATGTGAAGGGTGACATATATAATTTTTATGTATTTATTTTTAACCGTGTGGCTGGTGTGATATTTGATTTCTTTTAGACCATGGGAAGTGGGAATTAGAAAGTGGGAAAGTATTGACCATGTCCAATACTGGAGAAGACGAGAGAAAATCTTAGGAAAGATCCTAGAAAAGGATAACGTGGGAGAAGGAAAAATGACAATTTTGGTCAATTAAAGCAGATTCAATGATGGAGCATTTCATGCGCATAATAAATAAGCTTGTGAAACAATCTCCCACGTCCGGATTTTCTAATTTTCCTTTCTTGTAACCTTTTATATGTATATCGAGATGCACAGAGAATTCTATTCAAGATACTCCTAAATGAGGGCTAATTAATATCCATCTTTTTTGAACTGAGCAATTTATCTGTGTAGTTGCTTTTTGCTTGAAGTTATTGCACAGAATGGGCTTGCTATTTTTATTGCTTCCATTATTTTCTCCGTCAATCTACTGAATGGTTACACAAGTCACATAGAACCATAATTATTGTGTTTGACAACAGAAGGGATTGTCCTTTCTAAACCCCAACCCTACCCCAACTCAAAACCCAACCAAATTTAAGAATTCAAAAAGTTGGCTTTAGTATAGATGTGTGGCCCAAAATGAGTGTATTAAGAATTTGAGAAGGTGGCTTTAGTAAAAATATTTTTGAGTTGATTGTTTTTGACACACCTCAAGAATACACCTCAAGAATCCTTAGAACACCCTTTTGCTAATGATACCCCATTTAAAAAATTCAAGTCATTATAAAAGCAATATCGCGATCGTCACTCCCGTAACCGCCCTTACAAATATTTTTCTCCATTTTTTTTTCTCAATAAACCCCGAAACTATTCTAAATCTAATAAAACAATCTCTCCCCACCAGTAAACCGTCATCAATTCATAAGAATAGATTTTGGGACTAATTTAAAAGTGTGATGTTTCCTTTTGATTATACTATCTATCTCTTTTTCTCTTCTCAACTTCTTTCAGAGACAACGTATTAATTCATAATTTTTAGTCTCCTAAATATTTTTGTTTTGTGTATTGAACTTCTCAAATTGCATGATACTGTGTATTCTATTTGTTTGCCGCAAAAGCATGGCATTATGGTCTCCATAAAAGCATGGTGTTCTAATTTATGCTCTTAATTAGTACTTATATTGATGGTTTCGGCTGTTTTTGAGTTTCGAATATTAATGACAAACATTTGACCCATTAAAATTTAAGTTCTATACCATATCAGCAGCAAATGCATCTGTGTAATCCTTAAAGTCAAATTTATTACCAGCAACAATAAGTTAGTAGAACTTTCATCCTTCCTTCACAATTACCATAAAATTAATATGTCAGTCATTGTAGTACTCATGAATGGAATATAACTTCTTAGGTTTGTTTAATAAGTAATAAGCAGAGATAATGACATTGTTCAGTGTATGTTTGTGAAACAAATTTTATAAGTTCAGTAAATACCGGACGAATTCAAAATATTCTGTCAATCTTGTTGCATCGTTTCTTTCTACATCATTCAAAATCTCTCTTCTAGATTTATCATACAAAAAACTTAAAGAGTTGAACTATTGGCACCCCTCCAAAATTCTTTTAAAACCCCTCTTCTGTTACAATTACATTTAAGGACAAATACTCTAATATATCTCACATCTATTTTATCTCACTTCAAACTTGTATTTTCTCTCTTAAAAATAAAAATAAAATAAAATTCTTGTATTTTCTCTGCTATCAAACTCACACATGTAATTTTTTTTTCTCAAATTCTCTATAAATTTTTTTTTCAATTACTAAGACAATCTATTGATAATAAACAAAACACATTCTGACAAAATTATCTGTCTTTTTTAAGGCTCATAATAAATTACATATATTTTATTTAATTAATTAATTTTTATCAAGAAGTTTTTCACCCATAAAAGTTTGTTTGTGAGGAGCGAGAAAATAATAGAAAATTAAAAGTTTCACAAATTAAATGTGTTTATTTAGAAATAAGGGTATTTTTGGTATTAAGCTTAGCATTATTGAAAAAGGGGTTTCAAAAGAATTTTGGGGGGGTGCCAATAGTCCAACTCAAACTTAAAATGTAAGTTAAGATCTGACAAATAATTGTTATGGGGCGTAAAAGATTTTAACTTATGGGTTGTTTGTTTTTATATTTTAAGTTTTAGTTTGGCTTAATTTAAGATGTTTTGATATTTTGACTTGTTTGTTTTTATATCTGAAGTCTTATTTTAAGATATTTCTTATTTGAATGGAAAAATAAAATTTCCTGACTTTTATCTAAATGATAAAATGTCAGAATGAAAAATTAATTTTTTTTCATAAATACTCTTATTAAATGTATTTATTTTCTATCTAGCTATTAAATACTTAACATACATTTAATTTGAACTTAAAAAATTCTTTTACTATTAGATAACAACTTTTTTATGCATAAATATTATGTTAAATTGTAAAAAAAAATAATGTTATGAAAATTATTTTTCATAGATTATATATCAAATGCTTACCTTATAAATATTTATAATATATAAAAGTATTGTACTAGAAAACATTGTAAATGTATGCCTATTTAAACTTCAAGTATATGTAACACTTTCAAAGTCATAAGTGTAAAACTATTATATTTAAAATGTTTTGAGTTGATAAAAATAAACAACTTAACACTTCTACTCAGACGTTAAAAAATAAAAAATAAACATATTATTCTAATATATACATTCATACCCACTTGGACTCATTCAAGTTTAAGATATAAAAAAAAAAAAAAAAGTGCTACCTAGAAATCCTTAATAGCAAGTCTTGTCTTTTATTTCATTAAGGGTAAAATCCTAAATGTGGCAAATGGCGTGTTATAAGAATTTTTGAGTGGTGCCAAATGCCCAATTCATTCATATTAGGCTTCTGAAAGAAGGCCCATTCATTCACGACTTCGGGTCGCCCACCTGCTTGAATCCGTTTGTGTTTTTAACGTTGCAAGTATACCTATGCAAGTAAAAACAAACAAATTAACAAATATACGTGTAATGTATCTGTTAAAAAAAAAATCGATTAATGAAAATTAAACAAAATAAATTTAGAGTAAAACTTCTTTACCGTTATAGTATTAGGATCAATTATTTTTATTATTAAAATGAAATTATAATTTAATAGAGGTTTGTTTAGAAAATAATAGTAATTTGCCGCAGTTTTCTTTAACCCGAGTGATAATGTGATATAAAGGATTATGTACTATATTAATATAGATGAAACTATGTTGCAACCGTTGCAACATACCAAGTTTTGTCTTTTTTAGTTAATAACACTATACTACCCTATATTTTATGAAAATTTGAATAGGCATTAGAAATTACAAATTTTTTTATAAGTGCTTTTTTGGATAAAATGGCTTTTGAAATTTTTTTAATAGTTATTATTATTATTATTATTATTATTTATTAGTTTCATTATTATTATATTAATAACAATATTATTATTAAAATTTATTATTTTAATTATTGTTATGTAGTATTATTATTATTACTATCATAAATGTCATCATTATTAATATTATTATTATTAAAACTTGTTAATTTATTAGTTTAATTATTTTAATTTATTATTATTACCATCTTATTATTATTATTATTATGATGATGATGATGATGATGAAAATTTATTAATTTTATTATTTTGATTGTTATGATTGTTATGATTACTTTAATTAAGTTATTATTATTATTTATTAATTTTATTATATTATTACTGTCATTAATGTCATTATTTTTATTAATATTATTAAAATATATTGAAATTATTATTTTAATTATTATTATTATTTTGTTAATATTAATATTATTAAAATTTATTAATTTTATTATTATATTATTATTAATGCCGTCATCGTCGTCGTCGTCATCATCATCATCATTAAACTTTATAGATTTTTTTAATTTTAAGTAATATTTTTGTCATTATTATTAGTTTGCCTTAATTGAGCATTAAATATATTTTAATTATATATTTATTTTATTATAATAAATAAAAATATAAAAATAAATTATACTATTATATTATTTTATTATATCATATTATATTTATATAAAAATAATTAATATAAAAATAATAATGTAATATAGTCAATAATAAATTTAAATAATGTTAGTTTAATATTAATATAAAATTATTGTAGTACAGTGTAATACCAATTATCAAACGTTGTACAATATTATAATAATATACTGCTAATGTAATATAACATAATTCAATACAACTACGTTAAATAATCAATACAGTATAATATAATACAATGTGCTAAATGAACCATTAACTTTTTGAGTGATGATGGTTTTGAGGAATGTAGAGAAAGTAAAGATAATCATGGCAGAGTCTTTTGCAATGGTTGATTAGCGATCATAAAAAAATTTAGGCTGACACAATAAAATAAGCAACTCCCTACGTTTAAAAGAGGATTTAGAATTTAGAAACCAATAAATTTACAATTCAATTTTTTTTAATCAAGAATATATAATAAATTATTATTACAATAAGATTCACAAGTTCAAACATCTAAAAAATGGATTATTCTCAAGAAATATAAATCTCAAATGCTTTTGAAATATTCTTAAAAAAAATAATTTCCTTTTATATTATTCTTTTTTTCTTTCTATGACTTTGTTGGGCTACATTTTAAAATTTTAAAAATAAAAATGGCTCCTGTAAATTTCAAGAGTAATATTGGCATTTTATAAGTAAATTAACATACTGTATATACAAATAAACTAGTATGTCAACTAATGTTAAAAATAAAAATATAATAAAAAAGTAAAGTTTTGTGATATTAAAATAATAATTTTTTACAGCCTAACACTTTTACATGTTTCTTATTTTGAAATTTCACCTTTTTTATTTATAATTTTTTGAAGTTTTGAAAGGTTATTAGCCTATATTCTGAATATATATTCAGTTTATTTATTCTATATTAAATATATATTATATAACAAAAAATATTATTTACATTTATCAAATTTTCATGTGTTTAAAAAATTTTATGTGAAATTATGTTATCATCTTTACACCATAAATCATTTTTATGATCAAATTAGGTCAATGGATCAAACTTTAAAAAATTTTAAAACAATAGGAGTTACATAAGTAAATATTTAAAAAATTTAGATTTTATAATTTTATAATAAACAGTAGGGACTTAAGTGTTAATAACCAGTTGAGTACATCTTGTTAAATGGTTTAACCATTAGATCTATCAAAGTTTGGAGTACTGTGCAACTGTTGCAAGGTAGGCAGACTCATATTAATTATCTTAAAAAATAAAAGTCTTAACGTTTTGCATTTTGTTTAATACTTTCTTTCCATATGCTTTTGCTACATATTATACAATCATTTGGTAGTAACTCTAAAGAAAAAATAAAATTCTATTCTATTCTGAACCTTTAATATAAAAGATTAGTCTAAATTAAGACAAAATTTTTTGATGACTATATAAACATTATTCAAAATACATATAGAATACGATTGAAAGATTTTCCTATGTAATGTTAAGAAATTAAATTACTTTTATATCAATAATGAAATAAATAAAATGGATATAGATATTTAAACTAATGAAATGAGGATGTGATACGCTACTGGATTATGATGAGATGAGGATAAGTAGTGCAAGTAATTTGGAAACAGTGAGTAAGACTATGAGAGAGTGGTTAGAGGTTGATTTGTGGATTGTACGCTAGCGGGATTGTGGGCTTTGGACTGTGGTTAATTCTAAATTACGTCAAAGTCTTTATATTAACTAATATTTATATTGTTTGATAAATATTTTGATTTTTGTTATTTACACCAAATTTAATATTTTACAATTTAAAATTTATTATTTATTCACTAATTGACCCAATTTAAAAGTGATTTATAGCTCCCAAGTATAAGAGTATCTTGTTAAATTATAGCTCGGTGAGTTTGAGGTCGATCCACATAGAAAAGATTTAATTTGTTTATTTTACTTTATCTAAAAATGAAAATAAAACTTATGCAACTTAATTTAAATGAAACTATGAAATTGAATTAGTTAGGGTTATGGATCCACTCTTAGTAGTAAATAAAATTTAATAAATTTTTTTGCCAAAATTTAATTTGTCTACAATAAGTCAAAATAGCATTTTACCATACCTTATATTACGATATTAAGAATTTATTATGCCAAACACCTCCCTTATTTGTCTACAATAAATTCAAAATTTAAAATATAAAATATTTATAAAATTAAATAGAAAATAATTTAATTTATATAATTAAAAATAGAATATGATTAAATCATATTTATTTCCTAAGAGTATCACCTTACCCTAACTATTATTATTTAGATAAGTATAATTGAAATAAAATAATTATTGAAATTAAATTACTCATAATTAAAAGGAATAAAAACAACTAAAATTGAAAATAAAGCTGAATTTATTTATAAAAATAATTGTACAAATATATCAAACACACTTAAAAAATAAGATTACAGGGAAATTGAGAGAAATTGAGAAGAAGAGAGATGCTCAAAACATAAAAATGAGGCTCTATTTATAGAAAAATATATTCATAATCCAGTGTTTCGTGGTCCATCATAACCTTTATGCATGTGCTCCTCAGAGCCATTAGATCAAGATCTAACGGCTGGTCAAACTTCAAAAGTCAACATCACACGTGGCATCATGTGAAGCGTTCGACTCGGTCAAAGAACGATTGAGATTTGGAGGGATAATGGTTGAATCGGGTCGACCCGAATACAAAGGTTTGGATCCTACAACTTGCTTCACCAACCATTGCAACATGGCACGATCGTGGCCTTTGAATAATGAACGGTTGAGATTTAGTCAAAATTGACAGCTATCCAGTGCACTCGTATCTATTGTAAGCTCATTTTATCATCCAATCAGTGCTTGATCAACAAAAAAAGTTTAACTTTTTGTACAATGTCAATTTTAAGTCGGTCTTGACTCATCTTAAGGTTTTCAGACTTTCGGAATCCAAATTTGACATCTGTTTATCTATTTGGAGCCTCGAATTATGTGATTTTAATATTTTACCTAATAAACACACAAAAATACACAAAATTAAATATAGTTAAGACATAATTAACATTCCCTAATATACTGCATAAACACATATATAAATTATAATATAAGGAAAAAATAATATTTGTTATCGCTTGATAATCAAAATTTTTTTAATACTAATCAACCCCCAACTAGCTTGTTGCTAGCCTCTAGCAATTAAAAAAAAAGAAAAAAGAAAAAGAAAGAAATAATAAAAGAGAGAAAAAATAAGGAAAGAAGAAGAGGGGGAGATCTCACTTGAACTCGATGCAGAAGCTTAAAAGAAGACGACAAAGAAGAAGAAAATGTATATATGATAATTTTAGAGTTTTATCATATATATATATATATATATAGGGATAGGTTCAAGAGACACATTTTTAAACACAAGTTTAAACACAATTTTTCAACTATTGGATTAGACTGAAATGAAGGGTCAAGATTAGATGACATGACTTACTAATTTCATTAATATTTTTCTCTCTCCTCTCTTTAATGTTTAATTCTCTTTCTTCTTTTATTTAAAACTTTCTCTTTTCTCTCTCCTATAAATGATTGTAAATGGAATAATTAAAGCCATCCAAATTAATTTTTTGTAACTTACATAATCTATTTGTAACTATAAACTAGCCCATTTTAATTACCCCGAAGCATTTGTCCTTGTACTTTCTTTGGTTAGTGGCTGTGCTGACGGAGATCCCCTTTTTCTCAATCTTCTTCAACTGCATCATTATTTATTTACGTATACTTCATGATGAAATGATCATATTCATATCAATGTTTTTTTTGGCATTATATCATTTTTTTTTAGTTTTTTCGTTGTGTTTGTGTATAAAATTTTACATATTCCCTTTACAAATTATATAAGTAAATTAAGATAATGGAAAAGAACAATGTTGTTTGATAGGAAATTATCATGATTTTTGATTAAGAGTTGGACTATTAGCACCCCTCCATAATCCTTTTCAAACCCCTCTTTTATTACAATTAAGCTTTAGGACAAATACTTTAATATATCTCACTTCAAATTTTTGTATTTTCTTTCTTTAAAAAAAAAAAACTCTTGTATTTTCTCTGCTATCACACTCACACATGTAATTTTTTTTCTCAAATTCTCTATAAATTTTTCTTCAATTAATAAGACAATCTATTGATAATAAACAAAACACATTTTGATAAAATTATCTACCTTTTTTTCAGGCTTATACTAAAACTTTTTACATCATAATTTTGGAGATAATTTTATTCAATTCTTTGATTTTTGCCAAGAAATTTATCACTGATAAAAATTATTTGCGAGAAGTGAGAAAAAAATAAAAATTAAAAGATTCACAAATTAAATGTGTTTATTTAGAAATAAGGGTAATTTTGACAATAAATTTATTATAACTGAAAAAGGGATTTTAAAAGAATTTTGGAGGAGAGCTAATAGTCTAACTCTTTGATTAAAACCTTTTACGAAGTTTATTGATAAAGGTTGTGCATATATGGCTTACTTGTAGTGCTGGTTCTGAAACTACATATCAAAAATTGTACAAGTTTGTTGCATATATTGCTATTTTATTTCACTGTTTGTAAGTAAATTAATTTTGATGGTTTTAATTATTTCATTTACAATCATTTATAGGAGAGAGAAAAAAAAGAAAATCTTAAATAAAAGAAAAAGAGAATTAAACATTAAAGAGAGGAGGGATAAATATATTAATGAAATTAATAACTCATGTCATCTAATCTTGACCCTTCATTTCAATCTAATCTAATGGTTGAAAAATTGTGTTTAAACTTGTGTTAAAAAATGTATCTCTTGAACATACATACATACATATATATATATATATAACAAAAGGAAAAAAGAGACGAAAAGGTTTATTATCTACTTTTAATTTGCAAATAAGGGTACGTGGCGTCGTTCCCCAGATCGATGCAGAACTTAATATGCCTTTGGGACCAAATCTGACTTAGAACAGATTAATATCTCGCACGTTCTGTCTTCCAACCGATATACCACTTTTTGTAGGTGTAATATTTAGTAAAGTATCTGTGTTGTTTATTTTTTTTGTTAAAATATGTGTGTTTGCTGAATTTTTACTGGTAGTAAGTCTCGTCTTAGGATAAGGTTATAAGATAAGGTTTTCCGTTTAGGGCAGTAAAACCATACCTGTAGGCATTCATATATGTTTTAATTTAAAGTTTTAAATTGCATGGATTCTCTACTGCATAGAACATCGTCTTTCTCTAGCTCTTCTTCCGAGAAGACTAGTGTTTTTAAGAACGTGGTGAATTCAGAAGAATTCATTATTGAAGATTTTAATAAAGCAATTGATAATTGGGATTTACCAAAGGTTTCTAAAGATAAAATTTATAAAATGAAAAAACTTGATTTTTTAAAGACTGATTGCGTAATAAAGACTGAAGAATGTGACATCACACTTTCAAAGCCATTTGAAACAATTCACTCATTAAAGAAATTAAAAGAAAAGAATTTTAATTATGTTCATATTGGTTTAATCCAAGTCGGTATAAAACCCTTAACTAAAGAAGGATTAAATACTTCCATTCTTGCTGTCCTCAGAGATGGGAGGTTTATCTCCTTTGATGATTCTCTACTCAATAGTATTGAATCTAGTATCTGTAAAGGACCCATTTCATTTGACTGTTATCCCAACATAACGGTTTCTTTAAAAGACAAGAATATTTTGAAAAGCATGATTTTACAGATCAAAACGCATAATTACCACATGTTAGAAGGATCTGTACCAGTTGCATTAATTTTCAAAATATCATACAAAGCCACGATCTCTGCATTTAATACACAACATAAATTCCAGTCAAAAAGAGATGGGACTCTTCTCTTGCAGACTGACATGTCTAAAGCTAATACAGTTATTCCAAAACCAATCCATTGGAAAGATATCAATCTTCCAGACGAATGGATTCTCGAAGGAGCCACTGCACCAGTGATTCTAAAACAACTTGAGCCAAATACAGAGTTGCAGAATGTGACTTAGTATTATGATGGTAAAGTCAAACTATCTTTTAGGAGATCTACTTCATCTAGATTCTCTGATAAAGATTCTTCCTCAAGTATTCCTTCATTAGAAAGAAAATTTTCTAAAATCCCTTCTATTATAAATCTTCCCTTCCAGAGTCAACCTAGGTTTTCCACTTCGGATATACCTAGCTCCTCTATCCACTCTGTTGACTATGCCACTAGTGTTCCACATCCAATCTACACTAGTAGTCAGCATGAGAAAAGACAGGAAGAGAAAGAACCTTCTCCAACTTCTCCGACGTTTTCTGCAGTCACAGAAAATGTAATCAGTGTCATTGAAAAAGATTTTGAATTAGATAAATTTTTTTTGCATAATGATTTTTATTCTGATGCTAATAAAGAAAAAAGACTTTGGTTTTTTAAACACTTTTTAAATCAAAGAAAAGATATTCAACAAGGTTATTATGAATTTGTTAACCTACATAAAGTTCATATTTTATTTTTTGATTGGTTTGAAATGTATGCTTCGGAAAACAACATTTCTTATCCTTTTAAAGAATCGAATCCCATTATTGTCAGAAAGAAAACCACTGAGTGGAGTCTTTCTGGATGTGATAGAATCATTGAATCTGAGCATCCACCCCTTAGGAGCATAACCATTGACTATGGCGAACCTCCTGTTGAAATTAGAGCCTCACCTTACAAAATTCCTAAACCAAATGATTCTGATGCAAATTTAAGTAGTATTATTCAACAGAATAATTTCTGTAATACTAACTTAAATACAATAGGAAGACAGTTGACCCGTATAGAAAGTCAATTCCAAAAGTCAACCGTTATTGTCCCTTCATCTACTCCTTCAAAATCGGATTCTGACAAGAAGCTTAAAGAGCCTATTTTCAAACCTTTTCAGGTTTCGAAAACTAGTCAAAAGCTTGTTCATTAGTCAAAATCAGATTTTGCTAAAGCCATTAGAGAACAACTAGATAGGATAGAAGCTCTTCTTCCTCATCTAGTAAGGTTCAGATAGCCCCTGATAGTGCTCAATCTAGTAAGATTGGTGTACTAGAACAGGACAGTATGTCCATAGCCTCTTCTGATGTAGAAGCCTTCACAGAAGAACCTGTTCCTAAAGCCAATAAAATCCATTGGGAATTAGCCCTACCTACTGTCAAATCTCCACCAGATCTAGCCATAGATAATAGACCTAGTGCATTAAACCGATCTCGATTTAATGCATCTTCAGTCTATGAGTGGAACATTGATGGTATGTCTGAGTATAACATCCTAGGATTGTTGCAACAAATGACCATGGCAGCCAATGCCTATAAAACACAGTCGGGAACTTCTGACAAGGCTATTGCAGAAATTCTCATTGCTGGTTTTACAGGTCAACTTAAAGGTTGGTGGGATCACCTTCTCACCCAACAGCAACAACTAGATATTCTTAATTCCATACAAACTGATGAGGATAAAGTGCCTATTCTTGATGAGTTTAATAACCCAATTCAAGATGCTGTAGCCACTCTGATCCTCACTATTTCTCTTCATTTCATAGGTGACCCTTCTCACCTCAGAGACAAGAATGCTGAGTTACTACATAACCTGAGATGCAGGAAACTTAGTGATTTCCAAAGCTATAAAACCACCTTCTTCACTAGACTTTTCCTCCGAGATGATGCTAACCACATTACTTGGAAAGAAAAATTTCTTGCCGGTTTACCTACTCTCATTGGAGAGAAGGTTAGGAATTCCATAAAAACCCTTTTTGACAATCGTATCCCTTATGATGAACTCACTTATGGTGAACTTGTCAGTTTCATTAATAAAGAAGGATTAAAGATTTGTCAAGATTTGAAGTTACAGAAACGACTAAAATGGGAGCTTAGAAAGTCTAAGCAAGAATTAGGAAGTTTTTGTAAACAATTCAATTATGACCCCTTCAAAGCTTCCACTTCTAAATATTGTAATGGTAAGTGTTCTTCAAAACCTTACAAAAAACATTACAAATAAAAAAGCCTTAGAAAACCCTTTCAAAACTTTAGAGAACCTTCTTATAAGAAACCTTCGAAGCCTTATAAGAAACCCCAATTCTCTAAAAAGAAAGAGTTTAGGGCCAAATAAAAAACCCCTTTCAACTACAAAAATGCCACATGTTTCAAATGCGGTTAGAAAGGTCACACTGCTAAATTCTGAAGAATGAGCAGGAAGCTCCATGAGCTTGACCTAAACGATGAGATTCTCTCTAAAGTAGCCCCTTTATTAGTAGATTCTTCTGATTCTGAGTCTTCCATGACAGGAGATAGTGAGCCCTTACAGATTGATGAGTTGATTGACTCAGATACATCTGTATCCAGTAATGGTGATTCCGATACAAATTCTTATTTAAAGAAAATCAATGTTTTGACTAAAGAGCAAGAAACTTTTCTTGAACTTGTAAAACACATTTCTGATCCTACTCTTCAAAAGGAGTATCTTGATAAGCTTATAAAAACACTGGATCTGAAAGCAGAAACCACTAAAGCTCCGATAATAAAAAAGAATACTTATGACCTCACTGAAATCCTTGATAAAAAGAAAACGAAAAAGATAACCCCTAGCATCCAGGATCTTCAGAAAGAGATGAAAGATATTAAATTGGAGATAAAAGACTTGAAAGAAAAACAAAAGACTGATTCTGAGACTATTCAACTCCTTTTGCAAAAACAACTCCAGGATGATTCTGATAAAGAATCTAATGATGGTAATAATGAAGAACAAAGACTTGATAACATTGAATCTATACCAAATGATTTTCTGTTTGTCTTAAAACAAATCACCACAAGAAAATATTTAATCAAAATCACTTTGATTTTTTCCAAAGATTTTGAAATTGACACCATTGCCCTTTTTGACACTGGTGCTGATTTAAATTGTATTAAAGAAGATATTGTCCCCAGAAGATTTCATGAGAAAACTAATGAAAGACTTTCTACTGCTAATAATTCAAAACTTAAAGTCAAATCTAAAGTCGAAGCCTCAATCCATAACAGTGGATTTGAATTCAAAACTTCTCTCCTTCTTACAAATGACATACATCATTCAGTCATTTTAGGAACACCTTTTATAAATCTCATAACTCCCTACACTGTCAATTATGATGGTATATCTTTCAAAACAAAATCTACAAAGCTTGTTTTCCCTTTTATTGAGAAACCTAAAACAAGAAATTTGAATATTGTCAAAGCCTGTTCTGTTTATCAGAACCAAATCAATACCCTTCTTAAAACAAAACAAAATGACTTAACCTTTCTTCAAAAAGATTTAAATATACAAAGAATTGAAAATCAATTACAAAATGATTTTATAAAGGGAAAATCTCTGATTTTAAAAATCTCATTGAAAAAGAAATATGTGCTGATTTACCAAGTGCTTTTTCGAACCGAAAACAACATCTGGTAGATTTGCCTTATGAAAACTCTTTTGATGAAAAACAAATACCTACTAAAGCCCATCCAATCCAAATGAATATGGAATTGGAACAACATTGTAAAGCTGAAATAACAGATTTGGAATCAAAAGGATTAATTGTAAAATCTCGATCCCCTTGGTCTTGTGCTGCTTTCTATGTCAATAAAAATTCTGAGATAGAAAGAGGAACACCTAGACCCGTGATAAATTACAAACCCCTCAATAAAGCTTTAAAATGGATTAGGTATCCTATTCCTAATAAAAAAGATTTGCTCCAAAAACTGCATTCTGCATACATATTTTCAAAATTTGATATGAAATTAGGTTTTTGGCAAATTCAAATTCATCCTAAAGACCGTTACAAAACTGCTTTCACTGTTCCATTTGGACAATACGAATGGACAGTAATGTCTTTTGGTTTAAAAAATGCACCTTCAGAATTTCAAAGAATTATGAATGATATTTATAATCCTTTTTCTGAATTTTGCATTGTTTACATAGATGATGTGCTCATTTTTTCCAAATCTATTGACCAACATTTCAAGCATTTAAAGACTTTTTACTTAGCAACTAGAAAAGCTGGCCTAGCCATTTCTAGTTCTAAAGTTTCTTTATTCCAAACTAAAGTCTGATTCCTTGGTCATTACATTTCCAAAGGGACCATTACTCCCATTGAAAGGTCACTTGCATTTACTGACAAGTTTCCTGATAAAATTCTTGATAAAACTCAATTACAAAGATTTTTAGGAAGTCTCAACTATGTTCTCGATTTTTGTCCCAATATCAATAGGATGTCCAAACCATTGCATGATAGATTAAAGAAAAATCCTGTTGCATGGACTGATGAACATACTAAGATTGTTAAACTTATAAAGAATTCTGTTAAGAGCATTCCATGTTTACTTCTTGCTAATCCTGCATTACCTAAAATTGTTGAAACAGATGCATCTGATATAGGTTATGGAGGAATATTAAAGCAAAAAGAAAATGATAAAGAACAAATAGTACAGTATGTTTCTGCTCATTGGAATGAATGCCAAAGAAATTACTCTACCATTAAAAAAGAAATTCTTTCTATTGTCTTATGCATTTCTAAATTTCAAAGTGATTTATTAAATCAAAAATTTTTACTTAGAATTGATTGCAAAGCTGCAAAACATGTTTTAGAAAAGGATGTTCAAAACATTGCATCAAAACAGATTTTTGCACGATGGCAAGCTATTTTAAGTGTTTTTGATTTTGATATTGAATTTATTAAAGGAGATACAAATTCTCTCCCTGATTTTCTAACCAGGGAATTTCTTCAAAACAGATAAATGCCGCCCAAAAAGAAAGACAAAGGGAAAGGGATCCTCAAAGACCCTGTGTCCCAGACACCTCTTAAAGCCCCCCAACCTTCCTCTCCTCCTAAAGAAAAACTACTTTCTTCAGCCATGCCGATTAAATCATGGATTGACATGATTGAAGATGAAGAAGCCAAATCCAAAGCAATCTCCTCCCATGAACAGGTAAATCAATGGATGAAATCCATTTCTAAATCCCCTGAACTAATGTTAGCATTACAAAGCTTTTCTCAAAGTCAAATTTCCCCTAAAGAAGAAAAATCTATTTCTAAAGAAATTTCCAAAGTTTCTTCACAAAATGTGGCTCTTTCTGGTGAAAGTGCATCTTCCCAAGTTGTTCTTTCACAACCAAAGCTTTCAAAGAAAACTTCAGATTGGTATGATAAAGCCCATTTCCAAAACGTTTTAACTATGGAAGATGGTTTTTACCACACTGATCCTTTTCAAGCTATTTCAAAGTTTTTCCCTAAAGGCTGGTTTTTCAAACCTTGGGATTTGACAAAACCCCAGTCTTATTACCAAAGCATCTTAGAGTCCACTGAGTCAGTCAAATTCAAACATTTCTTTCTTAGTGAAACCCATTCTGAGCCCGCCTATTCTACAGCCACCATCTTAAAAGTCTTGAGCCCAAACCAGTGGGGTGATCAACTCCACAAACCAAAAAGTTTCCCTCCAAATTTTCAAATGTGTTTACCACATTGTTTGACCTATTCCTATTGGGATTATCAACAAGCCTGGTTTAATACATTTTTTATCCAAAACCCTAAAAGATCCCACTCATGGTTATTTTTCTTCAATTCAAAAATAACCGTCCAAAGCCTTCCAAATTGGTTTCAACAATAGTGGAATAATTTTGGCCCAATACCAAAAATCATAACCCCAAATGCCACCCATTGTTTGAATCTTTTCAAAACCCATTATATCCCTACCAATTCTGAGAAAAGGTTTCCCCCCTTTCTCTGTTTCTGTACAAATTTCTTCCTTCCATGGGTATGGATGTGGAATTTCATATATCATACCCACGAAACCCAACTCGTTTTACAAAGAACCTTTAAAGTCAAATGGTGGTCAAAATTTGATGAACAGACCAAATTGACCGATACTCTAATCCGTAACTGGCTCTGTTCAAAAGGTTTTCTACCCCCTACCATTAAAGAAGTCAAAGCCCAAGAGACTTTTCTTACCCAAAAATCCAAAGCCCAATCTCTTTTGGCCAGTGCCAAGACAGAAGATGAATATTTCAAAGTGATGCAGCAGCTCCTCGCCACAAGATCTGAGACATCTGTTGCAAGTTCTTCTTCAATCTCCTCAGGAGAAGCTGAACCGTTCATTTCCCTCGGAGATGAAAATGAAGATGACTGCTTCGGGATATTCTCGCCAATCAAGCATTGAAAGTCTATTATAAAAAAAAAAAAGAGAAAAGTAAAATTGTCTTTTATATTGTAACGGGTGGTCCTCTGGACACAAGTGAGAGCGCACATGTCTCTTCACCCGAATTCTACTTGTATTTTGTATGTATTTCTCTACAAAGATCCGTTTAAAGCTACAATTTCACTACAGTGGAGAAGCTACAGTTTCGCTACAGTGGAGAAGCTACAGACTCGCTACAGTTTAAAGTTTAGATTTTGTATTTAATTCTGAAGGAAGACTGAAACTCCTCAGAATTTTTAGAATTCTTCTCTCTAGATTTTCTCATTCTCTTCCTTCTCTCTCTCTCTCTCTGGGAATCTAGAATCAGAAGACATCAAGGAAATATTTTCCTGTCTTCAGATTAATTTCCCATCTCCTTTGTAATAATTTCTGTAAAAGCATCCATCAATCTAAGAAAATCAAATGTAAGATTTGTAATTTGTAATTTTCATTTAAAGCTTGTAATAAATTTAAATTTCTGTATGTTTAATTTCTGCAATTTAATTTAAAGCATTTTATTTTAAAAAAAAAGCATGCTCGCAGACTGATCTATATCAGATCTGCCATATAAACTGTACATTCCTCTGAGGCAACGAGACCAGATCTCAATCCTCAGTTGTATCTTCTTTTCTCCCTCCATCCATTCAGAGTGCTATTTCTAGGATCCAGATCTAGTACTATCTATGAGCCTTTAGATCTGTTGCTAGGCTTGCTAATAAAGATAAAATTACATAATTTTTAAAAAAGTGGTATATCGGCTGGAAGACAGAACGTGCGGGATATTAATCTGTTCTAAGTTAGATTTGATCCTAAAGGCAGATTAAGTTCTGCATCGATCTGGGGAACGACGCCACGTACCCTTATTTGCAAATTAAAAGTAGATAATAAACCTTTTCGTCTCTTTTTTCCTTTTGTTTATTAGTGTCTTTAATTTTGTTTATCTCTTGAACACTCACACACTTTCCACGATCCCGGTCCTTATTGGTAATTTTATCAAAAATTAACAACACAGATGCTTTACTAAATATTACACCTACTTCCCCTTGGCTCTGATACCAATAAGGACCGGGATCGTGGAAAGTGTGTGAGTGTTCAAGAGATAAACAAAATTAAAGATACTAATAAACAAAAGGAAAAAAGAGACGAAAAGGTTTATTATCTACTTTTAATTTGCAAATAAGGGTATGTGGCGTCGTTCCCCAGATCGATGCAGAACTTAATCTGCCTTTAGGACCAAATCTAACTTAGAACAGATTAATATCCTGCACGTTCTGTCTTCCAGCTGATATACCCCTTTTTTAAAAATTATGTAATTTTATCTTTATTAGTAAGCCTAGCAACAGATCTAAAGGCTCATAGATAGTACTAGATCTGGATCCCAGAACTAGCACTATGAATGGATGGAGGGAGAAAAGAAGATACAACTGAGGATTGAGATCTGGTCTCGTTGCCTCAGAGGAATGTACAAATTATATGGAAGATCTGATATAGATCAGTCTGCGAGCATGCTTTTTTTTAAAAATAAAATGCTTTGAAATAAATTACTTTAAATTAAATTACAGAAATTAAACATACAGAAATTTAAATTTATTACAAGCTTTAAATGAAAATTACAAATTACAAATCTTACATTTGATTTTCTTGGATTGATGGATGATTTTACAGAAATTATTACAAAGGAGATGGGAAATTAATCTGAAGACAGGAAAATATTTCCTTGATGTCTTATGATTCCAGATTCCCAGAGAGAGAGAGAGAGAAGGAAGAGAATGAGAAAATCTAGAGAGAAGAATTCTAAAAATTCTGAGGAGTTTCAGTCTTCCTTCAGAATTAAATACAAAATCTAAACTTTAAACTGTAGCGAGTCTGTAGCTTCTCCACTGTAGCGAAACTGTAGCTTCTCCACTGTAGTGAAATTGTAGCTTTAAACGGATCTTTGTAGAGAAATACATACAAAATACAAGTAGAATTCGGGTGAAGAGACATGTGCGCTCTCACTTGTGTCCAGAGGACCACCCGTTACAATATAAAAGACAATTTTACTTTTCTCTTTTTTTTTTTTATAATAGACTTTCAATGCTTGATTGGCGAGAATATCCCGAAGCAGTCATCTTCATTTTCATCTCCGAGGGAAATGAACGGTTCAGCTTCTCCTGAGGAGATTGAAGAAGAACTTGCAACAGATGTCTCAGATCTTGTGGCGAGGAGCTGCTGCATCACTTTGAAATATTCATCTTCTGTCTTGGCACTGGCCAAAAGAGATTGGGCTTTGGATTTTTGGGTAAGAAAAGTCTCTTGGGCTTTGACTTCTTTAATGGTAGGGGGTAGAAAACCTTTTGAACAGAGCCAGTTACGGATTAGAGTATCGGTCAATTTGGTCTGTTCATCAAATTTTGACCACCATTTGACTTTAAAGGTTCTTTGTAAAACGAGTTGGGTTTCGTGGGTATGATATATGAAATTCCACATCCATACCCATGGAAGGAAGAAATTTGTACAGAAACAGAGAAAGGGGGGAAACCTTTTCTCAGAATTGGTAGGGATATAATGGGTTTTGAAAAGATTCAAACAATGGGTGGCATTTGGGGTTATGATTTTTGGTATTGGGCCAAAATTATTCCACTATTGTTGAAACCAATTTGGAAGGCTTTGGACGGTTATTTTTGAATTGAAGAAAAATAACCATGAGTGAGATCTTTTAGGGTTTTGGATAAAAAATGTATTAAACCAGGCTTGTTGATAATCCCAATAGGAATAGGTCAAACAATGTGGTAAACACATTTGAAAATTTGGAGGGAAACTTTTTGGTTTGTGGAGTTGATCACCCCACTGGTTTGGGCTCAAGACTTTTAAGATGGTGGCTGTAGAATAGGCGGGCTCAGAATGGGTTTCACTAAGAAAGAAATGTTTGAATTTGACTGACTCAGTGGACTCTAAGATGCTTTGGTAATAAGACTGGGGTTTTGTCAAATCCCAAGGTTTGAAAAACCAGCCTTTAGGGAAAAACTTTGAAATAGCTTGAAAAGGATCAGTGTGGTAAAAACCATATTCCATAGTTAAAACGTTTTGGAAATGGGCTTTATCATACCAATCTGAAGTTTTCTTTGAAAGCTTTGGTTGTGAAAGAACAACTTGGGAAGATGCACTTTCACCAGAAAGAGCCACATTTTGTGAAGAAACTTTGGAAATTTCTTTAGAAATAGATTTTTCTTCTTTAGGGGAAATTTGACTTTGAGAAAAGCTTTGTAATGCTAACATTAGTTCAGGGGATTTAGAAATGGATTTCATCCATTGATTTACCTGTTCATGGGAGGAGATTGCTTTGGATTTGGCTTCTTCATCTTCAATCATGTCAATCCATGATTTAATCGGCATGGCTGAAGAAAGTAGTTTTTCTTTAGGAGGAGAGGAAGGTTGGGGGGCTTTAAGAGGTGTCTGGGACACAGGGTCTTTGAGGATCCCTTTCCCTTTGTCTTTCTTTTTGGGCGGCATTTATCTGTTTTGAAGAAATTCCCTGGTTAGAAAATCATGGAGAGAATTTGTATCTCCTTTAATAAATTCAATATCAAAATCAAAAACACTTAAAATAGCTTGCCATCGTGCAAAAATCTGTTTTGATGCAATGTTTTGAACATCCTTTTCTAAAACATATTTTGCAGCTTTGCAATCAATTCTAAGTAAAAATTTTTGATTTAATAAATCACTTTGAAATTTAGAAATGCATAAGACAATAGAAAGAATTTCTTTTTTAATGGTAGAGTAATTTCTTTGGCATTCATTCCAATGAGCAGAAACATACTGTACTATTTGTTCTTTATCATTTTCTTTTTGCTTTAATATTCCTCCATAACATATATCAGATGCATCTGTTTCAACAATTTTAGGTAATGCAGGATTAGCAAGAAGTAAACATGGAATGCTCTTAACAGAATTCTTTATAAGTTTAACAATCTTAGTATGTTCATCAGTCCATGCAACAGGATTTTTCTTTAATCTATCATGCAATGGTTTGGACATCCTATTGATATTGGGACAAAAATCGAGAACATAGTTGAGACTTCCTAAAAATCTTTGTAATTGAGTTTTATCAAGAATTTTATCAGGAAACTTGTCAGTAAATGCAAGTGACCTTTCAATGGGAGTAATGGTCCCTTTGGAAATGTAATGACCAAGGAATCAGACTTTAGTTTAGAATAAAGAAACTTTAGAACTAGAAATGGCTAGGCCAGCTTTTCTAGTTGCTAAGTAAAAAGTCTTTAAATGCTTGAAATGTTGGTCAATAGATTTGGAAAAAATGAGCACATCATCTATGTAAACAATGCAAAATTCAGAAAAAGGATTATAAATATCATTCATAATTCTTTGAAATTCTGAAGGTGCATTTTTTAAACCAAAAGACATTACTGTCCATTCGTATTGTCCAAATGGAACAGTGAAAGCAGTTTTGTAACGGTCTTTAGGATGAATTTGAATTTGCCAAAAACCTAATTTCATATCAAATTTTGAAAATATGTATGCAGAATGCAGTTTTTGGAGCAAATCTTTTTTATTAGGAATAGGATACCTAATCCATTTTAAAGCTTTATTGAGGGGTTTGTAATTTATCACGGGTCTAGGTGTTCCTCTTTCTATCTCAGAATTTTTATTGACATAGAAAGCAGCACAAGACCAAGGGGATCGAGATTTTACAATTAATCCTTTTGATTCCAAATCTGTTATTTCAGCTTTACAATGTTGTTCCAATTCCATATTCATTTGGATTGGACGGGCTTTAGTAGGTATTTGTTTTTCATCAAAAGAGTTTTCATAAGGCAAATCTACCAGATGTTGTTTTCGGTTCGAAAAAGCACTTGGTAAATCAGCACATATTTCTTTTTCAATGAGATTTTTAAAATCAGAGATTTTCCCTTTATAAAATCATTTTGTAATTGATTTTCAATTCTTTGTATATTTAAATCTTTTTGAAGAAAGGTTAAGTCATTTTGTTTTGTTTTAAGAAGGGTATTGATTTGGTTCTGATAAACAAAACAGGCTTTGACAATATTCAAATTTCTTGTTTTAGGTTTCTCAATAAAAAGGAAAACAAGCTTTGTAGATTTTGTTTTGAAAGATATACCATCATAATTGACAGTGTAGGGAGTTATGAGATTTATAAAAGGTGTTCCTAAAATGACTGAATGATGTATGTCATTTGTAAGAAGGAAAGAAGTTTTGAATTCAAATCCGCTGTTATGGATTGAGGCTTCGACTTTAGATTTGACTTTAAGTTTTGAATTATTAGCGGCAGAAAGTCTTTCATTAGTTTTCTCATGAAATCTTCTGGGGACAATATCTTCTTTAATACAATTTAAATCAGCTCCAGTGTCAAAAAGGGCAATGGTGTCAATTTCAAAATCTTTGGAAAAAATCAAAGTGATTTTGATTAAATATTTTCTTGTGGTGATTTGTTTTAAGACAAACAGAAAATCATTTGGTATAGATTCAATGTTATCAAGTCTTTGTTCTTCATTATTACCATCATTAGATTCTTTATCAGAATCATCCTGGAGTTGTTTTTGCAAAAGGAGTTGAATAGTCTCAGAATCAGTCTTTTGTTTTTCTTTCAAGTCTTTTATCTCCAATTTAATATCTTTTATCTCTTTCTGAAGATCCTGGATGCTAGGGGTTATCTTTTTCGTTTTCTTTTTATCAAGGATTTCAATGAGGTCATAAGTATTCTTTTTTATTATCGGAGCTTTAGTGGTTTCTGCTTTCAGATCCAGTGTTTTTATAAGCTTATCAAGATACTCCTTTTGAAGAGTAGGATCAGAAATGTGTTTTACAAGTTCAAGAAAAGTTTCTTGCTCTTTAGTCAAAACATTGATTTTCTTTAAATAAGAATTTGTATCGGAATCACCATTACTGGATACAGATGTATCTGAGTCAATCAACTCATCAATCTGTAAGGGCTCACTATCTCCTGTCATGGAAGACTCAGAATCAGAAGAATCTACTAATAAAGGGGCTACTTTAGAGAGAATCTCATTGCTTAGGTCAAGCTCATAGAGCTTCCTGCTCATTCTACAGAATTTAGCAGTGTGACCTTTCTAACCGCATTTGAAACATGTGGCATTTTTGTAGTTGAAAGGGGTTTTTTATTTGGCCCTAAACTCTTTCTTTTTAGAGAATTGGGGTTTCTTATAAGGCTTCGAAGGTTTCTTATAAGAAGGTTCTCTAAAGTTTTGAAAGGGTTTTCTAAGGCTTTTTTATTTGTAATGTTTTTTGTAAGATTTTGAAGAACACTTACCATTACAATATTTAGAAGTGGAAGCTTTGAAGGGGTCATAATTGAATTGTTTACAAAAACTTCCTAATTCTTGCTTAGACTTTCTAAGCTCCCATTTTAGTCGTTTCTGTAACTTCAAATCTTGACAAATCTTTAATCCTTCTTTATTAATGAAACTGACAAGTTCACCATAAGTGAGTTCATCATAAGGGATACGATTGTCAAAAAGGGTTTTTATGGAATTCCTAACCTTATGTCCAAGGAGAGTAGGTAAACCGGCAAGAAATTTTTCTTTCCAAGTAATGTGGTTAGCATCATCTCGGAGGAAAAGTCTAGTGAAGAAGGTGGTTTTATAGCTTTGGAAATCACTAAGTTTCCTGCATCTCAGGTTATGTAGTAACTCAGCATTCTTGTCTCTGAGGTGAGAAGGGCCACCTATGAAATGAAGAGAAATAGTGAGGATCAGAGTGGCTACAACATCTTGAATTGGGTTATTAAACTCATCAAGAATAGGCACTTTATCCTCATCAGTTTGTATGGAATTAAGAATATCTAGTTGTTGCTGTTGGGTGAGAAGGTGATCCCACCAACCTTTAAGTTGACCTGTAAAACCAGCAATGAGAATTTCTGCAATAGCCTTGTCAGAAGTTACCGACTGTGTTTAATAGGCATTGGCTGCCATGGTCATTTGTTGCAACAATCCTAGGATGTTATACTCAAACATACCATCAATGTTCCACTCATAGACTGAAGATGCATTAAATCGAGATTGGTTTAATGCACTAGGTCTATTATCTATGGCTAGATCTGGTGGAGATTTGACAGTAGGTAGGGCTAATTCCCAATGGATTTTTTGGCTTTAGGAACAAGTTCTTCTGTGAAGGCTTCTACATCAGAAGAGGCTATGGACATACTGTCCTGTTCTAGTACACCAATCTTACTAGATTGAGCACTATCAGGGGCTATCTGAACCTTACTAGATGAGAAAGAAGCAGCTTCTATCCTATCTAGTTGTTCTCTAATGGCTTTAGCAAAATCTGATTTTGACTAATGAACAAGCTTTTGACTAGTTTTCGAAACCTGAAAAGGTTTGAAAATAGGCTCTTTAAGCTTCTTGTCAGAATCCGATTTTGAAGGAGTAGATGAAGGGACAATAACAGTTGACTTTTGGAATTGACTTTCTATACGGGTCAACTGTCTTCCTATTGTATTTAAGTTAGTATTATAGAAATTATTCTGTTGAATAATACTACTTAAATTTGCATCAGAATCATTTGGTTTAGGAATTTTGTAAGGTGAGGCTCTAATTTCAACAGGAGGTTCGCCATGGTCAATGGTTATGCTCCTAAGGGGTGGATGCTCAGATTCAATGATTCTATCACATCCAGAAAGACTCCACTCAGTGGTTTTCTTTCTGACAATAATGGGATTCGATTCTTTAAAAGGATAAGAAATGTTGTTTTCCAAAGCATACATTTCAAACCAATCAAAAAATAAAATATGAACTTTATGTAGGTTAACAAATTCATAATAACCTTGTTGAATATCTTTTCTTTGATTTAAAAAGTTTTTAAAAAACCAAAGTCTTTTTTCTTTATTAGCATCAGAATAAAAATCATTATGCAAAAAAAATTTATCTAATTCAAAATCTTTTTCAATGACACTGATTACATTTTCTGTGACTGCAGAAAACGTCGGAGAAGTTAGAGGAGAAGGTTCTTTCTCTTCCTGTCTTTTCTCATGCTGACTACTAGTGTAGATTGGATGTGGAACACTAGTGGCATAGTCAACAGAGTGGATAGAGGAGCTAGGTATATCCGAAGTGGAAAACCTAGGTTGACTCTGGAAGGGAAGATTTATAACAGAAGGGATTTTAGAAAATTTTCTTTCTAATGAAGGAATACTTGAGGAAGAATCTTTATCAGAGAATCTAGATGAAGTAGATCTCCTAAAAGATAGTTTGACTTTACCATCAGAATACTGAGTCACATTCTGCAACTCTGTATTTGGCTCAAGTTGTTTTGGAATCACTAGTGTAGTGGCTCCTTTGAGAATCCATTCGTCTGGAAGATTGATATCTTTCCAATGGATTGGTTTTGGAATAACTGTATTAGCTTTAGACATGTCAGTCTGCAAGAGAAGAGTCTCATCTCTTTTTGACTGGAATTTGTGTTGTGTATTAAATGCAGAGATCATGGCTTTGTATGATATTTTGAAAATTAATGCAACTGGTACAGATCCTTCTAACATGTGGTAATTATGCGTTTTGATATGTAAAATCATGCTTTTCAAAATATTCTTGTCTTTTAAAGAAACCGTTATGTTGGGATAGCAGTCAAATGAAATGGGTCCTTTACAGAGACTAGATTCAATACTACTGAGTAGAGAATCATCAAAGGAGATAAACCTCCGATCTCTGAGGACAGCAAGAATGGAAGTATTTAATCCTTCTTTAGTTAAGGGTTTTATACCGACTTGGATTAAACCAATATGAACATAATTAAAATTCTTTTCTTTTAATTTCTTTAACGAGTGCTCAGAAAATAAGTGAATTGTTTCAAATGGCTTTGAAAGTGTGATGTCACGTTCTTCAGTCTTTATTACGAAATCAGTCTTTAAAAAATCAAGTTTTTTCATTTTATAAATTTTATCTTTAGAAACCTTTGGTAAATCCCAATTATCAATTGCTTTATTAAAATCTTCAATAATGAATTCTTCTGAATTCACCACGTTCTTAGAAACACTAGTCTTCTCAGAAGAAGAGCTAGAGAAAGACGATGTTCTATGCAGTAGAGAATCCATGCAATTTAAAACTTTAAATTAAAACATATATGAATGCCTACAGGTATGGTTTTACTGCCCTAAACGGAAAACCTTATCCTAAGACGGGACTTACTACCAGTAAAAATTCAGCAAACACACAGATTTTAACAAAAGAAATAAACAACACAGATGCTTTACTAAATATTACACCTACTTCCCCCTGGCTCTAATACCAATAAGGACCGGGATCGTGGAAAGTGTGTGAGTGTTCAAGAGATAAACAAAATTAAAGATACTAATAAACAAAAGGAAAAAAGAGACGAAAAGGTTTATTATCTACTTTTAATTTTGTTTATCTCTTGAACACTCACACACTTTCCACGATCTTGGTCCTTATTGGTATCAGAGCCAGGGGGAAGTAGGTGTAATATTTAGTAAAGCATCTGTGTTATTACTAAATATTACACCTACTTCCCCCTGGCTCTAATACCAAAAAGGACCGGGCTCTGATAAAGATAAAATTACATAATTTATGAGCCTTATTGGTATGGTTTTGTCTTTCTTTTTGGGCGGCATTTATCTGTTTTGAAGAAATTCCCTAGTTAGAAAATCAGGGAGAGAATTTGTATCTCCTTTAATAAATTCAATATCAAAATAAAAAACACTTAAAATAGCTTGCCATCGTGCAAAAATCTGTTTTGATGCAATGTTTTGAACATCCTTTTCTAAAACATGTTTTGCAGCTTTGCAATCAATTCTAAGTAAAAAATTTTCCACCATTGTTGATGAACAATGATAAATGCCGGGATCGTGGACCATTACTCTAGAGCCAAATCAGAGCCATAAAATTACTCTACCATTAAAAAAGAAATGCTTTCTATTGTCTTATGCATTTCTAAATTTCAAAGTGATTTATTAAATCAAAATTTTTTACTTAGAATTGATTGCAAAGCTGCAAAACATGTTTTAGAAAAGGATGTTCAAAACATTGCATCAAAATAGATTTTTGCACTATGGCAAGCTATTTTAAGTGTTTTTGATTTTGATATTGAATTTATTAAAGGAGATACAAATTCTCTCCCTGATTTTCTAACCAGGGAATTTCTTCAAAACAGATAAATGCCGCCCAAAAAGAATATATATATATATATATGATAAAACTCTAAGATTAAGAAGATGTGTTTCTAGAGGTACTGCACTCTCCATATCTGGCCATTTTCGACTCAAATTTATCCAAAGTTAGTCTTTATAGTAAACCTTTGTAAAAACATCACCAGGACTAAGACATTCCACAATTATCAACTATTCCCTCCTAGCTTGAACGAGACACTGTCCTTAATGTTTTAAAAGGAAAGAGAAAGAGTTTAGAAGACATTACATAAATACTGCAATAGAAAATATTTAGAAACAAAGAGTTAAATCTAATTTGCACTTCTTACTATTGCTATTGCTACCATCATCTGTCGACCAATCTAGCGCATAAGTCTTGGGATATGGCTCTGGTGTATAAGCTTGTAAAAGATCAAGTAACTCATTTGCAGTAGAAGCACAAATAAATAGTTTTTTTTTACAGTGTATGAAACAAAATGATTCTTAATTGGATGATTAATAAAAGTTAACAAGCCATCATAAAAATTATTAGCATTTAACAAACCGATGGGTTTTTGATGAATGCTCAAATGGCCTCAAGATGTAAATGTAATCAATGCTTCAAGAGTTGCAATATCTCCTGGCAAGAAAATAAAAGTATCAGCATGATTTCAGATATTCTCTCTTGCATACTAGATACCACTGATTCTTCTCCAATTGGTGGGCTAGACAGGCATCCTAGAGGTTTAATGGCTTTTGGAATAATGTCTAGTACTTGACTTCCTCTAGTAAAAACAGCTTCTGAGACAAGCCTTGATAACTCTCATTCACCTCCTCCATGTTCAAGGTGTAGTTTCCTCTCTCTTATGACACAACCAAGATCTATAGCTGCCTGAACGAACTCTTTGTACTTTCCATAGTGAAACCCAGAAAACATACAAATATTTTTGAATTACGTACTCGAAAATGCTGCCATTGGAATAATCTTCAAAAACAACTTGTGAGTATTTGAAAAAGGAGCTCATATTTAAAGATCTTGATGACAAAAATAATGAAAACCAGTTGCAAATAGGTTGGCATATTTGTCAAATGACGTGTAAAGCTCGTGGTTCAATAATTCAAAAGTAAATAGTAAATAAAAAGTAAATGTAAAAGAAAACAAATAATGATTAATACAAAATGACACCACTAAATGCAATAATATAAATGAGAAAAGAACAACAAAATAAAAGGATATTTACTGATAGTTGTGACTGTGCCTCACATATTCCTCTAGTTTTACATTAAGTAATGGCTTGAACGCCCTCTATGGGATGATGATAGGTTTCCCATTTAGTTTTCTTATAAACTAGCAAACATGGTCTTTTTGAGTCAAATTCCCAAGACTAAGATGTGCACTTTCTTTTTGAAATAGTATCCACAAATTGTGAATCTCACGTTGTACATGTCCACTTCAATGCGTCTCAAGTGAGCATAAGATATCATTTAACGATTCTTTACTCAGGCCATCTTTAATGAATTTAATTTTATCTTTACGATTATCAGAAACCATTCTTAAAGATTTACAATTCTCCCATTTGCAACTAAGTCATACACAATTATGACATTTTGAGCCAAGTCATTTAGCTCTCATTTTTTTAGCAAATGTACTTTTACCAAAACCAGGCATGCAATAAACAAATAGGTTAGAAAACTTACCTGCTAATCGGACATTTGCTTCAATTAACCAACGACTTTAAGAAGGAATGCCATTGATCATTACCAAACGTAGTTGTTCACAACGAACTTTGTAAATTTTTCCTGAGGGCATTCTAAAGGAGAGCAGGAAAATGCTTATGCTGTTTATGTTGTATTTCTTTCATGTTCGATTTTGGGGTTTCAGTTAATGTGGGAAAATGAAGATACCGATTTAAGAAGTCATAGAGTATCGCTATCCACCATTTATACGGGAAAATAAATCAAAATACACCAAAATAAAGAGAATCAAACCTGTAAAATCAAATCAACCGTGAAAGTAAAAAAAAAAGAAATCACACAATGCAAAAAGAAAAATGAACTTACATTTGTTCTTTTATTGAGTTAATCTCAAGCTCTAATTGAAATTCATATATAACACTATTTATTTCTCTGAGTTGTCTTTCTAGATCCTATGACACGAATATTAGTGGTTGCAGATCCTAAATTGGATGTGATTTACAACTTTATATTAGGCCTATTAAATGAAATTTCACATGCAAAAGGTTTTCAAGATGTCTGAACATGATCTTTCTTTTTAAAGTACTCATGACATATGATGAAAATTGATGAGAGAGGATGCAATTGTCAAACAAACAAGCTTAAACAAGAAATATGATGCTAAAAAAAATGTATGGTGCGCATTAATAGAAAGAAAAAACAATAAACAATGAAACAACAAAATAATAGTAAAATAAAAAATTGAAATTACTAATTAAAGACTTAATCAAGATATGGTGGGTCACCCAAATTGATTTTGGTATCTTCTTCACGTGGTTGATGTTCCAAATATAGTTTTAATCTTTGACTATTAACCTTAAATATGACACTGTTATTTGGATTCTCAATTTCTACGGCCCTATATGGATATACATGTTTTACAATAAATGGGCCACTCTATTTTGACTTTAACTTTCTTGGAAACAAATGAAGACGAGAATTATAAAGTGACACTTTTTGACCAATTTCAAATATTTTTTTGAAAAATTCTTTTATCATAAGAATTTTTTGTTATTGCCTTAATAATTCTTGAATTTTCATATGCATTATTCTTAAATTCCTCAAGTTCATTCAATTGCAATTTTAGCATCATCCAAATTTGAATTAAAAACTTTAATAGCCCAAAATGATTTATGTTCAAGTTCAACAAGTGAGTGACAAGGTTTACCATAAACTAACCGATAGGGTGACATTCCTAATGACGTCTTAATTGTAGTACGGTAGGCTCAAAGTGCATCATTAAGTCTAAGAGACTAATCTTTTTGGTTTGGGTTAACCGTTTTTTTCCAAAATTTGTTTTATCTCCCTATTTTCTAATTCAACTTGATTATTTGTTTGAGGATGATAAGGGATAGCGACTTTATATGTAATTCCATATTTTTTCATTAAAAATTCAAATGACCTATTACAAAAATGCTTACCTCCATCACTGATAATGACTTGAGGGATTCTAAATCGACTTAAAATGTTTTCTCTTAAAAATTTAACCACAATTTTGCTATCATTATTTCGACAATAAATTGTTTTAATCCATTTTGAGACATAGTCAACTGCAATTAATATATAGACAAATCCAAAAGATGATGGAAACAAACCCATGAAATCAATTCCCCAACAGTCAAATATTTCAATTTCAAGTATGAGATTTAAGGGCATAATGTTTCTTTTAGTAATTGATCTCAATTTTTGACATTTTTCATAAGTCTTACAAAATTCATATGAGTCTTTGAATATGGTAGGCCAATAAAATCAACACTATAAAATTTTAGTTGTAGTTGTTCTTGAAGAAAAGTGTCCACCACATGCTTCAGAATGACAAAAATTAATGACACTACTAACCTCACTTTCAGGAATACATTGCTGAAAAATTTAATCAGGGCAATATTTGAACAAGTAAGGATCATTCCAATAAAATTTCTTTACTAAAACCAAAAATTTCTTCTTATCTTGAGCATTCTATTGTAGAGGCATTTTACTTTGACAAGGAAATTAACAATGTTAACTTACCATGGCACTGAAGTAATAGAAAATAAAAATTCATCAAGGAAAGAATCATTGATGGGTGTTATGTCAGTGCAGAATTCAGATGTGAGTCTTGATAAATTATCAACGACGACATTTTCGGCACCCTTTTATCTTTGCTGGTAAGGTCAAATTCTTGAAGTTACAAAATCCAACAAATTAGTCTCGGTTTGGCATCCTATTTACTCATCAAATATTTTACAACAGCGTGGTCAGTAAAAGTAATAGGTTTAGAGACAAGCAAATATGAACAAAATCTGTTTAATACAAATACCACAACAAGTAATTCTTTTTCAGTTATAAAATAATTCATTTGAGCACTATCTAAAGTCTTACTCGCATAATAAATCACAAAGGGCTTACCCTCTATTCTTTATCCTAAAACAACACCAATAGCAAGATCACTTGCATCACACATTAATTCAAAAGGTAAAGTTGAATCAGGAGATTGCATAATAGGTGTAGATTTTAAAAGATAAATTATCTTCTCAAAAGATTTTTGGCAATTATCAGTCCATTTCAACGGTGTATCTTTTAATAAGAGGTAACAAATGTTAACAATTATGTGTCTATAATATTAATTTTGATGATAACAAACTTTATATGTTTTTTATTAAAAATGTTGGAGCTATCATTTTTAAAAAAACTCTTAAAAGCCGTATAATATTTCTAGATATGTTTATGAATTTGGATAATCGTTAACTTTAATTAGAAAATCATTCTCTACAAAAATCTGTTAAAATGCTGATTTTGAAAAATAACGGTGAACCGTTTATTGAAAACGGTTGATCAATAATTTCCAGAGAAGTATTAGTTTGTAACTATGAATTGTTTGGGCAAGTACGGATAGCCACAATTTTTTTTGTAGGATTTTGAAAATAAATGGCTAACTGATAACTTCAAACGGCTAACCAATAATTTTCAGAAAAAAACTACATTCTAACCGTGGACTGTTTAGTAAGAACGGTTAAGCCAAATTTATTTTTCAGGTTTCTGAAGACTAATGGGTAATTGATAATCCCAAACGGTTAATTGATTATTTAAAATCTTAGCTCAACGATCAATTGGAATAGTCAAAACGGCTAATGGACAGCAGTTAATGGTGATCCGATTTTATTTAGAATGTCAAGAACGGCTAATTTTTTGCTCCAAACCATAAAATGGCTAAATCAAATTCAAACAAAGTGTGATCCAATAGTTATCATTGAGCTTGCTACTGAGTATACAACCATTATTGAACTTTAAACTTGTTCTTGTTTCTTTCATTCACACTTTAAGCTTTCATTTGTAATCAAATACATTGTGTGAGAGAAAATGCATTCGTAATCTTGATTTTTAAGTGATTGTAAGTGTTGGGATACACTTGGGTTAAGAGATTGGGGATAATTTCTTGTTGTAAAAGTCTATTGACAGCTTGGAAGTCAATTGTAAGAGTTTTTGAAGCCTTGGAGGCTTACTTAATGAAATCCTCAAGACCGATGATCTTGGAGGCATGGACGTAGGCACGGTTGACCGAACCATATAAAAATCACGTGTTTGCTCTCTCTTACCCAATCTCTTTATTTTTCATTGCACATTAATTTGTTTATTTTTTATTTTGGTTGCTTAGTTTAAATTGCATTAAGTTTTAAGTTGTTTAATTTTTTAGAATCCCAATTCACCCCCTCTTGGGTTGCCTAGTCAGTATTTTAACAAAGTGGTTTAGATATGACACTAAAGTTTTTTATAATCCTCCTATAAAATCTTACATGTCCTATAAAAGATTGTACATCTCTAACTGTTTTTGGTTGTGGCAATTTAGATATGACTTCTATTTTTGCTTTGTCAACTTCAATTCCTTTAACAAATACTGTTAACATAAATAATTCTTTATGTTTGATTTTGATGATAACAAACTTTATTAAGATTGATTAATCTTTTAAAAGCTCAAAATAATTTTCATATACTTTTAAATCATCATTCTCACTTTATAAATGAAAATGATTTTGGTTATTCTCTTGTAAATGGTTTCAATTGAAAAAACTATGAGAATTTTGTTAATAAAAAATATTGTTTCAAATCCTATAAAATGGATCTATTTGACAAGGTTTATAAAGTGTTGGTTTTGGGGTGCAAAATAGTTCACTATAGTAGTTTCTGAAGAAAACGACAATCCGACATGTTGATAACGGCTCGCCGACATCATATAGAATTGAAGATTAGTCTCTGGACCTATGCGACGATCCGAAAATTTTTGATAACGGCTCGCCGACATCGAATAGAACTTAAGATTAGCTTCTGGACCTAAACAGTGATCCGACATCTTGATAACAGTTCGCCGATATCAAACAGAACTGAAGATTAGCCTCTGGACCTAAATGGCGATCCGACATCTATATAACAACGATATGACAATTTGAAAATTAGCCCAACAGTCATATTGACCAGTCAAATGGTGATTCGACAACTAGTTAACGGTGATCCGACAGTGTGCAGAAAGTCAATAACGGCTAGTTTTCAACTCTAGCTAGAAATAAGCTCAATCAAATTCAAACTTTAACCATTCCAACAATCATTATTGAGCAAAGTCTTGAGCATACAATATTCATTGAGCCTTAAATTCTTGTATTCATCTCATTTACTCACACTTTGAATATTCATTTGTAATCAAACACATTGTGTGAGAGAGATTCATTTTGTAACTTTCTTAAAATCAAGTTGAGTGATTGTAAGTGTTGGGATACACTTGGGGTAAGAGATTGGGAATAATCTCTTGTTGTAAAGGTTATTGACACCTTGGAAGTCAAGTGTAAGCATTTGAAGCCTTGGAGGCTTGCTTAGTGGAATCCTCAAGCCCGGAAAGCTTGGAGGCGTGGACGTAGGCGAGGTTGGCCGAACCACGTAAAAATCCCTGTGTTTGAATCTCTTTTCCCTTATCTTTTTATATTGTGATAAACTTATTTGTTATTGCTTTGAATTTGTTTTATATTTGCATTAAGTTTTACTTTTTAAATTGAATAATGTTTAGAATCCCAATTCACCCCCTTTCTTGGGTTGCATAACTAGAATTCTGTTTGGTATCAGAGCCTTGTTCTCTTGTTAGGACTTAATCGTCTAGAGTAAAAGATCCATGGCAACCCTAAATGACTCAACCTTTAGAGAAGAACAATCCACAACTAGACCACCGTTCTTTGACGATAATGACTATACATATTGGAAAACTAGAATGAAAATCTATTTGCAAGCTTTAGATTATGAAATTTGGGAAGTTGTTTGTGATGGTCCATTCATGCCCATGTTTAAAGATGAAGTAGGAGATGATATTCCTAAACCATCAAGTCAATGGAGTGAGTTAGAAAAGAGAAAAATGTCCTTAAACTCCAAGGCAATGAATGCCTTGTTTTGCGCTCTTGATAAGAAAGAATTCTATAGAGCATCTAGCTGTGAATGTGCACAATAAATATGGAATAAACTTGAAGTTGTCTATGAAGGGACAAATCAAGTTAAAGAGTCTAAAATTAGTAGATACACTCGTCAATATGAAATGTTCCAAATGGAACAAAATGAAAATGTGTATTCTATGTATACTAGATTTACGGACATAGTGAACACCCTAGGAGCTTTGGGAAAGACCTTCTCAAATAGCGAGAAGGTTAAGAAAATCATTAGATCAATTCCAAAAGAATGGAGACCTAAAAGAACCGCTATTGAAGAGGCAAAAAATTTAAATACTTTACCTCTTGATGATTTAATTAGTTCTCTCATTTCATATGAAGAAGATTTGGCAGTAGAAAAAGGGGATGAGGAGAAGAAGAAAAACATTGCTACCAAAGCTTCAAAATATAAGAGTGATGGAGAGAGTGAACAGGATGATGAAGAGTTGGCCATGCTAGCAAGAAGGTTCAGAAATTTTTTCAAGAAAACCGAAGAGCGAAGAAAATTCAGAAGCTTCAAGAACCAAAGGGAGAAGAAAGAGGTAATCACATGCTATGAATGCAAGAAGCCTGACCATATAAGATCGGAGTGCCCACTTATCAACAAACTCAAGAAGAAAGCCATGGTTGCAACTTGGGATGATAGCAAGGAAGATTCAAGTGATGAAGAAGGGTTGCAAGAAGTATCAAATCTAGCGCTTATGGCTATAAGAGATGATAATGATCTCAATGAGGTAAGTAATCCAACCTATGATGAATTGTATGATGCTTTTAAAGAAATGCATGATGAGTTGATGAAAATTGGTAAAAAGAATGCATGCCTTAAAAAGAAATTGCTAGAACTTACAAATGAAAAGAATGCCATAAAAAAATGCAATGAGTCATTGAATGAAAAGATTAAAGGACTAGAATTAGAGAATAAAACATTGCATAATAGAGTTGCATTATCAAATGAGAAACCTAGCACTTCACATGAGCATTTAGAGCCACATGTAGATGATTTGAAAAAGGAAAATGAAATGCTCAAGAAAAAGAATATTGAACTTAGTAATGTTGTTTTAAAATTTACAAATGGGCAAAAGATGTTGGATAACATGCTTAATTCACAAAAGTGTGTGTTTGACAAAGAAGGTATTGGCTATCAGCCAAACTTGAAACAAAAATATTATAAAAACTACTTTGTGAAGAGTACATCTAGTAACAATCGAATTGTATGTCATTTTTGTAATCAAGATGGTTATATGAAAAATAGATGTCCAGTAAAAAGAAATGCATATTATGGTATGAAATGCATTTGGGTTTCAAAAGGAATCACTACTAACTCTCAAGGACCCAAAAAGCTTTGGGTACCTAAAACTTGAGATTTTCTCTGTAGGGTTTGAAGAAGAAGAGAAATAAATGGTACTTAGACAGTGGTTGTTCAAGGCACATGACCGAAAACTATGCATGGTTCTCAAGCTTCACCAAAATTGAAAATGGTGGAGACATATCTTTTGGAGACAACTCAAAAGGAAAAATTCTTGGAATTGGAAATGTTGGTAAAGTTTCCTCAACTCTAATTGAGAATGTGTGTTTGGTTGAGAACTTGAAAAATAACTTAATTAGTATTAGTCAATTATGTGACAAATGTTATAAAGTTGTCTTTGATAAATCAAGATTTGTTATTGAGAATACATGTGATGGGAAAATTTTGTTTATTGGAAATATATGTGGCAATGTTTACACAATTGATATAGAATGTGCATCTACTCATGATAAATGTTTTTTGGCATTGCATGATGATGGTTGGCTATGGCATAGAAGACTAGGACATGCAAGTATGGATTTGATTTCAAAAATTTCAAAAAATGAGTTAGTTAAAGGTCTTCCAAAAATTAGATTTCAAAAAGATAAGATTTGTGAAGCTTGTCAATTTATAAAACAAATCAAAACATCTTTCAAAAATAAAAATCATATTTCTACTTCAAAACCACTTCAACTTCTTCACATAGATTTATTTGGGCCATCTAGATATGCTAGTCTAAATGGCATTATGCATTTGTGATAGTGGATGATTATTGTAGATATACATGGGTATTATTCTTAACTAATAAGGATGATGCTCTTGATGCTTTTAAAGTGCTTTGTAAGAAAATTCAAAATGAAAAAGGGTATGGTATTGCATGCATTAGGAGTGATCATGGAGGAGAGTTTGAAAATCATGCATTTGAGATTTTTTGTTATGATTTTGGCATTGAGCATCAATTTTCATCACCTAGAACTCCACAACAAAATAGAGTTGTTGAGAGAAAGAATAGATCCATTCAAGAAATGGCTAGGACTATGTTGAATGAAAACTCATTGCCTAAGTATTTTTGGGCCGAGGCTGTCAACACCGCTTGTTATGTTTTAAATCATGTGTTGATTAGAACTAACCTTAACAAAACTCCATATGAGCTTTGGAAAAATAGAAAACCCAATATTGGTTATTTCAAAGTTTTTGGATGCAAATGTTTTATTTTGAACACTAAAGATAATCTTGGCAAATTTGATCTAAAATCCGATGTGGGTATTTTTCTTGGATATTCAAACTCAAGCAAAGCTTATAGAGTTTATGACAAAAGAACTCTAGTTGTAGAAGAATCGATGCATGTTACATTTGATGAGTTTAACCCTTCCTTTGCGGAGAAAGGAATTATTTATGATGATGCAGATGGAGAGTTACAAGAAGAATCATCAAAGGATAAACAAGAAAATGCACCATAAAGAAATCAAGAGGATGGACAAGAAGAGCAAACAAATATGGAGCAACATGAAGGTACTTCTCAAGCACACCCCAAGGAGTGGAGGTATGTTTCTTCTCATCCTAAGGATGTAATTTTAGGAGATCCCTCACGAGGTGTTACAACTAGATCATCACTTAGGAATACTTGTGAGCATAATGCATTTATTTCTCAAATTGAACCCAAATCCTTTGAAGATGCGGAAAATGATGAATCTTGGATTATGGCAATGCAAGAGGAGTTAAATCAATTTGAAAGAAACAATGTATGGGAATTAGTTCCTAAACCGGAACATCAATCTGTCATAGGTACTAAATGGGTATTTAGAAATAAGATGGATGAATCCGGTGTGGTTGTAAGAAATAAAGCTAGATTAATGGCTTAAGGGTACAACCAAGAAGAAGGATTTGATTTTGATGAAACTTTTGCACCCGTAGCTAGACTAGAATCAATTAGAATGTTGTTAGCATTTGCATGTCATAAAAATTTCATTTTATTTCAAATGGATGTGAAAAGTGCTTTCTTAAATGGTTATATTATGGAAGAAGTGTATGTAAAACAACCCCCTGGTTTTAAAAATGAAAAATTTCCAAATCATGTTTATAAGTTATTTAAAGCTTTGTATGGCTTAAAACAAGCACCTAGAGCATGGTATGATAGGCTTAAGAATTTCTTGTTAGAAAATGATTTTTCAATGGGTAAAGCAGATACTACTCTTTTTGTCAAACATAAGAACAAAGACATACTTGTTGTTCAAATTTATGTTGATGATATTATTTTTGGTTCTATTAATGAATTGTTATGTAAAGAATTTTCATCTTGTATGAGTAATGAATTTGAAATGAGTATGATGGGAGAGTTGAAGTATTTCCTTGGGCTGCAAATAAAACAAAATGAGGAAGGAATATTCATAAATCAAGCCAAGTACGTAAGAGATCAACTCAAACGATTCGGCATTGATGACTCAAAGACCAAAAATACTCCGATGACCACAACAACCAAGCTCGACAAAGATGAAAAAGGCAAAGAAGTGGATATCAAAATGTATCGAGGTATGATTGGATCTTTACTTTATTTAACTGCAAGTAGACCCGATATCATGTTTAGTGTATGTTTGTGCGCAAGATTTCAATCATGTCCCAAGGAATCTCATTTGGTTGCTGTTAAAAGAATTGTCCGTTATTTGAGTGGAACCATAGATATTGGGCTTTGGTATTCTAGGGGAACTCATATAGATTTAACATGCTATTCGGATGCGGACTTTGCTGGTTATAAAGTTGATAGGAGAAGCACTAGTGGAACTTGCCATATTCTAAGTCATTCACTTGTTTCATAGTTTAGCAAGAAACAAAATTCTGTTGCACTTTCAACCACCGAGGCCGATTATATCGCCGCCAGGAGTTGTTATGCACAAGCTCTTTGGATGAAACAAACACTTAGAGATTATGGTATTAATCTTGAACAAATTCCCATTAAGTGTGATAATACTAGTGATATAAATCTTTCAAAGAATCTCATTCAACACTCTAGAACCAAGCATATAGAAATTAGACATCACTTCTTGAGAGATCATGTTCAAAAGGGAGATATTGCATTAGAGTTTATTTCTATGGAAAAACAACTTGCCGATATTTTTACAAAACCTCTTTGCGAAGAACAATTTTAAAAAATTCGGCATGAACTTGGGATGATGAAATTTTCGCATTAACATCTTTATTCATGTTATTGAGTCTAATGAAATTGATTGATTGATTATTAGATGATTTTGGCTTTAAATGTTTGAGCATGATTAATGAGTGAGGTGTTTATATTATTGAATGTGTGTATGTATAAAATACTTATATGTTCATGAATTATGAATTGAACTGGCACTTAAAACATTTTGGATCAATTAAATGATCTTGAAATGTATTAATTGTTGGCCAAATATTAAAATAAATGTGCGAAATCATAAGTTGTAGAAAACGAATTGCCGTTATTTCAATAAACGGCTAACCGTTTTCGGGTAGAAACCTTGCAAGTTTTTTAGACGCTGTCGGTTCGCCGACATTTTACTAACGGCTCGCCGTCTTGATGGAAATTTTTGGGAACTCTCTAAACCTTGTCGGCTCGCTAATATCTCTATAACGGCTCGCCGTTATTACGCGTTAAGGGTACAGTAACCCATCTTCCTCCTCATTTTGTCTTTTGCTCTCTCTCTAAACTCGCGACTACAACTTCATCTCTCTCTCAAATCCACCATTTTTCTTGCTCTTTTTCACCAAATTGAACCATTAGAAGCCTTTCTCATCTTGTTTAGAACCTTTTTAACCGATCAAAACTCGTTTTTGATTCAAAAATTGAGAAATACCAAAATTCGAACCCTAGAACCAGCCGCACTTCTCTCGCCAAAATTGAACCGAATTCCTTCCGTTTTCAATCACATTTCAACTTGTCATTACTCTCTCGTCTCTCAAACTTTATTTCTACAGGTCCAAATTTCTCCAAACTCATCAATGGCAGAAAGACCACAGAGGCGTGCTCGAATCAAGCACACTGCCCCGCGTCGTTCCAGTCCCTCCAGGCCTCCCTCTCAGGACTTCGAGAGCCTCAATTTTTCCAATGATACCTCTGCTCAGCAATTCCGTGACAAATTTATGGGCAAACCGGTAACTCCCTCGTTTTCTCTAAACATTACGGAGTTTTCGGATATTACCAATTGTGGTAGTAATATTACTCAAATGCTTAGTCATTGGAATGAAGCCTTAAGTATAAAAGAACCTATCTATGAAAATCTAGTACGTGTCTTTTATTCTAATATGAAACTCTCCTCTTCCCGTCGAGTTGAACTTTATACTTCCGTAGGAGGAGTTCGTATTGCGTTTAATGAGTCAACATTATGTAGTATTCTTGGACTTTCTTATGGAGGCTTAGACATTTACACCGCTAGGAAAGAGCTTGCATTTAGTGATTTCTATCATGTGGATGGCGTACGAAACATTTGTAGGCGTCGGGATCTTTCCGATGACATCTGCTCTTTGTCCTTTAGGTCTCAACTCCTGCCAATCCAGGTTCAAATACTTCATATCATTCTCCAACACATGGTCACCCCTAGACAAGGTCACACTGATGAGGTAACTAGGATTGATGTTGGTTTATTAGATTCCCTCATCCGTAGACGGCATGTGAGCTTATCCTACACTATCCTTTGTCATATGCTATCCACACCTAAAGTGACCAACCAATCCCTTCCATATGGCAGCATCATCACTAGGATATTGAAATTCTTTAGAGTTCCTATTAATAAGCCTGTTTATCTCGAGACTCGAAAGCTTGGTCGAGAGATCATTTCTACGATCGGCTTTTTTAAAAAGCGTGGGAAGTGGGAAAAGACAACATCCTCTAAGAATGAAGATACTTTGCTTACTCCAGATGATGATTGTATGTTAAATGACGTCTATTCCGAGGATGAGTTACCCGACTTCTACCTTGGGGCTAGACCGCGTGTCCCTCGCCGAGCAGCAGCAGCAGCACCTGTCGCAGCATTATCAGCAGCTTCCTCTCAAGATGACGAGCCAGCCGTCCCTCTTGCAGCATCAACCATTCATGCGGATCACATTCAGCAACTTTTTGACAGAGTGGACGTCCTGTCCCAGCAGCAGCCGCAGCTTCAATATGACTTTGCGACCTTTCGGCAATAAATGTTAGATCAGCAGATGGAGTTACTTGCTGGCCAGCGTCGCATTCTTGGTTACTTTGGTTATGATCCAGGCAGTTCTTCTTCACAACCCCCGTCTTAGTTTTCTGCCCCTATGATTTTCGCAGAAACATTATTCATTTCATGTAGTTTGTTGTGATACTTATTGTTTTTTATTGTGTTTGTGATGTTTTTTATGATGTTTTTTTGTTGGATATATTTATGATTGAGTTGATTTTTGATGACATGTTGATAATGGATTGCTGACATCATACAGAATTGAAGATTAGTCTCTGGACCTAATGGATTGCTGACATCATACAGAATTGAAGATTAGTCTCTGGACCTAAACGACGATCCTACAATTTTTGATAACAGCTCGCCGACATCGAATAGAACTTAAGATTAGCTTCTGGACCTAAACGGCAATCCGACATCTTGATAACGGTTCGCCGATATCGAACAGAACTGAAGATTAGCCTTTGGACTTAAACGGCGATCCGACATCTAGATAACGACGATCCGACAATTTGAAAATCAGCCCAACAGTCATATTGACCAGTCAAACAGCGATCCGACAGCTAGTTAACGGTGATCCGACAGTGTGCAGAAAGTCAATAACGACTAGTTTTCAGCTCCAGTTATAAATAAGCTCAATCAAATTCAAACTTTAAACATTCCAACAATCATTATTGAACAAAGCCTTGAGCATACAACATTCATTGAGCCTTAAATTCTTGTATTCATCTCATTTACTCGCACTTTGAATATTCATTTGTAATCAAACACATTGTGTGAGAGAGATTCATTTTGTAACTTTCTTTAAAATCAAGTTGAGTGATTGTAAGTGTTGGGATACACTTGGGGTAAGAGATTGGGAATAATCTCTTGTTGTAAAGGTTATTGACACCTTGGAAGTCAAGTGTAAGCATTGAAGCCTTGGAGGCTTGCTTAGTGGAATCCTCAAGCCCGGAAAGCTTGGAGGCGTGGACGTAGGCAAGGTTGGCCGAACTAGGTAAAAATCCCCGTGTTTGAATCTCTTTTCCCTTATCTTTTTATATTGTGATAAACTTATTTGTTATTGCTTTGAATTTGTTTTTTATTTGCATTAAGTTTCACTTTTTAAATTGAATAATTTTTAGAATCACAATTCACCCCCCTCTTGGGTTGCATAACTAGAATTTCAAATACAACATGACCAAAGCAATTCCAAAAGTAACCATGTAGTGACATTTTTCCCGATTCAACATGAGTTCTTTTGCAACACATCTTTTTAAAACTTTCTCCAAATTATCAAGGCAATCATCAAAAGAATTCCCAAACACAGTCAAATAATCTATAAAAACCTTTAAGCTATGTTCAACCATATCACAAAAAAATGCTTAGCATACACCTTTAAAATGTTGAAGGAGCATTATGAAATACTAACTAGGCAACCCAAATGGGGGGGGGGGGTGGTGAATTGGGTTTTTTAAATTTAAGCTAAGCAAACTACAAAACAATTTAATCTATTGTCTTAATCAAATTGAAAACAATAAATTCAATCTTGCACAATATTAAAAGAGTAAGGGAAGATAAAACAAACACAAGGATTTTTACGTGGTTCGGCAATCCCTACCTACGTCCACGCCTCCAAGCTCACCCGCTTGAGGATTTCACTATCCAAGCCTTCCAAGGCTTCAAGTTTTTACAATTGACTTCCAAGGTGTCAATGAACCTTTACAATCAAGAGATTATCTCCCCAATCTCTTTACCCCAAGTGTTTCTCATACTTGTACACTCACAATTTGATGAGAAATGAAAATTACAACAATGAAACTATCTTTAAGAGTGGATATACAAATGATAACTCAATGAAGATTTAATCTATGATGGTTTTCGAATTTGAAGCTCAATATAAGATGTGTGCACTTGTTTATGCTTGTAAAGATTGCTAAAAATGAATTGGAATTGAGTTTATATAGTTTGAGCTAAAAAACTAGCCGTTATGCACACTTTGATCATAATCGGTTTACTGTTTATGGAATCCGGTTAGCCACTTGTATGTTACCGTTAAGGCAAAAATTTGAATTTTTGAACATCCGGTATGCCGCTTGTGAAATCCGGATAGTCGTTTATGTTCCAGAAGCTTACTGACCAAATCCGGTCTACCGTTTGTCAGGATCCGGATAGCCGCTTGCTACAGTAACTACTACAATGAATTATTTTCTAAAATTACAGTTTGACCCTAAAATTTTATATAATTGTATTATGGTCCAAAACATTATAAATTTTACAAATAGGTCCAATTTCAGAATCTCTAAATAATGCTTGCTATTCCCAAAACTTTTTGAAATTATAATATGGCCCAAAATGCTATGAAAATTTTCAAATAAGTCCTTCTCCAAAATTTCAAGCAATACTTGTTGATTTCAAAGTTTTCAAAACTCTTTTAATTAAACCATAAACTTGAAAAAACAACTAATTTCATAAAATCATTTTTTTATTAAATATAAAACCTTTATAATGTGAAAATAATGATTTATTTAAAATGTATAAAAAATGATTTGGGTTCAAAAGATTAATCATTCTTAATCTTGTTTGTTATCATCAAAATCAACATTATGGAAACATATATGTTAATACATTACAAAGCCTAAATGACATTTTTTTAAATGTAAATATTCCAAAGAGACATGTAAATGTAGTATTTTCTTGTTCCTCAAGTGCTATAGGAATTTGATAATGACCTGAATATCCTTCTAAAAAGCAATAGTAGGGATGTTCAACTACTTTTTCTAGAATTTGGTCAAAGAATGGTAATGGAAAATGATATTTTCTAGTGGTTTCATTTAACTTTCTATAACCAATGCACATGCGCCAACTTAATGTAACTCGTGTTGGAATTAATTCACCTTTTTCATTTTTAACAACAATGATTCCTGATTCTTAGGCACTACTTATGTAGGATTTACCCACTTATTATTAGAAATAGGGTAGATAATGAAAAACTAACTAGGCAACCCAAAAGCGGGGGTGAATTGAGTTTATAAAAAAATTAAGCAACTAAGAAACTTAATGTAATTTAAATAAGGCAATCAATTTTGAAATAAACAAATTAATGTGCAATCAAAAATAAAAATATAGGGTAAGAGAGAGCAAACACATGATTTTTACGTGGTTCGGCCAAATGTGCCTATGTCCACCCCTCCAAGCTCACCGGGATTAAGGATTTCACTAAGCAAGCCTCCAAGGCTTCAACAATTCTTACAATTGACTTCGAAGATGAGAATAGACCTTTACAACAAGAGATTATCCCTAATCTCTTACCCCAAGTGTATCCTAACATTTACAACCTCTCAACTTAATTTTTCAAAAAAGACTACAAATAAATCTCTCTCACACAATGTGTTTGATTACAAATGAAATCCTAATATGTGAGTAAATGAGAAGAAAACAAGAATTTAAAGCTCAATAAAAGTTGCATGCTCTATAGTTTGCTCAATGATAATAGTTGAAAATCACTATTGTTTGTATTTAAATGAGTCTTTTTATAGTTTGAGCTGAAAACTAACCGTTACAGACAATTTGCTTAAAGTCAGATCGTCGTTAACTCGAAGTCGGATTGTCGTTTTGACTTGAGGAAGTTACCATTAGACAAAATTTCAAATTGTCGAATCACCGTTATTGAATTGTCGAATCTCCGTTATCATCCAGTGACATGCAAAGAAGATGTCGGCTTACCTTTTTCAAGAAGTCGGTTTGTTATTAACGTCTAGAGGCTAATCTTCAATTCTATTCAATGTCGGTTAGCCATTATCTCCCAAAGAGTTAGTCGTTTGCTGCAGTGAAACTATTTTCCAAAATTATAGTTTGGCCCTAAAACTTTATATAATTATACTATGGGCCAAGTCTTCGTAAAATTTTACAAATAAGTCTATTTCCAGAGTTTCAAAATAATACTAATTGATTTTAAAGTTTTCAAAACTTTTTCAATCGGACCATGAAATTGAAAAACAACCAATTTCATGAAATCACTTTTCCTTTAAATATAAAACCGTTATAAAATCAAAATAGTCATTTATTTAAAATGTATAAAAAATAATTTGAATTTTTAAAAACTTAATCATTTTTAATCTTATTTGTTATCATCAAAATCATCATTATAGACACATATAAGTTAACAAATAATTCCCACAATAAGCAATTTAGAGACTTCTGTTTTGATTACCTCTTTCATGTGTGGGTTTAATCTTCTTTGAGCTTGTTGACATGTTTTAGTATTTTCTTCTAAATTAATTCTATGTGTGCAAATTAAGGGACTAATGCCTTAAATATCATTGAAAATCCATCCAATTGCATTTTTATACTTTTTAAAAATAGTTAGTAACTTGCCTTCTTGGTTGCTTGTTAGAGTAGAAGAAATCACAACATGATAAGTTTGTTCTTCTCCAAGAAAAACATACTTCAATCCTTCATGCAAAGGTTTCAATTCCAATTTAGGTGCTTCTTGTTGTTCTGTCTTTTCGATAATTCTAAGTTCCTCAAATTTTGGTTCTTCATCATAATTTTGTAAAGTCTGCACAGAATCAAAGAACAAATTTATATTAGAAATATCGAAGTTCAAGTTGCTTATTTGACTCAATTGAATTAACTAAACAAACACCAAAAGTTCAGAAAAATCCTTTTTTTGGATATTTTCCTCCATACAAGATTCAAGCAATTCCTTTTGTTCATCAGTATCATCTTCATTCTCATTTTCTTCGTTAGGTTGCCTGCACATGTTGAAAACATTCAATTCCAGAGACATATTTCCAAAGGATAAATTCATTAAACTATTCCTACAATTAATCAAAGCATTAGCAGTTGATAACTCTATGAAATGAGAGTTATCATGGCACTTTTAGAGTTAAATCAAGATCACTTAGAGAGTAAATGATGTGTTTCTATTGCATTTTTATTACATTTTGCATAAACATTCATTTTAGTTTAGTCTTAATAAGTTTTTCTTGATTTAAAGTTATTCGTGCTCAAATTGTGTGCATAATTGTAGGTTTCCAGAAGCTTATAATTCATGGAAGGAATGTTGACGCAATAGGCTTACAAAAATAAGAAAAGAATATGGCTACAAAAGAATTGAAACAAATCTGGAACAGTGTAGTTGCTGTAGCCGTTGATGTAGCAATCCTGGAACAACGACAGAGAAAATTCTGCGCGGGATACTTGTAGAATTGCGATTTGCAGTTTCCTAATCTGATTTATGCGCGCCCTAGGCTTTCGTTTACCCTAATTTTCAACTATAAAAGAAGCACACATGATAAGGAAAAAGGGGGGCCGTCACCCAAGGAGAAAAACACAAAGAAACAAAAGAGAGATTAAGGGCTGCACAAGAGGAAAATTTGAAGATATCAATTAGGAGCTCAATCCTTCTTATTTTTCTCTTGTTTTCTTGTTTACTTTTTATTCATGGGGATGTGTTTGATGGCTGGAACTTTGTTCTTTATTTTCTTTTGCAAATCATGAACTAAATTTATTTGTAGTTGAGTGATAAACAATCTTGATAGTTTATTAACTGGAAATATGTGTTGCTACATGTTTGCTGTAGCAGTTTGTTTTGATAGTATTTATTTTTATTTATTATTTTGGTTAATCACCCATTTAATGATACTAGCTAAAGGAGAGCCACAAAAGGGCCTATCTTAGTGGAACATATCAAAGCAATACTTGATCTTAAATTGGGTTTCCCGGATTGAGTTTTACTTGAGTCCCAAAAGGGTCATGCTTGATTTAAGATTAGTGATGAACTAGACATAAGGATTCACATTGTAGGATAAATAGAACCTAAGCGTGTAATGTTATATCTTATGTTGGCATAACAACTGATCACTGTTAGGTTGCATATAGATATAAGATATCTAACATGCGACGATTGAGGATACATAAGGATTCTGCCCAGTGCTGTAGCAAATGTTGTAGCAACCGAGCTAAACATTATATTAATAGTCAAAACCATTAAGAGAGTTTATTTACTCAACTACTCTATATTCCCATTGGTTTTAGCCTTGAGATTGACTTGATAATTTACTTTGTTGCATTTTATTTATTATATATTTTTTATTTTAATTACTATATTAGTTTCATTAATTGTTTTATTTTATTTTAGCACAAAATCTGCACTATTAAGATTGCTGTAGCAAATTTGATAACATCAATCCCTGTGGAGACGATCTTGAATACTCATTACTTTATTACTTGTTGTGTACACTTGCACATTGACATCAATAGCAATTGAGTTAAAATTTACCAACGGCAGTGCTAAAAATGGTGGACATAAAATTACAGGAATTGTTTTATAATTATTCACAACATGCTAAGTTTCTAAGACAATAAAATCCACAAGATATATGAAATTATCAACTTGTATTAAAACATGTTCCACTATTCTTTTTGGTACTTTAATTGATTTATCGGCAAGCAAAAGTGCAGTTGAAGTTGATTTTAACTCACTAAGATTAAGTTAAAGCTAAACTGAATATGGAAGTAAATTAACACTAGCACGAAGATCTAGTAAAACATGCTCAATTATGTGATCACCAATAATACAAGAAATAGTAGGACAACCACGACATTTATATTTCAACTTATTATTAGTAAATAGAATAGTACTTACGTGTTCAATCATGAAAGTACTCTTTCTTATCTTTAATTTCCTCTTGATAGTGCATAAGTCCTTTAAAAATTTGGAATATGAAAGTACCTGCTTGATTGCAACTAATACATGAATGTTAACTTTCACTTGCTTAAAGATTTCATAAATTTCAAAAGAGTGATTTGATTTCTTTGGTTTATTCAATGCATGTGGAAATAGTGGTTCAGGTGGAACACTAGTTATTTCTTCAGTAGGTATAAGTTCATTTAGTCCTCCGTACCCTTTGAATTTTCATCATCTCTAAAAGGTTCAGGAATAGGTCTATTAATAACCTTACGACTACGAAGAGTTATAACTGAGTTGACTTGGTCCATGGGTGGATTTTGTTGAATCTAAGGATTTGGTTGTGGTTGAGTTAGAAATTTTCATTTTTCATGAATTGTGAGTGCAGAGGCAATTTTAACAAGAGTATCTTTCAAATCAGAAAAAGTTTGTGCATTTTGATTGTTAATAACATCTTCCTTTCTGATGAATGAATGCATTGTGTCTTCCAGATTTTTTCATGGTGGTAGAACATATGGTGCCTAAGGCTGAGCATTTTAAAAATTTTGTGGAGGTGGTGCTTGTGAAGATTGTGCATAATTTATATTCCTCCAACTAAAATTTGGATGATTTCTCCAACCAGGATTATAATTCTATGAATATGGGTTTGGCTTATTAAAAGTATTTATGGCATTAGCTTGATCATGTAGACATTCTTTAAGTGCAGGTAAAGTGAGACAATCTTGAGTGAAATGATCATTCGGATTACAAACACTACATGCAATTTCTTGAACAGATTTTACTTGGTCACTCCTTTTATACTCCAAAGCTTCAACTTTCCTAACTTGGGATGCAAATTTTACTTGTAAATTATGACCTTCCCTAAGGTTGTGGATTCCTCTACTAGATGGAGATGGTTGTGGTTTATTTGTCAATTCAAAAGTTCCAACAATATCCCAATGTTGTGCATTTTCAGCTAATTGGTCAAGGTAATCTAGTGCATCTTCAGAATTGTTATCTCTAAATTCACCATTACACATCATTTCAACAACCTGTCTACTTTGGGATGTCAAGCCCTCGTAGAAATAAATGACTAATTGCCAAGTTTCAAAACAATGGTGTGGACATATGTTGAGCAATTCTTTAAACATATCCCAACATTGGTGTTGAGTGTTAGAAAATGTATATTTATAAAGGAGAAAATCGTCATTTTACACTTCAAGTTTTACTAACACCCTTACTTTTATGTATTTAACCTTCTTTTGATTTAATTCCGTGTGTTTTATTTTAATTAAGTATTTTATGTATTTTAGGGGCATCATAGTCATTTCACAATAAACGAGAGATCAGATGCCAAAACGGACATCACTTTTGAACTCAGGACGGTCGAAAACCTTAGAAGGAGCATAAAAGGAAAAATGGCACTATTCACATGTACGGTACTATTCACGTGTACGGTACTGTCTACGTTACTGTTTATGACACTGTTCATATAGACGGATCGATGACATGGCATTGACCGATGATGTGGCATTGATTGATGAGGTGTCACGATCCTGTTGGACTAAAATTCTTATGTACTGTCGATGGTGATGTGGTAGCATATCAGTGGACTAAAAATCTCGCGTACGGTACATGCATCACACATGATTATTTTCAACCAAACCGCGTCACTATTCAACCTGGGTCAAACCGTGTTACTGTTCATCCACGTGGTCAAACCGCGTACTGTTGACTGATGACGTGGCGCAATCTTGAGCGTCCAAACTATTTTTAATCCGATGGCCATGATTTACTCCATGTATCTATAAAAAGGGGGCCTCCCCCCCTAATTTGATATCTCTGAATCCATTTTTGGGATCCATTTTCTGTAATTCCTTCTCCATCTTGTATTTTCTACGTATTTTAATAAATTTCTATTTTGCCCCTAGTTCAATTATGAGTAGCTAATTTTCTTTCAAGCTTGGGTTGAAGGTGAAGTCTCAACATGTGTCATGGGCTTTATTTGGTAAATTTATTTTCTCTTCCCCACTAGTTTTTGTGGATGTTTTGACTTCTCGTCGACAAATAATAATAAGCTTGTCTAGATACCGCCCTGGTTACACCGGCTCCCTAGTACAAGGTTATTATTATTTGGCACGATAAGCCCTTAGCACCATATTGATTAGAGTGTGGTTCATGAGGTGTGGATTCCCCCCTCATGATTTAATTGGCATTAATAAGGATTATTTAGCCCATGATGCATGTTGATACGGATCCAGATACCCAAGTACGTCATCTCAATAGATTTCTCTTCAATTTATTCTCGCCATTTCAATTCCAATTTTAGAATTTATTCTCGCCATTTCGATTCCAATTTTAGGATAATCCAAATCATTTTCACCACAAATCCAACCACCTATTTACAAAATTAATTCTACACACAATTAAAATCCACCTCCTCGTGGGATCGACACTCGTCACCATTAGTTTATTCTACAATAGATTCGTGCGCTTGCGAGTTCAATAAAATTTGCACAACAAGTTTTTGGCGCCATTGCCGGGGAGGTAAGTTATTTTAATTTATAAAATTAATTTTTGTGAATAATTTCTTTTATTTTTTTTCTTGTATTTTTTTTTCTTATTAAAAAAAAAGTGAATCTGCATTTAGAGGTAATAATTTCTTTTCTTTCTCTGTTCTTTACAATTCTGCAATTTAATTTTTAAGTTATTTTTCTTTGTAATTTTTTTATTAATTTATTTTTAGTTAATTTATTTTCACGTATTTTTTTAGTGTGTTTTAATAGTAAGGTTGTAATAGCGCAATAAGGTTAGTATCGAAATTTCTCCCTCTTCTTTATTTTTATTTGTTTTGTTCCCATCTTTATTTTTATTTTATTTGTTTTGCATGCATGGTCGAAGGTCATTATTACCTAATCTTGAACCTATAGACCTTGAACTTGAGAAAACACTTCGCACACACAAACAAGTTAAAAATAAAATGGATTTACAACCACAGGAGAGGCCATTTAAGGACTACTTCAGTCCTTTAGCTAATTTGAGCACATCATGCATAAGATACCCAAATGTAGCTGCTAGGAGTTTTGAACTAAAACCTAGTGTGCTAAATTGTCTCCCAACATTCTATGGCCTAGAAAATGAGGACCCATATAATCATTTGAATGATTTTCATGCTATTTGTCAAACATTTAAATATGAGAATTTTTCAGATGATGATGTTAAACTTAGACTATTCCCATTTTCTTTAAAGGATAGAGCTCGTTCATGGTTAAATACTTTACCTGCTAATAGCATCACATCATGGGAACAAATGGTTACAAAATTTTTGAATAAATATTTCCCAGTGCATAAAACCAATGCTATTCGCAGGAAAATCTCGGAGTTTACTCAGAGAGAAGATGAACAGTTTTTCGAAACATGGGAGCAATTTAATGGGCTACTCTTGAAGTGTCCACATCATGGGTACGAGAAATGGCACCAATGCCAATACTTTTTGGAGGGATTATTGCCGAATGTGCAAGAATGGCTAATAGCAACAAGTGGAGGAGAGCTAATGTCAAAAAGTGCATCAGAGATTTGGGAATTCTTCCAGCGACAAGCGGATAATTCCCAACAACGGAGTCGATCACTCAGGAATACTAGAAGAATTAAGGGAGTAAATGAGGTTCACATTGGCGAGTCAACTTCGGGAATCAAAGAAGTCAAGGAGATGGTTGAAGGTCTCGCTCGACAAATAGCATCGTTATCGACTACTAAATCAATAGAACCACATGACCATGACTCATACTCAGATCAAGCCAATGCCATAGGTGTAATGAGAAAACCATCAAATTACAACCCATACTCTAACACATATAACCCTGGATGGAGAGACCACCCCAATTTTTCATGGTCTCAAGGATTCCAACAGAATGGACCAGCAGCTCCAGCTCCACCAATGCAACAAATTCCTCAAAATCCTTAAGTCTCTCAGCCACTATTTAGACTATACAATCAGAACCAGAACTACTCTCAACCCAGACCATGGGAGGATGCATTCCAGAATTTCAAGAATGTTACTCACTTCACGATTGAGCAACAGAACCGCACCATTGATGGACTACGAAATGAGTTGAGAGCAGGCTTCAACTAACAAGCCCAATTAGTTTCAAGCCTCGAGAAGATGGTGGGACAACTTGCTTCTTCAGTTCAGACCTTGGCAATGACTGTTGAGAAAGGCAAATTTCCAAGTCAACTAGTGCCTAATCCTAAAGGAGTACATGAAGCAAGTACTAGTTGACCACAGCAGTATAGAGAGGTCAAAGTCGTCATGACTTGTGAAAAGGAAAAGAAGTCGACAACAAAGTGGAGATGTCGGTGACAAAAGAAAATCAAATTGTACCTGTGAATGTTGAGGACTCATCACCGGAGGAGAAAGAAGAAACCAACCCACGAGAATACATTCCCAAAGCTCCATTTCCTCAGAGGTTAGCTAAAGGAAAAAAGGGAAAATCCACAGGTGAGATTCTTGAAATCTTCAAACTGGTAAGTGTTAACATTCCTTTACTTGATGCTATAAAGTAAGTTCCATCTTATGCCAAGTTTCTTAAAGACCTTTGTACTAAAAAGAGAAACATTCATGTTCAAAAGAAGGCACTTTTAACAGAAAACGTTAGTTCTATACTCCAACATAAAATTCCTCTAAAATGCAAAGACCTAGGCTCCCCCACTATCTCATGTAGCATAGGGAACCACACAATTGAGAATGCTTTGTTGGATTTAGGAGCTAGTGTAAATATGTTGCCTTACTTAGTATTTTGAAACTTGGACTTGGAGAATTACACCCAACTCCAGTGGTGTTACAGCTTGCAGATCGGTCCACGAAAATACCTCGGGGTATTGTGGAGGACGTGCTTATCCAGGTAGACAAGTTTTATTTTCCTGTTGATTTCATTGTAATTGACACTCAACCAATACAAGATTCAAGGAAGCACATCCCCATTATTCTAGGTCGACCTTTTTTGGCAACTGCGGATGCTCACATCAATGCAGGACTGGAAATATGCAGTTGTCCTTCGACAACATGACTATGGAGCTGAACATCTTCAACATTGCCAAACAACTTCACAATGCAGATGATGAAATTGTTGATGTGGATTTAATTGAAGCATTAGTTGATGACACTTTTCTTTCAAACTTTAGTGATGATCCTTTACAAACATGCTTAACTCACTTTGGTTTGGATATTGATATTGACAGATCAGTCGATGAGGTCAATGCCCTGCTTGACTCAGCACCATCTATGGACACTAATAAATGGAAGTCAAAAGTTGAACAACTCGCACCATCAGAGAAGAAACTCATCCCATCATCAGAATCACCACCAAACCATTGCCTAACACTTTGGAATATGCATTTTTAGGAGAAGAAAGTACTCTGCCGGTAATCATCTCATCATCCCTAAATGACGAACAAAAAGGTAAGTTGTTGGATGTTTTAAAAGAGCACAAAGGAGCATTAGGATGGACCATAGCAAACATCAAAGGTATAAACCCAATAGACTGCATGCATTACATTCACCTCGATGAAAATGCTAGATCTACTAGGGAAATGCAACGTCGGTCAAATCCTAATATGAAAGAAGTTGTTAGAACAGAAGTCCTTAAGCTATTAGACGCATGTATCATTTACCTAATTTCTGATAGTTCATGGGTCAGTCCTGTGGAAGTTGTCCCCAAAAAGTCAGGAGTCGCAGTAGTTACGAATGCCGATAATGAATTGATACCCACTAGAGTGACTACAGGATGGCGTGTATGCATTGATTATAGAAAGTTGAATTCTGTCACACGTAATGACCATTTTCCTTTACCATTTATTGATCAAATGCTTGATAGATTAGCAGGCCATGAATTTTATTGCTTTCTAGATGGCTACTCAGGATATAATCAGATTCCCATAGCACCAAAAGATCAAGAGAAGACCACTTTCACTTGTCCTTTTGGAACTTTTGCATATGGGAGGATGCCATTTGGATTATGTAATGCACCTGCTACATTTCAACGATGCATGTTAAGCATTTTTTCTGATATGGTTGAACAATTCCTTGAAGTCTTTATGGATGATTTTTCTGTCTTTGGTGACTCGTTTGATCAATGTTTACATCATCTAACACTAGTTCTGTAGAGATGTATCGAGAAGAACTTGGTCTTAAATTGGGAGAAGTACCATTTTATGGTAAAATAAGGTATTGTTCTCGGTCACATCATTTCAAGCAAAGGTATTAAGGTTGACAAAGCCAAGGTGGATCTCATTTCTAATCTTCCTCCACCCAAAACAGTCAGAGAAGTAAGATCTTTCCTTGGGCATGCTGGTTTTGTTAGACGTTTCATTAAAGATTTTATCAAAGTTTCTAGACCCTTATGCAATCTACTTGCTAAGGATGTACCTTTTATCTTTAATGATTCATGTCTTGTGGCTTTTGAAAAACTAAAGAAGTTGTTGACATCATCACCCATCATTCAGCCCCCAAACTGGAGCTTACCATTTGAGCTCATGTGTGATGCATCTGATTATGCAGTAGGAGCAGTATTAGGACAAAGAGTTGATCGAATTCCCCACGTTATTTACTATGCTAATATGACATTGAATGATGCACAGTTGAACTATTCAACTACTAAAAAAGAAATGCTAGCAGTAGTATTTGCATTAGAAAAATTTCGATCTTATCTCATTAGTTGTAAAATAATTATATTCACATATCATGCTGCTCTTAAATATCTTCTCACAAAGAAATATGCAAAAGCTAGACTATTTCGTTGGGTGTTACTTTTGTAGGAATTTGACTTGGAATTTAAAGATAAGAACGACACAGAAAATGTTGTGGCAGACCATCTCTCTTGTCTCCATTTTGACACAATTACAGAGCCATTAACATTGAATGAGTCATTTCCAGATGAATAATTAATGAGTGTGGAAGTATTACCTTGGTATGCTGATATAGTTAATTATCTTATTACAGGTCAACTTCCAGAGCATTGAACCAAGCAAGACAAAGCCAAATTCTTTGCAGAAATAAAGAATTTCTTTTAGGATGACCCGTATTTGTTCAAATATTGTGCAGATCAAATTATTAGACGATGTGTCCCAGAAAATGAAATTCATAATATTCTTTCATTCTGCCATGAACAAGCTTGTGGAGGCCATTTCAGTGCTAAGAAAACAGCGACTAAAGTTTTACAATGTGGTTTCTATTGGCCAACTATATTTCGAGACGCTTACACTTTATGTTCTTCATGTGATAGGTGTCAACGAATAGGGAGCATTACGCGAAGGAACATGATGCCACTAAATCCAATTTTAGTGGTTGAGATTTTTTATGTATGGGGTATCGACTTCATGGGACCCTTTCCCCCGTCTTTTGGCCATCAATACATATTGGTTGCTGTTGACTACGTATTGAAATGGGTAGAAGCAATTCCATGCAGAACTAATAATCACAAGGTGGTGATAGGATTTTTGAAAAGCAACATTGTCTCACGCTTTGGATTCCCTGGAGCAATAATCAGTGATGGTGGTGCCCTCTTTTGTAACAAAGCATTCAAAGCTCTTTTGACAAAGTATTCAATCACTCACAAAGTGGCGACCCCATATCATCCGCAAACCAGTGGCCAAGTTGAGATCTCCAATCGAGAAATAAAGCACATATTAGAAAAGACGATGAGGCCGGACAGAAAAGATTGGTCATTAAGACTTGATGATGCATTATGGGCATATAGAACAACTTTCAAGACCCCGATTGGGATGTCACCCTACAGGCTAGTGTATGGAAAAGCTTGCCACCTACCTGTGGAACTCGAGCATCGTGCATATTGGGCCATCAAGAAATTCAAATTTGACATGCAGCAAGCTAGCTCAAAAAGAAGATTACAACTGGCAGAACTTGAAGAAATTCGCAATGATGCATACGAAAATGCCAAGATTTACAAGCAACGAATGAAAGTCTTCCATGACAAGCAAATTATGAGAAAATCTTTCACTCCAGGTCAGAAAGTGCTTTTGTTCAATTCTCGCTTGCACCTATTCCCAGGTAAGTTACGCTCTCGATGGTCTGATCCCTTTATTGTTCATATTGTTTTTCCACATAGGGCAATTGAAATTAAGGACCTAAAGAACGGTGTCACATTTAAAGTTAATGGTCAAAGATTAAAGCCATAGCTAGAGTACCAACCACATGGAGAAGACACCGAAATAAATTTGAGTGACCCACCAGATTTGAATTGATTTTTTTTTCTTTTCGGTGGTTTGATTGTTCTTTCTTTCTTTTTATTATTCTTTTGCTAATTGAAAATATTTTTGCATAAATGTGTTTGTTTTACCATTAAGTTTTCTCTTATTGTTAATCATGAGTACCATACTTAGACCGTTCCTCCTGAACATTCTTACACCACTTCAACGTGTTAAAACTCATCTCAAAAGGCAGATTCAATTTTGTAAAACACATTGTATTTGGGCTCTGCAACCACCAGAGTTAGTATCCTATGTTGAGGGTTTAGAAAGCCAACTCAGAGACATTGAGAGAAGTGTTTACGACATCCAGTTGGAGCTTGAGGTAAATTCAATAAGAGGACGATTTTAATTTTCTTTGTGTGTTTTAATTCATTTTTCTGTTTGTGTGCTTTAGTTTGTTACCCCGGTGAAGTGGCGGATAACGGTACTCCGTGACAATCAAGTCGGTTACTTCAGTTTCCCATAATAACTAATATTCTGAGGCGAAGGTATAGACAGAAACGAGATTCTAGCAAAGCTTCACAAGCGATTCCCTTCACTTCCTCAGAATGCCCTCCTTATAATCTATAAAGCCCGATCCGAACGCATGCGATTGCTCATGAGGAATAACATACCTGCTGACATCCATTGGTTAATCGAGGCTAAAGTATGATTGGCAGGTGAGTTACCTCCAAAATTTATTGCATACATGCCTGGTTGTGATAAAGGAAATTATGAAAGAAAAAGACGAGCTTGAAGAATTTCTGTTGCTTGTCATAAGTGTGCCAGAATGAGTTGCGATAAAAACCCATGTTCTTTAGGAATGGTGTCTGATAACAGGGAAGATAAGATTCAATTCATTAGGGATGGCTTGAATAAGGAGTCATTGGATGATATCCTTATGTCTCTTGAAACGCATCCCAGTGGATATGTGCAAGGTGTGATTCTCCAGTTATGGCCATTATTCTAGAAAGAGCATACACGATATAGTCTCGGGAATCTGACTATAAACGACCATGTTTGCTAGTTTATAAGAAAACTGGATGGGAAGCCTATCCTCGACGCATAGAGGGCGTTCAAGCCGTTTCTGGACGTAAAACCAAAGGAAGATGTGAGTCACAGTCGCAACTACTTGTAAATATCATTTTACTTCACTGTTATTTTATTTCACTGTTATTTTATCTTTTGCATTATTGTCTTTAATAATTTTATTTTATCATTGTTTTTTTTTCTTTTTACTGTTTCCTTTTTGACTCGCTAGCCATGTGCCTTACGCATTATTTGACACTGACATGCCACCTCATACACAATTGTGATCCACTGTTACCAAGATTCTTAAATAAGACTTTTTGTTAAGCACTCACAAATTATTTTTGAGAAATATTCCAATGGCAGCTACTCTCAATAGACAATTCAAGAACATTTGTGTGCTTTCTGGATTTACCTATGACAAACATAAAGAGTTCGTTGATGCAACCATAGATCTTGGTCGAAGCATAGCAGAGAGAAAATTACACTTGGTGTATGGAGGAGGTAATTGAGGGTTATCAAAATTGGTTTCAGAAGCTGCTTTTGTCAGAGGAAGCCAAGTGTTAGGCATCATCCCAAGAGTCCTAAAACCTTTGGGCAGTTTGTCTGACTCACCGACCGGAGAAGAGTTAGTCGTCTCAAGTATGCAAGAAAGAATAACTAAAATGCTTAATCATGTTGATGCTTTTATTTTCCTTCCAGGAGATCTTGCAACACTAGAGGCACATATCACACTAGCATCTTGGGCCCATCTGCACATTCACCAGAAACTCATCGGTTTGTTAAATGTCAATAATTTTTATGATGGCTTTATCGCATTTCTTAACCATGCAATAAAAAACTATTTCGTTCCTTCCAATGCCAAAAAGCTTTTTATTTGTGCTCACACTGCTAATGAGCTACTTGATCTGTTACAAGCTTATAGACCGGAGCCAGATCCCTGGACCTTTGTGTTGGAGCATCCAAATAATGATGGTAACAGTAGCCGCAGTAAGAAGTAAAAATTAGATTTAACTCTCCGCTTGTAAATATTTTCTTCTGTGTTGTACCACCCAGGTGATATCTTCTAAACTCTACTTCTTTCCTTTCAAACATTGAGGACAATGTTTCGTTCTGTTTTGGGGGAGGGAATAGTCGACAATTGTGGAATCTTGGTTAAGTTTTTACTAAATTTTGTTGTAGAAACTAACTGTTGCTAACTTTTTGTGTTGAAGATGGCTGAATATGGAGTGTAGTGACTCTAGAAACGCATCTTCATCGTTTAAAAAAAAACAAAAAAAAAAATTCAAAAAAAATTCAAAAAATTCATATATTTTCTTTTTCTTCTTCTTTCTTAATTTCTCCTTTATAAATATATATTTTATTAGGATGTAATGTAGGCTAGGGACATGGTTAACAAAGAAGGGAAATAAGGAAAACAAAGTGTTAAGTGTTAGAAAATGTATATTTATAAAGGAGAAAATCGTCATTTTACACTTCAAGTTTTACTAACACCCTTACTTTTATGTATTTAACCTTCTTTTGATTTAATTCCGTGTGTTTTATTTTAATTAAGTATTTTATGTATTTTAGGGGCATCATAGTCATTTCACAATAAACGAGAGATCATATGGCAAAACGGACATCACTTTTGAACTCAGGACGGTCGAAAACCTTAAAAGGAGCATAAAAGGAAAAATGGCATTGTTCACATGTACGGTATTATTCACATGTACGGTACTGTCTATGTTACTGTTCATGACAGTGTTCATATAGACGGATCGATGACGTGGCATTAACCGATGATGTGGCATTGATTGATGAGGTGTCACGATCCTGTTAGACTAAAATTCTTATGTACTGTCGATGGTGACGTGGCAGCATATCAGTGGACCAAAAATCTCGCGTACGGTACATGCATCACACAGGATTATTTTCAACCAAGCCGCGTCACTGTTCAACCCGGGTCAAACCGTGTTACTGTTCATCCGCGTGGTCAAACCGTATACTGTTGACTGATGACGTGGCGCAATCCTGAGCGTCCAAACTGTTTTTAATCCGATGGCCATGATTTACTCCATGTATCTATAAAAAGGGGGCCTCCCCCCCTAATTTGATATCTCTGAATCCATTTTTGGGATCCATTTTCTGTAATTCCTTCTCTATCTTGTATTTTCTATGTATTTTAATAAATTTCCATTTTGCCCCTAGTTCAATTATGAGTAGCTAATTTTCTTTCAAACTTGGGTTGAAGGTGAAGTCTCAATATGTGTCATGGGCTTTATTTGGTAAATTTATTTTCTCTTCCCCTCTAGTTTTTGTGGATGTTTTGACTTCTCGTCGACAAATAATAATAAGCTTGTCTAGATACCGCCCTGGTTACACCGGCTCCCTAGTACAAGGTTATTATTATTTGGCACGATAAGCCCTTAGCACCATATTGATTAGAGTGTGGTTCATGAGGTGTGGATTCCTCCCTCATGATTTAATTGGCATTAATAAGGATTATTTAGCCCATGATACATGTTGGTACGGATCCATATACACAAGTACGTCATCTCAATAGATTTCTCTTCAATTTATTCTTGCCATTTCAATTCCAATTTTAGAATTTATTCTCGTCATTTCAATTCTAATTTTAGGATAATCCAAATCATTTTCTCCACAAATCCAACCACCCATTTACAAAATTAATTCTACACACAATTAAAATCCACTTTCTTGTGGGATCGACACTCGTCACCATTAGTCTATTCTACAATAGATTCGTGCGCTTGCGAGTTCAATAAAATTTGCACAACAATTGGCATAATGTTTCTCAATTTTTTTGAGTGAAATAAGTGATTTGCCATTTAAAAGAATTGGTTCTATGAAGTGGAAAGAACTTTTTCAAAATTTTTTAGATCCTAAACCATGATATATTGGTAAAAGTTGGATAATACCTGGTTTGAAGTTGAAAATATGCTTCTGGAGGGAATACTATACACGATGGTGCTCCGACTCTGGTTGGATTCATGTAGCCTCTCAGAGTTCTTGGTTGACTTTGATCACGTGCATTATGTTGAGAATGATTGTCTCCCTGATCAATCTGAGGATTGGGTTCTCTAAAACATTTTTCATCTTGGATCTCGTCCATGATTGGTGGTGGTGATTGAGATCTACAAATTAATCTGCCACTTGAAGTTCGAGACCAATGTCTCATGCAATTATTATGTCACAAAGGTAATATTTAAACAAATTAGTAACACAAAAACTAAATGAAAATTGCACAAAAAAAATGAAAATTAAATATGCAATTAATATAAGTGTACAAAAAGTAAATGTGAAAAAAAGAAAAAATTAAAATTAAATAACAATTTAGGTGGTTGAACCGACCATATAAATTAACAATATAAAATAAACCATGAAATAAATATGAAATAAAAAAAATTAAAAATTAAATTACAGTTTAGGCGGCCAAACCAGCCATATAATAAAATAAAATAAATACGAAAATTAAATAACTAAAATTTCAAAGAAAATTTAGAGTCAATATTCAGTTTGCTTAGTCCAAATTGAGTCCAAACAAGTCCAAGATGTAAATCCAAGTCTGATTATTATGAGAAATTTCGTCCAGGGATTTTTTTACAAATTCTTTATAATTTTGTGGTCACACAGCAATTTTTAGAATTCTAGAACAGAACCCTATGGAATGAAAGTGAGGATTATGAAAATTTTATGGAAAAAACAAAATTTAAGAAGAGGAAAAGGTGCCGAAAACTTAGACACAATTTAAAAGTGATTTCTAACTCAATGAGCCCGAGACCAATACACAAAGAAAATATTTAATTTGTTTATTTTACTTTATCTAAAAATGAAAATAAAAGTTATGCAATTTAATTTAAATGAAACTATGAAATTGAATTAGTTAGCGTTATGCATCCACTCTTAGTAGTAAATAAAATTTAATAAATTCTTTTTGCCTTTTTTTAGATTTATTGCCCAAAAGATTAATTAAATAAATTATTATTATTTTTCCATTAATTTTGTTATGGATTAAGTATTTATTGTGGCAAAATTTAATTTATCTACAATAAGTCAAAATAGTATTTTACCATACCATATATTAAGATATTACAAATTTTATTATGGATTAAGAATTTACGCACCTCCCTTGTTTGTCTACAATAAATCAAAATTTCAAAATATAAAATTAAATAGAAAATAATTTAATTTATATAATTAAAAATAGAATTTGATTAAATCATATTTATTTCTTAAGAGTTTCACCTTACCCTAACTATTATTATTTAGCTAAGCATAATTGAAATAAAAATAATTATTAAAGTTAAATTACTCATAATTAAAAGGAATAAAAACAACTAAAATTGAAAATGAAACTAAATTTATTGATAAAATAATTATACAAATTATATAAAACACATCTGAAAAATAAGATTACATGGAAATTGAGAGAAATTGAGTAGAAGAGAGATGCCCAAAATATAAAAATGAGGCTCTATTTATAGAAAAAATACACTCATAATCTAGTGTTTTGCGGTCCATCATAAGCTTTATGAATGCACTCTTCACAACCATTAGATCAAGATCCAACGGATAGTCAAACTTCCAAAGTCAGCATCACACGTGCATCATGTGAAGCGTCCGATTCGGTCAAAGAATGGTTGAGATTTGGTGGGATAATGGTTGGATCAGGTCGATTCAGGTACAAAGGTTCGGATCCTACAACTTGCTTCACCAACCATGGCGACGTGGCACGATCGTGGCCATTGAATCATGAATGGTTGAGATTTAGTCAAAATTAATACCTATCCAATGCACTCATATCTATTGTAATCTCATTTTATCATCCAATCAGTGCTCGGTCAATAAAAAAAGTCAACTTTTTGCTCAAGCTCAATTTTTAAGCTGGTCTTGACTCATCTTAGGGTTTTCAGACCTCCGAAATCCAAATTCGACATTCATTTATCTGTTTGGGGCTTCGAATTATGTGATTTTAATATTTTATCTAATAAACACACAAAAATACACAAAATTAAGTATAGTTAAGATATAATTAATATTCCCTAATATATTACATAAACACATATAAATTAAAATATAAGCACAAAATAATATTTTTTATGACTTGATAATCAAATAATTTTTAATAATAATCACTAATAATTCTAAAAATTAAATATTAAAACTGGAAAATGGAGAGGGGACGAAGATCGCACCTGACCCTCATCTTTACACCAAATAAGAAATCAAATAAAAAATTGTCCCTATCCTTTTTGTAAATAAGAAATTGATGATTTACCCTTCCTGAATGAGAAAAATCTCTCAAAACCCTCAGTATTGGTGAAAATTTATGCCTTCCCTAATCACAACTACATTCAAATGATGCTATTAATAATTACTTATTACTTAATATTAAATTATTTTGGAAGGTCGTGCTCGTGCTGAATATCAAAACCAAAAACTTGAATTTAATTGACATATATTGTTTTATAACATGCTATTTTCCAACATGAGAAATTTTATAATGCCATAATAAAAATTATGGTGTATGTGCTGTAATTATTGTGTGCTATTGGATTAGATTAACAGACTCAATAATTATAATATAAAAAATTTTAAAAATATTCTAAATATATATTTAAAAATAAAATATAACTGACTAAAAATTTGAAAAATTATATATCTATTTTTAAAATAGAATCCACAAAAGTCAAAATAGAATCATATTACGGTCATAAGAAAACTTAAAACATAAATCATAGTACAGTCACAGAATCGAATTTAAGAATCCACTGCACATAGGATCTTGTATTTTCAAAGGAATTGCTTTTGTTACCTAATCGGTTTACAATCAGCTAGGGATGGCAATGGTACCTACAAAGCTGCAAATCCGCCTGCCAAAATTCGTCTGTTGCAGGTAATTTTGTAGGTTGCGGGTGGATTTGACATTTTAAATTGAAACCCACATTAGGTTGCGGGTGAGTTTGGTATTAGTCAAATATCCAAGGGATACCCGCAAGGATATCCGCCAACCTACAACATTTTTTTTAATAATTTTTTAATTTCATTTTAATAGAAAAATATTTAAATTTAAAAATATACTTATTGTAATTCTACTTGAATTTTATTTTACTTAATGCATGAATTATTTCATTATTATAATTTTGTTCTTCAAATTAGTATTTGAAAGGTATTATTTTTTAGAAAATATTAATTTTAATCATTATTGTAGGAATTGTGTTGGACGGGTGCTAATGGTGAATGAAATGAAGATCTTCTCTTAAAGCATGTGTTGAATGATAATATGAAATAATAATTGTTATGTTCAGATACTGGTTGTGGCTTTTTTTGTGTGGATTTGTGTATTTTATACTTAAATTTGAGAATTTGTGTTGGATTGATGTTGAAATTTTGATTCTCCATTTACATTGGCTAAATTTAGAATTCAGTATATTATGTGAAATTTTAGGTTATTATTATAAATTTACATATTGAACATTTGTGATTTTAAATGTGAAAATGTGCAAAAAAAACCGCCGGATACCATTGCAGGTTTAGTAATTGTCAAAACTCGCAGCAGGTTATGAGTCGATTTAGTAATTTAAATTTTGTGTAGGTATGAGTTTAGTAATGGCAAACCCGCTGCGAGCAGTGGACATTGTCATCCCTACAACTAGCTAAATATTTATTTGAAAAATAGAATATAATTATTTAAAAACTTAAAAAATTATATATTTATTTTTAAAATAGAACCCACAAAAAGTAAAAATAGAATCATATTTCGATCGTAAGAAACCTTAAAACATAAATCATAGTATGGTCACGAAATTGAATTTAAGAATCCACTACACATAGGATCCTCTATTTTCAAAGTAGTCGCGTTTGCTAGCTAACCTAGATTGTGTTTCCCTTGGTCGATCCTCTTTACCTGCCCATCAACGGTTTGAAATCTGCTTGAAGCGAAAAAGAATCGGATTTATGTTTTAAGGTTTGATAAAAACCGACTACCAATTTGAAATCTACCACTAAATTTTTTAATCTGACAAGAAAAAGCTCTACAACAATGTCATTGAGGAGAATCAAGCTGGGTTCGTGTTCGTGAAGGGGTTTTAGGTGGATGATGACTACTCGACATCGGTGATTCAAGAGGCTAAGAGTTCGTGTCCCGAAGACTTTTTTTTTTTTTAACCTTTTTAAAACTTTTTTAAATGGATTTTATTTTTATAATTTTTGGATAATGTGCATCTATTTCGGTTGTGCTATTTTGTTTGGTTTCCCAGAAAATTGAGGGACATAGAAATTTTGATGAGATTGTGATAGTTCCTGAAGTGGAGGACCAGGTGTTGATTATAAGTTATTGCTGCTGCCCTTAATCCTATTGAGGGGAAGAGAAGGCAAGGCAAGTTACAAGCTACTGATTCTCCTCTACCGCATTTGCATTCTTGTTAATTTAGTATGGTCTTTTTTTAGTTTATTTAACCAAGATACAGCAAATATGTGTGTGTGTGTGTGTGTGGCATACATTAGACTTTAATTTGATCTTTTTACTACTTCTAAGTTAGTAGACGAAGAGTAAATAATTGTTTGACTCGTACTTGAAATTGTAATCATTTTTCAGACCAAAAATTGCTCTGAGAATTTTAATAAGTGAATTATACCCTGAGAATTTTAGGAAGTGAAATTGCAATCATTTTCGTTAGGGTAACCCCCATTTGCAGAAGATGATTTTGTTTGTCATCCAGCATTATGTTAATGTAGTCCTCTATATCATCAACATACTCGGGCAGCTTGCAACAAACAAAAGATAACGTAAGAAATAAATTCATGAACAGCATCGAAGAAAAACCTAACAAATAGGATTTTATTCAAATATGAACACTAAAATGCATATCTATTAAGTATAATAGGATGGAAATATATGACCAAAAGTAGAAAAACAAGTAGACAAAGAAATTGGTTATTATTAAATAAAGCTTTGACAATAGTAGGCATTGTTTAGGTAAACTGTGCTATATGTTGGGCATTTTTTGATTGGGTGTAGAACCAAAATTTATTTTTTCTAATAAGAAACATGCAGTAGGACTCATCATATGTCATCTTTTGTCAATAAAAAAGCATCAGCTAAGAGACTAGGAATTTGATGAATATTGTAGTGATCTTTTTCTTCTACACTCTTTGTGCTGAAAATACTGAAAACGAGGAATTTGTTTAATGGGACTTTATTCTAACTTATTTGATTGAAAATTACAGAATTCTTTTAAGTGAAGTGAATAGGATTTATTTTCTTATCTAAATTTTTATCGATCATTCATGTTTTTCTCGTTTGGTAAGTCGATAGTATATAAAGTGGTTTTGACATATTTTCTAACAATTGTTGCATGTAAAACTAGTCCAGTGGATACTATGACAAACTATTATACAACCCATGTGGCATTTTCTTTCTAGAATGGTGATTCATTCATTTTAATCTACAGGTTTTATGAGAATATATTGTTGTGAAAATTTTAATATACTCGTAAGCGTACAAATCTAGAAATAGAATAGTGGTAACGAGGTTGAACCCATAGAGATTGTTATAAATTGAAAAGTCTAATTTAAATCTAAAGTTAATATTAATCCTAACCTAGTTGAGCAAATTGAGTTTTAAAAGATTTTAAACTAATTAAACTAAGAAAATAATTAAAGTAAAGGAGAATTCAATAAGACAAAAATTACCAAGGTTTCAGAATCCACCACTATTCAACTAATAATTATTTAAATATTAATTAATCCCCAATTTTAGAGTGACAACTCAAAATCAATCTATGTCATCTCATGGATATAATAATTAAGCCCAAGTAATTAAATCTAATGTAGGTTCTTTTTCTACTTAATAATATAACATCTAAGAATCTCAAGTAAACATATTGAATAACAAAGAGTCAAAATTTCCTAAGCACTCCATGTAAATAATTTAATGAAAGACATAGAATCAAAGATAATCATGTATAAACTTTATAAATCCAAGCATAGATTTAATCGAATATTAATCCTAACAATCAATAATGCATGACAGAATTGATGAAAAGATTTTAATAACATCCAATTAATCATGTGAAATAAAAACCATAATCATTAAAGAACATATATAGGGAATTAAATAAATAAAAAGATAATTATTTCATTGAATAGGGTTTCATCCTTAACCTTAGTAAAATAAAATTAACTAAACATACTTGAATTGGGAGCAACAAAAAAGATAAAATCAGCCATGAAGCCGAACTGCTGCACTCGTCCTTTTCTCCCTCTTCTGACTTGCGTCTGCACTTTTTCTTCCCTTTGTCTCGCGTTTCCCTCCTCTGGCGGCTACTTCATTCAAAAGCCAAAACTCTCTTTTTATAATGCTTCGCCACCGAATCCTCTTTGTCGGCTCCACCTGTAATACATCGCTGCACCACATACATCGTTATTGAATTTTTTATTTAAAAATTAATTAGCCTTTGGATCGCACTCAAACGTAATCCAACGGATTATATTTTTTTTGGCTAATGTTGGCTACCGGAAGTATGTTGAGAAGTCAATATTAGCCCAAATAAGTCCACACCCAAATTAATTTGATGTCATTGCTTACATCAATTTAGTTAGGTGAAAATTAGGTATTTTTCTCATGTTTAATTTCAATGGTTTAAATTAGTTTGTGGTTATTTTAATGAGTGGTTTAGATTGTTTCTTGTAACCTATAAATACCTTATTTGTATTTGAGTTTTATCATTCAACAATCAAAGCTTTATTATAAGCATTTGAAAGTTTTCTTAAGAGTTCTTCTCTTTTGCAATTTTGTGAGATTATTCTAAAGAGAGTTTTTCTTCTTCTTGATCAATTAGAGTTTTTACTCTATTTTGATTCAACAAAGTATCAGTTGCGATTGATTGAGATGTGGTATAAATAAGATATTTTTTTACCTGTTCTCTTTTCATCTGTCTCTAAAGCTCAGGCAATTGGGCATTCAATTGGTATCCCCTTTTAATGAAAAAATTGATGGTGTGGTGAGACTGGAAGTTGGTCGGCTTTCTCTGAATCTCTTTCTCAAATCCAAAATTACGAATTGATCGCCCAAGCACCAGCACTAAATAGTATAATTTCAACGAAGAAGCAGCTCAATCAACGAAGGATCAGCCTCAATCAACACCCAGAACAAAAATGTAGTTAAAGAAATTTTCACCTGCAGCTTAAAGAAAACTAATGGTATGAATTTTCATATTACTGTTGTGTTATTTACCGTGTTTCAAATCTATGGATACCTTTAGAATTGTGATTAAATTCTCTTTGTATAAGGTAATTTCTTAATTAGTTTGAAAGTTTTCCCTATTATCTTTATGTCTTTTTGAAGTCTGTATTTTAAACAGATCAATTTATTCTCACAAAGAAACAATCTCAACTAACGAGACTATGTAAGGAGATTTCAAATTCAAAGAAACCTACCCGTAACAGGTACGTCTTACCAAATTACCACATATCCTTTAGAATTGCGAGTTAAACCATTGGTATAATTTTTTAATATAGAAGAATTTATTAATTGAAGGGTATAATCTAATAAGCTGTGTGGGGATATGCTGACCGAAGGGGGAAAGAATTAACATGTGTTTATATGATATTCATATGAAGAGAATGAAAAAGAAAAAGCTTAAAACGCAACAATAAAGTATATTGTTTAAATAGGAAAGTAAAATTTGGTAAAAGAAATAGAATGAAATAAGTAATTTTTTTTTTAAATGTTATAGGTTTTAATGGATGGATTTACAATGTTTTACATAGGAAAACGGATGGACAATCAGCTACGCAAGCGTAAACGAGAATAAAAAAACTTACAAAAGAGTAGTACTTGTCTTCCGAAAGTAAACAATGAAAATGCAGTTCCTAAATCTTCAACATATGGATTTGTCTCTCACTTGTAAGTAACTATATTCATTTATTTATCCGACACGCATACTAGATAACTACTAATTCAATGTCATGTAGTTGCAGTGATGAAGAAGAGCTTTTGAGAAGTCATAATTTTAATTTGTCTACCACTATTGGGGTCAGTATATGTATAGATATTTTTTTAAATTAATATGTTCATTAATGGCAAGTCACAAATTAGTATTTTTTTAAAATTAGTATGAGAAGAGCTTTTGAGAAGTCATATGTAAATTTTTTTAATCTTTATTACTTTTGTGACAGTTGAGGAAACACACTAGGAAAACCAACAGAGAACTTTCAGCAGAACATAAGGCAAGTCACAAAAAGCAATGTGAAAGGATTGGCTGTGCAGATGCATATTCGGATAACAATGAATCAAAAACTATTAAGGCAAATAAGTTCACCTTGGAAACTAGGTGTGCGCCTGACCGATTTTGTTCTCTTGTTGGTAACTTATCGGAAGACAAGAAAAATGCAATAAGAGATATAGGATTTGGAAGCCTACTTGAAATCCAATGTGGTCGACTGAGGAGGCAATTATGTCGTTGGCTGGTGGATCAATTCAAACCTAAATGCAACATTATTGAACTTCATGGTCAAAATTTGAAACTGTGCCACAGAACATTTTCAGATGTCATGGGTGTAAAAGATGGAGGTATACCAATACAATTGGGTGGACCAAGTGAAAATATTGCTGAATTACGAGATATTTTTCAATCAACGGTCAAAGGGATCAACATCAAGACGCTTGAGGATATTATAAAGCAAGAAGATAAAACCAGCTGGATTTTCAAGGTTTGTAATAAAGTTGATTTTGGCACATTTATGCATACGCCCATTATTATATTAAATCATGAATATCTGTTATATTTCTTTCATGTTATATTCTATTCTGACACCATTTGTATTTTTTCTATAATATTTGCATGCATAATTGTATAAAACATTTGAAGTTACTGTGAAATATGAGCACATATCAGCCATTTATCAAACTCATTCATGTTTGCTATTGTTCATTTTACAAATAGTAGTTTTGATATGAGCAGGTTGCGTTTACTTTGTTTGCACTAGCCACGTTGTTATGCCCAACAAGTGGTTTTATATCACATTTGTTCTTGCATCCGTGCAACGATGTTCTCAATGTTAAATCACTTAATTGGGCTTCGTTTTGTTATAAATGGCTGGCAAAATCCATTGGCAAATATAAGAATCGTGAAACTACATATGTTGGGGGATGTCTTCTTTTCCTACAGGTAAGATGATTTTCATAATTGAATTTTAGCATTTTTTTGGCCATGGATGGCTGTTTATACAGATTTTCTTAACTATAATCTGTTTATACAGATTTTTTACCTCCATAATGTTGCATACAACTGCATTCAGCTTGATGGGACCAAAACTCATGTGACATTCTGGAAAGAATCAATGGTGAAGAGGTTCATGAAGTGGTTGAGATCTCAGGGAGGGATTGGAAGTAATAAGGTAAATTTTATTGTAGAGTGCTTATCATTATAATTACCATAATAATGTGTGAGAAATGGCATTATCCTTATTTTTTGATATCATTTATCTGCTCAATTAAACAGATTCAGATGCGTACCACTGATACTGGTGAAGCTTCTCGATCAAAAGTTGTTAGACATCTCAATTTCGAAGAAATAATTCAGAAACAAATACTTTCAATCAGGGTACTGACATTTAAGGTTGATTATCTATCTGATGCGATATCTGACCAGACTAAAATGCTAAAAGAATTGCTACATCAAAGGCAAATTATGGACCGAGTTGCCCCTCATGTCCATCATCCTACCACAGATAACATTAAAACTCCTTCCCACGAGTTTGTATCTGCGCAAGAAAATAATGTTGGGGCTGAGTTTATTGAAATCTCATCAAATGAAAGTTCAGCCCGAGGTTATGATAAGATAAACTCTCCTTATGATGGCTCCAGCTTAAACACAAAGGAACGATAATTATATCAAATATTGAGGACATTAGAAATGGCTATGGATTGTCAAAAGACAGATGCATTACCCTCAAAGAAAATGGAAATGTCCAAGGGAAAACAAGAACTGATTCTTAAGGATTCTAAGGTATTAAAGTGTCTTTGTTACTGTTGTTTTTATATTTATCATAATTGTATGTTGTGACATTACCTCAGAATATGTGAATTTTATTTTATTTTTCTTTTGTAGGAGGGTCTTGTGATGATACAATCAACTGCAAAGGGAATGCATATTCAAACTTCTAAAGAAAAGAATGTCAATCTCAAGTCTACCCAACCCCGATTTTTGGCTGGTCCATTTTCAGTTCCCACTCCATTTACCGAGGATGAAAAAAAGCTTATTCTTTACCTTTTTGATGACAAGTTGGCTGAAATGTATGGTCTAATAATAATGAAATATTTTTGTAAATGGCTAGATTGTTTCGAATATAGATATAAATCTCTTAATCTTGCTCTTATTCATTGTAATAATGTTGTTTTTTCATGATAAAGGGATGTTGTCGTCCATACAGAATACAGCAGCATAACACGGAGCAGTATGCGTTCCCTCCTGCCGAGAGCATGGATTGATGGTGATGTAATACTCTATGCCTACTATGTATAATATTTAGGATTCATTCAATACTAATGATGCCATTATTTTCAATTAGTATATATGTGCATATCTCTTAACTAATGTTCCACTTTGGTCGCAACTGTTAAAAAAAATTTCAGATTATTACTATGTACGCAGAGTACAAGACTATTGAAGAGGCCCAAAAGGATATCACCTCTCCTCGATGTTGGTTCTTGCCATCATATTATTCCGTAAGATAACCAGAAATTAAATATTTTTAATTCAATCATTACTCTTTAAATGAGATCATGCAGATTGTCAACTAACAAAATGTTTTTATTCTTTTAATTTTTGCCTCTTAAATTTAAAGCAAGTTGTATTGGGTGACTCGGGTGATCTAAACCCCTATCGTCGAGCTTCTAGGTTCCAAGAGCGCTACATGCCCCAGTTGGAAACTTGTGAAAAGGTTTAGCGCATAACATGAATTTTTTTTAATGAACTGTTTGTGGTTTGTATTTTTACATAGTTCCTTGGTATCTTTTTCATTTTACTAACCTGATAACAAAACATTTTGCCATTAATTGTATTTACTCTCCTGCAACTGCAGATTTATGTGCCCGTACATTGTGAAGCTCATTGGTACATGCTTGTTATTGACATTCTTCGTCAAACTGCTGATATTTGGGATTCATTGGAATCTCTCAGTCAAAGAGAAAAAATGATTAATCAGTCATTGACAATTGTATGTTCTTAGGAGGATTGACTACATTTGTGCGTTAGTCGGAATTTGATTTAATAACATTCTACATTTTGTTAACACTTATTCTGGATGATGTTGGCAGCTCGCCTCACTAGATTTTTTGCTACTTAGAGAGGCTCGACTTCGTTTTGGTTCAAATTTCAATTTTCTGCATTTTCAACTTGGTCGTCAAACTGGTCTGCCACAACAGCCAAATGATTTTGATTGTGGATACTATACCTTGAAATATATGGACAATCCCTCTATTGTTGCTGACCAGTCTTATCAGGTATATGCTTTTTTTTTTTCAATCTTGAACATTGATGATTCTGATATTTAGTTCATGATCAATGCTTTCTTCAGACCATTTATCAGTCATTATGTTTAATGATTCTGTATTTAGATTAATAACAATGATAACAGAGGAGTACTGCAAAGAAGTAATAAATATTAAAGTTTTCTTTATGAAGAGTACTTTTAAGGCATAACTAGGAGTAGTCGATAATTTTTTTTTTCCCTTTTAAGGATGTATTAAGCAAGCTGTTTTTAGAAGATATCTAGTTTTGAAAGCAATAAGACATACTTTTTAGCAAGTAAACAAGCACCTAAAAATGTGAATTGTTAAAAATCTGCAAATGTAAAAGGCCAAGTATTTATATTTAAGAAGTATTATTATATGTTGGAAGTCAACTACCTTTTGTGAAAAAACAAGCTTGCTGCTAGTAATTAGGTAACAACCACTGGAGTCGTGAACTATGTGGACTTTGTTATTTTTATATAAATTCATCTTGTGAGCATATAGAAATTGTTGTAATTAGTGTTTCTTTTTTGTTAGCACGATTCGGATTATGCTCGCATCCTGTTGGCACTCTATCTAGCACAATCTCCACTTAATGATATTAGGCATAAACTCATGCAAGATGCTTCCAATGGATATGGAAAGTGTAGTGCTGCTGACTCGCAAAGGGCCCCTTGTAAACAAACTTCAGAATTAAGAAAAGCTGCCAGAAATATTAATCTTAACCAGACACTGTCCGAGGCTTTATTAAAAACATTACTATGATCTCTAAAGGTATGTTAAGTCGCTTGTCATTCCCATTTTTGATCCTATGTCCTATGCTTATCAATTGTTATTAAGTTGTTTTTTCTATTTCTTTTAGTGAGTTATGATGTTTTTGGTAGACCAATTAAACTTGTTATTAATCATCTGCTTGTGTTTTGAACTAGGTGTCACTACACTTGGAATGGCAGCTTTTATATTTTGGTATTGGAAACCATTTTGTTTTTGAATATTTTTGTAACAACACCTTTTTTGTATAGCATATACTAATCATTTTTTGGTTAGGTAGTCGAGTAACTGTTCATTAGAACCTTTGTCAGTTCATTCACCTAAAGAAGTAGCCAAGCAGATGAGCCATGTGTGGCCTTAGAAGATGGTGTTGTAGAGGCATTTCGTGCTGCTGGATGCCCTCTTATTTTTTTGTGTACTAGGGTAGTGTATTGAGGTTGCATATTCTGACCATTTGTTATTAGGCACTATCGGTCAGAGATGGCTAATTGTAGAAACTTGATATGTATTTAGGGTATATCTCTGTTAATTCTTCTCTATTATAACTGTCTTAAAATTCCAGTAAAATTACTTATTGAATTTTTTGTAGCTTAAATTTGGTTTTGTTTTGTTTCAGATTTTGATGAATTATGATGTTGAAGGGTTTCGACTCTTTTGTAATCTACTTTGCTTTGACTAATGATGTTCAATCGTACAGATATTATATCTTTGTAGATTCAATTTTCCGTTGTTAAATTTAAGTGATCTTTTATTTTTCCTTTGTGGCTTGCGTGCATGCATGAGTGTCGAAAAGGTCACTGGAGTGTTATTTTTTGGTTGTTGGGCACTTGAAAAAAAAAATGATCTAGAATGTCTGGTTGTTGAGCACTCAGAACCAAAAAAAAAATGAATATTCCTTGCATGGTGAAATTAATTTGAACTACTACTTCCATTTTCAACAAAAGCTCAAACAAAAATAAAAATAAAAACCACTGCCTTTATTTCAGATTAGGCAGTATGATATATTCTACGGGAAATATAATGTCAATGAAATTCAAAATTTCTAATTTTTCACGGACAGGTACAAATTGATATTTTTATTTGCCGCCTCCATTTTTGATATTTTTGAGAAGTATTACTTGTTAAAATTAGCAATTATAAATGTTGCTAGTAATGTCCAAAGGGTGCACATATACTTAAGATTAGCAATCGTCAAAAATTTATATATATGGTTATTGTAAAAATACAATTGATTAAAATATAATTTTTAGAATTACATTTAAAGGAAATCAACTCCGAAATGTAAATATAGAGTTTCAAACCTTAACCAATTTACGAAAAGGTGGGAAGGATATAGTTTTCCATCCAACTCTTACCTAACCGAAAAGCAATTATATTCTTGATGGTATCAAATTTTGTAATTACTCATAAAATATTGTTGTTTTCAATATCATTTAGAAACATAACTAATATTTACAGTACAATTTAATCAAGTGTTTGTAAATTCTTTTATTATTTAAAAGAGATTATGAATTTAACATTTCTTGTCGTTGTGCTTCAAATTTGAGTTTTATATTTACCTACAACTGCTATTTTGGAGCACAATTTTTTGGAGAATTCACAAGGATTGTCTATTAAAATAGGAAAAATTAAAGCAAACCTATGTATGAATTTAATTCTAACCTAATTTATTAGTTGTTATAAGTTGAGTACAGTTGCAATTCATCCCATGAAATTGTTGAGTAATTAATGTTATGACTTGTGGAGTAGACCTTTGGACATTCCTGAAATTTTCTTATAAAATCCTTTTTTCATTGAGATTAATCGAATGGGTTTTGATCACATGTGTGAGGTCACTCCCCTTATGGAGGGTAGTGACCCATATTGCGATCTCGTATCAAGCGAACAAGTTCTTGTAATCGAATTTTTAGGGCTCACTTGGGATTGTTTTTAGGAGATTTAGAAGTGATTTTGAAAATCGAAAAATTAATTTTCGTATTTGGTAAATTTTTATAAAAATCATTTTTGGCAAAATTACTCAATTTTATATAGATTTTCAAATTTTGATTTTGAGAATCACTTTTACATTTAATATGATTTTGTATATATCATCATATAGCATCTAATGGATGGATGCAGCTGTGGTATGGTACCACAGTTGCACCATAGTTTTGCCCCATATATATATTATAAACTTTCAAATTTTTGGTTGATTATTAGGAAATAAAATCATTAACCTTAAAGAGATTATTGTTATTATTATTATCAATTATATTGAGACAACACAATAAAAAATAAAAATACTAATACTATAAAATATTTATTTTAGTTATCAAATAATTATATATACATATTGAGAAATATTATATGTGTGTGTGTGTGTTTATAAATATTGAAATAAATTTCATTCAATATTATGTCTAATTTAGTCATTTGCATTTTTACTGTAGATTAATAGTACAATTTACCAAATGTATACAACCGCTTTTAAAACTAACAGTACTTTTAAAAATAAATTATACCAAATGTTTCACTGATTCTTTCACATGTAATTGTTTCTGTAACACAGTTACCAACGATTATTTTACAAGTTATAACATTACCAAACTAGCCCTTAATCCAACATTGAGCTCATTTGTAAATAATTATATAGTATGGATTGTCTTAAAAGGTTAAAGCTACTTAACAGTAATCTATTAAATTTTAAGTAATTTAAGTTTTAATATATTTAATAGGGTGTGACTTTTTAATATATAGAGATTTAAGCGTAATTTTTTATTTTTATGATCAGTTAAAATAGGAAACCTAAAAATAACATAGAAAATTATTTATATCAGTATTTATGATCCCTAGGGCACACGTAACATTTTATTATTTTATGACATCTCATCATCACAGAGAGTGGAGAAAAAAATTTAGAGGATTCTCTAACAAAATTTGCTAATTTGAAAAGCAAATCATATAACTTTAGGGAGTAATTGGACGTTGTTTAACCTGAATATTTGTTTGTTTCTTTGTGATAGAACATGAATATTGTTGAAAAACATAAATATTTCTGAAATTTAGGTGATGATTTTCAATAGATAATCATTTTCCAACATTTGTGTGTTATAGCTCTCTAAATGAGAACTGGTCTCATCAGCCATTGTTCTACGCAATATTGCCCATGTCATTAGATCTCTAAGTAAATACCAAAGACAAATTAATTTATAGCATAGAATAAAATTACAATTACACCAAATAAATTTTCAATTTAACAAACTTATTACAGCCATCCCATTTCATAATTCATATTTGTATTTTAAGTTTTAGTTGAAAAATATTTTATCACTATATGGCAAATACGAGGTACGAGTTGTAAAGATAGATACTCAATAATAAGAAGAAAATAATTTTATATTTTGGCTTTATACTTCTTTTAAAAATAAAAGTTAAAAGAAGTACTAGTCTGAAAGCAAAAATAAAAACTAAGAGAAATACTATTCTTAGGTACAAGTTTTATCATTTATGGCTAGATAATTTATTAATTTACGTGTTTGTCCTTTTAAACTTGAGATATTTTGATAATTTAAAATTTTTAAGGAATGGTATAAGGATTTTATCACTATTACAAAATTTTTTAACAGTACAGACATTACACAATCAATTGTCGCTACAACCAACTATAATTCAAAGTCAGATTAACTCAATAATAGAATATGAAAAAAAAAAACACAACAGTATCAATTGTCACTTCAAATAATTACCTTCCACCAAAATGGAAAAACATTTAGCGGCAAAACTACCGCCTAAATGAAATTTTCATTTATCAACACTGATTTTTCTTAATTTTTCTACCTTTTCCCATTTTTTTTCACTTCCAACAATTTAAAATGGCGAAGTATTGCACTAGTGGACAATATTTTTTTTTTTTTGTGATAATAACTGGACCAGAGGACTTGATTAAAAGGGAAGTATGTATTTTTCTTTTTTAAAAAAAGCATTATCAACAGTGAATTTTTTTAATTTCTTCTTTCTATATTTTTAATCCACTTTCAACAATTTAAAATGGCAATGTAATGGACTAGTGGACTTTTTTCCTTTTTCCATTTTTGTTTCTTAAGAACTGGATTAGTGGACTTGAATAAAGGGAAAGTACTTAATTTTCTTTAAACCAAAAGACGTTATCACCCTCAATGCTCGGCTCGTCCGCTTCCTAGTTATTACTGTTAAGTTCAAGTACTTAAAATTTTCCCTCCTCGGGATCAACAGCTACAGACATTCTCCCAAAAATTTCATAATGCAACATCCATGTTCTCCCTCATTCTTCAAAAGTTGCTAGCATCTACTTAAGCCTTCTGTTCTTCGCTAGATAAACAAAGGTTAAGGTTTGCTCTATTTCTTTCAATGGCTTTCATTCTCTTTTCCAAATTGATCTCACTTTATTGTTTGAATTTGGGCTAGGGTTTTATTTTTTTTATATCCGTGGTTTGATTAAATTTTTTTTTTCTAATTTGATGGAAAACAGGATTTTTTGCATGTCTATTTAAGCTTGCGACGGCTCAAGGATTAATTCTGTGGCAGGTTTTTAAAATTAGATAATTATGTTTCATGTCTCCGTTTTTCCTCCCCCGAACTTCTTCATTTTCTGGATTGGTGTTTTGATTCTTGAATATTTGTCTGTTCTTCATCTTCTTTGTTTTCGGCTAGCTTCAAACTGCTTTTATTTTAGTTCTGGTGAGAATGTCTATTTTTATTTGAAATTATTTACTTCTTGGTGCTTTTTGTGTGTGTGTATTTTCCCCTATACTAGTTACGTTTTGCTTAATGCCTTGTGCCTCATATATGAAGCTGACTCCAAGTTGCAGCTCAATTGGCAAAATCTGATTGTTTGATTTAGTTTCTATTTGCTTGATTGTTTATTGGATTTTGTTGGTGCTCCTAATTCCTTCGATTATAGTTGTAACATGTAATTGATTGAGATGCTAGTTAAGTTAGTTTGCAGTTTGAAGAATTCTTGTTGAAGCATGGGGTTTTGAATAGAGACACATTCATGCATTCAACTTTTAACAATCAAGGTTGTGGAATAGTTGATTTCTTCATTTATAGAAAGAAAATCTACAAAACAAAATTTGATCTTTCTTCATGTATTGAAAGAATATCTAGAAAATTAAAATTGCTTGCTGATCATTTTTGCATAATTTTATATTTCATTATTTCTCCGTTGCTTGTTTGCTTAATAGCCAATTTTACATTTTAATGTTAAGTCAATTATTATTTTTTCTCTGAAATTTGTTCACATTTTATAAATGAATTAACTTCATGAATTTTTATTTGCTAAACAAATCAACTTTAATTTGTTTCTACTTAACACTAACGAATTTTTAACATCCATAATTTTCCGTAGACCTAATTGTAAGTTGTATAATACATTTTTTATGAGTGATGTTATTTGTAAAGCTCTATAATAAGTTGAATAAACCCTTATTTGTAGAAAACCCCATTACAAATATTTACAAATCATACCATGTCAAGAAAGCCCTCTATAATCCCATTGATAGCCCTGATTATTTATTTATTTATTTATTTCTTCAATAAGTCCCCTTTGCAGAATACCATACAAACAACTTGCTCTTAATTTTTCATCACTACAACTTAGCTAAGAAGTTGAAGTGATGCAAAATCAGTTTAAGGCATATATAATTTGGAAGCAGAAAGTTTTCTAGCCTGTTAAATATGGGAAGGGGAGACCGCAAGCAAAAGAGATGCTTAGATGACGTTGCCATTCAGCAAGATGGGAATATTGGTGTGACCATTGTGGGTTCTAGCAATCAATCATATGGCTTCATGTCATATTTGTAAGTACTTGTTGTTGTTTTGTTGTTCACATTTTTTTGCACCACTGAACAACAAAACATTGTGTGTTGATGTTTTATTCTGTTAAAATCTAAACATATAATGGTTCTTTGTTTCACTCACAGTAAAGAGCAAGTGAAGCGATTGAAGGCCTCTGATGAAAACCTTATTGTCAGCCAAGAGGTAATTAAATTGCCATGTGTTTCATGTTACGTGATTTGTATTATGATTTGTATGTTGGCATCTTAATTGACTGGAAAAAACTACTGACTAATGTTTATATTATTGGCCAGCTAAGAAAGAAATTGGGTGATTCATACAAGAGCCTTCCACCAGACGAAAAGGCCAAGTACACAAAGCCATTGAATGTATCCGACTATGATGCTCAAACTGATACTGATGGACAGTTGCAAACGAAGATGGATAAGCAGATACTTGACACTCAATGTGCACCAGATCGGTTTTCTGACCTTGTTCAAGCTTTCAATGTAGAAAAACAACGAGCAATACGTGAAATTGGATTTGGTAATCTTTTACATTTGCGAATTGGTAGGCTGAGGAGACAATTGTGTGCATGGTTGGTTGAACAATTTGTACCTGACCAGCATGTGCTTGTTTTGAACAATCAACACATAAAATTGAATGCAAAGACGTTTTCTGATATAATGGGAGTGCATGATGGAGGTTTATCTGTGTCTCTGCCTGGTCAACCTGAAAATATTGCGACATTGAGAGAAACTTTCAAGTGCACGGGTCGGGGAATAGCCATCAAAACACTGGAAGATTTCATTAAGCAGTCAGATGGTTCCGGCAATGACTTTAAAGTAACATTAGTATTGGTTATAATGTCTATTATTTTAGTAGTTACTACCCACATGTGAGCGTGTTTATTTGTTGACCTAATCTATTAAATCTCACTGAATATGTCATTATAAACTGCAGGTTGCATTTATGTTGTTTGCATTGGCCACTGTATTATGCCCATCAAGTGCACTGCTCATATCGGCTTCATTCTTACATCCATTAGTTGACACTAATGCCATAAAAGAACACAATTGGGCTTCATTTTGTTACAGTTGACTTGTAATGGCCATCTCCAAGTTTAAGTCAAATGAATCTGCTCATTTAGGAGGTTGTTTGTTATTTTTTCAGGTTGGTCATTTATATTGTGTCATTAGGGTTAGTTGATTACCATGCATAGGATGACACATTATTAGTCTCCATATTAATGCGTGTGCATTTGATGCACTAATGCTGTGATTATGCCAATATTTTAGATATTCTACTTTGAAAGTGTTGAAAACTATTACAACAACCAGTGGGGCTCTTCTCTACCTCCAGTATTAGCTTGGAATGACGAAGAGATAAAAAAAATCATGCGATGGCTGAAAAAACACGGTGGTGATAATTGCGAAAAGGTAATGAGTATAATGACATTATATTACTTGGCATACTATATTGTACTTTTTGTTTATATTCCTTAATTTTATCTGCTTGATAAGTGTTATTTTATAGTGATGCATTCGTGTAACAAATCAATTTTGATTGGGTATACTTTTGCACATCACAGAAAATTTTAGTTTTTGCTTTCTTAGTGGACTGCTTCTTTACTTCATTGCCATAATTTTTCATCTTTAATACATTTTTTAGTTTTTTATTTAAAAAAAAAGCGATATTCATATGAAATTTGAAATCACTAATAAGTTTACATGTCGATGATTATAGGTGCACATGCGCACTTTTGAGGGTGTTGGATTGTCTGCTCAAGTATCTGTTGACATGGCAGAGCTAGTTGAGCGTATTACAGAGCAATCTGAATCTATACAGTTCTTGACAACTAGTTTCAATAGATTAAATAGTCTTGTTTTAGATTTAGTAACAGCGGTGAAGCAATCTTTTACTCAGAGTTAGAAAGCAGACTCTGAATCAAAACCAATCCATCATGCTCCAGTAAAAGAAAATATTGTATCACCACCCACAGTAAACCCTAAAACTAATGATGAGAATCCAACAATTGATGATTTTTTCAGAGATACTGTACATCCACCACTTGATGTTCACAATGATCTTGGCGACATGATATCTGAAGATAGAAACCCCATTGAAGTGGAGACTTTTTTGAATGATGATGTTGTCCTGTCGGCTGATGGTGCACCAAATGAGGCTAACGTTGAAACAAATATGGAAGCATTGAATAGTGATAAGTCTATGCATGCACCTACTGCAGATAATTTAGTTAAGTGATTCGTTATGGGTGTTTGACCTCTTTTATGTCAGTTTTTTTCTACTTTTGTGCTTTCGTCATGAATAATCTCATAATGGATTCTTTTTGTAGGATGGTAACATCACAAGATATATGAAACAACCAGTGTTTTCTTCAACAAGTCGTAGTCCATACGAGTTTCGATCGCTGAAAAAGCCTAGTCGATTCCAACGCTCACCATTTGATATGGTCAGCAACAGGTCGGTTAGGCCTTGTTATTGGGCAGGTCCATATGTGGTAACATCGCCTATTACTGAATCTCAATTGCAAGTGGTTAACTATTTGTTTGATGACAGCCTTGATGAAAAGTAAGTACTGAATTAGTAGTAAGTTATTTTAAATGTTTTTTCATTGTTGTTAATTGGATTAGGTCATAATGTGTGCATAATGTTTTTTGTATGGACTAACAAGTGTATTAGGCTAAATATTATACAATAGACTAATGGAGGCTCAATTGTTTGTGATACATGTTGACAGTCAACTCCTTGTGAGTACGGAGCACAACGTTGTCAGTCGTACTGCCATGTCCTCATTGAAGCCGACCAAATGGATTCACAGCGATGTTAGTCTTGTTATTTATAAAACTTATTTATCATTTGAAAACCTATTAGTATATGGCAGTTTGCAATATGATGTTTTGGTTGTTAACTATATGCTTGATATCAGGTTATCAGCATGTATGTTGAGTATTGGACAATTGAAGAGCTACGAAATAACCCAGTTGGACCACGGGTCTGGTTCTTGCCTATTTACTTCTCAGTAAGCTATTTATTGTTAGCATTCATTGTTAGTATTGATCTAGTGTTTAAAACAAAATTAAATATAATTATATATCCTAAAAGATTTTAGTGGTTGTGAATTTCATAAAATGATAAATTATTAAAAAAAGCCAAGTTTGGTTTACCACTACTGATGTCTTTTGTAGAACTCCATATTACACTCAACATATGTCAACTTAGCTCCATTCCATGAGGGAAGTAGTTGGGCTAATCAGTTCATGCCAAACATGGAGACATGTGAAAAGGTCTGCAATATGGTGTTGATGGTTAAATTTTGTGTGGGCTTGAAAATGTTGTAGATTTTTTTTAAATAATTTGAAAAACAATTACAGATTTTTGTACCAATACATGACGGTTCATCGCATTAGTTTGTGCTCGTGATTAACATCCATTCTAGCTCTGCTCAGATATGGGATTCACAAGTTTCAAGCCGGCGTAAGCACAAGATTACACAAAGTTGTTTGGCAGTGGTAAGTGTTGTGAATTTGGAAACATTCTGTTTAGTTGTACATGTCCAAGCTCTAATAAACGATAAGCATTTATTTTGACTCCAATTAAATTGCCATGATTTTCTATAGCTCAAGGCGCTGGACCATGTGCTTGGGGAGGAAGGACAGCGGATATATGGTCCAAATTTCAGGTTTATCCAATTCCAGCTTGGTCAAAATTCTAATTTGCCACAGCAATCTAACGGTAATGACTGCGGTCTATATGTCATGAGGTATATGGACGAATCACCTACTGTTGTGGACCACACCTACAAGGTAATCCATTAATGACATTTTTTGAAAAATATTTTATCTCATGATATGGCAAAGAAAAAGATAATTCATGCCCTGAAGTCCATGTTGATGTATTGATAGTTAATCTTGTTATACATTTTATGAACAACATGATTCGGATAAAGAGCGTCTCACAATAGCTCTCTATTTGGTTTTATCAGAGATGAATCCTATTCGCAATATGATTATAGAGCTAGCTAGTGACTATTATTCTCGGAAGATGGTTGAAATGTCAAATAAGCCTCCTCCAACAGGGAATATTAAATCCAACAGAGATGCTACAAAATTAAAAATCAATAACCAAAAGAACAACTCAAAACCTAAACCAAAAGGTCATGGAAAAAGAAGGTAGTACACAGGGTAAGTGATATCTATCTTCTATGTTATACAGGGAAAGTGTTATCTTTTATTTGAAGTATTTATTTATTTATTTTTAAAAATGAACTATCAATCTAAATTAATGTTATTATTTCATAGAAGAAAAATCATGTTATTATTTCTTTAGAAAAACTGTGTGGTATGGTATAATTAATTTACATTTGTACAAAAGCATGCACGTGATCTAATAATGTGTGAATTGTTATTCAACATTAATCGTATGGTACAAAATAATGAGAAATGAATATTTATGCTTTTTTTCAATGCAAGTTTGTATAATGTTACCCATGTTGAGAACATTATATTTTTATTATGTAATTTTATTTATTAATCATACTGTCATTTTTCCTAACAGGTTACAAGCAGTGTCGTAGTCGATCGTGGATTGTATTTTTTTGTTGATTTTTTGTTGTAAATGTTGGCTTTTGGAGTATTGTACAATGATGTACATATTTTTGGTAGATGCCAATTGGGTGGCAACAACATATCCTGTGAACTATTTTTTTGATGTGTGCTCGGGTAAAATGTTACCCTAGCACATGTAAATGTACATATTACATGGTTATAAATATATTTTTTGGAAGTTAATCTATGCAAAGATACACTTACTGAAGAAGTTATTTGCAATATTTGGTAAAAAAAGGAAGAAAGTATTGAAATTACGGAAAATAATATAGAACCATTTTCTTATGCATTTAATCATGCACGGAAGTAGTATTGCAAATTCAAAATAATCCGAAAGGTTGCATTGAATACATAAGGTTAAAAAAGCTAATCTAGTTGGTGGCGGGTGATAGATAAGCCTATAGTCTGAGCGTCATGTTGGCAAAATTGGGTGATTAATAAGCCTATTATTTGAGCCATAGTGCACGCCCAAATCTTTGGTTATAAGTGAAACCAAAGAAACTTATAGTTTCTGTGATTTTCTACTGAAAAGTGCTTGCAATATAGTTGTTAGCACAATTTTAATCTAAAAAAGCAAACACAAATTATAATAATTTTATGTGACATTTTATTAAACATCTTGTGTGCATTATATGTTTGCACTATTTTTTTAACGTTGGCTTTTTCCAGATTCACCTTACAAATTCTAATATGCTTAATAGCTGAAAACAAACTTTACAACTTTACACAACCACCAACACAACTTCCACAACAATTCAATCACAACTCTAACACAACACAATTACCTAGTATAAACAAAAATATGTGAAAACGAGATAAGAAGTCCTCGGTTAAAATCATATGCTCAGTTACATTGTTGCATTGTGTCCCAAGTCGTATTGAATTTAACTGCAAATATGATAATAAGAAAATAAATGTTAATATAACAAGAGATGTTGTTCTATAAAACGTATCAGCATATGGTAGAATTAAAAAATGAAAGTGAAATAAGGTAAATAAAAGTCACCTGACATTATAATGCCACCGCTCATGCCACTGGGGTGGTATGGTGCCACCTCTATTGTTTTGTGATAAGTCTTGTGAGGGAAAGGTAAAACCGTTAGAGCTGTCCATCACACCTATTCAAAACAGGCAATACAAAGCTTTCATTATGATCTACTTTTGTGCTGGCTGTGCCTATGGATATGTCATCACCCCATGTTGACATGTCTAAGGCTGCAGTTGTTGTTGCAATCGTGGTATTGAATGTATTTTCAGAAACAAAGTCAGTACATAAACTTCCATTGTCAGTGTCACAATTACCCTTCACTCCACCATTTTGAATACAAGTTCGCTTTGTATGGCCAGGTTGTTGACAAGTACCACAAAGACGTTTTTTAACAGATGCCTTGGTTGTTTTGGCTGAACCCTTGGTCTTGATAATCAATGGATCCTTGATAATATCAACAGGTCTACCTTTAGTAGAAGCTCTTGGAATAGCATCAATGTCTAATACATCATGAGCTCGCAAGGTCAGCCCATGAATAACCTGAATCGCATCATTGTAACCGTCAACCGTCTTGGCTGCAAAGTGGATCAAGTTTCGACAAGCAATGGTTAAAGATCCAATGCGGGCAGTCTCATTCATGCTTGGCTTACTTGAAAAATGTTGCAAATAAGACTGCAATTTTGGAATTTTTTGTCCAACGAGGCAAAATCATACACTTGGGTATCTCAGATAAGTTTTCTGCCTTCATAACAGTAAAAGAGTGACTGCATGGTATACCAAGTGACTGCATGAGATGGCATGTGCACACAAGCTTGGAATCTGCTTCGTGAAAAATAACCCTCCAAGAGCGATCCTCCAACTTGAATTTTTTTATCACATATATTCGGCGACCAACATCTGACATACAATTAGATATGTATAACAATCCATCTTCGCGAAGTTCTTTAAGAACACGATTGAATACTGTGCGAGTATATATTGTTGCAGCCTGCTGCTCGTAATGCTTCTGCAAATGGGTGATCAAAACAGGCATTGTCTGGCATGAACGGTGATCATCTTCAGCCTCTTTATAACGTAGTCGTAAAATCAAAAATTCCATTTGCATCACAAACTCAAATAACATAAGTTTTCCATCGACATATTGATTTATGTATGCATTCATACTCTCACACCGTTGTGCCTCAAGAAAGTTTCAGCCCACATATGTCGATCAGAATACAATTTTTTTATCCACTCATTATTAGTCAGATGAAATTTTCCAATCATTTGATCCCACTTAAATTGAAACTCATCATCTGCCATGTAATTCAACATAACATCTTTAAAGGCACTCGTGAAATTTGGGTCAGAAATATTTGCAGTGGCATTTCGCTCCAGATGCCAATAGCATAATCTATGAGATGCATCAGGAAACACTGTTCGGATGGCATTTCGCATTGCTCTATCTCCATCAGTGACAATGGACACAGGCATTTTACCATCCATTGCTGATAAGAAAGTGCAAAGAAGCCATATATATTTGTCTTCAGTCTCACTAGAAAGTAGAGCAAAGCCAAACACAGTACTTCTCATATGATGATTTAAACCAACAAACAACACAAGCGGTTTGTTATATGCATTTGTGCGATATGTAGAATCAAATGACAGAACATCACCAAAGTAGTGAAATTCTGCTCGCATTCCAGAGTCACACCAAAATGTGTCGGATAACCTGCCTTCAAAATCAATAGTATACTGGTAATAGAATTCGGGGTCCATATCTTGTTTTCCACACAGAAGCGAAATGAATGTTTCTGAGTCAGTTTGTAGTATTTGCTCTCGACGGCCCTCATATAAACGATTGGACAGGTCATTTCTTGTGAACCCAACATTCTCATAGCCACCTGAACATTTAGCCATTAACTCATGGATACGAGATGGTTTCATACCAAAGAGGTACATAGTTGAAGCAGTAGCATAATCAACATCTGACACTTGACGGGTTGAGCGGAGAAATTGTACCTGAACGACCGGAACCAATACATGTGTGTGGGTGTCAACCCATTCACAAGCAACCCAAACACCTTTGCGATGGTCAAAACGAATGCGAAAAGCAGCCCGACATAATTCCCGTGTTAAAGGTTTCGCTGTCTTTTTTCGATCAGGTAATTCGAGATACTTCTTCGACCTCTTACCTTCTTTAGAACAAACCCATCTTCTAACGGTCACCTGTCCTTGTACATTGGTTCTCATAATATTTTTACGAACACTAAAGCCAATACTTTTGACATAGTCGAAGTAGAATGTTTCGGCTTCTTCTATAGATGAAAACACTCTGCCAATTACATCAGATTCAGATAACCTATCCCTAGAAGCATAAGAGGAAAAGGTACGATCGCTATTCGAAGGTTGGGTATTAGCCTCTGAATTGGGTAATAACGATTCAAATTGGTTTGAAGATGTTGAATTAAAAGTACATGCAGCCAATGACAACGAATCATCACTAATGGCACCTTCCAAGGAAGCAGCACCATTATTGTGTACAGAAACAGCTACAGCAGTATCTTGTCTCATAGCACAATGTCACTGTAGACTGTAGACACAGGAGGATGATCATAATTAATTATCTAAGCAAATAGTGTCAATTTAACAACAGCAACATAGTTTTGTGAAGAATCGTAATGTGAGACTAGTTAGATTTTATGTTACAAACAACTTACTTATAATAGACCACCTCCCAGAACGTGTTGAGTGGCATTATAGTGGAAAGAGACGCGAGCTTAGCTAGTGTAAATGCATGTTTTTTTTGTGACTCTAGAAACAAAATTTGCCGAAGTGGGATCCATGTCGAAGGGTAAGGTCTTAAGATACATTAGGCAAGATTGACGATTCTAGGATGAGAAACTAAAAGAAAGCAAAAGCAAAGGAGTTATTTACAAGACTTGATAAATAGTTAAGTAGTTTAACCCATAAATAGGAATAATTGGCCACGAATTAGATAAAATTAATAAAAAGAAGGCATGTGATAGTTTAGTTTGAAATACGTACCCATAATCCCAGAATTCTGCAATGAATATCGAAATATCAAACTTTACAACTGAGAAACCATAAGTAGAGAAAACAAACCAAACAATTGGAATTTATGGACAAGAAATTGATAAAGAAAATGGTAAAGATGCTTAGACGAATAAAATTTAAAGTCCTACATGAATGTTGAAATTCATTTTAAGGGGTTGGAATATTCAACCCATAAATTGTTGAGAAAATTGTTAAGTAGTTCCACCGATAATTAGGAATAATTAACCATGAACGAGATAAAACTAACATAAAGAAGGCATGTGATAGTTTATTTTGAAATATGTACCCCTAATGTCAGAATTTCGTAATAAATATAGAAATATCAAACCAAAAAACGGAGAAACCATAAGTAGAGGAATCAAACCAAAAAATTGGAATTTATTAACAAGAAATTGATAAAGAAAATGGCAAAGTCGGTAAATATGAATAGAACTTAAAAGTTCCGCACAAAAGTTGTAATTGAGTTGAAAGATTTAGAATATATAACCAATGAATTGTTGGGAAAAGAGATAAGTAGGGTAACTCATAAATAGGAATAACTCACCACAAATTGGGTAAAGATTAACATAAAAAAGGTTGTAATAATTTAACTTGAAATATGTACCCATAATGTTAGAATTCAGTGGGAAAAGTAGAAATATCTAACCAAAATGTGAGGAAAAAAATAGTACAGGAGTGCAATGGAAAAATTAGAATTTATTAACAAAAAATCGATAAAGTTGATGGTTAAGTTGGCAAATACGAATAAAACTTTAACTTCCATATGAAAGTTGAAATTCATTTAAAAGAGTTGGAATATTTAGCCCATAAATTATTGAGAAAATAATTAGGTAGTTCACCCCACAATTAGGAATATTCGACCACAAACTGGATAACGATTAATGCAAAGAACGCATTTGATAATTTAATTTGAAGTATGCACCCATAATTTCAAATTTCAATAATAATAGTTGAAATAAGCAACCAAAAATTTGAGAAACCATCACTACAGAAATCCAACCAAAAATTTGGGATTTATTAATAATAAATAGATAACATAAATGGTAAAGTCGGTTAATGGAAAGACAACTTGGAATTTCTACACAAATGTTGTAATTCATTTAAAAAATTTAAAATATACAAATAATGAATTGTTGGGGAGAAGAGTTAAGTAACTGAACCTATTATTAGGAATAAGTAACAGTAATTTGGATACAATTAACGCAAAAAAGGTATAAAATACTTAACTTGAAATATGTACCAATAATGTTAGAATTCAATAGAGAGTAGAAATATGCAAGTAAAATATGTTGAAGACAGGAGTCGAATAGCCCAACCAAAAACTTAGCGTTTATAACTGCAAATTGATAACGTATAACGTTAAATAGGTAAATGTGCAGATGACTTGGAACGTCCACGCAAAAGTTGGAATTCAATTGACAGGTGGAGAATACAAATAATAAATTGTTAGGAATAGAGAGTTAGGTAGCTAAACATATTAGTAGGAATGTCTTACCACAAAATAAAGATAATTAACCGGAAAAAGATATAGGGTAGTCTAACTTGAAACATTTATCCATAATTTTAGAATTCAATTAAAATAATAGAAACATAAGACCCAAAAATAGATGAAACAAGATTGGAAAAAATTATCCAAAACTGAGAATAACAGACTAATTTTTTGATAAATTAGAGCAGGAAGTCAGATTCTATAAAGCGAACTTAGAATATTCACCTAAAATAATGGAATTCAATTAAAAAGATAGGAATATAAGAGTCAACCTATCATGCAAGGAATGTTGGCTCTCCAATTGGAATATAAAACAAAAAAAATTGGCGGAAATAAGAGTTGAAGAACTTAACCTAAATGTTGGGACAATTTACTAATGATTTGATAAATTTCAATGGGAAATAGAAACATAAAAAATGAACTTGAAACATTGACATAAATGTTGGAATTCAATAAAAATTATAGGAATATACAACCACAAAATGGTGGGAAAAAAGTGAGAGTCAACCAAAAAGTTGGAATTTGTAAACCATAATTTGATAAACTTCAAAGGAATTTTAGATGAAAAATGGACTTGAAACTTCTACCAAAAATATGGAATTCATTAAAAAAAGATGGAATATAGAACAAAAAAACTGTGGGAAAATAGTTGACGAACTTAATCTAAAAATTGTAAAAGAATTTCTAAAAATTTGGGAAATTCTAATTGCAAGTAGGAATATAAAACCAAAAAGTTGTGGGAGGAACAACTGCACCCAAAATTGGTAAAAACTCACCAAGAATTTGAGTACTTTTAACTAAAAGTAGGGATACAAAATGTAAACTCAAAAATTTGACCTAAAATATTAAAATTTAATAAAAGAGTATAAGTATAAAACCAAAAAGTAGTGGCAAAAATAGTTAAAAAACTTAACCTAAAAATAGAAATAACTTACCAAGAATTTGATATATTTAAACGAGAAGTACAAATCTATAAAGCAAACTTGAAATATCTACTTAAAATGTTAGATGTTAAGTTAGATGTTAATACAAAGAATAGGAATATAAAACCAAAAAGTAGTGGAAAGAATAACCTCACCCAAAATTAGGAACAACTCAATCACAATTTGAGTAATTTCAACTGGAAGTTGGGATACAAAAAGTAAACTTGAAACATCCACTTAAAATGTTGGATTTTAATACAAAGAGTAGGAATATAAAACAAAAAAGTGGTAGAAACAATAGTTAAATAACTTAACCTAGAAGTAGAAATAAATCACCAAAAATTTGATAATTTCAACGAGAAGTAAGGATTTAAAAAGTAAACTTGAAACATCCACTAAAAATGTTGGATTTTTATAACAATAGTAGGAATATTAAACCAACAAGCGGTGGGAAGAAAACCCCAACCGAAATTTGGAACAATGTCATGGAATTTGAGTATTTTCAACTGAAAATTGGGATGCAAAAGTAAACTTGAAACTTCAACCTAAAATATTAAAATTCAACAAAAAGAGTGTAAATATAAAATTAAAGAGTGGTGGAAACAAGAGTTAAAAATCTTAACCTAAAAATAAAAATAAATTATCAAGAATTTGACAAATTTCAACGAGAAGTAGAAATTTAAAAAGTAAACTTGAAACATCCACTTAAAATGTTGGATTTTAATACAAAGAGTAGGAATATAAAACCAAAAAGTGGTGACAAGAACAACCTCACCCAAAATTGGGAATAACTCAATCAGAATTTGAGTCATTTGAACTGTAAGTTGAGATACCAAAAGTAAACTTGAAATTTCGAACTAAAATATTAAAATTCAACAAAAAAAGTATAAATATAAAACTAAAAAGTGGTGGAAATCAGAGTTAAAGAATTTAACCTAAAAGTAGATATAAATTACCGGGAATTTGATACATTTCAACTAGAAGTAGGGATAAAAAAAGCATACTTGAAACATCGACTTAAAATGTTGGATTTTAATACAAAGAGTACAAATATAAAACCAAAAAGTAGTGGCAAACACAACATCACCCAAAATTCGGAACAACTAAACCAGAATTTGAGTAATCTCAACTAGAAGTTGAGATTCCAAAAGTAAACTTGAAACCTTGACCTAAAATATTAAAATTCAACAAAAAGAATATAAATATAAACCAAAAAGTTGAGCAAACAAGAGTTAAAGAGGTTAACCTAAAAGTAGAAAAAAACTTACCAAGAATTTGACAATCTATAACGAGAAGTAGAAATCTAAAAACCAAACTTGTAACATCCACTTAAAAAGTTGAATTTTAATAAAAAGAGTAGGAATATAAACCCAAAAAATGGTGGAAATAAGAATTAAAGAACTTAACCTAAAAGTAAAAAATAAATTACCAAAAATTTGACAAATTTCAACGAGAAGTACAAATCTAAAAATTAAACTTGAAACATCAACTTAAAATGTTGGATTTTAATACAAAGAGTAGGAATATAAAACACAAAAGTGGTGGAAACAATAGTTAAAGAACTTAACCTAAAATTAGAAATAAATCACTAGAAATTTGATAATTTCAACGAGAAGTAAGGATTTAAAAAGTAAACTTGAAACATTCGCTTAAAATGTTGGATTTTCATAACAATAGTAGGAATATTAAACCAACAAGCGGTGGGAAGAAAACCCCAACCGAAATTTGGAACAAGGTCATAGAATTTTGAGGATTTTCAACTGAAAATTGGGATACAAAAGTAAACATGAAACTTCGACCTAAAATATTAAAATTCAACAAAAAGAGTGTAAATATAAAACTAAAGAGTGGTGGAAATAAAAGTTAAAAATCTTAACCTAAAAATAAAAATAAATTATCAAGAATTTGACAAATTTCAACGAGAAGTAGAAATTTAAAAAGTAAACTTGAAACATCCACTTGAAATGTTGGATTTTAATACAAAGAGTAGGAATATAAAACACAAAATGGTGGAAACAATAGTTAAAGAACTTAACCTAAAAGTAGAAATAAATCACCAGAAATTTGATAATTTCAACAAGAGGAAAGGATTTAAAAAGCAAACTTGAAACATATAATATAATTATTGGGATATAACAATAAAAAATTGAAATATGACTATTTCGTGATATTTTTATAAATTTTTATGCTATTTATAAATTTAAAATTATTGCAATTTTTTTAATCTCATTTGAAGGTAATTTTTAAAATTTTCCCTTTTTTTAAATAAAATTTTCACATTAAAAACAATTAAAAATTTTAATTTACATTTATTAACCGGTTGAAAACCGGTTGTACCGGTACCATGCATGCGCTGAATGAGATGCAGCGCTGCATGGTAGGTTGACTCCCTCTTTGTCTACTAATTAAAATCCTTTTCTAATTATAAAACAAAGCTTCCATAATAACGCCACTACAAGCCATTAATTCCACTTTTGAAAGTCAAGTGTGGGCTCCATTTAAATTGCTTTCCACTTTTGCAATGCCATGCACGTGCAACTCAATTGGAGAATTGAAATTCCTTTTCAATGCAAATTGCTCTTGGCTCTTAACTCTGTCACAGCTTCAACTAATATTCCCCCAAATTATTATTTTTTTTGCACTTTTTATTTCCAATCTCCAATTAATTCCCTATTCAATAAAACAATTCAATTAATTAAAAATAAGAAATAAAATTAACTAGCAAATATACAATAAAGGATAAAATATGTATATAAATTATGCTCATTAAATACCCCCAAACTTAGATTTTGCTAGTTCTCGAGCAAAACTAAAACTTAAAACAAAAATAAAAAATAACAAAACAAAAAGTAAATCCTAATTAAACCACTTTCGCAGGTAATCGCAATTGCATTTAGCGTATGCAAGAAGCCTTTAAACCTCTAGACGGCCCTAGTGGACGAGTTATAGTCTCGTGAGGGCTTCAGTGATGATACCCACAAACATCATTTTTAAAAATAAAATAAAATAAAATAAATAAAGAGAACAAAAATTTTAAATAAAACATGAAAATAACCTCAAAGATTGCATAAATTATATAACTCAAAGAAAATTTCAAACATTGGCAAAGTTCTAACTTTAATTCAAAAGTCAATCCCATCTCTCTTTTGATTCTTGTAGTGTGTGTGTGAAATCAATTCAATCAAATTCATTCCCAAAATCTTCAATATCAACAGTCTTCGCCTCAAACAAAGAACAGAGTAGGTCAAACTAATCTTATCATCTTGTTCTCCAAAATTTTTTTTCTCTCACAGGCTTTTATGTGCATTTTCTTTTGATATTTTTTTTAGCACATGCACTTGATTTTTTTTTCATTTTTTTCTTTCTCTCTCTCTCTCTTTTTTTTTAACCATAGTAAGAAGCTTTTACTCTACCCCTTAAGGTAGCATTCTTCTCAAGGTAGATTATCCTCTACATACTTGTGGTACATAGGCCCAAATTACTCAAGGATAGCTTCACTCTTAAGGGTTATAGGTAGCTATTTCTGACTTTGGTGCATGTGTATACTATTTTGTATTGTGGAGATAAGAATCAAGACAAACATTCATTTACTCTATCTAAAATTCTTAACTCAGGTTGCGTCAATCTCAAATTTCAAGTCAAAATTACGAAAGAATTGATATTAGTGCTCATGGTTTAAAGAATCTCAATCAAGAGGAACTAACACAATAATCAAGTATAAACTAAGACAATATTCAACCCTTTCTAAAAATAATATATATTGTCAATCAAGTTCTTATCATTGGCTTTTCACGTAAAAACAAAAAACATAATTTTTTTTTTGAATTTTTGAATTTTTTTGTTTTGGTTTTTGTTTTGGGTTTTTTAACAAACAAAGCACACACTATTCCCACCCCCAAACTTATTCGGAACATTGTTCTCAATGTTTCACAAACAAAAGATATGCATGCAAACAAATGAAAGAAAAAAAAAATAAAAAAAAGAAAGTTGGAAAGAACACACCTGGATGGGTTGGGAAAGCTTAAAAAAATGACAACTAAAAAGAAAACGTTAGAAGAAATATAAATAATAAAATAAAAAACAAAATAAAAAAATCCTACTAACTAACTAATTAATGTAAACAACAAATCAACCAAGATCAATAAGAATTTGGTGAAAATCAAAGCAATTAGACAGAAAATACCAGAAAGCATAATTGATTAAGCACTGGAGCATTTTATCCATAAAAGGATGATGGTAATGAAACTCCTCAATATCGCACTACTTGGATCTCTTCTGTTCCAAGCTTTCCTGAGAGTTATCTGAAATAGTATAAAAATCTAATAATTTAAGCACTTTAGATCTTACCACCTTTTGCATGTCAGAATGTGACCTATGTTGCATTTTTTTAGGAAGTAGCTCCAACTTGAATGGTTCACTTTTCTCTTCAGGAGGAAGTGGCTCAATCTTTTCTTTCCGCTTAATTAGATCTATGATAAGAGTCGAATCAAGTAAAGCATTAACTTCTTCAATACCACTATCAATATCAACAGAGAAATCAGAGTCAGTTGTGCATGGTATTAATGGATTGTCACAGTGGTTAGAAATAAGTGAGTCATCAATTGATGCTTCTATCATATCTACTTCAACGACTTCATCATCTTCTTGTACCTGCTTGGGAACATTAAAAATATTTAATTCCATGGTCATATTACCAAAAGACAATTACATGTTTTCAGTCCTGCAACTAATATGAGCATCAGCTGTAGCTAAGAAAGGACGACCTAGAATAACAAGGGTGTGTTTCTTAGGATCCTGTACATGTTGGGTATCAATAACAATAAAATCAACATGATAATAAAATTTGTCAATCTGTATCAACACATCCTCTATAATACCACGAGGTATTTTCATTGACCTATCAGCAAGTTGTAAAATAATGGAAGTTGATTTTAACTCACCTAGTCCAAGCTGCATGTAAACAGAATAAAGCAAGATATTAGCACCCAAATCCAATAATGTTTTATCAAAACATTGGTTCCCTATAACACATGAGATAGTAGGGGAACCAGGATCCTTAAATTTGGTGGCATTTTACATTGAAGTAAATTGCTAGTTTGTTCAGTTAAAAATGCCTTTTTGGCGACATGCAAATTTCTCTTTTTAGTGCATAAATCTTTTAAAAACTTAGCATATGAAGGAACTTGCTTAATAGCATCGAGTAAAGGGATGTTTATACTTACCTGCTTGAAGATTTCCATAATCTCACCTGTTGAAGTCCCTTTCTTTACCTTTGCTAACCTTTGAGGAAAATGAGTCTTGGGAATGTAAGTTGGTGGGCCACTCTCTTCTTGATCATTTGGTGATGAGTCTTGTGATGGAACTGGATCTGAAGAAGTAGGCTCAGATGTCTTCCTTGTTTGAACCTCTACTTTGTTATCAAACAATTTTCCTGTTCTTAAGGTCATAATAGATTTTGCTTCTTCATGCTGATAGCTTGAACTCGATCCAACTTCATGCACTCCTTTAGGATTAGAAATTGGTTGACTTGGGAATTTTCCTTTTTCTCTCTCAGCCACAGTAGTTGCTAATTGACCCAATTGATGTTCAAGCTTTAGAATAGCTTGAGTGTTTGACTGAAAAGCTTGTTAGGTTGACTGAATGAAACTTTGAAGTGTATCCTCTAAAGAAGGCTTTCTTTGTTGGGGTGTAACAAATTGAGACATAGGTTGTTGGGCAGGAGGATATACTTGGTTAGGAGGGACAAATTGTTGATTGGGCAAGCTTAATTGTTGTCCTCCTTGGTTTGGCATAGGTTGATTTTGTTTCCAAGAAAAATTAGGGTGATTCCTCCAATTAGGATTATGTGTGGATGAATATGGACTATTGAAGGTTTTCTCATATGATTGTAAGACATGTACCTGCTCAGAATAAGCCTCTTGATAGGCTGGTAATGATGGACAATTCTGTGTTGTATGAGACAAGTTAGAACAAAGAGCACAAACTTCATTAGCTACACTAGGATGATGATTCATTGATTGGTTCAAAGCTAAAGCATCTACTTTCTTAGAAAGTGTAGCTAGAGTGGATTTCACATAAAAATCATCCTTAACTTCATATAACCCCTTTCTAGAAACTTGAGATGATTTTTCCCTTTGATTTGAAAACTCCCACTGTTGAGAATTCTCAGAAAGTGAATTAAAGAAATCTCATGCGGCCCCTTCATGTAAGTTCAAAAATCTCCCACCATTCATAGACTCTACCATATGACGATTTGACATAGTTAAACCATTATAAAAGCACTGTATAAGTCTCCATTTCTCAAAACCATGGTGGGGACACTTAAAGAGTAAATTATTAAATCTTTCCCAACACTCATAAAATTGCTCACCCTCTCTTTGATAAAAATCACTTATCTCTCTCCTAAGGGCATTTGTTTTAGACATAGGGAAAAATTTGGTGAGGAACTTAGTACTCAATTCATCCCACGTAGTAATAGACCCAGCAAAAAGTGAATTCAACCAAGCTTTCGCTTTGTGTTTTAACGAGAAAGGGAACATACGAAGCCTAATTGACTCATCATTACAATTTTGAAAACGAAATGTAGAGCATATGCCAAGAAATTCCTTAATGTGCTAATATGGATCCTCTCTCTCTAACCCATGGAAAGATGGTAAAAGTTGAATGACTGAGGGCTTAAGTTCAAAGTGTGTTGCTGTAGTTTGTGGCAACACAATACAAGATGGTTGGTTGGCTGCAAGTGGTGAAAAATATTCTCTAAGGGTTTTCTCTGCTTGCACTGGTGGAAGTATTGGTAATAGTCTATTTAGGTCATCCATCACTTCTGAAGAACTATCTCGACTACTATCAATTTTTTACTCTTTTTTGACCAAGCGATTTGTGGAATCGCGTTCCCAAACACTCATAAACTAACTAGACAAATAAAGAAAAATAAAACAAAAATAATAAAAATAAACAAAATTAAAATAAAAGAAATCAAACAACCAAACAATAAATTCAAAATAAAAAAAATAATTTTTTTTTGTGTTTCTTTTAATAAAAATTGAATAAATAAATAAAAGACAACCTAAATTATAACTAGTGGAAGAATCAAATTAACCTAGATTAAACTGAATTTCTAGCACAATCCCCGGCAACGGCGCCAAAAACTTGTGAAAATTTTAATATACTCGCAAGCGCACGAATCTAGAAATAGAATAGTGGTAACGAGGTCGAACCCACAGAGATTGTTATAAATTGAAAAGTCTAATTTAAATCTAAAATTAATATTAATCCTAACCTAGTTGAGCAAATTGAGTTTTAAAAGATTTTAAACTAATTAAACTAAGAAAACAATTAAAGTAAAGGAGAATTCAATAAGACAAAAATTACCAAGGTTTTAGAATCCACCACTATTCAACTAATAATTATTTAAATATTAATTAATCCCCAATTTTAGAGTGACAACTCAAAATTAATCTATGTCATCTCATGCATATAACAATTAAGCTCAAGTAATTAAATCTAATGTAGGTTCTTTTTCTACTTAATAGTATGACATCTAAGAATCTCATGTAAACATATTGAATAACAAAGAGTCAAAGTTTCCTAAGCACTCCATGTAAACAATTTAATGAAAGACACAGAATCAAAGATAATCATGTATAAACTTTATAAATCCAAGCATAGATTTAATCAAATATTAATCCTAACAATCAATAATGCATGACAGAATTGATGAAAAGATTTTAATAATATCCAATTAATCATGTGAAATAAAAACCATAATTATTAAAAAAAATAGATAGAGAATTAAATAAATAAAAAGATAATTATTTCATTGAATAGGATTTCATCCTTAACCTCAGTAAAAGAAAATTAGCTAGACATACTTGAATTGGGAGCAACAAAAAAGATAAAATCAGCCATGAAGCCGAACTGCTGCACTCATCCTTTTCTCCCCTCTTCTGCCTTGCGTCTGCACTTTTTCTTCCCTTTGTCTCGCGTTTCCCTCCACTGGCGGCTACTTCATTCAAAAGCCAAAACTCTCTTTGTATAATGCTTCGCCACCGAATCCTCTTTGTCTACTAATTCAAATCCTTTTCCAATTATAAAACAAAGCTTCCATAATAACGCCACCATAAGCCATTAATTCCACTTTTGAAAGTCAAGTGTGGGCCTCATTTAAATTGCTTTTCACTTTTGCAATGCCATGCACGTGCAACTCAATTGGAGAATTGAAATTCCTTTTCAATGCAAATTGCTCTTGGCTCTTAACTCTGTCACAGCTTCAACTAATATTCCCCCAAATTGTTATTCTTTTTGCACTTTTTATTTCCAATCTCCAATTAATTCCCTATTCAATAAAACAATTCAATTAATTAAAAATAACAAATAAAATTAACTAGCAAATATATAATAAAGGGTAAAATATGTATATAAATTATGCTCATCATATATCATAGGCGAGTGTTTCAATATATTCATTCGCCCTTCGAATTTTTAGCTTTTTCTATTTGGTACGTCATGTGTCATTAGACTTATAAGCATTAACTAACTCAACACAGGAAAACAGTGTCAGAATAATCGATTGATAAAATTGATTATAACACCAAGGCCAACTGCTTTTTGGACGATTTCCTAGGCAGTAAAGTCTTGTGATAAACATTTTTATCAAGGCATCTCTTTGGTAAAAGCTAGTAACACTTTACAATGATTTGTTTTCTCGTAGTTTTGTAAATAATGGCAAGGAGCACTTGCAATTTAATTGCTTAATGATGGAAATGCAATTTGCTTCAACCTTTTTTAATTGGTTACGTGGGCTTTTAAAGGGCTCCTTGGGGCAAACAAAAGTTTAAGGCAGGACAACAAAAAGTTGTTGATGGCTTTTCCTTTGTGGTGGTCATTTTGTCAATTATATTGTAGATTGTTTATATGGATACTGCAGCACTTACGAATTGACATTAAATGTGAAATGAAACAAAAAATTTGTAAATCACATATAAGAATAGTAAATTGAAGAAAAAAGAGATAAATTAATATTGGAGTAGTAAATTGGTCATCGGAATTATTAAAAAAAAACTTACAAATGTTACGTGAAACTTATAAATTAACATTATGTTTCAAATAACCAGGATCGGCACAACCATATTTGGGGCCTTAGACAAATTATTTTAATTAGTTCTTCTTAAAATTTAGGACAATATATATATATATATATATATATATATATATATATATATATATATATATACACTTAAGGCGCTTACCAATCCTCCCAAAAGCTTAAGCTGTTAGGAGAGGCGCTACTTTATACTTAAGAGCACCCGGACCACCAGGTAACGTCTCCACGTTTAGTGCCACATCACCCACATGCGTGGGGTAGGAGTCACCACAAGGGTGCGGGCCCCTAGCACACGTAGTCTGGGATATATATTAAGCCCATTCCTCCCCCGAGGCTCGAACCCTGGATGGCTTTGATACCACTTTTGGTTATTTTATCTGTATTATTATTAGCAAGCCTAGCAACAACATACATCTAAAGGCTCAAAAATAGTACTAGATCTGGATCCCAGAAATAGCACTCTGAATGGATGGAGGGAGAAGAGAAAAATACAACTGAGGATTGAGATCTGGTCTCGTTGCCTCAGAGGAACGTAGCAGTTTTATGGCAGAGCTGATACAGATCAGTCTGCAAATTATGCATAAAATTAAATTGCTGAAATTTAAATGCTTTAAAGTAAATTGCGGAAATTAAAATGCATAACTTTAAATATACATTAAAGCGAAAATTAAACATACATGTTTGCTTTATTGCTTTTGATCTCAATGCTTTGTACAATTTTACAGATCTCTGGAAGAAGAAAGATTGAAAGATGGGAAGATTACAAGACAAGAAAAGTTTCCTTGACGTCTTGATCCAGACTTCCCAAGAGAGAGAGAGAGAAGTAGAGAGAAGAAGAAGAGAAAGAAAACTAGATCTGAAAAATCTGAGGAGTCTTAGTCTTCCTCTCGAAATATATACAAAATGAGATTTTAAACTGTAGACTGTAGCGGGGCTGTAGCATACAGTAATCTTTGGAACATACAGTCTTTTCTAATTTTAAGTCGGGTGAAGAGACATGTGCGCTCTTACTTGTGTCCAAGGGACCACCCGAGGGTTCAAACGAAAAGAATGAAAAATACAAGGGAGAAACTGGAATACTTTTTTTTTTTTCAAATGACAATTATTTACAACGCTTTATTGGAGATAAAATTCCAAAACAGTCGTCTTCATTATCATCTCCAAGAGAAATGAATGACTCTTCATCTTCGTCTTCATCTTCAGAGAAGTCTGCCACTAACGACTTTGACCAAGAGGTGAGGAGTTGTTCCATAACTTTGAAATATTCTTCTTCAGATTTGGCGCTTGCCAAAAGAGACTGTGCTTTGGATTTTTGGGTAAGGAAGGTTTGTTGGGCTTTGGAGTCTTTTATGGTTGGCTGTATGAAACCTTTAGAACAGAGCCAATTTCTGATGAGGGTATCAGTTAGCTTGGTCTGTTCATCAAATTTTGACCACCATTTTACTTTGAAGGTTCTTTAGATAATGAGCTGGGTTTCTTGGGTATGAAATCTGAAATTCCACATCCATACCCATGGAAGAAAGAAATTTGTACAAAAACAAAGAAAATGAGGAAATCTTTTCTCTGATTCAGAAGGGACATAATGGTCATTGAAGAGGTTTAGACAATGGGTAGCATTTGGAGTTAGAATTTGGGGTATTGGCCAAAAAAGGTCCACCATTATTGAAACCAGTTTGGGAGGCTTTGGACGGTTATTTTTTAGTTAAAGAAAAATAACCATGAATGGGATTTCTTTGGGTTTTGTATAAAGAAAGTGTTAAACCAGGCTTGTTGATAAGCCCAGTAGGAATAGACCAAACAATGTGGCAAACGCATTTGGAAATTTGGAGGGAAAGATTTGAATTTGTGGAGTTGGTCACCCCACTGGTTTGGGCTCAAGACTTTTAGGATAGTAGCCGTAGAGTAGGCTGGCTCTGAATGGGTTTCACTGAGAAAGAAATGTTTGAATTTTACTGACTCAGTAGCTTCTAAAATGCTTTGATAGTAAGACTGAGGTTTTGTTAAATCCCATGGCTTGAAAAATCAGCCTTTAGGAAAAAACTTTGAAATAGCTTGAAAAGGATCAGTGTTGTAAAAATCATCTTCCATTGTTAAAATGTTTTGGAAATGGGTTTTATCATACCAATTGGAAGTTTTCTTTGAAGGTGTTGGCTGGGAAAGTACAATTTGGGAGGATGAACTTTCGCCAGAAACAACAACATTTTGAGAAGAGGGTTTTGTAATTTCTTTGGAAATAGATTTCTCTTTTTCATCCTCTTCTTTTGGAGAGATATGGATTTGAGAAAAGCTCTGTAAAGCGAGCATAAGCTCAGGGGATTTTGTAATGGAACTCATCCATTGTTTTACTTGGTCATCAGAGGTAATGGCTTTATATTGGGCTCCTTGTTCTTCAACCATTTCGATCCAGGATTTGATGGGCATGGCAGAAGAAAGCAATTTTTCTTTAGAGGGGGTTGATTGGGGTTCTTTAGAGGTTGTTTGAGACTCAATATCTTTAAGAACGGCTTTACCTTTGTCCTTCTTTCTTGGCGGCATTATCTGTTTTGAAGAAATTCTCTGGTTAGAAAATCAGGAACAAAATTTGTATCACCTTTAATGAATTCAATATCGAAATAAAAAACACTTAAAATGGCTTGCCATCTTGTAAAAATTTGTTTTGAAGCAATTTTTGAACATCTTTTTCCAAAACATGTTTTGCAGCTTTGCAATCAATTCTAAGCAAAATTTTTTGATTTAATAAATCACTTTGGAATTTAGATATGCATAAAACAATAGAAAGAATTTCTTTTTTGATTGTAGAATAATTTTTCTGGCAATCATTCCAATGTGCAGAAACATATTGTACTATCTGTTCTTTATCATTCTCTTTTTGTTTTAGTATACCTCCATAATTTTTCTGGCAATCATTCCAATGTACAGAAACATATTGTACTATCTGTTCTTTATAAATCTCTTTTTGTTTTAGTATACCTCCATAGCCTAAATCAGATGCATCTGTTTCTACTATTTTAGGTAATGCAGGATTTGCCAAAAATAGACAAGGAATATTCTTTACAGAATTTTTTATCAATCGAACAAGTTTAGTGTGTTCATCTGTCCATGCAACATGATTCTTTTTTAATCTGTCATGCAAAGGTTTAGACATCCGGTTAATATTAGGACAGAAATCAAGAACATAATTTAAACTTCCTAAAAATCTTTGTAGTTGAGTTTTATCAAGAATTTTGTCAGGAAATTTATCCGCAAATAAAAGTGATCGCTCAATAAGGGTGATAGTTCCTTTAGAAATATAGTGACCAAGGAATCTGACTTTTGTTTGGAACAATGAAACTTTAGAACTAGAAAGAGCTAGACCAGCCTTTCTAGTGGCAAGATAAAAAGTTTTTAAATGCTTGAAATGTTGATCAATAGTTTGAGAAAAAATCAAGACGTCATCTATATAAACAATGCAAAACTCAGAATAAGGATTATAAATGTCATTCATGATTCTTTGAAATTCTGAGGGTGCATTTTTTAAACCAAATGGCATTACAGTCCATTCATATTGTCTAAAAGGAACAGTAAAGGCAGTTTTATAGCGATCTTTAGGGTGAATTTGAATTTGCCAAAAACCAGATTTCATGTCAAATTTTGAAAAAATAAAAGCTGAACATAATTTCTGGAGCAAATCTTTTTTATTAGGTATAGGATACCTAATCCATTTTAATGCTTTATTTAAGGGTTTGTAATTTATTACAAGTCTCGGTGTTCCTCTTTCTATTTCGGAGTTTTTATTAACATAAAAAGCGGCACAAGACCATGGGGATCTGGATTTCACAATGAGTCCTTTGGTTTCTAAATCTTTTATCTCATTTTTACAGTGATGTTCCAATTCCATGCTCATTTGGATTGGACGAGCTTTAGTGGGTATTTTTTTTTCATCAAAAGAATTTTCATAGGGCAAATCTACCAAATGTTGTTTTCTTTCCCAAAAAGCAGATGGTAAATCGGCGCATATTTCTTTTTCAATGAGATTTTTAAAATCAGAGATTCTTCTTTGTATAAAGTCATTTTGTAATTGGCTTTCGATTCTTTGTAGGCTTAAATCATTTTTTAAACAAAACAAGTCATTTTGTTTAGACTTAAGTATGGCATTGATTTTATTCTGGTAAACAGAACAAGCTTTAACAATATTTAGATTTCTTGTTTTTGGTTTCTCAATAAAAGGGAAAACAAGTCTTTTGGATTTTGCTTTAAAAGATATACTATCATAATTGACAGTATACGGGGTAATTAGATTTATAAAAGGAGTTCCTAAAATGACAGTATGGTGTATGTCATTTGTAAGGAGGAATGAAGTTTTAAATTCAAAATTATTGTTATAGATTGAAGCATCAACTTTAGATTTAACATTGAGTTTTGCGTTATTGGCGGCAAAAAGCCTTTCTTTTGTTTTTTCATGAAATCTTTTGGGAACAATGTCTTCTTTAATACAATTTAAATCGGCACCAGTGTCAAAGAGGGCAATGGTGTCAATTTCAAAATCTTTAGAAAAAATTAAGGTAATTTTAATCAAATACTTTCTGGTGGTGATTTGTTTTAACACAAACAGGAAATCATTGGGTACAGTTTCAATGTTTTCAAGATTTTGTTCATTGTCACCATCAGTTTCGACTTCTTTATCAGAATTATCTTCTAATTGTTTTTGTATGAGAAGTTGGAATGTATTAGAATCATTCTTTTGTTTTTCTTTTAATTCTTTAATCTCAAGTTTGATTTCTTTGATTTCTTTCTGAAGATCTTGGATATTGGGGACTGTTTTCTTTTTGTCTAAAATCTCGGTAAGGTCATAAGAATTCTTTTTGATAATTGGAACTTTAGAAGTTTCTGCTTTGTTTGAGTCTAGAGTTTTCAAAAGTTTGTCAAGGTATTCCTTTTGAAGATTCGGATCAAAAATATGCTTAACAAGTTCAAGAAAAATTTCTTGGTCTTTAGTCAAAACATTGATTTTCTTTAAATAAAAATCTGATTCAGAATCACTACTGCTAGATGCAAAGGTATCTGAGTCCAATAGCTCATCGACCTGAAGGGGGTCACTATCTCCCGACATGGAAGACTCAGAGTCAGAGGACTCTATAAGCAAAAAGGCAACTTTGGAGAGGGTTTCTTCATCAAGGCCAAGCTCATGGAGCTTTCTGTTCATTCTGTAAAACTTTGCAGTATGGCCTTTCATTCCACATTTGTAACATGTGGCTTCTTTGTAATTAAACGGGGTTTTTGGTTTGGCTCTAAACTCTTTCTTTTTAGAGAAACTAGGTTTCCTATAAGGCCTCGAAGGTTTCTTATAAGGAAGTTTTCTAAAATCTTGAAAGGGTTTCCTATGACTTTTAGATCTGTAATGTTTCTTGTAAGGTTTTGAAGAACACTCACCATTACAATCTTTGGAAGTAGAAGTCTTAAAGGGGTCATAGTTGAATTGTTTACAGAAACTGCCTAATTCTTGCTTAGACTTCTTAAGCTCCCATTTTAGACGTTTCTGTAACTTCAAATCTTGACAAATCTTTAAGCCTTCCTTATTGACAAAACTGACAAGTTCACCATAGGTGAGCTCATCATAAGGAATACAGTTATCATAAAGAGCTTTAATGGAATTCCTAACCTTTTCTCCTAGTAGGGTAGGTAATCCTGCAAGGAATTTCTCCTTCCAAGTTATATGATTTGCATCATCCCTAAGGAAGAGTCTGGTGAAGAAGGTGGTTTTATAGCTTTGGAATTCACTAAGTTTTCTACACCTTAAATTGTGTAGTAACTCAGCGTTTTTATCTCTAAGGTGCGAAGGATCACCTATGAAATGGAGGGAAATAGTCAAAATCAGGGTAGCAACAACATCCTGAATTGGACTATTGAACTCATCAAGAATGGGGGCACTATTCTCATCAACTTGTATGGAGTTTAGGATATCTAATTGTTGTAGTTTGGTGAGAAGATGATCCCACCAACCTTTAAGTTGACCAGTAAAACCTGCAATAAGGATTTCTGCAATGGCTTTGTCAGAAGTTCCCGATTGGGTTTTATAGGCACGGGTTTTATAGGCATTGGCTGCCATGGTCATCTGTTGCAATAAACCTAAGATGTTATATTCTGACATACCATCAATATTCCACTCATAGACAGAGGATGCATTAAAGCGCGATTGGTTTAATGCACTAGGCCTATTGTCTATGGCCAAATCAGGTGGAGACTTGACAGTAGGAAGGGCCAAATCCCAATGGATTTTGTTGGCTTTCGGGTTAGGTTTGTCTTTAAAAGCTTCTAGATCAGAAGAGGCTATAGACACCTGGTCATGTTCTAATACTCCAATCTTGCTAGATTGGGGAGTATCAAGGGTTATTTGAACTTTGCTAGATGAGGAAGAAGCAGCTTCTATCCTATCTAGTTGTTCTCTAATGGGTTTAGCAAAGTCTGATTTTGACTCTTGGACAAGCTTTTGGCTAGTTTTCGAAACCTGAAAAGGTTTGAAAATGGGTTCCTTAAGCTTTTTGTCAGAATCCAATTTTGATGAAATAGGGGAAACAGCTATGGTAGACGTTTGAAATTGGTTTTCTATACGGGCCAATTACTTTCCAATTGTATTTAAGTTAGTATTACAGAAATTATTCTGTTGAATAATACTACTCAAATTCGCATCAGAATCATTTGACTTTGGGATTTTATAAGGTGAAGCTCTAATTTGGACAGGAGGTTCACCGTGATCAACGGTTAGACTCTGAAGAGGTGGATGCTCAGATTCTATGGTTCTATCACTATCAGAAAGTTTCCACTTAGGAATCTTCTTCCTAATAGTAATAGGGTTTGACTCTTTAAAGGGGTAAAGGATGTTGTTATCAGAAGAGTATATCTCGAACCAATCAAAAAACAATATATGAATTTGGTGAAGGTTTACAAATTCATAATAGATTTGTTGGATTTCTTTTCTTTGATTTAAAAAATATTTAAAAAACCAAAGTCTTTTCTCTTTATTAATATTTGAATAAAAATCATTGTGAAGAAGAGTTTTATCTAGTTCAAAATCTTTTTCAATAACATTTATTATATTTTCTATAACAGTAGAAAATGTGGGAGAGGTCGGAGGAGAAGGTTCTTTCTCTTCCTGTCTTTGGTGACTAGTGTATATGGGATGGGGAACACTAGTTGCATAGTTAACAGAATGAATCGAGGAACTAGGTATATCCGAAGTGGAAAACCTAGGTTGACTTTGAAGATTTGCCATAGAAGGTATTTTTGTGAATTTTCTTTCTAATGAAGAAATACTTGAGCATGTGTCTTTTTCGGAGAATCTAGATGAAGTAGATCTCTTGAAGGACAATTTGATTTTACTATCTGAATACTGAGTTACATTTTACAACTCTGTATTTGGCTCAAGTTGTTTTGGAATTATTGGTGGAGCAGCTCCTTCAAGGATCCATTCTTCTGGAAGATTGACATCTTTCCATTGGATTGGTCTTGGGATGACAGTGTTGGCTCTAGACATATCAGTCTGTAAGAGAAGAGTTTAATCTCTTTTTGATTGGAATTTGTGTTGCGTACTAAACGCAGAGATCATAGCTTTATATGAAATTTTGAAGATTAAAGCAACTGGGACAGATCCCTTAATCATATTATAATTATGTGTTTTAATCTGTAAGATCATGCTTTTCAGAATATTTTTATCTTTAAGGGAAATTGTTATGTTTGGATAACAATCAAAGGAAATTGGGCCTTTACAGAGACTGGATTCAATGCTACTTAACAATGAATCATCAAAAGAGATGAATCGCCCATCTCTTAAGACAGCAAGAATGGAAGTATCAAGGCCTTCTTTAGTAAAAGGTTTTATTCCAACTTGGATTAAACCAATATGAATGTAATTAAAATTCTTTTCTTTTAACTTCTTTAAAGACTTTTCTGAAAATAAATGAATTGTTTCGAATGGTTCTGAAAGCGTTATGTCACGTTCTTCAGTTTTTATAACGTAATCATTCTTTAGAAAATCAAGCTTTTTTGTTTTGTAAATCTTTTCTTTAGAAATTTTTAGAAGTTCCCAACAATCAGTTGCTTTATCAAAATTCTCAATAATGAATTCTTCTGAACACACAACATGCTTTGAATCACTAGTCTTCCTGGAAGAAGAGCTAGAAAAGGATGATGTTCTCCAAAGTAGAGGATCCATGGGTAAAACCTATGGTCTATTTATGGTTCAGTCAGTATGGCTACATGTATGGTTTTACAGCCCTGAGCGGAAATCCTTATCCTATGGCAGGACTTACTACCAGTAAAAGATTCACCACACAACAAAACTTCAAAATAATACACAAGTTTTAAACACAAAAACTCTAAATTATAATACACTATCCTCCCCTTGGCTCTGATACCAGAAGGAAATAGGATCAGGTTATATATTATTTATTGAAAATCAATTCTTTAAACACTCTAAAATGTAAAATTATTAAACAAAATTCCATTTTACTATTGCTAATCCATGAAATTTTAGTTCAATTATAACACTTTCACTTATTGTTCTTTTTACTCAAACTACATCTTTTTTACTACGCATTTTCTAGATTAAACTAATTTTTTTATTCTTCTATTTTCTAAAGTTTTTCGATATAGTTTTATTTCAAAATAGATAAAACAAGCACACAAAAAAAATAGTAGATGAATAAAAGAATATATTAAAAAGAAATAAGAACAAATAAATATCACAACTAATTAAGAGAATAATAAAAGATAAAATATGGAATTTGAAATGAAATCATAAATTAAGTTTATCTTTATATTAATTGTTTGAGGATTTGAGTAATGACCAATAGCCACAGAGAATAGAGAAAACTATTAGATTTTTTCTTTTTCTTCTTGAGTGGAAAGTAGAGGAAACAAGATTTTTTTCCCTCTCTCTCTTTCTTTCTCTCAAACACCAAGAACATATCGTCTCTTAACTATTAGAGGAAACATTTAATGGATAAACAATAAAATGTGGGGCTTTTATAGAGGTTTAAAATAAATATAAAACTTTTTAATTATAACATATTAATTCTAACAATGAAATAGAGAATTTGTAGGATTGAAACTATTAATAAATCGATTTTGTAGGAATTAAAACTAATAAGTACTACATTAAACGCCTTCCTTCACAAAAGCTCTCTTTGATAGAGAGCTTGAATGGAAGTTTTTTTAGGGGTCTTAATGACTCAGGTGGTCACTCCGAGGTGAGTGTTTTTAAGTCCTACATTCTAGATATATTGGTCAATGCCTTTGTTTTATGATAAGAATAGAAATGGTGAGAGCAAAGTTAGTGAGGGGTTTTAAACACAGGGTTAATACAACTAGGCATAGTAGTCTTCTCATCTTAAAACATTAACTACCATGGATACAAATGAGTTAATTCGCAAATGCAAAGCAATAACGATAAGAGAGGAAGAAAAACCAAAGTGACGTTGGAAGTGAGTATAAAAGCCAAAAGAGAAAAAGTGCTAACAGATTGCTTAGTTAGTAAAGTCATTCTCACAAAAGGAGTCAATAAAGAGAGGCTTAAGATTTCATTACAGTAAGTATGGTAGACATTTAAAGAGGTTAAAATTGAGAGCTTGCAAAATAATATCTTTATGTTCAAATTTGCAGAAGAAGCTGACAAAAGAAGAGTGTTAACAGGGGGCTTGGCATTTTGACAAGGCATTGATTACCCTTACAGAACCAAAATGAACTGGGGAGGTCACAAAACAATCTTTTACCCATACATCCTTTTGGGTATAGATTCGTAATGTTCCAATTGCGTGCATGGAAAAGGATTTTCTTCAAGAATTGGGAGCAAAGATTGGGATAGTAGAGGAGGTGGAAATTGACGAAAATGGAGAATGCATTAGGGAATTTGTAAGAGTAAGAATATCCATCAACATAACACAACCGCTGGAGAAAAGTTTATTTCTTAAACAAGAAGGTGAAATAGATATTCCAATGCCAGCGGTCTATGAATGTCGGTCAAATTTTTATTTTTAGAAGAAGCTGACAAAAGAAGAGTGTTAACAGGGGGCTTGGCATTTTGACAAGGCGTTGATTACCCTTACAGAACCAAAATGAACTGGGGAGGTCACAAAACAATCTTTTACCCATACATCCTTTTGGGTATAGATTCGTAATGTTCCAATTGCGTGCATGGAAAAGGATTTTCTTCAAGAATTGGGAGCAAAGATTGGGATAGTAGAGGAGGTGGAAACTGACGAAAATGGAGAATGCATTAGGGAATTTGCAAGAGTAAGAATATCCATCAACATAACACAACCGCTGGAGAAAATTTTATTTCTTAAACAAGAAGGTGAAATAGATATTCCAATGCCAGCGGTCTATGAATGTCGGTCAGATTTTTATTTTTACTGCAGAGTGATTTGACACTAATATAAGGAGTGTGTTAAGTACCAGGCCCAACAAAAAGAAGAGCTGCCACATGGAGGATTGATGAAAGCAGTTATGCTAGGGGACACTCAAAGAAGAATTGCAGCAAGAAGAGGTAGAATTATGAAGGTGGTAAATCGAAAAAGAAATCTACAAGCTCAAAGCATCATGACTTCTCTCAATAGCAACAACAGAGTTAGGGTAATCCGGTTGGGGCAAATAGGTCAAAACCCACTGGGGCATAAATGGGTCAAACCAAGGAGCTTGCTAAGGTTGGTAAGGTAGAAGGGTAGTTGAGCATCATTTAATGAGAAGAGTGATGGAATCAATGATAAAGAAGTAGATAGCTGACAAAAAGCAAGGTGTGTTCACTGCCAACGTAACAGTTCCTAGAGAATTGGGAATACAGGCAGGAAATGAAAATGTAAAAGAGAAGGAAAGCTTGACGGCAAACCATGAGGAGACGGAGGAAGCTGAAATAGATGATGGGCTACGAATTTCTCAAGTACAACCTAACATAAGGAAATGGAAGAGGCAAACTAGAGAACTAAATATGGGGGGAACCAAAATTAGGCTAGGGGCTCAAAAAAGGCCAATTGGGGAGACAATAAAGCAAAGCCCAAAGCAAAAGAAAATAAATTTCACTAGCCCAATCAAATCAGAAACAAAGAAGCATTTGCATTTCTCACCAACAGCAAGACTCAAGTTAAGCTGGAAACCATTGGTATTGGAAGACATGGAAGTTATAGACTCAAACATAGCAGCGATATCGATAAAGGCTGGCAGCCAACCTTGTCGGAAGCTATGAAGATCCTTAGCTAGAACGTTCGGGGTTTGGGGAATTCCCGAATGTTTTTACCTTTAAATTTTTTTTTCTATATGTATGGTCCTTAACTTGTGTTTTTATGTAGGAAAAAGTTGTTAACCATATAAATGATGTGATCGGGAATAAGTTTAACAGTGCTTTGGAATTCAAAAACTTGTGTGCAAATTAATTCTTTCAGCAAGCACCATATCGATGCTGAAATTTAGATGGCAAATGGGAAGCAATTGAGGTGTACATGTGTGTATGGTCATCCAGAAGTTAGGCAGGAAAAATACATATAGACGCTCATGAGATGGTTGGTAAGTTTATCTTCTAGTCCATGGTTGTGTTTCGATGATTGTTGAGTGCTAGAAAGTATATATTTATAAAGGATAAAATCGTCATTTTACACTCCAAGTCTCACTAGCATCCCTACTTTTATGTATTTAAGTCCTTTATAATTTAATTATGTGTGTTTTATTATAATTAAATTTTATGTATTTTAGGGGGTATCATGGTCATTTCACAATGAATGAGAGACTAGATAGCAAAATAGACAGTAATTTTAAACTCAGAACAGTCGAAAATCTTAGGAAGAACATAAAAGGATAAGCGATACTATTCACATGTACGATATTGTTCATGACACTGTTCACATATACGGATCGATGACGTAGCATCATTCGACTGGATGAATGATGTGGCATTAACTGCTTATGTGGCGTTGACTAATGATGTGTCGCGATCATATTGGAGTGGTGTTGACCAAAAACGTGCACATGGTACATGTATATACACGGAATGAAACCCCTGATAATGTGTTCTAATCAGAACTTACCACGTGTCGCTGTTGAGTGTTAGAAAATGCATATTTATAAAGGAGAAAACCGTCATTTTACATTTCAAGTCTTACTAACAACCCTTACTTTTATGTATTTAACCTTCTTGTGATGTAATTACGTGTGTGTTATTTTAATTAAGTATTTTATGTATTTTAGGGGCATTATAGTCATTTCACAATAAAGGAGAGATCAGACGGCAAAACGGACATCACTTTTGAACTCAGGACGGTCGAGAACCTTAGGAGGGGCATAAAAGGAAAAATGGCACTATTCACATGTACGGTACTATTCACGTGTACGGTACTGTCTACGTTACTGTTCACGACACTGTTCACATAGACGGATCGATGACGTGGCATTGACCGATGATGTGGCATTGACTGATGAGGTGTCACGATCCTGTTGGACTAAACTTCTTATGTACTGTTGATGGTGACGTGGCAGCATATCAGTGGACGAAAAATCTCGCGTACGGTGCATGCATCACACAGGATTATTTTCAACCAAACTGCGTTACTGTTCATCCGGGTCAAACCGTGTTACTGTTCATCCGGGTCAAACCGTGTTACTGTTCATCCGCGTGGTCAAACCGTGGACTGTTGACTGATGACGTGGCGCAATCCTGAGCGTCCAAACTGTTTTTAATCCGATGGCCATGATTTACTCCATGTATCTATAAAAAGGGGGCCTCCCCCCCCTAATTTGATATCTCTGAATCCATTTTTGGGATCCATTTTCTGTAATTCCTTCTCCATCTTGTATTTTCTTCGTATTTTAATAAATTCTCATTTTGCCCCTAGTTCAATTATGAGTAGCTAATTTCCTTTCAAGCTTGGGTTGAAGGTGAAGTCTCAACATGTGTCATGGGCTTTATTTGGTAAATTTATTTTCTTTTCCCCTCTAGTTTTTGTGGATGCTTTGACTTATCGTCGACAAATAATACTGATCTTGTCTAGATACCGCCTTGGTTACACCGGCTCTCTAGTATAAGGTTATTATTATTTGGCACGATAAGCCCTTAGCACCATATTGATTAGAGCGTGGTTCATGAGGTGTGGATTCCCCCCTCATGATTTAATTGGCATTAATACGGATTATTTAGCCCATGATGCATGTTGATACGGATCCAGATACCCAAGTACGTCAATTTAATCGATTTTCTCTACAATTTATTCTCACCATTGCAATTCCAATTTTAGCATATTTTAAATCACTTCCACCACAATTCCAACCACCCATTTACAAAATTAATTCTATATATAATTAAAAATCCACCTCCTCGTGGGATCGACACTCGTCACCATTGATCTACACTACAATAGATTCGTGCGCTTGCGAGTACATTAAAATTTGCACAACAGTCGCAATCCTGAGCGTCTAAATTGTTTTAATCCGATGACCATGATTTACTTATTGTATCTATAAATAGGGGGCTCCCCCCCCCTAATTTGGCACCCATGAATTCATTTTTGAGCTCTATTTTCTGTAATTCCTTCTCTATCCTATATTTTCTACATATTTTAATAAATTTCTATTTTATCCTTAGTTCAATTATAGGTAGCTAAATTTCTTTCAAACTTGAGTTGAAGGTGAAGTCTCAACATGTTCCATGGGCTTTATTTGATAATTTTACTTTCTCTTCCCTTCCGATTTATGTGGATGTTTTAACTTTTCGTCGAGACAGATAGTAATAATCATGTCTAGATATTGCACTGGTGTAACCGTCTCCCTGGTGCAAGGTTATTACTATTTGGCACAATAAGAACTTAGCACCATATTTATTTGAGTGGGATTCATGAGGAGTGGAAACCCCCCTCATGATTTAATTGGTATTAATAAGAAATATTAAGCCCATGGTGCATGTTGAGTGCAGATCCAAAGACCCAAGCACTTCATTTTAATAGTTTTGACTTTAATTTATTCCCGCTATTCTAATTTAAATTTTAGGATAGTTTAAATCTCTTTCACCACAAATCTAACCACCCACTTAGAAAATTAACTCTACACACAATTAAAATCCACCTCCTCGTGGGATCGACACTCGTCACCGTTGATCTATTCTATAATAGATTCGTGCACTTGTGAGTTCAATAAAATTTGCACAACAGTGACTTTAATGAAATCTTGCATCCTTATGAAAAGAGTGGTGGCAATGATAGGAATTTGAATTTAATCAATGACTTTAGAGAGGCCATGAGAGATTGTGATTTAATGGATGTAAGTTATAAGGGGTACTCTTTTACTTGGAGTAATGGGGATTTGGGCAAGGTTTTGTGGAAGAAAGGTTGGATAGATTTGTATGTAACAAAGCTTAGAGTGATAATTTTATTGATTGTGCAGCAAGCAACCTAGACACATGGACCTCGAATCATTGTCCTGTGTTGATGGTTGTTTAAAAAATGGGTGGGGGAATGAATTATAGTGGAAGACAATCCTCCTAAATCCATCTTGAGGACATGTAGAGCCCGTATGATGCATGTAAGGAAATAACTAATGAGGAATGAAGTATGCATGGAAATTAGAACAATGGCAATCTTGTACAATTATTTCAGAAAGTAGCAAAAGAGTCGATGGCTAGGTTGATGAATTGAAATAAAAGGGAATTTAGAGGAAGAGATAAGAAATTAGAGCATTTAAGGAAACAGCTGCAGGGTTTGAAACAAAGAAGGGTGCAATATGAAAATGCAGATGAGATAAAAAAGATGGAGAGACAAATTCAAAACATCCTCATTGATGAAGAAATCTACTGGAAGTAGCACTCAAGAGCGGATTGGCTCAAGGAAGGTGACAAGAATATAAAGTTTTTTCACCATAAGGCATCATCTAGAAAGAAAAAGAATAGAATTTGGGGGATTGAAAACGAATTAGGAAGATGGGTTGAGAATTCTAATGATGTGGAGCATGAGTTTTGCAACTATTTCCCATATATATATAAAATAATTATTTCATACGACCTTCATGTAAAACGGGGCTCTAGGCAACCGCCTAAGTTGCCTAGAGGTTGAGCCGCTACTGTAAATAACACATTGATTTTATAAATCATACATAAGACTAGCAAATGTAACCTATAACTTAACTAGTAAATTCATTGATCTACTTTTATATTTTGTTCAGGTGAGGTGAGAGTAAGAGTGAGAGTGAGAATGAGAGAGATAGATAGATAAGTACAGTAATAGTAACACTGCTCTTCTAAATTTTGGTTCTTTTTCGTCTTTTTCTCATGGTTTGTGTTGACTGTTGAGTAGTGAGAGAGAAGAATGAGCGAATGCAGGTGAAGGACTACTAACATCTGACTGTGCATTTGTAGCTTGGTTTTTTGGTTGGTACCGTTTCTTTATTAAGTCTTGCACGTGAAGCCCACTTAATTTTGCTAAGCAGTACTTTTTGTTGTTGCAGCCGTTTCTTTGCTTTCAACTATATAAATATATGTATTTTGTAGTTTGAGACTTGAGAGAGAGGGTTGATAATTTTTTGGCAGAATTGACCATGAATTCTCAAATGAGGTTAACCAATAACTCTGCGCATTACAATTAATACAGGAGAATGAACACGAGTTATGTATGACTGTTGTCTTGTCTGTCACTGTGTATATAGATTGTCAATTTATCCACTATTATAATTAATATATACTAGTTATTCTCTATTATTTTTATAATAATTAATAACTCTCTTAACATTATATGTTTATAATATTAACTTTATTTTCAACTACTCATTAATTTATATTTATTATAAATTAAACAAATTAAATGAATAGAAGATAAATAAAAAAAATTAAGTATTAAAAATAAGAAATGCATGTATTGATATGAGCAAAAAAATTAATAATAAAATTCTTAGTTTTAAAAAAATTAAATTGATTTATAAATATGTATTAATATTATTATAAACTATGATATATGACTTAACGTAATTCCAAGTTAACAATTAGGTTAACCCTTAAAAATTGTTCTTGTGGTAAGTACTAAAAAATAATTCTAATATAGAGTCAAATTATAAATTAAACAAATTACATAAATAGAAACTAAATAAAAAAATTAAGTATTAGAAATAAGAAATGCACCCGCCACATTCTGCACACTCATGAACAAGGTGATCCAACCATTCCTCGACTGTTTTGTGGTCGTGTACTTGGACGACATCATGGTGTATAGCACCACGCTCGAGGAGCATGCCCAACATTTGCAACAAGTCCTTCAAGTACTTCGAGACAATGAGCTCTTCCTCAAAATGGAAAAGTGCTCATTTGCTCAATAGGAAGTGGAGTTCTTTGGCCACAAGATTGCCGGCGGAAAACTTATGATGGAAAATGCCAAGGTGAAGGCCATCCTCGAATGGTAACCTCCTATGAAAGTGCCCGAGCTTCGTTCATTCATTGGATTGGTGAATTACTACTGACACTTCATCAAGGGCTACTCAACCAAGGCGGGAACCTTGACGAATTTGCTTAAGAAAAATCTAATGTGGCATTGGTTCGAAGAATGCCAACGTGCATTTGAGCAATTGAAGAAGGCAATTTCGCAGGAACCAGTCCTTGCACTTCCAGACCACACAATGCCCTTCGAAGTCCAAACGGATGCCTTCGACTTCGCCATAGGTGGAGTCCTTATGCAAGAAGGCCACCCCATAGCGTTCGAGAGTCGAAAGCTAAATGATATGGAACGCCGCTACACGGTGCAAGAAAAGGAGATGACAGCCATCATCTATTGTCTAAGAGTGTGGCAACATTACTTGCTTGGCTCACACTTCACGATCATGACGGACAGCGTAGCAACAAGCTACTTTCAAACACAAAAGAAATTGAGTCCAAAGCAAGCTCGGTGGTAAGATATTCTTGCGGAATTTGATTATCGACTCGAGTACAAACCGAGAAAAGCCAATGTCGTTGCGGATGCTCTAAGCCACAAGGCCGAATTGGCAATACTTAGCATGAGCCAACCGAAGTCTGACCTTATCTCACACATCAAGAAAGGCCTCCAACAAGACCCGCTAGTAAAGGACTTGCTGGAGAAGGTGCTCGAAGGCAAGAAGGCGATTTTGGCAAGATGAAGGCATCCTCCTCACTAAGGGAGATCGGCTGTTCGTTCCAAGGTAGGGAAATTTGCGGAAGGAAGTCATCAAGGAGTACCACGACTCCAAGTGGGCTAGTCACCCAGGAATCGAGCGCACCACCACACTAGCCCAAGCCTCATACTTTTGGCCGCACATGAGGGATGACATCGAGGCATATGTGCGAATATGTCTTGTATGCCAACAAGACAAGGTGGATCATCCAGTCCTAGCGGGATTATTGGAGCCGCTACCACTCGCAACAAGGCCATGAGAAAGTGTCTCCATGGACTTCATCACATCACTGCTCAAATCTGAAGGGTGCGGCAGCATCATGGTCGTTGTCGACCGTTACAGAAAGTATTCCACTTTCATTGCCGCACCAACCGATTGTAAAGTTGACGAGGTAGCTCGTCTCTTCGTCAAGTACATTGTGAAGCTTTGGGGAGTTCTAAAGAGCATTGTAAGTGACTGAGACCCCTCGGTTCACTTGGTATTTTTGGACAGAGCTCTTCAAGATGTTGGGGATCGATCTTAAGTTCTCGACAAGCTTCCACCCACAAACGGATGGGCGGACTGAGTTCATCAATGGCCTTCTCGAGATGTACTTGAGACATTATGTGAGCGCTCATCAGTGGGATTGGGCGAAACTACTCAACATCATCCAATTTTCTTATAATTTGCAACGAAGTGAGGCTACGGGCAATAGTCCATTGAAAATCGTCATGGGATTCCAGCACATGAACCCCAATGCCATAGCCTCAACTTACAGAGGAAAAAACCCCACGGCACACAAGCTCGCCCGCGAATGGCATGAAGAAGCGGACATTACGCTAGCCTACAAGGAGATAAAAAAGTGTATACAAGGAGACGACATGTTGAGTACAAGGAAGGTGATCGAGTCATGATCAAGCTCCTACCCCAACAATTCAACATGTTGCGGAAAGTTCAAAAAAGGTTAGTGAGGTGCTACGAGGGACCCCTCCAAGTTGTTCAACGTGTGGGCAACGTCGCATATCAACTCCAACTCTCGCCAAGACTCAAGATCCATCTAGTCTTCAACGTGAGCCTTCTTAAGCCATATCATGGAGATGAGGAAGACCCAAGTCGTGGAGAATTAAGGCGTGCGCCAACCGCCGTTGTCACCACATTCGACAAAGATGTGGGCTATATCATTGCAGATCGCGTGATTCAGAGGAGAGGCGTGCCACCATACAACGAGTACTTGTTGAAGTGGAAAAACCTCCCCGAGAGCGAAGCCACTTGGGAACGTAAAGATGAATTGTGGTAATTCGCTGAGCACATCTAGAATTTCAAGCACGAGAGCGCGGTGAGGACACCGCAAGCTTAGGTATGGGTGGTTGTTGCGGACCGCCCAAGTTACTAGCCCAATTGCCCATACAATTTTGGGCTAGAGAGCCCAAGACAAGGCCAAGAGTGCTAGTTTGGCTCGATTCCGGAAATTTCTAGGCAACTCTAGCACATTTGAGCTTGTACATATCTAGAATACTCCATACAATTCCAGCACATGTAAATATCTAGATAGTTGTTAGAATTCTTTAGAATCTCTAGAGCTTGGCAAGCCTCCCTATAAATAAGGCATGGCATTTAGCATTTGAGCAACAAGCTTAGAGCAAGCAACTCAAGCACTCTTGTATGCTCTCTTGTAAATACTCTTTGAGTAATATAATTTCTCTTATTCAGCTCCATTGCTCTCTTCTCTCTACCTCTTTGAAAACCTCTAGGCTTAGCTAGTCGAGAAGCTCAAGGCTTACTTAGCAACATTCAGCAAAGATTTTCTAAGTGCCGCATGGGTTCGTTACACTCATCCCGTGACAATATGATTACTTCTTTATTCTCGTTTTGGTTCTTGAGGTTTCTAAATTTTCTTCGCTCACCGGTTTTCTTGAAAATTTTTTTGAACCTCTTCGCTAGCATAGCCATCTTCTCATCATCCAGCTCACTTTTCCCATCACTCTCATATTTTGAGGCTTTCAGAGCAATGCTTTTCTTCTTCTCCTCATTGCCTTTTTTCGCTGCCAAGTCTTCTTCATAAGAAATCAGAGAGCCAATTAAATCATCAATAGTTAAGGTATTTAAATCTTTGGCTTCCTCATTGGTAGTCCTCTTAGGTCTCCATTCCTTTGGTGTGACCTAATAATTTTCTTAACTTTCTCATTATTCGAGGTCTTTCCTAGGGCTCCTAGAGTGTTCACTATGTCCGTAAATCTTATATACATAGAATACACATTTTCATTATATTCCAGTAAGAACAACTCATATTGTCCAGTGTATCTACTGATTTTAGACTCTTTAACTTGATTAGTCCCTGCATAGACAACTTCAAGTTTGTTCCATATTTCTTGTGCACTCTCATAACTAGACACCTTATGAAACTCTTTCTTATCAAGAGCACAAAACAAAGCATTCATTGCCTTGGAGTTTAAAGATATCATTTTCTTTTCTAACTCACTTTATTATCTTGATGGTTTTGTAATATCATCTCTTACTTCATTTTTAGTCATAGGCATGAATGGACCATCACAAACAACTTCCTAAATTTCAGAATCTAAAGCTTGTAAATAAATTCTCATCTTAGTTTTCTAATATGGGTAGTCATTACTGTCAAAGAACGGTGGTCTTGTTATAGACCGTCCTTCCCTAAAGGTTGAGTCACTTTGGGTTACTATGGATCTTTTACTCTAGACAGTTAAGTCCTAATAAGAGAACCAATCTTTGATACCAAATGAAATGCAAGTTATGCAACCCAAGAGGGGGGTGAATTGAGATTTTAAAAAATTGTGCAACACAATTCGTACAATAATTTAATCAATTGCCTTAATCAAATAAAAAAAATTCAATAAAACACAATAATAAAAGAGTAAAGGAAGAGAGAACAAACACAATAATTTTTACGTGGTTCAGTAATCCCCGCCTACGTCCACGCCTCCAAGCCAACCAAGCTCGAAGATTCACTATTCAAGCCTCCCAAGGCTTCAAGTTCTTTACAATTGACTTTTAAGGTTTCAATAAATCTTTACAACCAAGAGATTATCTCCCAATCTCTTTACTCAAGTGTTTCTCACACTTATACACTTACAAATTTGATGAAAAAATAAAGATTACAACAATGAAATTCTCTTTAAGAGTGGATGTACAATTGATAGCTTAATGAAGATTTAATCTATGATGATTTTGAATTTGGAAGCTCAAAATAAGTTTTTTAAACTTGTTTGTGCTTGCAAGAGTCTTAAAATTGAAGTTGAAGTTGAGTTTTTATAGTTAAAACCCGAAAACTAGCCATTATAGGCAAATTCTATCAAGCAAGCGACTATCCGCTTAATTTATCCGGCTCCCTGCTTCAGAGCAGTAAAGTTACCGTTAAATCTGACTTGGTATTGTAACATTGTTCGCAAAGTTATATTTTTGCCCAAAACTTTTTGTAATTATACTATGGCCCAAAATGACATAGAACTTTCAAACAAGTCCAATTTCAGAATTCCTAAATAATACTTGTTATTCCCAAAAAATTTTAAAATTGTGATATGGCCCAATATATGATAATATTTGTTAAAATATTCCTTTTCAAAATTTAACATAATACTTATAAATTTTAAATTTTTCAAAACTTTTCAATTTAGTCCAAAATTTGAAAATATAAAGTTTTCCTTAGGCGGCTAGCCGCTAGCCCTCAGGCGGTTGGCTGCTAACTCTCTGTCCACTTAAGATATTTATACTCATGCCCTCAAACTTACATAAATTATAGTATGTCCCAAAAGATTTCAAATGTTTGCAAATAAGTCCAACTCCAGAATTTGAAACAATACTTATTAAAATCAAAGATCGCAAAACTTTTTCATTTTAATCCACATCTTGAAAAACAAGTAATTTCGTATAATACGTGGCTCATAATTGTTAAACCTTTGGTTTATGAAAAACTATGATTTATTAAACAAAATATTGAGATTCTTAAATACTAAATCATACATATATTAAATCATACCGGCTTTACAAGAATTGTCGCGATAATGAGTCCGTTGAGCTCCAAACTTTTTTCGTGATCGCGCCATTTTTCGTTGAGTGTCTTGAACTTGATTTCACGTAATTCACTTCATCATAAAAATTATTCTTCAAGAACTAGTGAAATGTGAAATTCAATAGTTATCAAATCACTTAAGATACATGTTTGTTATCATCAAAATTACAATATGTGTAGCCCTTTAGGCTAACATCTTATGCATGATGTGCTCAAGTTAGCTAAGAGACTAAAGTAGTCCTTAAATGGCCTCTCCTGTGGTGCAGGTTGTTGCAAATCCATTTCAATTTTATCTTTTATTGCAACGTGTTTGTGTGTGCGAAGTGCTTTTTTCTAATTCAAAGTCTATAAGCTCAAGATTAGGTAATTGTGTCCTTCAACCATGCATCCAAAGAACACAAAAAAAAAAAAAAAGAGAACAAAACTAATAAAAATCAAGAAGAAAAGGAAATTACGATACTAACCTTATCACGCAGTTACAACTTTACTATGAAAACACACTCAAGTGCTACAAAACAAGTATGTGAAATAAATTAACTAAAATTTAAATAAATTAATAGGCAGTTGAACCGGCCAAATTAACAAGATAAACGAAAAAATTACAAAGAAAGATAACATGAAAATTAAATTACATAAATTTAAAGAAGTGAAAAAGAAAAGAAATACTTACCTCAAAATGCAGATTCACTTTTTTTTGTTTAAATAAGAAAAAATTACAAGAAAACAACTAAAGAAACTTATTTACAAAATTTAATTCTACGAATTAAAATAACTTACCTCCTCAGCAATGGCGCCAAAAACATGTTGTGCAAATTTTATTGAACTCGCAAGTGCACGAATCTATTATAGAATGATCAACGAGGACGAGTGTTGGTTAATTTTGAACTCAATTGCTATTAATGCCAATGTGCAAGTGTATACAACAAGTAATAAAGTGATGAGTATTTAAGATCGTCTCCACAGGGATTGATGTTACTAGAAATGCTACAACAATCAAAATAGTACTATATACCTTTATTCCGAGATGAACAAATTTAAAGTTGCTTACTACCAAAATTAACAATTGTAAGTAAATAAAACAAATAACCGCAGTAGTGAAATAAATTAAGTAAATTACGTAAAGGAATAAATTGAGAATGAGGTAGTTGAATGACAAACTCTCTTCATAGGTTGACTGCTTTTTATCAAATTGATACTAGTTGCTACAACAATTCCTACAACACTGGGCAGAATTATTTGACATTCTTAGCTGTCACATGTTGGACTTCTCATACCTTTAAGTATCCTAACAATGACCAGTTGCTATTCTACATAAGGCATGGCATTGTGAACATCCATTCTATCAACCCTACAATGTGAGTGTCTATGTCTAGTTTTTCACAAATCTTAACTTCAAGTATAGACTTTATGCGATTCAAGATAAATTTAATCCAGGAAACTAAAATTAAGATAAAGTATTACTCTAATAATATCCACTAAGACAGGCCCTTTTGCGGCTCTATCTTAACTTGAACCATTAAATGGGTGGTCAACCGAAATAACAGTTATAATAATAGCTACTAGAGTAAAATGCTATAGCAATCATGCAACAACTCATAAGAGCAGTCAAAAACCCATTCAGATTGTTTATCACTCAACTACAAGTACATTTAGTTCATACTTTGAAAAAGAAAAACAAACAGCAAACTATTGGTCACGAAATACATTGGTTTAATCAAAGAGTAGAGAAAAGAACAAGTAAAGAACGATGAAGATTGAATCTAAATAACTCTGTTGGATTCTTCACTGATGCCGACTTGGTTCTCTTGAATTCTGATTATTTTCTTCTTTTCCTCTTGATTTCCTTTAATGTTACTCCTTGCCACCGTTTTATGTGTTGCGCACCTCTTTTTATACTAAAAATTAGGGTAAGCAAGAGCCTAGGGCGCGCATGAGTCAGATTAGGAAATTGCAGATCTCAATTCTGTAGATATCCCGTGCTAAGTTTTCTCTATCGTTGTTCCAGGATTGCTACAGCAATGGCTGCTCTAGCAACGGCTCTAGCAGTGCACTGTTCCATATTTTGTTTCACTTCTTTTGTGGCCATATTCTTCATCCTTTATGCCAGCCCAATGCTTCAACATTCTTTCCCTGAATCACAAGATTCTGGAAACCTACGATTATGCACACAATTTGAGCATGAATTAATCTAAATCAAGCAAAACGTATTAAAACTAAACTAAAATGAATGTTTATGCAAAATGTAACAAAAATGCAATAAAAACATATCATTTACCTCTAAGTGCTCTTAATTTAAGTCTAGAATTGTCGTAATAACTCTCATTTTATAGAGTTATCACACCCCCAAACTTGAACCGTTACTTGTCCTCAAGTAATGACAACAGCCTAACACTTCATGCACACAATCATGAAACAAACAACTTAGCTCTGTCATCAAATTCGCAAGGATTCTTCCACCCTCAGATTACAATCTTAATCATGCAACATAGCCACAGCAGTTCAGTTTTGGACTTAAGCTTCCTCTTGTCCAAGTGTGTGTGTGTGTCACTTTGATCAGATTGTAGAGGTGCTACAACATTAACAAGGTATTATCTGTAATTCAGAGGTAGAACACAATTGTATTCACACATAGGGAGGCAAAAATCACACATATACTCAAACTGTGCTAAGAACACTTAACCCTCTTCACTGCAACATTTATTTTTTCATGCGAATGTCAATCACTTGTAATGATGACACCCAATTACTCAATAAGTGCACAGATCAGAGTTGTTGTATCAATATTGTAGCATAGCCTATCTAAAGATATCTTTTAACTCAAGACTGAACATGGGGCTCATGAACAGACCTGGCTACTCAATATCCTAGACAGAGGACATTCTTTTCTTTTTACCATTTTTTTTATAATAATATTGTTGCTACAGCAATGATTGTAATGCTTGTTGCTTTTGGACTCAAGTCTGTATATGGGGTACATATTCAGCCCTGGTTACTCAGCAACTTAAGCCATTGGAGCCAAATTTATTTTATAATGACCACAGTTAAACCAAAATTCTTCCCCAACTTGAAGTATTCTATTCCTTTTTATGTTCTTGGCTTGCTACAGCATTCTCATAAAACCCAATCAAAGTCTAAGTGTCAGGACATAATCTCAACCTCCATCTACAACTATCTCTACTTGGCATTCTCATAAGTACTGAATAACACTCATTTTATCTTCATTAGGTTTCTAAATCCATACACAAATATTAGATAACAGAGCTTCACAACCCCCCAACTTAAGTGGTGCTATGTCCTCATAAGCATACAAAACAAAAGCACAGAGACCACACATGCATATACTAAATGAAAGGCCATACAGAATGAATTAGAAAATTAAAACTAGAAGCAAAATAAACTAGCAGGTAGGGGGTACTCCCCTGTTGTTGGAGTACTGCTACAACATGGTGGAATGACGTCTGCGCTTCTTGGATGAGCTGTGCAGCCTATCCTTAGGGGATTCTTAAGGTGAGGCAGCTGGCAATGGCTTCTTATTCTTCGTTGGTGGGCTGGTGGTAGGAGTGGCTGTTGGTACAGCCTGTCGAGATGAAACAGATCTGGTCTTTTTAGGTTCTGGTATGGCTGCTGCAGCAGGGCCTTCAGAAGTGTCTCCTTTTCTTTTGCTGGATCCCTTAGGACTAGTGAGAGTAGGTTTGCTGGGGGTTTGTTGTGAAGGGGCTGGAACTGGGGCTTCGGCTTCCTGTCCCTCAGCTGTGATTGCGGTAATGATATCAAGTAGATGCTTTGCCTCTGCTGGTGTACGAGTGACTCTGCTACAACTTACAGCTCTGAATAAATTGGCTCGGCTTCATCATCTGAGGCAGGAGGGGTGATTACTTTCTCTTTGCCCTTCTTAGAAATGACTAGAATATGAGGTTCTTCTGCATGTTCCTCTTCCTCGTCTTGGATAATGTGCTTTTTTTTTGGACTTAGAAGAGGTTCTGATTGGGGGTTCCTCAAGTTCTTTCTCAGGCTCTTCCTCTGCCTCTGTTGGGGAACTGTCAATTGGAAACTTGACATCCTCTTTTTCGGGCTGGTCTGACTTGTCATCAGCATCTGTTTCCTTATATGCTTGTGGATCTGCTGTAGCTTCCTCCTCTAGTTCATATGTGTCAGTAGCTTCCTCACTGACTTCTATTGGAGCCTCTACAGTGTAGGTGTCAAAATTATCTTGCTAGAGCAAGGAATCAGGGAAATTTCTATGGTTACTCTTCATGTATACAACAAATTGGTGGAGCTGGTTGTCCAGGTGCTGCAAATAGCTTCAGAACCTACTGTTTTCCTTCTGTTGAGTTTTAACACATTGATTGATGCTGGTGCTCAGCACTTGGATTCGTTGTTCCAACCTAATAGCTCGTCTCGCCCCTGTTACAATAATTGGTTCAGATGGGGTTCCAGTAGCTTCACCAGCAATTCTCTCGGTGGTGCGTGCAATAAGGGCACGATCATTCTTGACATGCTCATCTTTGGCATCAAGACGAACTCCCGATACCACACAGATGCTGGTGATGAGCGAAGGAAAAAGCAAGGCAGCTGCTTTTTGGTTCTTTATAGCACAGTCCCGAATTTCTTTTTCGATAATGCTTCCCACATCTATGGGAAGCCCTTGAACAAGTACATACAACAATATTAACCTTTCTTGAGAAACAATGGTGGTGTAGGTGGTTGGCATAAGTCTGGATTTAGGAATTTCACCCACACCTTGGTAATGGGTGTTAAATCTATCCTATTAATCACCCGCCCTTCTTCATTAGCCCAAGTTGTACCCTTTACAATAAGGGTTGCAAAAATTTTGTTTCATCTTTGCGGTGTTAATTTGTCACGCAACTTGGCATACTCGCAATTAATTTCAGCAGGTAAATTATAGAAAGCATTTATAACTCGAAAATCTAATGGAACAAGTGAGTTTCTTACCCAAATATTGTGCTGACCAGGGCTTACCAAATTTGCGTAAAATTCTTTCACTACTAGCAACACAGGGTCTCGAGGTTGGTCACAAAACTCTAACCACCCGCGCTTTGCTGCAGCATTGTACAATAATTGCACAATTCCTGTGGGTTGAGGTGGGAATTGAAACCCTTTTTCTTCCAGAATTTTTCGCGGTTCAATGAATTCTTCATATTTTTCTTATGCATGGTAACTTTGGAATCGTGAAGGGTCTTTTAGTCGGCTCACTGTCTTTTTGTACCTTGGCATTGCTACAACAGTAAGAGTTTGACGGTAAGATGCACAAGAGCAAATTGAGAAGAAAAGGTTATGGAGGACTAAAGTCGTAACTGCGAAGGGGAAAGCAAATAATGTTAGAGGTCAATATGCATAGTAACTCCTTTATATATGTGGGATTAAATGAAAACAATTTCGGTGAAACAAGATAAATTAGGGAAGAATATTTTTTAAATTCATTAAGCATATCCCATAAAAATATGCAAGAGAAATTAGTGCATTAATTTAGGATATATTCTTCTTTAATTTCTATCCAAATCCATCCACCCATCTGTCAAATATTATTTCTAATGGTAAATGAGAGGCTCCATCTTTAAGTTACTGTAACGGTAACATTGGTTGCTCTAGCAATGGTTACATATACTCCTCTAATAGTTGCTAACATGTGGCTTTCCTCTGTACTCTGTCAACACTACAGCCCCAATTGTTAATATGGAATCCATTTGTCACACATATTTTCCTTGAGAAATTAAAAAAAAATAAAACCAATCCGAAATTAAAGATAAAAGCAATCCTAAGAAATTAGAAATAAAAACATTAAACAATAAAAGTTAAATAATCCTAAATAAGGTAAATAAATAACAATAAGTGAATAACAAAATTAAAATGAAATAAAAGGAAAAGCATTTATCAAAACCAAGGAGGATTAATCTCAGTTGAAGTGACTGCCTCCGCAATGGGTTGCCTCCCATTGAGTGCTTATTTAAGGAGTAAGATCTCCTTTAAACACTCTGCAGCTGAGTGTATGTAATGTTTAACTCTATGCCCATTGACTTTGAATTCTTGGTCTGTCTTGTCATCTAGAAGATCAACAGTCCCATGAAGATAAATTCTGAGCAGCTTGAATGGTCTAGACCATCGGGATTTTAGTTTTCCCATAAATAGTCTTAACCTTGTATTATGGAGCAGTACTAGTTGACATGGGCTTAATTTCCTGTGTTGGATATGTTTGTCATGCCAGTGTTTTATCCTCTCTTTATAGATTCTTGCATTTTCATATGAGAACAACCGTAATTCATCAAGCTCACATAGTTTTGCTCTGTTCCAGCATGTATATCCCAATTTAATTGCTTCAGTGCCCAGTATACTTTGTGCTCTAGCTCAAGTGGCAAGTGACAACCTTTCCCATGCACAATTCGGTAGGGAGTCATGTCAAGTGGTGTTTTGTATTCTGTTCTGTAGGCCCATAGGGAGTCATATATACACAAGGACCAATCATTCCTTGATGGGTTCACCACTTTTTCTAAGATCTTCTTAATCTCTCTATTGGACACTTTTGCCTGGCCATTGGATTGTGGGTGATATATTGTTGTTACTTTATGCCTGACTCCATATTTTACCATAGCTGCAGCAAATAATTTGTTGTAAAAATGAGTACCCTTATCACTAATAATTGCTCGTGGAGTACCAAACCTGGAAAAAATATTTTTCTAAAAGAAGTTCACTGCTGCTCTAGCATCATTGATAGGTAAGGTTGCAGCTTCTACCCATTTGGAGACATAATCCACAGCAACAAGGATATATAAGTTCCCAAATGATGGTGGAAAAGGGCTCATTAAGTCTATTCCCTATACATCGAAAACCTCCACTTCTAGAATGTTTATCAATGGCATTTCATGTCTTTGAGTTATGTTTCCTGTCCTTTGACACCTGTCACAATATTTAGCAAACTTATAAGCATCTTTAAAAATATAAGGCCAGTAATCCCCTGATTGCAGAACTTTAGCAACTATTCTGTGACCACCAAAATGTCCTCCATATGTTGTAGCATGGTAGGATTCCAAAATGTGAGAGATTTCTTCTTCTGAAGCACATCTTCGTATTACTTGATTAGAGCATAACTTATACAAATATAGGTCATCCCACTGGTAGCTTCTAACATCATGAAGAAATTTCTTTTTCTGCTGAAACTTCAATTCAGGTGGTAGCAATCCACTTACTAAGTAGTTATCAAAATCTGCATACCATGGAGGTCCTGATTGCTGCAGCATCTGTGCTTGCTGTATTTCTAACAATTGTTCATCAAGAAAAGTTTCAGTGATTTCTGTTTTTGTCAACGTGCTTGTGTCTGCTTCTAGCCTAGACAGATGGTCTGCTACTTGGTTCTCAATCCCCTTCCTATATTTAATTTCCAAATCAAACTCCTGAAGCAATAAGAACCATCTTATTAATCTAGGTTTAGCATCCTTATTTGAGATCAGGCATTTGATGGCTACATGATCTGAGTATACTGTCACTTTAGTACCCACCAAGTAAACTCTGAATTTATCGAAAGCAATTACTACTGCTAGTAACTCTTTTTCTGTAGTGGTGTAGTTAATATGAGTTTGAGTAAGAGTTTTGCTGGCATAGTATATAGAGTCGAAAATCTTATCCTTCCTATGCCCCAACACAGCCCCAATAGAATGGTCACTGGCATCACACATCAGCTCGAATGGTAGAGTCCAATATGGTGATATAACTACTGGTGCCGTGATCAAAGCTTTCTTTAATTCCCTAAAGGTTTGAAGACAATCTTTATCAAAATGAAAAGGCTTTTCATGTTCTAGCAATGAGCATAGTGGCTTAGCTACCTTAGAAAAATCTTTTATGAATCGTCTGTAAAATCTAGCATGACCCAAAAAACTTCTAATCTCCTTTATTGAAGTGGGAGGTGGCAGTTTATCTATCACTTCTATCTTTGCCTTATCTACCTCTATGCCCTTCTTGGATACCTTATGACCCAACACTATGCCTTCTTGCACCATGAAATGGCATTTTCCCAAATTGAGTACTAAGTTAGTCATCTCACATCTTTTAAGAACTTCTTCGAAGTTGTTTAAACAATCAATATATGTCTCTCCAAAGACTGAGAAATCATCCATGAAGACTTCTAGTGTTTGCTCCACCATATCTGAAAAGATAGACATCATACATCTCTGGAAAGTTGCTGGAGCATTGCACAAACCAAAGGGCATTCTTCTGAAGGCAAAAGTTCCGTAAGGACAAGTAAATGTAGTCTTTTCCTAATCCTCTAGAGGTATAGCAATTTGATTGTAGCCTGAATACCCATATAGGAAACAATAATATTGCTTTCCAGCAAAGTCTGTTCAACATCTGATCTATGAATGGAAGTGGAAAGTGATCCTTTCGAGTGGCTTTGTTGAGCTTCATGTAATCCATACATACCCTCCCACAAGTCACTATTCTAGTGGGAATAAGTTCATGCTTTTTATTTGCTATCATTGTTATTCCTTCTTTCTTTGGAACACATTGAACTAGGCTTACCCATGAACTGTCTGATATTGGGTATATGATTCTAACATCCAACCATTTGATGATTTCTTTCTTCACAATTTCCTTCATAATGGGGTTTAGCCTCCTTTGTTGCTTCAATAAATTGCTGTAACAGTCTTCTAACAGAATTTTATGCATGCATATGGATGGGCTGATCCCTTTAATGTCTGTCATGGTCCATCCAATTACTTTTCTGTATTTCCCAAGCACATTTACTAGGCTTTGTTCTTGACCTGCATCCAAAGTAGACGAAATGATTACGGGGAGTGTGTTATTTTGACCAAGATAAGCATATTTCAAATGTGAGGGTAACAATTTTAATTCAAGAATATGAGGTGATTCAATAGATGGTAAAGTTATTTTTACTTCCCTATCTAAAAGATTTAGATGTTTAACAAATCTGCTATGTTTATTGGACTGCTTTCCTTCCATCCAATCTATCTGGTGTGCTGTAATATCTTCTTCTTCAAAGCTTTCAAAGGTGGCAACCTTGATGAGCTCATTACTGCAGCATCTGTCGATTCTGTCTGCTACAATAAAACCCATGACACTCAGGAAATTGCAATCTTCTGCCTCATTAGGGTTCTTCGTAGCCTCTAATACATTGAATGTGACTTGCTGGTCATTTACCCTCATTGTTAGCTCTCATTTCTGCACATCTATCAAAGTTTTCTCAATTGCTAGGAAAGGTCTTCCAGTTATAATGGGTACCCCTTTATCAACCTCAAAGTCCAATACAATGAAGTCCACTGGAAAGATGAATTTGTCAACCTTCACCAGGACATCCTCAAATTTTCCTTCAAGATATGCATGAGATGTGTCAGTTAATTGCAGGGTGACTATTGTTGGCCTGCATTCTCCTACTCCCAACTGCTTAAATACAAATAATGGCATTAGATTAATACTAGCTCCCAAATCACAGAGTGCACTGCCATTGTACCTAGTTCCAATGAAACATGGTATTGTGAAGCTTCCTGGATCCTTCAATTTTTGAGGAATCTTACTTTACAGTATATGACTGCTTTCATGTGTTAAAGCAACAATTTCAAATTCTCCCAACCTTTTCTTTCTTGCCAAGATGTCTTTTACAAATTTCACATAATTAGGCATTTGCTCCAAAGCTTCCACAAAAGGTATGTTGATGTGTAATTGCTTCAGTAGTTTCAGGAATTTGCTGAACTGTTTGTCTTACTTTTGCTTCTAGAATCTCTATGGGAAAGGAAGTGGATGCCTAAACTGTTGGGTAGCTTCAGGAGGTACCAAACCCTGCTCGTTTGGTTTGTTGTAGGTTGTTACCACTGGTGTTGTAACTTCTTTCTCAGCATGTACTGGTTGATTTCCTTCCGTAGTTGCTGCAACTTGACTCCTACCACCCGTATCTTGATGGCTGGGTTGTTGTAACATACTTTCATCTTGAAGTGATTTTTGTGAGGAATTAAGTTCCAACCTATTTTTAGTCACATCAACAGGGATATCAATGTTCTTTCCAGATCTTAAGTTGATTACTTTGTAGTGTTCATTTCCCTCTCTTCTTGGATCTTCTGTGTTGCTGGGGAAGCTTCCCTGAGTTCTGCTACTTATTGCTGTGGCAAGCTGTTCTATTTGGTTTTCCAGGTTTTTCAGAGATACAACTTGACTTTGCATGATTGCTTCATTCTTTGCAATGTATTCCTTAATTAGTGCTTCTAATGAAGTGAGTGAATCATGACTGGTGTGTTTTTGCCCTTGATTATGTTGATGAAAACCAGGTGGTTGAGTATTTCTGTTATGTCCATTCAATGCTGGAGCATTTCGATTTTGATTACTCCATGAGAAATTTGGGTGTTGCTTCCATCCAGGGTTGTAAGTATTGGAATATGGGTTGTTTTGAAGCTGTCGGTTGAAATTACCCACATAATTTACTGCTGCTGAATTTCCAGGGCAGTTATCAAAGTCATGTTCTTCATCACAGTACACGCAAGACAGTTATGCAATTTGCTTAACTGCTGCTGGAGCAGAAGTCATGACTTTCACTATGTTAGTCAATGAGGTTACTTGTGCTGATAATACTATAATTACATCTATATTATGTACCCCCACTGCTCCTCTTGCTGCTGGCTGTTTAATTGATGGCCACTGATAATTATTATTGGCAATTCTCTTCAAGATTTCATAAGCTTCAGTGTAAGATTTAGATAACAATGCTCCATTTGCTGAAGCATTAACCATCAATCTCATACTTGAATTCAACCCATTATAGAAAGTCTCCAACTGTATGCAACAAGGAATGCCATGATGAGGACACCTTCTGAGCAGCTCTTTAAATCTCTCCCAAGGGATTGATGTTACTAGAAATGCTACAGCAATCACAATAGTACTATCTATCTTTATTCCGAGATGAACAAATTTAAAGTTGCTTACTACCAAAATTAACAATTGTAAGGAAATAAAACAAATAACTGCAGTAGTGAAATAACTTAAGTAAATTACGTAAAAGAATCAATTGAGAATGAGATAGTTGAATGATCAAACTCTCTTCATGGGTTGACTGTTTTTTATCAAATTTATACCAGTTGCTACAACAAAACCTAAAGCAGTGGACATAATTATTTGACATCCTCAGCTGTCGCATGTTGGACTTCTTATATCTTTAAGTATCCTAACAATGACCAGTTGTTATTCTACCTGAGGCATGGCATTGTGAACATCAATTCTATCAACCCCACAAGGTGAGTACCTATGTCTAGTTCTTCACAAATCTTAACTTTAAGTATAGACCTTATGAGATTCAAGATAAACTTAATCCAAGAAAGTCAAATTTAAGATCAAGTATTACTCTAATAATATCCACTAAGACAAGCCCTTTTGCGGCTCTATCTTAACTTGAACCATTAAATGGGTGGTGAACTGAAATAACAGTTATAATAATAGCTACTAGAGTAAAATGCTATAACAATCATACAACAACTCATAAGAGCAGTCCAAAACCCATTCAGATTGTTTATCACTCAACTACACGCACGTTTAGTTCATACTTTGAAAAAGAAAAACAAATAGCAAACTATTGGTCACGAAATACATTGGTTCAATCAAAGAGTAGTGGAAAGAACAAGTAATGAACGATGAAGATTGAATCCAAATAACTCTGCTGGATTCTTCACTGATGCCGACTTGGTTCTCTTAAATTTTGATTGTTTTTTTTTTCTTTTCCTCTTGATTTCCTTCAATGTTACTCCTTGCCACCGTTTTATGTGTTACACGCCTCTTTTTATACTGAAAATTAGGGTAATCAAGAGCCTAGGGCGCGCATGAGTCAAATTAGGAAACTGCAGATCTCAATTCTATAAATATCCCGTGCTAAGTTTTCTCTATCGTTGTTCCAGGATTGCTATAGTAATGGCTGCTCCAGCAACGGCTCTAGCAATGCACTGTTCCAGATTTTGTTTCACTTCTTTTGTGGCCATATTCTTCATCCTTTGTGCTAGCCAATGCTTCAGCATTCTTTCCCTGAATCATAAGCTTCTGGAAACCTACAATTATGCACACAATTTGAGCATGAATTAATCTAAATCAAGCAAAACTTATTAAGACTAAACTAAAATGAATGTTTATGCAAAATGTAACAAAAATGTAATAAAAACACATCATTTACTCTCTAAGTACTCTTAATTTAAGTCTAGAATTGTCGTAATAACTCTCATTTCATAGAGTTATCAAAGAGCGTTGATCCCACGAGGAGGTGGATTTTAGTTACTTATTGAGTTAATTTTCTAAGTAGATGGTTGGATTTGTGGTGAAAGTGATTTAAACTATCCTAAATTTTAAATTAGAATGGCGGGAATGAATTAAAGTGAAACTGTTAAAATGAAGCACTTTGGTCTTTGGTTCTGCACTCAACATGCACCATGAGCTTAATATTCTTTATTAGTACCAATTAAATCATGAGGGGGGTTTGCACTCCTCATGAACGTCACTCCAATAAATATGGTGCTAAGTGCTTATCGTGTCAAATTGTAATAACCTTGCACTAGGGAGACAATTATACTAGTGCAATATCTAAACAAGAGAAAGTAAATTTACCAAATTAAGCCCATGGATCATATTGAGACTTCACCTTCAACCCAAGCTTAAAAAAAATTAACCACTCATAACTGAACTAGGGGTAAATGAAAATTTATTAAAATACGTAGAAAATACAAGATAGAGAAGAAATTACAGAAAATAGAGCTAAAAAATGGATTCAGGGGTCCAAATTAGGGGGTAGTTATGATTGGATAGAACACATCAATATGGCTGTCATTCCGTGTAATTGCATGTACCGTATGCACGCTTTTCGGTCTACTAACATACTATCACATCACCGGTCAACGCCACATAAGCATTTTAGTCCAATAGGATTGATAACTCTATGAAATTAGAGTTATTACATCAATTTTAGACTTAAATCAAGATCACTTAGAGAACAAATTAGGTGTTTTTATTACATTTTGGTTATATTTTGCATAAACATTCATTTTACTTGAGTCTTAATAAGTTTGCTTGAATCAAAGTAATTTGTGCTCAAAACATGTGCATAATTATAGGTTTTCAGAAATTCTTAATTTATGAAGGGATGCTGAGACATTTTACTAGCAAGAGGAGGAAAGAAGATGGCCGCAAGAGAAGTAAAACACAATTGGGAACAGTGCAGTGTTGTAGCTGTTGTTAGAGCAACCATTGTTGTAGCAATCCGGGAGCACTAAGGGAGAAAGTTTAAGCGTGGGTCAATTGTAGAATCGCGATTTGCATGTTTCCTAATTTAACTCATGCACGCCACATACTTTTATTTACCCTAGTTTGCAGTATAAAAGAAGAGCGCGCACCACATAGAAAGACGGCAAAAGAATTATCATTAATACATTAGAAAAAAGAGGAGAAGAAGATCATAATTAAAGGGGACGACTTTAGCAGCATTGAGAAATCCTGCAGAGTTATTTGGATTTTCTTTTTGCCATTCTCAACTTATACTTATCGTATTTCTTTGACTGTTCTGATGTATTCCGTGAACAATATATTAATGTTTATTTTTCTCATTCAAAATATGAACTAGATTTGCTTGTAGTTTAGTGACAAACAATCTAATGGGTTCTTGATTGTTCTTATGTGTTGTTATGTCACAGCTGTAGCATTTTACTCTAGTAGTTATTATTAATATAACTGTTATTTCGGTTGACCACCCATTTAATAGTTCAAGTTAAGATAAAGCCGCAAAAAGGCATGTTGTTAGCCTATATGGCTATAAATATTGATTTGGATAATAACAAACCACATGTATTGATTAAGCAAAGATTTATGAATTGTGCTTTTATAATAAGAAAATGATGTTATGGAATTAAAGTATTTTGGACTAAAATGAAAGTATTTTAAAATCTTTGATAGTGTTTTAAATTTCGGATAGATTTGTTTGGACCTTCTAGATATGCTAGTTTAAGTGGCAAATTCTATGCATTTGTAATTGTGGATGATTATTCTAGATACACATGGGTATTGTTCTTAGCTAATAAGGATGATGCCATTGATGCATTTCGAATTTTCCATAAAAAGGTTCAAAATGAAAAAGGTTACTCTATTACTTGTATTAGAAGTGATCATGGTGGAGAATTTGAAAATCATGCATTTGAAAATTTTTGTAATGACTTTGGCATTAAACATCAATTTTCATCACCTAAGACTCCACAACAAAATGGAGTAGTAGAGAGAAAGAATAGGTTTATTCAAGAAATGACTAGGAGCATGTTGAATGAAAACTCTTTGCCTAAGTACTTTTGGGCTGAAGTCATCAACACCGCTTGTTATGTTTTAAATCGTGTGTTGATTAGACCTAATCTTAATAAAACTTCATATGAGCTTTGGAAAGATAGAAAACCCAACATTGGTTATTTTAAAGTTTTTGGATGCAAATGTTTTGTTTTGAACACAAAAGATAAACTTGGTAAATTTGATCCAAAATCTGATGTTGGTATTTTTTTTTGTTATTCAAATTCAAGCAAAGCTTATAGAGTTTATAATAAAAGAACTTTAGTTGTGGAAGAATCTATGCATGTTACATTCGATGAGTCTAACCCCTCTTCTACGAAGAAAGTGGTTGTTGATGATAACGCAAAAGAAGAATAACAAGATGAAGGATCAAATGACAACCAAGAAGACGCACCACATGGAATTCAAGAGGAACATCATGAAGAAACAAATGTAGAGCAAAATGAAGGTACTTCTCAAACACTCCCAAGGAGTGGAGGTATGTTTCCTCTCACCCTAAGGATGTAATTTTAGGAGATCCCTCACGAGGTGTTACCACTAGATCATCTCTTAGGAACACATGTGAGCATGCTGTATTTATTTCTCAAATTGAACCAAAATCCTTTGCGGATGCGGAAAATGATGAATCTTGGATTATGGCAATGCAAGTGGAGTTGAATCAATTTGAGAGAAACAATGTGTGGGAGTTAGTTCCTAATCCAGAACATCAATCCATTATAGGCACCAAATGGGTATTTAGAAACAAAATGGATAAATCCGGTGTGGTTGTAAGAAATAAAGCTAGATTAATGGCTCAAGGTTACAACAAAGAAGAAGGAATTGATTTTTATGAAACTTTTGCACCTGTAGCAAGGTTAGAATCCATTAGGATGTTGTTAGCATATGCATGTCATAAGGATTTTATTTTATATCAAATGGATGTCAAGAGTGCTTTCTTAAATGGTTATATTATGGAGGAAGTTTATGTGAAACAACCTCCTGGTTTTGAAAATGAAAAATTTCCAGATAATGTGTATAAGTTATCTAAGGCTTTGTATGGTCTAAAACAAGCACCTAGAGCTTGGTATGATAGGCTTAAAAACTTCTTGTTGGATAACGATTTCTCGATGGGAAAAGCGGACACAACTCTATTTGTTAAGCATAAGAACCAAGATATACTTATTGTTCAAATTTATGTTGATGATATTATTTTTGATTCTACTAATGAGTTGTTGTGTAAAGATTTTTCATCATGTATGAGCAAAGAATTTGAGATGAGTATGATGGGAGAGTTGAAGTACTTCCTTGGACTTTAAATCAAACAAAACGAGGAAGGAATTTTCATAAATCAAGCCAAGTACGTGAAAGATCTACTCAAAAGATTTGGCTATGATAATATAACGGCAAAAAGCACTCCTATGAGTACTACCATCAAGCTGGACAAAGATGAGAAAGGTAAGGAAGTTGATATCAAGACATATCGAGGTATGATCGGATTCTTACTTTACTTGACTGCTAGTAGGCCTGATATTATGTTTAGTGTATGCTTGTGTGCTAGATTTCAATCTTGTCCTAAAGAGTCACACATGCTTGCTGTCAAACGCATTTTTCGATATTTGATTGGCACCATTAATCTTGGGCTTTGGTATCTTAGGGGAACTCATATTGATTTAACTTGTTATTCGGATGCCGATTTTGCTGGATATAAGGTTGATAGAAAAAGTACTAGTGGAACATGTCACTTCCTAGGCCATTCTCTTGTCTCTTGGTTTAATAAGAAACAAAACTCGGTTGCGCTTTCAACCACCAAGGCAGAATATATTCCTGCAGGTAGTTGTTGTGCACAAATTCTTTGGATGAAATAAACTCTTAGAGACTATGGTATTAAACTTGATCAAATACCTATCTTGTGTGACAATACTAGTGCTATAAATCTTTCCAAGAATCCCATTCAACATTCTAGAACTAAGCATATAGAAATTAGACATCATTTCCTTAGAGATCATGTTCAAAAAAGAGATGTTGTAATTAAATTTGTCTCTACTGAAAATCAGCTTGCGGATGTCTTTACAAAACCTCTTAGCGAATAGCATTTTATAAAGATAAGACATGAGCTTGGAATGATGAATGTTGCATCTTGATTTATGTTTTACGACATGGCTTGATATGTTTGTTATTATATGGATTTATGCTTCATGTATTAGATAGCTTGATATGCTTGTAATTTTATGATTTTATGTTTCATGCATTAAATGGCTTATTGAAAAGTTTTAAATCTCAAAATGATTTAAGATTAATCAATTTTAAGAGCCAAAAATAAAATGGTGTGTATAATACAAGTATAAGAGCTTGCCAAAATTCAATTAGAGCCAACTAGATTTCCAAGTCTAAACCGGTATACCACTTCCTCTCATCCGGAAAACTGCTTTCTTATTATTTCTCTCGGGACAAATTTCGGATAACCGGATCTTGCAAACCGGTAAGCCGGATTAGCATGGTTGCCCTCGGGTCAACATTCGGATAACTGGATTTTCAATCCGAAAAATCGGATTTGCTAAACCTCCTCTCTGCCTCAAAATCAGACAGCCGGTTCTCTAAATTCGGAAGACCGGTTATGATTTGCTTGGTTCTGCCACACAACCGAACAACCGGTTCTTCAATCCGGAAAGCCGAATTCTTGAACCCTTGATTCTGTCTCGAAACCGGCCAGGCGGTTATCCAAACTGGTAAGCCGAATGCACGTTTCACCTATTCCAGAAGCTATCCGGAAAACTAGATAACGTATCCGGCAAGCCGTTTATAGCTTTCTAGTTTCTGGTCACTAACCGGCTAGCTGGTTAGTGAAATCCGGCAAGCCGGATTCAGGAGGTATTTAAACTATTCATCTTCTCCCTTATTCGGCAATCTGGATCTCTCTCTCTCTCTAAAAACCATTTGCTCCTCACTCAATCTCACTCCAAAATCCATCATCCTCTTCCTTTTTCGCATCAAATTGTGTCATGAAAATCATTCCCCATCACTTAATTTACTCAAAACCATCCTTAAAATCCATTTTTAACATCTAAAACTCTAGATCTCAAATTCAACCTAGGGTTTAATCGAATTTTTCTCTCTCTAAATTTCTCACTCTCAAGCCGTTTGTGATCCAAATTGCTTCTCCAAATCTCTTTCAATCTTCATCATCTTCATTCTCTTTATCTTTTTCAACTCTAAATCAATCAAATCCAAATGTCAAGCTCACGGCCAGTTCGAAGAAAATGGAAAGAACCGGTTCAACAAACCGACCGGTCACGGGAAGTAAGGGGCACCTCCAATCAATCCAATTTTGAGTCCACTCACTTTCAGAACAAGAAACATTTGATCAAACGGTTTCAACAAAGCTTTCGGACTCGTGAGGTACTCAATACTTTTATGTTTTACCAGATGTGATGCATACTCTCAAGATTAGTCATAGAAATTTATTTCAATTGTTGGGAGATGTTGGTTGGATTGATGCAGTTTTGATTGAGGAGAATGTGTATCCCGACTTGGTGAAAGTATTTTACTCGAATATGGAAGTTTCCGAGGAGAACAAGACTCGAGTAATCACCAATGTTGGAGGAGTTATGATTGATTTTGATGTTTCCGTGTTGAATTCTATCTTAGGATCATCAGATTTTGGCCTAGAAATCTTTTCGCCTAGGAAATCTCCTAAACTTGATAGTTATGTTCATGTTGACGCCATTCGTAATATTTGTCGGCGCAATGATCTTTCTATTGAAGACTGTACCATTCATTTCTGTATTCAGTGTCTTTGTCTTCAAACTCGCATTTTGCTTCGTATTATTCAGTCAATTGTTCTTCCTAGATTAGGACATTTGGATGAGGTTTCTCACATGGACGTCGCCTTGATTGACTATATTCTTAGACGTCGTCCAGTTAACTTGAGCTATACTATCATCCACACCATGTTGACCATACCTGCCTTGATTACCCGCTCCCTTCCTTATGGTCACTTCATTACCCGAATCCTTAAATTTTTTGATGTGCTGATTCTAGAACCATCTTGTAGACCGTCTAAGGGTATTGGGGATGATGTTATTTTTGGCTTAGGCTTTGAGTGGAAGGATGGCACTTGGGTCAAATACACTGAGAACAAGTTTACCTTTCTTGCTCCAAGTGATGACCGGCCACTTAATGCTGTGGTTCCAACCGATCAGCTACCCGTTTTCTCACTCTCATTTCGAGGGCAGCGTCGACGCCGAGATTCTCCCATGATTGCTTCAGCTCCTAGTGCCTGTGCATCCGCTTCATCTCTTCCACAGCCTCCTCCCTCTGAAGAGGTCACTCTTCAGCAGCTTATGGATGAGGTGCGGACATTCTCTGTGCGGCAGACTGAGTTTCAGCAGTAGCTTATTCATGGACAGCGCCTCCTCTTTGAGCACTTCGGTATTCCATATCCGTTTCCACCTCCATCACCTCCATCCTCACCACCTGAGTAGTTTCTTATGATTGTATTTGGACACACCAACATTTCATTTACTGCATTATGTTCTTTTATTTTCGACTCTATGGATGGTTATTATGCTTTTGGTTTATGTATTTGTTTTGGATGATATGGATTTGTTTTGGGATGATATGTATTTATTTTGATTGTTTATTATGGATTACATGAATTTCCTTATGCTTATGGATATTTTGTTTTTACTAATGTGCTTGTGTTGCGACTTTGATGATTGATAGAGGGTGCCTTTATTCTTTTTGATGATGAAGGGGGAGAATAATTTAATATGCGTTATAAAAAGTGTTATGAAAATATGCATGTATCCAGGGGGAGTCTTGTTAAATAATTTTTAAATCAAATTTTTTTAACTTGCATTGATTAAGGGGGAGCTTTTCATAACTAGATTAAATTTTTTATAATGTGTTTTGTCATCATCAAAAAGGGGGAGATTGTTAGCCTATATGGCTATAAATATCGATTTTGATGATAACAAATCACATGTATTGATTAAGCAAAGATTTATGAATTGTGCTTTTATAATAAAAAAATGATGTTATGGAATTAAAGTATTTTGGACTAAAATGAAAGTATTTTAAAATCTTTGATAGTGTTTTAAATTTCGGATTTGGACCTATTTAAAACTATTTAAATATTTTTGGGTCATTCTATAATTTCACATAGTTTGGGCGAAATCATAATTTCAGAAAGTTTTGGGATTGACAAAGCATTATTTAAAATTCTGAAATTGGACCTATTTGTAAACTTTCATAACGTTTTGGGCCATAATACAGTTTTATAAAGTTTTAGGGTCAAACTATAAATTTAGGAAATATTTCACTGTAGCAGTCACTGTAGCAAGCGGCTTACCGGATATGGTTAAACAGCAAACCAGATTTTGGATAGTAAGTCTCAGGAGCATAAACGACTTACTGGATTTCGCAAGCAGCAAGTCGGATATTCCGAAATTCAAATTTTTGCCTTAACGGTAACATAAAAGCGGCTTACCGGATTCCTAAATGGCAAAAGCCGGTTACGACCAAAATATGCATAACGGCTAGTTTTTGAGTTCAAACTATAAGAACTCAAATCCAACTCATTTTCAATCTCTCCAACAAGCATAAACAAAAAGCACACGAGATATCTTGAGCTTTCAATTTACAAAACACAAAACATTGAATCATTTCTTGTTCTTCATTTTTGAATATCTACTCTTTGAGTGAGTTTTATTGTAAATTTTATTTCTTCATCTCAATTGTAAGAGTTTGAGTGTGTGAGACACTTGAGTGAAGAGATTGGGAGATAATCTCTTTGTTGTAAAGGTTCATTGACACCTTGAAGTCAATTGTAAACGGTTGAAGCCTTGGAAAGGCTTGGATAGTGAAATCCTCATGCTTGGATCGCTTGGAGGCGTGGACATAGGCGGAGATTGCCGAACCACGTAAAAATTCGTGTGTTTGTTTCTCTTCTCCCTTACTCATTAGTTATTGTGCTTTTATTGAACTTATTGCTTTCAATTTTTATTAAGACATTAGATTACTTGTTGTGTGGATTTACGAGGATAACTTTTAAAATTCCAATTCACCCCCCTCTTGGGTTGCACACTTATATTTCACATGTCTTAGCAGATATTATTAGAGTATTACTTGATCTTAATTTAAGTTTCCTGGATCAAGTTATCTTGAATCCCATAAGGGCTATACTTGAAGTTAAGATTTCTGACACACTAGACATAAGTGCTCACTTTTTAGGGTGGAGAGACTAAAAGGTCATAAGGTCATATCATAAGTAGATTAGCAACTGGTCATTGCTAATATATTTAAGGGTATGAGAGTTCCAATACGCGACAGCTGAGGATGCAAATTAATTCTGCCTAGTGCTGCAGCAATTGCCGTAACAACTGGTGTTAACTTGATGAAAAGCAGTCAGCCCATAAGGAGAGTTTGATCATTCAACTACCATAGTATCAATTGAATCTTAGACACATTTAATTTAGTTTATTTCGTTATGGTATTGTTTTACTTTGTTCTCTCACAATCATCAGTTACGATAGAACCTACTTTACATTTGTTAACTTCGGACTTAAGTTAGTTTGCACTATTGTGATTGCTATAGCATTTCAAGTGACATTAATCCCTGTGGAGACGATTTTGAATATTCATCACTTTATTACTTGTTGTGTAGACTTGCACATTAGCATTAGTAGCATTTAATTATAAAATTAACCAACAAGTTTTTGGCGCCGTTGTCGGGGATTAATTGTTTATTTTTTAAGTGTGAAGTAAATCTTGATAGCGCCAATTTGACTTGATTCATTTTATTTATTGGCAAAGCAATACTTGCATGCACAAAGACGGATCTGTGGTATTCTAATTTGATCCTGAGATTGAAAAGGACTATTAGGAGACTGCGAAGAGAACAAAGGAATTCAAAAACTATTTCAGGCATGAATAATTTGCAGGATGTGGGAAATTTGGACCCTCACGGGCCTTTACAACCAGTCAACATTCAAGAAGAACAGAATGAACATGCTAACCAGAGACAACCAGGCAATAACAACATTATTTACATGGCTGATGACAGAGACAGAGCTATTAGAGATTATGCTGTGTTAACTCCTCAAGTTGTACACCTTGGGATAATCAGACCTGAAGTAGAAGCCGCAAACTTTGAATTGAAGTCAATGATGTTTCAAATGTTGCAAACAATAGGTCAATTCAATGGATTGCCAAATGAAGATCCTCATCTCCATCTTAAGTTGTTCTTGGAAGTGAGTGATGCTTTCAAGATTGCTGGGGCAACATAAGATGCTTTAAGACTGAGGCTTTTTCCATATTCCTTAAGGAATCAAGCAAGAGCATGGTTAAATTCGTTACCATATGATTCCATCACTACATGGAATGAGTTGGCTGATAAATTCTTAATGAAATATTTCCCGCCGACAAAAAATGCAAAATTGCAGAATGAGATTACTTCTTTCCAGCAACTTGAAGATGAAAGTTTGTATGAAGCTTGGGAAAGATTCAAAGAACTGCTCAGAAGGTGTCCTCATCATGACATTCCTTGTTGCATTCAATTGGAGACTTTCTATAATGGGTTGAATTCGAGTACAAGATTAATGGTGGATGCTTCAACAAATGGAACTTTGTTATCCAAATCTTACACTGAAGCTTATGAAATTCTAGAGAGAATTGCCAATAATAATTATCAGTGGCCATCAACCAGGCAACCAGTAGCAAGAGGAACATCAGGGGTACATAAGATAGATGCAATTACAGCCTTGTCAGCGCAAGTAACCTCATTGACTAACATAGTAAAGGCCATGACATCTGCTCTAGTAGTAGTGAAGCAAGTTGCTGAAATTTCTTGTGTATATTGTGGTGAAGAACATGACTTTGATAATTGTCCTGGAAATCCAACTTTAGTAAACTATGTGGGAAACAACATAGACAAAATAGGAGCAGTCAAAATCGAAATGCTCCAGCATTAAATGGACAAAATAGGAACACTCAGCCACTTAGTTTTCATCAGCAAAGTCAAGGGAAAAAACATATCAGTCAGGATCCAATTACTTCACTAGAAGCACTAATTAAGGAATACATTGCAAAGAATGAAGCAATTGTGCAGAGTCAAGCTATATCCTTGAGGAACCTGGAAAACCAAATGGGACAACTTGCCACAGCAATGAGTAGCAGGACTCAAGGAAGCTTACCTAGCAACACAGAAGACCCTAAGAGATAGGGCAAAGAACACTGTAAAGTAATTAATTAGAGATCTGGGAAGAATGTTGATGTCCCAGTTGATGTGACTGAAAAGGGGATGGAATTTAATTCCTCACAAAAACCATCTCAAGATGGAAGCATGTTACAACAACCTAACCATCAAGACACTGATTACAGGGGCCAAGCTACAACAACTACAGAAGGAACTCAACTAGTGCATGCTGAAAGAGAAGTGTCAACACCAGTAGCCACGACCTACAACAAACCAAACAAGCAGAGTTTGGTACCTCCTGAAGCTACCTAGCAGTTTAGACATCCATCACCTTTGCCACAGAGATTCCAGAAGCAAAAACAAGACAAGTAGTTCAGCAAAATCCTGAAAGTGCTGGAACAATTACACATCAACATACCTTTTATGAAAGCTTTGGAGCAAATGCCAAATTATGTGAAATTTCTAAAAGACATCTTGGCACGAAGGAGAAGGCTGGGAGAATTTGAAACTGTTGCTTTAATATAGGAAAGCAGTCATATGCTCCAAAATAAGATTCCTACAAAAGTGAAAGATCCAGGAAGTTTTAAAATACCCTGCTTTATAGGAACTAGGTACATTGGCAGTTTTGTGACTTGGGAGCCAATATTAATTTGATGCCATTGTCATTATTTAAGCAGCTGGGAGTAGGGGAATGCAGACCAACAACAGTCACTCTGCAATTAGCTGACAAATCTCATGCATATCCTGAAGGAAAAATTGAGGATGTACTGGTGAAGGTTGACAAATTCATCTTTCCAGTAGACTTCATTGTATTAGACTTTGAAGCTGATAAAGAGATACCCATTATACTTGGAAGACCTTTCCTAGTAACTATGAAGACTCTGATAGATGTGTAGAAATGAGAGCTTACCATGAGAGTGAATGATCAGCAAGTCACATTTAATGTACTAGAGGCTATGAAGAATCCAGATGAATTAGAAGATTACAATTTCTTAAGTGTTGTGGATTTTGTTGTAGCAGACAAAATCAACAGATGCTGCAGTAATGAGATCAATAAAGTTGCCACCTTTGAAGGACTTGAAGAGGAAGATGTTGCAGCAAACCAGATAGATTGGACGGAAGAAAAGCAATCTAATAGGCATAACAGGTTTGTTGAGCATCTGAACCTTTCAGACAGGGAAGTAAAAACAACTTTACAATCTATTGAATTACCTCATAGTCTTGAATTAAAATTGTTACACTCACATTTGAAATATGTTTATCTTGGTCAAAATAACACACTCCATGTAATCATTTCCTCTACCTTGAATGCAGGTCAAGAACAGAGTCTAGTAGATATGCTTGGAAGATACAGAAGAGTAATTAGACGGACCATGACCGACATCAAAGGGATAAGCCCATCAATATGCATGCATAAAATTCTGTTAGAAGATTGCTACAGCAATTCGGTGGAGCATTAGAGAAAGTTAAACCCTATTATGAAAGAACTGGTGAAAAATGAAATCATCAAATGGTTGGATGCTAGAATCATATATCCAATATCAGACAGTTCGTGGGTGAGCCCAGTTCAATATGTTCCAAAGAAGGGAGGGATAACAGTGATTGCTAATGAGAGGGATGAACTTATTCCTATAAGGACAATGACTGGATGAAGAGTATGTATGGATTACAGGAAGCTCAACAAAGCCACAAGGAAGGATCACTTCCCACTCCCATTCATAGATCATATGTTGGATAGCCTTGCTGGAAAACAATACTATTGTTTCCTAGATGGGTATTCAGGCTACAACCAGATTGCTATAACTCTAGAGGATTATGAGAAGACTACATTTACCTGTCCTTATGGAACATTTGCCTTCAGAAGAATGCCCTTTGGTTTGTGCAATACTCCAGCAACTTTTCAGAGATGTATGATGTCTATTTTTTCTGATATGGTAGAGCAGACTTTAGAAGTTTTTATGGATGACTTCTCAGTTTTTAGAGACACATACAATGATTGTTTACATAACTTGGAAGAAGTTCTTAAAAGATGTGAAATGACTAACTTAGTACTCAATTAGGAAAAGTGTCATTTCATGGTGCAAGAAGGAATAGTATTGGGTCACAAAGTGTCCAAGAATGGCATTGAGGTAGACAAAGCCAAGATAGAGGTAATAGATAAATTGCCACCTCCCACTTCAATAAAGGGTATTAATAGTTTTTTGGGTCATGTTGGATTTTATAGAAGATTCATTAAGGATTTTTCCAAGGTAGCTAAACCATTATGCTCATTGTTGGAACATGACAAGCCTTTTCACTTTGACAAAGATTGTCTCCAAGCTTTTGGAGAATTAAAGAAAGCTATGATCACTGCACCAGTGGTTATATCTCCAAACTGGACTCTATCATTTGAACTGATGTGTGATGCTAGTGATCATTCTGTGGGAGCAGTATTAGGGCAAAGAAAAGATAAGGTTTTTCACTCCATATACTATGCAAGCAAAACTCTTACTCAAACTCAAATCAATTACACCACTACAGAGAAAGAGTTGCTAGCAGTAGTATTTGCTTTTGATAAATTCAGAGCTTACTTGGTGGGTACTAAAGTGACTGTATACACAGACCATGCAGCCATCAAATACTTAATTTCAAAGAAGGATGTCAAACTAAGATTAATCATATGGATCTTACTGCTTCATGAATTTGATATGGAAATTAAAGATAGAAAGGGGACTGAGAATCAAGTAGCAGACCACCTGTCGAGGCTGGAAGCAGACATAAGTACATTGACAAGGAGGGACATCACTGAAACTTTTCCTGATGAACAACTGTTGGTAGTACAGCAAGCACATATGCTGCAGCAATCAAGATCTCCATAGTATGCAGATTTTGCTAACTACTTATTAAGTGGGTTGCTACCACCTGAGCTGAAGTTTTAGGAGAAAAAGAAATTTCTTCATGATGTTAAAAGTTATCAGTGGGATGACCCACATTTATATAAGTTATGCTCAGATCAATTAATACGAAGATGTGCTTCAGAAGGAGAAATTCCCCACATACTGGATTCATTCCATGTTGCAGCATATGGAGGACATTTTGGTGGTCACAGAACAATTGCTAAAGTTCTGCAATTAGGTTATTACTGGCCTACTATTTTTAAAGATGCTTATGAATTTGTTAAATGTTGTGACAGGTGTCAAAGGACAGGGAACATAATTAAAAGACATGAAATGCCATTGACCAACATTCTGGAAGTGGAAGTTTTTTATGTCTGGGGAATAGATTTCATGGGACCTTTTCCACCATCCTTTGGGAACTTATATATCCTTGTTGTTGTGAATTATGTCTCCAAGTGGGTAGAAGCTGCAGCATTACCTACCAATGATGCTAAAACAGTGGTGGCTTTTCTTCAGAAAAATATTTTTTCGAGGTGTGGCACTTCTAGAGCAATTATTAGTGATGAGAGTACTCATTTTTGCAACAAAGTATTTGCTGTAGCTATGGTGAAATATAGAGTCAGACACAAGATAGCAATAGCATATCACCCACAATCCAATGATCAGGCTGAAGTGTCCAACAGAGAAATTAAAAAGATCTTAGAAAAAGTAGTGAACCCAATAAGGAAGGATTGGTCTTTGCAGTTACATGACTCCCTATGGGCCTACAGAACAGCATACAAAACTCCACTTGGCATGTCTCCTTACCGAATTGTTTATGGGAAGACTTCTCACTTGCCACTAGAGTTAGCGCATAAAGCTCACTGGACATTGAAGAAATTAAATTGGGATATTCATGCTGCAGCAGAGCAAGTGAAGCTTCAACTTTGTGCGCTTGATGAATTACGGCTATTCTCATATGAAAATGCAAGAATCTATAAAGAGAGGACAAAACACTGGTGTTGAGTGTTAGAAAATATATATTTATAAAGGAGAAAAGAAAATATATATTTATAAAGGAGAAAATCATCATTTTACATTTCAAGTCTTACTAACAACCCTTACTTTTATGTATTTAAGCTTCTTGTAATTTAATTATGTGTGTTTTATTTTAATTAAGTATTTTATGTATTTTAAGGGCATCATAGTTATTTCACAATGAATGAGAGATCATATGGCAAAACAGACATCACTTTTGAACTCAGGACGGTCGAAAACCTTAGGAGGAGCATAAAAAGAAAAATGGACTGTTCACATGTACGATACTATTCACATGTACGGTATTGGCTACGTTACTGTTCACAACACTGTTCACATAGACGGATCGATGACGTGGCATTGACCGATGATGTGGCATTGACTGATGAGGTGTCAGGATCCTGTTGGACTGAAATTCTTATGTACTGTTGATTGGTGACGTGGCATTGACTGATGAGGTGTTAGGATCCTGGTGGACCAAAAAACGCGCGTACGGTACATGCAACACATGGGATTATTTTCAACCAAACCGCGTTACTGTTCAAACCGCGTGGTCAAACTGTGTCACTGTTCAAACTGCGTGGTCAAACCGAGTACTGTTGACACGTACTGTTGACTGATGATGTGGCGCAATTCTGAGCGTCCAAACTGTTTTTAATCCGATGGCCATGATTTACTCAATGTATCTATAAAAAGGGGGCCTCCCCCCCTAATTTGGCATCTCTAAATCCATTTTTGGACTCCATTTTCTATAATTCCTTCTCTATCTTGTATTTTCTACGTATTTTAATAAATTTCCAATTTGCCCTTAGTTCAATTATGAGTAGCTAATTTTCTTTCAAGCTTGGGTTGAAGGTGAAGTCTCAACATGTGTCATGGGCTTTATTTGGTAAATTTATTTTCTCTTCCTCTCTAGTTTTTGTAGATGTTTTGACTTTTCGTTGACAAATAATAATAATCTTGTCTGGTACCGCCCTGATTTCACCGGCTCCCTAATACAAGGTTATTATTTGGCACGATAAGCCCTTAGCACCATATTGATTAGAACGTGGTTCATGAGGTGTGGATTCCCCCCTCATGATTTAATTGGCATTAATAAGGATTATTTAGCCCATGATGCATGTTGATACGGATCCAGATACCCAAGTACGTCAATTTAATAGATTTTCACTTCAATTTATTCTTGCCATTTTGATTCTAATTTTAGGATAATCCAAATCATTTTCACCACAAATCCAACCACCCATTTACAAAATTAATTCTACACACAATTAAAATCTACCTCCTCATGAGATCGACACTCGTCACTATTAGTCTATTCTACAATGGATTCGTGCGCTTGCAAGTTCAATAAAATTTGCACAACAAGTTTTTGGCGCCGTTGCCGGGGAGGTAAGTAATTTTAATTCATATAATTAATTTTTGTGAAAAATTTCTTTTATTTTTCTTGTATTTTTTTATTATTAAAAAAAGAAAAAAAAAGTGAATCTACATTTAAAGGTTAATATTTCTTTTCTTTCTCTATTCTTTACAATTCTGCAATTTAATTTTTAAGTTGTTTTCTTTGAAATTTTTTTTGTTTATTTTACTAATTCTTTTTAGTTAATTTATTTCACGTATTTTTTAAATGTGTTTTTATAGAAAGGTTGTAACAGCGTAATAAGGTTAGTATCGTATTTTCTTCTTTTTCTTTATTTTTATTTGTTTTGTTCCCATTTGTTTTTGTGTTCCTTGCATGCATGGTCGTAAGTCATTATTTCCTAATCTTGAACCTATAGACCTTGAATTAGAAAAAACACTTCGCACACACAAGCACGTTAAAAATAAATTTGAAATGGATTTGCAACAGGCACCACCAGAGAGGCCATTTAAGGATTATTTCAGTCCCTTAGCTAATTTGAGCACATCGTGCATAAGATACCCAAATGTAGCTGCTAGGAGTTTTGAACTAAAACCTAGTGTGCTAAATTGTCTCCCCACATTTTATGGCCTAGAAAATGAGGACCCATATAATCATCTGAATGATTTTCATGCCATTTGTCAAACTTTTAAATTTAAGAATTTTTCAGACGATGATGTTAAACTCAGATTATTCCCATTTTCGTTAAAGGATAGAGCTCGTTCATAGTTAAATACTTTGCCTACTAATAGCATTACATCATGGGAATAAATGGTAACTAAATTTTTTAATAAATATTTCCCAGTGCATAAAACCAATGCAATTCGCAGGGAAATCTCAGAGTTTACCCAGAGAGAGGACGAGCAGTTTTTCGAAACATGGGAGCGATTCAATGGGCTACTCTTGAAGTGTCCACATCATGGGTACGAGAAATGGCACTAATGCCAATACATTTTAGAGGGATTATTGCTAAATGTGCAAGAATGACTAATGGCAACAAGTGGAAGAGAGCTAATGTCAAAAAGTGCATCAGAGATTTGGGACTTCTTCCAGCGACAAGCAGATAATTCCCAACAACGGAGTCGAACACTCAGGAATACTAGAAAAATTAAGGGAGTAAATGAAGTTCACATTGGCGAGTCAAGTTCAGAAATCAAATAAGTTAAGGAGATGGCTGAAGGTCTCTCTCGACAAATAGCATCGTTATCGACTGCTACATCAACAGAGCCACATGACCAAGACTCATACCCAGATCAAGCCAATGCTATAGGTGTAATGAGAAAACCATCAAATTACAACCCATACTCCAACACATATAACCCTGGATGGAGAGACCACCCCAATTTTTCATGGTCTCAAGGATTCCAACAGAATGGACCAGCAGCTCCAGCTCCACCAATTCCACAAAATCCTCAAGCCTCTTAGCCACCATTCAGACCATACAATCAGAACCAGAACCACTCTCAACCTAGACCATGGGAGGATGCATTCCAGAATTTCAGGAATGTTACTCACTCCACGATTGAGCAACAGAACCGCACCATTGATGGACTACGAAATGAGTTGAGAGTGGGCTTTAACTCACAAGCCCAATCAGTTTCAAGCCTCGAGAAGATGGTGGGACAACTTGCTTCTTCAGTTCAGACCTTGGCAATGACTGTTGAGAAAGGTAAATTTTCAAGTCACCCAGTGCCTAATCCTAAAGGAGTACATGAAGCAAGTACCAGTTCACCACAGCAGCATGGAGATGTCAAAGCAGTCATGACCTTGCAAAAAGGAAAAGAAGTCGACAACAAAGTAGAGATGCCAGTGACAAAAGAAAAACAAATTGTACCTGTGAATGTTGAAGACTCACCACCGGAGGAGAAAGAAGAAACCAACCCACGAGAATATGTTCCGAAAGCTCCATTTTCTCAAAGGTTAGCGAAAGGAAAGAAGGGAAAATCCACAGGTGAGATTCTTGAAATCTTCAAACATGTAAGTGTTAACATCCCTTTACTTGATGCTATTAAACAAGTTCCATCTTATACCAAGTTTCTTAAAGACCTTTGTACTAAAAAGAGAAACATTCATGTTCAAAAGAAGGCATTTTTAACAGAAAACGTTAGTTCTATACTCTAACATAAAATTCCTCTAAAATGCAAATACCCAAGCTCCCTCACTATCTCATGTAGCATAGGGAACCACACAATTGAGAATGCTTTGTTGGATTTAGGAGCTAGTGTAAATTTTTTGCCTTACTCAGTATTTTTGAAACTTGGACTGGGAGAATTACACCCAACTTCAGTGGTGTTACAGCTTGCAGATCGGTCCACGAAAATACCTCGAGGTATTGTGGAGGACGTGCTTATCCAGGTAGACAAGTTTTATTTTCCTGTTGATTTCATTGTAATTGACACTCAACCAATACAGGATTCAAGGAAGCACATCCCCATTATTCTAGGCCGACCTTTCTTGGCAACTGCAGATGCTCACATTCAGTGCAGGACTGGAAATATGCAGTTGTCCTTTGGCAACATGACTATGGAGCTGAACATCTTCAACATTGCCAAACAACCTCACAATGCAGATGATAAAATTATGGATGTGGATTTAATTGAAGCATTAGTTGATGATACTTTTCTTTCAAACCTCAGTGATGACCCTTTACAAACATGCTTAAGTCATTTTGGTTTGGATTTTGATATTGACAGATCGGTTGATGAGGTCAACGCCCTGCTTGACTCAGTACCATCCATGGACACTAATAAATGGAAGTCAAGAGTTGAACAACTAGCACCATCAGAGAAAAAACTCATCCCATCATCAGAATCACCACCGAAACTCGAGCTCAAACCATTACCCAACACATTGGAATATGCATTTTTGGGAGAAGAAAGCACTCTACCGGTAATCATCTCATCATCCCTAAACGACGAACAAAAAGGTAAGTTGTTGGATGTTTTAAAAGAGCACAAAGGGGCATTAGGATGGACCATAGCGGACATAAAAGGTATAAACCCAGTAGACTGCATGCATTACATTCACCTCGATGAAAATGCTAAATCTACTAGGGAAATGCAACGTCGGTTAAATCCTAATATGAAAGAAGTTGTTATAACTGAAGTCCTTAAGCTATTAGATACAGGTATCATTTACCCCATTTCTGATAGTTCATGGGTCAGTCCTGTACAAGTTGTCCCCAAAAAGTCAGGAGTCACAGTAGTTACGAATGCCGATAATGAATTGATACCAACTAGAATAACTACAGGATGGCGTGTATGCATTGATTATAGAAAGTTGAATTCTGTCACACGTAAAGACCATTTTCCTTTACCATTTATTGATCAAATGCTTGATAGATTAGCAGGCCATTAATTTTATTGCTTTCTAGATGGCTACTCAGGATATAATCAGATTCCCATAGCACCAAAAGATCAAGAGAAGACCACTTTCACTTGCCCTTTTGGCACTTTTGCATATAGGAGAATGCCATTTGGATTATGTAATGCACCTGCTACATTTCAACGATGCATGTTAAGCATTTTTTCTGATATGGTTGAACAATTCCTTGAAGTCTTTATGGATGACTTTTCTGTCTTTGGTGATTCATTTGATCAATGTTTACATCATCTAACACTAGTTCTGTAGAGATGTATTGAGAAGAACTTGGTCTTAAATTGGGAGAAGTGCCATTTTATGGTAAAACAAGGTATTGTTCTCGGTCACATCATTTCAAGCAAAGGTATTGAAGTTGACAAAGGCAAGGTGGATCTCATTTCTAATCTTCCTCCACCTAAAACAGTCAGAGAAGTAAGATCTTTCCTTGGACATGCTGGTTTCTATAGACGTTTCATTAAAAATTTTAGCAAAGTTTCTAGACCCTTATGCAATTTACTTGCTAAGGATGTACCTTTTATCTTTGATGATTCATGTCTTGTGGCATTTGAAAAACTAAAGCAGTTGTTGACATCATCACCCATCATTCAGCCCCCAAACTAGAGCTTACCATTTGAGCTCATGTGTGATGCATCTGATTATGCAGTAGGAGCAGTATTAGGACAAAGAGTTGATCGAATTCCCCATGTTATTTACTATGCTAGTATGACATTGAATGATGCACAGTTGAACTATTCAACTACTGAAAAAGAAATGCTAGCAGTGGTGTTTGCATTGGAAAAATTTCGATCTTATCTCATTGGTTGTAAAATAATTATATTCACAGATCATGCTGCTCTTAAATATCTTCTCACAAAGAAAGATGCAAAAGCTAGACTAATTCGTTGGGTGTTACTTTTGCAGGAATTTGATTTGGAATTCAAAGATAAGAAAAGGGACATAAAATGTTGTGGCAGACCACCTCTCTCGTCTCCATTTTGACACAATTACAGAGCCATTAATATTGAATGAGTCATTTCCAGATGAACAATTAATGAGTGTGGAAGTATTACCTTGGTATGCTGATATAGTTAATTATCTTGTTACAGGTAAACTTCTAGAGCATTGGACCAAGCAAGACAAGGCTAAATTCTTTGCAGAGATAAAGAATTTATTTTGGGATGACCCGTATTTGTTCAAGTATTGTGCTGATCAAATTGTTAGACGATGTGTCCCAGAAAATGAAATTCAGAATATTCTTTCATTTTGCCATTAACAAGCTTGTGGAGGCCATTTCAGTGCTAAGAAAACAACGACTAAAGTTTTACAATGTGGTTTCTATTGGCCAACTATATTTCAAGACACTTACACTTTCTGTTCTTTATGTGATAGGTGTCAACGAATGGGGAGCATTACGCGAAGGAACATGATGCCACTAAATCCAATTTTAGTGGTTGAGATTTTTGACGTGTGGGGTATCGACTTCATGGGACCATTTCCCCCTTCTTTTGGCCATCAATACATATTGGTTGCTGTTGACTACGTCTCAAAATGGGTAGAAGCAATTCCATGTAGAACCAATGATCACAAGGTGGTGATAGGATTTTTGAAAAGCAACATTGTTTCACGCTTTGGATTCCCTCGAGCAATAATCAGTGATGGTGGTGCCCACTTTTGTAACAAAGCATTCAAAGCTCTTTTGATAAAGTATTCAATCACTCACAAAGTGGCAACCCCATATCATCCGCAAACCAATGGCCAAGTTGAGATCTCCAATCAAGAAATAAAGCACATATTAGAAAATACGGTGAGGCCAGACATAAAAGATTGGTCATTAAGACTTGATGATGCATTATGGGCATATAGAACGGCTTTCAAGACCCCGATTGGGATGTCACCCTACAGGCTAGTGTATGGAAAAGCTTGCCACCTACCTGTGGAACTCGAGCATCGTGCATATTGGGCCATCAAGAAATTCAACTTTGACATACAGCAAGCCAGCTCAGAAAGAAGATTACAACTGGCAGAACTTGAAGAAATTCGCAATGATGCATACGAAAATGCCAAAATTTACAAGCAACGAATGAAAGTCTTTCATGACAAGCACATTATGAGAAAATCTTTCACTCCAGGTCAGAAAGTGCTTTTATTCAATTCTCGCTTGCACTTATTCCCAAGTAAGTTACGCTCTCGATGGTCTGGTCCATTTATTGTTCATACTGTTTTTCCACATGGGGCAATTGAAATTAAGGACCCAAAGAACGGTGTCACGTTTAAAGTTAATGGTCAAAGATTAAAGCCATATCTTGAGTACCAACCACATGGAGAAGACACCGAAATAAATTTGAGTGACCCACCAGATTTGAATTGATTTTTTTTCTTTTTGTTGATTTGATTTTTCTTTCTTTCTTTTTATTTGCTAATTGAAATTATTTTTGCATAAGTGTGTTTGTTTTACCATTAAGTTTTTTTTCTTATCATTGTTAATCATGAGTACCATACTTAGACCGTTCCTCCTGAACATTCTTAAACCACTTCAACGTGTCAAAACTCATCTAAAAAAGCAGATTCAATTTTGTAAAACACAACGCATTTGGGCTCTACAACCACCAGAGTTAGTAGCCTATGTTGAGAATCTAGAAAGCCAACTCCGAGATATTGAGAGAAGTGTTTACGACATCCAGTTGGAGCTTGAGGTAAATTCAATAAGAGGATGATTTTAATTTTCTTTGTGTGTTTTGATTTTTTTTTCTGTTTGTGTGCTTTAGTTTGTTACCCCGGTGAAGTGGCGGATAATGGTACTCCATGACAATCAAGTCGGTTACTTCAGTTTCCCATAATAACTGACATTCTGAGGCGAAAGTATGGACAGAAATGAGATTTTAGCGAAGCTTCACAAGTGATTCCCTTCACTCCCTCAGAATGCCCTCCTTACGATCTATAAAGCCCGGTCCGAACGCATGCGATTGCTCATGAGGAAAAACATACCTGCTGATATCCGTTGGTTAATCGAGGTCAAAGTACGATCGGCAGGTGAGTTACCTCCAAAATTTATTGCATACATGCCTAGTTGTGGTAAAGGAAATTATGCAAGAAAACAACGAGCTCAAAGAATTTATGTTGCTTGTCATAAGTGTGCCAAAATGAGTTGCGATAAAAAACCATGTTCTTTAGGAATGATGTCTGATAATAGGGAAGATAAGATTCAATTCATTAGGGATGGCTTGAATAAGGAGTCATTGGATGATATCCTTCTGTCTCTTGAAACGCATCCCAGTGGATATATGCAAAGAGCGATTCTCCAGTTATGGCCATTATTCTAGAAAGAGCATGCACGATATAGTCTCAGGAATCTGACTATAAACGACCTTGTTTGCCAGTTTATAAGAAAACTGGATGGGAAGCCCATCCTCGACCCATAGAGGGTGTTCAAACCGTTTCTGGATGTAAAACCAGAGGAAGATGTGAGCCACAGTCGCAACTACCTATAAATATCCTTTTATTTCACTGTTATTTTATCATAATTTCTTTTTCTTTTTACTGTTTCCTTTTTGACTCGTGAGCCATGTGCTTTACGCGTTATTTGACCCTGACATGCCTCCTCATACACAGTTGTGACCCACTGTCACCAAGATTCTTAAATTTGTGAGTGCTTAACAAAAAGTCATATTTAAGAATCTTGGTGACGGTAGGTCACAACTCTGTATGAGGTGGCATGTCAGTGTCAAATAACGCGTAAAGCACATGGATCGTGAGTAAAAAAGAAAACAGTAAAAAGAAAAAGAAACAATGGTCAAATAAAATTATTAATGACAATAATGGAAAAGATAAAACAATAGTGAAATAAAATAACAGTGAAGTAAAAGGATATTTACAGGTAGTTGCGATTGTGGCTCACATCTTCCTCTGGTTTTACGTCCAGAAACGGCTTGAACGCCCTCTATGGGTCGAGGATAGGCTTCCCATCTAGTTTTCTTATAAACTGGCAAACATGGTCGTTTATAGTCAGATTCCCGAGACTATATTGTGCATGCTCTTTCTGGAATAATGACCATAACTGGAGAATCACTCCTTGCACATATCCACTGGGATGCGTTTCAAGAGACAGAAGGATATCATCCAATGACTCCTTATTCAAGCCATCCCTAATGAATTGAATCTTATCTTCCCTGTTATCAGACACCATTCCTAAAGAACATGGGTTTTTATCGCAACTCATTCTGGCACACTTATGACAAGCAACAGAAATTCTTCAAGCTCGTCTTTTTCTTGCATAATTTCCTTTATCACAACCAGGCATGTATGCAATAAATTTTGGAGGTAACTCACCTGCCAATCGTACTTTAGCCTCGATTAACCAATGGATGTCAGCAGGTATGTTATTCCTCATGAGCAATCGCATGCGTTCGGATCGGGCTTTATAGATTATAAGGAGGGCATTCTGAGGAAGTGAAGGGAATCGCTTGTGAAGCTTCGCTAGAATCTCGTTTCTGTCTATACCTTCGCCTCAGAATATTAGTTATTATGGGAAACTGAAGTAACCGACTTGATTGTCACGGAGTACCGTTATCCGCCACTTCACCGGGGTAACAAACTAAAGCACACAAACAGAAAAATGAATTAAAACACACAAAGAAAATTAAAATCGTCCTCTTATTGAATTTACCTCAAGCTCCAACTGGATGTCGTAAACACTTCTCTCAATGTCTCTCAGATGGCTTTCTAAACCCTCAACATAGGATATTAACTCTGGTGGTTGTAGAGCCCAAATACGATGTGTTTTACAAAATTAAATCTGCCTTTTGAGATGAGTTTTGACACGTTGAAGTGGTTTAAGAATGTTCAGGAGGAACGGTCTAAGTATGGTACTCATGATTAACAATGATAAGAGAAAACTTAATGGTAAAACAAACACACTTATGCAAAAATAATTTTAATTAGCAAAAGAATAATAAAAAGAAAGAAAGAAAAATCAAATCACCGAGAAAAAAAAAATCAATTCAAATCTGGTGGGTCACTCAAATCTATTTCGGTGTCTTCTCTATGTGGTTAGTACTCTAGATATGGCTTTAATCTTTGACCATTAACTTTAAATGTGACACCGTTCTTTGGGTCCTTAATTTCAATTGCCCCATGTGGAAAAATAGTATGAATAATAAATGGACCAAACCATCGAGAGCGTAACTTACTTGGGAATAGGTGCAAGCGAGAATTGAATAAAAGCACTTTTCTAACCTGGAGTGAAATATTTTCTCATAATTTTCTTGTCGTGGAAGACTTTCATTCGTTGCTTGTAAATCTTGGCATTTTCATATGCGTCATTGTGAATTTCTTCAAGTTCTCCCACCTGTAATCTTCTTTCTGGGCTGGCTTGCTGCATGTCAGAGTTGAATTTTTTGATAGCCCAATATGCACGATGCTTGAGTTCCACAGGTAGGTGGCAAGCTTTTCCATACACTAGCCTGTAGGGTGACATCCCAATCGAGGTCTTGAAAGTCGTTCTATATGCCCATAATGCATCATCAAGTCTTAATGACCAATCTTTTCTGTCCGGCCTCACCATCTTTTCTAATATGTGCTTTATTTCTCGAGTAGAGATCTCAACTTGGCCACTGGTTTGCGGATGATATGGGGTTGCCACTTTGTGAGTGATTGAATATTTTGTCAAAAGAGCCTTGAATGCTTTATTATAAAAGTGGGCACCACCATCACTGATTATTGCTCGAGGGAATCCAAAGCGTGAAACAATGTTGCTTTTCAAAAATCCTATCACCACCTTATAATCATTGGTTCTACATGGAATTGCTTCTACCCATTTCGATGCGTAGTCAACAGCAACCAATATGTATTGATGGCCAAAAGAAGGGGGAAAGGGTCCCATGAAGTCGATACCCCATACGTAAAAAATCTCAAACACTAAAATTGGATTTAGTGGCACCATGTTCCTTCGTGTAATGCTCCCTATTCGTTGACACCTATCACATGAAGAACAGAAAGTGTAAGCGTCTCGAAATATAGTTGGCCAATAGAAACCACATTGTAAAACTTTAGTAGCTGTTTTCTTAGCACTGAAATGGCCTCCACAAGCTTGTTCATGACAGAATGAAAGGATATTCCGAATTTCACTTTCTGGGACACATCGCCTAACAATTTGATCTGCACAATACTTGAACAGATAAGGGTCATCCCAAAAGAAATTCTTTATTTCTGCAAAGAATTTAGCCTTGTCTTGCTTGGTCCAATGCTCTAGAAGTTGACCTGTAACAAGATAATTCACGATATCAGCATACCATGGTAATACTTCCACACTCATCAATTGTACATCTGGAAATGACTCATTCAATGTTAATGGCTCTATAATTGTGTCAAAATGAAGACGGGAGAGATGGTCTGCCATAACATTTTCTGTGCCTTTCTTATCTTTAAATTCCAAGTCAAATTCCTGTAAAAGTAACACCCAACGAATTAGTCTAGCTTTTGCATCTTTCTTTGTGAGAAGATATTTAAGAGCAGGATGATCTATGAACACAATTATTTTACAACCAATGAGATAAGATCGAATTTTTTCCAATGCAAACACTACTGCTAGCATTTCTTTTTCAGTAGTTGAATAGTTCAATTGTGCATCATTCAATGTCATACTAGCATAATAAATAACATGGGGCATGGGGAATTCGATCAACTCTTTGTCCTAATACTGCTCCTACTGCATAATCAGATGCATCACACATGAGTTCAAATGGTAAGCTCCAGTTTGGGGCCTAAATGAAGGGTGATGATGTCAACAACTGCTTTAATTTTTCAAACGCCAAAAGACATGAATCATTAAAGATAAAAGGCACATCCTTAGCAAGTAAATTGCATAAGGGTTTAGAAACTTTGCTAAAATCTTTAATGAAACGTCTATAGAAACCAGCATGTCCAAGGAAAGATCTTACTTCTCTGACTGTTTTGGGTGGAGGAAGATTAGAAATGAGATCCACCTTAGCTCTGTCAACCTCAATACCTTTGCTCGAGATGATGTGACTGAGAACAATACCTTATTTTACTATAAAATGACACTTCTCCCAATTTAAGACCAAGTTCTTTTCGATACATCTCTGCAGAACTAGTGTTAGATGATGTAAACATTGATCAAACGAGTCACCATAGACAGAAAAATCATCCATAAAGACTTCAAGGAATTGTTCAACCATATCAGAAAAAATGCTTAACATTGGTTTTATGCACTGGGAAATATTTATTCAAAAATTCGTTACCATTTGTTCCCATGATGTGATGCTATTAGCAGGCAATGTATTGAGCCATGAACAAGCTCTATCCTTTAAAGAAAATGGGAATAATCTGAGTTTAACATCATTGTCTGAAAAATTCTCATATTTAAATGTTTGACAAATAACATGAAAATCATTCAGATGATTATATGGGTCCTCATTTTCTAAGCCATAGAATGTGGGGAGACAATTTAGCACACTAGGTTTTAGTTCAAAACTCCTAGCAGCTACATTTGGGTATCCTATGCATGATGTCCTCAAATTAGCTAAGGGACTAAAATAGTCCTTAAATGACCTCTCATGTGGTTGCAAATCCATTTGATTTTTAATTTGTTTGTGTGTGCGAAGTGTTTTCTCAAGTTCAATGTCTATAGGTTCAAGATTAGGTAATAATGACCTACGACCATGCATGCAAAACAAATAAAATAAAAATAAAGATGGGAACAAAACAAATAAAAATAAAGAAGAGAGAGAAATTACGATACTAACCTTATTGCGCTATTATAACCTTACTATAAAAACACACTAAAAAAATACGTGAAAATAAATTAACTAAAAATAAATTAATAAGATAAGCAAAAAAAAATTTACAAAGAAAAATAAACTAAAAATTAAATTACAGAATTTTAAAAAAGAAAAGAAATACTAACCTTTAAATGTGGATTCATTTTTTTTTCTTTTTTTTAAAGAAAAAAATACAAGAAAACAATTAAATGGAATTATTCACAAAAATTAATTCTATTAATTAAAATTACTTACCTCCCCGGCAACGGCGCCAAAAACTTGTTGTGCAAATTTTATTGAACTCGCAAGTGCACGAATCTATTGTAGTGTAGATCAATGGTGACGAGTGTCGATCCCACAAGGAGGTGGATTTTAATTGTTTGTAGAATTAATTTTGTATGAGGGTAGTTGGATTTTTAGTGAAAGTGATTTAGATTATCCTAAAATTGGAATTGAAATGGCAAGAATAAATTGAAGTGACAAATCTATTGAGATGACGTACTTGGGTATCTGGATCCGTATCAACATGCATCATGGGCTAAATAATCCTTATTAATGCCAATTAAATCATGAGGGGGGAATCCACACCTCATGAACCACGCTCTAATCAATATGGTGCTAAGGGCTTATCGTGCCAAATAATAATAATCTTGTACTAGGGGGCTGGTGAAACCAAGGCGGTACTAGACAAGATTAGTATTATTTGTCGACGAGAAGTCAAAACATCCACAAAAATTAGAGGGGCAGAGAAAATAAATTTACCAAATAAAGCCCATGACACATGTTGAGACTTCACCTTCAACACAAGCTTAAAAGAAAATTAGCCACTCATAATTGAACTAGGGGCAAAATAGAAATTTATTAAAATACGTAGAAAATACAAGATGGAGAAGGAATTACAGAAAATGGAGTCAAAAAATGGATTCAGAGCTATCAAATTAGAGGGGGAGATCCCCTTTTTATAGATACATAGAGTAAATCATGGCCATCGGATTATAAATAGTTTGGATGCTCAGGATTGCGCCACGTCATCAGTCAACAGTACGCGGTTTGACCACGCGGATGAACAGTAACACGGTTTGACCCGGGTTGAACAGTGATGCGGTTTGGTTGAAAATAATCTTGTGTGATGCATGTACCGTACGTGAGATTTTTGGTCCACTGATATGCTGCCACGTCACCATCAACAGTACATAAGAATTTTAGTCCAACAGGATAATGACACCTCATCAGTCAATGCCACATCATCGGTCAAGGCTACATCATCAATCCGTCTATGTGAACAATATCGTGAATAGTAATGTAGACAGTACCGTACATGTGAACAATGCCATTTTTCCTTTTATGCTCCTCCTAAGGTTTTCGACCGTCCTGAGTTCAAAAGTGATGTCCGTTTTGCCATCTGATCTCTTGTTTATTGTGAAATGACTATGATGCCCCTAAAATACATAAAATACTTAATTAAAATAAAACACACGGAATTAAATCAAAAGAAGGTTAAATACATAAAAATAAGGGTGTTAGTAAAACTTGAAGTGTAAAATGATGATTTTCTCCTTTATAAATATACATTTTCTAACACTCAACATTCAACACCTAGTGCCCTAAGGCCAACTGGTCTGGGAGTCACTGGCCTAAAGCTCACTACATGGGTAATAGATATATTGTTTGTTTATTAGAAACCCGAGTAATTAAGTCCGTAGGGGTGCTTCAACACCTAGTGCCCTAAGGCCAACTGGTTTGGGAGTCACTGAGCTAAAGCTCGCTACACAAGTTAGAAATGTAATATTTTAAAAATATGTGTGAATAACCTACTGCCTAAAGATATAATTTCCAATGAATTTTGGAATGAAAATGTTGTTTTTCTTTTAATGAAGCCCCATAAGTATTGTGTTAATTACTTGAGCATAAAAGAAGGTTTGATGATATTCTGGATAATGAGTGAACATCAATGTGGTAAAGAAATTTGGGAGAGTTCATTTATTTGGTAGTTTAGAGGATAGATGAACAACTATTAACTTGCATGTGAATTTTATAAATCTTAATTTAATATAACGCTTTAATTGCTAGAGGGCTAGTAATAAGCTGGTTGGGGGGTGTGATTAATATTAAAAATTGTCTAATTATCAAGCGATAATAATATTATTTTGTGCTTATGTTATAATTTATATTTGTGTTTATGCAATATATTAGGAATTATTAATTATGTTTTAAATATATCTACTTTTGTGTATTTTTGTGCGTTTATTAGGTAAAATATTAATTTCACGTAATTCGAGGCTCCAAACAGATAAACGGAGGTCAAATTTGGATTCCAGAGGTCCGAAAACCTTAAGATCAATCAAGATCGGCTTAAAATTGGGCTTGTGTAAAAAGAGTTAACTTTTCCTGTTGACCGAGCACTGATTGGATGATGAAATGAGCTTACAATAGATATGAGTGCATGAGATAGCTGGCAATTTTGACTAAATCTCAACCGTTCATGATTCAATGGCCATGATTGTGCCACGTGGCAATGGTTGGTGAAGCAAGTTGTAGGATCCGAATCTTTGTATTCGGGTCGACCCGATCCACCCATTAACCCGCCAAATCTCAACCGTTCTTTGGGCAAATCGAACGAGTCAAACGATGCCACGTGTGATGTTGACTTTTGAAGTTTGACCAGCCATTGGATCTTGATCTAAAGGTTGTGAGGAGCACATGCATGAAGCTTATGATGGACCGCAACACACTGGATTATGAATTTATTTTTTCTATAAATAGAGCCTCATTTTATGTTTTTAATCATCTCCCTACAACTCTCTTCTTCTCAAATTCTCTCCATCTCCTTGTAATCTTGATTTCCAGGTGTGTTTTTAATATTTTGTATAATTATTTTTATAAATAAATTAGTTTTATTTCCAATTTTAGTTGTTTTCATTACTTTTAATTATAAGTAATTCAATTTTACTACTTTTTATTTTAATTATGCTTAACTAAATAATATTAGTTAGGGGAGGGTAAAACTCTTAGGAAATAAATATGATTTAAGCAAATTCTATTTTTAATTTTATAAATTAAATTATTTTCTATTTAATTTTATATTTTGAAATTTTGATTTATTGTAGACAAACAAGTGAATTTGGCATAATAAATTCTTAATATCTTAATATAAGGTATGGTAAAATGATATTTTGACTTATTGTAGACAAATGAAATTTTGGCACAATAAATACTTAATCCATCATAAAAGTAAAGGAATAATAATAATAATTTATATAATTAATCTTTTGGGCAATAAATCTAAAAAAAAGGGCAAAAAGAATTTATTAAGTTTTATTTACTTCTAAGAGTGGATCCATAACCCTAACTAGTTCAATTTCATAGTTTCATTTAAATTAAGTTGTTTATATTTAAGTTTTAATTTCAATTTTTAGTTAAAATAAAATAAACAAATTAAATCTTTTCTCTGTGGATCGATCTCGGACTCACCGAGTTATAATACAACAAGGCACTCTTATACTTGGGAGTTAAAAATTACTTTTAAGTTGTGTCATCAAGCTGTATCCTTGAGGAATCTGGGGAACCAAATGGGACAACTTGCCACAGCAATGAGTAGCAGGACTCAAGGAATCTTACCTAGTAACACTGAAGACCCTAGAAGAGAGGGCAAAGAACACTGCAAAATAATTAATTTAAAATCTGGAAAGAATGTTGATATCCCTGTTGATGTGACTAAAAAGGGGCTGGAACTTAATTCCTCACAAAAACCACCTCAAGATGGAAGCATGTTACAACAACCCAGCCATCAAGACACCGGTGACAGAGACCAAGTTGCAGCAACTATGGAAGGAAGTCAACCAGTACATGTTGAAAAAGAAATTGCAACACCAGTAGCCACACCTACAACAAACCAAACAAGTAGAGCTTGGCACCTCCTTAAGCTACCCAGCAGTTTAGGCATCCACCCCCTTTCCTACAGAGATTCCAGAAGCAAAAACAAGACAGGCAGTTCAGCAAATTCCTGGAAGTGCTGAAACAATTACATATCAACATACCTTTTGTGGAAGCTTTGGAGCAAATGCCTAATTATGTGAAATTTTTAAAAGACATCTTAGCACGAAAGATAAGGTTGGGAGAATTTGAAACTGTTGCTTTAACACAGGAAAGTAGTTATATGCTCCAAAGTAAGATTCCTATAAAATTGAAAGATCTAGGAAGTTTTACAATACCATGTTCCATTGGAATTAGGTACAATGGAAGAGCACTTTGTGACTTGGGAGCCAGTATTAATATGATGTCATTGTCTGTATTTAAGCAGTTGGGAGTAGGGGAATGCAGGCCAACCACAGTCACTCTGCAATTAGCTGACAGATCTCATGCATATCCTAAAGGAAAAATTGAGGATGTATTGGTGAAGGTTGACAAATTCATCTTCCCAGTGGACTTCATTGTCCTAGACTTTGAGGTTGATAAATAGGTACCCATTATACTTGGAAGACATTTCCTAGAAACTGAGAAAACTCTGATAGATGTGCAGAAAGGAGAGCTCACCATGAGAGTGAATGATCAACAAGTCACATTTAATGTATTAGAAGCTATGAAGAACCCTAATGAGTTAGAAGATTACAATTTCTTAAGTGTTGTGGATTTTTTTGTAGCAGATAGAATCGACAGATGCTACAGTAAGGAGATCAACAAAGTTACCACCTTTGAAGGCTTTAAAGAAGAAGATGTTGCAACAAACCAAATAGATTGGATGGAAGGAAAGCAAGCTGATAGACATAACAGATTTATTGAGCATCTGAATCTTTCAGACAGGGAAGTAAAAACAACTTTACCATCTATTGAATCACCTCCTAATCTTGAATTAAAATTGTTACCCTCACATTTGAAATATGTTTATCTTGGTCAAAATAACACACTCCCTGTAATCATTTCCTCTACTTTGGATGCAGGTCAAGAACAGAGTCTAGTAGATGTGCTTGGAAGATACAGAAGAGCAATTGGATGGATTATGGCAGACATCAAGGGGATAAGCCCATCAATATACATGCATAAAATTCTGTTAGAAGACTGCTACAACAATTCAGTGGAGCAACAGAGAAGGTTAAACCCTATTATAAAAGAAGTGGTGAAAAAGGAAATCATCAAATGGTTGGATGCTGGAATCATATATCCAATATAAGACAGTTCGTAGGTGAGCCCAGTTCAATGTGTTCCAAAGAAGGGAGGGATAACAGTGATAGCAAATGAGAAGGATGAACTTATTCCCATAAGGACAATGACTGGATGGAGAGTATGTATAGATTACAGGAAGCTCAACAAAGCCACAAGGAATGATCACTTCCCACTCCCATTCATAGATCAGATGTTGGACAGACTTGCTGGAAAATAGTACTAATGTTTCCTAGATGGGTATTCAGGCTACAACCAAATTGCTATAGCTCCAGAGGATAAGGAAAAGACTACATTTACCTGTCCTTATGGAACATTTGCCTTTAGAAGAATGCCCTTTGGTTTGTGCAATGCTCTAGTAACTTTTCAGAGATGTATGATGTCTATTTTTTCTAATATGGTAGAGCAAACTTTAGAAATTTTCATGGATGACTTCTCAGTTTTTGGAGAGACATACAATGATTGTTTACAAAACTTGGAAGAAGTTCTTAAAAGATGTGAGATGACTAACTTAGTACTCAATTGGGAAAAGTACCATTTCATGGTGCAAGAAGGCATAGTGTTCGGTCATAAGGTGTCCAAGAATTGCATTGAGGTAGACAAAGCCAAGATATAAGTAATAGATAAACTGCCACCTCTCATTTCAATAAAGGGTATTAGGAGTTTTTTGGGTCATGTTGGATTTTACAGAAGATCCATTAAGGATTTTTCTAAGGTAGCTAAACCATTATACTCATTGTTGGAACATGACAAGCTTTTTCACTTTGACAAAGATTGTCTCCAAGCCTTTGGAGAATTAAAGAAAGCTCTGATCACTACACCAGTGGTTATATCACCAGATTGGACTCTACCATTTGAACTGATGTGTGATGCCAGCGACCATTATGTTGGAGTAGTACTAGGGCAGAGAAAGGATAAGGTTTTTCACTCCATATACTATGCAAGCAAAACTCTTACTCAAACTTAAATTAATTACACCACTAAAGTGACTGTATACACAGACCATGCAGCCATCAAGTACTTAATTTCAAAGAAGGATGCCAAACCAAGATTAATCAGATGGATCTTATTGCTTCAGGATTTGATCTGGAAATTAAAGATAGAAAGGGGACTGAGAATCAAGTAGCAGACCACCTGTCGAGGCTAGAAGCAGACACAAGTACATTGACAAGAAATGACATCACTGAAATTTTTCCTAATGAACAGCTGTTGGTAATACAGCAAGCATAGATGTTGTAGCAATCAGGATCTCCATGGTATGCAGATTTTGCAAACTATTTAGTAAGTGGGTTTCTACCGCCTGAGTTGAAGTTTCAGGAGTAAAATAAATTTCTTCATGATGTTAGAAGCTACCAGTAGGATGACACATATTTATATAAGTGATGCTCAAATCAAGTAATACGAAGATGTGCTTCAGAAGGAGAAATTCCCCACATACTGGAGTCATGCTATGCTGCAGCATATGGAGGACATTTTGGTGGTCACAGAACAACTGCTAAAGTTTTGCAATCAGGTTATTACTGGCCTTCTAGTTTTAAAGATGCTTATGAATTTATTAAATGTTGTGACATGTGTCAAAGGACAGAGAATATAACTAAAAGACATGAAATGCCGTTGACAAACATTCTCGAAGTGGAAGTTTTTGATGTATGGGGAATAGATTTCATTGGACCTTTTCCACCATCCTTTGGGAACTTATATATCCTTCTTGCTGTGGATTATGTCTCCAAGTGGGTAGAAATTGCAGCAATACTTACCAATGATGCTAAAACAGTGGTGGCTTTTCTTCAGAAAAATATTTTTTCCAGGTTTGGCACTCCTAGAACAATTATTAGTGATAAGGGTACTCATTTTTGTAACAAAGCATTTGCTGCAGCTACAAAACATAGAGTTAGGCATAAGGTAGCAACAACATATCTGCCACAATCCAATGGTCAGGCAGAAGTGTCCAATAGAGAAATTAAGAAGATCTTACAAAAAGTGGTGAACCCATCAAGGAAGGATTGGTCCTTGCGGTTACATGACTCCCTTTGGGCCTACAGAACAACATACTAAACACCACTTGGCATGTCTCCTTACCAAATTATTTATGGGAAGGCTTGTCACTTGCCACTAGAGCTAGAGCATAAAGCACATTGGGCACTGAAGTAATTAAATTGGGATATTCATGTTGCAGCAGAGCATATGAAGCTTCAACTTTGTGAGCTTGATGAATTACGGCTGTTCTCATATGAAAATGCAAGAATCTATAAAGAGAAGACAAAACACTGGCACGACAAGCATGTCCAAAACAGGAAATTCAACCCTGGCCAACTAGTGCTGCTCCATAATACAAGACTAAGATTATTTCTAGGAAAACTAAAATCTCGATGGTCTGGACCTTTAAAACTGCTAAAAATTTATCCTCATGGGGCTGTTGATCTTCTAGATGAACAAATAGGTTAAGAATTTAAAGTTAATGGACATAAGGTTAAGCATTACATACACCCAGCGGCAGATTGTTCAAAGGAGGTTTTACTCCTTAAAGAACCAAGCTATTGAGCAATGAAAGAAGGTCAGGCTGAAGGACCTTAAATCAAGCGCTCAATGGGAGGCAACCAATTGTGGAGGCAGCCACTTCAAACCAAGCTTGATCCTCTCTGGTTTTGTTGAAGGCTCTTTCTTTCTTTTATTTTATTTAATTTTGTTATTCAATTCTAGCTATTTAGTTTTATCCTTTCACATCATTTTATATCTTTATTTTTAATTATTTTTAGAATTGGTTTTAGTTTTTGAGGGAAGTATGTGTGACAAATGAATTCCATATTGAAAAATGAGGTTGTATGGTGACAAAGTACAGAGGCAAGCCACGTGTCAGAGGCTATTGGAGTGGAGTATGTAATCGTTGCTAGAGCAAACAATTGGGTGCTGCAGAAACCAATATTACCGTTACAGTAACTTAAAAACTGGAGCCTCTCACTTACCGTTGGAGATAAATCATGATAGATGGATGCATGGATTTGGATAGTAATTGAGGAAGAAAAAAATCCCCGAAATTAATGCATTAATTTCTCTTGCCTATTTTTATGGGATATACTCATTATATTTAAAACATTTTCTTATCTTATTTATCTTTTTTTATCGGATTTATCTTCATTTAAATTTAACTATAAAAGGGAATTACTGTGCGTAGTGACGTACGACACTATTTCCCCTCTCCTTCGCAAGCACAACTCCAATAATTCTTACTACCATATTCTCATTTTACTCTCAGGCCTATTACCTTCAAATTGTTACTGCTATAGCAATGCCAAGGTATAAGAGAACATCCAGCCACCTCAAAGATCCTCCATGCTTTCTGAGTTACCATGCAGAAGAAAAATATGAAGAATTCATTGAGCCGCGTAAGATTATGGAAGAAAAGGGGTTTCAATTTCCAGAGCAACTCACCGAAATTGTGCAAACAGTACACAATGCTTCAGCAAAGCGTGGGTGGCTAGAGTTTTGCAACCACCTTCGAGATCTTGTGCTGCCTGTAGTCAAAGAATTTTACGCCAATTTGGTAAGCCCTAGTCAGCACAACATTTTGGTAAGAAACACACTTGTTCCATTAGACTCTCGGGTCATAAATACTTTTTATAATTTACCTGCTGAAATTAATTATGAGTATGCCAAGTTACTTGACAAATTGACCCCGAAAAGATGGAACACCATCTTCACAACTCTTACAGTAGAGGGGGCATCGTGGGCTAACAAGGAAGGGCATGTAATTAATAGAATAGATTTAAAACCCATTTCTAAGGTGTGGGTGAAATTTCTGAAATCCAAGCTTATGCCAACCACCCACACCACTACTGTTTCATAAGAAAGGTTGGTTTTATTATATGTTATTGTCATAAAACATAAAATGGCGGCAAGGGAATTATCATAAAACACATTAGAGAGAAAAAGAAGAAGAATATCATAATTGAAGAGGACGACTTCAGTAGCATTGAAAAATCCCGCAGAGTTATTTGGATTTACTTTTTGCCGTTCTCAACTTATACCTTTCTTTTTTCTTTGACTGATCTAATGTATCCCATGAATAATATGTTGATGTTTGTTTTTCTCTTTTAGAATATGAACTAGATTTGTTTGTAGTTGAGTGACAAACAATCTAATGGGTTCTTGACTGTTCTTATGTGTTGTTATGTCATTGCTGTACCATTTTACTCTAGTAGTTATTATTATTATAACTATTATTTCGGTTGACCACCCATTTAATAGTTCAAGTTAAGATAGAGCCGCAAAAGGGCATGTCTTAGCGGATATTATTAGAGTAATATTTGATCTTAATTTAAGTTTCCTGGATTAAGTTATCTTGAATCCCATAAGGGCTATACTTAAAGTTAAGATTTGTGACACACTAGACATAGGTACTCACCTTATAGGGTAGAGACTAAAGGGTTATAAGGCCATGCCATAGGTAGAATAGCAACTGGTCATTGCTAATATACTTAAGGGTGTGAGAGTTCTAATACGCGACAGCTGAGGATGTAGATTAATTCTGCCGAGTACTGTAGCAATTGCTGTAACAACTGGTGTTAACTTGATGAAAAGCAGTCAGCCCATAAAGAGAGTTTGATCATTCAACTACCATATTCTCAATTGAATCTTATACACATTTACTTTAGTTTATTTCATTACTGTATTGTTTTATTTTATTCTCTCACAATTATCAATTTTGATAGAACCTACTTTACGTTTTTTAACTTCGGACTTAAGTTAGGTTGCATTATTGCGATTGCTGTAGCATTTCTAGTGACATCAATCCCTGTGGGGACGATCTTGAATATTCATCACTTTATTACTTGTTGTGTATACTTGCACATTGGCATCGATAACATTTGATTACAAAAATTAACCAATAGTCACCACTCTTGAGCGTGGTTTATTTGCCAACCACCACACTATTTCGTCAACCGGCACATTATTTGCTTTATCATGTGCTACCTATAATTTAAATTAAGAAGTATAGTAATTAGTTACATGAAAAAAAAAAGTCTTGTTAAAGTTTATATCGTTTATTGTATTTAGTTAAGCAATAATTATGACCTTTTCTTGTAACCAACCAGAAAATGCACATATGTATTCATTTTGCAACCATAAATTTCTTTTGCCTTATAGGGGTTTCTTGATGCCATATAATGCATATGCTCCCTACAGTAAGACCATATTAAGATTTAAAAACTAGTATAGTAATCTTATAATACAATAGTAACATTTTTTAGGAAAAAATTAACAACTTACTCAATATATGATTGTATTTTAGGGGTGTTAATTAGAATACACCGGTGTGCTTGTGCCAACAAAAGATCATCAATCACTTTAATGTTTGCACCTCCCAAAGGCCTTTCTACAGAAAAAATCAATTGGACAACCAGTAGGCAGTACGATAACATCACAATTTGAGAACTACTCAGCATAAAATTTAAGTGCTTCTTTTGCAATATAACTTTCTACAATACAATCATTAGGGCGGTAGAGATTACGAACATAATCCTTGAGAGTTTTATCTCTCTCTCAAAAGGATACATCCATCAAAGATAAACAGACCCTTATAACCTAACCTGTTCAACTAGATGGACTACTAAATTGATCATTATATCAAAAAAAGCTAGGTTGGAAGTATTGTTGTAGTAAGCATAACATGATTACAAGTTCCTCTTGCAATTGGTCAAGAGTATTGCGTCTACCATTTTACAACACAGTTGTTGATTTTACTCAATTGCGATTGGTATCAATGTGCAAGTGTACACAATAAGTAATAACATGATGAGTATTCAAGATCGTCTCTACATGGATTGATGCTATCAGACTTGCTACAGTAATTTCAACAGTGCAATCTATGTTCTAAATTAAATCAATGTAACTAATATGTCTAAATAACTTAGTAAAATAAAATCACAATAATAAAAAATGCAATGAATAGAATTTGCACGTTAAACACAAAGGTAAATTCAATGGGAATGAAATAGTTGAGTGATTAAACTCTCTTGATGGTGCTGACTATTTTATTCATGTTAAGTTTAATTGTTGCAGCACTGGACAAAAATTAGCTTTATCCTCAGCGGTAGCATGTTGGATGTCTTATATCTTTATGCAACTTAACAATGACCAGTTGTTATGCCTATAGAAGATATAACATTACACGTTTAGGTTTTTTTTGCCCTACAAGGTGAATCCCTATATTTAGTTTATCACTAATCTTAAATTAAGTAAGTCCCTTTTTGGACTCAAGTTAAACTCAATCCAAAAAACTCAATCTAAGACCAAGTATTGCTTTAATATATTCCAATAAGATAGGCCATTTTGTGGCTCTTTCTTAACTTATATCATTAAATGGGTGGTCAACTGAAATAATGAATGTACGTAAATACTATTAAAACAACATGCTGTAACAAAAATGCAGTAACACCTATATTCAGTCAATTAACCATCAAGCTAGTTTAACACTCAACCACAAATAAATTTAGTTCATAATTTGTGAAAGGTAAATAAACAACCAAGTTCTAGCCATCGAATACATCTTCATGATCAATGAATAACAAGTAAATAAGAAAAGAATGAGAAAGAACGAATTGCAATTGATTATGCAATTTCTTCTACTGGTACAGCCTTGATTTTTGGTCGGGAATTCTTTTTCTTCTTTGTTTCTTTTCTGTTTTTATCTTAATTGATAGCCTCTCCCTTTTTTTCATGTACGCCTATCTTTTTATTCTCAAATTAGGGTAATAAGAAACTTTAGGCACACATCTTCCAGACTAGGGAACTACAAATCGTAATATTTTGAATATCTTGCCCGAATTTTTCTCTATCAATGCTCAAGGATTGCTATAGCAATAACTACAACATTTGCACTGTTCCAGTCTTGTTTTAATTCTTCTGTAACCATGTTCGTTTGTCCTTTTTATTAGTTCATTGCAACAACATCCTTTCTATAAAATTCAAGTTTCCAATTACCTATAATTAAGCATATGTTTTAGGCATACAATTATTCAAAATCACACAAACTTCATCACAATTAAACTAAAATAAATGTTAATGCAAACTGCATTAAAATGCACTAAAAACACATCAATTACTCTCCAGGTAATCTTGATTTAAGCTTAAAAGTCTCATGATAACTCTTATTTCGTAGAGTTATCAACAGTGTACTAAAAAAGAAGCACATCCTGATTATGGCCCTTCTCACATTTATAGGCAAATAGTTTTGAATGGCTAGTGGTAGAAGTTGTTGCATCAAAGTATGACAGTCATGGGACTTAAGGCCTTGAAGCTGACAATCATCTTTTGAAACACATTTTTAGACATTGGAAGAATAGCCATCAGGGACTTTCACACTTTGCAAGGTTTCATAAAACTGTTTCTTTTCTTTCTTACTCAAAGTGTGTGGAGCTGCAAGTAGAACTTTATTTTTTCTGTTTGTTTCATCAGGAACTAGTTTTCCCCTGATCTTCAAATGCTCAAGATATTTTCTAGCATTAATCCCATCTTTTGTTTTGCCTCGTTGATGAAGTAATGTGCCGTATATGTTATCGCACACATTTTTTTCAATATGCATCACATATAATTGATGGCGAACTAATAAATGCTTCCAATATTCTAAGTAAAAAAAGATTGATTTTTTTGTACAATTTTTTAGTTATGTTCTCATCATCGTCACCACTACCACCATCATCATGTTTTCGCTTTTGGCCTTCTTTTTCCTAAATTTAATGTTAATATCTTCCACCCTGTTAAAGATTCCTCACCAGATAGAGTTTTAGGAGGCTCATTCCACTCTTGCTTTCCATTGAAAACATTTTTCAATTTCTGAAATAGGTGACAAAGTGGTAGAAAGCGGCGATGGCCCGTATATGACATTTTTCGACTATGCAGCAGCCAACATTCACAAATATCTATCCCACAAAATGGGCAAGCATAATAGCCCTTAACAGTACAGGCATAGAGGTTTCTGTATGCTGGAAAGTCACTAATTGTCCACATCAAGACAGCCCGTAAATTAAAGGTTTCTTTCTATAAGCATCATAAATATCAATACCTACATCCCATAGAGTTTTCAAGTCCTCAATCAAAGGCGTTAGGTATACATATAGATCATTTCTAGGTTGTTTAGAGCTAGATATAAAAAGAGATAACATTAAAAACTTTCTCTTCATACACAACCATGGAGGAAGATTATATGTTATTAATATAACAGGCCAACAACTCTAAGTAAAGCTAAGTGTACTATGTGGCTTAACCCCAACAGTTGAGAGAGCTAAATGGAGATTTCTAGGTGCTTGTGCAAAATTTGGCCAATTATTGTCAATTAGTTGCCAGGCTGGTGAGTCTGTTGGGTGGCAAAGCTTGCCGTCTCTAATTCTTTTATTAGCACGCCATGTTAAATTTTGAGCTGCTTGTGGTGATTAAAACAATCTTATCAACCTAGGAATTGGTGGAAAATACCATAATACCTTTTCAGAACTCTATTTTCTAAATTTTGTTGAGCCATCTTTTCTTTTTTGATATGTATATACCATCACCATTAATGAAAGGCCAAGACTTCCGATTCCAAAACTCAGTCAACACTCAATAGCTAAATAAAGCTTGAGTCAAAGTGAGCTTGTCGGATGGAGCTTTAATCAGACTAGGTGATGGTGGAGTGGAGAGGATTAAAGGCACGGAGGTGGCGCAGCAAATCTGGTGCTTGGTAGCCGTAAATCGGTAAATTGGGTATGATCCTCGCGAATCAGCTTCGGTTGATGTCGTTCTCGGCGACGGTTGTTGCGTATGGTGGCCGAATGAAGTTTTTGTGTGTGTTTCGTTTGTGTGGATTTGGGCGTGGGCCATGTGGTTTTCGCCTGGCAGCAGTGGGATGCGAGCGGCGGAGACTGTGGGTGGGTGTGGCTGTGTACGTCACCGTCGGCAGTGGTCTGGCTTATTGAGATTTAGTGCTTATACCGTGTGTTGTTGTTAATGTTAATGGCAGGGTTTGATTGTAATGGTTTGTGACTTTGTGTGTATGGCGTCTACGTTTTGTGTGTAAAGTTTGTAGTCTTATTTTAATTTTTAGGGTTCGGTTTTTTAAATTTAATTTTGTGTCAACCCAATCGGTTATTCAGATTGGATCGGACCCGATCCAATCACGATCCAATTTGGTTGACACAATTGCACCCGATTGGGTTATATTCACAACCTGATCCGATCCAAACCCGAAATTTTTTGGATCGGTTCGGATTGGGTCGGGTCGGGTATTTTGCTGACCCCTAGGTAGCATATATAATAACATGCAGAATTTTACGCACTAATTTAGAATATTAATTGGGAGTTTAATTAGGCTCTTCTTTTAGTTCTCTTACATAGAAAAGTATTCTCCTTATAACTTCATATTAACAAGCAACACTTGGTGTATGAAATGAGGGAGAAGCATGTCTTATGCATGAGTGCAAGAAAAGCGCTTAATAAAAGTGTTGAAAAACTCCTTTCTCATAGGGTCCGAATCCAAACCCAAATCTGAATGATTCCGTACAAATTGAAAATAATTGAAAACTCCCATGTACCAAATTGAAATTCAATGTCACTTATATCCCAGTGGCAGAATTAGTATTTTGATTGGGGATCACTAATAATATAAAATAATGAGAAAGATGAAAGCTTATGGTATTGCTACATACCTTTAATAACTTATCAACTGACCCACAATTGAATAAACAAAATAATATTAATATGTTAATTAACATTAACCATTTGGTTAAGTATAATTTTCTAACTATTATATGTCATAGTCTATTAGGTTGTTATAAACCCGTCATTGGTTATATTGTACTATTGACCCACAGCTGAATTAATATTGACCATTTTGTTAGGGTATAATTTTATAATTATTATATGTCATAGCATATAACGTAGTTATAAACCCACCATTTGTTATATTATATTGTTGATTATCAACATGTTTATGCGATTGTTGTTACAATTGAGATCTGCTATTAAACTGAGCACTTCGGATGATGATGGTATTTAAAAGAGAGGCTTGCACAACTTTCTTGTCTCGCTAACATCATTAAGGTTGGATTGATTGGTTACATTTCCTTATGCTAGTTGTTTGGTTACTTTACCCTAGTAGATACACCTTGTGAAGGATCACTTAAAATTAATTCTTTGGTATGAGAAGAGACATACGTCCTCTCCTTGGGGGTGTTTGAGAAATATCTTCATGTTGCTCCATATTTGTTTGTTCTTCTTGTATATCCTCTTAATTTTCATACGGTGCATCCTTTTGTTTATCTTTTGATGATTCTTCTTGTAACTCTTCATCTGCATCATCATTAACAACAACTTTCTCCGTAGAGGAGTAGATACATCGACTCTTCAACAACCATAGTTCTTTTATTATATACTCTATACGCTTTGCTTGTATTTGAATAACCAAGAAAGATGCCGACATCATATTTTAGATCAAATTTATCAAGGTTATCTTTTGTATTTAACATAAAACATTTGCATCCAAAGACTTTAGAATAACCATTGTTGGGTTTTCTATCTTTCCAAATCTCATAAGGCGTTTTCTTGAGATAAGTTCTAATCAATACATAATTTAAAACATAGCTTACAGTATTGATGGCTTCAGCCTAAAAATATTTTGGTAATGCATTTTCATTCAACATGGTCTTAGCCATATCTTGAATAGTCCTATTTTTTCTCTTAGCAACTCTATTTTGTGTTGGAGTCCTACGTAATGAAAATTAACGTACAATGCTAAAATCATTGTAAAAACTTTCAAATGTATGATTTTTAAATTCTCCACCGTGATTACTTCTAATGCATGGTATAGTATAACCCCTCTCATTTTGAACCTTTTTACAAAAGATTTTAAAAGCATCAAGAGCATCATCCTTATTGGTTAAGAATAATACCCATGTGTATTTAGAGTAATCATCTACAATAAAAAATGCATAATACTTGCCACTCAAGCTATCATATTTAGAAGGTCCAAATAAGTCTATATGAAATAGTTGAAGTGGTTTTGAAGTGGAAACATGATTTTTGCTTTTAAAAGAGGTTTTGATTTGTTTATCAAATTGGCATGCTTCAAAAATTTTATCTTTTTGAAAACCAATTTTTGGATAACATTTAACCAAATCATTTTTGGAAATCTTTGAAATTAAGTCGAAGCTTGCATGTCCTAGCCTTTTGTGCCATAGCCAACCATCATCATGGGATGCGGAAAAACATTTATCATGGGTAGATGTACATTCTATGTCAATGATATTAACATGACCACATTTATTTTCAACAAACAAAACTCTGCTATCACATGCATGCTCAATAACAGATATAGTTTTATCAAAAATAACTTTATAACCCTTATTACATAATCGACTAATACTAGTCAAGTTGTGTTTCAAAATTTCAACCAAAAATACATTTTCAATGAAAATTGAGGAAACTTTACTGACATTACCACTTCCTATAATTTTTTCCTTTGAATTTGAACTAGAGAACCATGTATAATTTCCAGTCATATGCCTTGAGGAGCCACTGTCCAGGTACCATTTCTTCTTTTTTTTCCTTCTTCTTCAAACCCCGTGGAGGAAATCTCAAGTCTTAGGTACCTAAACCTTTTTAGGTTCTTAAGTGTTAGCAATGGTTCCTTTTGGAACCCAAACATATTTTACTCCATAATATGCATTTCTTTTAACTGGACGTTTAAACTTCATGTGATCATCTTGATTGCTATAGTGGCATACAACTGATTATTAATGGAGGTACTTTTCACAAAGTAATTCTTATAATACTTTTATTTCAAATTTGGCTTATAGCTAATACCTCCTTGTCAAACACACATTTTTGTAAATTAAGCAAGTTATCCAACATCTTTTGCCCATTTGTAAATTTTAGACAACATCACTAAGTCCAATATTCTTTTTTCTTGAGCATCTTATTTTCTTTTTTTAAATCATTTACATGTGATTCTATATCTTCATGTGAAGTGCTAGGTTTTTTATTTGATAATGCAACTCTATCAAGCATGTTTTATTTTCTAATTCTAGGCATGAAATCTTTGCACTTAGAGATTTATTTTCATTTGTGAGCTTTACCATTTTCTTTTTAACACATACATTGTTTTTACTAATTTTTATCAAATCATCATGCAATTCCTTAAAAGCATCATATAATTTATCATAGGTCAGACCACTTACTTCATCAAGTTCGACAAACGATTCATCTTCAATTACCATGAAAGCTAGATTTGACATTTTTATTGCTCTTTATCATCACTTGTTTCCTCATTACTGTCATCCCACGTGGCTACCATTGCCTTCTTGAGCTTGTTGAGAAGAGGACACTCTGATCGCGTGTGTCCAGGCTTTCTGCACTCATAATAAATGATTGACTCATTCTTCTCCTTTTGGTTCTTGTGATCTCTAAATGTTTTCCAATCACTGGTTTTCTTGAAGAGTTTTCTGAACCTCTTAGCCATTATAGCCATGTCTTCATCATCAAGCTTGCTTTCCTCATCACTCTCACGTTTTGATGCTTTGAGTACAAAGTTTTTCTTCTTCTTTTCCTTGTTGCCTTTTTCCGCTACCAAATCTTCCTCATAAGAAATAAGAGAACCAATCAAATCATCAATGGTCATGGTGTTTAAATCCTTAGCTTCTTTTATGGCAGTTCATTTTGGTCTCCATTCAGTTAGCAAAGACCTAATGATCTTCTTAACATTTTCGCTATTTGAAAATTTTTTTCCTAGGGCTCCCAATGTGTTCACAATATTCGTAAGCCTAGTATACATAGAATAAATATTTTCATTTTGTTCTATTGTATCAATTCATATTGCCTAGTGAATTTATTAATCTTGGACTCTTTGACTTGATTTGTGCTCTCATAGACAACTTCAAGTTTGTTACAAATTTCTTGAGCACTTTCACAACTAGACACTCTATGGAACTCTTTTTTATCAAGTGCACAAAACAAGACATTCATAGCCTTGGAGTTTAAAGACATATTTCTTTTCTTGTTCACTCTATTTATGGGAAGGTTTTGGGATATCTTCCCCTTGTTCATTTTTAATAGTATGTATAAAAGAGTCATCACAAACAACGTCTCATATCTTATAATTTAATGTTTGCAAGTAAATTCTCATCCTAGTTTTCCAATAAGGGTAGTCATTTCCATAAAAAATGGAGGTCTAGTGGTTTATTAACCTTCCTTAAATGTGGAATCATTTTGAGTTGCCATTGATCTTTAACTCTAGACGATTAAGTCTAAACAAGAGCATCTCACTCTTATACCAAATGAAATTTAAGTAAATAAAACTTAATGCAATTTAAACAAAGTAATCAAATTCGAAATAAACAAATTAGTATGCAACAAAAAATAAAGAGATAGGGTAAAAGAGAGCAAACACGCGATTTTTACTTGATTCGGCCAATCGTACCTGCCTACATCCATGTCTCTAAGCTCATCGGGTTTGAAGATTCACTAAGCAAGCCTCCAAGGCTTCAACAACTCTTACAATTGACTTCTAAGGTGTCAATAGACCTTTACAACAAGAAATTATCCCCAATCTCTTAACTCAAGTGTATCCCGACACTTACAATCACTCAACAATAAAGATTACATCTGAATTTTCTCTCACATAATGTATATGGTTGCAAAATGATAGCTCAAAGTATGATTCAATGAAAATATAACAAGTTTAAAGCTTAAGATCAATTGTATACTCAACAATAAGCTTAATGAAAACTGAAGAATATGTGCTTGTTTGAATTTGATTGAGTCATTTTATAATTGGAGCTGAAAAATAGTTGTTGTTGGCTTTCTGCACACAATCGGATCGCCGTTAGCTTTTATCGGATAGCCTTTTTTACTTGACCAAGTGAGTGTTGTGCCAAAATTCAAATTGTGGGATCACTGTTTTCTAGATGTCGGTTTGCCGTTAGTGTCCAAAAGCTGATCTTCAATTATGTTCGATGTTGGTCAATCGTTTTCTCCTAAACGGTTAGCCATTTGATAAAGTGATTGCTGCTGTGTTTAAAATTATAATTTTGCTCCAAAACTTTTGTAATAATATTATGGTCTAAAACTTTATAAAACTTTTTAAACAAGTCTATTTTGAGAATTTTAAGAAATACTTGTTCATTTCAAAGTTCTCAAAACTTTTTCAATTAGATCATGAACTGGAAAAAAAATCAACTTCATAAAATTATTTTTCTTTTAAGTATAAAACCTTTATATAATCAAAATAATGATTTATTTAAAAACTATGAAAAAAATTGAGCTTTTAAAACTTAATAATTATTAATCTTGTTTGTTATCATCAAAATCATCATTATTGGGGCATGTAGTCCAATAGTGAAGTTGATGATTGGGGCATCGGTCATTCCGATATTCCTATCAATGATAAAGATGAGTATCAGTATTTAAAAAGTATTAAAAAAATAGATTGAGATTTTTAAAAACTTAATAATTCTTAATCTTATTTGTTATGATCATAATCATCATTATTGGGGCATGTACTCCAATAGTAAAGTTGATGATGAGGGCATCGATCATTCTGATATTCCTATCAATGATGAGGATGAGCATCAATATGATATTCCTATTGACAGAGATAACTGACCTATTCTTCCAATAGCTTGTTCGAGGATGAGGACAATAATTGATTCCCTTGTGAGTCTTGATTTAGTTTTGCCTTCAAACTTGGTTGGTCTAGACTTAGTTGGAAGCTGTAATTCTGCTGATATTAGTGTGGGTAAGTTGTTCACTAAGAATAATGAGTTAATACTGGAACTACACAAAGTTTCCTTGAGGAAGATCGCATGGTCCACAACAACATGCTTTGAGGCCCACTGTTCTTCGAAATCATGTAAATGGTATATTCGAGCAACGAGAGGTTCGAATGAACAGAATGTACCCTTGGTAGTGAGAAGAGTTGACAATGTACACACTTGGTGTAATGAGGTATTACCTGATGTTTCTATCAAGTAAGGAGTTGGGTTGTTGTCATATTATCACGGATAAATTTATCCAGGATAAACGGATATTCACTCTAAATGACATTAGAGCAAACATGCAGTAGGAATACGGTGTCTAGTTAACATATCAACATGCATATCAAGCTAAAGAAGTTGGTCTTGAAATAATATGAGGGAACCCTGCAGAGTCATACAACTTACTTCCCAAATACTCTCAAGTTTTGACCAAAGCAAATGAAGGTACAATTACTCACCTCGAGCAGGATGGAAATGATAATTTCTTACACTACTTTGTAGCTCTTCGATCTTCTATCAAGGATTTCATGCAGTACTTTAGGCATGTGATTGTTGTAGATGGTACTCATCTAAAGGACTATATCGTGGAAGCATGTTTGTAGCAACATGTCTGGATGGTAATATTCAACTGTATCCATTAGTTATTATGGTTATGAATGAGAAAAACAATGATTCTTGGGAAGGTGAATGACTAAGTTACACGGAGTAATTGGTGATAGGCCCGAGTTAGTAATTATTAATAGCGTTTGTTTTTGCCACGTTAAAGGTAACATTAAGTCAAAATTCAGGATGTCCAAAGCTATTTGGGATGAATTTGAGCCTGCCTTTATTAATGCAGCAAAAGCATATAGACACGAAGAATTTAAAATATAACTTCAAGGGTTGTGGATGCTCCACTCAAGTGCAGTTGGTTACTTAGAGAATAATGTGGGTACATGTAATTGGGCAAGGTCTAAGTTTGAAGGTAGAATGTATAATATACTTACCACCAACATTGTGGAGAGCGTGAATTCTTTTACGACAGAATTGCAAAAATTTCTTGTCACTCATCTTATTGGTCACTTTAAAATAAAAACATTGCATTAATAGTTTTATGATAGAAAAATTATGACTGAATCGATGAGTACTTGTCTAACAACACGGGCAGACGAGATAGTCGCTGAGAGGAGAATCTTGGCCAAAAGAATAATTGTTCATCCTGTGTCTTAGTATTGATTCCATGTTTTAGGTGGTGGTATTAAGGAAGGGATAATTGACATGCATAACAAGACTTATTCTTGTAAAGCGTTCCAACTTGATTAGCTTGTTTGTGCGCATAGAATTGTTGCTTGTCTGACTGTCCAAGTGGGATTACATAAGTCTTTGTTCTAATTATTACTTTAAAGAATCATTGGTCATGGTATATGCATAACCAGTAGAGCTAGTTAACGACATAGTAGATTGAGAAATTCCAGCAGAAATCTAAGAAATGAAGGTTAACCTATCGATCGAAGCACCACTACCTGGTCATCATCCAGAGCTCAGAATACATTTTATCGGTAAGGATGTAAACTGAAGGACTGTGAAGTACAGGTGATGCAATGAACCGGCCCATAATCGCAAGACATATAAGAATCTTATTGCGTTGAATGCAAACTAGTTGTATCATTCCAACTAATTATGTGTTTTGAACTCTTATTTTTGGTGTGTTTAACAATTATATATAATGAAGTATTTTAGTTTGTGTACGATTGCATAGTAACTAGTAAAATGGATCAAGAATTACTTATAACTAAACATAAGTATAACAAAAATTTATATCTATCAGAATATATTTTATCCATACATCAACATTCGAATGACTACAATTGCTTACAATCCAATATCGCCATTAAATATATCTACAACAATCTTCTTCTTGAAGTATTGTCTTTTGCTACTATCAAAATCAAGTTTGAGCCCAAACATCAAATACATCGTAAACATTAATATAAAAACACCATACTCACTACTTTTGGGCTCTTTTTATGGTACATCTTTAATGATTCTGACTTTCCAAGATTTGGCACTCTACAGTTCATTTCGAATATTGTAGAATCCAAATCTTGAAGTCATTGAGCGAACAGAACTTTAAGTTGCGTCAATTAACGTAAGTGTGTTTTATCATCGTGAAATGCCACTAATGAGTCACAAGTCCACACCCTCTTCACATAAAGGTCCGCTTGAGCCAATACCCAATGATCGCCACCTAGATTCACATGGATGAATTTTTGTGCACAAAAAAAAAATCATAAATTTATCATCTTTTTTATGTCTAAAATCGTTTAAAATATAAAGCCTGTTAGATTGAGTAGCAATACACACCATGTCGACATCCATGAACCATTTCGACATGATATCTTCCTGTCCATCAAAATAGTTGTCAAAATTGTTCTATAACTGCTTCAAGAACACCTAGTAGATATATTGCATAAGGATTAAGAATTTAACAAGACTTTGAGATATTAGAAGATAAGAAATTAAATCAATGATTATAAAGTTTTATAATCTCATTACCCAAAAATGTATCCATGTGCGTGACACGCTGAGGTAAGGCATTTAGATACTGCCATTGCTTTTCACTGATCAAGTGAAAATACGCGTGAATATGCTATGGAGGAATATAAGCATGTCAATGTAGAACAAAATTTTGTACAAAAGAAAAATGAACAATATTTTAAACCACCCCATTGAAGCATTGCCTAAAAGTTTTTCAAAGAATTTTTGGGATTATTGGACAGGCAATCCTCGGTGATTTTGCCAGCAAACCACTGATCAAACTCCTCGAATAGCCTTGGATCTTCCAGGCCCCTAAGCGGATTTATTTCCACACTCCTTTTTTCATCAATCTCATGGCCCGTTATTTCGAGTGTGAGTGGAGGCCTGATGTTGTGAGATTTCTAACCCTATGAGTGTCAAAGTGCAAGTGTACACAATAAGTAATTTAATGATGAGTATTTAAGATCGTCTCTACAGGGATTGATGTGATCAGACTTGCTACATCAATCTTAACAGTGCAGATTTTGTTCTAAATTAAAATAAAACAATTAATGAAACTAATATACTAATTAAAATAATAACACAATAAATAAAATACAACAAAGTAAATTATCACATCAAACTCAAGGATAAAATCAATGAGAGTATAGAGTAGTTGATTGAATAAACTCTCTTAATGGTTTGACTATTTTTCTAATGTTTGGCTCAGTAGTTACAACATCTACTACAGCACTAGGGAGAATTCTTATGTATGCTCGGTTGTCGCTTGTTGGATATCTTATATTTATATGCAACTTAACAGTAATCCGTTGTTATGCTAACATTAGATATAACATTACACGCTTAGGTTCTAATTACCCTACAAGGCGAATCCCTATATCTAGTTCATCATTAATCTTAGATCAAGCATGGCCCTTTTGAACTCAAGTAAAACTCAATCTAGGAAACCCAATCTAAGACCATGCATTGCTCTGATATGTTCTACTAAGATAGACCATTTTATGGCTCTTTCTTAGCTAGTATCATTAAATGGGTGATCGGCTAAAATAATGAATAGAAATAAATACTATTAAAACAAAATACTATAGCAAACATGTAACAACACATATATTCAGTCAATAAACCATCAAGATTGTTTATCACTCAACCACAAATAAAGCAATTATTTCGCATAATTTGGTATTCTAAAGCATTCAGCTGCACTCCTGTGTTAAAGCAACTGTTTCAAATTCTCCAAGTCTTCTCTTTTTGTCAAATATCCTTAATTTTTTTTTTGCATAATTTGGCATTTGCTCTAAAGCTTCCACAAAAGGGATATCGATATATAGCTATTTCAGCACTCCCAAGATTTTGCTGAACTGCTTATCTTGCTTTTGCTTCTGAAATCTTGAGGGAATAGTGGTGGGTATCTAAACTGCTGTGCTACAATATGCTGTACAAGCTGCTTCTTCTTTGCCTTGTGATGGGCTAATGTGGTTGGTATTGGATCAGCATCTCTCTCCACCATTGCTGGATCATTATTTTCTGCAGATGCTGTAGTAGAATTGTGTTGATTTGCGTTCTGAAAAGTGGAAGATTGTGACTCTTCCTCTACTTGAGTGTCTTCTTGGCCTTTGTTGGACTCAATTTTTCTTTTTGGTGCACAAACTGGGCTATGAACATCCTTTTCAGATCTCAAGTTAATCACTTTATAGTTTTCTTTCCTTTCCCTTCTTAGGTCCTCTGTGTTGCTGGGTAAACTGCCCTGAGATGTGTTGCTTAATGCTATAGCAAGCTGTCCAATTTGATTTTCCAGGTTTCTCAAAAATACAATATGACTTTGGACAACTGCTTCATTCTTCATAATGTAATCCTTAATTAAAGCTTCAAGGGAGCTGAGTTGATCATTATTGATGCTTTTTTGCCCTTGATTTTGTTGATAAAATCCAAGTGGTTGAGCAGGTCTATTTTGTTCACTGGGTGCTGCAGCAGTCTGGTCCTGATTACTCCATATTTTTCAAGTGCTATCTCCATCCAGGATTGTAAGTGTTTGAATATGGATTTTTCTGGTTCTATCTATTAAAGCTGCCCACACAATTGATTGAAGCTGGATTTTTAGGACAATTGTCAATAAGTGCCCCTCTCCACAATAAACACAGGATACTTCAACAACTTGGTTGATAAAACTGGAGCATTGGTCATAGCCTTCACCATATATTTTAATGAGGTTACTTGGGCTGACAATGCTGTCAAGGCATCTATGTTATGGGCTCCTGCTGGTCCTCTTATCGTACTTTGTCTGGTTGATAGCCACTGATAGTTATTGTTGGCTATCCTCTCCAAAATTTCATAAGCCTCATTATAAGACTTAGATAATAAGGCCATATTGTTGAGTGTTAGAAAATGTATATTTATAAAGGAGAAAACCGTCATTTTACATTTTAAGTTTCAATAACATTCCTACTTTTATCTATTTAAGTCTCTTGTGATTTAATTATGTGTGTTGTATTATAATTAAGTATTTTATGTATTTTGGGGGCATCATGGTCATTTCACAATGAATAAGAGATCAGATAGCAAAACGAACATCACTTTTGAACTCAGGACAGTCGAAAACCTTAGGAGGACCATAAAAAGAAAAATGGCATTGTTCACATGTACAGTATTATTCACATGTACGGTATTGTCTATGTTACTGTTCAAGACACTGTTCACATTGATGACGTGGCATTGACCGATGATGTGGCATTAACGATGAGGTGGCACGACCCTATTGGATTAAAATTCTTATGTACTATTGATTGTGACGTGGCAGCATGTTAGTGGAACAAAAAAATATGTGTACGGTACATGCACATACACAAAATTATTTACAACCAAACTGCGTCACTATTTAAACCGCATGGTCAAACCGCATTACTATTCAAACCACGTGATCAAACCGTGTACTGTTGACACGTGGCGCAATCCTAAGCGTCCAAAACGTTTTGAATTTGATGGCCATGATTTATTTAATGTATCTATAAAAAAGGGGTTCCTCCCTAATTTGGCATCCTTGAATTCATTTTTTATTTCCATTTTCTGTAATTCCACCTCCATTTTATATTTTCTACGTATTTTAATAAATTTTCATTTTACCCATGTTCAATAATGAGTAGTTAATTTTCTTTCAAGCTTGGGTTGAAGGTGAAGTCTCAACATGTGCTATGGGCTTTATTTGGTAAATTTACTTTCTCTTCCCCTCTAATTTTTGTGGATGTTTTGACTTTTCGTCGACAGATAGTAATAATCTTATCTAGACACCGCACAGGTTTTACCAGCTCCCTAGTACGAGGTTATTACTGTTTGGCACGATAAGCCCTTAGCATCATATTGATTAGAGTGTGATTCATGAGGAGTGGAAACCCCCCTCATGATTTAATTGACATTAATAAGGAATATTTAGCCCATGGTGTATGTTGATGCAGATCCAGATACTCAAGCGCTTTATTTTAATAGTTTCCTCTTCAATTTATTCCTGCCATTTTAATTTAAATTTTAGAATATTCTAGATCATTTTCACCACAAATCCAACTATCCTCATAGAAAATTAATTCTACGCATAAATAAAATTCACCTCCTCGTGGGATCGACACTCGTCACCATTGATCTACTGTAGAATAGATTCGTGCACTTACGAGTTCAATAAAATTTGCACAACACCTATTTGTTAAAGCATCCACCATCAATCTAGTGCTTAGATTGAGAACATTATAGAAAGTTTCCAACTATACGCAACAAGGAATACCATGATGAGGATATCTTTTGAGTAACTCCTTAAATCTTTCTCATACATCATACAAGCTCTCATCTTCAAGTTGATGGAAAGATGTATTCTCGTTCCTCAATTTTGCATTTTTAGTTGGCGGGAAGTATTTCATCAACAAAATTTCAGCCAAGTCATTCCATGTAGTGATGGAATCCGATGGTAAAGAATTCAACCATGCTCTTGCTTGATCTCTTAAAGAAAACGGGAAAAGTCTGAGTCTCAATGCTTCCTGCGATGCTCCAGTAATTTTGAAAGTATCACTCACTTCCAAAAATAGCTTAAGATGTGGGTGAAGATCTTCGGATGGCAACCTACTGAATTGCCCCACTGTTTGCAGCATCTGAAATATCACTGGTTTGAGTTCAAAATTATTAGCTTGAACGTTGGGTCTAACTATTCCCGAATGTATGGCTTGAGGAGTCAACACTGCATAGTCTCGAATGGCGCTATCTTTATCGTTTGCCATATGAATAATGTTGTTGTTCCTTGGTTATCTTTGAACATGTTGTCCATTCAAACATTCATGTACGTTGACTAGTTGTATCTCCCCTCTAAGGTTCAAGTTTCTCATATCTTGCAAATCATCCATGCTATAGCAGCTTGTAATTCTTGAAGCTCTCTTCTAAATCTCCTTGCAATTCTTTTAATTTCTAGATCAAACTGGAATTCAACAGATAATATTTGTACATGAAAGGGTTGCTAGATCACTTATGTCAACAAAATAAACAAATCAAAATTAAATTAAAAATTAGCACATTTAAAACTAATTTCACAAATCACAATGAACAATCAATCTCTGACAACGGCGCCAAAAACTTATTGTGAGATTTCTAATGCTATAAGTGTCAATGTGCAAGTGTACACAACAAATAATATAGTAATGAGTATTCAAGATCGTCTCCATAGGGATTGATGTCATTAGACTTGCTACAACAATCTTAACAGTAGATTTTGTTCTAAATTAAAACAAAACAATTAATGAAACTAATATATGAATCAAAGTAAGAACGCAATAAATAAAATGCAACAAAATAAATTATCACGTTAAACTTAAGGACAAAATAAATAGGAGTATAGAATAGTTGAGTGAATAAACTATGTTAATGGTTTTGACTATTTTTATAATGTATTGCTCGGTTGCTACAACATCTGCTACAGCACTGGGCATAATCCTTATGTATCTTTAGCTATCGCATGTTGGATATCTTATATCTATATGCAACCTAACAGTGATCAGTTGTTATGCTAACATTAGATATAACATTACACGCTTAGGTTCTAATTATCCTAAAAGGTGAATCCCTATATCTAGTTCATCATTAATCTTAGATCAAGCATGATTCTTTGGGACTCAAGTAAAACTCAATCCAGGAAACCCAATCTGAGACTAAGTATTGCTCTGATATGTTCCACTAAGATAGACCATTTTTTGGCTCTTTCTTAGGTAGTATCATTAAATGTGTGATCAGCCGAAATAATGAATAAAAATAAATACTATCAAAACAAACTGTTATAGCAACCATGCGGCAACACATATATTCAATCAATAAACCATCAAGATTATTTATCACTCAACCACAAATAAATTTAGTTCATTGTTTGCAAAAGAAAAATAAAGAATAAAGTTTCAACCATCAAACACATCCTCATGACTAAAAAGTAAACAAGAAAATAAGAAAATAATAAGGAGGACTGAGTTTCTGATTAATTTCTGCAAATTCTCCTTTTGTGCAGCCCCTAATCTCTCTCTTGAATCTTGTTTTTCTTTTGTTTCTTTATGATTTTTCTCCTTGGGTGACGGCTTCCCTTTTTCCTTTGCGCATGTGCTTCTTTTATAGTTGAAAATTAGGATAAATGGAAGTCTAGGGTGCACATCATCTAAATTAGGAAACTGTAGACCGCAATATTCTGGGTATCTCGAACGAAATTTTCTCTGTCGTTGTTCTAGGATTGCTACAGTAATGGTTGCTATAGCAACGATTGCTACAGCAACGGCTATAACATCTATATTGTTCTAGATTTGTTTCAATTCTTTTGTAATCGTGTTCTTTCCTTATTTTTGCAAGCCTATTGCATCAGCATTCCTTCCTTGAAATTTGAGCTTTCGGTCACCTATAATTATGCATATGAGTTAAGCATACAAATTACTCTAAATCAAACAAAATTTATTAAAAATAAACTAAGATGAATGCTTATGCAAATTATACCAAAAATAAAATAAAAACACATCATTTACTCTCTAAGTATTATTGATTTAAGTCTAAAAGTGCCATAATAACTCTCATTTCGTAGAGTTATCACCTGATATTTCTAACTCTCTTGAAATAAGGAATTAAGTAAGGACTGATAAAAACATATGACATTTTGTACAGACGTCCAAACTTACTTATACCAGAAGGTGTCTCCTTGAGGATCTACACACTGTCACCACTTACGTCCCCATAGAGACTATAACTATACAAAGACATAGGGGTGTGATCATCATGATTACTAGCATAAGTGTACAATCCATAGTCATTCGAGGCCAAGATGAACATATTATCTAATATCAGATTTAAACAAAAATAACATAATTGGAGCATGTGAAACTTGCTCACCGTATATGTGCGTCTAATTGGAGAATCACCCTATACGTGCTTGGAAGAACTATCAGTAAACGAAGCCATAAATCTCATGACCACTTCTCTATACTGTTGTTATTCTCTGCATTCCGCTTGAAGATCCGACCTTAGTTCATAAATGAAATGCTCAATCTTGTTTATCCATTGAACGAGATAATCATAGCAGAACTTTGTCATTGATAATTACTACGAAACAAAAAAGTAATGATGAGACATCACTAAAATAATTTATATATGATGAAAGAAAATGATCTTTTAAATTGGAAAGTAACCTCTAAATCTTGTGTGTCATTAGAATCATGTGCGGATTCGTGATAGTCGTCAGCCTTTTTTTTCCTTCTGATGAATTGCACGTTGATTGAAGGTTCATTCTTCACAAAGTAATATTGAAAATTAGTAAATACCAAGGTAAAAAATTTCGAGTTTTGATTATTTTTTAAATTATGCACTAAGGGATACCTACATTACGGACCCAACTTGGGATATATGGCACGTAATCATTCACACTCTTCTAATATTTTGAGGCTTTCTCATTTAAATGTGATTTGATGGTTTATAAAATGTTTCCTTGCTGTCAAGAATACCAAATTTTAAGTTAGTGTAATCAGATAGTATTTAGTAGTATGAAAAGTAGCTCTATACACACATACATATATATTACGTACAAGACAAGAGTTGTCATTGAGATATGAATATACTTCACCAAAGTTTATCATGGAAGAAGCCATGGCTTCCACTGTGTATGACGCTTCCATTCTTTCATCTAGCACCAAATTTTCATGGCATTGGACTTGGTCAATGTAAAAGAGTGCACACAACTCAACAAATCCCCATCCCACCTTCATTATACAAAAACTAAACATAAATTATCTAAGAGAAATTTTGTCAAATACCTACTATGCAATAGTTATAACTCATCATTTTGGCTAAATTTTGTTTCATTATATCACTTTAACAACCTATAATCATCTAGAATCCCAATCAAATTCACTCAAATCATTAAAAAATGTTAAAGTTTGCTTACCTAGGGTTTGGACTCTTTTCAATTTCTTGGATTCGTTTTCGGTTCATATAAAGTACAGTAGATTCGGTTGGATTTTACTTCACCGTTGTCGTCACCGTCGCCGTTTGCCATTTTAGAGCACAAGTTTGGAGTGTGGCTAGAGAGAGTTTGGAGTGTGAAAATGTGGAGAATAATTTGGGGGTAAAAAAAAGATTTGGCTACTTATGATATGAAAAAAATTTGAGGGGTTAAATTTAAAAAATGTAAAAGTTTTAAGATTATTTTTGTAAATTTTTCTTATTTCTATCACTTTCAAGCTGGCAAGCTATTGGAGTGGACGTGTGATGTACATATTGGGAAATCAAACTAGCTTGAAATGGAGAAATACAATGAAGCCTTCCAACTTGATACCCAAACTTTGAAATCTGAAAAAAGTTATTTCTAAGAAAATCAACTGCTAAAGATTTTGATGATTGATACTTATGTTGGGATTATGTGCTCTTTAAAGCATATTAATTTTCTTATTAATAAAATATTTGAGATATTTTCAATTGCATAAATATTTTGAATAAGGTCCATTTAATCATATTATATGTATTTATGTGATCATCATATGGATTTACAGAAGACATAAATACAAGTTATTTATGATTAAATAAATTTTGTTCGCAGCTGATAAATAGAGTTGAGCGCTCTATTTTTGTTTAAACTGTAGTAAATTCATTGAATGATTTGTCTTAATCATGTATGAACTTATTGATGTAGTACAACTACATTGAAGAGGATCACATATGAGATTTAATTAACTTTGTAATAACTGTCAGACTTATTAAATCTCATAGGCATTGATTTTACTGTAATCTTAATCTTGAGTTAGTTATGATTTCGTGATTGTAATTGTTATTCCATTTGAGTTACCAATGGGCACGACGCATATTTGTAGTCAAGATTACTCGGTATCTTGGTGGGAGCAATTATGAGTATTGGAGTTATAGATTAACAATATAGAATTTGTACAACACATCTCTTGATGGGTTTTCGGCACTTGATCATAGAATTCTCTGACCAGAGTGTGTCAACATATTTAGTATGTTGAAAATGATCATTAGAGAAAACCAGTAAGTATCAAGGAGTAAGATGTAATTAAATTGATTGGACAGTTAAAATATCGATTTAATTAACGATGTGATAAAAAAAATTATGCAGTAAAGAAATCAATGTGTCATAGGTGAATTATTATTCAAGTACACTATCCTAGATTAATTCCAATCTTTTAGTGGACTTGATTTGGAATTAAATAATTAGGATAGTTTAATTACAAGCCTAATTATTGTAGCCACTATTGTATGTACCCATATGATCACCGAGTTAGCTCATTTAATTATTTAACCCACTATGGTATTTGGGTTAAAAGCCTAGATATATTATTTAGTGGGAGGCTCCATATAATGTGCTAGTGTCTAAGGGGTCTTGTGTTATTTTACAAGGTGGGCCCCTATGACAAGGAGTAACGTTACTTTTGATTTTATTATTTTTAATTTAAATCAAATTTGATTTAATAGAATTAAAAATATTAAAATATGGAGCCTAGGGTTTCTACTAAGATAGAGATATAAAAGAGCTTATTTTCTCCCAAAAAGAGAGTGAGACCACATTATACAGATTAGAGAAAAAATTGGTGATAGATGCTTTCAGTGGTGATAAAGGCGCTCACACGTCAAGTGCATATCAAACTTGAGCCATAACTTGGAAGATCATTGGTGATAGATCGTGATTTAACAAGCGTGGTGGTGACGGATCGTGATCTAACAGGCATGGTGGTGACAGATCGTGATCTGAGAGCCTATATTAACTCAACGAAAAAGCCAAATCGGATTATCAAGGTATGATTTTCTAGATTACGAATTCCTATATATTATATGAGATCGATCCTAAAAGTTTTAAAAAAAAAACTGATTTTTTCCCAACAATTGGTATCAGAGCCATCTCATATTAATATAAAAGAATTTCGTATGAAATCAATCTTGATATTTATGTATTAGAGTGGCACAATTTATTCAGATATATATTATTTGTTTAATATATGAATAAACCATGTTATGATTTGTCTTAATTCATGGTTAGATTCTCTACTGTATTTTTTGTTTGGATCTGTAACAAGAGGGGTGGCTTTTTATCACCATGTTTCCTTCTTGATTTATTTTATTGTAATAGAAATTTTGTAAGCCAAAATTGGCCTAGGAAATTTGTAAATCACTGCAGAATAATCACGGATGTCAGATCAAAGCAACGAAGGCTGGAAATTTCAGCAACAACCAGTGGTGCATGCCGCACGCACAGCGGCCAGCAGCACACGCTGCCAGCAAGCGGGCACTGCACAGACAACGGCCAGCAGCGCGCGGCCAATAGCACACGCTGCCAGTAAGATAGAGATATAAAAGGGCTTATTTTCTCCTAAAAAGAGAGTGAGACCACATTATTCAGATCAGAGAAAAAGATTTTTTCTCTTTAATTTTGAGAGAAAAATTTTCTCCTGCTAGTTGTTTTCAGTGGTGATAAAGGCGCCCACGCGTCAAGTGCAGATCAAACCTAAGTCATAACCTAGAAGATCATTAGTGACGGATTGTGATCTAACAAGCGTGGTGGTGATGGATCGTGATCTAACAGGCGTAGTGATGACAGATCATGATTTGGGAGCTTAGATTAACTCAGCGAAAAAGCCAAATTGAATTGTGAAGGTATGATTTTCTAGATACGAATTCCTAAACAACTTAACGACTGGAGATAAACCTCATTTTTTTTTTTTTTTTTGTGATCGGTATCTTTAAATGAATGACTAGAAAATCCAAGGAAGCTAGATTGTTTGAAATTGATTAGATGCAGACAAGCACCTATGCTCAAAACTAGAGAATCCTCCAATCAAGCATGCAAGTTGATTTAGAGAATTGAAGAGAAATCCCTTCCTTGGTGATTAGTGTTAAAAATTGTATGTTTATTAAGGGATAAAAATGTTATTTTGTTTTATTAATGTAATTTATATTTGTAATTGTGTAACATATTGTGAATTTCTAATTATTTTTCTAAATATTTGATTTTGTGTATTTTTGTGTGTTTATTAGGTAAAAATAATAATTTCATGCAATTTGAGGCTCCGAACAAATGCATGGATGTCAAATTTAGATTCCGGAAGTCCGAGAAATTATGTTATTGTCGAGGAGGATTCAAGACTTTTGTTGTATTTTTTTACGTTTTTACCACGGTAAATGTGGTAATTGTAAAATTATAAGTTTTTATCATATTAGGTATGGTAATTGTTAGTGGAATGTGTTGGATGTGCTTGAGTGGATAAGTTAGGTTTATGTTTTATTAGTGGGATTATTAGTGGGACAAATGTAAGGTTAAGATGTAATTAGATTTTTTATTTGTGTGGTGTGGATTTACCATGTATTAGTATAAATAGAGGGGGGTGAACACACCTCTCCACACCTTCTCTTCTCTTCTTTTCCCCCAAATTCTTCTTCTCATCTCTCTTTGTAATTTATTTTCAATCAATAAAATTAGTTTTATTTCAATTTTCAAATTCCATTTTTAATTATGTGTTTTTCAATTTTAGTAATTTCCTTTATAAAAAAAAATGTTTAGCTAAATATTAATAGTTAGGGGAAGGTGAAACTCTTAGGAAATAAATATGATTTAATGAAATTCTATTTTTAATTTTATAAATTAAATTATTTTCTATTTAATTTTATACATATTTTATATTATGAGATTTTGATTTATTGTAGACAAACAAGGGAGTTTGGCACAATAAATTCTTTTTATCTAAATATAAGATATGGTAAAATGGTATTTTGATTTATTGTAGACAAATTAAATTTTGGCACAATGAATACTTAATCCATCATAAAATTAAAGGGAAAATAATAATACTTTGTATAATTAATCTTTTGGGTAATAAATCTAAAAAAAATCTGCAAAAAGAATTTATTAAGTTTTACTTACTTCTAAGAGTGGATCCATAACCCTAACTAGTTCAATTCCATAGTTTCATTTAAATTAAGTTGTTTGTATTCAAGTTTTAATTTCAATTTTTAGATAAAATAAAATAAAAAAATTAAATCTTTTCTCTGTGGATCGACCTCGGACTCACCAAGATATATTATAACTAGGCATTCTTATACTTGAGAGTAAATCAAACACTTTTAAGTCATGTCAAGTTTTTGGCGCCGTTGCCTGGGAAACGTATTTATTTTGTTTTATTTTTTCCTTTTATTTTTTTACTTTTTTTGTAAATTTTCGTTTGCCCCCTTTTCCTTTTTTTAAATTCTCTTGTACCCCCACATCTTTCATAATTCTAGTTTCACCCCAACAATTCTCGTTTCTTACTCATGCTTCTCATAATTACGTTCTGACCCTAAAATATTTCTGAATCTTCATTTTCATCTCACGTGGCTCAATTCTAAACTTCTAAATATTACGGTGTGGCCATAAAATTATAAATAATTTCAATAAGAATCCCTAGACGAAATTCTTCAAAATAATTAAGACTTGGACTTATATCTTGGACATACGTTGGATATATTTGGACTTATTTTGGACTTAATTTGGACCAAACTAACTTTAACTACTAACTCTTAACTTACTAACTGCTAACTCCTAATTTTTTTCAGTTATTTAATTTTTTGCATTTATTTAATTTTTTTTTGCTTTATTTTTTTTAATTGGTGGGTTCAACCACCATTTTTTTTCTTTTTCTTTTTCTTTTTCTTTCTTTCGCCTTTATTTTATATTTAATTTTATTGTTAATTGGTGGGTTCAACCACCAAAATTGTTATTTAATTTTAAGTTATTAATTTTCTTTTGTACACTTATATTATTTACATATTTAATTTTTTATTTTTTTCATTTTGTAATTTTCATTTAGTTTTTGTGTTACTAATTTGTTTGTTATCTTTGTGACATAATTATTGTATGAGACGTTGGTCTCGATCTTCAAGTGGCAGGTTAATTCGTAGATCTCAATCACCACCATCAATCATGGACGAGATCCAAGATGAAAACAATTTAGGGCAACTTAATCTTCCAATTGATCAAGGAGACAACCAATCTCAACATGATCAACCGAGAACTTTGAGAGACTGCATGAATCCAACCAGAACTGGAGCACCATCGTGTATAGTACTTCCTCTAGAAGCATCTCAATTCAACTTTAAACCAGGTATTATCCAATTTTTACCAACATTTCATGGTTTAGAATCTAAGAATCCGTACTTGCATCTAAGAGATTTTGAGAAAGTTTGTAATACATACACGGACCAAAATTGTAGCATGAACATAATTAGATTAAAGTTTTTTCCTTTTTCATTAAAAGATAAAGCTAAAATTTGGCTACAAAACCTTAGATCTGGATCAATAAGAACTTGGAATAACATGTAAGAACAATTTTTGAAAAAATTCTTTCCACCTCATAGAACAAATTCTTTTAAAAGGCAAATCACTTCTTTTACTCAGAAAAATGGAGAAACATTATACCAGTGTTGGGATAGGCTTAAAGAATTGCTTAACATATGTCCACACCATGGTTTTGAAACTTGGCGATTGGTCACTTATTTCTACGAGGGCTTAATACCACAAACTAGACAAGTTGTAGAAATGATGTGTAATGGTGAATTTAAAGATAAAAATCCTGAAGATGCACTAGATTACCATGACCAATTAGCTGAAAATGCACAACATTGGGATATTGTTGGAACTTTTGAATTGACTAATAAACCACAACCATCTCCATCTAGTGGAGGAATCTACAACCTTAGGGAAGATCATGATTTACAAGCAAAATTTGCATCCCTAGTTAGGAAGGTTGAAGCTTTGGAAAATAAAAAAAGTGATCAAGTAAAACCTGTTTAAGAAATTGCATGTGATGTTTGTAGTTCTAATGATCATTTCACTCAAGATTGTCCCACTCTGCCTACACTCAAAGAATGTTTGCATGATCAAGCTAATGTCATCAACACTTTTAATAAACCAAACCTATATTCACAGACTTATAATCCTGGTTGGAGAAATCATCCAAATTTCGGTTCGAGGAATAATAATAATGCACAATCTTCACAAGCACCACCTCCACAAAATTTTCAAAATACTCATCCTTATGTACCATATGTTCCACCACCATGGAAAAATTTGGAAGATACAATGCATTCATTCATTAGGAAGCAAGATACTATTAACAATCAAAATGCACAAACTTTTTCTGATTTGAAAGATATTCATTCACCTAGTGAAGAAATAACTACTGTTCCATCTGAACCACCATTTCCGCATGCATTGAATAAACCAAGGAAATCAAACCACTCTTCTGAAATTTATGAAATCTTTAAGCAAGTGAAAGTTAACATTCCTCTGTTAGATGCAATCAAGCAGGTACCTTCATATGCCAAATTTTTAAAGGACTTATGCACTGTTAAGAGGAAATTGAAGGTAAAAAAGAGTGCATTCATGGCTGAACAGGTAAGTACCATTCTGTCTACTAATAATAAGTTAAAATATAAAGATCCTGGTTGTCCTACTATTTCTTGTATTATTGGAGATCACAAAATTGAGCATGCTTTGTTAGACCTTGGTGCTAGTGTTAATTTGCTTCCACATTCAGTTTTTCTTCAACTTAATCTTGGTAAGTTAAAATCAACTTCAACTACACTTTTGCTTGCCGATAGATCAGTTAAAATACCAAAAGGAATAGTGGAAAATGTTTTAGTACAAGTTGATAAATTCATATACCCTGTGGATTTTATTGTTTTAGAAACTGAACCTATTGTGAATAATTATAAACCAATTCCTGTAATTTTGGGTTGACCATTTTTAGCAACTGCTAATGCTTTGATTAATTGTAGGAATGGTTTAATGAATTTGTCATTTGGAAATATGACTCTGGAATTGAATGTTTTCAATATGTGTAGGCAACCTAATGAGGAAAATGAGAATGAAGATGAGATTGATGAACAAAAGGAATTGTTTGAATCTTGTATAGAGGAGAATATTCAAAAAGGGAGTTTTTCTTAACTTAGTGATATTTGTTTGGTTAATTCAATTGAATCAAATAAACAACTTGAACATGATACTTCTAATATAAATTTGTTGTTTGATTCTTGTCAGACTCTGTAAACTGATGATGGGAAACCAAAATTTGAGGAGCTTGGAATTATTGAAAAGACTGAACAACAAGAAGCACCTAAATTGGAATTGAAACCTTTGCCTGAAGGATTGAAGTATGCTTATCTTGGAGAAGAACAAACTTATCCTGTTGTGATTTCTTCAACCTTATCAAGCGACCAAGAAGGTAAGTTACTATCTGTTCTTAAAAAGTATAAAAATGCAATTGGATGGACTTTAAATGACATTAAAGGTATTAATCCTTTAATTTGCACACATAGAATCAATTTGGAAGAAAATACTAAAACATGTCAACAACCTCAAAGAAGATTAAACCCACACATGAAATAAGTAGTAAAAACAGAAGTTCTTAAGTTACTTGATGCGGGAATTATCTACCCTATCTCTGATAGTAAGTGGGTAAGTCCTACACAAGTAGTGCCTAAAAAATCTGGAATCACTGTTGTTAAAAATGAAAAAGGTGAATTAATTCCAACACGAATTACATCTAGTTGGCGCATGTGCATTGATTATAGGAAATTAAATGAAGCCACTAGAAAAGATCATTTTCCTTTACCATTTCTTGACCAAATCTTAGAAAGAGTAGGTGGACATCCCTACTACTGCTTTTTAGATGGGTATTCAGGTTATTATCAAATTCCTATAGCACTTGAAGACCAAGAAAAAACCACATTTACATGTGCCTTTGGAACATTTGCATTTAAAAGAATGCCATTTGGACTTTGTAATGCTCCTGCAACATTTCAAAGATGCATGTTAAGTATTTTCACTGATATGATTGAACATTGTTTAGAGGTTTTTATGGATGATTTGACAGTGTTTGGGAATTCTTTTGATGATTGCCTTGATAATTTGGAAAACGTTTTAAAAAGATGTGTTGAAAAAGAACTCGTTTTAAATTGGGAAAAATGCCATTACATGGTTACTTCTGGAATTGTTTTGGGTCATGTTATATCCGTTAAAGGAATTGAAGTTGACAAAGCAAAAATTAAAGTCATATCTAAATTGCCACAACCAAAAACAGTTAGAGATGTGCGATCCTTTTTAGGACATGCAGGATTTTATAAGAGGCTTATAAAAAACTTTAGTGTCATATCTAAACCACTTTGTAACCTCTTATTAAAAGATACACCATTTGAATGGACTGATGATTGCCAAAAATCTTTTGAGAAAATAATTTGCCTTTTGACATCTGCACCTATTATGCAATCTCCTGATTGGTCTTTGCCTTTTGAATTAATGTGTGATGCAAGTAACTTTGCTATTGGTGCTGTTTTAGGACAAAAAATGGATCGTAAGTCGTTTGTGATTCACTATGCGAGTAAGACTTTGGATAATACTCAAATGAATTATTCGATAACTGAAAAAGAATTACTTGCTGTGGTGTATGCATTAAACAAATTTTGCTCATATTTGCTTGGTTCTAAAACTGTTGTTTTTACTGATCACGCTGCTGTGAGATATTTGATAACTAAACAGGATGTCAAACCAAGACTAATTCGCTGGATTTTGTTACTTCAAGAATTTGACCTCACCATCAAAGATAAAAAGGGTGCCGAAAATGTCGTTGCTGATCATTTATCAAGACTCACATCTGAAATCTGCACTAATATAACACCCATCAATGATTCCTTTCCTGATGAATTTTTATTATCTGTTACTTCAATACCATGGTATGCTAACATTGTTAATTTCCTTGTTATAGGTAAAATGCCTTCGCAATGGAATACTCAGGAGAAGAAGAAATTTTTAGTTGAAGTAAAGAAATATTATTGGGATGATCCTTACTTATTCAAATATTGCTCTGATAAGATTTTTCGACGATGCATTCCTGATAATGAGGTAAGTAGTGTCATTAATTTTTGTCATTCTGAAGCATGCGGTGGAAACTTTTCTTCAAGAAAAACTACGGCTAAAATTTTACAAAGTGGATTTTATTGGCCTACCATATTTAAAGACACATATGAATTTTGTAAAACTTGTGAAAACTGTCAAAAATTGGGATCAATTACTAAAAGAAACATGATGCCCTTAAATCCCATACTTGAAATTGAAATATTTGACTGTTGGGGAATTGATTTCATGGGTCCATTTCCACCATCTTTTGGATTTGTGTACATATTAGTGGTAGTTGATTATGTCTCAAAATGGATTGAAGCAATGTCTTGTCGAAATAATGATAGTAAAATTGTCATTAAATTTTTAAGAGAAAACATTCTAAGTCGATTTGGAATTCCTCGAGCCATTATTAGTGATGGAGGTAGGCATTTTTGTAATAAGTCATTTGAGTCTTTAATGAAAAAATATGGAATTACACATAAAGTTACTACCCTTTATCATCCTCAAACAAATGGTCAAGTTGAATTAGCAAATAGGGAGATAAAACAAATTTTAGAAAAAACAGTTAACCCAAACCGCAAAGATTGGTCTCTTCGATTGACTGATGCACTTTGGGCATACCATACTGCATTTAAAACGTCATTAGGAATGTCACCCTATCGGCTAGTTTATGGTAAACCTTGTCACTTACCTGTTGAACTTGAACATAAACCATTTTGGGCTATTAAAGCCTTTAATTTAAATTTGGATGATGTTGGTAATGTGCGGAAATTACAATTGAATGAACTTGAGGAATTAAGAAATTATGCATATGAAAATTCAAGAATTATTAAGGCAAGAACAAAATTTTTCATGATAAAAGAATTTTTTGAAAAACATTTGAAATTGGTCAAAGAGTGTTGCTTTATAATTCTCGTCTTCATTTGTTTTCAGGAAAGTGAAAGTCAAAATGGAGTGGCCCATTTATTGTAAAAAATGTATATCCACATGGGGCTGTAGAAATTGAGAATCCAAAAAACAGTGTCACATTTAAAGTTAATGGTCAAAGAATAAAGCCCTATCTGGAATACCAACCACGTGAACCAAGCACCGAAATAAATTTGAGTGACCCACAAAATCTTGATTGAGTTTTTAATGAGTATTTTAACTTTTCACTGTTGTTTTACCATTTGAATTGTTTGATTGTCTTGAATGATACGCGTTGTGATGTTTCTTACTTAAGTGTGTTTAATAATTGTGTTTTCTTCATCATTATACATCATGAGTACCTCAATAAGGAATATTCTGTTTACACATCTTAAAAGACTTTTGTGAATAAAATTTCACTTGAGAAGATTGATACAAAGCTGTAAATCACATCCAATTTGGGAACGACAACCACCAGAATTAGTGGCCTACGTTGAGGATCAAGAAAGACAACTCAGAGCAATAGAACGTGGCATATATGAATTTCAATTGGAGCTTGAGGTTAACTCCATGAGAGGACGAATGTAAGTTCATTTTCCTTTGTACATATTGTGTTTCTTTTTTATTGTTCGCTTTCATGTTTGATTTGATTTTGCAGATTTGATTTTGGTGTGTTTTGATTTATTTTCCCGTATAAATGGCGGATAACGGTACTCCGTGACTTCTTAAGTCGGTATCTTCAGTTTCCCACAATAACTGAAATCTCAAAATCAAGCATGGAAGAAATACAACATAACTTGCATAAGCGTTTTCCTTCTCTCCCTCAGAATGCCCTCAAGAAAATTTACAAAGCTCATTGAGAACGACTGTGTTTGTTAATGATCAATGGCATTCCTTCTTACATTCGTTGGTTAATTGAAGTAAAGGTCCGATTATTTGGTGAGTTTTCTAATCCATTTGTTTCTTACATGCCTGGTTTTGGTAAAAGTACGTTTGCTAAGAAAAGGAGAGCTAAACGACTTGGCTCAAAATGTCATAATTGTGTACAACTTAGTTGCAGACTAGAAGTTTGTAAATCTTTAGGAATGGTTTCCGATAGTCGAGAGGACAAAATTAAATTCGTCAAAGATGGCATGAGTAAAGAATCGTTGGATGATATCTTACGATCTCTTGAGACACATCGAAGCGGACATGTGCAATATGAGATACACAGGTTATGGAGACTATTCCAAAACGAAAGTGCACAATTTAGTCTTGGGAATCTGACTCAAAAAGACCTTGTTTGCCAGTTTATAAGAAAACTGGATGGGAAGCCTATCCTCGACCCATAGAGGGCGTTCAAGCCTTTACTGGACGTAAAACCAGAGGAAGATGTGAGCCACAATCACAACTACTAGTAAATATCCTTTTACTTTATTGCTCTTTTATCATTTGCATTATTGCATTTAATAGTGAGATTTTGTATTTAATCATTATTTGTTTTCTTTTACTTTTTCTTTTCACTGTTTGCTTTTCTTTTTACTGTTTGGTTTTGAATAATTGAGACATGAGCTTTACGCATCATCTGAAAAATCCACCAACCCATTTACATTTGTTCCTCATTCTGTCTGTCACTCAGATATTTAAATATGAGCTCTTTTTCCAAACCACTCACAACTTGTTTTTTTAAGATTATTCTAATGGCAGCATCTTCGAGTAGACAATTCAAAAATATTTGTGTGCTCTCTGGATTTCGTTATGGAAAATACAAAGAGTTCGTTCAAGCAGCTGTAGATCTTGGTCGTGCCATAGCTGAGAGGAAACTGCACCTTGTATATGGAGGAGGTGACCGCGGGTTATCAAAACTTGTCTCAGAAGCTGTTTTTATTAGAGGAAACCAAGTACTAGGTATCATTCCACAAGCCTTAAAACCTCTAGGATGCAGGTCTGATGTACCAATTGGAGAAGAGTTAGTTGTCTCAAGTATGCAAGAGCGAATAACTGAGATGTTAAATCATGCTGACGCTTTCATTTTCTTGCCAAGAGATCTTACAACTTTAGAGGCATTGATTACATTTGCATCTTGGGCCCATTTAAACATCCATAAAAAACCCATCGGTTTACTAAATGTTAATAATTTTTTTTTATGGGTTGCTCACATTCATTAACCATGCAATTAAGAATAATTTTATTTCAATCTCTGCGAAAAATCTTTTTGTTTGTGCTTCTACTGCCAATGAGTTACTTGATCTTTTACAAGCTTACAAACCAGAGCCAGATTCTGAGACCTTGGCCTTGGAATGGTTGACTAATGATGGTAACCCTAGCCCTAGTAAGAAGTACAAATTGGATTTAACTCTTCGATTGTAACAATCTTCTTGGAGCTATGAGGTTGTGTCTTCTAAACTCTACTTCTTTCCTTTAAGCCATTGAGGACAATGTCTTGTTCATGTTAGGGGGAGGGAATAGTTGACAGATGTGGAATATAGCAAATCCTAGTAATGCTTTTGTCGAAGATGGCAGAATATGGGGTGTAGGGACTCTAGAAACGCATCTTCAGCGGGTTGTTCAAGTGTGATCTTTCTTATTTCTTCTTTTATTATTTATTTTTCCTTTATCTTTTTCATCTTTCTGCATGTATATAATGTTTAAATTAGGTTGGGGGGAAGGGATAATTGACGTAAATTGTAAATAGGTGTGTTTAATTTTTTTTTTAAAAAAACCCAAAAAAAAACCAAAAACAATCAATATTTTTTTTTGTCTAGGATGGCTGTGTAAAGAGTCGTAATTTTTGAAACGCATCCTAATAGTCTTGTTGTATTATATTTTGATTTTAAAATTCATAATAAGTTGTTTTTGTTCCCTTTTCTTTGAATTACTCAAATTTGTGAACTCTCCTCCATTTGGTTATAAAGTTATTTTGTTATTTACTCATTTAACAGGTATTATTAAATCATTCTTCACACACACACTATGACACATACTAGTGGGTTGTAAGTTAAAATTTTTGCAGCATTTAGTTCTTTTGATTTATTAGAAATAATATCTAAGGTGGTAGAAAGTGTATATTGCCACAAAAAAAACAACAAAAAAAAATTGAATGAGTGCAATTAAATCTAGAACCCGAGTAATTAAGTCCGTAGGAGTGTTTCAACACCTAGTGCCCTAAGGTCAACTGGTCTGGGAGTCACTGACCTAAAGCTCGCTACATGGGTTATAGATATATTGTTTGCTTATTTATTAAAAACCCGAGTAATTAAGTCTGTAGGGGTGTTTCAACACCTAGTACCCTAAGGTCAACTGGTCTGGGAGTCACTGACCTAAAGCTCGCTACATGGGTTAAAAATCTACTGCCTGAAGATAGAATTTTTAATGATTTTTAGAATGAAAATGTTGTTTTCTTTTAATAAAACCCCATAAGTATTGTGTTGATTACTTGAGCACAAAAGAAGGTTTATGATATTCTGGATAATGAGTGGATGACCGAAAGTTAAAAAAAATTTGGAGAGTTTAATTATTTGGTAGTTTAGAGGATAGATGAACAACTATTAACTTGCATGTGAATTTTGTAAATCTTAAGTTAATATAACGCTTTAATTGCTAGGGGCTAGCAATAAGCTAGTTGGGGGGTGTGATTAGTGTTAAAAATTGTATGTTTATTAAGGGATAAAAATGTTATTTTGTTTTATTAATGTAATTTATATTTGTAATTGTGTAACATATTATGAATTTCTAATTATTTTTCTAAATATTTGATTTTGTGTATTTTTGTGTGTTTATTAGGTAAAAATAATAATTTCATGCAATTTGAGGCTCCGAACAAATGCATGGATGTCAAATTTGGATTCCGGAAGTCCGAGAAATTATGTTATTGTCGAGGAGGATTCAAGACTTTTGTTGTATTTTTTTACGTTTTTACCACGGTAAATGTGGTAATTGTAAAATTATAAGTTTTTATCATATTAGGTATGGTAATTATTAGTGGAATGTGTTGGATGTGCTTGAGTGGATAAGTTAGGTTTATGTTTTATTAGTGGGATTATTAGTGGGACAAATGTAAGGTTAAGATGTAATTAGATTTTTTATTTGTGTGGTGTGGATTTACCATGTATTAGTATAAATAGAGGGGGGGTGAACACACCTCTCCACACATTCTCTTCTCTTCTTTTCCCCCAAATTCTTCTTCTCATCTCTCTTTGTAATTTATTTTCAATCAATAAAATTAGTTTTATTTCAATTTTCAAATTCCATTTTTAATTATGTGTTTTTCAATTTTAGTAATTTCCTTTATAAAAAAAATGTTTAGCTAAATATTAATAGTTAGGGGAAGGTGAAACTCTTAGGAAATAAATATGATTTAATGAAATTCTATTTTTAATTTTATAAATTAAATTATTTTCTATTTAATTTTATACATATTTTATATTATGAGATTTTAATTTATTGTAGACAAACAAGGGAGTTTGGCACAATAAATTCTTTTTATCTAAATATAAGATATGGTAAAATGGTATTTTGATTTATTGTAGACAAATTAAATTTTGGCACAATGAATACTTAATCCATCATAAAATTAAAGGGAAACTAATAATATTTGTATAATTAATCTTTTGGGTAATAAATCTAAAAAAAATGGCAAAAAGAATTTATTAAGTTTTATTTACTTCTAAGAGTGGATCCATAACCTTAACTAGTTCAATTCCATAGTTTCATGTAAATTAAGTTGTTTATATTCAAGTTTTAATTTCAATTTTTAGGTAAAATAAAATAAACAAATTAAATCTTTTTTCTGTGGATCGACCTCGGACTCACCGAGATATATTATAACTAGGCACTCTTATACTTGAGAGTAAATCAAACATTTTTAAGTCGTGTCACTTGGCAAGATTACTCTTGAAGTCATTTCACAATTTCTCAACCTTTTATTTAACAAAAATTAGAACGTGTCTAGAACAATTGCAATCATTGTAATACAATTATGTTCATGTAAATAATTGAGGACTTGTAACTAATTAAAGCTGAAAGAAATGTATCTATAGTCAATCCCAAATCAAACGTAAAAGAATAGATTCAAGAAACCAAGAAGCATAATGAAAAGAAAATTAGAAAAAGAGCGAAGAAATTTTTTGCTTGTAGAAACTTTGTTCAATAGATTGTGGTGTGGAAACGACAGCGCTTCTTGTTAGGAAATTGAGCTTCCTCCCAAGATCACTCCAACCAATTTATCAAGTAATAAATTAATAGAAAAATTAAATGGAGAATACACCAATCACACAACACAAGATTTACGTGGAAAACTCCAAATCCGGAGAAAAACTACGGCCGTTGTCACAAGACAACCAGAGAAACAATATTCACTATGCAGAAAATTATTACAACCACACTCTTAGAAATAATTTTCTCTCACCCAAGCCCCAAATACATAATCCCGAGAAATATCCCTTAACAAAGCAAACCCGTAATACCCATATTGAGGAGCCAACTTCTCCTTCAATATAACTACATACTTAAGAACATTTCTCTCTCTCAATTTCTCACCAAAACTTGGATTCCTTCTCTAGGATTTGGGATGCTTTGAAATGAAGAGATGAACCCCTCTATTTATAGCCACCAGTGACTACTATTTATTTTGCGGCTACTGTTCATTTTGCGGCTTTTCTTTTCTTTTTTTTAATCAATTTTCAACAATCTCCACCTTGATTAAAAAATTAAAAAAAAACATTCATAGCCACTACTACAAGACACTGTCTTCACCAACAGTCATAATTCTCAACATAGAGAATTATCATACTCCACCATAAAGATTATACTACTTAGAATCAACCATTCTAAGATTTTTCTCGGCACATGTCAAACAAATTCGCTGAAAATTATGGTGCAATTCTCATGCTTTATTTCCTGAGAATTCTTCAGCCATGACATAACTTTTCCACCACACACCTTGCATTTATACCAAGCCAATGCCCGCGTGCAAACTTGTGGACCCCGCTGATCATAACATGTTCTCTTTCATGGCAACTTGGAGATCTACATGCCAAAAGAACTAACTCAGTCTCCTATCAAAAGGAAACTCACCATCTGCGAGAATATCAATATTTCCTTTACTGATTCTATAGTAATTTACTGAGCCTGCTCCACCTTCTTGACAATTTCCTTAAGGTGCCAAAATTGTCCACACCTTCAAATCTTTGTGCATACTAGATTGGATACACCTTTGACTTGAATTCTCCACAAGCCAATAAAATCTTCTTCCATTAATTTTTTTAACAACATCAAACTCCACCAAGTTTGAAAATCACCAACTGCTGACATACATGCTTTACATAAACAGTACCGTATACCCCAAGTATAAACCGTTGGCTCTGATACCACTGTTAGGAAATTAAGCTTCCTCCCAATATCACTCCAAGCCATTTATCAAGCAACAAATTAATAGAAAAATTAAATGGAGAATACATCAATCACACAATACAAGATTTACATGGAAAACTCCAAATCTGGAGAAAAACCACGGCCGTTGTCACAAGACAACCAGAGAAAAAATATTCACTATGCGAAAAATTATTACAACCACACTCTCAGAAATAATTTTCTCTCACCCAAGCCCCAAATACAAAATCCCGAGAAATATTCCTTAACAAAGCAAACCCGTAATACCCATATTGAGGAGCCAATTTCTCCTTCAATATAACTACATGCTTAAGAACATTTCTCTCTCTCAATTTCTCACCAAAACTTGGATTCCTTCTCTGCGATTTGGGATGCTTTGAAATGAAGAGATGAACCCCTCTATTTATAGCCACCAGTGACTACTGTTCATTATTGTGCAAATTTTATTGAACTCGCAAGCGCACGAATCTATTGTAGAATATACGAATGGTGACGAGTGTCGATCCCACGAGGAGGTGGATTTTAATTATATGTAGAATTAATTTTGTATGAGGTGGTTGGATTTGTGGTGGAAGTGATTCAAATTATCTTAAAAATTGGAATTGTAATGGCGAGAAGAAATTAAAGTGAAAATCTATTAAATTGACGTACTTGGGTATCTGGATCCGTATCAACATGCATCATAGGCTAAATATTCCTTATTAATACCAATTAAATCATGAGAGGAGAATCTACATCTCATGAACCACGCTCTAATCAATATAGTGCTAAGGGCTTATCGTGCCAAATAATAATAACCTTATACTAGGGAGCCGGTGAAACCAGGGCGGTACTAGACAAGATTATTATTATTTGTCGACGAAAAGTCAAATCATCCACAAAAATTAGAGGGGAAAAGAAAAAAAATTTACCAAATAAAGCCCATGACACATGTTGAGACTTCACCTTCAACCCAAGCTTGAAAGAAAATTAGCCACTCATAATTGAACTAGGGGTAAAATGAGAATTTATTAAAATACGTAGAAAATACAAGATGGAGAAGGAATTATAGAAAATGGATCCCAAAAATGGATTCAGAGGTCTCAAATCAGGGGGGGAGGCCCCCTTTTTATAGATACATCGAGTAAATCATGGCCATCGGATTAAAAACAGTTTGGACGCTTAGAATTGCGCCACGTCATTAGTCAACAGTACGCGTGAATAGTACGCAGTTTGACCACGTGGATGAATAGTGACACGGTTTGACTCGGGTGAACATTGACGCGGTATGGTTGAAAATAATCCTGTGTGTTGCATGTACCATACGTGAGATTTTTGGTCCACTGATATGCTGCCACGTCATCGATCAACAGTGCATAAGAATTTTAGTCCAACAGGATCTTGACACCTCATCAGTCAATGCCACATCATCGGTCAATGCCACGTCATCGATCCGTCTATGTGAACAGTGTTGTGAACAGTAACGTAGACAGTACCGTACATGTGAACAGTGCCATTTTTCCTTTTATGCTCCTCTTAAGGTTTTCGACCGTCCTGAGTTCAAAAGTGATGTCCGTTTTGCCGTCTAATCTCTCGTTTATTGTGAAATGACTATGACGCCCCTAAAATACATAAAATAATTAATTAAAATAAAATACACATAATTAAATTACAAGAAGCTTAAACACATAAAAGTAAGGGTTGTTAGTAAGACGTGAAATGTAAAATGACGATTTTCTCCTTTATAAATATGCATTTTCTAACACTCAACACACCCCCCAACCAGCTTATTGCTAGTCCCTAGCAAATAAAGCGAAAACAAAATTCAAATCCAAAATGATTTTTTTTTTAAACACTCTTGTTTATTCAATTAGACTAATGATAACAATCAAATAAAAGTATAAGCATTATCTCAAGTCTAAAGAAACATCACACCCAGTAGACTTTGTCATAGCTACCTTCAAGAATGACATGTCAAACCCCAAAATCTCATTGGAAGTAGTGACACTCTCACAAAGAAATTAAACCCAATAAAAATAGTCACTCCAATGAATGGTAGTTGAGAGAGAAAATAATAAAGAAGTAATATCACATGCTCTCACCAAGATGAAAGAAATATGCCCTCAGCTTAGAAATAGTACGATCTCAAGTCAAATAAAAATGATAGTCAACCCAATTTATTTATTTATTTTTATTTTTTTTATGCACCACTACATCTTTTTAGCCCATATAACTAGCTTCTACTTCAGACTATAGTTTCCTAAAATCAAGAAGGACTTTTATTAGGACGTAATGTAGGCTAGGGACATGGCTAACAAAGAAGGAAAATAAGGGAAACAAAATGTATGTTTGAGAAAAATGCAGAGAATTTTTTTTTGAAAGTTACAAGGTGGATTTCACCTATTATTGTTATTTTTATTTTTAAACAACAATTTTTTTTCTTTTTTTTTTTTAAGAAGCAACAATTTTTTTTTTTTTTTTTGGAATTAGGCATAACTTCACTGTACAAAATGTTTATTTACATTTTTCTCAAACATAAATAGGTGATGGATCTTGTAAGATATTGGGTAATACTCCAAATCGGAGTGGGTCAAGATGATAAGTTGACAAAGAAAAAGGTTTTTTTTTTTTTTAAAGGCTCAAAAGGGTTAACTATGGATATTTCATAAAAGGGATGGCTAGAAAGGCTCAAACGGATCAAAGATGGCTTTTCCATTATCTTTTAGGGCTCTAAATAATCTTCCATATCTATTAGTTAGATGGGCCTCCAAATGTAGCAACACACATTTTTTTCTTTTTTTTAATTTACAATTTTTTTTTTAGGGTTAACTCAAAAGAAATCTAGAGATCGTGTATACAATAATAAACTGCTAAGTTGTATAAAGAATGGGCAAAAGGGTTACTCTCCAAGAAAAATGATAGGCTCAAAAACTCACTTGGTACTTATTATGACATGTTCATTCCTTCAAGCAACTCATATTTGTCTCCGACATCAACATGTAGAGTAGCAAACATAGCGTAACATCACTTCAGACTAAAGATAATACAAATACTAAAATTTGAAATTCATCATGTCATCCAATGTTAAAACAAATCACAATTTTTTTTTTTTTAAACAACATCCTACCCCCCAACCTATTCTAAACATGAAAGGAAAATATACATGCAGAAATGTGAAAATAATGCAGAAAACTAATTAGAAAATGATAGAAAATGAAAATGATTTTTCTTTTAACTTAAGAAGATGCGTTTCTAGAGGCACTACACTCTATATTCAGCCATCTTCGACTCAAAAAAATTTGAAAATGTATATTTTATAAAGGAGAAATTAAAAAGAAGAAGAAAAACGAACATCAAAACATAATAAAGAAAAAGAAAACATCTGAATTTTTTTTTTGTTTTTTTTTCAAATGATGAAGATGCGTTTCTAGAGTCACTACACTCCATATTCAGCCATCTTCAACAAAAAAAGTTAGCAACAATTAGTTTCTACAACAAAAAATTAGTAAAAATTTAACCAAGATTCCACAATTGTCAACTATTCCCTCCCCCCAACCAGAACGAAACATTGTCCTCAATGTTTTAAAGGAAAGAAGTAGAGTTTAGAAGACATCACCTGGGTAGTGCAACATAGAAGAAAATATTTACAGGCGGAGAGTTAAATCTAATTTGTACTTCTTACTGCGGCTACTGTTACCATCATTATTTGAACGCTCCAACACAAAGGTCTAGGGGTCTGGCTCCGGTTTATAAGCTTGTAACATATCAAGTAGCTCATTAGCAGTGTGAGCACAAATAAAAAGCTTTTTGACATTAGAAGGAATGAAATAGTTTTTTATTGCATGGTTAAGAAATGCACTGAAGCCATCATAAAAATTATTGACATTTAACAAACCGATGGGTTTCTGGTGAATGTGCAGATGGGCCCAAGATGCTAATGTGATAAGTGCCTCTAGTGTTGCAAGATCTCCTGGAAGGAAAATAAAAGCATCAGCATGATTAAGCATTTTAGTTATTCGTTCTTGCATACCTGAGACGACTAACTCTTCTCCAGTCAATGAGTCAGACAAACTGGCCAAAGGTTTTAGGACTCTTGGGATGATGCCTAACACTTAGCTTTCTCTGATAAAAGCAGCTTCTGAGACCAATTTTGATAACCCTCGGTTACCTCCTCCATACACCAAGTGTAATTTTCTCTCTACTATGCTTCGACCAAGATCTGTGGCTGCATCAACAAACTCTTTATGTTTGCCATAGGTAAATCCAGAAAGCACACAAATGTTCTTGAATTGCCTATTGGGAATAGCTGCCATTGAAATATTTCTCAAAAATAATTTGTGAGTGCTTAACAAAAAGTCATATTTAAGAATCTTGGTGACAGTGGATCACAACTGTGTATGAGGTGGCATGTCAGTGTCAAATAACGCGTAAAGCATATGGCTAGCGAGTCAAAAAGGAAACAGTAAAAAGAAAAAAAATAGTGATAAAATAAAATTATTAAAGACAATAATGCAAATGATAAAACAACAGTGAAATAAAATAACAGTGAAGTAAAAGGATATTTACAAGTAGTTGCGACTGTGGCTCACATCTTCCTCTGGTTTTACGTCCAGAAACGGCTTGAACGCCCTCTATGGGTCGAGGATAGGCTTCCCATCCAGTTTTCTTATAAACTGGCAAACAGGGTCATTTATAGTCAGATTCCCGAGACTATATCGTGCATGCTTTTTCTGGAATAATGGCCATAACTGGAGAATCGCACCTTGCACATATCCACTGGGATGCGTTTTAAGAGATAGAAGGATATCATCCAATGACTCCTTATTCAAGCCATCCTTAATGAATTGAATTTTATCTTCTCTGTTATCAGACACCATTCCTAAAGAACATGGGTTTTTATCGCAACTCATTCTTACACACTTATGACAAGCAACAGAAATTCTTCGAGCTCGTCATTTTCTTGCATAATTTCCTTTACCACAACCAGGCATGTATGCAATAAATTTTGGAGGTAACTCACTTGCCAATAGTACTTTAGCCTCGATTAACCAACGGATGTCAGCAGGTATGTTATTCCTCATGAGTAATCGCATGCGTTCGGACCGAGCTTTATAGATTGTAAGGACGGCATTCTGAGGAAGTGAAGGGGATCGCTTGTGAAGCTTCGCTAGAATCTCGATTCTTTCCATACCTTCGCCTCAGAATATCAGTTATTATGGGAAAACTGAAGTAACCGACTTGATTGTCACGGAGTACCGTTATCCGCCATTTCACCGGGGTAACAAACTAAAGCACACAAACAAAAAAACAAATTAAAACACACAAAGAAAATTAAAATCATCCTCTTATTGAATTTACCTCAAGCTCCAACTGGATGTCGTAAACACTTCTCTCATTGTCTCTGAGTTGGCTTTCTAAACCCTCAACATAGGATACTAACTCTGGTGGTTGCAGAGCCCAAATACGATGTGTTTTACAAAATTGAATCTGTCTTTTGAGATGAGTTTTGACACGTTGAAGTGGTTTAAGAATGTTCAGGAGGAACGGTCTAAGTATGGTACTCATGACTAACAATGATAAGAGAAAACTTAATAGTTAAACCAACACACTTATGCAAAAATAATTCCAATTAGGAAAAGAATAATAAAAAAAAGAAAGAAAAAAAATCAAATCATCGAAAAGAAAAAAATCAATTCAAATCTGGTGGGTCATTCAAATTTATTTCTATGTCTTCTCCATGTGGTTGGTACTCTAAATATGGCTTTAATCTTTGACCATTAACTTTAAACGTGACACTGTTCTTTGGGTCTTTAATTTCAATTGCCCCATGTGGAAAAATAATATGAACAATAAATAGGCCAGACCATCGAGAGCGTAACTTACCTGGGAATAGGTGCAAGCGAGAACTGAATAAAAGCATTTTCTGACCTGAAGTGAAAGATTTTCTCATAATTTGCTTGTCATGGAAGACTTTCATTCGTTGCTTGTAAATCTTGGCATTTTCGTATGCATCATTGCGAATTTCTTCAAGTTCTGCCAGTTGTAATCTTCTTTCTGAGCTGGCTTGCCCTATGTAAAAGTTGAATTTCTTGATGGCCCAATATGCACGATGCTCGAGTTCCACAGGTAGGTGGTAAGCTTTTCCATACACTAGCCTGTAGAGTGACATCCCAATCGGGGTCTTGAAAGCCGTTCTATATGCCCATAATGCATCATCAAGTCTTAATGACCAATCTTTTCTGTCTGGTCTCACCGTCTTTTCTAATATATGCTTTATTTCTCGATTGGAGATCTCGACTTGGCCACTAGTTTGCGGATGATATAGGGTCGCCACTTTGTGAGTGATTGAATACTTTGTCAAAAGAGCTTTGAATGCTTTGTTACAAAAGTGGGCACCACCATCACTGATTATTGCTCGAGGGAAACCAAAGCACGAAACAATATTGCTTTTCAAAAATCCTATCACCACTTTGTGATAATTGGTTCTGCATGGAATTGCTTATACCCATTTTGATACGTAGTCAACAGCAACCAATATGTATTGATGGCCAAAAGAAGGGGGAAAGGGTCCCATGAAGTCGATACCCCATACGTAAAAAATCTCAACCACTAAAATTGGATTTAGTAGCATCATGTTCTTTCGTGTAATGCTCCTCATTCGTTGACACCTTTCACATGAAGAACAGAAAGTGTAAGCATCTCAAAATATAGTTGGCCAATAAAAACCACATCGTAAAACTTTTGTAGCTGTTTTCTTAGCACTGAAATGGTCTCCACAAGCTTGTTCATGGCAGAATAAAAGGATATTGTGAATTTCACTTTCTGGGATGCATCGTCTGACAATTTGATCTGCACAATACTTGAACAAATACAGGTCATCCCAAAAGAAATTCTTTATTTCTGCAAAGAATTTAGCCTTGTCTTGCTTGGTCCAATGCTCTGGAAGTTGACCTGTAACAAGATAATTAACGATATCAGCATACCAAGGTAATACTTCCACACTCATTAATTGTTCATATGAAAATGACTCATTCAATGTTAATGGCTCTGTAATTGTGTCAAAATGGAGACGAGAGAGATGGTCTACCACAACATTTTATGTGCCTTTCTTATCTTTAAATTCCAAGTCAAATTCCTGCAAAAGTAACACCCAACGAATTAGTCTAGCTTTTGCATCTTTCTTTGTGAGAAGATATTTAAGAGCAGCATGATCTGTGAATATAATTATTTTACAATCAATGAGATAAGATTGAAATTTCTCTAATGCAAACACTACTGGTAGCATTTCTTTTTCAGTAGTTGAATAGTTCAACTGTGCATCATTTAATGTCATACTAGCATAGTAAATAACATGGGGAATTCGATCAACTCTTTGTCCTAATACTGCTCATACTGCATAATCAGATGCATCACACATGAGCTCAAATGGTAAGCTCCAATTTGGGGGCTGAATGATGGGTGATGATGTCAACAACTGCTTTAGCTTTTCAAATGCCACAAGACATGAATCATTAAAGAAAAAAGGTACATCCTTAGCAAGTAAATTGCATAAGGGTCTAGAAACTTTGCTAAAATCTTTAATGAAACGTCTATAGAAACAAGCATGCCCAAGGAAAGATCTTACTTCTCTGACTGTTTTGGGTGAAGGAAGATTAGAAATGAGATCCACCTTGGCTTTGTCAACCTCAATACCTTTGCTTGAAATGATGTGACCGAGAACAATACCTTGTTTTACCATGAAATGGCATTTCTCCCAATTTAAGACCAAGTTCTTCTTGATACATCTCTGCAGAACTAGCGTTAGATGATGTAAACATTGATCAAACGAGTCACCAAAGACAGAAAAGTCATCCATAAAAACTTCAAGGAATCGTTCAACCATATCAGAAAAAATGCTCAACATCCATCGTTGGAATGTAGCAGGTGCATTACATAATCCAAATGGCATTCTCCTATATGCAAATGTGCCAAAAGGGTAAGTGAAAGTGGTTTTCTCCTGATCTTTTGGTGCTATGGGGATCTAATTGTATCCTGAGTAGCCATCTAGAAAGCAATAAAATTTGTGGCCTGCTAATCTATCAAGCATTTGATCAATAAATGGTAAAGGAAAATGGTCTTTACGTGTGACAGAATTCAACTTTCTATAATCAATGCATACACCCCATCCTGTAGTCACTCTAGTGGGTATCAATTCATTATTAGCATTCGTAACTACTGTGACTCTTGACTTTTTTGGGACAACTTGTACAGGACTAACCCATGAACTATCAGAAATTGCGTAAATGATACCTGCATCTAATAGCTTAAGGACTTCAGTTCTAACAACTTCTTTCATATTAGGATTGAACCGACGTTGCATTTCCCTAGTAGATTTAGCATTTTCATCAAGGTGAATGTAATGCATGCAGTCTACTGGGTTTATACCTTTTATGTCCGCTATGGTCCATCCTAATGCTCCTTTGTGCTCTTTTAAAACATCCAACAACTTACCTTTTTGTTCGTCATTGAGGGATGATGAGATGATTACCGGCAAAGTGCTTTCTTCTCCCAAAAACGCATATTCCAAAGTGTTGGGCAATGTTTTGAGCTCGAGTTTCGGTGGTGATTCTGATGATGGGATGAGTTTCTTTTCTGATGGTGCTAGTTATTCAACTCTTGACTTCCATTTATTAGTGTCCATGGATGGTGCTGAGTCAAGTAGGGCGTTGACCTCATCGACCGATCTGTCAATATCAAAATCCAAACCAAAGTGAGTTAAACATGTTTGTAAAGGATCATCACTAAGGTTTGAAAGAAAAATATTATCAACTATTGTTTCTATTAAATCCACATCAACAATTCCATCATCTGCACTGTGAGGTTGTTTGGCAATATTGAAAATGTTTAGCTCCATAGTCATGTTGCCAAAGGACAACTGCATATTTCCAGTCCTACATTGAAAGTGAGCATCCGCAGTTGCCAAGAAAGGTCGGCCTAGAATAATGGGGATGTGCTTCCTTGAATCCTGTATTGGTTGAGTGTCAATTACAATGAAATCAACAGGAAAATAAAACTTGTCTACCTAGATAAGCACGTCCTCCACAATACCACGAGGTATTTTCATGGACTGATCTGCAAGCTGTAACACCACTGGAGTTGGGTGTAATTCTCTAAGTCCAAGTTTCAAAAATACTGAGTAAGGCAACAAATTTACACTAGCTCCTAAATCCAACAAAGCATTCTCAATTGTGTGGTTCCCTATGCTACATGAAATAGTGGGGGAGCCTGGGTTTTTACATTTCAGAGGAATTTTATGTTGGAGGATAGAACTAACATTTTCTGTTAAAAATGCCTTCTTTTGAACATGAATGTTTCTCTTTTTAGTACAAATGTCTTTAAGAAACTTGGCATAAGATGGAACTTGCTTTATAGCATCAAGTAAAGGGATGTTAACACTTACCTGTTTGAAGATTTCAAGAATCTCACCTGTGGATTTTCCCTTCTTTCCTTTAGCCAACCTCTGAGGAAATGGAGCTTTAGGAACATATTCTCGTGGGTTGGTTTCTTCTTTCTCCTCCGGTGATGAGTCCTCAACATTCACAGGTACAATTTGATTTTCTTTTGTCACCGGCATCTCCACTTTGTTGTCGACTTCTTTTCCTTTTCGCAAGGTCATGACAGCTTTGACCTCTCCATTCTGCTGTGGTGAACTGGTACTTGCTTCATGTACTCCTTTAGGATTAGGCACTGGTTGACTTGGAAATTTATCTTTCTCAACAGTCATTGCTAAGGTTTGGACTGAAGAAGCAAGTTGTCCCACCATCTTCTCGAGGCTTGAAACTAATTGGGCTTGTGAGTTGAAGCCTGCTTTCAACTTATTTCGTAGTCCATCAATGGTGTGGTTCTGTTGCTCAATCGTGGAGTGAGTAACATTCTTGAAATTCTGGAATGTATCCTCCCATGGTCTGGGTTGAGAGTAGTTCTGGTTCTGATTGTATGGTCTAAATGGTGGCTGAGAGGCTTGAGGATTTTGAGGAATTGGTTGCATTGGTGGAGCTGGAGCTGCTGGTCCATTCTGTTGGAATCCTTGAGACCATGAAAAATTGGGGTGGTCTCTCCATCCAGGGTTATATGTGTTGGAGTATGGGTTGTAATTTGATGGTTTTCTCATTACACCTATGGCATTGGCTTGATCTGAGTATGAGTCATGGTCATGTGGTTCTATTGATTTAGCAGTCGATAACGATGCTATTTGTCGAGCGAGACCTTCAACCATCTCCTTGACTTCTTTGACTCCCGAAGTTGACTCGCCAATGTGAACCTCATTCACGCCTTTAATTCTTTTAGTATTCCTGAGTGACCGACTCCGTTGTTGGGAATTATCCGCTTGTCGCTGGAAGAATTCCCAAATCTCTGTTGCACTTTTTGACATTAGCTCTCCTCCACTTGTTGCCATTAGCCATTCTTGCACATTCAGCAATAATCCCTCCAAAAAGTATTGGCATTGGTGTCATTTCTCGTACCCATGATGTGGACACTTCAAGAGTAGCCCATTGAATCGCTCCCATGTTTCAAAAAACTGCTCGTCTTCTCTCTGAGTAAACTCTGAAATTTCCCTGCGAATAGCATTGGTTTTATGCACTAGGAAATATTTATTCAAAAATTTCGTTACCATTTGTTCCCATGATGTAATGCTATTAGCAGGTAGAGTATTTAACCATGAACGAGCTCTATCCTTTAAAGAAAATGGGAATAATCTGAGTTTAACATCATCGTCTGAAAAATTTTCATATTTAAAAGTTTGACAAATGGCATGAAAATCATTCAGATGATTATATAGGTCCTCATTTTCTAGGCCATAGAATGTTGGGAGACAATTTAGCACACTAGGTTTTAGTTCAAAACTCCTAGCAGCTACATTTGGGTATCTTATGCATGATGTGCTCAAATTAGCTAAAGGACTGAAGTAGTCCTTAAATGGCCTCTCCTGTGGTGCTTGTAAATCCATTCCAAATTTATTTTTAACGTGCTTGTGTGTGCGAAATATTTTCTTAAGTTCAAGGTCTATAGGTTCAAGATTAGGTAATAATGACCTACGACCATGCATGTAAAGAACAAAAAACAAATGGGAACAAAACGAATAAAAATAAAGAAAAAGGAGAAATTACGATACTAACCTTATTACGTTGTTACAACCTTTCTATAAAAACACACTAAAACAAATACGTGAAGTAAATTAACTAAGAATAAATTAATAAGATAAAAAAAATTACAAGGAAAAATAAATTGAAAATTAAATTACAGAATTTTAAAGAATAGAGAAAAAAAAAATTCTTAACTCAAAATGTAAATTCACTCTTTTTTTTCTTTTTTCTTTTTTAAAATTACAAGAAAACAATTAAAAGAAATTATTCACAAAAATTAATTCTATGAATTAAAATAACTTACCTCCCCGGCAACGGCACCAAAAACTTGTTGTGCAAATTTTAATGTACTCGCAAGCGCACGAATCTATTGTAGTATAAATCAATGGTGACGAGTGTCGATCCCACGAGGAGGTGGATTTTAATTGTGTGTAGAATTAATTTTGTAAATGGGTGATAGGATTTGTGGTGGAAATGATTTGGAATATGCTAAAACTTAAATTAAAATGGCGAGAATAAATTCTAAAATTGGAATTGAAATGGCGAGAATAAATTGAAGAGAATTCTATTGAAATGACATACTTGGGTATCCGGATCCGTATCAACATGCATCATGGGCTAAATAATCCTTATTAATGCCAATTAAATCATGAGGGGGGAATCCACACTTCATGAACCACGCTCTAATTAATATGATGCTAAGGGCTTATCGTGCCAAATAATAATAACCTTGTACTAGGGGGCCGGTGAAACCAAGGCGATACTAGACAAGATTAGTATTATTTGTCGACGAGAAGTCAAAACATCTACAAAAATTAGAGGGGAAAAGAAAGTAAATTTACCAAATAAAGCCCATGACACATGTTGAGACTTCACCTTCAACCCAAGCATGAAAGAAAATTAGCCACTCATAATTGAACTAGGGGCAAAATGGGAATTTATTAAAATACGTAGAAAATACAAGATGGAGAAGGAATTGTAGAAAATGTAGTCCAAAAATGGATTCAGAGCTATCAAATTAGGGGGGGAGGCCCCCTTTTTATAGATACATTGAGTAAATCATGGCCATCGGATTAAAAACAGTTTGGACGCTCAGGATTGCGCCACATCATCAGTCAACAGTACGCGTGAATAGTACGCGGTTTGACCACGCGGATGAACAGTAACACGGTTTGACCTGGGTGAACAGTGACGCGGTTTGGTTGAAAATAATCCTGTGTGTTGCATGTACCGTACGTGAGATTTTTGGTCCACTGATATGTTGCCACGTCATCGATCACCAGTGCATAAGAATTTTAGTCCAACTGGATCGTGACACCTCATCAGTCAATGCCACATCATCGGTCAATGCCACGTCATCGATCCGTCTATGTGAACAATGTCGTGAACAGTAACGTAGACAGTACCGTACATGTGAATAGTACCGTCTATGTCTGTTTTGCCGTCTGATCTCTCGTTTATTGTGAAATGACTATGACGCCCCTAAAATACATAAAATATTTAATTAAAATAAAACACACAATTAAATTACAAGAAGCTTAAACACATAAAAGTAAGGGTTGTTAGTAAGACGTGAAATGTAAAATGACGATTTTCTCCTTTATAAATATGTATTTTCTAACACTCAACAGTAAGTCACAAGTAACCCTTCTGTTAGTAATTTTGTTGCTTTGAGCATAGAATTAATAATTTTTTAACCCATTTACATTCGCAAGAAATAACAAAAGCAAAACCAATTAAATCTTATTTGTTCCTAATGTCAATATTCGAATATAGCTTTCTCATAATGAAATACTCAGTAAATAGTACAACTTTCTTCAAAGCAACAACTACTTGGCTTCAGTTAAAATAATAAAAGGAATTTTCATGACTTCCTTTTCCCTATTAATTCCTTTCTAATAACAATCAATTTTAAGGATTTGAGAAAACTGGACAATTAAAGCACTTGCACGACATATAATAGCGCAAATAAATCAAATTTCGTAGCTCTAACTCCAAGTATTTTAGAAATGGCTTATTGGGTATTTCATTCAACCACTGGTTTTGTATCCCCTCTTAATACTAATAAACAGTAGTATGCTTAAATATTTGGGTGTTCTCATTAAAGTGGCTTTGTAATTTATTGTTGAGTAATGTTTATTGTATTCGCAAGTGTATGCATCTATTTTAGTATAAATTTATGGTGATGAGTGTCGATCTCACGAGTAGATAGATTAAATTGTGTGTAGGGTTAATTTTCTACATGTGTATATGAATTGGTTGGAGATGATTTTTTAGCAATATTAAGATTTAAAATAAAAATGGCGTGAATAAATTAAGAACACTTCAGTCTCTAGATTCTCGCTCAACACTTCACCATGGGCTTAATATTCCTTTTTAATTCCAATTAATTTATGAGAGGGTATTTCCACTCCTCATAAGTCTCACTCTAATAAATATGGTATCAAGTGTTCAATGTGCCGGAGGATAATGATTTTCTGCTGAGAGTGGTGTCAAGTACATGTTGTGCTATACGATAATAATCTTTCTATCGACAATGTGGTAAGATTGCTCACTAAATAACTTAGATTCACTACCTATCAACATTGAGTCATTAGGAAGTCGGTTTACTGTGTAAAATCTAAACAAAATACATTGTCTATCTACAATTAGTTAAAACAACCATATAAACCAGAGAGAAAAAAAAAAATAAACTTACCAAATTAAGCCTATAGATCATGTTGAGCCTTCACCTTCAACTTAAGATAGAAACTCAATTAACCACTCATATTTAAACTAAGGTAAAATAATAATTTTATTAAAATATATAGAAAATACAATATGGAGAGAATTATGGAAAATAAAGCTCAAATTTGGATTTAGAGATATAAAATTAAGGAGGAGAGCCCCCCCCCCCCCTCATTTATAGATATAATGAGTAAATTATGACCATCAAATTATAACTATTCGGTTGCTCAAGACGTGCCACATGACAAGATCTAATCGGTTAGAGCATATCATCAAGTCTAATAACATGCTATCACATCATCGGTCAATGCCACATCAGCATATTTTGGTCCAATAGGATGCTGTCACATCATCTGGTCAATGCCACGTCAGCTGGGCCCACCAAAATCTCAAAATTATGATTTCTTCCTTTATGTCCTTCCAAGGTTTTCAGCTGTTCTGAGGTCAAAACTGCTATCCATTTTGTTGTCTGGCTTCTCGTTAATCATTAAATAACCAAAATACCCCTGAAATACATAAAATACTGAAATTATAACGAAACGCATACAATCAAAAGTTTAAAGGACTTAAATCTATAAAAGTAGAAATGTTAGTAAGGCTTGGAGTACAAAATGATGATTTCATCTTTTGTAAATATACATTCTCTGGCACTCAAAAACTGCACTTGGAAATTTTGGGTGTTGTTTCGCTGTAATTTTGCTGCTAAAAGTGACCCTAAAAAATTTCAAGTGCTGTTTAGATGATGTTTTGAACCTTCTTTAGTTGCTTTTCATTTTTTTTATACTTAATCTTTTTTTTCCTTTGGTAATTAGGCACATACAGTTTTTGCAGGTAATATCCAAACTCACTGATAATTCTTTGGTTAAGAGCTAGTAATCTATATTGTAGGTATCAATTTTTATTTTCCAGTGTATAATTGATTGGTAATGGATGTCATACAGATGACATACTTAAATGCATTTTTACTGTCTATATTTAAGAAAATGTATTGTCATTTAGTATCATATAGTTATTTTGTATTTTTGTTTATAAATACATACTAGATTTAGCAATAATATCATTAGTATGTGCTTACTAGCATAAGCAAAAATATGATCATAAGGTATAGATCCTAACTTCAATCTCTTGGTCTGAAAATAGCCACATATTGCCCGCCTAGCCCACAAAAAATGCATCAAATCCTGATTGGGACTGGCTAGATAATTCCTGACTTTATCATATCTATATATTCACCTAGTATCAAGTATCAACATAATGAAAATGCTCTTATTTAAGTCAAGTCACATCTAGAACATTGGAAATTATCTAAAAAGAAAAAAAAATCTTATATTTTTAATTTTTTAATATTTGAGAAAAGAAATTGTAATCAAGGTCACGATTGTCTTGATTTAGTAGCTTGTCAAGAACAATTGAATCATCAACTCTAGTACTGGAAACAATCGAGTGCGAGGGCAATTGCAAATGTGGGTGGGTTCAAATTAGTAGTAGAAACGGTTGGCATAAATATGTATGCATGATACTAAGTGTCTTTCATTACGAAAAGCATTAATAAGCCTAATGCCTCATAAAATTTGTGACATGGTTTGCATCTAAGTATTGTTAGTAATATGCCCTAAAGGCCAATCAAATGGTGTTTGTTTTTAAGGGAATTATTGTATTTGAATAGCATTTTGATATTTATAAAATGGCAAAGTTATCAACATTCATAAATTAATTTAATGAATATAGTCCAAGAAGTAAAATAGTTAAGGAACACATTCTCGAGTTTGTCGAGAATATGAAACGTGTATCCTTTGTACTATACTTCTAAAATAGTTCCTAGTGGTGGATTTATGATTGGACATTATAAATTCCTATAAACACTAGTATGTGTTATGACTTGTTATGGTATGTGATACTAAAATGGATGGTGAGTTTCACATCATTGACATGAGATATCAAGTCAAACACATAGGTACTTGTTGAGAGAATGAGTTTACTGAACTTGACTAAATATAGTAAGCCATATGGTTTTGAGTGTTAATGGCTTATTATACATTGTGATAGACACTATGTTTAGTAATGGTCTTTAGACCTAAGGAATCACAGATGTCTTGTACATAGACATCTCTGATATGTGAAAGCATAATGATTGATTCCTAATCAAGGAAGAGATCTAGCAATAGCTGTCATGGTTAGCCATGTATGGAGACAAGTGTATGACCAATATGGAATTCATCACTTTGTAATATACAAAAAGGATGTTCCTGTGAGATAAGATGAATTGGCATGAGAAATCCTTGGCCAAAGTGAAATTTGTTTGAAGGAGTTCAAATTATATTTTCATGCTAAGTTCATTTAGATTTATTTTGAGATAAAGCATAAATGCTTAACATAATAAACCATAAGCCATGCTTTTCTCTGGACATGGATGATGAAGAGGCCAAGACATAGAGATACAATGGAATATGTTTTGAATTGTTGTGTGGTTTGCTTAGCTTAATTTTTAAAACCCCAATTCACCCCCTCCCCCTCTTGGGTTGCCTAGTTAGTATTTCATTTGGTATTAGAGCGAGGTGCTCTTGTGTAGACTTAACCATCTAAAGTTAAAGATCCATAGCAACCCAAATTAGCTTAACCTTTATGGAAGATCAATCTACCACTAGACCTCCATTCTTTAATGGTAATGACTATCCTTATTGGAAAACTAGGATGAGAGTCTTTTTACAAGCCTTAGACTATGAAATATGGGAAATAGTTTGTGATGGTTTATTCATTCCTAGGAAGAATGCTTTAAGTGAGTCGGATAGGAAAAATATGTCTTTAAATTTCAAGGCTATGAATGCTTTATTTTGTGCCTTAGATAAAAAGGAATTTCATAGAGTTTCAAATTGTTCTAATGCTTATGAAATTTGGAGAAAACTTGAAGTTGTGTATGATGAGACTACAAACGAGGAGAAATCTCATGAAATGTCAAATTTAGCACTTATGGCAATTGGAGATGAATTGGATGATGAACTTGATGAGGTAAGTGATCTTCCTACATATGATGAATTACATGATGCTTTTAAAGAATTACATGATGAGTGGATGAAATTTGGTAAAAAGAATGCATGTCTTAAAAAGAAAATGGTAAAGCTCACAAATGGAAATGAATCTCTAAGTGCAAAGATAAAATGCCTAGAAGTAGATAATAAAACATTGTATAATAAAGTTGCATTATCAAATGAGAAACCTAACACTTCAAATGAGCATCTAGAATCACATGTAGATGGCTTGAAAAATGAAAAATATGCCCTATAAAAATGCAATGTTTCATTAAATAAAAAGATCAAAGAATTGGAACTAGATAATGAAATGTTACATGATGGGATTGCATCATTTACATGTAAACAAAGTACTTCATATGAGCATGGGAAATCACGTGTTGATGAATTTATGAAAGAAAATGAAATGCTTAAGAAGAAGAGCGATGAGTTAAATGAGATTGTCTTAAAATTTACAAATGGGTAAAAGATGTTGGATAACTGACTTAATTCACAAAAATTTGTATTTGACAAAGGAGGTATTGGCTATAAGCCAAATTTGAAACAAAAGTATTATAAGAATTACTTTGAGAAGAGTACCTCCATTAATGATCAAATTGTATGTCATTATTGCAATCAAAATGATCATATGAGTTTTAGATGTCCAGTTAAGAGAAATGTATATTATGGAGCAAAATGTATTTGGATTCCAAAAGGAAGCATTGCTAACACTCAAGGACCCAGGAGTATTTGGGTACCAAAGGGCACAACGTGAATGTTTTCTTTATAGGTTCTACAATCAAGGAATGACGGAGAATTCCTTCATGAAAGCTTATGAGGATAATCATTTGATCATGATTTAAGAGAAAATGATGAGTAAGATGATTTAATTGCTTTGGTAACAATTCTTGCCATATTGATTTTGTTGAGTAGATCATAATAAATGGATAATAGCTTGAATTTACAAAAGTATGCTTGTATGTTTACATGATGGAATTATCATTGTGTATAACATTGAGTGATTTATCATGATGCATTTGCTTGATTTTGATGATTGTATGGTCTTTGATTTCATCTTCTTAATTGTTTATCATCATTGTCCATCTCTTATGTATGTGTGAATTCATATGCCATTAATTGTGTTATATCATTTATAAAATTCGCACAAATGACTTATTGCACTTATGAATTTGATCACTTATTCTTTACTTATAATGATGACTTTTCTTAATAGTTATGTTGATTTTGATGATCTATATATTGTCATTATGTACTTATGTTTTACTTAAGCTTTGATGATAAAGAATGTGCATTGATGATTACATTGTATTTGATGAAGCTTTGATCTTATGCAATCTATGATTAGTGAATGGATGCATTTTTGTACTTTATCGATGTATTGTTGAATATGCCTTACTTGTTTTAAATGGTATCGAAAAAGGGAAAAATACATATACTTCGAGAATTTTAAGCATATAAGATTTTTTAAGTTATATTGAAATGTCACATTAGATCTTTGATGAGTTTAGTTGTCTTGATTTATAAAATGTGATTGGTAATTATGGAGCTTGGATAGTTGATAATATGCATGCCAATTTGGTAAAGAAATCAAAACCTCTTTGCAAAGAGTAATTTTCAAAAATTCAGCATAAACTTGTGATGATTTGATTTCTTGATGATTTTGATGATTGATGATTATATGTGCGTTGCTTGATGAATTGAAGGAGTTTTTGGTTTGTTATAAGCTTATATAGAAGTGTTTTTAACCATGTTGTGTATTTGAGAATTTGTTTATTTTTAAGGAAAGACTCTACTGAAATTTTTTGCTCGCACAAAATGGGTAATATCTTCATCAAATTATTTTTTGATGATCTTGTTTCGATTACATCTATCTTTTTTTTTTATATGATGAAGGGGGAGATAAATATGATATGTTGTTTTGGTTAAAATTTTAAATTGGCCATATATTTAGGGGGAGCATACAATATGATTTTGGATAATATGCATTTTGAACTTTTTGGTTGTCCAAAGGGGGAGACAAAGTAATATACCATTTCGATGTTGTCAAAAGGAGCAGAATAATATGGACTTTTGAATATTGTTTTGATGATTAATATGTGTTTATGGTGATGCTTTTGAGATATGATGATGATTTGATTACATGGTTTGTATGATGATTTATGATAATTTGGGAGTGATATTACTAAACTTGTATTTGAGGTGATGCTTGTTGTTAGGGGGAGATTCTGTCGAAATTTCTACTCAGACAATATGGGTAACAACTTTTCCACTCTTTTTCTTTTCCACTAAGTTTTCTTTTTGATGATGAGGGGGAGAAGAATACATGTATTTATTTAAATTTGTTATTTTAGCTAAATTGTAAGAGAAGCTTACATTTAGGGGGAGTAATTTGTGTAATCATTCTTTAAATACATGCAAGGTTTGTCATCATAAAAAAGGGGGATATACTAAGCAAACCACACAACAATTCAATCTAATGCCTTAATGGAATCGAAAATAATAAATTCAATAAACCACAATAATAAAAGAGTAAGGGAAGAGAAAACAAACACAATGATTTTTACGTGGTTCGGCAATCCCCGCCTACATCCACGCCTCCAAGCTCACCGGGCTTGAGGATTTCACTAAGCAAGCCTCCAAGGCTTCAAATGCTTACAATTGACTTCAAAGGTGTCAATGGACCTTCACAACAAGAGATTATCCCCAATCTCTTAACCCAAGTGTATCCCAATACTTACAATCTCTTAACTTGATTTTACAAAAAGGATTACAAATGAATTTCTCTCACACGATATGTTTGATCACAAATGAAAGCTCAATGTGTGAATGAATAAGATAAATACAAGGATTTAAAGCTCAATGAAAGTTGTATTCTTAATATTTTGCTCAATGATAATCGTTGGAATTCTACTTGTTTGAATTGGATTGAGCTTATTTATAATTGGAGCTGAAAACTAGCCGTTATTGACTTTCTGCTCACTATTGGATCGCCGTTAACCAGATGTCGGATCACCGTTTAACTGGTCAATATGACTGTTAGGCTGAATTTTCAAATTGTCGGATCGCCGTTAATGTCCAGAGGCAACTCTTCAATTCTGCTTGATGTCGGATCGCCGTTTTCTACAGTGAACTATTTTTATAAAACAACCAATTTTATAAAATAATTTTTCATTAAATATAAAACCTTTATAATGTGAAAACAATGATTTATTTAAAATGTATAAAAAATAATTTGAACTTTTAAAAACTTAATCATTCTTAATTTTGTTTGTTACATCAAAATCAACATTATGGATACATAAATACTAACATGTTCTACAGATCCAACAATTCTTGTTATTTGGATGGCTGTGAAATACTGTTAGGTGTCACTCATGACTTGTAGAAACCTTAAGATCATTGTTGGTAAAGGGTATTAGCAATGCATCTTAAGATCATTAGAAAAGTTCTAATTGATGACTAAAGAGTTTGGCATCATTTAATGAATAAAGAGTTATTATTAAAATAGTTCTACTACCTTATAATAAAGAACCTAAAAGGTCACACACCTAATAGAAATAAAAAAGGAGTTACTAGAAAATGAGAAGTTAAATTTTCTAATTTTAGGAAAATCGGTATTTATATTATAATTCATTAAGAATTAATATATAGATATATATATATCTTAAATATGATTTAAGATAGAAATTTAGATGCTCCATAAATAGTTTAAGGAACAAAATAAATTTCATAAATCCTCAATTAAACATTATGTATAATATCAAGCACGTAAAATGACCATTTTGGACATGTTTCGGTTCATAAATGATTATGGACTTTTAGACTAATTTTGGGTTTAGAATTTTGGGCTTTTCTTGGACCTAATATGGATTAGAAGAAAGCATTAGAATATGTCACAAAAGAAGCCCACAATTAACTATTTGATTTGATCAAAATGTGATTAATTAATTAAATAAATTATTGAAATGATAAGATCACATTCAATAAATAATGGCTTAGTGGGTGGGTCTAGCACATGATAATGTTTGGTGCCATTATTGAAAAGATAACGGTGGCTTTATTTGGTAGAATGAATCATCATGAATTAGCATTCATGTTTCTTCATTATCTCTCTCATTTCTAAATGACATTTGGTGATTCCAAATCCTATGAACTCCTAGAACATTTCTAAGTGTGGACTGATTAGAGGCATCACAATTGGGGTGCTTTAAGGATCTCAAATCGTGGCAAAACAGAAGTTGTTCGTGCAGAGGTCTATTTTCTGGACAGTGTTCGTAGCTTGCGGTTTTCAGTCATTTGCTCCTTCTTCACGAAGTCATTTTTGAAACTACAAGTGAGGTAATTAAACTTAAATCTTTCCTCTTGATTTTCGTTTTTGAATGAAGCCGATCCGAGATTTCTAGAGCTTCCGCCATCCGTTTTAATTTTATTACGCAAAAGTTGCGTTTTTAGGAACCCATGGACAAATGTCGTCTTTCAAGTATTACCCTGACAAAATATGAAGGGAAAAAATTAATTATTTTAACATGGAATCAATGCGAATTTAAGCTTCTGACCTATAATTAAATACTCTAAAAACCATCAGTTCTATTAAATAAATTATTAGATTACACAGTCACACACGTTAAAAAAAGACTTAAGACTTTCGAGCTTAAATAATGTTGGGTCAATTACTATAGTTAAAGGGAAATCCACACTTACCCTACCCTGTGGCTTGGGGAAATGACGGATAAACGAAAAGTTTGGCAAAAATTACTCATATCTGCCCACGACATGAATATGCAGGTTTCTATTGACTGTTAGTTCACTTATGAAATGCAATTAAATGACTGAAATATTTTGTTAAGTCAAACTCATCAAGAAACCCACTTTTCTAACTTTAGCTTACATTAAAACCTTCTCTCTTTTCATCCACAATTTGTTTCCTTCACAACAAACTGCAACTCTTGCCTTTTCTTTTCTAGGTCCTTTTCGTTTCATTTGTTGGCTGCTGCTTTTGTTTTAAAAGCTTGTGCTAATCATCACGATATTGAACAATAATGATAGAAGGATAAGTTGACATTCGGCTATTAGCTACAAGGTTTTGAAAACGGACGGCCAATCTGGTTTCAGTTGCACGAGGTTGCTTTCGAAGCAAGCATTGGATTCAATGGTCATCAATTTATCATGAGCATTAGCTGTATGACTGTGATAGAGTTGCATGTATGAAATTGTTTTTCACTGTTATTTTGCTGTAGCTTTCTTTTGAACAAGAAGAATGAGGGAAGCTAGGTGATGAACTACTTTTTGTCAAAAGGAGATAAGTGATTTTTGGGAAACCTGAAATCTGTGTAATTCCTCCGAACCACAACATGTATTCCCTTGACATTCAACAAGTGTAACATTGTGCAACTAGTGATGAATTGTCCCAAATGCTTGCGCACTTGCGACTTCATATAGGATTTTGTTAAATACGTATATGATTTTTCACTTTTGAACAAAACTCGATCACAATTTTGGGAAATCCATTAAAGGTTATGGCCATTTTGAGTTAATAACTTGACACTAGAGAAACGAACAATGGAAAGAACGAAAGCAAATTACCTTAGGGCCATGTTTAGTTTGAAGAAATGGGAGGAGAGGAAAAGAGTGGAATGGAGGGAAAGGAAAAAGAAAGGAGAGGAGGGGAGTAGTGAAATTAGATTTCATTGTTTGGTTTGATATAAAATTTGATAAGGAAATGAATTACAATTTTTTTTCTTTAGACAAATTTATTTTTTACCATAAATATTAAACTATTTATATTAGTAATGAAATATAATCTAATATATATATAATAAAATGGTGGTCCGGTGACTTTCAGACAACATCCAAAGGCGGTCCGACAAACGTCCGGCAGAGTTCTGGCAACTTTTTGACAACGTCTGGCGAAGTTCCGGCGACTTTCCAACAACGTCCGGCGGCGGTCCAGCGACGTCCGGTGGAGTTCCAGCGACAATTAATTTATATTTTTATAGTTTCATATTAAATTAATAAATAAGTTTATTTATTTTGTTAAGTATCTTAAATCATTTATTAAATTTAATTAATATATAATTATTTATAATATGAAATTAATAAAATAATAATTATAAATAATAATTATTAATGGCATTAAATAAGTTAAAAAGTTAAGGGGTAATTTTGCTAACTTTATTTTTGCAACATAAGAGGAATTTAAATTCTTTACTACTTGGTGTGAAATTCAAATTCTACATCATGATGGATATTAAATTCTAATGGAAATTAAATTATTATATATTTTGTCCAACCAAACAATAGAAATAAAAATATAATTTAAATTACTTTTCTCTCCTCAATTCTCTACTTCCAATCAAACATCACCTAAATAAGAGCATTCTGGAAAAGTTGAATCCCAATCTTCTCATGGGAGTTTGTGGTTTGCAAATTATCCAACTCTTTTGAGGAATATAAAAGTGCAACACCATCACCTGCAAATAATGAAAGCCATAATTATTAGGTAAAACAAAATGTGATGCATCAATTCAAATGTGACGCATCAATTCAAAAAGGTGTCCTTAAAATTCTAATTATAAAAGCCATAATTACCAGGTAAAACTCCATTTTTCATTGCACTCGAATAAAGTCTCACAGCTTTCTCAACCCTATCCTTTTTTCCTTCACTTCTACTTCAGTAGCACCAACAACCTGCATTAATATATGCTTTCATTTAGAGAGGAAGCTCCATATGCTTAAAACACTTGAACTGAGCATTTGTAGAATTAAATATACAAAACCAAATAACCTATCCTTCAAAATAGCAGCACTTCTTGAAAGCTGTTGAATACGGCTTTCTAAGTCCCAACACATTTCTAACTCATACAGGGTGTTTTCAATGTGGATTTCAGCTATACCAAGAAAGAACAGATATCATGTATGAAATAAACACTGTGGAGAGGCAGATTAATTATTGGGAAACCAATGAAATAGCCAAAATAAACCTGTTCACACCTACAATGAATGTCTGTCCAGTCACCGGACCCACCACGGACAGTGATTTTTGGTGATAGAGTAAACTAAAACAATAAAGATTTAAGTTACCTCCTTAAGACAAAACCTGCACTTGATGTGCTCAGGCAAATACTGGGCTTCAGCACCAACAGTTCAGATTTACACGACATATCATTGATATATCTTACCTTTTTGCATGAGCCAAGCTCTAGTGGCATGCTATGTGTGAAATTCATATTACAAACTCCGTCTAAGACCTAAAAGTGAAGAGGAATTTTATCAAATGAACCTACCTGGCCTCTTGTGAGAATGGCAAGGTCCTCCACGAAACCGTTCCTATCGTTTAACCTACCAGGTGCTGTGACACAAACCTTCAAACACGATTCCGAACCACAATTAAATGATTCTTGAAACAACGGTTTTTAAAATAAAGTAACAATCAAGTATGAGACAACACTTTGAAAATCATAAAAATCTTTTGGTCCTGATTTTCTTAATTTTTAAATATTTGTTTTGAGTAACATCATACATACAAAGTAGATAAAAAGTAACTTTGTGAAAAGTAATAATCGAATGACAATTTTGTGTTAAATAAAAGATTAACATGGATAGAGAATAAGTAGTTGTAAATTACAGAGACTTATGCTTTATCCTTAGTAGTAATCTAACGGATGGGTATTTTTCTAGTATAAATATTTTTTTTTTTGAGAGAGTATAAATAATTTAATTAAAAGGTGGTATATGGGTTTTTTTTTTATGGTTTGAATATCCTCACCCTTTAATTGTTTTCTTCTTTTTTTTTTCTTTTTTTTTGTAAGGATAAAAATGAAGATTCTACATCAGTTAAAACTTCCTTACGAACAAGACTTAAGTGTTAAAATTTAGAAACACTTTTTGGTTAGTTTATTTTTAGAAAACAACATGGATCGTAGTGCAATACACACACTTGGTTTTTAGTTCCTATAACTTATATAAGGAAATGAATTTTTATTTCTTACATTTCTTTTTAACAATAGTTACAAAGAACTAAGCAAATAAATTTATAAATTGTATTTTTTTTATGGACTTATATATGCAGATAAATGATTATGACGTTGGTGGTTTGATCATTGGCGTCCTAATGTGTAGGGAGTACGATGTCACACGCACAGATTTGAGAAGGGGTAGTCGTATAAAAATGTTTAATTTAATTAACTCATCTTTTCAAGCATATATTCATTTCAATTTTCTTTGTCTTTATTTTTCCATTTTATTAGGTCAATGACACCAAGAACTTCATGATATATTTTGATAAGTAATTCTAGTAGAAGTTCTAAAAATACATCGGCAGATTTTGAGGTAGCTTGTCAAAAGCCCTTCGTGGACGAATTTTCGTCAATGAGCATAATGCTTTTGTGATAGGGGCGTCATTGTGAGAGGACGGAGGATTTAGTTTGGTAGAAATGAAGATGAAATAAAAACTGATAACGAGATTGATGATATTTGTGGGTATTGTTGCTGCAAATCTAGGACTACCTAAAAATTTAAAAACTTGTTACATATGATAAATGCAATCACGATTATCTGCGAAAATAATTTAGTTAGAATTTACTTTATTATGTTCTTTACTTTTAATTGAAAACTTTGTAGTGGCATTTGAATTGACTAGTGCTTCAATTGATTGACAATAATACACTTTCTAAGTGATAACGTGTTATAAATCTACATGTTATGTATTTATACATTTACATAATACTGTTAACTATTTAATTAGAAACAAAGAAAAGAGAGGAAGAAGGATATTCAACCGGAAATCTGAGCGCTTCAGCTCTTCATTTACTTCATTTATATAGAGAAGATGTAGGGGTATAATGGTAATTTCACAAATAGGTGGTGAATCCACCCTTCACAATACTATTCACGACACTTCCTAATTAATGTGTCTTTTATTAATTGGATAATGAAATTTCAGCAATAATTTATTTTTCAACCATCTCACCGTATAATAATTTAATATAAAATAAATAGTTATTCTTTAAAATGGAGAGAGACAAAATTTGTTCAGTTTATTTTGTGCCTACTCTTTCTAATATTGAGGGGTCTAAATGTGTCAATTTAAATAGGTGCTCAACAAAGATAAATAATTATTTAATTAATAGATTGTGCACACATTAGCTTAGGCTTATGTTAAATCCATGTGAGATGCCTAATATAAATCATGCACATGGAAGAGAAGGGGAAAAAAAAGGGTTAATGATAACCAGTGTAAAACTGTTTAGCTCTTGATCTTACCTTAGCATGTTTTTCTCCATATTGACGCAAATTCATTCCCAATCAGTTCTTCACAAACAGTCAATTCGACACACCCTTAACCCACCCACCTCAACCACAAACACAAACTAAATAACTTTCTCTCCAGGGCTTTTGCATTTACTGCAGAGGCCAATACATGGCCAATGAAGAATACTGATGCCTCAAAAAGATTATTATAAGCCTCCCATTCGGACTATATTCATGTCATTACATTCTAGACCTTCCGTCTCATCCTTGACATGCTCGAGCCACCATGGACTAGATTGCATTCTTCAATGAAATCATACTATACAAGAAGCATTAATTAGTTTTTGTCAAGATTATAGAATAAAGATAACAAAATTTAAGAGTTTACCCAATTACCTTGTGGCCTTTGCAAATTCTGATGGTACATGTTTCAGTGGATCGACATCCCCACACTTGAACATATCTACATAATTTCCTGGTTCAGAAAAAAAATGAAAGCATTCCCATCTACCTTAATCATAACCTGAACATAGGAAAGCACCATGCTTTTTTACTTTTTATTTTCTTTATTTGAAAAAACAAACCTCTAGCTGGATTGTATCCAGGGTCTGAACTGTCCTGCTCCAATAGCTTGTCAATTACAGAACCATCAACTCCAGCATTAGAAGCAATCAAGTATGCAGCCATCTGAAGATGTAGGCTCAATAAAAGTAAGAAAGCTTTCAAAGACGTAAAATATATTATATCTACAACCAAAACTTCTCTGCATCCTTCATTCTGAAAAGCATAGATAAAGCTCAGGCCTCTTACTTGTGTCATGCTTCTATAAGCAAAAAAGATTGAAATAATACCCAATATAACTTTGATTTTAATCTAAAGTCACCTAGGTATGGAAAAATCCAACCAACGGAAGTGATATAATACTAATGGTGATGACATTTTCCATGTTAGAAAAATATGCACAACAGTTTTCTCTTTTAATTTTTTTTTTTTTTCCTTTTCATTTTTCAAATCCAAAGCACAAAGCTCACGATTTCGGGTTCACAACTTGAAATTGAAAAAGAAATAATGATAAGGGGAATAGAAACCTTAAGAGCATTCTGGACAATTTGAACACCAATCTTCTGATCCGAATTTGTGGTTTGCAATTTGTCCAGCTCCTTCGAGGCATATAGTAGTGCAACACCACAACCTGGCAAATACATCACAAAATAAGAAATGTGATGCATTGATGGATCAACACAAAAAGATGCACTAGATGAAATTCTATAAATATAAGCTTACCAGGCACAATTCCTTCTTCCTTTGCAGCCTGGACAGCATGCAAGGCATTAGTAATTTTAAGCTTCTTTTCACGCACTTCAGCTTTACCATGTCCACAAACCTTAAAACAACACAACCTCCATCAATACAAGTATTCACTAAAGAGTCTCTCTTTCATACGAGTAAAATGCTAAAACACTTGTAAATTAAGGTCACTACACAATGCCAAAGACCAAACCTTCAAAACGGCATATCCACCAGAAAGTTTTGCAAGGCGATCTTTCAACTTGTCCGAAGTGCTCAATTTTATTGTAGATCTCAGCTATAACAACAATTTCAGTAAATGTCGAATGCTAAATAAACACGACCAGTCGCTCAATAGATCATTGAAAAAAATGTGCAGAAACACAAACCTGTTCACATCTTTCTTGAATGTCTACCAATTCACCAGACCCACCAATGATAACAACATTATCCATTGTTGCTATAACCTATAATAATAGAGAGTGAAGGTGAAGAAGTAAGTAAACCTGCACTTGATGTGCCCTAGTGTGAAGAATTGGTATTTTTATAACAAAAATGCAGTTATATCCTACAAACAATTGATATATCTCACCCTTTTGCATGAGCCAAGCTTTAGAGGCACAAAATACGTAGAGTTCATACCTGAGCCTCCAGTTAAAACCTAGAAAAGAGAAGGCATACATATATGATAAGTGTTAATGCAGATCATAATGCAAAAATAGGGTGGGAATTTATGAAATCAACATACCTGGCCTCCTGTGAGAATTGCAAGGTCCTCCATGATGGCCCTCCTATCTTCTGCCAATCCAGCAGCTTTGATGATACAAACCTTGATATATGAAAAAAAAAAAAAAAAAAAAAACTTGTAAAACAAATTAAAAATTGAGTTAAAACAGAAGTGACAGTTTGTATTCACATGTCATTCTCACCTTGTGTCAACCCAATTGGAGAGACATCAAGTAATTCCCTCTTGAAAGGGAAAGTTCACTAATCCCACAATTAATGTGTTTAGATATTCTGGGAATCTAATTGCAGTTTCACTAGTTTCTACATTAGCAGCTGTTCATAATTTTTTCTAAAACCCAGAAATCCCATAACCTTCGTGATTTGTACAATATTGCCAGACCTTACAAGTTATAACCTTCATAATATTCAGGAAAGTCATGTGCAATTTGAATTAAAGGTTTGATATTCATTTTATATTTAACCCTTCTACCAGAAATCAACACGCTTAACATACTCTCTATATATGTATGTTTAATATTAAGTCTATCCAACAAATTCTAGTTAAGCTCATCTGAAAAACTAAATTCACAAACAATAAGCAAAGAAAGAAAGAAAACTCTTATTACCTTTTCAGTAGTACAGGTGAAGTCTGTCGCAATATCTCCTAGAACTTCATTTTCAACATCTTCAGCAACAACCAATAAGCTTTGTCCCTGAGGAAAAAATAACAACAACAACAACAACAATAATAATAATAAAGAGGTTTAAATTTTCATTTCATGCATAAAAATCCTCTTACCTGCATCATACATGGCAAACATGCTTGCCTGATAACATTGGAGTTTGAAATTTTCGTGTCATAGATCAAAACCAATGCACCATCTAAAACCTGTAAACAACAAATCCAATAATCTTTTAGTACCAAGTGAGAATGATACAACTTTCTCACAATTAACACATCAGCATTGTACCATATTAAAGTACAATAAAAAACTTATAACATAATAACCCACTAATAAACTGAGATTCTTACACATTCTTTTTTATTCTTATGGGTGAAGAAGTATGGGGATTTAAGACCCCACTCTAGTTTCATTCCCTTAACAAAATTTAATTCATTATAGAGAGCTTTCCTGTCCTGCAACAGTTTGGGAGAAGCAAAAACAAAAGAAGGAAAAAAATGGCATTACTAGATATCTAAATGACTCAAAAATAAAGGAAACAAAAAGGAAGACGCGAAGAAGAAACAGATTCACGGTTACAGCAGATTAAAAGTGAAGAATGGGGAGAATTAAAAGAAGAGACTTACAAAGATAGTAATAAGATCATTTTCCCAACCCTTCTCAAAAACCTTGGCTATAAGCTCGCCAATCTCTCCGTCACCATTGGCTGCTGTTGTTCCAACCTTCATGGTAAAAAAGTGCAATTAAAGCTCCATTTGGTGTTCATGCTCAACAACTGTAAACTGAACGTTTGGCAATCATTTGATTCACAACCTATATTCCCACTGCTATTTTGTGAAAATTATTAACTTAGAAAGAATTGGAGCAGCACCACAACACGTAATGGAGCCTAAAACTAAGCAAAAGTCTAAAGGAAGAACGTGAACCTGGGCAATTTCTTCAAATGTGGTGATCTTTCGTGCTTGGCAGTCCAAGTTTCTCACGACTGCATCAGCAGCCATTCTAAACCCTTTGTGTTAGGCCTGTGAGATTCGCTCTTCCAAGTGCCTTGAAAGCTTCATCATTCGGGGCTTTGACAAGAACACTCTCATATTTGGTGCCTGCAAACAGATATATTAAACTTGTGATAAGCATCCATTAATGACATGCCCATCTGCAGGAGATTCAAAAAAGTTTGTAAGGAAATTCAAAAGATGTTTCACAATCAATAAATCTTTTAGTGTCTTCAGCGCCATCATTTCTGCTCCAAGTACAACAAACCTGATACAGAGGTAATTCAACGAAATCAATCAATCTCCATCGAATTACAAGACAAAAAAAAAAAAAAGAAACAAAACTCACCGGCTGGGTGCCGGTGGTATTAATCAACCTACAATTAATAAAATTGGCAATAAATAAATGAGAGAAGTCGAAACAAATAAAGGATGTGATATTGGGAAAGTATGAAGAACAGTGTACCTGACTCTGGAGGCGAGGCTACAAGCAAACCGGAACATGGTTTTGTGATTTTCTTTCGCCGACGATTTGATCCAAAAACAAATGTGATTTTCTTGCACCGAGTTTGATCCAAAAACAAAGACGTAAGCCTTAAACAGCCACCCCCCCCCCCCCCCTTTTTTTTCTTCCTTCCTTTATATATTTATTTATTTATTGATAAATCTTCATTTGTTTTCTAAACTTCCTGGGTTAAGAGGCAGTTAGCTCATTTAGAAGGTACGACATTCGGTTAGAATAAGAGGACTTGGAGGTTTATATTTCTCCGCGCTGGGTACAATGATCAAAATTATGTCAACTGCAGGGCCCATATTTGATCAGCACAACGCAATGACTCAATTGTGTTATTTTGGTTTTTAATTTTTTTAATCCTAGTTTTTAATTTAAGGATTTCTCTGATGTATTTTTACAGCATTAGTGGGATTATTGTAGATCTTTAGATTTAAGTATTTAAATTTTATCTATCTATTTATTTAATATTATTAAATATAATGAATAATTAATTAGTTAATTAATTAAAAAATACCGATAGTCTTGTTGGTGAATTGATCTTTGTAATTTTAAATTAATGAAAAAGAGAGAAAAAGACGATAATGACATAAGAGTCGTGGTGAGGATGTTGGATGCTTTGGATAAATACATAATTTTATCAGGATCCATAGTTGTTGTCGTAATCTCAATACAAGAAAAATGTATCATGACAGTAAATTTTTTCTTTTTGTTTGTTTTCGGAGAAGCAACCTTATTTTGATAAATGTTGAGTGATTTTAGTGGTAATAAAGTATGATAATTTGTTTATGCTTGTTCAGGGGAATGAAGCTGCTTCAGAATAAGACAAATTGTTTGATGACTATTAGATAAATAGAATTTGATGAAAATTGTTTTATTATTGTTCTTGTTGCATGAGATATTGTACTTTATATCTCTCTTTTTTTTTTTTAATTTAGAATCAACCTTTTAATGGTTTATTAACAGATTATATTATATTAAAAATTTAAATAGACCTTAATTAGTTTGAATTTTAAATAGAATTGAATGTCTAAAATCTGAATTTTATATTTGTTTTCCTTGCTAAATTGCTAAAAATAAATATTAAGTTGTTTGTTTTTCAATTCAAAAAATTTGAAAACTAGTATTTTTATATTTAAAACCTTACAAATTATAAATGTTAAACAAGTAATAAGTATCTCAAAGAACATTAATAAGATAATCTATTATGATAATATAAATTATGTTCAATTGAATACAACACTTTATTTTCTAAATTAGTTTTTGTTAATAAATTTTATTGTAGTTCATGATGTTTTTATATGAAAAATATACATAAAAATTCTAAAGATAAATAATGCTAATTTGAAGAAAATAAAAATAAAAATAAAAATAATGATAAGCTACCACTATATTATTATGAGTTATAAAAATGGGTAACAAAGCAAATTATTAAATTTTATTTAGATATTGATAAAATTAAATTAATTAGATAGGGATATTTTAGACAATATCTTTTAATAATATTATAAAGACTTTTTAGATCAAGCAAAAGCTAAAAAAATTAGTTTAATAGCTTAATGACTGAAAATTTTATTAAGTTAAAAAAATAGACTTAATTGATTGAAATTAAATCAAGTCATTAAGTTTCCAAACTTAATTGATTGAAATTAAAAGCTAAAAGAATCGGCTTAATAACTTAATCACTTAATGACCAAAAATTTTATTAAGTTTAAAAAAAAAAAGACTTAATGACTTAATTGATAAATTAAATCAATTAAGTCATTAAGTTTCCAAACTTAGGTGGCGTTTGTTTTTTTGTCTGAAATCTGAATAGATCTGAATTAGTCTGAATTCTGAATAGGTCTGAATGTCTGAATCTGAATAATATGTTTATTTTTTCGTCTGAATCTCGAAAAATAAGTAGTAAGTTGTTTGTTTTTTTCAACTTAAAAAGTTGAAAATATGTACTTTTACATTTGTATCCTTATTAAATTTGAATGTCAAATAAATAATGTATTAAATACCACAATATTTTAACATTTATAAGTAAAATTATATTCAAGTGAATACATAATTATTTTAGAATTTTAATATATAAAATACCATAAATTTCAAATTTTATCGTATATAATATAAGAAAGAAAAAACAGGGATATTTTTATGTGGGGTAAATATCTATGGGTGAGTTTTGGGATAGACGTGAAAAATAAATTATAAAACATGGATATTTTTGACATTAGCAAGTAATTGACTTAATTCAGATTTCTCCATTAAGTAAAAAGCCAAAAAAATTAGCTTATTTTATTAAGTCAAAATTATCTAAAAAGTCTCATTAAGTTATAAAAACAAACACCTCTAATTAACTTAATTAATTAAGTTAAGTCACTTTAAGTCATTAAGTTAAAAAACAAACGCCACCTTAATGAACATAACATTACTGATGTTTTTTACATTTTAGTCATCAATAATGCTATATTAAACTCACTATGCCAAACAACTCAGGTTCGTCTTTTTCATTTAATCTCTCTATATATTTTCATAACCATTGTTAAAAAATAATTTGTGTATAAGTAATAATCTCTTTTCTGTAAAAGAATTGAGGAGGAAAAGGATTTATTTCTCTGTAATTTCGATAAATCTTTTCTCAATATTTTCTGCCAATTTTCTTGAAATTCTTCTCATTTATGGCATCTTCATTTATTTCTTTATGCATATGAAATTGAGGTGGCGTTTGTTTTTTATCTAAAATCTGAATAAGTTTGAATTAGTCTGAATTTTGAATAAGCTGAGTGTCTAAATATAAATGATATTGTTATTTTTTTGTCTGAATCGCTAAAAATAAATATTTAGTTGTTTTTTTAACTTAAAAGAATATGAAAACTAGCAATTTGACATTTGTATCCTTATAAATTATTAATGTTATATAAATAACAAATATCTCAAAGAATATGAAAAAATATAATATATTATCATAATATAAATCATATTCAATTGAATACAACCCTTTAATACTCTATATTACTATATGTTAATCAATTTTATTATAGTTTATGATGTTTTTAAATGAAAAATATTGATAAAAGTTATGAAGATAAGTAATGTTAATTTGAAAAAAAATAAAAAGATAAAAATAATAATAGTCTACCACTATATATTATCACAAGTCATAGAGATAGGTAATAATGCTAATTATTAAATTTTATTTAGGCAAAAGATGAAAATTAATTAATTAGATAGAGATATTTTCGAGAATATTTTGTAATGATATCATTCAGACTTCTTAGATTAAGCAAAAAATTAAAAAAATTAACTTAATAACTTAATGACTTAATACTAAAAAGTTTATATCAAGTTGCCAAAACAACCAAACTTAATGACTTAACTAATTGAAATTAAGTCAATTAAGTCATTAAGTAAAAAAACATATGGGTCTTAGGCTAGGGAGAGCAATTTCAAAGAAATGGCTTGTTTAGAGTTTGTGATTATGAAGACAACAGCAGTTAGATAATGTTTGTTCGTAAGTACCTTCAATTGAGACTGATCAATTGAGTAGCAAATTTTATTATTGAGTAAGGAATTTTAATATTTGTGAGTAGATATTAATATATTGTTAGAATTAGCAAATGTAGGTGTGATTGATTTTGATGATAATGAGTTTATTGGATTGATTTCGCCTAAAAATTTTGATTACTTTTTCTCAAAAAGCACGTAATTTATTATGTTTGTTCACTTTCTTCAAACGTTACATATCATAATCCACTATCAACGTTGCATATCATACTCCATTATCATTGAAATGGAGATCGAGTTTGAGCATGGAAACCATTCTATTGGAGTTACTGCTCATAAGGAAAGTGTATCAAATCCTTCGATGGAAACCTTCATTTTTTAAATTTTTATTAAAACTTAATCTTAGTATTATGTTATTGCTAAAACCAAGAAAACGATGAAGGAAAAAAATTATACAGAAGACTTAGGGTGCGTTTGGGATTGAGGTGCTGTAGCTTTTAAGCTACAGCTGCTGTGAAAAAAAAATTGTAATTATGAAATAAAAGTTAATAATATATAGTAAATATAAATTTTAAATATTAATTTTATCAAAATTATTAAAAATATAATAAATTTTATATTATACAAGTGAAAAATTATATCAACATAGCTTAAAAGCTACAACAGCTAGTGTTTACCAAACACTTTAGTGCTGTAGCTTTTAAGCTACAGCTGCCCAACCTCAATCCAAAAACGCACCCTTAATAAATGCGGAAGAAACAATAGGAGAGGGTAAAGTTGGAATGATATTTTATTCAATTGATGAGTTAGTTGGATGTTACTGTATATATGGTCACAAAATGGGCTTCGAAAACATTATTATATTCTCGTAATGGCAAGTCAAAAGTCTAATTCTAGAAATGCCTTCAGGTTGCAACCAATTAAAAAGACTGTTTGTAAGGCAAAACTTAAATGTATCCATGCGTCATGGCAAGTCTTATCTATTGTTTTCGATCATAACCATGAACTCTGTACTTCCAGCAAAGCTCGTTACTATCGGGCCAATAGAATACCGAAAGCATATGCGAAGAGGAAATTGGATCTGAATAGAGCTCAGGGCGGCTCAACTAATTTTGGGGTCTTAAGTGAATTGTTTTAATTAGATTTTTAAAAAAATTTAAGGTTAAATATATCTATTAGTTTTATTAAAAAATTATTTATTTAAAATTAATTTTTCTAACTTTCTTAGGTGCAAAATTATTAATCAAAATTTTGTATTCTAATTTTGGTAATATATGTTAACATAAATTATTCCTTATTGATTTTGATGATAACAAACATGATTAAGATTGATTAATCGTTTTAAAAGTTCAACATAATTTTCATCTATTTTGACAAGTTTCATAAAGTATTTTTATAAAGATTTGGAGACAAAACAGTCATCTTGCAAAATAGTTCACTGCAGCAGTTTTTGTGGAAAACGGCGATCCGACATATGTAGTAAACGGCTCGCCGATTTCAAGCAGAAATGGAGATTAGCCTCTGGACGAAAACGGCACACCGACATTTTTGATAAACAGCTCGCCGATATCAACCAGTAGCCTCTGGACCTAAACGGCGAACCGATCTGTTGATAAACGGCTCGCCGATATCAACCAAAACTGAAGGGTAGTCTCTGGACCTTAACGGCGAACCGACATGTGTGATAAACGGCTCGCCGATATCAACCAGTAGCCTCTGGACCTAAACGGCGATCCGACATCTAGATAACGGCGATCCGACAATTTGAAAAATCAGCCCAACGGTCATATTGACCAGTCAAACGGCGATCCGACATCTAGCTAACGGTGATCCGACAGTGTGCAGAAAGTCAATAACGGCTAGTTTTCAGCTGCAGCTATAAATAAGCTCATTCAAGTTCAAACAAAGGTTGATCACAACACGACCATTTGAGCTAATATTCGAGAATACAATCTTCATAGAGCTTAGAACACATTCTTGCTTCATCTATTCACATATTAAGCATCATTGTGTAATCTTATATATTGTGAGAGGCAAAACAGTTTGTAATCTTTTATTTTGAGTGATTGTAAGTGTTGGGATACACTTGGGTTAAGAGATTGGGGATAATCTCTTGTTGTAAAGGTCCATTGACACCTTGGAAGTCAAGTGTAAGCATTTGAAGCCTTGGAGGCTTGCTTAGTGGAATCCTCAAGCCCGGAAAGCTTGGAGGCGTGGACGTAGGCGAGGTTGGCCGAACCACGTAAAAATCTCGGTGTTTGAATCCCTCTTCCCTTATCTTTTTATATTGTGATTCTCTTAATTGTTATTGCTTTGAATTTGATTTATAATTGCATTAAGATTTTCTTTAATAAATTGAATAATTTTTTAGAATCCCAATTCATCCCCCCTCTTGGGTTGCATACTTGTATTTCAATATATTTTTCTCAATATAGCTAAATCATTTAACTTTTCTTTCGACTTAGTTGATCTTAAATAAATTTTTATCAATTTAAATTTTGAAAAATTTCGTAAGTTACTAATTTTTCACTCTAATTCACATCCTTTTTATTATTTTTGACAAACTTATCAAGAGCTCCTTTTTGAGATCAAACTAACTTTTTTACTCTTCTTTTTTTTTCCCAAGTTTTTTATATCTTGATGCACATTTTCTATTAGACATTTTTTCTTTATTGGTGAAAGAAGAGTAAACAAGCAAACGATTATGCTAGATAATTAAAAGAAAACGACTATAATATTTAAAAAAGAAACAACAACAATTGAATAACACAACTAATTAAGAAGAGAATAGGAAGAAAAAACCTGAATATTTGAAACTTTAACTTTAATGGATTGAAATTTTAAACATCAATAATCAATGGAAATAGTTGATATGGATAACAAGTTAACAAATGTGTGACTTTTATAGAGTTTTAAATGAAATAACATTAAATAGAGATTTGGTAGGAATTTGATAATTTATTTGAGCAAAGATTATTATAGATTATAGAATAATAACAATAATTAATATAAATGAATAATTTAATAGCTATAATGTTGGAGAAAAATTTGGGCCCTTCATATATAGTGGGGCTCTAGGCAACTGCCTAAGTTGCCTAGAGGGACAGCTGCCCCTGACAAAGCTGGATAAGGCCAAATGAGAATTTTAATTCTCTTTTAGTTGAAGCTAGAAGGCATGAGAATTTATCTTTTTTAGATAAGGATTTGATGCAGCGGAAGTTAATGCTCTAATTTTCCATTAATTTTAGGGAATACGGAATAAAGAAGCCAATTAAATTCACGTTCATTTCAAAAAATTACCGTGAACTTAGGGAGTTAAGACTCGTTGATTCCGCAGGATGTCGAAAATTAATTAAATTAAAAAATTGACACAGACCTTTGAAAATTAAAAATATTATTGAACTCAAATCTGTCTTCAAGGCTACAAGAGAGGACTATTCATAATAGTAGCAATTATTCTAAACCATAAATAAAAAGGAAAACAAAGTCTTAAAATAGAAAGAAAAAGAACAATAAACTTTAGACAATAAGGAAATTGATCCAAGTACGATAAGAATTCCTAATTTGCATCATTCCCCCAAGTTGGAGAGAATTTGCCTCGAATTCGAATTGTCAGTAAAAGTATCTTCATCATGATCATCTTTGAAAGGAAGAAGATATTGACATTGAATACATGTGCAATGCAGATATGACTAGGAAGCTTAATCTGTAGGCATTAGGATTTATCTTCTCTATAATCTCCAATGTCTGAATTTCTTAATAGAAAGCTTGTTGTACTCTCCAACTAGGAGCTTGTCTTTGGTTAAGACAGCCCAAACAAGATCTCCTACTTGAAATGCTAAAGTTCGACGCCTTTTGTCTACCTCAAGTTTATAACCTTTGGTAGTCTTTTTCAAAGACTCTTGCGTAGTGTTAGGGAATTTTATCCCCCCCTAAGATCTTGCAAACAAAAATATCAAACAAATAATAAAAAGAAAATAAATGGAGAATAAACCAATCACATAATACAAGAATTTGCTTACAAAACTTCTATATTAGAGAAAAACCACGATTGGCAAGGGTGACGAGAGAAAAATCCACTATGTGAAAAATTATTACAATCATTCTAGTATTGTTTTTCTCACACCCAAAAGCCCAATAACACCCAATCTCTCAATAGACTTACTATTCTCTCACATTCAAAACTGTCTACTTGAAAAGAACTGATTGCCATGTTATACAAATAAGTGAATCTAGCTTCCTTATATACAGAAATTATTTCTTATAGGAGAAGTATTTCTTTTCTTATACGAATAGTATTCCTTCTTGAATAAATCAAGTCTTAAAGGGGAAATTAGTTATTCCTTAATAGGAATCCTGCTAAAGAAGAAAATATCTCAGGAAATCTTTATTGAAAAATAAGACATATTCCCTAACAATCTCCATCTTGATGAGTTTTTCAATTAGGTAACAAAACATGATCTGTTAGCCTAAAGGGTTGTACAAATTGTAATTTTGATGATAACAAACATGTGTTATTATACTTCACAATTTCACTAGTTTTGAAGAGCAAAATTTATTCAAGCGAATCTAGTGAAATCGAGCTCAAGACACTCAATGCACAACGGCTCAACCAAGAGTAATTAACTATTAGCTCAAAGTGCACTTCATTACTACAAATCTTGTAAAGTTAGTATGATTTAATGTATGAATGATTTATCATTTGAAAATCTCAAGATTTTGTTTAATAAATCATCATTTTTCATAAACCAAAAATTTTATAACTAAAGGCGATGTTTTTTATGAAATTGGTTGTTTTTCACGATATGAACTAAAACGAAAGAGTTTTGCAATCTCAGAGTTTTGCAATCTCTTTTTTTAATAAGTATTGTTTTAAATTCTGAAATTAGACATATTTGTAAAAATTTAAAACTTTTTAGGTCATAGTACAATTTATAAAAGTTTTGCGCCAAAATGTAAGTATTAGAACTATAGCGGCTAGCCGACCAAAATGTGGCAGTTAATCGCTTGGGAAGACAAAAAGTTAGCGACCAGCTGCTTGAGAGTAAGCGGCTAACCGCTTGGGCCAATTTTTAAATTCAAAACTACAACGGTAACTTGCCACATAAGTCTAGTGGCTAACCGCCTGAGTCAAGTGGCGATTCGGCTATTTTCTAAAGGTCAATAACGACTAGTTTACTTATCTAAACTATATATCAAATCTAAAAAGTATTTCAAGTTGAAATCAGTTCATACAACATCTCTTGAGCTTCCATTTTGCAAATCTTCATACATTAAGTTATCATTGAACTTTCATTTGTACATCCACTTTAAAAGAGAGTTTTTGTTATAATCTTCAAATACATTATCAAATTTTTGTGAGTTTAAGTGCGGGAAACACTTGGGGAAATGTGTGTGTAAGTGAAACACCACTGGTAAAGGTTTACTGACACCTTGTAAGTCAATTGTAAGAACTTGAATCCTTAGGAGGCTTGAATAATGAAATCCTCAAGCTTGGTTTGCTTAGAGGCGTGAACATAAGCAGGGATTACCGAACCACGTAAAAGTTTTCGTGTTTGTTCTCTCTTTCGATACTTTTTTATTATTGTGCATTGTTAAATTTGTTGTTCTTGATTCTATTAAGACATTAGTTTGTTTTGTTGTGTTATTTTAATTGCTTAAATTTTTAAGAACCCACTTAACCCCCCCCCCCCCTCTTAGGTTACATAGCTAGTATTTCATGATTTACCGTGTATGCACACAACCACATCGTCTTCACCTTCTTTACTCCACTCAAAACTACACTCACATAGAACTCATGAGAATCACTCTATTATGGATAGAATCTTATCCTCCATCTAGTAGCCATAATTCTCTACACCGAGAATCATCATACTCCATCTTATCCAGAGTATATATATTCGGCACATCTTGATCACCTTGCTAAAAATAGTTACTCTCCTGTTTGGCTTCCTTGAGAGTCCTCAGCCATCACTACAAGAAAATACACTATTGGGTAGAAATTCTATTCCAACAAAACTTACTTTATTGCTAAAATTCATGTCTTGCAACAAAAATTAGTCTTTATTGTTATAGTTAAACATATGGTGTTCTTCTTGATGATGTGGAATAGGCGAGAAAATTAGATTATATGGCAACAAAATATTTTGTTACGGTACGCTGTTTTAGGCAACAAAAGTGTTCTTGTTGCCTAACAAGCTTAATGAAAGCAAACTTTGTTTTGTTGCTATAGTTTATCCACAATAAACACTTGAATCAGTTGAAACAAATGAAATATTGCAAAAAGTTGTGATGCTCCTTCAATGTTTTTTGCAATGAGATTAATTTTGTTGTGCAAAGGTTAACAAAAATATTAAATTTTCCAATATTGACAATAACAAACTGTTGCACTAAGTTCTATATGATGTTTAATAGGTATTATGTGGCAACATTATATCCTCACGTTTCACTATAATTAGTATAGTATTTCTTGTCAGGCAACCATATTCTTCTTTTGATACATCTTGATAAATTATTAAATTGTTTTAATTATGATTCCAAATTTTTACTTTCTAGATAATAAGGTTTATAATAAAATTTTATACAAAATTTAATATGATGACATTAAATCTAAGAAAAACGATGATTTACTTTTAAAAAAGAAATCAATGATAATAACCTATAAAAATTACGATGAGTAATAATATTGATCATAATAATGAATTGAAGTATGAATAATGGTCATAGTAGTGTTGATGATAATTGATGATAATAATTCCAATATAAACATATATATATATATATATATATATATATATATAATATAATATAAATTAAATAATACTAAAGATCTCAATATTAATTTGGATCCCAATTGCAACTTGACTATATGTACTACTCATTTATTAGATGATAAATTCAATTGCTAGTAAAATTGTTATTATACCGTTCAATAAATGAAGACGACATTAATAGCGATACAAATTGAGATTTAAAATACTGAGATCCGTAACACTAATCAAAATTTCCCTCCTAAAATAAATAATTATTATAATCTCTATTGGATTTAAAGGATTATGACAATTAGCCCCTTAGATACATCATAACAACACATTCTTTTCATTGTAATATCATTCACTACAAGTAAGAGGAAATTAAATGGATGAAGAATCATTACTAATTACATCAATTTTATTAGACTACTAAATAAATTACTTAGTGGGGTGTGTGTGTGTGTATTAGCAAGCTGGTAAATTGGATTAGTTCAATTATACTAGTAAGTATAATTTATTAGTGGATCAAAAAGATCTTCAATAAATTATTATTGGAAAGTACTGAAACTATTATTGACAAGTTGAAAGTGTATTATTCAATGTTTATTGAACACAACACTTAACTAGCTATATATAATGGTTGGGGAGATTTCTATAAATTCAAAAATTACTAAAATAACATGTAGGCTAAAATTAGTAAATAAAATTATATAATGGTTGGGGAGATTTCTATAAATTCAAAAATTACTAAAATAACATGTAGGCTAAAATTAGTAAATAAAATTATAAAGGTAACATAAAAGCCAACATGACTTCGTGGGGGTAACATAAAAGCCAACATGACTTCATGGGGGGGCTTTTTATTTCCACGCGCTACTAGAAGTCAAGTTTCCATCTCCAATTTTTTCTTAATTAAAAATAGGGAAATTATCAGCCATATAGCCTTAAATGACACCAGTATCAAACATGTGTGAACACTTTTCAAGTGTATCACTCGTATACCCTAAGTTGACAAAACACTTCTACCGTCCATCAATCCGTTAACTTCCGTTAGAAAGCGCTAACATCAGAAGGGTAATCTAGTCTTTTAAGATGGATGAAACTTTGATTTAAAAAACGACATGTCATCCCATTTACCTAGTAGAAAATGACATGTCATATGATATATATTGATAAAAATGACATGTCATCCTATTTATCAGATAATTGTTAATAATTGCTAAAAAAAAACTATTTTACAACTGAATCTACTCCTCCAAAATTTAAACTAAATTTTTGAAGATCTACTCCTCCAAGCTCCAACTGGAATTTTTTATGGTATAATATGTATAATTGTAAATAATATGTTGTTAATAATTTTTATCGTATAATCTGAATTGTTTTATAGATAATTGTTAATAATATGTACCATTAATAATTTATTTTTTTAATCAAAAAAATGTATTGTTAATAACAAAAAAAAATTGAGTATTGAAAATTTACATTAATTTTTGGGGTAAATTTATCTTTTTACCTCATTTTGAGTTTCAAGGGCGAAATATTCAATTTGCCACAATTCTGTTAACTTTCTAACGGAAGTTAACGGATTGGTGGATGGCAGAAGTATTTTGTCAACTTAGGGTATACGAGTGATACACTTGAAAAGTGCTCACATACATTTGATACGGGTGTTATTTAAGGGTATATGGCTGATAATTTCCCTTAAAAATATTGGTTCTAGAATATTTCCACTTTGCACTCGCTTCCTTCTTTTTGCCCAGCCATGGAATTCTTCTCTTTGCCAAGCTTTAAGCCACTAAAGAGTTGTACTTGGAAGGCACCACTCAAAAAAAGTTCTATTTTGAGGTAGTTGTAACCCATTGCTTATGGTGGTAAATAATTGTTTCTTCCCCACTTCATTTCTTCAAGTGAATTTAGTATTATTTTATATATTGACCTACTGAGTTTGACTTTGTTTAGTGGGTTTTGCTTTAATTATTTATTAAGTGGGTTTTTGTTTCAAATTTTAATTTGTTAAATTAAAGTTAATGGATTATTTTGATATATATTTTCTGTTAATTCATCTAAAGAATTATTATATACTACAATAATACTTGAGGGTTATATTCTTTCTCAATCTTCTTTCAATAGTTTTTTTAATTTTTAGAGGCGACTTAATTGTTTGGGAGTTATGTCTATGCAGAGAACAAAAGCTTAAAGAAGCAATTGAATTCTAAATATTACCTTAAACTTTCAAGTACAATTCATTTTTGTAAAAGATTTGTCCCACATTATTATGTAAAATTCTTTTGTCTTTGTTTCACTTTTGTTCCCTACATGTATTAATTTATAGTATCTAGCAGTGAACAATGGATAGGAGTTGGATGCATTTATGAAATTAATTGTTTGGGAGTTATGTCTTTTATGAAGGTTGCTGAGCAATGTGTAAATGTGAATAATCTTGTTTGTTGTTCATGTAAAGAATGTCAAAATGCATTCTTTAAGTCATTGCATACTGTCAAAGCCCACTTAAAAAGATATGGCACCGTAGTAAGCTATACAAAATGAGTTTTTCATTGTAAAAAACCTGGGTTTGTGGACAATAGTCAAATGAATGTAGGATTTATGCCCAGCAATAGGAGTGCCTTTACATTTGACAATGAAGAGGATGATGATGAAATGTATAATTTGATTCATGATATGTGTGAGCCAATGTCAATAGATGCATTCACTTCGGAGACAAATATTGAAGAGAATGTTGACATGACACATGATGATAATAGAGAATTTACAATGTGTGCAGGATTGTTAGAAAAGGCTGGAAAAAGTTTATTTCCTAGTTCCAAGTTGTCTGCTTTGAGTTTTATTGTCAAGCTAATGCATATAAAAGTTCTTAATAAATTGAGCAACAAAGCAATAGATATGATTCTCTAATTATTTAAAGAGGCATTCCCAAAAGGCACAATACTACCAAGTACTACTTATGATGCAAAAAAATTGTTAAAGGACTTGGGCTTAGGGTATGAAGTCATACATGCATGTAAGTATGACTGTGCTTTATTTTAGAAAGAATATGAGGCATTAGAGAAGTGTCCACATTATGGTGAACCAAGGCATAAGTTTGAAGGTAGTAAAAATAAAGTACTGCAAAAAGTGTTGCATTATTTCTCTTTAAAACCAATATTACGAAGATTATTTATATCTAGGCATACAACATGGGATATAAAGTGGCACCAAGAGAAGAGAGTTGCTAAGGAAGGTATTTTAAGACATCCTCCTGATGAGGAAGCATGAAAAGATTTTGATAGGTTATATCCTTGGTTCGCACAAGAGCCTCGTAATGTCAAGATGGGTCTTGCAGTAGATGGCTTCAATCCTTTTGGTAACATGCATAATTCTTATAGTATATAGCCAGTCATACTTGTGCCATATAATTTACCACTATGGAAATGCATGAAAGATCCATTCATGATGATGTCGCTACTCATCCTAGGACCAAAAGCACCAGGTAGGGATATTGATGTTTACATAAGGTCGTTAATAGATGAATTAAAAGAACTGTGGAATCATAATGTTCAAACCTTTGATGCATCCACTGGCAAACGTTTTGTATGCATGCTACAGTGATGTGGGCTATTAATAATTTTCCTACATATGGAAATTTATCTAGATGGAGCACTAAAGGTTGTAAGGCTTGCCCGGTTTGTAATGTATAAACATCTTCGCGGAAGTTGAATGGTAAGATATGCTACATGGGTCATCGTCGATATTTGCGCATGGTCATTCATGGAGAGCTAGTATAGAACATGATGGTGATTTTGAATTCGATCCAACACCAAAGGAGTATTCAGAAGATGCCATTCTAAGGCAATTGGAGAAGTTAAATGAATCTAGGCCCGGAAAAAATGAAAATAACAAAGATAGAAAGAGAAAAGTAGTACAAGTGATTTAAATTGGACAAAGAACAACATTTTTTTTTAGTTTGAGTATTGGTCCAAGTTGACGATAAGACATATTTTGGATGATATCCATATTGAGAGAAATATATGTGATAGTTTAGTTGGAACTTTGATGAATATTAAGGGGAAAACTAAATATACTGTTAAAGCAACGCTTGACTTAGAGGACTTGACCATAAAGAAAGAGTTGCATCTAAAACTAGAAGGAAACAAACTTTTAAAACATCATGCTTCATACACACTGAGTTTAAATGAAAGAAGAGAATTTTGTCAATTTCTTAAGTGATGCAGCGGAAGTTTAATGTTCAAAATATTCCGTTGATTCTAGAGAATACCGGAACAAAAAAACAACTAAATTCACGTTGATTCAAAAGAATACCACGAATTTAGGGGTTAAGACTCGTTGATTCAGAATACCGAGAATTAACTGTTCAAATACTCACAAAGAGATTTGAAAATTGAAATATTATTGAACTCAAAATTCTGCCTTCAAAGGCTACAAGAGGGAGCTATTTATAGTAGTAGTAATTATCCTAATTTATGAAGTAAAAACAAAATCCTAAATTGAAAGGGAAACAAAATTATAAATTAGAAAGGAATTTAAAAGTCTTAAACTTTAGTTAATAAGGAAACTAATCCTAGTATAATATGGATTCCTACTCTTCATCATTCCCCCCAGGGTGGAGAGAATTCGCCCTCGAATTCGGATTGTCAGCAACAACATCTTCATCATGATCACCTCTGTAAGGAATAAGATGCTTGACATTAAATACATCTGCGGTGCGGATATGACTAGGAAGCTTTAATCTGTAGGCATTAGGATTTATCTTCTCTATAATCTCCAAAGGGCCGATTTTCCTGGCAAAAAGCTTGTTGTACTCACCAACTGAGAATCTATCTTTAGTTAGGACAGCCCAAACAAAATCTCCCACTTGAAATTCCAAAGCACGACGTTTTTTGTCTGCCATAATTTTATAACCTTTGGTCGTCTGCTTCAAAGACTCTTGCGTAGTTTCATGAATCTTCTGAAGCTGCTCAATAAAGTCTTCTGCGTTACCGCTTTTGCGAACTAAATCTAGAACTGGAGCCAAGTCGATGGGAGCTCGTGGATTATATCCGTAATTCACCTGAAAAGGGCTTAAACCAGTACTACGCTTAACTGTACGGTTATAAGTAAACTCGACTTGATATAACTTCTGATCCCACATCTTCAAGTTATCACCAACTAGACTACGTAGATGGTTTCCTAAAGAGCGGTTGACAACTTCAGTTTGACCATATGTTTGTGGGTGGCAAGCACTACTAAAATTCAGGCGAGTGTTAGTCAACTTCCATAATGTCTTCCAAAAATGGCTAAGAAATCGTGTATCCCGGTCAGATACTATAGAACTTGATAAACCATGCAATCTATAGACTTCCCTGAAGAATAGGCGAGCAACAGTCAAAGCGTTTGTAGTCTTCTTGCAAGCAATGAAGTGAGCCATTTTCGAGAATCGATCAACAACAACAAATATTGAATCCATACCCCTCTGAGTGCGGGGTAATCCCAAAACAAAATCCATGCTAATGTCAGCCCAAGGTTGTGTTGGAATCGGCAGCGGCATATATAACCCAGCATTAGTTGCTGCACTCTTGGAAACTTGACAAATGCGACAAGTCTCGACATAGTGATAGACTTCACGCCTCATAGTAGGCCAAAAATAAGTGTTGGCAATTAGAGCCAGAGTTTTGTCACGACCCATGTGCCCTTCGTTATGTAACTCTAAAATGATTTTCAATCTCAAACTTAAGTCAGGAACACACAACTGATTGCTCTTGAAAAGGAATTCGTCATGTAAATGATAATCTGAGCGAAACCTTGCAACAACGTCTTCTAATATAGGAGCAAAGTAAGGATCGGAAGTATATAACTCTCGAAATGTTACAAGTTTATAAGCTTGTAACATATCAAGTAGCTCATTAGCAGTGTGAGCACAAATAAAAAGCTTTTTCGCATTAAAAGGAATGAAATAGTTTTTTATTGCATGGTTAAGAAATGCGATGAAGCCATCATAAAAATTATTGACATTTAACAAACCGATGGGTTTTTGGTGAATGTACAGATGGGCCCAAGATGCTAATGTGATAAGTGCCTCTAGTGTTGCAAGATCTCCTGGAAGGAAAATAAAAGCATCAGCATGATTAAGCATTTTAGTTATTCGTTCTTGCATACCTGAGACGACTAACTCTTCTCCAGTCGATGAGTCAGACAAACTGCCCAAATGTTTTAGGACTCTTGGGATGATGCTTAACACTTGGCTTCCTCTGATAAAAGCAGCTTCTGAGACCAATTTTAATAACCCTCGGTTACCTCCTCCATACACCAAGTGTAATTTTCTCTCTACTATGCTTCGACCAAGATCTATGGCTGCATCAACAAACTCTTTATGTTTGCCATAGGTAAATCCAGAAAGCACACAAATGTTCTTGAATTGTCTATTGGGAGTAGCTGCCATTGAAATATTTCTCAAAAATAATTTGTGAGTGCTTAACAAAAAGTCATATTTAAGAATCTTGGTGACAGTGGATCACAACTGTGTATGAGGTGGCATGTCAGTGTCAAATAACGCGTAAAGCACATGGCTAGCGAGTCAAAAAGGAAACAGTAAAAAGAAAAAGAAATAGTGATAAAATAAAATTATTAAAGACAATAATGCAAATGATAAAACAACAGTGAAATAAAATAACAGTGAAGTAAAAGGATATTTACAAGTAGTTGCGACTGTGGCTCACATCTTCCTCTGGTTTTACGTCCAGAAACGGCTTGAATGCCCTCTATGGGTCGAGGATACGCGTCCCATCCAGTTTTCTTATAAACTGGCAAACAGGGTCGTTTATAGTCAGATTCCCGAGACTATATCGTAAATGCTCTTTCTGGAATAATGGCCATAACTGGATAATCGCTTCTTTCACATATCCATTGGGATGCGTTTCAAGAGACAGAAGGATATCATCCAATGACTCCTTATTCAAGCCATCCTTAATGAATTGAATCTTATCTTCTCTGTTATCAGACACCATTCCTAAAGAACATGGGTTTTTATCGCAACTCATTCTTGCAAACTTATGACAAGCAACAGAAATTCTTCGAGCTCGTTGTTTTCTTGTATAATTTCCTTTACCACAACCAGGCATGTATGCAATAAATTTTGGAGGTAACTCACCTGCCAATCGTACTTTAGCCTCGATTAACCAACGGATGTCAGCAGGTATGTTATTCCTCATGAGTAATCGCATGCGTTCAGACCGAGCTTTATAGATTGTAAGGACGGCATTCTGAGGAAGTGAAGGGGATCGCTTGTGAAGCTTCGCTAGAATCTCGATTCTGTCCATACCTTCGCCTCAGAATATCAGTTATTATGGAAAAACTGAAGTAACCGACTTGATTGTCACGGAGTACCGTTATCCGCCATTTCACCGGGGTAACAAACTAAAGCACACAAACAGAAAAACAAATTAAAACACACAAAGAAAATTAAAATCGTCCTCTTATTGAATTTACCTCAAGCTCCAATTGGATGTCGTAAACACTTCTCTCAATGTCTCTAAGTTGGCTTTCTAAACCCTCAACATAGGATACTAACTCTGGTGGTTGCAGAGCCCAAATACGATGTGTTTTACAAAATTGAATCTGCCTTTTGAGATGAGTTTTGACACGTTGAAGTGGTTTAAGAATGTTCAGGAGGAACGGTCTAAGTATAGTACTCATGATTAACAATGATAAGAGAAAACTTAATAGTTAAACAAACACACTTATGCAAAAATAATTCCAATTAGGAAAAGAATAATAAAAAGAAAGAAAAAAAAATCAAATCATCGAAAAGAAAAAAATAAATTCAAATCTGGTGGGTCATTCAAATTTATTTATGTGTCTTCTCCATGTGGTTGGTACTCTAAATATGGCTTTAATCTTTGACCATTAACTTTAAACGTGACACCATTCTTTGGGTCCTTAATTTCAATTGCCCCATGTGGAAAAACAGTATGAACAATAAAGGGGCCAGACCATCGAGAGCGTAACTTACCTGGGAATAGGTGTAAGCGAGAATTGAATAAAAGCATTTTCTGACCTAGAGTGAAAGATTTTCTCATAATTTGCTTGTCATGGAAGACTTTCATTCGTTGCTTGTAAATCCTGGCATTTTCGTATGCATCATTACGAATTTCTTTAAGTTCTGCCAGTTGTAATCTTCTTTCTCAGCTGGCTTGCTCCATGTAAAAGTTGAATTTCTTGATGGCCCAATATGCACGATGCTCGAGTTCCAAATGTAGGTGGCAAGCTTTTCCATACACTAGCCTGTAGGGTGACATCCCAATCGGGGTCTTGAAAGCCGTTCTATATGCCCATAATGCATCATCAAGTCTTAATGACCAATCTTTTCTGTCTGGCCTCACCGTCTTTTCTAATATATGCTTTATTTCTCGATTGGAGATCTCAACTTGGCCACTAGTTTGTGGATGATATGGGGTCGCCACTTTGTGAGTGATTGAATACTTTGTCAAAAGAGCTTTGAATGCTTTGTTACAAAAGTGGGCACCACCATCACTGATTTTTGCTCGAGGGAATCCAAAGCGCGAAACAATATTGCTTTTCAAAAATCCTATCACCACTTTGTGATCATTGGTTCTGCATGGAATTGCTTCTACCCATTTTGATACGTAGTTAACAGCAACCAATATGTATTGATGGCCAAAAGAAGGGGAAAAGGGTCCCATGAAGTTGATACCCCATACGTTAAAAATCTCAACCACTAAAATTGGATTTAGTGGCATCATGTTCTTTCGTGTAATGCTCCTCATTCGTTGACACCTATCACATGAAGAACAGAAAGTGTAAGCATCTCGAAATATAGTTGGCCAATAAAAACCACATTGTAAAACTTTTGTAGCTGTTTTCTTAGCACTGAAATGGCCTCCACAAGCTTGTTCATGGCAGAATGAAAGGATATTGTGAATTTCACTTTTTGGGATGGTGCTGAGTCAAGTAGAGCGTTGACCTCATCGATTGATCTGTCAATATCAAAATCCAAACCAAAGTGAGTTAAACATGTTTGTAAAGGATCATCACTAAGGTTTGAAACAAAAGTGTCATCAACTAATGCTTCAATTAAATCCACATCAACAATTCCATCATCTGCATTGTGAGGTTGTTTGGCAATGTTGAAGATGTTCAGCTCCATAGTCATGTTGTCGAAGGACAACTGCATATTTCCGGTCCTGCATTGAATATGAGCATCCGCAGTTGCCAAGAAAGGTCGGCCTAGAATAATGGGGATGTGCTTCCTTGAATCCTGTATTGGTTGAGTGTCAATTACAATGAAATCAACAGGAAAATAAAATTTGTCTACCTAGATAAGCACGTCCTCCACAATACCATGAGGTATTTTTGTGGACCGATCTGCAAGTTGTAACACCACTGGAGTTGGGTGTAATTCTCCCAGTCCAAGTTTTACAAACACTGAATAAGGTAACAAATTTATACTAGCTCCTAAATCCAACAAAGCATTCTCAATTGTGTGGTTCCCTATACTACATGAAATAGTTGGAGAGCCCGGGTCTTTGCATTTTAGAGGAATTTTATGTTGGAGTATAGAACTAACGTTTTCTGTTAAAAATGCCTTCTTTTGAATGTGAATGTTTCTCTTTTTTGTACAAAGGTCTTTAAGAAACTTGGCATAAGATGAAACTTGCTTTATAGCATCAAGTAAAGGGATGTTAACACTTACCTGTTTGAAGATTTCAAGAATCTCACCTGTGGATTTTCCCTTCTTTCCTTTCGCTAACCTCTGAGGAAATGGAGCTTTGGGAACATATTCTCGTGGGTTGGTTTCTTCTTTCTCCTCCGATGGTGAGTCCTCAGCATTCACAAGTACAATTTGATTTTCTTTTGTCACCGGCATCTCCACTTTGTTGTCGACTTCTTTTCCTTTTCGCAAGGTCATGACTGCTTTGACCTCTCCATGCTGCTGTGGTGAACTGGTACTTGCTTCATGCACTCCTTTAGGATTAGGCATTGGTTGACTTGGAAATTTACCTTTCTCAACAGTCATTGCCGAGGTCTGAACTGAAGAAGCAAGTTTTCCCACCATCTTCTCGAGGCTTGAAACTGATTGGGCTTGTGAGTTGAAGCCTGCTCTCAACACATTTCGTAGTCCATCAATGGTGCGGTTCTGTTGTTCAATCGTGGAGTGAGTAACATTCTTGAAATTCTAGAATGCATCCTCCCATGGTCTGGGTTGAGAGTAGTTCTGGTTCTGATTGTATGGTCTAAATGGTGGCTGAGAGGCTTGAGGAACTTGAGGAATTTTTGCATTGGTGGAGCTGGAGCTGTTGGTCCATTCTGTTGGAATCCTTGAGACCATAAAAAATTGGGGTGGTCTCTCCATCCAGGGTTATATGTGTTGGAGTATGGGTAATTTGATGGTTTTCTCATTACACCTATGGCATTGGCTTGATCTAAGTATGAGTCATGGTCATGTGGTTCTATTGATTTAGCAGTCGATAACGATGCTATTTGTCGAGCGAGACCTTCAACCATCTCCTTGACTTCTTTGATTCCTGAAGTTGACTCGCCAATGTGAACCTCATTTACTCCCTTAATTTTTCTAGTATTCCTGAGTGATCGATTCCGTTGTTGGGAATTATCTGCTTGTCGCTGGAAAAATTCCCAAATCTCTTATGCACTTTTTGACATTAGCTCTCCTCCAATTGTTGCCATTAGTCATTCTTGCACATTCGGCAATAATCCCTCGAAAAAGTATAGGCATTGGTGCCATTTTTCGTACCCATGATGTGGACACTTCAAGAGTAGCCCATTGAATCACTCCCATGTTTCGAAAAACTGCTCGTCATCTCTCTGGGTAAACTCCGAGATTTCCCTGCAAATAACATTGGTTTTATGCACTGGGAAATTATTATTTAAAAATTTCGTTACCATTTGTTCCCATGATGCAATGCTATTATCAGGTAATGTATTAAGCCATGAACGAGCTCTATCCTTTAAAGAAAATGAGAATAATCTGAGTTTAACATCATCGTCTGAAAAATTCTCGCATTTAAAAGTTTGACAAATAACATGAAAATCATTAAGATGATTATATGGATCCTCATTTTCTAGGCCATAGAATGTGGGGAGACAATTTAGCACACTAGGTTTTAGTTCAAAACTCCTAGCAGCTACATTTGGGTATCTTATGCATGATGTGCTCAAATTAGCTAAAGGACTAAAGTAGTCCTTAAATGGCCTCTCTTGTGGTTGCAAATCCATTTTATTTTTAACTTGTTTGTGTGTGCGAAGTGTTTTCTCAAATTCAAGGTCTATAGGTTCAAGATTAGGTAATAATGACCAACGACCATGCATGCAAAACAAATAAAATGAAAATAAAGATGGGAACAAAACAAATAAAAATAAAGAAGAGGGAGAAATTATGATACTAACCTTATCGCGCTATTACAACCTTACTATAAAAATACACACAAAAAAATACGTGAAATAAATTAACTAAAAATAAATTAATAAGATAAATAAAAATTACAAAGAAGAAAAAAAATAACTTAAAATTAAATTACAGAATTTTAAAGAAGAGAAAAAGAAAAGAAATACTAGCCTCTAAATACAGATTCACTTTTTTTTTCTTTTTAAAAAAAAATACAAGAAAACAATTAAATGGAATTATTCACAAAAATTAATTCTATGAATTAAAATTACTTACCTCCCCGGCAACGGCGCCAAAAACTTGTTGTGCAAATTTTATTGAACTCGCAAGCGCACGAATCTATTGTAGAATAGACTAATGGTGACGAGTGTCGATCCCACGAGGAGGTGGATTTTAATTATATGTAGAATTAATTTTGTATGAGGTGGTTGGATTTGTGGTGGAAGTGATTCAAATTATCCTAAAAATTGGAATTGAAATGGGGAGAAGAAATTAAAGTGAAAATCTATTAAATTGACGTACTTGGGTATCTGGATCCGTATCAACATGTATCATGGGCTAAATATTTCTTATTAATACCAATTAAATCATTAGGGGGGAATCCACACCTCATGAACCACGCTCTAATCAATATGGTGCTAAGGGCTTATCGTGCCAAATAATAATAACATTATACTAGGGAGCCGGTGAAACCAGGGCGGTACTAGACAAGATTATTATTATTTGTCGACGAAAAGTCAAATCATCCACAAAAATTAGAGGGGAAAAGAAAAAAAATTTACCAAATAAAGCCCATGACACATGTTGAGACTTCACCTTCAACCCAAGCTTGAAAGAAAATTAGCCACTCATAATTGAACTAGGGGTAAAATGAAAATTTATTAAAATACGTAGAAAATACAAGATGGAGAAGGAATTACAAAAAATGGATCCCAAAAATGGATTCAGAGGTCTCAAATTAGGGGGGGAGGCCCCCTTTTTATAGATACATCGAGTAAATCATGGCCATCGGATTAAAAACAGTTTGGACTCTCAGGATTGCGCCACGTCATCAGTCAACAGTACGCGTGAATAGTACACAGTTTGACCACGTGGATAAACAGTAACACGGTTTGACTCGGGTGAACATTGACGCGGTTTGGTTGAAAATAATCATGTGTGTTGCATGTACCGTCTATGTGAACAGTGTCGTGAACAGTAACGTATACAATACCATACATGTGAACAGTGCCATTTTTCCTTTTATGCTCCTCCTAAGGTTTTCGACCGTCCTGAGTTCAAAAGTGATATCCGTTTTGCCGTCTAATCTCTCGTTTATTGTGAAATGACTATGACGCCCCTAAAATACATAAAATAATTAATTAAAATAAAACACACATAATTAAATTACAAGAAGCTTAAATACATAAAAGTAAGGGGTGTTAGTAAGACATGAAATGTAAAATGACGATTTTCTCCTTTATAAATATGCATTTTCTAACACTCAACATTCATCTTGTGGCTACTGTTCATTTTACGGCTTTTCTTTTTTTTTTTTAATCAATTTTCAACACTTCTTTCAGTCAACAATGATTCTTCAAATCGATAAATTGTTATGGCACTTAGAATCGATTTCTTGTCACGAGTGAAGGTCTTGGCCAATGGCTGAAGAAATCTTTACCATGCAGTGGTGGTGGATGACGATAGTGCTTTTGTCAGTCAACGGCGAGTCTTATGGCGCTTTGAAATTTTGAGTTGATTCATTGTTACGAGTGTGGGTCTTGGCCAATGGCTGGGCCTGCCCTGATCTCGCTCTTGAGCCCAGAGTTCAATGAAAGTCTAAGGCCTATGTCGACCAAAACATATTGCGTTGACGATTAGGATCAAATAAGGCTAGTCCAATGTAGTTCACAAAATTGGATGTCATATAAAGTAGATAACGGTAAGCACTAGGCTGTTTCATTTAAGTACAAAACTGTGGTGCAATTGTTGCATGGTACCACATATTTATTTCTTATCTTTTTTACCCTTACTTTTTTAATTATTTATAAATTTATCATAATTTTATTTTTTCATTCTTATTTCCTCTCCTCCATATTTAGATATTATGTGCCCTTTTTCTCCACTTAGATCATTAATCAATTATTAGTCAACAACTCTTTTGAAATTAAAATATCATTAACTAATTAATTACCTCAATTATTTTTCACATCACAACAAAAAACAAAATGCAAAAATTTGATTTGAATATTCCGATGGCAATTGCATGAATTAAAATAAATCTATCAAGTATAAGTGATTGATGTCATATTGGTTTACATTTATAGATAAAGTTTAAGTTTTTTTATTTTTTAATAACCAATAACTTTGAAATTAAATTGTTTAGTTATTTTTTATTTAAAGTTCAGTATGCATTTATTTGAAAGTGGCGACCAAAGCATAAAAAAGATAAAATACATAGTTTTTATAATTATTTATCTAATATTTTATTTTAGTAATGTCATGCTAGTTTTATTTTGTAAGCTAATTTATTAATTGAATTTGAATATGAAGTCATCACTTATCTCACTCCTTAAAATTAAAAAAATAATAATAATAATAGAGAGTTAGATATTGATGTTTAGTTTTATGTCGATTTTTTTAGCTTGAGACAACCTACCCATCTTTTAATTGTTTGAATTATTTACAAATTTGAAACAATATGAATTTATGTGCCAGAATTTTGAAATATTTATTTTTTTAGAATTTTAATATACAACAGGAGTGTAGCGTTAATTACCAAACTATGGCATCCTATCATTGAATCTACTCTTACGTTAAATCTAACGGTGTCAGGACAAGAAGAAAAAATAGGGATACCGTGCAACGGTTGCACGATAGCTGGACATTTCATTTAAACACTACAACATGCGTACATCAGTATTAAAATCTAATGAAAAAGAAATCACAATCAACTATTTTTTGTTTTTTAAGTGCACCGAGATTGAAAATAAAATTTTTATTTTTTATGATTTCATGCCTCTTGTATGATTATAAAAAGTTTTTATGGTTAAATTAGTTAACTCCATCAAAGGCACAAATACATTAGGTTGGATTGTATATACCTGGGTCCATGAGTATATAATGTGTGCTATCTCTGTATGATGTATGACACTAGGATGAGCATTGACATAACACTTCAAAATATAAATTAATTAATAAAAGGAATGAATGACAAAACAAACACGTAATTGCTAGGTTCTACAAGAAGGAAAGAAAAAAAAAAAGATTAACTAATTTGCATGGAAAAAGGTGAAGTGGTCAAACTCAAACATGCTTTGGGTTTGGCTCTTTTTTTATACAAACCTGGACTTATTTGTACAAGAGTAGTGATATTTCACTTCTCATTATATTTCACATAACTCCATTATTCAGTTAACTCCGTTAAAATTTTAAACTAATTTTTATCTCTCAATATACCCCACTTAATTCATAATTTATTATTACTATAATTTTTATCATTTTTCATGGACCCACTTGTAAGTTTATAAAAATTATTTTAAAAAGAAAAAAAATATCATAATCATTGCCGTAATGGAAAAGAATCTGATAATTGCACCAAGAATTGGAACACGAACCATGCCGAGTCAATTTTGAAGAATCGCAGTATCATGCTAAGCCTATACAACCAAGAGTGAGTAAAGGAATACAAGAATTTAGCCAAGGGGGTAGACATAATAATTCTGGTTAGAATTTCCTACAAGTACAGTTGTGGGATTTATTCTTTACAATTGCAATCCGTGGATTCCATTTATGGTATGTCAATATTGATAAGTGCTTTCTATAACCTCCTTGTACTTTACTTTGATGAGGATAAGTTGTCATCCTAATTAAAGTTTTATATCTACATCCATATTTGCATTAAATCGCGTACTGTTGGGGTTAACAAGTTACTTCAGCTATCAAACATTGTTGTATAAGTTGACTTTAAAGTAGCAATTGATAGGACAAGTACATCAACACTCATTGAAATGGTTTTTTTTTTTTTTTTTTGCAATTACAATGATCGGGATGTTCAATATTTACCTATATAATTTTGGATAAAACACTAACATTGTTGGAGTTTATTTGTTGGCTTTAATTGTTAACACACAAATATATTTAAATGAATGACAAATAAGTAGTTTAGTCAAGGATTTTCGGTGAATAACTTGTTGTTTTAAAATTAAAGTTCAAGGGAATTAAGGAATACACCGTGAAGGACCTCTCGCAACTTTGTGATCAGTGGGCTACATACGTTGCCAAGTTAATTACAGCCTACAATTGCGAGGTAACATACAAGTAATTTATGATTATTTTTCCTTTACAATATACAAGACTTATTTTTCGTGGTGTGCTAATTGATTTTATATACTTGTAGGTGGAAAAAAAATGAAGGCATTTGTGGACTCCAAAATCAGTGACATTGTTATCTTTTTTTTCTTGTTAGTTAACATTTTCAGAAATTAATTTAGTCTTTATCGTGTACTACTTGTTCAAAGCTTAATGTGGTACTTGAAGTTTTTTTTTTACCCCCAAACAATGATGTATTTGAACTATTTTAATTTAACCGATGTATTTGGAATGTGTATTATGTGAATTGCATTACAAGATTTGGTATCTTTAATATATTTTGAGTTTATTTTAATTGTAAAATAAACAGGAAAAATGTGATTAAAAAATAAATAAAACACTACCGGTATAGCATCATTAATACCGACACTAATTATTTAAATGACGTTAAGAATTTTTTATGTTACTGAGTCAGTGAATTGCTGATACTGTAGTCACATAAATCAATGACATGTAAATAGTATCATTAAATGCTAACACGATTGAGTCACTATCTTTGTGACTCTCTAGTGACACAAAATACTGACATAGAAATAGTATCAACTGATACTAACACCATCATATCACTATTTTGGTGATACTATAGTGACACAAGATACTGACGCAAAAATCACTGACACAAAAAATTAGTGTTAGTGTGTTCTAACATAAGCATTACTGACAAAATTAACAAGTGCCAGCAAAAGTAATTACTGACACTAAAGTGGTGTCAGTAAAGCCTATTTTTCTAGTAGTGGCAAGAGTTTATTTTTTTTACTGAATAAATAAAATTATTAGTTTCATTCTCTATAAAAATGATCATTACTGGTTTTTTGTTCTATGTATATTCTATATGAACTTTTGCAACTACTGAGCATATTTTCACCACCAAAGTGACCAGACTTTTTACATAAGCATGCATTATGAATATATCAAAGTAGAAGTAGGCTCAAAAGCATCTATTGTAACTCACAAGTAACCCTTCTATTAGTAATTTTGTTGCTTTGACCATAGAATTAATAATTTTTTAACCCATTTACATTCGCAAGAAATAACAAAAGCAAAACCAATTAAATCTTATTTGTTCCTAATGTCAATATTCGAATATAGCTTTCTCATAATGAAATACTCAGTAGATAGTACAACTTTCTTCAAAGCAACAACTATTTGGCTTCAGTTAAAATAACAAAAGAAATTTTCATGACTTCCTTTTCCCTATTAATTCCTTTCTAATAACAATCAATTTTAAGGATTTGAGAAAACTGGACAATTAAAGCACCCGCACGACATATAATAGCGCAAATAAATCAAATTTCGTAGCTCTAACTCCAAGTATTTTAGAAATGGCTTATTGGGTATTACATTCAACCACTGGTTTTGTATCCCCTCTTAATAGTAATAAACAGTAGTATGCTTAAATATTTGGGTGGTCTCATTAAAGTGGCTTTGTAATTTATTGTTGAGTAATGTTTATTGTATTCGCAAGTGTATGCATCTATTTTAGTATAAATTTACGGTGATGAGTGTCGATCTCACGAGTAGATAGATTAAATTGTGTGTAGGGTTAATTTTCTACATGTGTATATGAATTGGTTAGAGATGATTTTTTAGCAATATTAAGATTTAAAATAAAAATGGCGTGAATAAATTAAGAACACTTGAGTCTCTAGATTCTCGCTCAACACTTCACCATGGGCTTAATATTCTTTTTTAATTCCAATTAATTTATGAGAGCGTATTTCCACTCCTTATAAGTCTCACTCTAATAAATATGGTATCAAGTGTTCAATGTGCCGGAGGATAATGATTTTCCGTGAGAGTGGTGTCAAGTACATGTTGTGCTATACGAAAATAATATTTCTATCGACAATGTGGTAAGATCGCTCACTAAATAACTTAGATTCACTACCTATCAACATTGAGTCATTAGGAAGTCGGTTTACTGTGTAAAATTTTAAATATGATATGTTGTTTTGGTTAAAATTTTAAATTGGCCATATATTTAGGGGGGAGCATACAATATGATTTTGGATAATATGTATTTTGAACTTTTTGGTTGTCCAAAGGGGGAGACAAAGTAATATACCATTTCGATGTTGTCAAAAGGAGGAGAATAATATGGACTTTTGAATATTGTTTTGATGATGAATATGTGTTTATGGTGATGCTTTTGAGATATAATGATGATTTTATTACATGGTTTGTATGATGATTTATGATAATTTGGGAGTGATATTACTAAATTTGTATTTGAGGTGATGCTTGTTGTTAGGGGGAGATTCTGTCGAAATTTCTACTCAGACAATATGGGTAACAACTTTTCCACTCTTTTTCTTTTCCACTAAGTTTTCTTTTTGATGATGAGGGGGAGAAGAATACATGTATTTATTTAAATTTGTTATTTTAGCTAAATTGTAAGAGAAGCTTACATTTAGGGGGAGTAATTTGTGTAATCATTTTTTAAATACATGCAAGGTTTGTCATCATAAAAAAAGGGGAGATACTAAGCAAACCACACAACAATTCAATCTAATGCCTTAATGGAATAAAAAATAATAAATTCAATAAACCACAATAATAAAAGAACAAGGGAAGAGAAAACAAACACAATGATTTTTACGTGGTTCGGCAATCCCCGCCTACATCCACGCCTCCAAGCTCACCGGGCTTGAGGATTTCACTAAGCAAGCCTCCAAGGCTTCAAATGCTTACAATTGACTTTCAAGGTGTCAATGGACCTTCACAACAAGAGATTATCCCCAATCTCTTAACCCAAGTGTATCCCAATACTTACAATCTCTTAACTTGATTTTACAAAAAAGATTACAAATGAATTTCTCTCACACGATATGTTTGATCACAAATGAAAGCTCAATGTGTGAATGAATAAGATAAATACAAGTATTTAAAGCTCAATGAAAGTTGTATTCTCAATATTTTGCTCAATGATAATCATTGGAATTCTACTTATTTGAATTGGATTGAGCTTATTTATAATTGGAGTTGAAAACTAGCCGTTATTGACTTTCTGCTCACTATCGGATCGCCGTTAACTAGATGTCGGATCGCCGTTTAACTGGTCAATATGACCGTTAGGCTGAATTTTCAAATTGTCAGATCGCCGTTAGTGTCCAGAGGCAACTCTTCAATTCTGTTCGATGTCGGATCGCCGTTTTCTACAATGAACTATTTTTATAAAACAACCAATTTTATAAAATAATTTTTCATTAAATATAAAACCTTTATAATGTGAAAACAATGATTTATTTAAAATGTATAAAAAATAATTTGAACTTTTAAAAACTTAATCATTCTTAATTTTGTTTGTTACATCAAAAAGGTGTCCTTAAAATTCTAATTATAAAAGCCATAATTACCAGGTAAAACTCCATTTTTCATTGCACTCGAATAAAGTCTCACAGCTTTCTCAACCCTATCCTTTTTTCCTTCACTTCTACTTCAGTAGCACCAACAACCTGCATTAATATATGCTTTCATTTAGAGAGGAAGCTCCATATGCTTAAAACACTTGAACTGAGCATTTGTAGAATTAAATATACAAAACCAAATAACCTATCCTTCAAAATAGCAGCACTTCTTGAAAGCTGTTGAATACGGCTTTCTAAGTCCCAACACATTTCTAACTCATACAGGGTGTTTTCAATGTGGATTTCAGCTATACCAAGAAAGAACAGATATCATGTATGAAATAAACACTGTGGAGAGGCAGATTAATTATTGGGAAACCAATGAAATAGCCAAAATAAACCTGTTCACACCTACAATGAATGTCTGTCCAGTCACCGGACCCACCACGGACAGTGATTTTTGGTGATAGAGTAAACTAAAACAATAAAGATTTAAGTTACCTCCTTAAGACAAAACCTGCACTTGATGTGCTCAGGCAAATACTGGGCTTCAGCACCAACAGTTCAGATTTACACGACATATCATTGATATATCTTACCTTTTTGCATGAGCCAAGCTCTAGTGGCATGCTATGTGTGAAATTCATATTACAAACTCCGTCTAAGACCTAAAAGTGAAGAGGAATTTTATCAAATGAACCTACCTGGCCTCTTGTGAGAATGGCAAGGTCCTCCACGAAACCGTTCCTATCGTTTAACCTACCAGGTGCTGTGACACAAACCTTCAAACACGATTCCGAACCACAATTAAATGATTCTTGAAACAACGGTTTTTAAAATAAAGTAACAATCAAGTATGAGACAACACTTTGAAAATCATAAAAATCTTTTGGTCCTGATTTTCTTAATTTTTAAATATTTGTTTTGAGTAACATCATACATACAAAGTAGATAAAAAGTAACTTTGTGAAAAGTAATAATCGAATGACAATTTTGTGTTAAATAAAAGATTAACATGGATAGAGAATAAGTAGTTGTAAATTACAGAGACTTATGCTTTATCCTTAGTAGTAATCTAACGGATGGGTATTTTTCTAGTATAAATATTTTTTTTTTGAGAGAGTATAAATAATTTAATTAAAAGGTGGTATATGGGTTTTTTTTTTATGGTTTGAATATCCTCACCCTTTAATTGTTTTCTTCTTTTTTTTTTCTTTTTTTTTGTAAGGATAAAAATGAAGATTCTACATCAGTTAAAACTTCCTTACGAACAAGACTTAAGTGTTAAAATTTAGAAACACTTTTTGGTTAGTTTATTTTTAGAAAACAACATGGATCGTAGTGCAATACACACACTTGGTTTTTAGTTCCTATAACTTATATAAGGAAATGAATTTTTATTTCTTACATTTCTTTTTAACAATAGTTACAAAGAACTAAGCAAATAAATTTATAAATTGTATTTTTTTTATGGACTTATATATGCAGATAAATGATTATGACGTTGGTGGTTTGATCATTGGCGTCCTAATGTGTAGGGAGTACGATGTCACACGCACAGATTTGAGAAGGGGTAGTCGTATAAAAATGTTTAATTTAATTAACTCATCTTTTCAAGCATATATTCATTTCAATTTTCTTTGTCTTTATTTTTCCATTTTATTAGGTCAATGACACCAAGAACTTCATGATATATTTTGATAAGTAATTCTAGTAGAAGTTCTAAAAATACATCGGCAGATTTTGAGGTAGCTTGTCAAAAGCCCTTCGTGGACGAATTTTCGTCAATGAGCATAATGCTTTTGTGATAGGGGCGTCATTGTGAGAGGACGGAGGATTTAGTTTGGTAGAAATGAAGATGAAATAAAAACTGATAACGAGATTGATGATATTTGTGGGTATTGTCGCTGCAAATCTTAGGACTACCTAAAAATTTAAAAATTTGTTACATATGATAAATGCAATCACGACTACCTGAGAAAATAATTTAGTTAGAATTTACTTTATTCTGATCTTTACTTTTAATTGAAAACTTTGTAGTGGCATTTGAATTGACTAGTGCTTCAATTGATTGACAATAATACACTTTCTAAGTGATAACGTGTTATAAATCTACACGTTATGTATTTATACATTTACATAATACTGTTAACTATTTAATTAGAAACAAAGAAAAGAGAGGAAGAAGGATATTCAACCGGAAATCTGAGCGCTTCAGCTCTTCATTTACTTCATTTATATAGAGAAGATGTAGGGGTATAATGGTAATTTCACAAATAGGTGGTGAATCCACCCTTCACAATACTATTCACGACACTTCCTAATTAATGTGTCTTTTATTAATTGGATAATGAAATTTCAGCAATAATTTATTTTTCAACCATCTCACCGTATAATAATTTAATATAAAATAAATAGTTATTCTTTAAAATTGAGAGAGACAAAATTTGTTCAATTTATTTTGTGCCTACTCTTTCTAATATGAGGGGTCTAAATGTGTCAATTTAAATAGGTGCTCAACAAAGATAAATAATTATTTAATTAATAGATTGTGCACACATTAGCTTAGGCTTATGTTAAATCCATGTGAGATGCCTAATATAAATCATGCACATGGAAGAGAAGGGGAAAAAAAAGGGTTAATGATAACCAGTGTAAAACTGTTTAGCTCTTGATCTTACCTTAGCATGTTTTTCTCCATATTGACGCAAATTCATTCCCAATCAGTTCTTCACAAACAGTCAATTCGACACACCCTTAACCCACCCACCTCAACCACAAACACAAACTAAATAACTTTCTCTCCAGGGCTTTTGCATTTACTGCAGAGGCCAATACATGGCCAATGAAGAATACTGATACCTCAAAAAGATTATTATAAGCCTCCCATTCGGACTATATTCATGTCATTACATTCTAGACCTTCCGTCTCATCCTTGACATGCTCGAGCCACCATGGACTAGATTGCATTCTTCAATGAAATCATACTATACAAGAAGCATTAATTAGTTTTTGTCAAGATTATAGAATAAAGATAACAAAATTTAAGAGTTTACCCAATTACCTTGTGGCCTTTGCAAATTCTGATGGTACATGTTTCAGTGGATCGACATCCCCACACTTGAACATATCTACACAATTTCCTGGTTCAGAAAAAAAATGAAAGCATTCCCATCTACCTTAATCATAACCTGAACATAGGAAAGCACCATGCTTTTTTACTTTTTATTTTCTTTATTTGAAAAAACAAACCTCTAGCTGGATTGTATCCAAGGTCTGAACTGTCCTGCTCCAATAGCTTGTCAATTACAGAACCATCAACTCCAGCATTAGAAGCAATCAAGTATGCAGCCATCTGAAGATGTAGGCTCAATAAAAGTAAGAAAGCTTTCAAAGACGTAAAATATATTATATCTACAACCAAAACTTCTCTGCATCCCTCATTCTGAAAAGCATAGATAAAGCTCAGGCCTCTTACTTGTGTCATGCTTCTATAAGCAAAAAAGATTGAAATAATACCCAATATAACTTTGATTTTAATCTAAAGTCACCTAGGTATGGAAAAATCCAACCAACGGAAGTGATATAATACTAATGGTGATGACATTTTCCATGTTAGAAAAATATGCACAACATTTTTCTCTTTTAATTTTTTTTTTTTTCCTTTTCATTTTTCAAATCCAAAGCACAAAGCTCACGATTTCGGGTTCACAACTTGAAATTGAAAAAGAAATAATGATAAGGGGAATAGAAACCTTAAGAGCATTCTGGACAATTTGAACACCAATCTTCTGATCCGAATTTGTGGTTTGCAATTTGTCCAGCTCCTTCGAGGCATATAGTAGTGCAACACCACTACCTGGCAAATACATCACAAAATAAGAAATGTGATGCATTGATGGATCAACACAAAAAGATGCACTAGATGAAATTCTATAAATATAAGCTTACCAGGCACAATTCCTTCTTCCTTTGCAGCCTGGACAGCATGCAAGGCATTAGTAATTTTAAGCTTCTTTTCACGCACTTCAGCTTTACCATGTCCACAAACCTTAAAACAACACAACCTCCATCAATACAAGTATTCACTAAAGAGTCTCTCTTTCATACGAGTAAAATGCTAAAACACTTGTAAATTAAGGTCACTACACAATGCCAAAAGACCAAACCTTCAAAACGGCATATCCACCAGAAAGTTTTGCAAGGCGATCTTTCAACTTGTCCGAAGTGCTCAATTTTATTGTAGATCTCAGCTATAACAACAATATCGCTAAATGTCGAATGCTAAATAAACACGACCAGTCGCTCAATAGATCATTGAAAAAAATGTGCAGAAACACAAACCTGTTCACATCTTTCTTGAATGTCTACCAATTCACCAGACCCACCAATGATAACAACATTATCCATTGTTGCTATAACCTATAATGATAGAGAGTGAAGGTGAAGAAGTAAGTAAACCTGCACTTGATGTGCCCTAGTGTGAAGAATTGGTATTTTTATAACAAAAATGTAGTTATATCCTACAAACAATTGATATATCTCACCCTTTTGCATGAGCCAAGCTTTAGAGGCACAAAATACGTAGAGTTCATACCTGAGCCTCCAGTTAAAACCTAGAAAAGAGAAGGCATACATATATGATAAGTGTTAATGCAGATCATAATGCAAAAATAGGGTGGGAATTTATGAAATCAACATACCTGGCCTCCTGTGAGAATTGCAAGGTCCTCCATGATGGCCTTCCTATCTTCTGCCAATCCAGCAGCTTTGATGATACAAACCTTGATATACGAAAAAAAAAAAAAAAACTTGTAAAACAAATTAAAAATTGAGTTAAAACAGAAGTGACAGTTTGTATTCACATGTCATTCTCACCTTGTGTCAACCCAATTGGAGAGAAATCAAGTAATTCCCTCTTGAAAGGGAAAGTTCACTAATCCCACAATTAATGTGTTTAGATATTCTGGGAATCTAATTGCAGTTTCACTAGTTTCTACATTAGCAGCTGTTCATAATATTTTCTAAAACCCAGAAATCCCATAACCTTCGTGATTTGCACAATATTGCCAGACCTTACAAGTTATAACCTTCATAATATTCAGGAAAGTCATGTGCAATTTGAATTAAAGGTTTGATATTCATTTTATATTTAACCCTTCTACCAGAAATCAACACGCTTAACATACTCTCTATATATGTATGTTTAATATTAAGTCTATCCAACAAATTCTAGTTAAGCTCATCTGAAAAACTAAATTCACAAACAATAAGCAAAGAAAGAAAGAAAACTCTTATTACCTTTTCAGTAGTACAGGTGAAGTCTGTCGCAATATCTCCTAGAACTTCGTTTTCAACATCTTCAGCAACAACCAATAAGCTTTGTCCCTGAGGAAAAAATAACAACAACAACAACAACAATAATAATAATAAAGAGGTTTAAACTTTCATTTCATGCATAAAAATCCTCTTACCTGCATCATACATGGCAAACATGCTTGCCTGATAACATTGGAGTTTGAAATTTTCGTGTCATAGATCAAAACCAATGCACCATCTAAAACCTGTAAACAACAAATCCAATAATCTTTTAGTACCAAGTGAGAATGATACAACTTTCTCACAATTAACACATCAGCATTGTACCATATTAAAGTACAATAAAAAACTTATAACATAATAACCCACTAATAAACTGAGATTCTTACACATTCTTTTTTATTCTTATGGGTGAAGAAGTATGGGGATTTAAGACCCCACTCTAGTTTCATTCCCTTAACAAAATTTAATTCATTATAGAGAGCTTTCCTGTCCTGCAACAGTTTGGGAGAAGCAAAAACAAAAGAAGGAAAAAAATGGCATTACTAGATATCTAAATGACTCAAAAATAAAGGAAACAAAAAGGAAGACGCGAAGAAGAAACAGATTCACGGTTACAGCAGATTAAAAGTGAAGAATGGGGAGAATTAAAAGAAGAGACTTACAAAGATAGTAATAAGATCATTTTCCCAACCCTTCTCAAAAACCTTGGCTATAAGCTCGCCAATCTCTCCGTCACCATTGGCTGCTGTTGTTCCAACCTTCATGGTAAAAAAGTGCAATTAAAGCTCCATTTGGTGTTCATGCTCAACAACTGTAAACTGAACGTTTGGCAATCATTTGATTCACAACCTATATTCCCACTGCTATTTTGTGAAAATTATTAACTTAGAAAGAATTGGAGCAGCACCACAACAAGTAATGGAGCCTAAAACTAAGCAAAAGTCTAAAGGAAGAACATGAACCTGGGCAATTTCTTCAAATGTGGTGATCTTTCGTGCTTGGCAGTCCAAGTTTCTCACGACTGCATCAGCAGCCATTCTAAACCCTTGTGTTAGGCCTGTGAGATTCACTCTTCCAAGTGCCTTGAAAGCTTCATCATTCGGGGCTTTGACAAGAGCACTCTCATATTTGGTGCCTGCAAACAGATATATTAAACTTGTGATAAGCATCCATTAATGACATGCCCATCTGCAGGAGATTCAAAAAAGTTTGTAAGGAAATTCAAAAGATGTTTCACAATCAATAAATCTTTTAGTGTCTTGAGCGCCATAATTTCTGCTCCAAGTACAACAAACCTGATACAGAGGTAATTCAACGAAATCAATCAATCTCCATCGAATTACAAGACAAAAAAAAAAAGAAACAAAACTCACCGGCTGGGTGCCGGTGGTATTAATCAACCTACAATTAATAAAATTGGCAATAAATAAATGAGAGAAGTCGAAACAAATAAAGGATGTGATAAATGAGAGAAGTCGAACAAATAAAGGATGTGATATTGGGAAAGTATGAAGAACAGTGTACCTGACTCTGGAGGCGAGGCTACAAGCAAACCGGAACATGGTTTTGTGATTTTCTTTTGCCGACGATTTGATCCAAAAACAAATGTGATTTTCTTGCACCGAGTTTGATCCAAAACAAAGACGTAAGCCTTAAACAGCCACCCCCCCCCCCCCCCCCCCCTTTTTTTTCTTCCTTCCGTTATATATTTATTTATTTATTTATTGATAAATCTTCATTTGCTTTCTAAACTTCCTGGGTTAAGAGGCAGTTAGCTCATTTAGAAAGTACGACGTTCGGTTAGAAAAAGAGGACTTGGAGGTTTATATTTCTCCGCGCTGGGTACAATGATCAAAATTGTGTCAACTGCAGGGCCCATATTTGATCAGCACAACACAATGACTCAATTGTGTTATTATTATTTTTCTTGTCAAAAAAAAAAAAAAATTGTGTTATTTTGGTTTTTAATATTTTTAATCCTAGTTTTTAATTTAAGGAATTCTCTGATGTATTTTTACAGCATTAGTGGGATTATTGTAGATCTTTAGATTTAAGTATTTAAATTTTATCTATCTATTTATTTAATATTATTAAATATAATGAATAATTAATTAGTTAATTAATTAAAAAATACCGATAGTCTTGTTGGTGAATTGATCTTTTTTAATTTTAAATTAATGAAAAAGAGAGAAAAAGACGATAATGACATAAGAGTCGTGGTGAGGATGTTGGATGCTTTGGATAAATACATAATTTTATCAGGATCCATAGTTGTTGTCGTAATCTCAATACAAGAAAAATGTATCATGACAGTAAATTTTTTCTTTTTGTTTGTTTTCGGAGAAGCAACCTTATTTTGATAAATGTTGAGTGATTTTAGTGGTAATAAAGTATGATAATTTGTTTATGCTTGTTCAGGGGAATGAAGCTGCTTCAGAATAAGACAAATTGTTTGATGACTATTAGATAAATAGAATTTGATGAAAATTGTTTTATTATTGTTCTTGTTGCATGAGATATTGTACTTTATATCTCTCTCTTTTTTTTTTAAATTTAGAATCAACCTTTTAATGGTTTATTAACAGATTAGGTGGCGTTTGTTTTTTTGTCTGAAATCTGAATAGACCTGAATTAGTCTGAATTCTGAATAGGTCTGAATGTCTGAATCTGAATAATATGTTTGTTTTTTCGTCTGAATCTCGAAAAATAAGTATTAAGTTATTTTTTTTTTCAACTTAAAAAGCTGAAAATATGTACTTTTACATTTGTATCCTTATTAAATTTAAATGTCAAATAAATAATATATTAAATACCACAATATTTTAACATTTATAAGTAAAATTATATTCAAGTGAATACATAATTATTTTGGAATTTTAATATATAAAATACCATAAATTTCAAATTTTATCGTATATAATATAAGAAAGAAAAAACAGAGATATTTTTCTGTGGGGTAAATATCTATGGGTGAGTTTTGGGATAGACATGAAAAATAAATTATAAAACAGGGATATTTTTGACATTAGCAAGTAATTGACTTAATTCAGATTTCTCCATTAAGTAAAAAGCCAAAAAAATTAGCTTATTTTATTAAGTTAAAATTATCTAAAAATTCTCATTAAGTTATAAAAACAAACACCTCTAATTAACTTAATTAATTAAGTTAAGTCACTTTAAGTCATTAAGTTAAAAAACAAACGCCACCTTAATTGATTGAAATTAAAAAATAATTTGTGTATAAGTAATAATCTCTTTTCTGTAAAAGAATTGAGGAGGAAAAGGATTTATTTCTCTGTAATTTCGATAAATCTTTTCTCAATATTTTCTGCCAATTTTCTTGAAATTCTTCTCATTTATGGCATCTTCATTTATTTCTTTATGCATATGAAATTGAGGTGGCGTTTGTTTTTTATCTAAAATCTGAATAAGTTTGAATTAGTCTGAATTTTGAATAAGCTGAGTGTCTAAATATAAATGATATTGCTATTTTTTTGTCGGAATCGCTAAAAATAAATATTTAGTTGTTTTTTTTAACTTAAAAGAATATGAAAACTAGCATTTTGACATTTGTATCCTTATAAATTATTAATGTTAAATAAATAAAAAATATCTCAAAGAATATGAAAAAATATAATATATTATCATAATATAAATCATATTCAATTGAATACAACCCTTTAATACTCTATATTACTATATGTTAATCAATTTTATTATAGTTTATGATGTTTTTAAATGAAAAATATTGATAAAAGTTATGAAGATAAGTAATGTTAATTTGAAAAAAAATAAAAAGATAAAAATAATAATAGTCTACCACTATATATTATCACAAGTCATAGAGATAGGTAATAATGCTAATTATTAAATTTTATTTAGGCAAAAGATGAAAATTAATTAATTAGATAGAGATATTTTCGAGAATATTTTGTAATGATATCATTCAGACTTCTTAGATTAAGCAAAAAATTAAAAAAATTAACTTAATAACTTAATGACTTAATACTAAAATGTTTATATCAAGTTGCCAAAACAACCAAACTTAATGACTTAACTAATTGAAATTAAGTCAATTAAGTCATTAAGTAAAAAAAAAAATGAGTCTTAGGCTAGGGAGAGCAATTTCAAAGAATTGGCTTGTTTAGAGTTTGTGATTATGAAGACAACAGCAGTTAGATAATGTTTGTTCGTAAGTACCTTCAATTGAGACTGATCAATTGAGTAGCAAATTTTATTATTGAGTAAGGAATTTTAATATTTGTGAGTAGATATTAATATATTGTTAGAATTAGCAAATGTAGGTGTGATTGATTTTGATGATAATGAGTTTATTGGATTGATTTCGCCTCAAAATTTTGATTACTTTTTCTCAAAAAGCACGTAATTTATTATGTTTGTTCACTTTCTTCAAACGTTACATATCATAATCCACTATCAACGTTGCATATCATACTCCATTATCATTGAAATGGAGATCGAGTTTGAGCATGGAAACCATTCTATTGGAGTTACTGCTCATAAGGAAAGTGTATCAAATCCTTCGATGGAAACCTTCATTTTTTAAATTTTTATTAAAACTTAATCTTAGTATTATGTTATTGCTAAAACCAAGAAAACGATGAAGGAAAAAAAATATACAGAAGACTTAATAAATGCGGAAGAAACAATAGGAGAGGGTAAAGTTGGAATGATATTTTATTCAATTGATGAGTTAGTTGGATGTTACTGTATATATGGTCACAAAATGGGCTTCAAAAACATTATTATATTCTCGTAATGGCAAGTCAAAAGTCTAATTCTAGATAGGGGTGGCAAAACGAATAAACGAATCGAATTCGAATCGAATCGTAAATGAATTGGGTCAAAATTCTATGGATTCGGATTCGATTCGTTTATTAAACGAATTGAAATTTCAAGATTCGGATTCGATTCGTTTATTAAACGAATATTCGGTTCGATTCGTTTATTAAACGAATATTCGATTCGATTCGTTTATTAAACGAATATTCGGTTCGATTCGTTTAATTAGGGATGGCAATGGGGAGGGGAGGGGAGGGGACCAATCTCCCCGTACCCATCCCCGATATTTTGCGTATGTCCCCGTCCCCTCCCCGTCCCCGTCAGAATTACTTGAGCGAATCCCCATCCCCTCCCCGAATAATAACAGGGGATCCCCGAGGGTCCCCGATCCCCGAATAATTAATATATATTTTTTTTCAATTTTGAGTTAATCATATTAAAATAAAAATTCAAATAAAAGTAAAGTTCGAAATATATCTTACATTAATATCCATTACAAAAGTCACATACATTAAATTAGTAAGTAACGCAGCATGCAAGGGATACAAACTTCTTTTACAAACTATCATGAACAAATTAATAGTCTAATACAAAATTGTTACAAATAAAATCGAATTTAGATTCAAAATTAACTTTTTCAATGGTGGCGTGGGCACTTTATAAATGTGGACTATTCCCTTTACAACACAATAGTTAAATCGGAGCAAATCAAAAGTAAATATTAGATTAGATTATATTAGATTAGATATTAAAATTGTGATTCGTTGTGGGCAATTATAACATCTAAAAATAAATAAAAAATGGATTTAAGTTTAAACTATTTAAAGAATATTAAAAATAAAAAACTTTTGGGCTAATAGAATCTACTCGGTCTTTTTAATGTCCTAAATAAAAATTTAGGACTTTAATTAGTTAATTAAGTCTAAAAGTTTAATAATATAAATATTTTGATATTTTTTATTTTTACCAATATTTATAATTTTATAATTTAAATTTTATAATTTATTTACTAGTAATTTTAAAAAAGTAAAATAAAATTAAAAATTAAAATGGGGAAATGGGTAGGGGATGGGGATTCCACCTCATCCCCGTCCCCTCCCCGAATAAGAAATTGGGTATGAAATTATCCCCATACCCTCCCCGAATGGGAAAAATCCCCGAGGGTACCCGTCCCCGTGGGGATTTTTGCCATCCCTACGTTTAATTCGTTTAATAGAATTGATAAACGAATCGAATCGAATCGAATCCGGATTCGTTTATTATTCGTTTATCCTTTACGAATCCATAACGAATCGAATCGAATCAGGATTCGTTGACAATTCGTTTAGAAAAATATAATTAATAAACAAAATTAAGCAAAAAAAACACAAATTTAATATCCCACAACAAAATACAAATAATTCAAATCATATTATACAGTCATCCAAATACCAAATTACAAATCCTTAATATTACAAATAACAATAATTCAAATTCAAATTATAAAGAAATGTAATTTCTTTAATTCTCTTCATTTGTCTTTGTCACCTTGAAAACAAAAATCCTACACCAAAAAGTAAATAAAATGTTATTAACATGCTGCAATATTGATAATAGTCATTGTAAAATTTCCAAAATCAAATATATAGCAAATTTGTAGCATTTTCAAGGAAATAATAATTTAACAAGATAAAAACTTTACCTACCACACTCACACACTGTCATTTGGATCATTAATGGATGCCTCTTCAACCCTTTCAACTGCTTGAACGACATCATCTTCATTCTCTTGAACATCCATATGCGAATGCAATTTCAATGTATCAACTTTGAATTCCAAATTTGACATTATAACCTCAATTAAATGTGTAACAATTCTAAATTAGTTTATAAACTTAAAACATGATAAAACAGAAAAAAAAAAACAATAGCAAAACAAGAGAAAAGCAGAAGAAAAACAATAGCAAAACAAGAGAAAAGCAGAAGAAAAACAATAGCAAAACAGCATCAAAACAGCAAAAAAAAGCAGTAAAACAGCAGCAAACACAGCAACAATGCCAGCAAAACAACAGCGGCAGCGAAACAATAGCCAAACAACAACAAAACAGTAATAAAATAGTAACAAAATGGCAGTAAAATAGTAGTAAAACAGCAAAACATCAGTAAAACATCAATCAAATAGCAGTAAAACATCAATAAAACAATGGAAAAATAGCAAAAAAAATGGCAGCGAAACAACAGTAAAACGACAGCAAAATAGCAGTAAAATAACAATAAAACAGCAGTAAAACAACAACAAAACAGCAGCAAAACAACAATAAATGGCAAAATTTCAGTGGTGTACCGTCATGGTGGGTAGTTAGCGCGACGGGAAGTGGTGCTGGGGATGAAAGCCTATCTTGTGCGCAGCTGTTGTGGTGGTGGCGCGGCTGTCGTGGCGTGAGTTCGTGCCACCAGTGGCTGCGTCGGTGAGGGTTGGGGTGTACCGTGTGGCCGGATTGGCGGCGGCGGCGGCTAGGAGTTGCAGCAGCGGCCAACGGCTTTGATGGCTGCGGTGACGGCTTCTCTTACCCTACGCATTAGGGTTTTTGTGTTTGTGGCCTTGTGCAATCGTGTGTGAACTGTGAAGCGTGTAAAATTAGGGTTGCCTTACTTGTTAAGTTGTTATTTGCTTAAAATTACAATATTAACCTTCAAATTTTAAAAAGCTTTCAAATAAATTTAAGGATAAAAAAGTAATTTAATTAAACAAATAATAAATGAATTTTAAACGAATCGACCCGTATTCGATTCGTTTATGATCCATTTATTAAACGAATTCTAAACGAATCAAATTTTTCAAACCCGCATTCGATTCGTTTAATTAACGAATCGAATCGAATTCACCCATTTATTAAACGAATCAATTTTTTCAAACCCAAACCCATTTAATTCGCATCGAATCAAATCGAATAAACGAATCCTGACCCATATTGCCACCCCTAATTCTAGAAATGCCTTCAGGTTGCATCCAATTAAAAAGACTGGCAAAACTTAAATGTATCCATGCGTCATGGCAAGTCTTATCTATTGTTTTCGATCATAACCATGAACTCTGTACTTCCAGCAAAGCTCGTTACTATCGGGCCAATAGAATACCGAAAGCATATGCGAAGAGGAAATTGGATCTGAATAGAGCTCAGGGCGGCTCAACTAATTTTGGGGTCTTAAGTGAATTGTTTTAATTAGATTTTTAAAAAAATTTAAGGTTAAATATATCTATTAGTTTTATTAAAAAATTATTTATTTAAATTAATTTTTCTAACTTTCTTAGGTGCAAAATTATTAATCAAAATTTTGTATTCTAATTTTGGTAATATATTTTTCTCAATATAGCTAAATCATTTAACTTTTCTTTCGACTTAGTTGATCTTAAATAAATTTTTATCAATTTAAATTTTGAAAAATTTCGTAAGTTACTAATTTTTCACTCTAATTCACATCCTTTTTACTATTTTTGACAAACTTATCAAGAGCTCATTTTTGAGATCAAACTAACTTTTTTACTCTTCTTTTTTTTTTCCCAAGTTTTTTATATCTTGATGCACATTTTCTATTAGACATTTTTTCTTTTTTGATGAAAGAAGAGTAAACAAGCAAACGGTTATGCTAGATAATTAAAAGAAAACGACTATAATATTTAAAAAAGAAACAACAACAATTGAATAACACAACTAATTAAGAAGAGAATAGGAAGAAAAAACCTGAATATTTGAAACTTTAACTTTAATGGATTGAAATTTTAAACATCAATAATCAATGGAAATAGTTGATATGGATAACAAGTTAACAAATGTGTGACTTTTATAGAGTTTTAAATGAAATAACATTAAATAGAGATTTGGTAGGAATTTGATAATTTATTTGAGCAAAGATTATTATAGATTATAAAATAATAACAATAATTAATATAAATGAATAATTTAATAGCTATAATGTTGGAGAAAAATTTGGGCCCTTCATATATAGTGGGGCTCTAGGCAACTGCCTAAGTTGCCTAGAGGGAGAGCTGCCCCTGACAAAGCTGGATAAGGCCAAATGAGAATTTTAATTCTCTTTTAGTTGAAGCTAGAAGGCATGATAAATTATCTTTTTTAGATAAGGATTTGATGCAGCAGAAGTTAATGCTCTAATATTCCATTAATTTTAGGGAATATGGAATAAAGAAGCCAATTAAATTCACGTTCATTTCAAAAAATTACTGTGAACTTAGGGAGTTAAGACTCGTTGATTCCGCAGAATGTCGAAAATTAATTAAATTAAAAAATTGACACAGACCTTTGAAAATTAAAAATATTATTGAACTCAAATCTGTCTTCAAGGCTACAAGAGAGGACTATTCATACTAGTAGCAATTATTCTAAACCATAAATAAAAAGGAAAACAAAGTCTTAAAATAGAAAGAAAAAGAACAATAAACTTTAGACAATAAGGAAATTGATCCAAGTACGATAAGAATTCCTAATTTGCATCATTCCCCCAAGTTGGAGAGAATTTGCCTCGAATTCGAATTGTCAGTAAAAGTATCTTCATCATGATCATCTTTGAAAGGAAAAAGATACTTGACATTGAATACATGTGCAATGCAGATATGACTAGGAAGCTTAATCTGTAGGCATTATGATTTATCTTCTCTATAATCTCCAATGTCTGAATTTCTTAGTAGAAAGCTTGTTATACTCTCCAACTAGGAGCTTGTCTTTGGTTAAGACAGCCCAAATAAGATCTACTACTTGAAATGCTAAAGTTCGACGCCTTTTGTCTACCCCAAGTTTATAACCTTTGGTAGTCTTTTTCAAAGACTCTTGCGTAGTGTTAGGGAATTTTATTACCCCCTAAGATCTTGCAAACAAAAATATCAAACAAATAATAAAAAGAAAATAAATGGAGAATAAACCAATCACATAATACAATAATTTGCTTACAAAACTTCTATATTAGAGAAAAACCACGGTTGGCAAGGGCGACGAGAGAAAAATCTACTATGTGAAAAATTATTACAATCATTCTAGTATTGTTTTTCTCACACCCAAAAGCCCAATAACACCCAATCTCTCAATAGACTTACTATTTCTCTCACATTCAAAACTGTCTAGTTGAAAAGAACTGATTGCCATGTTATACAAATAAGTGAATCTAGCTTCCCTATATACAAAGATTATTTCTTATAGGAGAAGTATTTCTTTTCTTATACGAATAGTATTCCTTCTTGAATAAATCAAGTCTTAAAGGGGAAATTAGTTATTCCTTAATAGGAATCCTGCTAAAGAAGAAAATATCTCAGGAAATCTTTATTGAAAAATAAGACATATTCCCTAACAATCTCCATCTTGACGAGTTTTTCAATTAGGTAACAAAACATGATCTGTTAGCCTAAAGGGTTGTACAAATTGTAATTTTGATGATAACAAACATGTGTTATTATACTTCACAATTTCACCAGTTTTGAAGAGCAAAATTTATTCAAGCGAATCTAGTGAAATCGAGCTCAAGACACTCAATGCACAACGGCTCAACCAAGAGTAATTAACTATTAGCTCAAAGTGCATTTCATTACTACAAATCTTGTAAAGTCAGTATGATTTAATGTATGAATGATTTATCATTTGAAAATCTCAAGATTTTGTTTAATAAATCATCATTTTTCATAAACCAAAAATTTTATAACTAAAGGCCATGTATTTTATGAAATTGGTTGTTTTTCACGATATGAACTAAAACGAAAGAGTTTTGCAATCTCTTTTTTCAATAAGTATTTTTTTAAATTCTGAAATTAGACATATTTGTAAAAATTTAAAACTTTTTAGGTCATAGTACAATTTATAAAAGTTTTGCGCCAAAATGTAAGTATTAGAACTATAGCGGCTAGCCGACCAAAATGTGGCAGTTAATCGCTTGGGAAGACAAAAAGTTAGCGGCCAGCTGCTTGAGAGTAAGCGGCTAACCGCTTGGGCCAATTTTTAAATTCAAAACTACAACGGTAACTTGCCACATAAGTCTAGCGGCTAACCGCCTGAGTCAAGTGGCGATTCGGCTATTTTCTAAAGGTCAATAATGACTAGTTTACTTATCTAAACTATATATCAAATCTAAAAAGTATTTTAAGTTGAAATCAGTTCATACAACATCTCTTGAGCTTCCATTTTGCAAATCTTCATACATTAAGTTATCATTGAACTTTCATTTGTACATCCACTTTAAAAGAGAGTTTTTGTTATAATCTTCAAATACATTATCAAATTTTTGTGAGTTTAAGTGCGGGAAACACTTGGGGAAATGTGTGTGTAAGTGAAACACCACTGGTAAAGGTTTACTGACACCTTGTAAGTCAATTGTAAGAACTTGAATACTTAGGAGGCTTGAATAATGAAATCCTCAAGCTTGGTTTGCTTAGAGGCGTGAACATAAGTAGGGATTACCGAACCACGTAAAAGTTTTTGTGTTTGCTCTCTCTATCCATACTTTTTCATTATTGTGCATTGTTAAATTTGTTGTTCTTGATTCTATTAAGACATTAGTTTGTTTTGTTGTGTTATTTTAATTGCTTAAATTTTTAAGAACCCACTTAACCCCCCCCCCCTCTTAGGTTGCATAGCTAGTATTTCATGATTTACCGTGTATGCACACAACCACATCGTCTTCACCTTCTTTACTCCACTCAAAACTACACTCACATAGAACTCATAAGAATCACTCTATTATGGATAGAATCTTATCCTCCATCTAGTAGCCATAATTCTCTACACCGAGAATCATCATACTCCATCTTATCCAGAGTATATATATTCGGCACATCTTGATCACCTTGCTAAAAATAGTTACTCTCCTGTTTGGCTTCCTTGAGAGTCCTCAGCCATCACTACAAGAAAATACACTATTGGGTAGAAATTCTATTCCAACAAAACTTACTTTATTGCTAAAATTCATGTCTTGCAACAAAAAATTAGTCTTTATTGTTATAGTTAAACATATGGTGTTCTTCTTAATGATGTGGAATAGGCGAGAAAATTAGATTATATGGCAACAAAATATTTTGTTACCATACGCTGTTTTAGGCAACAAAAGTGTTCTTGTTGCCTAACAAGCTTAATGAAAGCAAAATTTGTTTTGTTGCTATAGTTTATCCACAATAAACACTTGAATCAGTTGAAACAAATGAAATATTGCAAAGAGTTGTGATGCTCCTCCAATGTTTTTTGCAATGAGATTAATTTTGTTGCACAAAGGTTAACAAAAATATTAAATTTTCCAATATTGACAATAACAAACTGTTGCACTAAGTTCTATATGATGTTTAATAGGTATTATGTGGCAACATTATATCCTCACGTTTCACTATAATTAGTATAGTATTTCTTGTCAGGCAACCATATTCTTCTTTTGATACATCTTGATAAATTATTAAATTGTTTTAATTATGATTCCAAATTTTTACTTTTTAGATAATAAGGTTTATAATAAAATTTTATACAAAATTAAATATGATGACATTAAATCTAAGAAAAACGATGATTTACTTTTAAAAAAGAAATCAATGATAATAACCTATAAAAATTACGATGAGTAATAATATTGATCATAATAATGAATTGAAGTATGAATAATGGTCATAGTAGTGTTGATGATAATTGATGATAATAATTCCAATATAAACACACACACACACACACACACACACACACACACACACACACACATACACACACACATATATATATATATATAATATAAATTAAATAATACTAAAGATCTCAATATTAATTTGGATCCCAATTGCAACTTGTCTATATGTACTACTCATTTATTAGATGATAAATTCAATTGCTAGTAAAATTGTTATTATACCGTTCAATAAATGAAGACGACATTAATAGCGATACAAATTGAGATTTAAAATACTGAGATCCCTAACACTAATAAAAATTTCCCTCCTAAAATAAATAATTATTATAATCTCTATTGGATTTAAAGGATTATGACAATTAGCCCCTTAGATACATCATAACAACACATTCTTTTCATTGTAATATCATTCACTACAAGTAAGAGGAAATTAAATGAATGAAGAATCATTACTAATTACATCAATTTTATTAGACTACTAAATAAATTACTTAGTGGGGTGTGTGTGTGTATTAGCAAGCTGGTAAATTGGATTAGTTCAATTATACTAGTAAGTATAATTTATTAGTGGATCAAAAAGATCTTCAATAAATTATTATTGGAAAGTACTGAAACTATTATTGACAAGTTGAAAGTGTATTATTCAATGTTTATTGAACACAACACTTAACTAGCTATATATAATGGTTGGGGAGATTTCTATAAATTCAAAAATTACTAAAATAACATGTAGGCTAAAATTAGTAAATAAAATTATATAATGGTTGGGGAGATTTCTATAAATTCAAAAATTACTAAAATAACATGTAGGCTAAAATTAGTAAATAAAATTATATAATGGTTGGGGAGATTTCTATAAATTCAAAAATTACTAAAATAACATGTAGGCTAAAATTAGTAAATAAAATTATAAAGGTAACATAAAAGCCAACATGACTTCGTGGGGGTAACATAAAAGCCAACATGACTTCGTGGGGGGCTTTTTATTTCCACGCGTTACTAGAAGTCAAGTTTCCATCTCTAATTTTTTCTTAATTAAAATTAGGAAAATTATCAGCCATATACCCTTAAATGACACCCGTATCAAACATGTGTGAAAATTTTTCAAGTGTATCACTCGTATACTGTAAGTTGACAAAATATTTCTACCGTCCATCAATCCGTTAACTTCCGTTAGCAAGCGCTAACATCAGAAGGGTAATCTAGTCTTTTAAGATGGACGAAACTTTGATTTAAAAAACGACATGTCATTCCATTTACCTAGTAGAAAATGACATGTCATATGATATATATTGATAAAAATGACATGTCATCCTATTTATCAGATAATTGTTAATAATTGCTAAAAAAAAAAACTATTTTACAACTGAATCTACTCCTCCAAAATTTAACCTAAATTTTTGAAGATCTACTCCTCCAAGCTCCAACTGGAATTTTTTATGGTATAATATGTATAATTGTAAATAATATGTTGTTAATAATTTTTATGGTATAATCTGAATTGTTTTATGGATAATTGTTAATAATATGTACCATTAATAATTTATTTTTTTAATCAAAAAAATGTATTGTTAATAACAAAAAAAAATTGAGTATTGAAAATTTTCATTAATTTTTGGGGTAAATTTATATTTTTACCTCATTTTGAGTTTCAAGGGTGAAATAGTCAATTTACCACAATTCTGTTAACTTTCTAACGGAAGTTAACGGATTGGTGAATGGCAGAAGTGTTTTGTCAACTTAGGGTATACGAGTGATACACTTGAAAAGTGTTCACATACATTTGATACGAGTGTTATTTAAAGGTATATGGCTGATAATTTCCCTTAAAAATATTGGTTCTAGAATATTTCCACTTTGCACTCGCTTCCTTCTTTTTGCGTAGCCATGGAATTCTTTTCTCTGCCAAGCTTTAAGCCAATAAAGAGTTGTACTTGGAAGGCACCACTCAAAAAAAGTTATATTTCAAGGTAGTTGTAACCCATTGCTTATGGTGGTAAATAATTGTTTCTTCCCCACTTCATTTCTTCAAGTGAATTTAGTATTATTTTATATATTGACCTACTGAGTTTGACTTTGTTTAGTGGGTTTTGCTTTAATTATTTATTAAGTGGGTTTTTGTTTCAATTTTTAATTTGTTAAATTAAAGTTAATGGATTATTTTGATATCTATTTTCTATTAATTCATCTAAAGAATTATTATATACTACAATAATACTTGAGGGTTATATTCTTTCTCAATCTTCTTTCAATAGTTTTTTTAATTTTTAGAGGGGACTTAATTGTTTGGGAGTTATGTCTATGCAGAGAACAAAAGCTTAAAGAAGCAATTGAATTCTAAATATTACCTTAAACTTTCAAGTACAATTCATTTTTGTAAAAGATTTGTCCCACATTATTATGTAAAATTCTTTTGTCTTTGTTTCACTTTTGTTCCCTACATGTATTAATTTATAGTATCTAGCAGTGAACAATGGATAGGAGTTGGATGCATTTATGAAATTAATTGTTTGGGAGTTATGTCTTTTATGAAGGTTGCTGAGCAATGTGTAAATGTGAATAATCTTGTTTGTTGTTCCTGTAAAGAATGTCAAAATGCATTCTTTAAGTCATTGCATACTGTCAAAGCCCACTTAAAAAGATATGGCACCGTAGTAAGCTATACAAAATGAGTTTTTCATTGTAAAGAACTTGAGTTTGTGGACAATAGTCAAATGAATGTAGGATTTATGCCCAGTAACAGGAGTGCCTTTACATTTGACAATGAAGAGGATGATGATGAAATGTATAATTTGATTCATGATATGTGTGAGCCAATGTCAATAGATGCATTCACTTCGGAGACAAATATTGAAGAGAATGTTGACATGACACATGATGATAATAGAGAATTTACAATGTGTGCAGGATTTTTAGAAAAGGCTGGAAAAAGTTTATTTCCTAGTTCCAAGTTGTCTGCTTTGAGTTTTATTGTCAAGCTAATGCATATAAAAGTTCTTAATAAATTGAGCAACAAAGCAATAGATATGATTCTCCAATTATTTAAAGAGGCATTCCCAAAAGGCACAATACTACCAAGTACTACTTATGATGCAAAAAAATTGTTAAAGGACTTGGGCTTAGGGTATGAAGTCATACATGCATGTAAGTATGACTGTCCTTTATTTTAGAAAGAATATGAGGCATTAGAGAAGTGTCCACATTATGGTGAACCAAGGCATAAGTTTGAAGGTAGTAAAAATAAAGTACTGCAAAAAGTGTTGCATTATTTCTCTTTAAAACCAATATTACGAAGATTATTTATATCTAGGCATACAACATGGGATATAAAGTGGCACCAAGAGAAGAGAGTTGCTGAGGAAGGTATTTTAAGACATCCTCCTGATGAGGAAGCATGAAAAGATTTTGATAGGTTATATCCTTGGTTCGCACAAGAGCCTCGTAATGTCAAGATGGGTCTTGCAGCAGATGGCTTCAATCCTTTTGGTAACATGCATAATTCTTATAGTATATAGCCAGTCATACTTGTGCCATATAATTTACCACTATGGAAATGCATGAAAGATCCATTCATGATGATGTCGCTACTCATCCTAGGACCAAAAGCACTAGGTAGGGACATTGATGTTTACATAAGGTCGTTAATAGATGAATTAAAAGAATTGTGGAATCATAATGTTCAAACCTTTGATGCATCCACTGGACAAACTTTTTGTATGCATGCTACAGTGATGTGGGCTATTAATAATTTTCCTGCATATGGAAATTTATCTAGATGGAGCACTAAAGGTTGTAAGGCTTGCCCGGTTTGTAATATATAAACATCTTCGCGGAAGTTGAATGGTAAGATACGCTACATGGGTCATCGTCGATATTTGCGCATGGTCATTCATGGAGAGCTAGTAGAGAATATGATGGTGATTTTGAATTCGATCCAACACCAAAGGAGTATTCAGAAGATGCCATTCTAAGGCAATTGGAGAAGTTAAATGAATCTAGGCCTGGAAAAAATGAAAATAACAAATATAGAAAGAGAAAAGTAGTACAAGTGATTTAAATTGGACAAAGAACAACATTTTTTTTGAGTTTGAGTATTGGTCCAAGTTAACGATAAGACATATTTTGGATGTTATCCATATTGAGAGAAATATATGTGATAGTTTAGTTGGAACTTTGATGAATATTAAGGGGAAAACTAAATATAATGTTAAAGCAACGCTTGACTTAGAGGACTTGAACATAAAAAAAGAGTTGCATCTAAAACTAAAAGGAAACAAACTTTTAAAACATCATGCTTCATACACTCTGAGTTTAAATGAAAGAAGATAATTTTGTCAATTTCTTAAGTGATGCAGCGGAAGTTTAATGTTCAAAATATTCTGTTGATTCTAGAGAATACCGGAACAAAAGAACAACTAAATTCACGTTGATTCAAAAGAATACCGCGAATTTAGGGGTTAAGACTCGTTGATTCAGAATACCGAGAATTAACTGTTCAAATACTCACAAAGAGATTTGAAAATTGAAATATTATTGAACTCAAACTTCTGGCTTCAAAGGCTACAAGAGGGAGCTATTTATAGTAGTAGTAATTATCCTAATTTATGAAGTAAAATCAAAATCCTAAATTGAAAGGGAAACAAAATTATAAATTAGAAAGGAATTTAAAAGTCTTAAACTTTAGTTAATAAGGAAACTAATCCTAGTATAATATGGATTCCTACTCTTCATCATTCCCCCCAGGGTGGAGAGAATTCGCCCTCGAATTCGGATTGTCAGAAACAACATCTTCATCATGATCACCTCTGTAAGGAATAAGATGCTTAACATTAAATACATCTGTGGTGCGGATATGACTAGGAAGCTTTAATCTGTAGGCATTAGGATTTATCTTCTCTATAATCTCCAAAGGGCCGATTTTCCTGGCAGAAAGCTTGTTGTACTCACCAACTGAGAATCTATCTTTAGTTAGGACAGCCCAAACAAAATCTCCCACTTGAAATTCCAAAGCACGACGTTTTTTGTCTGCCATAATTTTATAACCTTCGGTCGTCTGCTTCAAAGACTCTTGCATAGTTTCATGAATCTTCTGAAGCTGCTCAATAAAGTCTTCCGCGTTACCGCTTTTGCAAACTAAATCTAGAACTGGAGCCAAGTCGATGGGAGCTCGTGGATTATATCTGTAATTCACCTGAAAAGGGCTTAAACCAGTACTATGCTTAACTGCATGGTTACAAGTAAACTCGACTTGATATAACTTCTGATCCCACATCTTCAAGTTATCACCAACTAGACTACGTAGATGGTTTCCTAAAGAGCGGTTGACAACTTTAGTTTGACCATCTGTTTGTGGGTGGTAAGCACAACTAAAATTCAGGCGAGTGTTAGTCAACTTCCATAATGTCTTCCAAAAATGGCTAAGAAATCGTGTATCCCGGTCAGATACTATAGAACTTGGTAAACCATGCAATCTATAGACTTCCCTGAAGAATAGGCGAGCAACAGTCAAAGCGTCTGTAGTCTTCTTGCAAGCAATGAAGTGAGCCATTTTCGAGAATCGATCAACAACAACAAATATTGAATCCATACCCCTCTGAGTGCGGGGTAATCCCAAAACAAAATCCATGCTAATGTCAGCCCAAGGTTGTGTTGGAATTGGCAGCGGCATATATAACCCAGCATTAGTTGCTGCACCCTTGGAAACTTGACAAATGCGACAAGTCTCGACATAGTGATAGACTTCACGCCTTATAGTAGGCCAAAAATAAGTGTTGGCGATTAGAGCCAGAGTTTTGTCACGACCCATGTGCCCTTCATTAAGTAACTCTGGAATGATTTTCAATCTCAAACTTGAGTTAGGAACACACAACTGATTACTCTTGAAAAGGAATTCGTCATTTAAATGATAATCTGAGCGAAACCCTGCAACAACGTCTTCTAATATAGGAGCAAAGTAAGGATCAAAAGTATATAACTCTCGAAATGTGTCAAATCCGAGAACTTGATTATGCATCTGTGTTAATAAAGAAGTTCGTTGACTAAGTGCATCTGCTGCCCGGTTGGATTCACTAGAGGTATGCTTCACCACAAAAGTAAATTGTTGAACGAATGTTGTCCACGTGGCATGTCTGTGAGAGAGCTTGTCTTGACTATTGAGGTACTTTAACGCGGCATGATCAGTGTATAAAACAAAGTCTTTATGAATTAGATAATGTCGCCAATGTTTTAACGCTTGGACTACTGCGTAAAATTCCACGTCATAAGTGTTGTAGTGTGCCTTTGCTCCATTCAACTTCTCACTGAAATAAGCTATAGGCTTACCCTGTTGGCTAAGAACAGCTATAATGCCGACCTTAAAAGCATCACAATGTACCTCAAAAGTGAGCAAAAAATCTGGTAGGGCTAGTACTGGGGCAGTAATCAACTTTTCTTTGATAATCTTGAATGCCTTAGTAGCTGCCTCTGTCCAAGAGAATTGTCCTCCTTTCATACAATCCGTGATTGGTGCCATAATAGTACTGAAATGAGGAATGAATCGCCTGTAAAAAGAGGCCAATCCATGGAAATTTTGGTGGCGGATAAAGTAGTTGGCTGAGGCCAATCTTGAATAGCATCCACTTTTGATTGGTCAACAGATATACCATCCTTCGACACCACATATCCCAAAAATAATACTTTCTCTGTCAAGAAAATACACTTGTTTACTGCTGTGTATAAACTTGTTGCTCTTAAGGCTAAAAGCGCTTCTCTTAAATGTTGTAGATGTAACTCGTGACTGGTGCTATATATAAGTATATCATCGAAGTAAACAACCACAAACTTTCCAATGAAAGGGCGAAGAACTTGATTCATGACTCGCATAAAAGTACTCGGAGCATTGGATAAGCCAAACGGCATTACCAACCACTCGTACAACCCTTTGCGAATTTTAAAAGCCGTTTTCCATTCATCTCCGGGCCGTATTCGAATTTGATGGTAGCCACGTTTTCCACTGAGTTGATCTAATAAGTCATCTAATCGAGGGATTGGAAAACGATATTGAACTGTAATTTTATTAATAGCTCGACTGTCCACGCACATCCTCCAAGAACCATCTTTCTTTGGAGTCAATAAAGCAGGACTGCACAGGGATTAAGACTTTCACAGATAAATCCCTTTTTCTAGTAACTCTTCCACTTGGTGCCTTAATTCTTCATGTTCTGTAGGACTCATACGATAATGAGGTCGATTTGGTAATGTAGAACCTGGTACAAAATCAATTTGGTGTTGTATATCCCGAAGAGGTGGTAAACCCTGTGGTAGCTCATTGGGGAACAAATCTTGAAATTCCGCCAGAATAGGTTTCACAGCTTCAGGAATCTTCGAATCACCATTACTCTCTTTTCCCAATAAAATATAGACTCTCTTTGTCTCTGCTACAATATCTATAAATTGCTTCTTGCCTAACAAATAATTACCCAAGTCTTGCTGGAGAGTAAACTCCTTGTTAGGTAGGAGAAGGATCTTGGTGTTGTTAAACATAAAGCTGTAGGTGTTTCTCTTCCCATCATGTACTACGTTTCGATCATATTGCCAAGGTCTCCCCAGTAATAGATGACAAGCATCCATAGCCACAACATCACACTAAATTTTGTCTTTATAATTTGAACCAATGGATAAGGAAACTAAGCAACGTTTCGATACTGTCACTTGATTTCCCTTCTTTAGCCATGTGAGCTTATATGGAGTTTGATGAGGTTCTGTCTTTAAATTTAGCTTTGTTATGGCTTCTTTCGAAATGACATTCTTGCAACTGCCTGAGTCTATGACCATACGACATACTTTACCCCCAATTGTGCAAGTAGTCTGAAAGATATTTTGTCGTAGCCACTTGTCTTTGTCTTGACCTTTAGGAGTGAAGAATGTACGGTTCACAATCAACATTGGTCCGCTATCACCATGTTCTTCAATAGATTGAGCGCTACCACTACTATCAAAAGTTGGCTCTACAATGAACTCTTCACTTTCTTCCTCCTAATAGTCTTCGCTTTCCTCTGTGCGTACGAATAAGCCTTTACCATATTTTCCTCCCTTTTTACATTCTGTCATTTGGTGTCTATTTTCTCCGCAATTAAAACAGCATAATCCTGAACCCGAGGATTGGGTTTTGCTGTTTTGACCGATTTCACTAGGTTTACTAGTTTTATTTGGAGGATTTGGAGGAGTGAAATTACGAAATTGAGAAGTCGGGTTTGAATTATTACGAACAACACTTCGAGCACCCCGAAAGCTTGAGTCAATAGTACGTTGACTAAATTGCTTCTCCAACTGCAAGGCTTGTTGGTGTGCCTCTGAAACAGAGTATGGGTCAAGTAACTTTAATTGGTCTTGAAATTGAGATCGTAGGCCTCCAATGTAGCAGGAAACCTGTTGTTCTTCTGTCTCTGTCAAGTCATTGCGTGCCACCAACCAATGGAATTCTGTAGTGTAATCATCCACTGATCGATTACCTTGCCTTAAATTCTGTAGCTGTTGGTATAATAGTTTGGCGTAATTATGAAGCAAGAATGCTCCACGCAAGTGCTTTTTGAACTTTTCCCAAGAATCAATCTTCTTTTTTCCTTGGTTAATCCTTGTGAGCTTAGTTTGTTGCCACCAAGCTGCTGCTCTTCCACGAAATCGAGTTACAGCTAGCGAAACTAGTTTATTTTCAGGAACTTCTTTGTATTCGAAAACTTCCTCAATAGCATTAATCCAATCCAATAATTCTTGAGGTTGACCACTTCCTTGAAATTCAGGAATGTCAATTCTCAACCCAGATTCCCATCTTCTGTCATCAGTAGACTCAGTTCTAGGTCGACGCCCAGAGAATGGGTTAGCAAAGCTTCCACTTGATTTGTCTTCACGTTCTGGAGTACGATGGCATTCGTCAAGTAACTCTGCTATTCGTGCCATTTGTACAGCTAGCATATCAATTCTGGCTGTCATACTAGCCAGGGCTTCATCTTTAGAAACATCTTCTTGATTGTAAGTTGCAGTATGAGCATCACGAGCTTTTCTTGGAGGCATCTTATCAAATTCGGGTTTAAAAAGGTAGTGGGGCTAAACTAAAAGTAAATAAAAATTTTAGGCTGAAATTGTAATTAAGCAAAAGTTTTAGACCTCCGATGACAGTGGTCGGAAATCGAGTAAGGATGGGTGGATCTGAAAGATTTTGGGTTGGTAAGTATGATGGTGGTGGTGGTTTGTCCGAAAAAGTGGTGTTTTGGCCGGAAATTGTAGATAAAGCCGGCGGTTTTGGAGGCTTCGGTTTCCGTTGGTTTGAGCGTCGATCGGGGGTGAGGAATGGTGGGAAAGGTTCAGCTGATGTAGAGGAATGGATTGATGGTGGTGCTTCTGGCCAAATCGTACCAGAAAATGGTGAACGGAAGTGGCGGCGATCACGGCTGTTTTGGCTCTTTTCTGGTAATCTGTGGCTAATCGACGGTGGAAGGTGCTTGGGGTTTGATGGCCGGCGATTTATGATCCGTTTAGTGGTGGTTGCGTCCGGATCGATGACGGAAAACGAGAGCAAGCATCTTGGACGGTGGCCGCGGGCTGAAGCTTTTGTTTCTGTTCTGTTTCGTTTTTTTTTTTAAACTAAACGGAAAAAATCGAAGAAGGAAAAAAGGAAAGGTTTGGTGGTAGATGGAGTTACATTGGTGATACCAGGTTTTGGCTCTAATACCAAACTGATGCAGCGGAAGTTTAATGTTCAAAATATTTCGTTGATTCTAGAGAATACCAGAACAAAAGAACAACTAAATTCACGTTGATTCAAAAGAATACCGCAAATTTAGGGGTTAAGACTCGTTGATTCAGAATACCGAGAATTAACTGTTCAAATACTCACAAAGAGATTTGAAAATTGAAATATTATTGAACTCAAAATTCTGCCTTCAAAGGCTACAAGAGGGAGCTATTTATAGTAGTAGTAATTATCCTAATTTATGAAGTAAAAACAAAATCCTAAATTGAAAGGGAAACAAAATTATAAATTAGAAAGGAATTTAAAAGTCTTAAACTTTAGTTAATAAGGAAACTAATCCTAGTATAATATGGATTCCTACTCTTCATCATTAAGTCAGTAAAGTTTCCAAATGTGTATGTTGCAAATATATCCAATTGTGGCAGCATTAAGGATGCAAAAGTATTAGGTTTAAAAAGCCATGATTGACATGTTTTGATACAAAAAATCCTTCCAATTGGAATACATTCATAATTACAGAAAGATATTTGCTCAGTCATTATTGAACTTTGTAACTTTTTCAGACAGTTGTGTGCAAAAACATTATATAAAAGTGAGTTAGATAAATTAGAGGAGGGGATTGTATTGATACTTTGCAAGCTTGAGCAAATTTTTCGACCTACATTCTTTGACATAATGGTGCATTTAGCTGTGCACTTACCACATGAAGCAAAATATGCTGATCCTATTGCATTAAGATGGATGTACCCAATTGAAAGTTCATCACATTATCTAATTATAATATTTTTATAATATTTACATTACATTCACAAGTCACTTTTTTTTAAAATTTAATCATTTGTTGTTGAACAGGGTTTTAGGCCGATATAAAAGCTATGTAAAGAATAAAGCTCGACCTAAAAGATCGATTGTTGAGGCCTATATCATAAATGAATTGCTGTCTTTTTATTCTTTATATTTAGATTCTATTGCAACCAAATTTAATTGTGTTGAGTGGAATGATGATGGTGGACAACGAGCTAGAGGACTTTCAGTCTTCTCTCAGAATTGAGATATTATTGGCTCTTGTTTTTTTATTTATTGTTTTTGTTCGTGGGTCACGCGGTGTATTTGCCTATATGAGCATTGCAATATTATGGGTGGCTTTGTATTACTCATTGCTTTGCTAGTTAGATTCAACCTATCGTATGTGACAGTGGGAGATGTAAGACATGAGTGGGTTGAAATACTAACTAGGCAACCCAAGAGGGGGGTGAATTGAGATTTTAAAAATGAAGCTAAGCAAATCACACAACAATTTAATCTATTGTCTTAATCAAATTGAAAACAATAAATTCAATCATGCACAATATTAAAAGAGTAAGGGAAAAGAAAACAAACACAAAGATTTTTATGTGATTCGGTAATCCCCGCCTACGTCCACACCTCCAAGCTCACCCGCTTGAGGATTTCACTATCCAAGCCTCCCAAGGCTTCAAGTTTTTACAATTGACTTCCAAGGTGTCAATGAACTTTTACAATCAAGAGATTATCTCCCCAATCTCTTTACCCCAAGTGTTTCTCACACTTGTACACTCACAATTTGATGAGAAATGAAAATTACAACAATGAAACTCTCTTTAAGAGTGGATATACAAATGATAGCTCAATGAAGATTTAATCTATGATGATTTTCGAATTTGAAGCTCAATATAAGTTGTGTGCACTTGTTTATGCTTGCAAATATTACTAAAAATGAATTGGATTTGAGTTTATATAGTTTGAACTAAAAAACTAGCCGTTATGCACCTTTTGGTGATAACCAGCTTACTGTTTATAGACATCTGGTTAGCCGCTTAATGTTACCATTACAGCCAACATTTGAATTTCTAAACATCCGGTATGCCGCTTATGAAATTTGGAGAGCTGTTTATGTTCCAGAAGCTTTCTGCCCAAATCTGGTCTGTCGTTTGTCAGGATCTAGATAGCCGCTTGCTACAGTACCCGGCACAGTGAACTATTTTCCAAAATTATAGTTTGACCTCAAAACTTTATATAATTATATTTTGGCACAAAATATTATAAAACTTTGAAAATAGGTCCAATTTCATAATTTCAAAATAATGCTTTGTCAATCCCAAAACTTTATGAAATTATGATATTGCCCAAACTATGTGAAATTATAGAATGACTCAGAATATTTAAATATTTTCAAATAGGTCCAAATCCGAAATTCAAAACAATAATTCTTTAAAAACAAAGATGGCAAAGCTCTTTCATTTTAGTCCATATCTTCAAAAACAACCAATTTAATAAAATCATTTTTCATTAAATATAAAACCTTTATAATGTGAAAATAATGATTTATTTAAAATGTGTAAAAAATAATTTGAGCTTAAAAGATTAATCATTCTTAATCTTATTGGTTATCATCAAAATCAACATTATGGAAACATATATGTTAACATGGGTCACCCATAATAGCTTGACCTACTCGAAAGTAACTATTCTGTATGTTTTCTTTTTTTTAAAGGAGAAGTTAATGTTAATATATATATTTGTATAATATTGATTTCTATGATAACAAACTAGACTAACACAGTTAGAGTCTTTAAATGATCAAATTCTTTGGCCGTATGAAGTTTTTTAGACATAAATAAGATTATGAAAACAAACAGATAGCCGCCAATTTTATTCAGTAAAAGGAAATTTACAGTTTTGATTTTGGAAGATAACGGTGAACCGTTTATTGAAAAATGGTTAACCGATAAATTTTAGAGAGCAACTTAACTGAAAACGGTGAACTGTTTAGCACAAGTGTGTAACTGATTATTTCTTGTAGGTTTATGAAATTAAATAGTAAACTGGCATCTCCAGACGATAAGCTAACTTTGAGCAGATCAATTACTAAAATTTATTAGTAGACCGAACAATGAACCGATTATTCAAAATTCTATGTAACTATAACTTGCACAAAGTCAAAATGGCGATTCGACAACAGTAGACGACGATTCGATTATTCCTAAAAAGTCAACAACGACAGGTTTTTCAGCTCCAACTGTAAAAAGTCTCAATCAAATTCAAATGATAACGGATTATACAACCATCGTTGAGCTTATTATTATGTGTTCAATCTTGTTAGAGCTTGAAACTTGTTATTCATTCATCAAATCACGCTTTGAGTTTTCATTTGTAAACACATACAATGTGTGAGGGAAAATGTTGTGTAATTTTCCTTTTAATATCAAATTGAGTGTTTAAGAGTGTGAGAAACACTTAGGTTAAGATGTTTGGGATAACCTCAAATTGATACATTGGAAGTCAATTGTAAAGATTTTGAAAGCCTTAAGGTGTAAGGCTTTGATAGTGGAATACTCAAGCCCGGTGAGCTTGGAGGCGTAGACGTAGGCAAAGTTTACTGAACTACGTAAAAATTCGATACTCTTTCCTTCATCTTTTTATATTTTGATTATTGTGATTTATTTTTTATTTACATAATTTTATTTCATATTTGCATTACATTTTGATTTAATTTCTTCATAATTTTTCTTTAAAAAGCCAACTCACCCTCCTATTGGCTTGTTTAGCTAATATTTCATTTGGTATCAAAGCGAGGTTCTTTGGTTAAGGTCAATCTATTATTAAACCACCATATTTTGATGGAAATGACTATCCATATAGGAAAATTAGAATGAGAATTTACTTGCAAGTTTTAGATTATGAGATTTAGAAAATTGTTTGTGATGGTCTAAAACCTTCATGTGAATGGAAAGGATTTTTATTTTGTGCTTTAGATAAAAAAAAATTTCATAGAGTTTCAAGTTGCTCTAATGCTTATGAAATTTGGAGGAAGTTACAAGTTGTTTATGAAGAAACAAACCAACTAAAAGAGTCTAAGATTAGTAGATACACTAGGTAATAGAAATTGTTCCAAACGGAATAAAATGAGAGTGTTCGTTTAATGTATACTCGATTCACGAACATTTTAAACACTATAAGAGCCTTAGGAAAGACCTTTTCCAACAGCTAGAAGGTTAAGAAAATAATTAGATCCTTACCAAAGGAATGAGGACCTAAGAGAACTACTATTAAGGAAATCAAGGATTTAAGTACTTTAATTATTGATGATTTAATTGGCTCACTTATTTTTGTGAAGAAGATTTGACAGCTGAAAGAAGTGATGAAGACAAGTAGAGGAAGTGCATTACTGTTAAAGCTTTAAAATCTGAAAGTTATAAAGAGAGCAAATTCAAATATGAAGATATGGCAATGATTGCCAGAAAATTTAGAAAGTTCTTAAAGAAATCAAATGAGCGAAAAAAGTTTAGAAACTTCAAGAATCAAAAGGAGAAGAAGAAAACAATTACTTGCTATAAATGCAAGAGGCCTAGCCATATAAGATCAGAGTGTCCTCTTTTCAACAAACTAAAAAATAAAGCTATGGTGGCAACTTAGGATGATAATGATGAGGAGATCTCAGATGAGGATGAATCACATGAAATGTCAAAGCTGACACTTATGGCAATAGGAGAAGAAATTAACGAGGTAAATGATCTCCCCTTTTACGATGAATTATTTGAAGCATTCACTGAATTGCGTAGTGATTTAAAGAAGATTGGAATGAAACATGTTTCTCTTAAAATGAAAATGTTGGAAATTTCAAGTGAGAATGATGTTTTGTAAAAACAAATTAATTCTTTAAATGAAGAGATTCAAGAACTTAAAGTTGAGAATAAAACATTGCTTGATAGGATTGCATTATTAAAGGAAAACAGAGTACTTCATATGTACATGAAAAGTTACGTGTTAATAATTGGATTAAGAAAAATAAAACTTTAAAGAAGAAGAACAATAAGCTCAATGATATTGTGTTAAAGTTCACAAATGGTCAAAAGAATTTGAAAACATTACTCTAAAAAATGTGTCTTTGATAAAGGAAGACTTGAGTATAAGCCTAATTTGAAATAAAAATATTACAAAAATACTTTGTTAAGGTTACCTTCATTAGTAATCATAAAATTGTTTGTCATTATTGATTAGTGTTGAAAATTGTATGTTTACTAAAGGGTAAAAATATTATTTTGTGCTTATATTATAATTTATATTTGTAATTATGTAACATATTATGAATTTCTAAGTATTTTTCTAAATATTTGATTTTGTGTATTTTTGTATGTTTATTAAGTAAAAAATAATAATTTGACGCAATTTGAGGCTCCAAACAAATGTACGGATGTTAAAGTTGGATTCCAGAAGACCAAAAAATTAGGTCATTATCCAAGAGAATCCGAGACTTTTGTTGTAAATTATAAGTTTTTACTACGGTAAATGTGGTAATTGTGAAATTATAAGTATTACCATGTTAGGTGTAGTAATTGTTAGTGGAATATGTTGGATGTGCTTAAGTAGATTAAGTTAAGTTTATGTTTTATTAGTGGAACAAATGTATGGCTAAGGTGTAATTAGCTTTATTTATTTGTGTTGTGTAGATTAAAATGTATTAGTATAAATAGAGAGAGGGGGAACACACCTCTACACACTTTTTTTTTTTTTGTTCTTTCCTTTCAAATTCTTCTTCTTATATCTCTTTGTAATATATTTTTAATAAATAAAATTAATTTTATTTTAATTTTCAAATATTTTTTAATTATTTTTTTTTCAATTTTAATAAATTTCTTTATGTCAAATAGTTTAGCTAAATACTATTAGTTAGGGTAAGGTAAAATTCTTAGTAGAAAAATATTATTTAATCAAATTCTATTTTTAATTATATAAATTAAATTATTTTCTATTTAATTTTATCCATATTTTATATTTTAAAATTTTGATTTATTGTAGACAAACATAAGAGTTTGCCACAATGAATTCTTAATATCTTATTATAAAGTATGGTAAAATGGTATTTTGACTTATTGTAAACAATTTAAGTTTTGACACATTAAGTATTTAATCCATAATAAAATTAATGAGAAAATAATTGTAATTTATATAATTAATCTTTTGGGGAATAAAATATAAATAAAAAGAATTTATTAAATTGTATTTTTTACAAGGAGTGGATCCATAACGCTAACTAATTTAATTTCATAGTTTTTCTCAAATTAAATTGCATATATTTAAATTCTATTTTCGTTTTTAGATAAAATTAAATAAACAAATTAAATTATTTCTCTGTGAATCGATCTCGAACTCACTGAGATATTTTATAATTAGGTACTCTTATACTTGAGAGTAAATCAAACACTTTTAAGTCGTGTCAAGCTTTTGACGTCCGTTGCGAGGGAAAGGTATTTATTTTGTTTTTTTTTTTTACTTTTATGTAAATTTTCATTTGCCATCTCCTTCTTTCTTAAATTCTGTTATATTTGCAAAATCTTTTTTAATCTCACTTTCACCCCCAAAAATTCTCGTTTCTGACTCATTCTTCTTATAATTACAGTTATTCCATAAATTATAGAAAATTTTCAAATAAGTCTCTTGCCAAAATTTCCTATAGTACTCAAATTCGAACCAACAACTTGAATTTCTTTAGACCATATTTGGACTCAATAAAAAGAATATTGACTTTAAAAATTACTACGAAGGCCTATTAATTTGAATTAGTCACTTTGTTAGTTAGTAATTTTTAAAATTTGAAAAAAAAAAGAGTCTACACTTTGAGATAATTACTTCTTTTCTTTCTTTTTTTTCTTATTTCTGCAATTTAATTTTAGCATTTATTGTTTTTTTTGGCAATCACTTTATTTATATGTTTGGTTTACCGCCTATTTAGTTATTTTAATTATAGTTAATTAATTTTTAGATTATTTATTTTTATTTTGTATTTTTCTTGTACATTTATCTTTATTTAATTTTCATTTTGTCTTTAATTAGCTTTATTTACAACATAATTTCACACACACATCATCATCATCATTGCATGAGACGTTGGTCTCGAACTTCAAGTGGTAGGTTAATTCGTAGATCTCAATTACCTCCACTAATCATGGATGAGATTCAAGACGAAAACATTTAAGGTCAACTTAATCTTCCAATTGATCAAGGACACAACCAATCTCAATATGATCAGAATCAACCAATAACTTTGAGAGACTACATGAATCCAACAAGAACCGGAGCACCGTCATGTATAGTATTTCTTCCAGAAGCATCTCAATTCAACTTTAACCCATGTATTATCCAACTTTTACCAACATTTCATAGTTTAGAATCTAAGAATCTATACTTGCATCTAAGAGATTTTGAGGAAGTTTGTAATACATACAAAGACTAAAATTGTAGAATGAACATAATTAGATTAAAGTTTTTTTCCTTTTTATTAAAAGATAAAGCTAAAACTTGGCTACAAAACTTTAGATCTGAACCAATAAGAACTTGGATGTAAGAATAGTTTTTGAAAAAAAAAATTAAGAATAGTTTTTGAAAAAAAAAATTTCCACCTCAATAAAACTAATTCTTTTAAAAGGCAAATAATTTCTTTCACTAAAAAAAATAGAGAAACATTATACCAATGTTGGGATAAATTTAAAGGATTGCTTGATATATGTCCACACCATGGTTTTGAAACTTGGTGATTGGTCATTTATTTTTACGAGGGCTTAACACCCCAAAGTAGACAAGTTGTAGAAATGATGTGCAATGGTGAATTTAGAGATAAAAATTCTAAAGATACACTAGATTACCTTGACCAATTAACTGAAAATGCACAACATAGGGATACTATTGGAACTTTTGAATTCACAAATAAACCACAACCATCTCCATCTAGTGGAGGAATCTATAACCTTAAGGAAAATCATGATTTACAAGCAAAATTTGCATCTCTAGTTAGGAAGGTTGAAGCTTTGGAGAATCAAATGAGTGATCAAGTAAAATCTGTTCAAGAATTGCATGTGTTGTTGTAGTTTTAATGATCACTTAACTCAAGATCATCCCACTTTGCCTGCACTTAAAGAATGTTTGCATTATCAAGCTAATGTCATTAACACTTTTACAAGCCAAACCCTTATTCACAGGCTTATAATCTTAGTTGGAACAATCATCCAAATTTTAGTTGAAGGAATAATAATAAGGGAAATTATCAATTGTATACCCTTAATTTATTCCGTTATCGAATTTACTACAACACTTTCAGGGTATATCAGTCATCCACCCTAAGTTGACAAAATGTATTAGTCGTCCACCAAACCGTTAGTTGCTGTTTAAATATGATGACATTAGAGGGGTAATATGGTCTTTTCATATAATACAAGTGATAATTTAAGGGTATATAAGTGATAATAAGAGATTTTAAGGGTATACAAGTGATAATTTTCAAGGGTAAAATCATCAATTCACTATAGTTCCGTTAACTTTCAAACGGTAGCTAACAGTTTAGTGGTCGGCATATAACTTTTATTAATTTAAGGTGGACGATTGATACACCCTTAAAGTGTTATAGTATTTTTTTATAAAAGTACAAATTTAAAGAATACGAATGATAATTTTCCTAATAATAATGATGCACAATCTTCACAAGCACCACCTCCATAAAATTTTCAAATGCTCAGCCTTACAAACCATATGTTCCAGCACTATAGAAAAATTTAGAAGATACAATGCATTCATTCATTAGGAAGTAAGATGTTGTGTAACAATCAAAATGCACAAATCTTTTTTGATTTGGAAGATATTCTTACTAAAATTGCTTCTACACTCACAATTCAAAAAAAAGAAAAATTTCCAGCTCAACCACAACCAAATCCTAAGATTCAACAAAATTCATTCATGAATCAAGTCAAGTTAATTATAACTCTTCGTAATGGTAAGATTATTGATAGGTCTATTCCTGAACCTTGTGAAGACAACGACAATGAAAATTCAAAGGGTAAGGAAGGACTAAATAAACTCAAACCTATTGAAGAAATAACTATTGTTCCATTTGAACCACCATTTCTGCATGCATTGAATAAACCAAGGAAATCAAATCACTTTTTTAAAATTTATGAAATCTTTAAGTAAGTGAAAGTTAACATTCCTTTGTTAGATGTAATTAAGCAGGTACCTTTATATGCTAAATGTTTTAAAGGACTTATGCAATGTTAAAAGGAAATTGAAGGTAAGAAAGAGTGCTTTCATGGCTGAACAGGTAAGTACCATTCTATACATTAATAATAAGATGAATATAAAGATCCTCGTTGTCCTACGATTTCTTGTATTATTGGATATCACAAAATTGAGCATGCTTTCCTATACCTTGGTGCTAGTGTTAATTTGCTTCCATATTCAGTTCATCTTCAAATTATATATTGGTGAGTTAAAATCAACTTCAACTTCAACTACACTTTTTTTTGCCAATAGATCAACTAAAGTACCAAAAAGAATAGTGGAAGATGTTTTAGTACAAGTTGATAAATTCATATACCCTGTGGATTTTATTGTCTTAGAAACTGAACTTATTGTGAATAATTATAAACTAATTCCTATAATTTTGGGTTGACCATTTTTAGCAACTGCTAATTCTTTGATTAATTGTAGAAATGGTTTAATGAATTTGTTGTTTGGAAATATGACTCTAGAATTGAATGTTTTCAACATGTGTAGGCAACCTAATGAAGAAAATGAGAATGAAGATGAGATTGACGAACAAAAGTAATTGCTTGAATCTTGTATAGAGGAGAATATTCAAAAAGGGAATTTTTATGAACTTAGTGATGTTTGTTTGGTTAATTCAATTGAATCAAATAAACAACTTAAACATGATACTTCTAATATAAATTTGTTATTTGATTCTTGTCAAACTTTACAAAATGATGATGGGAAACCAAAATTTGACAAGCTTAGAATCATTGAAAATGGTGAACAACAAGAAGCACCTAAATTGAAATTGAAACCTTTGCCGGAGGGATTGGAGTATGCTTATCTTGGAGAAGAACAAACTTATCTTGTTGTGATTTCTTCTACCCTATCAAGCAACCAAGAAAGTAAGTGACTATCTGTTATTAAAAAGCATAAAAAAGCAATTGGAAGGACATTAAATGATATTAAAGGTATTAATCCTTTAATTTACACACATAGAATCAATTTGGAAGAAAATGCTAAAACATGTCAACAACCTCAAAGAAGATTAAACTCATACATGAAAGAAGTAGTAAAAACAAAAATTTTTAAATTACTTGAAGCAGGAATTATCTACCCTATCTTTGATAGTAAGTGAGTAAGTCCTACACAAATAGTGCCTAAAAATCTAAAATCGCTGTTGTTAAAAATGGAAAAGATGAATTAATTTCAACACGAATTGCATTTAATTGGTGCATGTGCATTGATTATAGAAAGATAAATGAAGCCACTAGAAAAGATCATTTCTATTACCATTTCTTGACCAAATCTTAAAAAGATAGCAAGAAATCCTTACTACTGCTTTTTAGATGGATATTCAGGTTATTTTCAAATTCCTATAACATTTGAGAACCAAGAAAAAGCCACATTTACATGTCCCTTTGGAACATTTGCATTTAAAATAATGCTATTTGGACTTTATAATGCTCCTGCAACATTTCAAAGGTGCATGCTAAGTATTTTCAATGATATGGTTAAACATTATTTAGAGGTCTTTATGGATGATTTGATTGCGTTTGAGAATTCTTTAATAATTACCTTCATAATTTGGAAAAAGTTTTAAAAAGATATGTTGAAAAATAACTCGTGTTAAATTGGAAAAAATGCCATTACATGGTTACTTCTAGAACTTTTTTAGGTCATGTTGTATATGTTAAAGGAATTAAAGTTGAGAAAGCAAAAATTGAAGTCATATCTAAATTGCCACAACAAAAAAGTAGACGTGCAATCATTTTTAAGACATGCATGATTTTATAGAAGGTTTATAAAAAACTTTAGTGCCATATCTAAACCACTTTGTAACCTCTTATTAAAAGATGCATCATTTGAATGGACTGATGATTGTCAAAAATATTTTGAGAAAATAATTCGTCTTTTGACATCTGCACCTATTATTCAATCTTCTGATTGGTCTTTTGCTTTTGAATTAATGTGTGATGCAAGTGACTTTACTGTTGGTGCTGTTTTAGGACAAAGAATGGATGGTAAGTCGTTTGTAATTTATTATGCGAGTAAGACTTTGGATAGTACTCAAATGAATTATTCGACAACTGAAAAAGAATTACGTGTTGTGGTGTTTGCATTAAACAAATTTTGTTCATATTTACTTAGTTCTAAAACTGTTGTTTTTATAGACTACGCTGTTATGAGGTATTTGATGATAAACAAGATGCCAAACCAAGACTAATTTGTTGGATTTTGTTACTTCAAGAATTTGACCTCACCATCAAAGATAAAAAAGGTGTCGAAAATGTCGTTGGTAAGACTCACATCTGAATTCTGCACTGATATAACACCCATCAATGACTCCTTCCTGAATGAATTTTAATTTTCTGTTATTTCAATGTCATGGTATGCTAACATTGTTAATTTCCTAGTTGTAAGTAAAATGCCTTTGCAATGGAATACTCAAGAGAAGAAGAAATTTTTTATTAAAGTAAAAAAAATTTATTGGGATGATCCTTGTTCAAATATTGTCCTGATCAGATTTTTCAACAATGCATTCCTGATAATGAGGTAAGTAGTGTCATTAATTTTTGTCATTATGAAGCATGTGGTGGACACTTTTCTTCAAGAAAAACTATAGCTAAGATGTTGAAATGTGGATTTTATTGGCCTACCATTTTCAAAGACACATGAATTTTGCAAAACTTGTAGAAACTGTCAAAAATTGGGATCAATTACTAAAAGAAACATGATGCCCTTAAATTCCACACTTGAGATTGAAATATTTAACTGTTGGGGAATTGATTTCATAGGTCCATTTCCACCATCTTTTGGATTTGTGTACATATTAGTTGCAGTTGATTATGTCTCAAAATGGATTGAAACAATTTCTTGTCAAAATAATGATAGCAAAACTATGGTTAAATTTTTAAGAGAAAACATTTTAAGCTGATTTGAAATCCCTCGAGCCATTATCAGTGATAAATGTAAGCATTTTTGTAATAAGTCATTTGACTCTTTAATGAAAAAATATGAAATTACACATAAAATTGCTACTCTTATCATCCTCGAACAAATTGTTAAGTTGAATTAGCAAATAGAGAGATAAAACAAATTTTAGAAAAGACAGTTAACCCAAACCGCAAAGATTGGTCTCTTCGACTGATTGTTGCACTCTAGACCTACCGTACTGCATTTAAGACGTCTTTAGGAATGTCATCCTATCAGCTAGTTTATGGCAAACCTTGCCACTTGCTTGTTTAACTTGAGCATAAATCATTTTGGTCTATTAAACATTTTAATTCAAATTTGGATGATGCTGGTAATGCGCAAAAATTGCAATTGAGGAATTAAAGAATAATGCATATGAAAATTTAAGAATTATTAAGGCAAGAACAAAAGCTTTTCATGATAAAAGAATTTTTTGGAAAACATTTTAGACTGGTGAAAAAATGTTGCTTTATAATTCTCGTCTTCATATGTTTCCAAGAAAGTTAAAGTCAAAGTGAAGTGGCCTATTTGTTGTAAAAAATATATATCCATATGAGGCTATAGAAATTGAGAATGTAAATAATAGTGTCACATTTAAAGTTAATGGATAGAGATTAAAACCATATCTGGAATACTAACCACATGAAGAAAACACCAAAATAAATTTGAGTGACCCACCAAATTTTGATTAAGTTTTTAATGAGTGTTTTAACTTTTCACTGTTACTTTACCGTGTGAATTGTTTGACTATCTTGAATGATATGCGTTATGATGTTTCTTGCTTAAGTGTATTTGATAATTGTGTTTTTTTCATCATTATACATCATAAGCACCTCAATGAGGAAGATTCTGTTCACACATCTTAAAAACTTTTTGCGAGTGAAATTTCACTTGAGAGGCCTGATACAAAGCTGCAAATCACATCCAATTTGGGATATGCAACCACCTACATTAGTGTCCTACGTTAAAGATCTAGAAAGACAACTAAGAGAAATAGAGGGTGGTTTTGTTGAGTGTTAGAAAATGTATATTTATAAAGGAGAAAATCGTCATTTTACACTTCAAGTTTTACTAACACCCTTACTTCTATGTATTTAAGCTTCTTGTCATTTAATTATGTGTGTTGTATTATAATTAAGTATTTTATATATTTTAGGGGCATCATAGTCATTTCACAATGAACAAGAGATCAGACGGCAAAACGGACATCACTTTTGAACTCAGGACGGTCGAAAACCTTAGAAGGAGCATAAAAGGAAAAATGGCATTGTTCACATGTACGGTACTGTCTACGTTACTGTTCACGACACTGCTCACATAGACGGATCGATGACGTGGCATTGACCGATTCCGTGGCATTGACCGATGAGGTGTCACGATCCTGTTGGACTAAAATTCTTATGTAATGTTGATCGATGACGTGGCAGCATATCAAAGGACCAAAAATCTCGCGTACGGTACATGCATTACACAGGATTATTTTCAACCAAACCGCGTCACTGTTCAAGCCGGGTCAAACCGTGTTACTGTTCAAACCGCATGGTCAAACCGCGTACTGTTGATTGATGACGTGGCGCAATCCTGAGCGTCCGAAATATTTTTGATCCGATAGCCATGATTTACTCAATGTATCTATAAAAAGGGGGCTCTCCCCCCTAATTTGATATCTCTGAATCCATTTTTGGGCTCCATTTTCTGTAATTCCTTTTCCATCTTGTATTTTCTATGTATTTTAATAAATTTCCATTTTACCCCTAGTTCAATTATGAGTAGCTAATTTTCTTTCAAACTTGGATTGAAGGTGAAGTCTCAACATGTGTCATGAGCTTTATTTGGTAAATTTATTTTCTCTTCCCCTCTAGTTTTTGTGGATGTTTTGACTTCTCGTCGACAAATAATAATGAACTTGTCTAGATACCGCCCTGGTTTCACTAGCTTCCTAGTACAAGGTTATTATTATTTGGCACGATAAGCCCTTAGCACCATATTGATTAGAGTGTGGTTCATGAGGTGTGGATTCCCCCCTCATGATTTAATTGGCATTAATAAGGATTGTTTAGCACATGGTGCATGTTGATACGGATCCAGATACCCAAGTACGTCATTTCAATAGATTTTTCTTCAATTTATTCTCGCCATTTCAATTCCAATTTTCGGATAATCTAAGTCACTTTCACCACAAATCCAACTACCCTCATACAAAATTAATTCTACATATAATTAAAATCCACCTCCTCGTGGGATCGACACTTGTCACCATTAATCTATTCTACAATAGATTTGTGCACTTGCGAGTTCAATAAAATTTGCACAACAAGTTTTTAGCGCCGTTGTTGGGGAGGTAAGTTATTTTAATTCGTAGAATTAATTTTTATGAATAATTTCTTTTAATTGCTTTCTTGTAATTTTGTTATTAAAAAAAAAGAGTGAATCTACATTTTGAGGTACAAATCTCTTTTCTTTTCTCTTCTTTAAATTTCTGTAATTTAATTTTCAAGTTATTTTTCTTTGTAATTTTTCGTTTATCTTTTTAATTTATTTTTAGTTAATTTATTTCACGTATTTGTTTTAGTGTGTTTTTATAGAAAGGTTGTAACAGCGTGATAAGGTTAGTACCGTAATTTCTCATTCTTCTTTATTTTTATTTGTTTTCTTTTCATTTATTTTTGTGTTTCTTGCATGAATGGTCGTTGGTCATTATTACCTAATCTTGAACCTATAGACCTTGAACTAGAAAAAACACTTCTCATACACAAGCACGTTAAAAATAAATTTGAAATGGATTTGCAGCAACAACAAACACCACAGGAGAGGCCATTTAAGGACTATTTTAGTCCCTTAGCTAATTTGAGCACATCATGCATAAGATACCCAAATATAGTTACTAGGAGTTTTGAACTAAAACCTAGTGTGTTAAATTGTCTCCCAACATTTTATGGCCTAGAAAATGAGGACCCATATAATCATTTGAATGATTTTCATGCCATTTGTCAAACTTTTAAATATGAGAATTTTTCAGATGATGATGTTAAACTTAGACTATTCCCATTTTCTTTAAAGGATAGAGCTTGTTCATGGCTTAATACATTGCCTGCTAATAGCATTACATCATGGGAACAAATGGTAACGAAATTTTTGAATAAATATTTTCTAGTGCATAAAACCAATGCTATTCGCAGGGAAATCTCGGAGTTTACCCAGAGAGAAGACGAGCAGTTTTTCAAAACATGGGAGCGATTCAATGGGCTACTCTTGAAGTGTCCACATCATGGGTACGAGAAATGGCACCAATGCCAATACTTTTTGGAGGGATTATTGCCGAATGTGCAAGAATGACTAATGGTAACAAGCGGAGGAGAGCTAATGTCAAAAAGTACATCAGAGATTTGGGAATTCTTCCAGCGACAAGCAGATAATTCCCAACAACGAAGTCGATCACTCAGGAATACTAGAAGAATTAAGAGAGTAAATGAGGTTCACATTGGCGAGTCAAGTTCCGAAATTAAAGAAGTTAAAGTAATAATTGAAGGTCTCTCTCGACAAATAACATTGTTATCGACTGCTAAATCAACAGAACCATATGACCATGACTCATATCCAGATCAAGCCAATGTCATAGGTGTAATGAGAAAACTGTTGAGTGTTAGAAAATGTATATTTATAAAGGAGAAAATCGTTATTTTATATTTCAAGTCTTACTAACAACCCTTACTTTTATGTATTTAAGGTTCTTGTAATTTAATTATGTGTGTTTTATTTTAATTAAGTATTTTGTGTATTTTAGGGGCATCATAGTCATTTCACAATAAACGAGAGATCAAACGACAAAACGGACATCATTTTTTAACTCAGCACGGTTGAAAACCTTAGGATGAGCATAAAAGGAAAAATGACACTGTTCACATGTACGGTACTGTCTACGTTACTGTTCACGACACTATTCACATAGGCGGATCGATGATGTGGTATTGACTGATGATGTGGCATTGACTGATGAGTGTCATGACCCTGTTGGTCTAAAATTCTTATGTACTATTGATGGTGACGTGGCAATATATTAGTGGACCAAAAAACGTGCGTACGGTACTTGCAACACATGGGATTATTTTCAACCAAACCGCATTACTGTTCAAACCGTGTCACTGTTCAAACCGCATGGTCAAACCGTGTCACTGTTCAAACCGCGCACTGTTGACGCGTTTTGTTGACTGATGACGTGATGCAATCCTGAGCGTCCAAACTGTTTTTAATCCGATGGCCATGATTTACTCAATGTATCTATAAAAGGGGGGCCTCCCTCCTCTAATTTGGCATTTCTGAATCCATTTTTGGACTCCATTTTCTATAATTCCTTCTCCATCTTGTATTTTCTGCGTATTTTAATAAATTCCTATTTTGCCCCTAGTTCAATGATGAGTAGCTAATTTTCTTTCAAGCTTGGGTTGCAGGTGAAGTCTCAACATGTGTCATGGGCTTTATTTGGTAAATTTATCTTCTCTTCCCCTCTAGTTTTTGTGGATGTTTTGACTTCTCGTCGACAAATAATAATAATCTTGTCTAGATACCGCCTTGGTTTCACTGGCTCTCTAGTACAAGGTTATTATTATTTGGCACGATAAGCCCTTAGCACCATATTGATTAGAGTGTGGTTCATGAGGTGTGGAATCGCCCTTAATGATTTAATTGGCATTAATAAGGAATATTTAGGCCATGGTGCATGTTGATACAGATTTAGATACCCAAGTATGTTATTTCAATAGATTTCTCTTAAATTTATTCTCGCCATTTCAATTCCAATTTTAGGATAATATAAATCACTTTCACCACAAATCCAACCACCCTCATACAAAATTAATTCTACATATAATTAAAATCCACCTCCTCGTGGGATCGACACTCGTGACCATTGATCTATACTACAATAGATTCGTGCACTTGCGAGTTCAATAAAATTTGCACAAGTTTTTGGTGTCGTTGCTGGGGAGGTAAGTAATTTTAATTCATAGAATTAATTTTTGTGAATAATTTCTTTTAATTATTTTCTTGTATTTTTTTCTTGAAAAGAAAAAGAAAAAAAAAGTGAATCTATATTTAGAGGTAATAATTTCCTTTCTTTCTCTATTTTTTACAATTCTACAATTTAATTTTTAAGTTATTTTCTTTGTAATTTTTTTTGTTTATTTTATTAATTTATTTTTAGTTAATTTATTTCATGTATTTGTTTTAGTGTGTTTTCATAAAAAGATTGTAACAGCGTGATAAGGTTAGTACCGTAATTTCTCATTCTTCTTTATTTTTATTTGTTTTGTTTCCATTTATTTTTGTGTTCCTTGCATGCATGGTCGTAGGTCATTATTACCTAATCTTGAACCTATAGACCTTGAACTAGAAAAAAATACTTCGCACACACAAACACATTAAAGATAAAAGTGAAATGGATTTGCAACAACAACAAGTACCACCACATGAGAGGCCATTTAAGGACTACTTTAGTTCCTTAGCTAATTTGAGCACATCATGCATGAGATGCCCAAATGTAGCTGCTAGGAGTTTTGAACTAAAACCTAGTGTGCTAAATTGTCTCCCAACATTTTATGGCCTAGAAAATGAGGATCCATATAATCATCTGAATGATTTTCATGCTATTTGTCAAACTTTTAAATATGAGAATTTTTCAGACGATGATGTTAAACTCAGATTATTCCCATTTTCTTTAAAGGATAGAGCTCGTTCATGGTTAAATACATTGCCTGCTAATAGCATTATATCATGGGAACAAATGGTAACTAAATTTTTGAATAAATATTTCCCAGTGCATAAAACTAATGCTATTCGCAGGGAAATTTCAGAGTTTACTCAGAGAGAAGACGAACAGTTTTTCGAAACATGGGAGCGATTCAATGGGCTACTTTTGAAGTGTCCACATCATGGGTATGAGAAATGGCACCAATGCCAATACTTTTTGAAGGGATTATTGCCGAATGTGCAAGAATGGCTAATGGCAACAAGTGGAGGAGAGCTAATGTAAAAAAATGCGTCAGAGATTTGGGAATTCTTCCAGCGACAAGCAGATAATTCCCAACAACGAAGTCGATCACTTAGAAATACTAAAAGAATTAAAGGAGTGAATGAGGTTCACATTGGCTAGTCAACTTCGGGAATCAAAGAAGTCAAGGAGATGGTTGAAGGTCTCTCTTGACAAATAGCATTACTAACGACTACTATATCAACAGAACCACATGACCATGACTCATACTCAGATCAAGGCAATGACATAGGTATAATGAGAAAACCATCAAATTACAACCCATACTCCAACACATATAACCCTGGATGGAGAGACCACCCCAATTTTTCATGGTCTCAAGGATTCCAACAGAATGGACCAACAGCTCCAGCTCCACCAATGCAACCAATTCCTCAAATTCCTCAAGCCTTTCAGCCACCATTTAGACCATACAATCAAAACCAGAACTACTCTCAATCCAGACCATGGGAGGATGCATTCCATAATTTTAAGAATGTTACTCACTCTACGATTCAGCAACAGAATCGCACCATTGATGGACTACAAAATGAGTTGAGAGCAGGCTTCAACTTACAAGCCCAATTAGTTCAAGCCTTGAGAAGATGGTGGGACAGCTTGCTTCTTCAGTTCAAACATTGGCAATGACTGTTGAGAAAGGCATGTTTCCAAGTCAACTAGTGCTTAATCCTAAAGGAGTGCATGAAGCAAGTACCAGTTCACCACAACAGCATGGAGAGGTCAAAGCAATAATGACCTTGCGAAAAGGAAAAGAAGTCGACAACAAAGTGGAGATGCCAGTGATAAAAGAAAATCAAATTGTAGCTGTCGATGCTGAGGACTCACCATCGGAGGAAAAAAAAGAAACCAACCCGCGAGAATATGTTCCCAAAGCTTCATTTCCTCAGAGGTTAGCTAAAGGAAAAAAGGGAAAATCCACAGGTGAGATTCTTGAAATCTTCAAACAGGTAAGTGTTAACATCCCTTTGCTTGATGCTATTAAACAAGTTTCGTCTTATGCTAAGTTTCTTAAAGACATTTGTACTAAAAAGAGAAATATTCATGTTCAAAAGAAGGCATTTTTAACAGAAAACCTTAGCTCTATACTCCAACACAAAATTTCTTTAAAATACAAAGAACTAGGCTCCCCCACTATATCATGTAGTATAGGGAACCGCACAATTGAGAATACTTTGTTAGATTTAGGAGCTAGTGTAAATCTGTTGCCTTATTCAGTATTTGTGAAACTTGGACTGGGAGAATTACACCCAACTTCAGTGGTGTTACAGCTTGCAGATCGGTCTATGAAAATACCTCGTAGTATTGTGGAAGACGTGCTTATCTAAGTAGACAAGTTTTATTTTCCTGTTGATTTCATTGTAATTGACACTCAACCTATACATGATTCAAGGAAGCACATCCTCATTATTCTAGGACGACCTTTCTTGGCAACTGTGGATGCTCACATTCAATGCAGGACTGGAAATATGCAGTTGTCCTTTGGCAACATGACTATGGAGCTGAACATCTTCAATATTGCCAAACAACCTCACAATGCAGATGATGGAATTATTGATGTGGATTTAATAGAAGCATTAGTTGATAATACTTTTGTTTCAAACCTTAGTGATGATCCTTTACAAACATGTTTAACTCACTTTGGTTTGGATTTTGATATTGACAGATCAGTCGATGAGGTCAACGCTCTACTTGACTCAGCACCATCCATGGACACTAATAAATAGAAGTCAAGAGTTGAATAACTAGCACTATCAGAGAAGAAACTCATCCCATCATCAAAGTTACTACCGAAACTCGAGCTCAAACTATTGCCCAACACTCTGGAATATGCATTTTTTGGATAAGAAAGTAATCTACCGGTAATCATCTTATCATCCCTCAACGATGAACAAAAAGGTAAGTTGTTGGATGTTTTAAAAGAGCACAAAGGAGCATTAGGATGGACCATAGCAGACATAAAAAGTATAAACCCAGTAGACTGCATGCATTACATTCACCTTGATGAAAATGCTAAACCTACTAGGGAAATGCAACGTCGGTTAAATCCTAACATGAAAGAAGTTGTTAGAACTGAAGTTCTTAAGCTATTAGATGCAGGTATCATTTACCCTATTTCTGATAGTTCATGGGTCAGTCCTATACAAGTTGTCTCCAAAAAGTCAGGAGTCACAGTAGTTACGAATGCTGATAATGAATTGATACCCACTAGAGTAACTACATGATGGCATGTTTACATTGATTATAGAAAGTTGAATTCTGTCACACGTAAAAACCATTTTCCTTTACCATTTATCGATCAAATGCTTGATAGATTAGCAGGCCATGAATTTTATTGCTTTCTAGATGGCTACTTAGGATACAATCAAATCCCCATAGCACCAAAAGATCAAGAGAAAATCACTTTGACTTGCCCTTTTGGCACTTTTGCATATAGGAAAATGCCGTTTGGATTATGTAATGCACCTGCTACATTTCAACGATGCATGTTAAACATTTTTTCTGATATGGTTGAACGATTCCTTGAAGTCTTTATGGATGACATTTCTGTCTTTGGTGACTCGTTTGATCAATGTTTACATCATCTAACACTAGTTCTGCAGAGATCTATCGTGAAGAAGTTAGTCTTAAATTGGGAGAAGTGCCATTTATGGTAAAACAATGTATTGTTCTCGGTCACATCATTTCAAGCAAAGGTATTGAGGTTGACAAAGCCAAGGTGGATCTCATTTCTAATCTTCCTCCAAATAAAACAGTCAGAGAAGTAAGATCTTTCCTTGGGCATGCTGGTTTTTATAGACATTTCATTAAAGATTTTAGCAAAGTTTCTAGACCCTTATGCAATCTAGTTGCTAAGGATGTACCTTTTGTCTTTGATGATTCATGTCTTGTGGCATTTGAAAAATTAAAGCAGTTGTTGACATCATCACCCATCATTCAGCCCCCAAATTAGAGCTTACCATTATGCAATATGAGCCGTATTAGGACAAAGGGTTGATCGAATTCGTCATGTTATTTACTATGCTAGCATGACATTGAATGATGCCCAGTTGAACTATTCAACTACTAAAAAAGAAATGCTAGCAGTAGTGTTTGCATTGGAAAAATTTCGATTTTATCTCATTGGTTATAAAATAATTGTATTCACAGATCATGCTGCTCTTAAATATCTTCTCACAAAGAAAGATGCAAAAGCTAGACTAATTCGTTGGGTGTTACTTTTGCAGGAATTTGACTTGGAATTCAAAGATAAGAAAGACACATAAAATGTTGTGGCGGACTATCTCTCTCGTCTCCATTTAGACACAATTACATAGCCATTAATATTGAATGAGTCATTTCCAGATGAACAATTAATGAGTGTGGAAGTATTACCGTGGTATGTTGACATCGTGAATTATCTTATTACAGGTCAACTTCCAGAGCATTGGACCAAGCAAGACAAGGCCAAATTTTTTGCGGAAATAAAGAATTTCTTTTCGGATGACCCATATTTGCTCAAGTATTGTGCAGACCAAAATTGTTAGACGATGTGTCCCAGAAAGTGAAATTCAGAATATCCTTTCATTCTGCCATGAACAAGCTTGTGGAGGCCATTTCAGTGCTAAGAAAACAGTAAGTAAAGTTTTACAATGTGGTTTCTATTAGCCAACTATATTTCGAGATGTTTACACCTTTTGCTCTTCATGTGATAGGTGTCAACGAATGTGAAGCATTACACGAAGGAATATGATGCCACTAAATCCAATTTTAGTGGTTGAGATTTTTGATGTATCGGGTATCGACTTCATGGGACCTTTTCCCCATTCTTTTGGCCATCAATACATATTGGTTGCTGTTGACTACGTATCAAAATTGATAGAGGCTATTCCGTGTAGAGCTAATGATCACATGGTGGTGATAAGATTTTTGAAAAGCAACATTGTTTCACGCTTTGGATTCCCTCGAACGATAATCAGTGATGGTGGTGCCCACTTTTGTAACAAAGCATTCGAGTCTCTTTTGACAAAGTATTCAATCACTCACAAAGTGGCGACCCCATATCATCCGCAAACCAGTGACCAAGTTGAGATCTCCAATTGAGAAATAAAGCACATATTAGAAAAGACGGTGAGGCCAGACAGAAAAGATTGGTCATTAAGACTTGATGATGCATTATGGGCATGTCACCCTATAGGCTAGTGTATGGAAAAGCTTGCCACCTACCTGTGGAACTCGAGCATCGTGCATATTGGGCCATCAAGAAATTCAACTTTGACATGCAGCAAGCTAGCTCAGAAAGAAGATTACAACTGGCAGAACTTGAAGAAATTCGCAATGATGCATATCAAAATGCCAAAATTTACAAGCAGCGAATGAAAGTCTTCCACGACAAGCAAATTATGAGAAAATCTTCCACTCCAGGTCAGAAAGTGTTTTTATTCAATTCTCACTTGCACCTATTCCCAGGTAAGTTACGCACTTGATGGTCTGGTCCCTTTATTGTTCATATTGTTTTTCCACATGGGGCAATTGAAATTAAAGACCCAAAGAACGGTGTCACATTTAAAGTTAATGGTCAAAGATTAAAGCCATATCTAGAGCACCAACCATATGGAGAAGACACCGAAATAAATTTGAGTGACCCACCAGATTTGAATTGATTTTTTTCTTTTTGGTGACTTGATTTTTTTCTTTCTTTCTTTTTATTATTCTTTTGCTAATTGAAATTATTTTTGCATAAGTGTGTTTGTTTAACCATTAAGTTTTCTCTTATCATTGTTAATTATGAGTACCATACTTAAACCGTTCCTCCTGAATATTCTTAAACCACTTCAACATGTAAAATCTCATCTCAAAAGTCAGATTCGATTTTGTAAAACACATCGCATTTGAGCTCTACAACCACCAGAGTTAGTAGCCTATATTGAGGGTTTAGAAAGCCAACTCAGAGACATTGAGAGAAGTGTTTACGACATCCAGTTGGAGCTTGAGGTAAATTCAATAAGAGGACGGTTTTAATTTTCTTTGTGTGTTTTAATTTGTTTTTTTGTTTGTGTGCTTTAGTTTGTTACCCCGGTGAAGTAGCGGATAACGGTACTCCGTGACAATCAAGTCGGTTACTTCAGTTTCCCATAATAATTGATATTCTGAGGCGAAGGTATGGACAGAAATGAGATCTTAGCTAAGCTTCACAAGCGATTCGCTTCACTTCCTCATAATGCCCTCCTTACAATCTATAAAGCTCGGTCCGAACGCATGCGATTGTTTATGAAGAATAACATACCTGCTGACATCCGTTGGTTAATCGAGGCAAAAGTACGATTGGCAGGTGAGTTACCTCCAAAATTTATTGCATACATGCCTGGTTGTGGTAAAGGAAATTATGCAAGAAAACGACGAGCCTAAAGAATTTCTGTTGCTTGTCATAAGTGTGCCAGAATGAGTTGCGATAAAAAACCATGTTCTTTAGGAATGTTGTCTGATAACAGGGAAGATAAGATTCAATTCATTAGGGATGGCTTGAATAAGGAGTCATTGGATGATATCCTTTTGTCTCTTGAAACGCATCCCAGTCGATATGTGCAAGGAGCGATTCTCCAGTTATGGCCATTATTCCAGAAAGAGCATGCACTATATAGTCTCGGGAATCTGACTATAAACGACCCTGTTTGTCAGTTTATAAGAAAACTAGATGGGAAGCCTATCCTCGACTCATAGAGGGCGTTCAAACCGTTTCTGGACGTAAAACCAGAGGAAGATGTGAGGCACAGTCGCAATTATCTGTAAATATCTTTTTACTTTACTGTTATTTTATTTCACTGTTGTTTTATCATTTGTATTATTGTCTTTAATAATTTTATTTTATCATTTTTTTTACTATTTGCTTTTTGACTCTCGAGCCATGTGCTTTACGCGTTATTTAACACTGATATGCTACCCCATACACAGCTGCGACCCACTGTCACCAAGATTCTTAAATGTGATTTTTTTTGTCAAGCACTCACAAATTGTTTTTGAGAATTATCCCAATGGCAGCTACTCCCAATAGACAATTCAAGAACATCTGTGTGCTTTCTGGATTTAACTATGACAAACATAAAGAGTTCGTTGAGGCGGCCATAGATCTTGGTCGAAGCATAGCAGAGAGAAAATTACACTTGGTGTATGGAGGAGGTAACCAAGGGTTATCAAAATTGGTCTCAGAAGCTGCTTTTGTCAGAGGAAGTCAAGTGTTAGGCATCATCCCAAGAGTCCTAAAACCTTTGGGCAGTTTATCTGACTCATCGACTGGAGAATAGTTAGTCGTCTCTGGTATGCAAGAAAGAATAACTGAAATGCTTAATCATGCTGATGCTTTTATTTTCCTTCTAGGAGATCTTGCAACACTAGAGGCACTTATCACACTAGCATCTTGGGCTCATCTGCACATTCACCAGAAACCCATTGGTTTGTTAAATGTCAATAACTTTTATGACGGCTTTATCGCATTTCTTAACCATGCAATAACAAAATATTTCATTCCTTCCAATGCGAAAAAACTTTTTATTTGTGCTCACACTGCTAATGAACTACTTGATCTGTTACAAGCTTATAAACCGGAGCCAGACTCCTGGACCTTTGTGTTGGAGCGTCCACATAATGATGGTAACAGTAGCCGCAGTAAGAAGTACAAATTAGATTTAACTCTCCGCCTGTAAATATTTTCTTCTGTGTTCCACCACCCAGGTGATGTCTTCTAAACTTTACTTCTTTCCTTTAAAACATTAAGGACAATGTTTCGTTCTGGTTGGGGGGAGGGAATAGTCGACAGTTGTGGAATCTTGATTAAGTTTTTACTGATTTTTTGTTGTAGAAACTAACTGTTGCTAACTTTTTGTGTTGAAGATGGCTGAATATAGAGTGTAGTGACTCTAGAAACGCATCTTCATCATTTGAAAATAATGATAATAATAATAATAATAATAATAATAAAATTCAGACTTTTTCTTTTTCTTTATTATGTTTTGATGTTCATTTTTCTTCTTCTTTTTAATTTCTCCTTTATAAATATACATTTTCAAAATTTTTGAGTCGAAGATGGCTGAATATGGAGTGTAGTGCCTCTAGAAACTCATCTTCTAAGTTAAAAAAAAATCATTTTCTTTTTCTATCATTTTAAGTGTAACTTTTCTAATTAGTTTTTCTGCATCATTTTCACATTTCTGCATGCATATTTTCCTTTCATGCTTAGAATATGTTGGGGGGTAGAATGTTGTTTAAAAAAAAAATTGTGTGATTTGTTTTAACATTGGATGACATGATTAATTTCAAATTTTAGTATTTGTATTATCTTTGGTCTTAAGTGATGTTACGCTATGTTTGCTACTCTACATGTTGATGTCGGAGACAAATATGAGTTGCTTGAAGGAATGAACATGTCATAATAAGTACCAAGTGAGTTTTTGAGCCTATTATTTTTCTTGGAGAGTAACCCTTTTGCCCATTCTTTATACAGCTTAGCAGTTTATTATTTTATACACGATCTCTAGATTTCATTTGAGTTAACCCTTAAAAAAATTGTAAAAATAAAAAAAAAGAAAAAAATGTGTGTTGCTATATTTGGAGGCCCATCTAACTAGTAGATATGGAAGATTATTTAGAGACCTAAAAGACGATGGAAATGTCATCTTTGACCCGTTTGAGCCTTTCTAGCCATCCATTTTATGAAATATCCATAGTTAACCCTTTTGAGCCTTTAAAAAAAAAATATTTTTTTTCTTTGTCAAACTTATCATCTTGACCCACTCCGATTTGGAGTATTACCCGATATCTTATAAATTCCATCACCTATTGATGTTTGAGAAAAATGTAAATAATTATTTTGTTCAGTGAAGTTATGCCAAACAAAAGCAAAAAAAAAAAAGAAAAAAAGAAAAAAATTATTGTTTCAAAAAGAAAAAAAAAATAATAATAGGTGAAATCCACCTTGCAACTTAAAAAAAAAATTCTCTACATTTTTCTCAAACATACACTTTGTTTTCCTTATTTCCCCTCCTTTGTTAGCCATGTCCCTAGCATATGTTACGTCCTAATAAAAGTCCTTCTTAATTTTAGGGAACTATAATCTGAAGTAGAAGCTAGTTATATGGGCTAAAAAGATGTAGTGATGCATAATAAAAAAATAAATAAAAGAAAAAGAAAAAAAGATAAATAAATTGGGTTGACTAGCATTTTTGTTTGACTTGAGATCGTATTATTTCTAAGCTGAGGGCATATTTATTTCATCTTGGTGAGAGCATGTGATATCACTTCTTTATCATTTTCTCTCAATTATCATTCATTAGAGTGGCTATTTTTATTGGGTTTAATTTATTTGTTAGAGTGTCACTACTTCCAGTGAGATTTTGGGGTTTGATATATCATTCTTGAAAGTAACTATGACAAAGTCTACTGGACTGATTCATGTGGATGGATGATGTGAGTGTGATGTTTCTTTAGACTGGAGATAATGCTTATACTTTTATTTGATTGCTATCATTAATCTGATTGAATAAAAATGAGTGTTTCTAAAAAAAAAAATCATTTTGGATTTGAATTTTGTTTTCGATTTATTTGCTAGGGACTAGCAATAAACTGGTTGGGGGGTGTGTTGAGTGTTAGAAAATGTATATTTATAGAGGAGAAAATTATCATTTTACATTTCAAGTCTTACTAACAACCCTTACTTTTATGTATTTAAGGTTCTTGTAATTTAATTATGTGTGTTTTATTTTAATTAAGTATTTTGTGTATTTTAGGGGCATCATAGTCATTTCACAATAAATGAGAGATTAAACGGCAAAACGGACATCACTTTTGAACTCAGGACGGTTGAAAACCTTAGGAGGAGCATAAAAGGAAAAATGACACTGTTCACATATACGGTACTATTCACATGTACGGTACTGTCTACGATACTGTTCATGACACTGTTCACATAGACGGATCGATGACGTGGCATTGATCGATGATGTGGCGTTGACTTATGAGGTGTCATGACTCTGTTGGTCTAAAATTCTTATGTACTGTTGATGGTGACGTGGCAACATATTAGTGGACCAAAAAACGCGTGTACGGTACATGCAACACATGAGATTATTTTCAACCAAACCGCGTTACTGTTCAAACCGCGTGGTCAAACCGTGTCACTATTCAAACCGCATGGTCAAACCATGTCATTGTTCAAACCGCGTGGTCAAATCGTGTCACTGTTCAAACCGCGTGGTCAAACCACGTACTGTAGACGCGTGCTGTTGACTGATGACGTGGCGTAATCCTGAGCGTCCAAACTTTTTTTAATCCGATGGCCATGATTTACTCAATGTATCTATAAAAAGGGGGCCTCCCTCCCCTAATTTGGCATTTCTGAATCCAGTTTTGGACTCCATTTTCTGTAATTCCTTCTCCATCTTGTATTTTCTACGTATTTTAATAAATTTTCATTTTACCCCTTGTTCCATTATGAGTAGCTAATTTTCTTTCAAGTTTGGGTTGAAGGTGAAGTCTCAACATGTGTCATGGGCTTTATTTGGTAAATTTATCTTCTCTTCCCCTCTAGGTTTTTGTGGATGTTTTGACTTCTCGTCGACAAATAATAATAATCTTATCTAGATACCGCCTTGGTTTCACCGGCTCTCTAGTACAAGGTTATGATTATTTGACACGATAAGCCCTTAGCGCCATATTGATTAGAGTGTGGTTCATGAAGTGTGGATTCTCTCCTCATGATTTAATTGGCATTAATAAGGAATATTTAGCCCATGGTGCATGTTGATACGGATTCAGATACCCAAGTACGTCATTTCAATAGATTTCTCTTCAATTTATTCTCGCCATTTCAATTCCAATGTTAGGATAATATAAATCACTTTCACCACAAATCCAATCACCCTCATACAAAATTAATTCTACATACAATTAAAATCCACCTCCTCGTGGGATCGACAATCGTCACCATTGATCTATACTACAATAGATTCGTGCACTTGCGAGTTCAATAAAATTTGCACAATAAAAACCCTCAAATTACAATCCATACTCCAACACATATAACCCTGGATGGAGAGACCACCCCAATTTTTCGTGATCTCAAGGATTCCAACAGAATGGACCAGCAGCTCTAGCTCCACCAATGCAACAAATTCCTCAAGCCTCTCAGCCACCATTTAGACCATACAATCAAAACCAGAACTACTCTCAACCCAGACTATGGGAGGATGCATTCTAGAATTTTAAGAATGTTACTCACTCTACGATTGAGCAACAGAACTGCACCATTGATGGACTACGAAATGAGATGAGAGCAGACTTCAACTCACAAGCCCAATCAGTTTCAAGCCTCGAGAAGATGGTGGGACAACTTACTTCTTCAGTTCAGACCTTGGCAATGACTGTTGAGAAAGGTAAATTTCCAAGTCCACTAGTGCCTAATCCTAATGGAGTATATGAAGCAAGTACCAATTCACCACAGTAGCATGGAGAGGTCAAAGCAGTCATGACCTTGCGAAAAGGAAAAGAAGTCGACAACAAAGTGGAGATGCCGATGACAAAAGAAAATCAAATTGTACCTGTGAATGTTGAGGACTCATCACCAGAGGAGAAAGAAGAAACCAACCCACGAGAATATGTTCCCAAATCTCCATTTCCTCAAAGGCTAGCTAAAGGAAAGAAAGGAAAGTCCACAGGTGAGATTCTTGAAATCTTAAAACAGGTAAGTGTTAACATCCCTTTACTTGATGCTATAAAACAAGTTCCATCTTATGCCAAGTTTCTTAAAGACCTTTATACTAAAAAGAGAAACATTCATGTTCAAAAGATGGCCTTTTTAACAGAAAACGTTAGTTCTATCCTTCAACATAAAATTCCTCTAAAATGCAAAGATCCAGGCTCCCCCACTATCTCATGTAGTATAGGGAATCACACAATTGAGAATGCTTTGTTGGATTTAGGAGCTAGTGTAAATATGTTGCCTTATTCAGTATTTGTGAAACTTGGACTGGGAGAATTACACCTAACTCCAATGGTGTTATAGCTTACAGATCGATCCACGAAAATACCTCGTGGTATTATGGAGGACATGCTTATCCAGGTAGACAAGTTTTATTTTCCTGTTGATTTCATTGTAATTGGCACTCAACCAATACATGATTCAAGGAAGCACATCCCCATTATTTTAGGCCGACCTTTCTTGGCAACTGCGGATGCTCACATTCAATGCAAGACTGGAAATATGCAGTTGTCCTTTGGCAACATGACAATGGAGCTAAACATCTTCAACATTGCCAAACAACCTCACAATGTAGATGATGGAATTGTTGATGTGTATTTAATTGAAGTATTAGTCGACGACACTTTTCTTTCAAACCTCAGTGATGACCCTTTACAAACATGCTTAACTCACTTTGGTTTGGATTTTGATATTGACAAATCAGTTGATGAGGTCAACACCCTGCTTGACTCAGTACCATCCATGGACACTAATAAATGGAAGTCAATAATTGAACAACTAGCACCATCAGAAAAGAAACTCATTCCATCATCAGAATTACTACCAAAACTCGAGCTTAAACCATTACCCAACATATTGGAATATACATTTTTGGGTGAAGAAAGCACTCTACCGGTAATCACCTCATCATCTCTAAATGACGAACAAAAAGGTAAGTTGTTGGATGTTTTAAAAGAGCGCAAAGGAGCATTAGGATGGACCATAGTGGACATAAAAGGTATAAACCCAGTAGACTGCATGCATTACATTCACCTTGATGAAAATACTAAACCTACTAGGGAAATGCAACGTCGATTAAATCCTAACATGAAAGAAGTTGTTAGAACTGAAGTTCTTAAGCTATTAGACGCAGGTATCATTTACCCAATTTCTGATAGTTCATGGGTCAGTCATGTACAAGTTGTCCCCAAAACGTCAGGAGTTACAGTAGTTACCAATGCTGATAATGAATTTATACCAACTAGAGTAACTCCAGGATGGCGTGTTCGCATTGATTATAGAAAGTTGAATTCTGTCACACGTAAAGACCATTTTCCTTTACCATTTATTGATCAAATGCTTGATACATTAGCAGGCCATGAATTTTATTGCTTTCGAGATGGCTACTCAGGATACAATCAGGTCCCCGTAGCACCAAAAGATCAAGAGAAAACCACTTTTACTTGCCCTTTTGGCACTTTTGCATATAGGAGAATGCCATTTGGATTATGTAATGCACCTGCTACATTTTTTATGATATGGTTGAACGATTCCTTGAAGTCTTTATGGATGACTTTTCTGTCTTTGATGACTCGTTTGATCAATGTTTACATCATCTAACACTAGTTCTGCAGAGATGTATTGAGAAGAACTTAGTCTTAAATTGGGAGAAGTGTCATTTTATGGTAAAACACGGTATTATTCTTGGTAACATCATTTCAAGCAAAGGTATTGAGGTTGACAAAGCCAAGGTGGATCTCATTTCTAATCTTCCTCCACCTAAAACAGTCAGAGAAGTAAGATCTTTCCTTGGGCATGCTGGTTTTTATAGACGTTTCATTAAAGATTTTACCAAATTTTTAGACCCTTATGCAATTTACTTGCTAAGGATGTACCTTTTATCGTTGATGATTCATGTCTTCTGGCATTTGAAAAATTAAAGCAGTTGTTGACATCATCACCCATCATTCAGCCCCCAAACTGGAGCTTACCATTTGAACTCATGTGTGATGCATCTGATTATGTGGTAGGAGCATTATTAGGACAAAGAGTTGATCGAATTCCCCATGTTATTTACTATGCTAGTATAACATTGAATGATGCACAGTTGAACTATTCAGCTACTAAAAAAGAAATGCTAGCAGTAGTGTTTGCATTAGAGAAATTTCGATCTTATCTTATTGGTTGTAAAATAATTGTGTTCACAGATCATGCTGCTTTTAAATATCTTCTCACAAAAAAATATGTAAAAGCTAGGCTAATTTATTGAGTGTTACTTTTGCAGGAATTCGACTTGGAATTCAAAGATAAGAAAGGCACAGAGAATGTTGTGGCTGACCATCTCTCTCGTCTCCATTTTGACACAATTATGGAATCATTAACATTGAATGAGTCATTTCCAGATGAATAATTGATGAGTGTGGAAATATTACCGTGGTATGCTGACATCGTGAATTATCTTGTTACAAGTCAACTTCCAGAGCATTGGACCAAGCAAGACAAAGCTAAATTTTTTACGGAAATAAAGAATTTCTTTTGGAATGACCCTTATTTGTTCAAGTATTGTGCAGATCAAATTGTTAGACGATGTGTCCCAGAAAGTGAAATTCAAAATATCCTTTCATTCTGCCATGAACAAGCCTATGGAGGCCATTTCAACGCTAAGAAAACAACAACTAAAGTTTTACAATCTGGTTTCTATTGGCCAACTATATTTTGAGACGCTTACACTTTCTGTTCTTCATGTGATAGGTGTCAACGAATGGGGAGCATTACACGGAGGAACATGATGCCACTAAATCCAATTTTAGTGGTTGAGATTTTTAACGTATGGGGTATCGACTTCACAGGACCATTTCCCCTTTCTTTTGGCTATCAATACATATTGGTTGCTGTTGACTACTTATCGAAATGGGTAGAAGCAATTCCATGCAGAACTAATGATCACAAGGTGGTGATAGAATTTTTGAAAAGCAACATTGTTTCACGCTTTGGATTCCCTCGAGCAATAATCAGTGATGGTTGTGCCCACTTTTGTAACAAAGCATTCAAAGCTCTTTTAACAAAGTATTCAATCACTCACAAAGTGGCGACCCCATATCATCTGCAAACTAGTGGCCAAGTTGAGATCTCCAATCGAGAAATAAAGCATATATTAGAAAAGACAGTGAGGCCAGATAGAAAAGATTGGTCATTAAGACTTGATGATGCATTATGGACATATGGAACAGCTTTCAAGACCCCGATTGGGATGTTACTCTATAGGCTAGTGCATGGAAAAGCTTGCCAGCTACCTGTAGAACTCGAGCATCGTGCATATTGGGCCATCAAGAAATTCAACTTTGACATGCAGCAAGCTAGCTCAGAAAGAAGATTACAACTGGCAGAACTTGAAGAGATTCGCAATGATGCATATGAAAATGCCAAAATTTACAAGCAGTGAATTAAAGTCTTCCACGACAAGCAAATTATGAGAAAATCTTTCACTCCAGGTCAGAAAGTGTTTTTATTCAATTCTCACTTGCACCTATTCCCAGGTAAGTTACGCACTCGATGGTCTGGTCCCTTTATTGTTCATATTGTTTTTCCACATGGGGCAATTGAAATTAAAGACCCAAAGAACGGTGTCACATTTAAAGTTAATGGTCAAAGATTAAAGCCATATCTAGAGTACCAACCATATGGAGAAGACACCGAAATAAATTTGAGTGACCCACCAGATTTGAATTGATTTTTTTCTTTTTGGTGACTTGATTTTTTTCTTTCTTTCTTTTTATTATTCTTTTGCTAATTGAAATTATTTTTGCATAAGTGTGTTTGTTTAACCATTAAGTTTTCTCTTATCATTGTTAATTATGAGTACCATACTTAAACCGTTCTTCCTGAATATTCTTAAACCACTTCAACATGTAAAATCTCATCTCAAAAGTCAGATTCGATTTTGTAAAACACATCGCATTTGAGCTCTACAACCACCAGAGTTAGTAGCCTATATTGAGGGTTTAGAAAGCCAACTCAGAGACATTGAGAGAAGTGTTTACGACATCTAGTTGGAGCTTGAGGTAAATTCAATAAGAGGACGATTTTAATTTTCTTTGTGTGTTTTAATTTGTTTTTTTGTTTGTGTGCTTTAGTTTGTTACCCCGGTGAAGTAGCGGATAACGGTACTCCGTGACAATCAAGTCGGTTACTTCAGTTTCCCATAATAATTGATATTCTGAGGCGAAGGTATGGACAGAAATGAGATCTTAGCAAAGCTTCACAAGCGATTAGCTTCACTTCCTCATAATGCCCTCCTTACAATCTATAAAGCTCGGTCCGAACGCATGCGATTATTTATGAGGAATAACATACCTACTGACATCCGTTGGTTAATCGAGGCAAAAGTACGATTGGCAGGTGAGTTACCTCCAAAATTTATTGCATACATGCCTGGTTGTGGTAAAGGAAATTATGCAAGAAAACGACGAGCTCAAAGAATTTATGTTGCTTGTCATAAGTGTGCCAGAATGAGTTGCGATAAAAAACCATGTTCTTTAGGAATGTTGTCTGATAACAGGGAAAATAAGATTCAATTCATTAGGGATGACTTGAATAAGGAGTCATTGGATGATATCCTTTTGTCTCTTGAAACACATCCCAGTGGATATGTGCAAGGAGCGATTCTCCAGTTGTGGTCATTATTCCAGAAAGAGCATGCACAATATAGTCTCGGGAATCTGACTAAAAACGAACTTGTTTGCCAGTTTATAAGAAAACTGAATGGGAAGCCTATCCTCGACCCATAGAGGGCGTTCAAGCCGTTTCTGGACGTAAAACCAGAGGAAGATGTGAGGCACAGTCGCAACTATCTGTAAATATCCTTTTACTTCACTGTTATTTTATTTCATTATTGTTTTATCATTTGTATTATTGTCTTAAGGTTGTCTATGAAGGAACAAATCAAGTTAAAAAGTCTAAAATTAGTAGGTACACTCGCTAATACGAGTTATTCCAAATGGAACAAAATGAAAGTGTGTATTCTATGTATACACGATTTACGGACATAGTGAACACCCTAGGAGCCCTAGGAAATTTTTTTTCGAATAGCGAGAAAGTGAAGAAAATCAATATGTCACTTCCCAAAGAATGGAGACCTAAGAGGACTGCCATTGAAGAAGCCAAAAACTTAAATACTTAAACTATTGATGATTTAATTGGCTCTCTCATTTCATATGAAGAAGATTTGGCAGCAGAAAAAGGGCATGAGGAGAAGAAGAAAAGTATTGCTCTCAAACCTTCAAAATATGAGAGTGATGAGGAAAGTGAGCTGGATGATGAGGAGATGGCTATGTTAACTAGAAGATTCAGAAAATTCTACAAGAAAACTAGTGAGTAGAGAAAGTTTAGAAACTTCAAGAACCAAAAAGAGAAGAAGGAGCCAATCACTTGCTATGAATGCAAAAAGCATGGACACATCCGGTCTGAATGTCCTCTTCTCAACAAGCTAAAAAAGAAAGCTATGGTAGCCACATGGGATGATAGCGATGAGGAAACTATTGATGATGACGAGCATCAAGAAAAGACAAATAGATGATGGGCACATGAAAAGTAGATGCCCAGTGAAAAGAAATGCATATTATGGTGTGAAATGTATTTGGGTTAAAAAATGAACCATTGCTAACACTTAAGGACTCAAGAAGTTTTGGGTACTTAAAACTTAAAAATTTTCTGCAGGGATCAAAGAAAAAGAAAACTAAGTGGTACTTGGATAATGGATGTTTAAGACACATGACAGGGAATTACTCTTGGTTTTCAAGTTTTACCAAGATTGAAAACGGTGGAAACGTATCATTTGGAGATAAAAGGAAAAATCATTGGTATCGGAAATTTCGGTAATGTATCCTCTACTCTTATTGAAAATGTGTGTTTGGTTGAAAACTTGAAACACAATTTGCTTAGCATTAGTCAATTGTGTGATAAGAGTTATAAAGTTGTTTTTTATAAGAATAGATGTGTTATTGAGAATGCATGTGATGGCAAGACATTGTTTGTAGGAAATAGATGTGTTAATGTTTATACTATTGATATAGATTGTGCATCTATACATGATAAATGTTTTTCCGTATTGCACGATGATGGTTGGTTATGGCATAGAAGATTAGGACATGCAAGCATGGATTTGATTTCAAAGATTTCTAAAAATAATTTAGTTAAAAGTCTTCTAAAAATTGATTTTCGAAAAGATAAAATTTGTGAAGCATGTCAATTTGGTAAATAAATCAAAACTTCTTTTAAAAGCAAAAATCATGTTTCTACCTCTAAACCTCTTCAACTACTTCACATAGACTTATTTGGATTTTCAAGGTATGCTAGTTTAAGTAGGAAGTATTATACTTTTGTAATAGTTGATGATTTTTCCATATACACATGGGTATTATTTTTAGCCAATAAAGATGATGATTTTGATACTTTTAAAGTATTTTGTAAGAAAGTTCAAAATGAAAAAGGATATGGCATTTCATGCATCAGGAGTGATCATGGAGGAGAGTTTGAAAATCATGCATTTGAAACCTTTTGCAATAATTTAGGCATTGTGCATCAATTTTCATCACCTAGAACTCCACAACAAAATGGAGTTGTTGAGAGAAAAAATAGGTCAATTCAAGAAATGGCTAGGACTATGTTGAATGAAAATTCCTTGCCTAAGTATTTTGGGCTGAGGTCGTTAACATCGCTTGTTATGTTTTAAATCGTGTGTTGATTAGATCTAATCTTAATAAAACTTCATATGAGCTTTGAAAAGATAGAAAACCCAACATTGGTTATTTCTAAGTTTTTGGATGCAAATGTTTTATTTTGAATAGAAAAGATTATCTTGGTAAATTTGATCCAAAATCCGATGTTGGCATTTTTCTTGGATATTTAAACTCAAGCAAAGCTTATAGAGTTTATAACAAAAGAACTCTAGTTGTGGAAGAATCTATGCATGTTACGTTTGATGAATCTAACCCCTCCTCTACGGAGAAAGTTGTTGAAAATGATGTAGATAAAGAATTACAAAAAGAGTCATCAAAGGATAACCAAAAGGATGCATCTCATGGGAATCAAGATGAGCAATATAAAGAAACGAATGTAGAGCAAAATGAAGGTATTTCTTAATTACTCCCCAAGGAATGGAGGTATATTTTTTCTCATCTTAAGGACTTGATTTTAGAAAATCCCTTGAGTGGCATAACTACTAGATCTTCATTTAGAAATACTTGTGAGCATGCTGCCTTCATATCTCAAATTGAACCAAAATCCTTTGCGGATGCAGAAAATGATGAATCTTTGATTATGACAATGCAAGAGGAGTTAAATCAATTTGAAAGAAACAATGTGTGGGAATTAGTTCATATACTGGAACATCAATCCATTATAGGCACTAAATTGGTATTTAGAAATAAAATGGATGAATCCGGTGTGGTTGTAAGGAATAAAGCTAGACTAGTGGCTCAAGGTTACAACCAAGAAGAGGGAATTGATTTTGATGAAATATTTGCACCTGTAGCTAGGCTAGAATCCATTAGGATACTATTAGCATTTGCATGTCATAAAATTTTCATTTTATTTCAAATGGATGTCAAAAGGGCGTTCTTAAATGGTTGTATTATGGAGGAAGTTTATGTGAAACAACCCCCTGGTTTTGAAAATGAAAAATTTCTAAATCATGTTTATAAGTTGTCAAAAGCATTGTATGGATTAAAGCAAGCACCTAGAGCATGGTATGATAGGCTTAAGAATTTCTTATTGGATAACGATTTTTTGATGGGTAAAGCGGATACTATTCTCTTTGTTAAGCATAAGAATCAAAATATTCTTGTTGTTCAAAATTATGTTGATGATATTATTTTTTGGCTCTACTAATGAATTGTTGTGTAAAGAATTTTCATCTTGTATGAGTAAAGAATTTGAAATGAGTATGATGGGAGAGTTAAAGTACTTTCTTGGGCTGCAAATAAAATAAAATGAGGAAGGAATTTTCATAAATTAAGCCAAGTATGTAAAAGACCTATGTTGAGTGTTAGAAAGTGTATATTTATAAAGGAGAAAATCTTCATTTTACATTTCAAGTCTTACTAACAACCCTTACTTTTATGTATTTAAGCTTCTTGTAATTTAATTATGTGTGTTTTATTTTAATTAAGTATTTTATGTATTTTAGGGGCATCATGGTCATTTCACAATAAATGAGAGATCAGATAGCAAAACGGACTTCACTTTTGAACTCAGGACAGTCGAAAACGTTAGGAGGAGCATAAAAAGAAAAATATCACTGTTCACATTACGGTACTGTCCATGTTACTGTTCATAACATTGTTCACATATACGGAATGATGACGTGGCATTGACCGATGATGTGGCATTGATTGATGAGGTGTCACGATTCTATTGAACAAAATTCTTATGCACTGTTGATCGGTGACGTGGCAGCATGTTAATGGACCAAAAATCGCACGTACAGTACATGCATATACACAGGATTATTTTCAACCAAACCACGTTACTGTTCAAGCCGTGTCACTGTTCAAACCGCGTGGTCAAACCGTGTCACTGTTCCAACCGCGTACTGTTGACCGATGACGTGGTGCAATCCTGAGCGTCCAAAATGTTTTTAATCCAATGACCATATTTACTCAGTGTATCTATAAAAAGGGGGCCTCCCCCCTAATTTGGCATCTCTGAATTCAATTTTTAGCTCCATTTTCTATAATTTCTTCCCCATCTTGTATTTTCTACGTATTTTAATAAATTTCTATTTTATCCTTAGTTCAATTATGAGTAGCTAATTTTCTTTCAAGCTTGGGTTGAAAGTGAAGTCTCAACATGTGCCATGGGCTTTAATTGGTAAATTTATCTTCTCTTCCCCTCTAATTTTTGTGGATGTTTTGACTTTTCGTTGACAAATAGTAATAATCTTGTCTAGATACCGCCTTGGTTTCACTGGCTTCCTAGTATAAGATTATTATTATTTGGTACGATAAGCCCTTAGCACCATATTTATTAGAGTGTGGTTCATGAGGTGTGGATTCCCCCCTTAAGATTTAATTGGCAATAATAAAAAATATTTAGCCCATGGTGCATGTTGATGCAGATCCAGATACCCAAGCGCTTCAATTATAATAGTTCCTCTTGAATTTAATTCTGTCATTTCTATTTAAATTTTAGAATATTCCAAATCATTTTCACCACAAATCCAATCACCCAATTCAAAAATTAACTCTACACATAATTAAAATCCACCTCATCGTGGGATCGACACTCGTCACCATTAATCTATTCTACAATAGATTCGTGCACTTGCGAGTTCAATAAAATTTGCACAACAACCTGCTCAAGCAATTTGGTATTGATGATTCAAAGACCAAAAGCACTCCAATGAGTACAACAACTAAACTTGACAAAGATGAAAAAGGCAAAGAAGTGTATATCAAAATGTATCGAGGTATGATCGGATCTTTACTCTACTTAACCGCAAGTAGACCCGATATCATGTTTAGTGTATGTTTGTGTGCAAGATTTCAATCATGTCCCAAGGAATCTCATTTACTTACTGTAAAAAGAATTTTTCGTTATTTAAGTGGAACCATAGATCTTGGCCTTTGGTATCCTAGAGGAACTCATATAGATTTAACATGTTATTCGGATGCAGATTTTGCTGGATACAAAGTTGATAGGAAAAGTACTAGTGGAACTTGCCATTTACTAGGTCCTTCACTTGTTTCATGGTTTAGTAAGAAACAAAATTCTGTTGCACTCTCAACCACCGAGGCTGAATATATCGCCGTAGGGAGTTGTTGTGCACAAGCACTTTGGATGAAACAAACACTTAGAGATTATGGGATTAATCTTGAATAAATTCCTATTAAGTGTGATAATCCTAGTGCTATAAATCTTTCAAAGAATCCCATTAAACACTTTAGAACCAAGCATATAGAAATTAAACATCATTTCTTGAGAGATCATGTTCAAAAAGTAGATATTACATTAGAGTTTATTTCCACGGAAAAATAATTTGCCGATTTTTTTCCAAACCTCTTTGTGAAGATCAATTTTCAAAACTTGGGATAATGAAATTTTCACATTAACATTTCTACTCATGTTATTGAGTCTAATGAAATTGTTTGATTGATGATTTGATGATTTTTTTTATGATTATGACGTGTTTGAGCATGATAAATAAGTGAGGTGTTTGTATTATTATCTTTGAATGTGTGTATGAATTAATTGTTTAAATACATGTACTTTCATCAATTATGCATTAACTAGTCCTTAAAACATTTTTGGATCAATAAAATGATCTTGAAATGTATTATTTGTGGCCAAATACTAAAATAAATGTGCAAAATCATAAGTTGTAGAAAACGAATTGCCGTTATCTCAATAAACGGCTAACCGTTTTCGGGCAGAAACCTTGGCAAGCATTCTGGACGCTGTCGGTTCGCCGACATCACATTAACGGCTCACCGTTTGAAAGAAGAATTTTGGGATGCTCTCTGGACTCTGTCGATTCGCCGATAGTACAATAACGATGTGTCGTTTTCATGAAAAATTTTGGGGAGCTCACTGGACACTGTCAGTTCGCCGACATCTCTATAATGGCTTGCAGTTAGCCCGCGATAAGTGCACAGTGACCCATCTTCTTCCTCATTTCGCTTTACCCTTAACTCTCTTTCTCTCTCAACTCGTGACTGCACTTATTTCTTTCTCTCAAATCCATCATTTTTCTTGTCATTTTTCACCAAATTAAAGCATTTCAAACCATTCTTATCCTCTTTAGAACCTTTTGAATCGAGAAGGTTAACCGATTAAAACTCGTTTTCGATTCAAAAATTGAAAAATCCCAAAATTACAACCCTAAAACCAGCTGCATTGTTCTTGCAATTTTTAACCAAATTTTCCTCCAATTTCGGCCAAATCTCAACTTCCAATCACTCTCTAAACTCTCCAATCTCCTTTGTACCCATTTCTTTTCTCCCAAAACCATCAATGGCCGCAAGACCACCGTCACAGAGGCGTGCCCGTACTAAGTACATTGCCCCGCGTAATTCCAGTCCCTTCAGGCTTCCCTTTTAGGACTTCGAGAGTCTCCATTTTCCCAATGGTCACTCTGCTCAGGGATTTCGCGACAAATTCATGGGAAAACTGGTAACTCCCTCTTTTTTTCTTGACATTGAAGAATTTTCGGATATTACAATTTGTGGTCACAATATTACTTACATGTTTAGTCATTAGAATAAGGCTTTAAGCATAGAAGAGCATGTTTATGAAAACCTTGTGCGAGTATTTTACTCTAATATAGAACTCTCCTCTTCCTAGCAAGTTTAAATTATTAATTTTGTAGCAGGAGTTCGTATTGAGTTTGATGAGTTAGACTTATGTAGTATACTTGGAATTCAATATGGAGGTTTAGACGTTTACACAACTAGGAAAGAGCTTGATTTTAATGATTTCTGTCATGTGGATGGCGTACATAATATTTGTAGGCGTCGGGATCTTTCCTATAACCTCTGCTCTTTGTCATTTAGGTCTCAACTTCTCCCATTCCAGGTTCGCATGCTTCATAGCATACTACAGCACATGGTTACTCCTAGACAGGTTCATAGTGATAAAGTAACTCGACTTGATGTTGGGTTATTAGATTCCCTTAGCCATGGACGACATGTGAGCCTATCTCACATTATCATACGTCATATGTTATCCACAACCATTGTGACCAACCGGTCTCTTCCTTATGGTAGCATCATTACTAGGATTTTGAGGTATTTTCATGTACCTCTTACTGAGCGGGTGTATGTCGAGTCCCACAAGTTCGGAAGAGAGATTATTTCTGCGATCGGATTTTTTAAGAAACGTGGGAAGTGGGTGAAGACACAATCCTCTAAGAATGAAGACACTTTGGTTACTCTGGAGGATGACCGAATGCTCAATGACATTTATTTCAAGGATGAGTTACCTGACTTTCGCCTTGGAGTTAGACCTCGTGCTTCTCGCTGAGCAGAAGTTGTTCCCTCTCAAGATGAGGAGCCAGCCGAGCCAGCTGTGCCTCCTGCAGCGTCTTTTGCTTTTGAGGACCACCTTCAGCGGCTCTTCGACAAAGTGGATGCACTCTCCCAGCAGCAGCAGCAGCTTCAATCCGACTTTGCGACTTTTCGGTAGCAAATGGAATTACTTACTGGACAACGCCGTATTCTTGGTCACCTTGGTTATGATCCCGGCAGTTCCTCTTCACTGCCCCCATCTTAGTTTTCTACACCTATGCATTTTGCACAAACATTACTCATCTCATGTAGTTGCTTTGATATTATTTTGTTTTTTTATTATGCTTGTGATGTTTTTATGATGATTTTTGTTGGATATGTGAACTTATGATTGAGTTGATTTTGATGACATGTTTGGCTTTTGCTTATGATAATGTTGAATTTGTTGGTATGGAGGTTGGTTGCTAAATTGGATTTTATATGAGAGTGTTTTAACTACTTTGTTTTTGAGGATATGTTCATTTTTAAGGAGAGATTCTGCCAAAATTTTTACGACATGGGTAATCTCTGAACTTCTCTTTTTAATCTTTTCACGCTCATTTCTTTTTTATTATGAAGGGGGAGATAATTTATATATAATCTGTTGAATAATATTCTGTTTATTAAATTTATTTTTGTATGGTTAAAAATTAATGGCCATATACTTAGGGGGAGCACATATTTAGGGCGAGAAAAATTGCACATATATTTTCAAGAAAAGTTTGTCATCATAAAAAAATGGGAGATTGTTAACATAAATATTTCTTTAATATTGATTTTGATGATACCAAACTTGATTAAGATTGTTTTAAAGGCTCAAATTATTTTTCATATTATAAAGGTTTTATATCCAATGAAAAATCATTTTATGATATAAGTTATTTTCATGTTAATGTTTTAAATTGAAACGTTTTGAGAACTTTCAAATTAGCAAATATTGCTTTAAATTCTAGAAATGGACTTATTTGATAAGTTTTACAAAGTTTTGGATCATAGTGTAATTTTATAAAGTTTTAGGGCCAAATTGTAATTTTGCAAAATAGTTCACTATAGCAATCACTGTAGTAACGGCTAACCGACATCTTGATAACGGCTAGCCGACATCGAACAGAATTGAAGAGTAGTCTCTGGACACTAACGGCGATCCGACATTTTAAAAACGGCGATCTGACAATTTGAAAATTCAGCCCAACGGTCATATTGACCAGTCAAACGGCGATCCGATATCCAGTTAACGGCGGTTCGACAGTGAGCAAAAAGTCAATAACGGCTAGTTTTCAGCTCCAACTATAAATAAGCTCAATCAAATCCAAACTAAAATGATTCAAACAATTATCATTGAGCAAATTATTGAGCATACAACTTTCATTGAGCTTTAAATTTTTGTATTTATCTCATTTACTCACTTTGGATTTTCATTTGTAATCAAACACATTGTGTGTGAGAGATTTATTTTGTAATATTCTTGAAATTCAAATTAAGAGATTGCAAGTGTTGGGATACACTTGAGTTAAGAGATTGGAGATAATCTCTTATTGTAAAGGTTTATTGACACCTTGGAAATCCTCAAGCCCGGTGAGCTTGGAGGTGTGAACGTAAGCACGATTAGCCGAACCACGTAAAAATCACGTGTTTGATTTCTCTTCCCTTACTCTTTTATTATCTTGCTTGATTAAATTTATTGTTTTTGTTCTTATTAAGACATTAGATTTAAATTGTTGTGTGGTTTGTTTTGCATAAATTTTGATAACCCAATTCACCCCCCTCTTGGGTTGCTAGATAGTATTTCAGTTGACAATTGTGAAATATCTCAAATCCTAGCAATGTTTATGTCGAAAATGGCTGAATATGTGGTGTATTGACTTTAGAAACGCATCTTTTGTGGCCTGTTCAAGTGTAATGTTTCTTATTTATTCTTTTATTATTTATGTTTTCTTTATCTTTTTCGTCTTTTTATGCATGTCTTTAAATTATGAATAATATTTAGATTAGGTTGGGGGGAAGGAATAGTTGACGTAAATTGTAAATATGTGTGTTTATTTATTTTTTAAAAAACCCAAAAAACCCAAAAACAATAAATTTTTTTATGTCTAAGATGGCTGTGTAAAGAGTTATGACTTTTGAGACGCATGCTAATAGGCCTGTTACTTTACATTTTGATTTTAAAATTCGTAGTAAGTTGTTTTTGTTCCCTTTTCTTTGAATTACTTAAATTTGTGAACTCTCTATTTAGTTATTAAGTCATTTTGTTGTTTACCCATTTAACAAGTATTATTAAATAATTATTTACACACACATTATGACACATACTGAGGGGTTGTAAGTTAAAATTTTTGCAGCATTTAATTGTTTTGATTTATTAGGGATAATATCTAAGGTAATAGAAAGTGTATATTGCAAAAACAAAAAAAAAACATAAAAAGAAAATATTAAATGTGTTTAATTTTGTTAAATCTAGAACCTGAGTAATTAAATCCGTAGAGGTGTTTTAACACCCTAGTGCCCTAAGGCCAACTGGTCTGGGAGTTATTGGCCCAAAACTCGCTACATGGGTTATAGATGTATTGTTTGCTTATTTATTAAAAACCCGAGTAATTAAGTATGTAGGGATATCTCAACACCTAGTGCCCTAACGCCAACTGGTCTGGGGACTGGCCTAAAGCTCGCTACATGGGTTAAAAATGTATCTTTTTTAAAAAAATGTTTGAATAATTTACTGCCTGAAGATAGAATTTCTAATGAGTTTTAGAACAGAAATGTTATTTTCTTTGAATGATGCCCCATAAGTATTGTGTTAATTACTTAGGCACAAAAAAAGTTTATGATATTCTAGATAATGAGTGAACAACAAAAAGTTAAAAAAATTGGGAGAGTTTATTTATTTGGTAACTTAGAGGATAGATGAACAATTATGAACTTGCATGTGAATTTGTAAATCTTAATTTAATATAATGCTCTAGTTGCTAGGGGCTAGCAATAAGATAGTTGGGGGGTGTGATTAGTGTTAAAAATTGTATGTTTATTAAGGGGTAAAAATATTATTTTGTGCTTATATTATAATTTATATTTGTAATTATGTAACATATTGTGAATTTCTAATTATATTCAGAATATTTGATTTTTTGTATTTATTAAGTAAAAAATAATAATTTCATGAAATTTTAGGCATCAAACAAATAATTTGGATTCCGGAAGAATGAGAAATTATGTTATTGTCGGGGAGGATTCGAGACTTTTGCTGTAAATTTATAAGTTTTTACCACAGTAAATGTGGTAATTGTAAAATAATAAGTTTTTATTATGTTAGGTGTGGTAATTCTTAGTGGAATGTGTTGGATGTGCTTGAGTGAATTAAGTTAGGTTTATATTTTATTAATAGGACAAATGTACGGCTAAGATATAATTAGTTTTATTTATTTGTGTGGTATGGATTAAACGTGTATTAGTATTAATAGAGTGGGGAACACAGCTTTACACACATTTTCTTCTGTTCTATTTTTTAATTATGTTTTTTTTTCAATTTTAATAATTTCCTTTATTTCAAATATGTTTAGTTAAATACTAATAGTTAAGGTGAGGTGAAACTCTTAGTAGAAAAATATGATTTAATTAAATGTTATTTTTAATTACATAAATTAAATTATTTTCTATTTAATTTTATCCATATTTTATATTGACATTTTGATTTATTATAGATAAACATGGGAATTTGCCACAATGAATTCTTAATATCTTAGTATATAGTATGGTAAATGATATTTTGACTTATTGTAGACAAGTTAAGTTTTGGCACATTAAGTACTTAATCTATGTAATAAAATTAATGAGAAAATAATTATAATTTATGCAATTAATCTTTGGGCAATAAAATGAAAATAAAAAGAATATATTAAATTATATTTATTAGTAGGAGCGAATTCATAACCCTAACTAATTTAATTTCATTGTTTTTCTCAAATTAAATTGCATATTTTTAAATTTTATTTTCATTTTTCAAATAAACTTAAATAAACAAATTAAATCATTTCTCTATAGACCGACCTCGGACTCACCGAAATATATTATAAGTAGGCACTCTTATACTTGGAAGTAAATTAAATACTTTTAAGTCGTGTCAATTATTGTAATAGAAATGGTCACCTGAGTTATACATGTCCGATTAAGAAAAATGCATATTTTGGAATAAAAACTATTTGGGTTTCAAAAGGAATCAATGCTAACACTCAAGAGCCCAAAAACTTTGGGTACTTAAAACTTGAGATTTCTTCTATAGGGATCAAAGAAGAAGAAAAATAAGTGGTACCTAGATAGCGGATGCTCGAGACATATGACAAGCAATTATTCTTGGTTTTTGGGTTTTACCAAGATTGAAAACAGTGGAGACGTTTTCTTTGGAGATAGTTCAAAAGGAAAATTATTGGTATTGGTAATGTCGATAAAGAATTACAAAAAGAAGAGTTTTCAAATGACAAACAAGATAATGCACCGTGTGAGAATCAAGCGAAGCGACAAGAAGAGTAAATAAATGTAGAGTAAAATGAAGATACTTCTCAAACACTCCCTAAGGAGTGTAGGTATGTTTCTTTTCACCTAAAGACTTAATCTTAGGTGATCCTTCACGAGATGTAACCAGTTGATTATCATTTAGAAATATTTTTCAACGTGTTGCATTCATATCTCATATTAAACCAAAATTCTTTTCGGATGCAGAAAACGATGAATCTTAAATTATAGTAATGCAAGAAAAGTTAAATCAATTTGAGAGAAATAATGTGTGGGAATTATTTCTTAAACCAGAATATCAATCTGTTGTAGTTACAAAATGGGTGTTTAGGAATAAAATAGATGAATCCTAAGGAATAAAGCTAGATTACTAGCTCAATGATACAACCAAGAAGAAGGAATTGATTTTGATGAAATTGTTGCATTTGTAGCTAGATTGGAATCCATTATAATGCTCTTATATTTGCATGTCATGAAGATTTCAGTTTGTATCAAATAGATGTTAAAAGTGCTTTCTTGAATGGTTATATTATGGAGGAAGTGTATGTGAAACAACCTCGTGGATTTGAAAATGAAAAATTTTCAAATTATGTTTACAAGTTGTCAAAAGCTTTGTATGGTCTGAAATAAGCACTTAGAGCATAGTATGCGATAATTTTATGAAATGAGAGTTACTATCGCATTTTTAGACTTAAACCAATATTACTTAGAGAATAAATAATGTGTTCTTATTGCATTTTTTATTACATTTTGTATGAGAATCTGTTTACGTTTAATTTTAGTAAATTAATTTTGTTCTAGATCACTTTGTGCTCTATTTATGTGTGTGATTGTAGGTGACCAAAAAGCTCAAGCTTCATAAATGGAATGCTGCAGCAGCAAACTTGCAGAAATGACAAAAGAACTTGACTACAAAGAAACTAAAACAAGTCTGGAATAGAGAAGATGTTAAAATACTATCTAAACAACCCAAGAGGGAGGTGAACTTTGTTTCTAAGAAATATGTAATGTTTGAATAAAACTTAATCCAAATCTTAAACGAATTTAAAATAATAATAAATAAATCAACCAAAATGTAAAGAGATAAGGGAAGAGAGATTCAAACACAGAGATTTTTACGTGGTTCAACTAACCTTGCCTACGTCCACGCCTCCAAGCTCACCGGGCTTGAGTATTCCACTAGTCAAGCCTCCAAGGCTTTCAAGAACACTTACAATTGACTTTACAAGTGTCAATCAACCTTTACACCAAGAGATTATCCCTAATCTCTTAACCCAAGTGTATCCCAACACTTACAATCACTCAAAATAAAGATTACAAAAGTGGTTGTCTCTCACATAAAATATATGATTACAAATCAATGCTCAATGTGCGAATAAATGTAATAAGAGCGAAATTAAGGCTCAATGAATGTTGTGTTCTCAATTACAAGCTCAATGATGTTGTGATCAACCTTTGTTTGAATTTGATTGATCTTATTTATGGTTGGAGCTGAAAAATAGCCATTATTGACTTTCTGCCAAAAATCGGATCGCCTTTAACTGTTATCAATTAACCGTTTTGACTAGTCCAAGTTATCGTTGAACTAAATTTTAAATAATCGGTTAACCATTTGCCACTATCAGTTCGCCGTTAATTTCCAGAGACCTGTAAAACAAATTTTACCCATCCGTTTTTGCTAAACGGTTCAAGGTTAACATGAAATTATATTTTGGAAATTATCGGTTAGCCGTTTGTAGTTAACGGTTCACCGGTTATTTTCAGTAACTTAAAAAAAAATGAGCTTATCCGGTTTTGTTAAACGATTCAAGGTTAGCACAAAATTCCATTTTTGAAATTATTTGTTAGTTACTTGATATAAATGGTTCGCCGTTTAATTCCAAAATCCTGCAAAACACAGTAATCTTATCCGTTTTTGCTAAACGATTCAAGATTAAGGATTTAACCCTCTCTAGAAATTATCAGTTAACCGTTTCGATATTAACAGTTCACCGTTTACTTTCAGAATCACAATTTTAACAGAATTTTTGGAATGAATAATTTTTCGATTAAAGTTAACTAGTTTCTAGATTTCATGAACATATCTAGAAATCTTATATGCCTTTTAAGAAATTGTTTATCAATGAAAACTCCAATATTTTTAACAAAAAACATATAAAGTTTGTTATAATCAAAATTAATACTATGGACATATACATGTTAACATTCTCCCCCTTTTTGATGATGACAAACTTCCCAACATTTTACTCCCCCTAGATATATGGCCAATAAAAAAAAAAAATTTAACCAAGATCAATTTTTAGCTAAAGTAAATTTATCCAAAACATATCATATCTATCTCCCCCTTCATCATAAAAAAGAAAGGACAGATATATGCAATTTACACAAGATCATAAAAAATAACTAGATGAAGAAATTACTCATTTTGTGCGAGCAATTATTTTGGCAGAATCTCCCCTTAAAAATGAGCATATTCTCAAAAATAAAAATAGTTGAAACACTCCCATATAACTTTCAATTTAACAATCATACTCCATAGTCACCAATTATCCAATCCAGATAAGCAAAACTCTAACATATCATCAAAATGAACACAACCACAAGCAAAGTGCAAATAACCAACAAAATCATCATAAAATCATCACAAACACAATCAAAACCCAAATAGTATCATAAGAACTACTTGATATCATCCAAAACATAAAACAAATAAGTTGAGCAATGTAAGTGCGAAACGCATAGACAGAAATTAAGATGGGGATGCAAGGAGGAACTACCAGGATTGTATCCAAAGTAACCAAGGAGGCGTCGCTGACCAGTAATTGGTTCTTGTTGTTGGTCTAGAATCTGCTGCTAAAAGGTCTGAAATTGGGATTAGAGCTACTGCTGTTGCATGGAGAGAGTATCCATTTTGTCTAGGAGCTACTGCTGCTACTCGAAAAGATTGCGAACATCACCAACCAACTTCTGTAGGAGGGTATTCGAAGTTGGTGGCTACTCTGGAGCTAGAAGGTGATCAATGTCCATCTCACGCTCCTCAGAGTCAAAATTGGCTGGAGGTTGGGGTACAGAACTATGACGAGGAGGTGGAGGGTGAACTCCTAACCTAAAATTGGGAAGCTGATCGGGATGATAAACATCATTAAGCATGCGATGATCTTCCGGAGCAATAAGAGTGTCTCGATTCTTAGAATTAGAGGTCTTGATCCATTCCCCGTTCTTCTGAGAAAAACCAATGCTCGTCATAGCTTCCGAACCAATCCGTTTAGTTTTCCTTAAAAACTGCATCCCTAAGAGGCACTTGGAAGTGCCACAGTATCTTAGAAATTATATTGCTATATGGGAACAAGCGGTGGTTAACCACAGGAGTACTCAACATGTGCCTCAAAATAACATACCCAAGATTAATACGCCGTCCTGTAATAAGACTATCCAATAATCCGACATCCAACCTTGTCACTTCATCTGAATGACCCTTTCTAGGAGTAACAATATGTTGTAAAGTGATGTAGAGGATTCGAACTTGTAGATGCAATAATTGTGACTAGAAAGGAAGAGCACAAATATCACTAGTAAGATCTCGATGTTGACAAATGTTTCAAACACCAAAATTATGAGCAAAGTCGGCAAACAAGAGGGCTTTCCTAGATGTATAAATCCTACGACCAACATCCAGAATTCCTAGGATATTGTTTAAGTCCTCAACATCAAATTCAATGGGAATACCCCCGATATGAGTTACTATCCTATCTAATCTAGTTGCAGAAATTTCCATGTCAAGTAAAACACACCGACTCCCAAGGTAATAACATGTTTCTAACACTTCTATCACATATAACCAACTCCCTAAAATCCTCCAAATCCACATAATAAGAATCGATTGCCTTTCGTCCCATGAAGCGATCTTTGAAGCGTTTGGCCATCAGAGCTATGGGGAAATGGATCTTTTCGAATTCAGAGGTTTCTCGTGGTGGTATGGGATTCCTACTAGGAGCACCTTTTCTCTTCCGAGTATGCCTTGATGATTTAGCCATGGACATGCTTGAGGAAATTGGAAATTTTTGAAAAAGATGAAAATAAAGGAAATGGAAGTGATTAAAGAGATAATGGAGAGTAGAGGATGTGATTTAGAGGCTCAATTTGGCCAAAAGATGACAAAAATCCAGCCAAAATCGAAGAAAATCAATTGGCTGCCCTTAGGATTTTGATTTGGGAATTTTTTATTTATGGTTTGATTTGTTGTTTTGAGTCGGTAAAAGTAGTTTAAAGATGTTTAGAAATGTTTCTATCGGAGTAATTTGGCAGGAAAGTGCAAGAAAAATGAAGAATTAGAGAGGGAGAGAGTTTGGGTATCACGATTGTGGAGAAAAATGTGAGAGACTAATTTAAAGTGAAGAAGAAAACCTGGAACAATTTATATCGCACGAAAACGGCGAGCCGATAAATTCCAAAGAGCACTTAATAGTAAATTCTAGTGAGCTCTCTGTTTTTAATGGGTTTACCATTTTCAACAAACGGTTTGCCGATAATTTATAGATATCATATCCTAATATCTGGATTTAAATGGTAAATCGTTTGTTACTAAACAATTAGCTGTTTATTTTAACTATGATTTCGCACATTTGTTTTAATTTTTGGCCAACAATTAATACATTCCAATATCATTTCAGTGATCCAAAATGTTTTAAGGGCCAGTTTAATGATTCATGAACTCACATGTTTTCAAACAACTAATTCATATAAGCATTCAAAGATTAATAATTCAAGCACATCACTCATTTATCATGCTCAAATACTCCATAAACATTAAAACCCATCAATCAATTAATTTTAATAGTCTCAATAACATGATTAGAGATATTAATGTGAAAATTTCATCATCCCCAAGTTCATGTGGAATTTTTGAAAATTATTCTTCGCAAAGAGGTTTTGTAAAAATATCGGTAAGTTTTTTTTTTTTTTGTAAAGATAAACTCTAATGCAATATCTCCTTTTTGAACATGATCTCTCAACAAATGATGTTTAATTTCTATATGCCGTTGAATGAGATTCTTTGATAGATTTATAGCACTAGTGTTATCACACTTTATATGAATTTGTTCAAGATTAATGCCATAGTCTCTAATTGTTTGTTTCATCCAAAGGGCTTGTGCATAACAACTACCTACGGCAATATATTCAGCCTCGATGGTTGAGAGTGCAACCAAATTTTGTTTCTTACTAAACCATGAAACAAGTGAATGACCTAGTAAATGGCAAGTTCCACTAGTACTTTTCCTATCGACTTTGTAACCAGCAAAATTCGCATCCGAATAACAAGTTAAATCTATATGAGTTCCTCTAGGATACCTGATAACTCTATGAAATGAGAGTTATCATGATACTTTTAGACTTAAATCAAGATTACTTAGAGAGTAATTGATGTGTTTTAGTGCACTTTAATAATAGTTTGCATTAACATTCATTTTAGTTTAAGTTTAATAAAGTTTCCTTGATTTTGAATAATTGTGTGCTTAAAACATAAGTATAATTGTAAATAACCGAAGTTCAAATTTCATGGGAAGGATGACGTAGCAATGGGTTCACAAAAAGGACAAAAGAGTATGGCTATAGAAGTAATAGAGCAAATCTGGAACAGTGCAGATGTTGTAGCCATTGCTGTAGTAACCCTTATTGTAGCAATCCTAGAATAACAACAGAGAAGATTTCGCATAAGATACTTAACAGATTGCAATCTGCAATTTCCTAATCGGGAGGATGCGTGCTCTGCACTTCCGTTTACCCTAATTTTATACTACAAAAGAAGGCACACATGAAAAAGAAAGAGGAGGTCGTCAACCGAGATCCTAACTCGAAAAGAAACAAAGGAAAAACATATTCAAGAGCAAGAATCAAGGCTGCACCAGTGGAAAAGTTTGCTGGGCTCAATTGGAATTCAGTTTTTCTTATTCTTCTTTTGATTTCTTGTTCATTCTTTGATATGAGAATGTATTTGTTGGTTGGAACATTGTTTTTACTTTCCTCTCACAAACTATGAATTAATATTATTTGTGCTTGAGTGATAAACAATCTTAATGGCTCCTTAACTAAATTTACATGTTGCTGTTGAGTGCTAGAAAGTGTATATTTATAAAGGAGAAAATCGTCATTTTACACTCCAAGTCTCACTAACATCCCTACTTTTATGTATTTAAGTCCCTTGTAACTTAATTATGTGTGTTTTGGTATAATTAAGTATTTTATGTATTTTAGGGGGGGTCATGGTTATTTCACAATGAACGAGAGATCAGATAGCAAAACAGACATCAATTTTGAACTTAGGATAGTCGAAAACCTTAGGAGGAGACACTGTTCACATATACGGTTCTGTTTATGACATTGTTCACATATACGGTTCTGTTTAGACACTGTTCACATATACGGTACGATTACGTGGCATTGACTGATGATGTGGCAGCATTCGATTAGATGAATGATGTGGCATTGATTGCTTATGTGGCGTTGACTGATGATGTGTCATGATTCTATTGGACTAAAATGATTATGTGGAGTTGACCGGTGACGTGGCAGTATGTTAGTGGACCGAAAAACATGCGTATGATACATGTATATACACGGAATGAAAGCCCTGATGATGTGTTCTATCTAACCAGAACTTGTCATGTGGCGCAATCCTGAGCGTCCAAATTATTTTAATCCGATGACCATGATTTACTCATTGTATCTACAAATAAGGGGCTTCCCCCCCTAATTTGACAACCCTGAATCCATTTTTAAGCTTTATTTTTTATAATTCCTTCTCTATCTTGTATTTTCTACGTATTTTACTAAATTTCCATTTTACCCCTAGTTCAATTATGAGTAGCTAATTTTCTTTTAAGCTTGGGTTGAAGGTGAAGTCTCAACATGTTTCATGGGCTTAATTTGGTAGATTTACTTTCTCTTCCCCTCTAATTTTTGTGGATGTTTTGACTTTTCGTCGACAGATACTAATAATCTTGTCTAGATATCGCACTGGTATAATCGTCTCCCTAGTGTAAGGTTATTATTGTTTGGCACAATAAACCCCTAGCACCATATTTATTGGAGTGTGATTAATTGGCACTAATAAAGAATATTAAGCCCATGGTGCATGTTGAGTACAGATCTAGAGACCCAAGTGCTTCATTTTAATAATTTTCACTTAAATTTATTCCCGCCATTCTAATCTAAATTTTAGAATATTCTAAATCACTTTCACCACAAATCCAACCACCCACTTATAAAATTAACTCTACACGAAATTAAAATCCACATCCTCATGAAATCGACACTCGTCACCGTTGATCTATTTTATAATAGATTCGTTCACTTGCGAGTTCAATAAAATTTGCACAACAAGTTTTTGGCGCCGTTGCCAGGGAGGTAAGTTATTTTAATTCGTAGAATTAATTTTTATAAATAATTTTATTTTTTGTTTTTTTGTAATTTTTTTTATTTAAAAAAGAAGAAGTGAATCTGCATTTTTAGGTAAGTATTTATTTTCTTTTTCTCTTCTTTAAATTTTTGTAATTTAATTTTCTTTGTAATTTTTTTGTGTATTTTGTTAATTTGGCAGGTTCAACCGCCTATTAGTTTATTTTACTTTTAGTTAATTTATTTCACGTATTTTTTTAGCACTTAAGTGTGTTTTCATATTGAGGTTGTAACAACGTGATAAAGTTAGTATCTCATTCTTCTTTATTTTTATTAGTTTTGTTCTTATTTTTTGTGTTTATTGCATGCATGGTCGAAGGTTACAATTACCTAATCTTGAGCCTGTAGAATTTGAACTGAAAAAAATACTTCCCACACACAAACACGTTGGAATTAAAGATAAAATTGAAATGGATTCGCAACAACCAGCACCACAGGAGAGGCCATTTTCTCAAGTTAGCTAAGGACTACTTTAGTCCCTTAGCTAATTGAGCACATCATGCATAAGATACCCAAATGTAGCTGCTAGGAGTTTTGAGTTAAAACCTAGTGTGCTAAATTGTCTCTCATTCTATGGCCTAGAAAATGAAGACCCATATAATCATTTGAATGATTTTCAAACTTTTAAATATGAGGATTTTTCAAATGATGATGTTAAACTTAGATTATTCCCATTTTCTTTAAAGGATAGAGCTCGTTCATGGTTCAATACATTGCCTGCTAATAGCATTAAATCATGGGAACAAGTGGTAACAAAATTTTTTAATAAATACTTCCCAATACATAAAACCAATGCTACTCGCAAGGAAATTTCAAAGTTTACCCAAAGAGAAGACGAGCAGTTTATCGATGCATGGGAGCGATTCGATGGGCTAATCTTAAAGTGTCCACATCATGGGTATGAGAAATGGCACCAATGCCAATACGTTTTAGAGGTATTATTGCCGCAAGTGCAAGAATGACTAATTGCAACAAGTGGAGGAGAACTAATGTCAAAAAGTGCATAAGAGATTTGGGATTTCTTCCAGCGACAAGCGGATAATTCCCAACAACAGAGTCGATCACTCAAGAATATTAAAAGAATCAAGGAATTGAATGAGGTTCATATTGGCGAGTCAAGTTTGGAAATTAAAGAAGTCAAAGAGATGGTTGAAGGTCTTTCTCGATAAATAGCATCGTTAACGCTGCTAAATCAATAGAGCCACATGATCATGACTCATACCCAGATCAAGCCAATGCCATAAGTGTAATGAGAAAGCCAACAAACTACAACCCTTTACTCTAACACATATAATCCTGGATGGAGAAACCATCATAATTTTTCATGGGCTCAAGGATTCCAACAGAATGGATCAGCAGCTCTAGCTCTACCAATGCAACCAATTCCTCAAGTTCCTTAAGCCTCTCAGCCACCATTTAGACTATAAATCAAAACACGAACTACTCTCATCCTAGACCATGGGAGGATGCATTCCAAAAATTCAAGAATTTTACTCACTCCACGATCGAGCAACAAAACCGCACCATTGATGAACTGCAAAATGAGATGTGAGCAGGCTTCAACTCAGAAACCCAATCAGTTTCAAACCTTGAAAAGATGGTGGGATAGCTTGCCTTTTCAGTTCAAACCTTGGCAATAACTGTTGAGAAAGGCAAATTCTCAATTTTACCAATGCCTAATCCTAAGTACCAGTTCACCTCAGCAGCATAGAGAAGTCAAGCCATCATGACTTTGCGAAAAGAAAAAGAAGTCGACAATAAAATGGAGATCTCGGTGATAAAAACAACTCAAATCGTACCTGTAAATGATGATGAATCATCATCAGAGGAGAAAAAGGAAACCAACCCACAAGAATACGTTCCTAAGGCTCCGTTTCCCAGAGGTTAACTAAAGGAAAGAAGGGAAAATCCACAGGTGAGATTTTTGAAATCTTTAAACAAGTAAGTGTTAACATCCCTTTGCTTGATGCAATAAAACAAGTGTCATCTTATGCTAAGTTTCTTAAAGACCTTTATACTAAAAAGAGAAACATTCATGTTCAAAATAAGCCTTTTTAATAGAAAACATTAGCTCTATACTCCAACATAAAATTCCTCTAAAATACAAAGACCCAAGCTCCCCCACTATCTCATGTAGTATAGGGAATCACCCAATTAAGAATGTTTTGTTGGACTTAGGAGCTAGTGTAAATCTGTTGTCTTAATTAGTATTTGTGAAATTTGGACTGGAAGAATTACACCCAACTCTAGTGGTGTTACAGCTTGCAGATCGGTCCATGAAAATACCTCGTGGTATTGTGGAGGATGTGCTTATCCAGATAGATAAGTTTCATTTTCCTGTTGATTTCATTGTAATTGACACTTAATCAGTTCAGGATTTAAAAAAGCACATCGCCATTATCCTAGCCGACCTTTCTTGGCAACTGCCGATGCTCACATTCAATGCAGGACTGGAAATATGCAGTTGTCATTTGGCAATATGACTATGGAGCTAAATATCTTCAACATTGCCAAACAACCTCATAATGCAGATGATGGAATTGTTGATATGGATTTAATAGAAGAATTAGTTGATAATACATTTCTTTCAAACATTAATGATGACCTTTTACAAACATGTTTAACTCACTTTAGTTTGGATTTTGACATTGACAAATCAGTCGATGAGATCAATGCCTTACTTGATTCAACACCATCCATGGACACTAATAAATGAAATTCGAGAGTTGAACAACTAGCACTATTAAAGAAGAAACTCAGCCCATCATTAAAATCACCACCAAAACTCGAGCTCAAACTATTACCCAACACTTTGGAATATGCATTCTTGGGAGAAGAAAGCACTTTACTAGTAATCATTTCATCATCCTTAAATGAGGAATAAAAAGGTAAATTGTTAGGAGTTTTAAAAGAGCACAAAGGAGCATTAAGATGGACCATAGCCGACATAAAAGATATAAACCCAGTAGACTGCATGCATTGCATTCACCTTGATGAAAATGCTAAACGTACTAGGGAAATATAACGTCGATTGAACCCTAACATGAAAGAAGTTATTAGAACTGAAGTCCCTAAACTATTAGGTGCAAGTATCATTTACCCAATTTTTGATAGTTCATGGGTCAGTCCTGTGCAAGTTGTCCCCAAAAAGTCAGGTGTCGTAATAGTTATCAATGCTGATAATGAATTGATACCCACTAGAGTGACTACAAGGTGGCGCGTATGCATTGACTATAAAAAGTTGAATTCTCTATTTATCAATCAAATGCTTAATAAATTAGCAGGTCATGAATTTTATTGCTTTCTAGATAGCTACTCAGGATATAATCAGATCCCCATACCACTAAAAGATCAAGAGAAGACTACTTTCACTTGCCCTTTTGGCACTTTTACATATAGAATGATGCCATTTGGATTATGTAATGCACTTGCTACATTTCAACGATGCATGTTAAGATTTTTTTCTGATATGGTTGAACAATTCCTTGAAGTCTTTATGGATGACTTTTCTGTCTTTGGTGATTCATTCGATCAATGTTTATATCATCTAACACTAGTTTCTGAAGAGATGTATCAAGAAGAATTTGGTCTTAAATTGGGAGAAATGTCATTTTATGGTAAAACAAGATATTGTTCTCGGTCATATCATTTTGAGCAAAGGTATTGAGGTTGATAAAGTCAAGGTGGATCTCATTTCCAATCTTCCTCCACCTAAAACAGTCAGAGAAGTAAGATCTTTCCTTGGGCATGCTGGTTTTTATACACGTTTCATTAAAAATTTTAGCAAAATTTCTAGATCCTTATACAATCTACTTGCTAAGGATGTACCTTTTGTCTTTGATAATGCATATATTGTGGCATTTGAAAAAAAAAAACAGTTGTTGACATCATCACCCATCATTCAGCCCTCAAACTAGAACTTACCATTTGAGCTCATGTGTGATGCATCTGATTATACAGTAGGACAATATTAGGACAAAGAGTTAGTCGAACTCCCCATGTCATTTATTACACTAGTATGATATTGAATGATGCATAGTTGAATTATTCAACCACTGAAAAAGAAATGCTAGTAGTAGTGTTTGCATTAGAGAAATTTTGATCTTATCTCATTGGTTGTAAAATAATTGTCTTTACAGGTCATACTACTCTTAAATATCTTTTCAGAAAGAAATATACAAAAGTTAGACTAATTCATTGGGTGTTACTTTTGCAGGAATTTGATTTTGAATTCAAAGATAAGAAAGGCACAAAAAATGTTGTGGCATACCATCTTTCTCATCTCAATTGTGACACAATTACAAAACCATTACCATTGAATGAATCATTTCCAGATGAATAATTGATGAGTGTGGAAGTATTACCATGGTATGCTGATATCGTTAACTATCTTATTACAGGTCAACTTCCAGAGTATTGGACCAAGCAAGACAAAGACAATTTTTTTGCAGAAATAAAGAATTTCTTTTGGGATGACCCTTATCTGTTCAAGTATTATGCAGATCAAATTGTCAGACGATATGTCCCAAAAAGTGAATTTCAAAACATCATTTCATTTTGCTATGAACAAGCTTGTGGAGGCCATTTCAGCGCTAAGAAAACAACTACTAAAATTTTACAATGTGGTTTCTATTGGCCAACAGTATTTCGAGATGCTTATACTTTTTACTCTTCTTGTGATAAGTGTCAACAAATGGGGAGCGTTACACGAAAGAACATGATACCACTAAACTCAATTTTAGTGGTCGAGATGTTTTATGTATGAGGTATCGATTTCATGGGACCCTTTTCCCCTTTTTTTGGTCATCAATACATATTGGTTACTGTTGACTACGTATCGAAATGGGTAGAAGCAATTCCATGTAAAACCAAGGATTACAAGGTGGTGATAGGATTTTTGAAAAGCAACATTGTTTCATGCTTTGGATTCCCTCGAGCAATAATCAGTGATGGTGGTACCCACTTTTGTAACAAATCATTCAAAACTCATTTGACAAAGTATTCCATCACTCACAAAGTGGCCACCACATATCATCTATAAACCAATGGCCAAGTTGAGATTTCCAATCGAGAAATAAAGCACATATTAGAAAAGACGGTGAGACCAGACATAAAAGATTGATCATTAAGACTCGATGATGCATTATAGGCACATAGAACGGCTTTCAAGACCTCGATTGGGATGTCACCCTACAGGCTAGTGTATGGGAAAGCTTGCCACCTACCTGTGGAACTCGAGCATCATGCACATCAAGAAATTCAACTTTGACATGCAGCAAGCTAGCTCAGAAAGAATATTACAGCTGGCAGAACTCGAGGAAATTCGCAATGATGCATATGAAAATGCCAAGATTTACAAGCAGTGATTAGTATTAAAAATTATTTAATTATCAAGTGATAATATGTTATTTTATGCTTATGTTATAATTTATATTTGTGTTTATGTAATTTATTAGGAATTATTAATTATGTTTCAAATATATTTAATTTTGTGTATTTTTATGTGTTTATTAGGAAAAATAGTAATTTCACATAACTCGAGGCTCCAAACAGATAAACGGAGGTCAAATTTGGATTTCGGAGGTCCAAAAACCTTAAGATTAGTTAAGATCGGCTTAAAATTGGGCTTGTGTAACAAAAGTTGACTTTTCCGGTTGACCGAGCACTAATTGGATGATGAAATGAGCTTACAATAGATATGAGTGCATGGGATAGCTGGCAATTTTTACCAAATCTCAACCGTTCATGACTCAATGGCAATGGTTGGTGAAGCAAGTTGTAGGATCTGAATCTTTGTATTCGGGTCGACCCGATCCACCCATTAACCCGCCAAATCTCAACCGTTCTTTGGGCAAATCGGACGAGTCAAACGATGCCACGTGTGATGTTGACTTTTGAAGTTTGACCAGCCATTGGATCTTGATCTAAAGGTTGTGAGGAGCACATGCATAAAGCTTATGATGGACCGCAACACACTGGATTATGAATTTATTTTTCTATAAATAGAGCCACATTTTATGTTTTTAATCATCACTCTACAACACTCTTCTTCTCAAATTCTATCCATCTCCTTGTAATCTTGATTTCCAGGTGTGTTTTTAATATTTTGTATAATTATTTTTATAAATAAAATTAGTTTTATTTCCAATTTCAGTTGTTTTTATTACTTTTAATTATAAGTAATTCAATTTTACTACTTCTTTTTATTTTAATTATGCTTAACTAAATAATATTAGTTAGGGGAATGTGAAACTCTTAGGAAATAAATATGATTTAAGCAAATTCTATTTTTAATTTTATAAATTAAATTATTTTCTATTTAATTTTATACATATTTTATATTTTGAAATTTTGATTTATTGTAGACAAACAAATGAATTTGGCACAATAAATTCTTAATATCTTAATATAAGGTATGGTAAAAATGGTATTTTGACTTATTGTAGACAAATTAAATTTTGGCACAGTAAATACTTAATCCATCATAAAATTAAAGGAAAAATAATAATAATTTATATAATTAATCTTTTGGACAATAAATCTAAAAAAAAAGGCAAAAAGAATTTATTAAGTTTTATTTACTTCTAAGAGCGGATCCATAACCCTAACTAGTTCAATTTTATAGTTTCATTTAAATTAAGTTGTTTATATTTAAGTTTTAATTTCAATTTTTAGTTAAAATAAAATAAACAAATTAAATCTTTTCTCTGTGGATCGACCTTAGACTCACCGAGTTATAATACAACAAGACACTCTTATACTTGAGAGTTAAAAATTACTTTTAAGTTGTGTCAAACAGCGAATGAAAGCCTTTCATGACAAGCAAATTATGAGAAGCTCTTTCACCCAGGTTAGAAAGTGTTTTTATTCAATTCTCACTTTCACTTATTCCCAAGTAAGTTACGCTCTCAATAGTCTAACTCCTTTATTATTCACACTATTTTTTCACATGGAGCAATTGAAATTAAAGATCTAAAGAACGATGTTACCTTTAAAGTTAATGGTCAAAGATTAAAGCCATATCTAGAGTACCAACCACATGGAGAGGACATCAAAATAAATTTGAGTGACCCACCAAATTTGAATTGAGATTTTTTTCTTCTTTCTTTCTTTTCAGTGATTTAATTTTTTTCTTTTCTTTCTTTTTACTATTCTTTTATGGATTGAAATTATTTTTGCATAAGTGTGTTTGTTTAACCATTAAGTTTTCTTTTATCACTTTTAATCATGTGTGCCTCTACTAGACATATCCTCTTAAACCTTCTTAGACGACTTCAATGGGTAAAATCTCATCTTAGAGGCCGAATACGATTTTGTAAAACACATCATATTTGGGATCTACAACCACTAGAGTTAGTATCCCATGTTGAGGCTTTAGAAAGACAACTAAGAGAAATTGAAGGAGCTATCTATGATATCCAGTTGGAGCTTGAGGTAAATTTAATAAGAGGACGATTGTGAAATTAATTTTCTTGGTGTGTTTTAGTTTGTTACTCCGTTTGTGTGCTTTAGTTTGTTACCCCAGTTAAGTGGCGGATAACGATACTCTGTGACAATCAAAATTAGTTACTTCAGTTTTCCATAATAACTAAAATTCTGAGGTGAAAGTGTGGACAAAAATGCGATTTTAGCAAAGCTTCACAATTGATTTCCTTCACTCCCTCAGAATGCCCTCCTTACTGTTAGCCTATAAGGCTATAAAATGTTGATTTTGATGATAACAAACCACATATTTTGGATAGATAAAGAATTACACATTATGCTTTATATAACAAGAAAATGTTTTTATGAAATTAGTTATTTTTCAAGATGTGGACTAAAATGAAAATTTTGATTTTAATAAGTATTGTTTTGAATTCCGAATTTGGGCCTATTTGCAAAAATTTAAAACGTTTTGAGCCATATTATAATTTCCACATATTTGGGTCATATAATAATTTCAGAAAGTTTTGGGAATAACGAGCATTATTTAGAAATTCTAAAATTGGACCTATTTCAAACTATCCATAACATTTTGGGTCATAATGTAGTTATAGAAAGTTTTGGGGTAAACTATAATTTTAGAAAATAGTTCACTGTAGCCGTCACTTTAGCAAAGCGGCTAACCGGATGTTACAAAGCCGCAATCCGGTTATGGGCAGAAACTCTCAGGAATGAAAGCCCCTAACAGGATTGAGAAATGCGGCATACCTAATATGTAAAAATTCAAAATTTTTAACAAAACGGTAACATAAAGTGGCTAACCGGATTCACAAAAGCGGCAAGCCAGTTATCACCAAAAAGTCAATAACGGCTAGTTTTCTTCCTCAACTATAAATTGGCTCAAATCAAACTCATTTCAAGTGATGCAACCATTGATATTTTGAGCATTTCTCTGCAAATCTAAAAGCATAAACATTGTGTATTCATTCATTTACTCACACATATTAGGGTTTCATTTGTATTCAAACACATTGTGTGAGAATAATTTTTGTAATTCTTTTTGTAAAATTAAATTGAGAGGGTGTTGGGATATACTTGGGTTAAGAGATTGGGAATAACTCTTATTATAAACATTCATTGACACCTTGTAAGTCAATTATAAGCATTTGAAGCCTTGGGAGGCTTGGATAATGAAATCCTTAAGCCTGGTGTACTTAGAGGCGTGGACGTAGGCAGGGATTGCGGAACCATGTAAAAATCCTTGTGTTTGTTTTCTCTTCCCTTATTCTTTTATTTTTGTGATTTATTGAATTTATTGCTTTCGATTTCATTAAGGCATTAGATTGAATTATTGTGTGTTTTGTTTAGCTTAAGTTTTAAAAACCCAATTCACCCCCCTCTTGGGTTGCATAACTTGTATTTCATTTGGTATCAGAGCAAGGTGCTCTTGTTTAGACTTAACCGTCTAGAGCTAAAGATCAATGGCAACCCAAAATGACTCAACCTTTAGAGAAGGACAATCCACAACTAGACCACCGTTCTTTGACAATAATGACTACCCATATTGTAAAATTAGGATGAGAATTTATTTGCAAGCTTTAGATTATAAAATTTGGGAAGTTGTGTGTGATGGTCCATTCATGCCTTTAACGAAGAATGAAGTAGGGGAAGATATTCCAAAACCTTCACGGGAATGAAATGAATTGGAAAACAGAAAAACTTCTTTAAATTCCAAAGCAATGAATACCTTGTTTTGTGCACTTGTCAAGAAAGAGTTTCATAGAATGTCTAGTTGTGAAAGTGTTCATGCAATTTGGAAAAAAACTTGAAGTTGTTTATGAACGCACAAATTAAGTTAAAGAGTCTAAAATTAGTAGATACACTCGTCAATATGAATTGTTCCAAATTGAACAAAATGAAAGTGTGTATTTTATGTATACATGATTTACGGACATAAAGAACACCCTAGGAGCCCTAGGAAAAACATTCTCAAATAGCGAGAAAGTCAAGAAAATCATTAGGTCACTTCCTAAAGAATGGAGACCTAAGAGGACTGCCATTGAGGAAGCCAAAGATTTAAATACACTACCTATTGATGATTTAATTGGCTCTCTTATTTCCTATAAAGAAGACTTAGCAGCAGAAAAAAACAATGAGGAGAAGAAGAAAAGCATTGCGCTCAAAGCCTCAAAATATGAGGGTGTTGGGGAAAGTGAGCCGGATGATGAAGAGTTGGCTATGCTAGCAAGGAGATTCAGAAAACTTTTCAAGAAAACTGGTGAGTGAAGAAAATTTAGAAACCTCAAGAACCAAAAGGAGAATAAATAGGTAATCATATGCTATAAATGTAAGAAGCCTGGCCATATAAGATCGGGGTGCCCACTTCTCAACAAACTCAAGAAGAAAGCCACAGTTGCTACTTGGGATGATAGCGATGAAGATTCAAGTGATGAAGAAGAGTCGCAAGAATTATCAAACCTAGCACTTATGACAATAGGAGATGATGATGATGATCTCAATGAGGTAAGTGGTTCTACCTATGATGAATTATATGATGCTTTTAAAGAATTGCATGATGAATGGATGAAAATTGGCAAAAAGAATATATGTCTTAAAAAGAAAATGATAGAGCTCAAAAATGAAAATAAATCTCTAAGTCTAGAATTAGAGAATAAAACATTGCATGATAGAGTTGCATTATCAAATGAGAAACCTATCACTTTACATAAACATCTAGAGTCACACATAAATGACTTGAAAAATGAAAATAAAATGCTTAAGAAGAAGAATAATGAGTTAAATGAGATTATTTTAAAATTTACAAATAAGCAAAAGATGTTAGATAACTTGCTTAGTTCACAAAAATGTGTGTTTGATAAAGGAGGACTTGGCTATAAGCCTAATTTAAAACAAAAGTATTATAAGAATTACTTTGTAAAGAGTACATCTATTAACAATCAAGTTGTATGTCATTATTGTAATCAAGATGGTCATATGAAAAACAGATGTTCAGTGAAAAGAAATGCATATTATGGAGTGAAATGTATTTGGGTTCCAAAAGGAACCATTGCTAACACTCAAGAAGCCAAAAAGTTTTGGGTACCTAAGACTTGAGATTTTTTCTGCAGGGCTTGAAGAAGAAGAAAAATAAATAGTACTTGGACTGTGGTTGCTCAAGGCATATAACCGGAAACTATGGATGGTTTTCAATCTTCAACAATATAAAAAATAGTGCAGATGTTTCCTTTGGAGACAATTCAAAGAAAAAGATTCTTGGAATAGAAAATGTCGGTAAAGTCTCGTCAACCCTAATTGAAAATGTATGTTTGGTTGAAAATTTGAAACACAACTTGATTAGTATTAGTCAATTGTGTGAAAAAGGTTATAAAGTTGTTTTTGATAAATCTAGATGTGTTATTGAGAATGCATGTGATGGCAAGATTTTATTTGTTGGAAATAGATGTGGTAATGTTTACACCATTGACATAGAATGTGCATCTACTCATGATAAATGTTTTTCGGCATTGCATGATGATGATTGGTTATGGTATAGAAAACTATGACATGCAAACATGAATTTAATTTCAAAACTTTCCAAAAATGATTTGGTTAAAGGTCTTCCAAAAATCGGTTTTCAAAAAGATAAAATTTGTGAAGCATGCCAATTTGGTAAACAAATCAAAACCTCGTTTAAAAGCAAAACTCATATTTCTACTTCAAAACCTCTTCAACTACTTCATATAGATTTATTTGGACCTTCAAGATATGCTATCCTAAGTGGCAAGTATTATGCTTTTGTAATTGCTGATAATTTTTCAAGATACACTTGAGTATTATTCTTAACTAATAAGGATGATGCTCTTGATGCTTTTAAATTATTTAGTAAGAAAGTTCAAAATGAAAAAGGGTATGGTATTGTATGCATTAGGAGTGATCATGGTGGAGAATTTAAAAATCATTCATTTGAAAATTTCTGTAATGATTTTGGAATTGATCATCAATTTTCATCACCTAGAACTCCACAACAAAATAGAGTTCTTGAGAGAAAGAATAGGTTGATTCAAGAAATAGCTAGGACTATGTTGAATGAAATTTTTTTGCCTAAGTATTTTGGGTGAGGCCGTCAACACTGCCTGTTATGTTTTAAATCGTGTATTGATTAGACCTCATCTCAATAAAACTCTATATGAGCTTTGGAAAGATAGAAAACCCAATATTGGTTATTTCAAAGTTTTTGGATGCAAATGTTTTATTTTGAGCACAAAAGATAATCTTGGCAAATTTGATCCAAAATCTGATGTTGGTATCTTTCTTGGGTATTCAAACTCAAGCAAAGTTTATAGAGTTTATACCAAAAAAACTTTAGTTGTCGAAGAATCTATGTATGTTACGTTTGATGAATCTAACCCCTCCTTTGCGGAGAAAGTTGTTATTAATAATGATGCAGATGAAGAACTACAAGAAGAGTCACCAAAGGAAAATTAAAAGGATGCACCACATGGAAATCAAAAGGAGCAACATGAAGAAACAAATGCAGAGCAAAATGAAGGTACTTCTAAAACACTCCCCAAGGAGTAGAGGTATGTTTATCCACACGCTAAGGACTTAATTTTAGGAGATCCATCATAAGGTATAACTACTAGGTCATCATTTAGGAATACATGTGAGCATGCTGCATTTATATCTCAAATTGAACTAAAATCCTCTGCGGATGCGGAAATTGATGAATCTTGGATCATGGCAATGTAAGAGGAGTTGAACCAATTTGAGAGAAATAATGTGTGCGAATTAGTTCCTAAACCAAAACATTAATCTATTATAGGCACCAAATGGGTATTTAGAAACAAAAAGAATGAATCTGATGTGGTTGTAAGAAATAAAGCTAGATTAGTGGGTCAAGGATACAATCAAGAAGAGGGAATTGATTTTGATGAAACATTTGCACCTATAGCTAGACTAGAATCCATTATAATGCTCTTAGCATTTGCATATCATAAAGATTTTATTTTATTTCAAATGGATGTCAAGAGTACTTTCTTAAATGGTTATATTATGGAGGAAGTTTACGTGAAACAACCCCCTGGTTTTGAAAATGAAAAAATTCCAAATCATGTGCATAAGTTGTCTAAGGCATTATATTGATTAAAACAAGCACCTAGAGCATGGTGTGATAGGCTTAAAAACATCTTGTTAAATAACGATTTTTCAATGGGAAAAGCGGACACTACTCTCTTTGTTAAGCATAAGAATCAAGATGTATTCATTGTTCAAATATATGTTGATGATATTATATTTGGTTCTACTAATGAGTCTATGTGCAGGGAATTTCATCTTGTATAAGTAAAGAATTTGAGATGAGTATGATCGGAGAGTTGAAATACTTCCTTGTACTGCAAATAAAACAAGATGAGAATGGAATTTTCATAAATCAAGCCAACTATGTGAAAGATCTACTCAAAAGATTTGGCTATGATAATGGAATTGCAAAAAGCACTCTAATGAGTACTACCATCAAGCTGGACAAAGAGGAGAAAGGTAAGGAGGTTGATATCAAGACTTATCGAGGTATAATTGGATCTTTGCTCTACTTGACTGCTAGTAGGCCTGATATTATATTTAGTGTATGCATGTGTGCTAGATTTAAATATTGTCCTAAAGAGTCACACTTGCTTGTCGTTAAATGAATTTTTCGATGTTTGATCGGCACCATCAATCTTGGCCTTTGGTATCCTAGGGGAACTCATATTGACTTAACTTGTTATTCAGATGCCGACTTTGCCAGATATAAGGTTGATAGAAAAAGTACCAGTGGAACATATAACTTTCTAGGTCATTCACTTGTCTCTTGGTTTAGTAAAAAACAAAATTCGGTTGCACTTTCAACCACCGAGGCAGAATATATATTGCTGCAGATAGTTGTTGTGCACAAGCCCTTTAGATGAAACTAACCCTTAGAGATTATGGCATTAATCTTGATCAAATACCTATCTTGTGTGACAATAATAGTGCTATCAATCTATCCAAGAATCCCATTCAACATTCTATAACCAAGCATATAGAAATTAGACATCATTTTCTTAGATCATGTTCAAAAAGGAGATGTTGTAATTAAATTTGTTTGAAAATCAACTTGCGGATATCTTTACAAAACCTCTTAATGAAGAGTTATTTATAAAGATAAGACATGAGCTTGGAATGATGATTATTGCATCTTGAATTATGATTTGTTGATTGAGTTGATATGTTTGCTCTTGTATGCATTTATGTTTCATGTATTAAATGATTTATTGAAAAGTTTTAAATCACAAAATGATTTAAAAATTGATCAATTTTTAAGCCAAAAATAAATTGGTGGGTATAATACAGGTCTAAGAGCTTACCAAATTTCAATTAGAGGGAAAATATTTTCCAAAGCTTAACAGGTATACTGCTTCTAATCAACTGGAAAGCCGTTTCTCAAATTGTTGCTCACTAGACCGAAACCGAACAACTGGATAATGAAAACTGGTAAGCCTATTTCAATATCTCACTTGCTAAAAACAACTGGACAACCGGTTATGAAATTTGAAAAATTGGATTCGGTTTAGTGCTTGCTGGAACAATTCGATCAGTTGGTTATTGTCAACCGGTAAACCGGATTCAAGTTCTTAACTTGCTGGAAGGAACCGGTTAGCTAGTTATGAGATCCGAAAAGCTAGATTTGATTTGGCACCTGCTGAAAGCAACCTGTTAGCCGATTATTGCCAACTGGTAAGACAGATTTGCATTCCAACATTCTATACACAAATCGATTAACCGGTTAGTGTTATTCGGATAGCCGAATTCATGAGTTCATAAGCTATTCATCTTCTTCTTTCTTTCGGCAAACCGGATATCATTCTCTCTCTAAAAACCGCTTCTTCCTTCACTCTGTCTCACCCTAAAACCCATCATTCTCATCGTTTTTCAATCTAAATCGAATCGTAAAACTCATTCCCCATCTATTCTTGTGTCCATTTTCACCTTCAAAATCTATTTTCACCATCAGACTCACAAAATCCCAATTCACACATAAGTTTTCAACAAATTTTTCTCTCTCTAAATTTCTTCCTCTTAAACTAATTTTGATCTGAATTGAACCTCAATATCCATTCTAACTCTCATTATCTTCCATTTCTTTGCCTCATTTATTTTCAAATCACTCAAAATCATCATGTCTAATTCAAGGCCGGTTAGAGGAAAAAGAAACGAACCAATCAACAAGCCAAACGGCCACGACAAGTAGGGGGCTCTTCCAATCAATCCAAATTTGAGTCCACACATTTTCCGGCCAAGCATTTAGTTAAACGATTTCACAACAATTTCATGACCCGTGAGGTACTCCCTACATTTTTCGTTTTACGGGATTGGCTTCATAGTCTTAGTATTAGTAATAGAAATTTATTTCAATTGTTAGAAGATGTTGGTTGGATTAATGCTCTTGTGATTGAGGAGAATGTATATCCTGACTTGGTGAATTCTAATGTTGGAGGAGTTTTGATTGATACTTCCGCGGAGAAAGAGAGTCGAGTAATCACCAATGTTGGAGGAGTTTCGATTGAATTTGATTATTCGAAGTTGAATTCTATCTTAAGAACCTCTGATCATGGCCTAGAAATTTTTTCACCTAGGAAATCTCCCGATATTGATGATTATGTTTATATTGACGCCGTTAAGAATATATGTCGTCGTATTGACCTTTCTGATAATGATTGTAATATCCATTTCCACACTCAATGTCTTTGTCTTCAAACTTGGATATTACTTCATTTTATTCGGATCATTGTGCTTTCTAAATCAGGCCATTTGGATGAGGTTTCCCATATGGATGTTGCCTTGATTGATTGCATTCTTAGACGTCGTCCAGTTAACTTAGGTTACTCCATTGTCCGAACCATACTTTCTATACTTAAATTGATTACCCGCTCTCTTCCATATGGTCATTTCATCACCCGACTCCTCAAACATTTGAGAGTACCTATCCATGAACCATCATGTAAGCCTTTTAAGAGCATTGGGGATGAAGCTATCAGTGCCTTAGGGTTTGAGTGGCATAATGAAGCTTGGGTCAAATACACTGACAAAAAGTACACTTTTCTTGCTCCGAGTGATTATCGGCCACTTAATGATATGATTACAGCCGATCAACTACCTGATTTTTTGCTTTTATTTTGGGGTCAGTGTAGATGTCGAAACCGTCTAGTGTCTGCCTCTACACCTGTTTTACCGCCTCCAGAGCCTCCAGCCTCTAAAGAGGTTACTCTTCAACAGCTGATAGATGAGATGAGGACCCTTTTTTTGTAGTAGACCGATTTTCAGCCGCATATACTTGAGAAGCATCAGCGCCTCTAACAACAGCATCAACAGCTTATTCATGGACAATGCCTCCTCTTTGAGCACTTCGGCATTCCATATCTGTTTCCACCTCCATCCTCACCACCTCAGTAGTCTTTTATGCTTGTATTTAGACACACCAACATTTTATTTACTACTTTATGTTCTTTTATTTTCATTTAGATTATATGGATGTTTGTTATATATATTTTTTATAAAGTGTCTGTTTTGGATTATGTGGATTTGACATGATTGTTGGTTATGTTTTTCACTTCGGTTTTGGATAATACGAAACTAATATGCTTGCTTTGCGATTTTGATGATCGGTAGGGGGAGTTTTTTACTCTTTTTGATGCTGAAGGGGAAGATATAATATGATAGGAAAATTTATTTGTTATAAAAAAATTCATATGTATTTATGCAAGGAGTCTTTTAAATCTTTTTCAAATTAGTTTTCAATCTTGCATTGATTAAAAGGGAGTTTTTCATAACTAAATAAATTTTTTTAATGTGTTTTGTCATCATAAAAAATGGGGAGATTGTTAGCCTATATACTTATAAAATGTTGATTTTGATGATAACAAGCCACATGTTTTGGATAAATAAAAAATTGCACATTATGCTATATATAACAAGAAAATGTTTTTATGAAATTAGTTATTTTTAAGATGTGGACTAAAATGAAATTTTTTGATATTAATAAGTATTGTTTTGAATTCAGATTTGGGTCTATTTACAATAATTTAAAACGTTTTGGGTCATACTATAATTTCCACATATTTGGGTCATCTAATAATTTCATAAAGTTTTAGGAATAACAAGTATTATTTAGAAATTTCGAAATTGGACTTATTTGAAACTATTCAAAATGTTTTGGGCCATAATGCAGTTATAGAACATTTTAGGGTAAACCTATAATTTTAAAAAATAGTTCACTGTAGCCGACATTGTAGCAAAGCAGCTAACCGGATGTTACAAAGCTGCAATCCAGTTATGGGTAGAAACTCTTTGGAATGAAAGCGGCTAACCGGATTTAGAAAAGCGGCATACTAGATATGCAAAAATTTAAATTTTTGAACAAAACAGTAATATAAAACGGCTAACCATATTCACAAAAGTGGCAAGCCGGTTATCACCAAAAAGTCAATAAGGGTTAGTTTTCTTCCTCAACTATAAATTGACTCAAATCAAACTCATTTCAAGTGATGTAACCATTAAAATTTTGAGCATTTCTCTGCAAATCTAAAAGCATAAACATTATGTATTTATTTCATTTACTCACACATAATGGGGTTTCATTTGTATTCAAACACATTGTGTGAGAGAAAATTTTGTAATTATTTTTGTAAAATCAAATTGAGAGGTTGTAAGTGTTGGGATACACTTGGGTTAAGAGATTGGGAATAATCTCTTGTTGTAAAGGTTCATTGACATCTTGGAAGTCAATTGTAAGCATTTGAAGCCTTGGGAGGCTTGGATAGTGAAATCCTCAAGCACGATGTGCTTGGAGGCGTTTACGTAGGCGGGGATTGCTGAACTACGTAAAAATCCTTGTGTTTATTTTCTGTTCCCTTACTCTTTTATTTTTGTGATTTATTGAATTTATTGCTTTCTATTTCATTAAGGCATTAGATTGAATTATTGTGCGGCTTGCGTAGTTTAAGTTTTAAAAACTCAATTCAGCCCCTCTTGGGTTGCATAACTTGGATTTCACTTACAATTTGTAAAGCTCAGTCTGAACGCTTGCGATTGCTCATAAGGAATAACATTCCTGCTGACATTCGTTGGTTAATCGAGGCCAAAGTACGAATGGTAGGTGAGTTGCCTCCCAAATTTATTGCATACATGCCTGGTTGTGGTAAAGGAAATTACGCAAGAAAACGAAAAGCGCAGAAACTTTCTGATGCTTATCATAAGTGTGCCAGAATGAGATGCGATAAAAATCCATGTTCTTTAGGAATGGTGTCTAATAACAGGGAAGACAATATTCAATTCATTAGGGATGGCTTGAATAAAAAGTCATTTAGATGATATCCTTTTGTCTCTTGAAACGCATCTCAGCGAATATGTACAAAGAGCAATTCTCCAGTTATGGTCATTATTCCAGCAAGAGCGTGTATGATACAGTCTTGGGAATCTTACAAAATGACCTTGTTTGCCAGTTTATAAGAAAACTGGATGGGAAGCCTATCATCAACCCATAAAGGGCGTTCAAGCCATTTCTGGACGTAAAACTAGAGGAAGATGTGAGCCACAGTCACAACTACCTGTAAATATCATTTTATTTCACTGTTGTTTTATTTTACTATTGTTTTATTATTTACATTCTTGTCTTTAATAATTTTATTTTATCATTGTTTGTTTTTTCGTTTTACTATTTCCTTTTTGACTTTCAAGCCATGTGCTTTACACATTAGTTAACACAGACATGCCACCTCATACAGAGCTGTGAACCATTGTCACCAAGATCCTTTAATATGATTCTTTTAAAGCACTCACAAATTATTGTTGAGAAGTATCCCAATGACAGCTACTCCCAACTAAGGAGTACAATGATCAACCCAATTTCCAACATACTAGTGAGAATAGTCACGCTGCAGCAACAAACTAGACTAGATCAAAGGAACAACAACCTACATAATCTGCTGCAGCACAACAGTTTCAATACCCACCACCTTTCCCACAAAGATTTCAGAAGTAGAAACAAGATAAACAATTCAGTAAATTTCTAGAAGTGCTAAAACAATTGCATATTAATATCTATTTTGTGGAAGCATTGGAATAAATGCTAAATTATTTGAAGTTTTTTAAGGATATTCAAGGAAAGAAAAAAAGGCTTGGAGAATTTGAAACTATTGCTCTAACACAAGAATGCAACCATATGCTTCAAAATAAGATTCCCCAAAAATTGAAAGATCCAAGAAGTTTTACAATTCCATGTTTTATTGGAACTAGGTATAATGGAAGAGCACTTTGTGATTTGGGGGCAAATTTCAATCTCATGCCCCTATCAGTGTGCAAGCAATTGGGAGTGGGAGAATGCAGACCAACAATAAGGACTCTATAACTCGCTGATAGATCTCATGCATATCCTGAAGGAAAAATTACAGATATGTTAGTAAAGGTGGATAAATTTATTTTCCTAGTGGATTTCATTGTACTGGACTTTGAAGCAGACAAAGAAGTGCAAATTATTCTTGATAAGCCTTTCTTAGCCACTGAAAAGACCCTCATTGATGTGCAAAAAGGAGAACTAACCATGAGGGTGAATGATCAACAAGTCACATTCAACGTGCTGGATGCTATAAAGAATCTTGATGAGATTGAAGATTGTAATTTCATCAGTATTGCGGACATCACTGTGACAGAAAAGTTAAGCAATTGTTGTAGCAAAGAAGAAATTAGAGCTGCTAACTTTGAAGAACTTGAAGAAGAGGATATTACAATAGCTCATATAGCATGGTTAGGGGAGAAGCAACCAGTGAGGAATGACAGACCATTTGAATATCCAAACCTCTCAAACAGGGAAGTAAAACCATCTGTACTATATGTTGAATCATCTTCCGTTTTAGAATTGAAAATGCTACCTTCACATTTAAAATATGTTTATCTTGGTAATAACAATACACTCCATGTAATCATTTCGTCATATTTGAATGCAGGCCAAGAGAAAAGCTTAATGGAAGTGCTGGGGAGATACAAAAAAGTTATTGGATGGACCATGATAGATCTAAAGGGAATTAGCCCATCAATATGCACGCAAAAAATTCTGTTGGAAGAGTGTTACAACAATTCAATAGAACAACAAAGGTGATTAAACCTTATCATGAAAGAAGTTATGAAGAAGGAGATCATAAAATGGCTTGATGCTGGGAACATCTACCCAATATCTGACAATTCTTGGATGAGTCCAGTGCAATGTGTTCCAAGGAAGGGTGGTGTGACTGTTGTAGCAAATGAAAAGAATGAACTCATCCCTACAACAATAGTGACTTGATGGAGAGTCTGTATGGATTATAGGAAGCTAAAAAAATCCACAAGGAATGACCATTTTCCATTGCCCTTCATATATCAAATGCTGGATAGACTTGCTGGAAAAGAATACTACTGTTTCTTAGATGGTTACTCAGGATACAACCAAATTGCTATAGCACCAGAGGAACAAGAGAAGACAACATTCACTTGTCCTTTTAGCACCTTTGCTTTCAGGAGGATGTCATTAGGTTTATGCAATGTAGCAACTTTCTAGAGATGTATGATGTCTATCTTTTCAGACATGGTCGGGCGAACACTGGAAGTATTTATGGATGACTTTTTGGCCTTTGGGGAAGCATATGATGCTTGCCTGCATAATTTAGAAAATGTGCTTAAGAGATGTGAAGAGACCAATTTAGTACTCAATTAAAAAAAGTGTCATTTTACGGTACAAGAACGTATAGTCTTGGGACATAGAATTTCTAAGAATATGATAGAGGTGGACAAGGCAAAAATAGCGGTGATAGATAAACTCCTACCCCCAGCTTTAGTCAAGGGACTAAAGAGTTTTCTAGGTCATGCTGGGTTTTACAGAATGTTCATCAAGGACTTTTCCAAAATAGCTAAACCATTACGCACACTGCTAGAGCATGACAGACTTTTTAACTTTGATGATGACTACTTAAAGGCATTCTGTGAATTAAAGAAAGCTCTTATTACAACATCTGTAGTCACAACACCAGATTGGAATTTACCTTTTGAATTGATGTGTGATGCCAGTGACCATTTAGTTTAAGCAGTTCTAGAACAAAAAAAGAATAAGATTTTTCACTCCATTTACTATGCTAGCAAAACCCTTGCAGATGTTCAGATCAATTATACCACTAATAAGAATGAATTGTTAGCGGTGGTATTCGCATTTGACAAATTCAGAGCTTACTTGGTAGGCATAAAAGTGACAGTCTACACGAATCATGCAGTAATAAAGTATTTGATTACAAAGAAAGATGCCAAGCCAAGGTTGATAAGATGGATCCTCTTACTACAAGAATTTGATCTGGAGATCAAGCATAAAAAAGGGACTGAGAATCAAGTGGCAGACCATATATCCATGCTAGAAGCAGATGCATGCATATTAACCAAGCAAGATTGTTGTGCAAATTTTATTGAACTCGCAAGTGTACGAATCTATTGTAGTATAGATCAATGGTGATGAGTGTCGATCCCACGAGGAGGTAGATTTTAATTATATGTAGAATTAATTTTGTAAATGGGTGGTTGGATTTGTGATGAAAATGATTTAGATTATCCTAAAATTGGAATTGAAATGACGAGAATAAATTGAAGATAAATCTATTGAAATTGACGTACTTGGGTATCTGGATCCGTATTAACATGCATCATGGGCTAAATATTCCTTATTAATACCAATTAAATCATGAGGAAGGAATCCACACCTCATGAACCACGCTCTAATCAATATGGTGCTAAGGGCTTATCGTGCCAAATAATAATAACCTTATACTAGGGAGCCGGTGAAACCAGGACGGTACTAGATAAGATTATTATTATTTGTTGACGAAAAGTCAAATCATCCACAAAATTTAGAGGGGAAAAGAAAATAAATTTACCAAATAAAGCCCATGACACATGTTGAGACTTCACCTTCAACCCAAGATTGAAAGAAAATTAGCCACTCATAATTGAACTAGGGGCAAAATGGAAATTTATTAAAAGACGTAGAAAATACAAGATGGAGAAGGAATTACAGAAAATGGAGTCCAAAAATGGATTCAGAGGTGCCAAATTAGGGGGGGAGGCCTTCTTTTTATAGATACATTGAGTAAATCGTGGCCATCAGATTAAAAACAGTTTGGATGCTCAGGATTGCGCCATGTCATCAGTCAACAGTACGCGTGAACAGTACGCGGTTTGACCACGTGGATGAACAGTAACACAGTTTGACCCGGGTGAACAGTGACGCGGTTTGGTTGAAAATAATCCTGTGTAATGCATGTACCGTACGCGAGATTTTTGGTCCACTGATATGCTGCCTCGTCATCGATCAACAGTGCATAAGAATTTTAGTCCAACAGGATCGTGACACCTCATCAGTTAATGCCACATCATCGGTCAATGCCACGTCATCGATCCGTCTATGTGAACAGTGTCGTGAACAGTAACGTAGACAGTATCGTACATGTGAACAGTGCCATTTTTCCTTTTATGCTCCTCCTAAGGTTTTCGACCGTCCTGAGTTCAAAAGTGATGTCCGTTTTGCCGACTAATCTCTCGTTTATTGTGAAATGACTATGACACCCCTAAAATACATAAAATACTTAATTAAAATAAAACACACATAATTAAATTACAAGAAGCTTAAACACATAAAAGTAAGGGTTGTTAGTAAGACGTGAAATGTAAAATGACGATTTTCTCCTTTATAAATATGCATTTTCTAACACTCAACACACCCCCGAACCAGCTTATTGCTGGTCCCTAGCAAATAAAGCGAAAACAAAATTCAAATCCAAAATGAATTTTTTTTAAACACTCTTGTTTATTCAATCAGACTAATGATAACAATCAAATAAAAGTATAAGCATTATCTCAAGTCTAAAGAAACATCACACCCACATCAACCATCCACACTTTGTCATAGGTATCTTCAAGAATGACATGTCAAATCCCAAAATCTCACTGGAAGTAGTGACACTCTCACAATGAAATTAAACCCAATAAAAATAGTCACTCCAATGAATGGTAATTGAGAGAAAATAATCAAGAAGTGATATCACATGCTCTCACCAAGATGAAAGAAATATGCCCTCAACTTAGAAATAATACGATCTCAAGTCAAATAAAAATGCTAATCAACCCAATTTATTTATTTTTTTTTAATGCATCACTACATCTTTTTAGCCCATATAACTAGCTTCTACTTCATACTATAGTTCCCTAAAATCAAGAAGGACTTTTATTAGGACGTCACGTAGGCTAGGGACAAGGCTAACAAAGAAGGGAAATAAGGAAAACAAAATGTATGTTGAGAAAAATGTAGAGAATTTTTTTTTTTTGGAAGTTGCAAGGTGGATTTTACCTATTATTGTTATTTTTATTTTTGAACAACAATTTTTTTTTCTTTTTTTTTTTAAGAAGCAACAATTTTATTTTTTTTTTAACTAGGCATAACTTCACTATACAAAATATTTATTTACATTTTTCTCAAACATAAATAGGTGACGGAACTTGTAAGATATTGGCTAATACTCCAAATTGGAGTGGGTCAAGATGATAAGCTTGACAAAGAAAAGTTTTTTTTTTTTTAAAGGTTCAAAAGGATTAACTATGGATATTTCATAAAAGGGATGGCTAGAAAGGCTCAAACGGATCAAAGATGGCCTTTCCATCATCTTTTAGGGCTCTAAATAATCTTTCAAATTTACTAGTTAGATGGGCCTCCATATGTAGCAACACACATTTTTTTCTTTTTTTTTATTTTACAATTTTTTTTAAGGGTTAACTCAAAAGAAATCTAGAGATCGTGTATACAATAATAAACTGCTAAGCTGTATAAAGAATGGGCAAAATGGTTACTCTCCAAGAAAAATGATAGGCTCAAAAACTCACTTGGTACTTATTATAACATGTTCATTCCTTCAAGCAACTCATATTTGTCTCCGACATCAACATGTAGAGTAGCAAACATAGCGTAACATCACTTCAGACTAAAGATAATAC